>OZ002744.1:119684792-121060333 GCA_963924295.1 Dioctria rufipes
TTGTGACACGACATATATATATATATACGTATACATGTATCGGTATTACTAGTATTATTATTCTCAATACTCCTTTTAATTAATGTCTAAGACAGTTTGAACATTCAGAAATTTTATACTTCAAAATATATGTAAAACAAGGAACTTTTATAACGTAATCATGCAGTGAACGCTTTTATTTTTCCTTCTCACTATCTTGGAGCCCTCTCGTATGAAGGTCATTTCGGTTCGCTCGTTTATTCTCTCTTTACAGGTCAATTAGGGACTCTGAATAATTATGCCCCTCAGAGCCAGATGGCAGGATGGGGCTGGCAAAGAAGGCAAAACATCTGTGCCGGCTTTTGTTTAATAGGCACGATTGTTTTTTATTATGGCTGACGGTAGCGGCAGGCTTTTCGTGGAACCTCCCCACACTCTCCGCCAATGAGCCAAGATGAGCTACCGTGCCGCCCTGCAGTGAACGCTGTCCGGCGAGTAATCTGTCAGCTCCTTCTGACAGTCTGGACTTTACGTCCGATGTCCATCACTCACTATAGTTACATAAAAACCGAAACGCAGACATTTTTGATAGTAGTTTAAGGACATTTAACAAAAATAAAGTTTCGATACAATTAAAATATTTAGCTAAACCCAAATTTTTTCGCCAAAGACAATTGCCATTCGCAGTAGGCGATAGGGGTGCTGGAGCCAGTTACTTACAGTGAGTGGGCAACCCCAATAGTACCGATTTTAAAGGAAAGTGGGGAAGTTAGAATATGCGGGGATTATAAAATCACGCTGAATCCTCAGCTGTTGATACCCCAATATCCATTTCCAAAAATTGAGGAATTGTTCGCCCAACTTCATGGAGGACAAAAGTTCTCAAAATTAGATTTATCCATGGCATATCAGAAACTCTTACTGGATGAAAATTCAAAGAATTTGACAACAATTTCAACTACAAAAGGATTATTTAGGTACACCAGGCTAGTATATGGAATAGAAACAATAGAAAAATTGTTATGTGGCATTAAAGGGGTAATTGTTTTCATGGACGACGTTTTAATTACGTGAAACGATAAACAGAAGCATTTGGAGGCGTTAGAGAGGGTATTAGAGAAATTAAAAGAAGCCGGGTTAAAAGTTTCAAAACAAATATGTGTATTTTTTGTTGATTCCATAAATTATTTAGGACACATAATAGATAAAGACGGGTTATATATAGATGCAAAGCGTTTGGATGCCATTAGAGAGCTACGGCGCCCAAACTCGATTCAGGAGTTACAATCCTTTTTGGGGGTCATAAACTTTTATCGCGGTTTTCGCTATTAAAGCATCTTCTCTTTATGAATTGCTTTCAAAGCCAGCATTTGAATTGGGTAAGAGACAGGATAAGGCCTTCAACGAAGTAAAGAGACTCTTAGCTGCAAAGCAAGTACTAGCTCACTACGATCCGTCTGTGTCCTTGAGGTTAATCGTAGATGCAAGTCCCGTGGTCTAGGAGCTGCCTTAGTGCATCAATATAATAGTGGTGTAGAGAGACCGATATCATTCGTGTCTAGAAGATTATCACCTACGGAAATGAGGCATGCTCACATAGAGAAAGAAGCCTTGGCTATAACATATGCGGTAAAAAAATATCACCAATATATTTTCGGTAGAAAGTTTACGCTTGTTTCCGACAATAAGCCGCTAACTTCAATTTTTAGTCTAAAAAAGGGCATTCCGGAAATATCCGCAAATAAGCTCCAACGGTATGCACTGATATTATCGGGATATCAATTTGATATAGAATATGTTAACTCACATAACAATATAGCAGATTTTTCTCTCGTACACCCCACGATCCCCCTGATGAAGAAAACAGCACAGCAGAAAATGTGTATTTAAAATACATACAAAATGAGAGTAATTTGCCAGCAACGTTTGAATCTGTGAAAACTCAAACACTGTTAGATGAATCCTTGCAAAAAGTCTTTAAATACTGCAACGAGGGTTGGCCCAGTCAAACTAATGATTGCAAGTTAAAGCCATATTTCATTAGGAGAAATGAATTATCTGTTGAATCTCGTTGTCTTTTTTGGGGCTATAGATTGATTATTCCAAACTCATTGAGAACCCAGGTCCTCGAAGAGTTACATCGCACTCACCTAGGAATTGTAAAGGTAAACGGGTTAGCACGAAATTATTTTTGGTGGCCCTCGATTGATGAAAATTTGGAAAATTTGGTGAAGTCTTGCGATAGTTGTCTACATAATAGGAATAATCCAGCAAAGGCAAACTTACTGAATTGGAAATGGCCGGAAGAGCCATGGAGTAGGTTACACGTGGTTTTCATGGGTCCTATTTCAATAAATCTTTTCTCATAGTGGTCGATGTGCATAGCAAATGGCTGGAATGCATTGATATGGGAAATAATATAACTAGTACGAATACTATAGAAAAACTCCGTGAAATGTTTGCTCGTTACGGTCAGCCTATGTTGATCGTTTCGGATAATGGAAAGTCATTCGTATCTGAAGAATTTCAAAAATTCTTGCTAAACAATGGAATATTACACATTAAGTCTCCGGTTGGACATCCTGCCAGTAACGGTCAAGCAGAAAACAGTGTAAAAATAGTCAAGTGGGCACTTAAAAGAGCATTGCATTTAGGCTCGGTAAAAAATGTAAATCGATATTTGCAAATTTTTTTGTTAGACTATAGAAACACCATTCACAGTACCATCGGCATGGCTCCAGCAGATTTATTATTTAATAGGCATTTAAGGAATAGGTTCGATTAAATAAATCCTTTCACTTCCAAGAACAAAACCATAACAAAACAAGATGTAAAGAATAAAGTAGAGCAAATACAAAAAAAGCAGGTAAAAAATTACAAAGGCAAAGAAAGCAGAAATTTCAGCATTGGCAGTTGGGTATTGTAAGTTGGTCAAAAGGTGAAGTATTGGAAAGGGTTGGTAAAAGATATTACCTGGTTAAAATTTGTAAAAAAGTAATACTATTTGGAAGAGACATACAAATCAAATAATACATTGTAATACGTTTTTTGTTGTTGTTGGAAACAATTCAATACCTATGTAATTTTAATAAGTGAATTGCAGTAGGGATAAGTTTCTAGCTTCATTTAGTTTAATTCAGAAGCATTCATCGAGAAATAAACGTAGACAAATGAGCTATCAAATGATATCTTTTCATTTACCGCTGCACTAACGCCACCTAAGTGTCATTTGTGCTACTTGAGTGTTCTCTTTCTGTTTCAGAGTTTGATTGTTTAACAGAAGACAGTCGGCGCTGCACAGTGTGACTTATTGGAAGTTACACTGTAAGTCAATGTACAGACATCAACTTAAAATTGAGCTACATCATCCAGGAGACATTTGATCTAGCGTAACTTATGGGAAGTTACATTTGGGTGAAATGTATAGTATATAACAAGCTTGTGATTACCTTATTTTGGGTGATAATTTCGCTTCCATAAGAGGAACGGAGATTTGGAAAGTGTTCAGAAAGTTAACACACATTAGATAACTTTCTCTTGACGTATTTCTATTGTCAGTTGAGTGACAGTATTTTACAAGTAGCACACATCACATTTAACACCCATCAGAAAGTGCATTTCCATTCCCACGAAAAATGCTTACCTGTTAATAATTTAAAGTCACGTTGTCATACCAAGTCAGGGAAGATGGTATGAAATGTGAAGATAAGGTAGTCAGTCATTAGTGATCCGTCGTGAGATTAGAACGAAGTATTTGAATTCTTTTAAGTCTCTGATTGTGAATAGTAAAATAATTAATAATTTTCCAGTGAGATCTTTTAATTTAAAAAAGCCTTTCCCTTTGCTTATCCCAAATAGAAGAAGTGAGTTTAAAAGTAAAATATATATATATTTAACTCGCGTTCTGCACGAATTAAAGTTTTTCGTTTAGAATATTAATTTAAAGGAAATTTTTTCTTGCTTTTCTTCTTTTCCGGTTTTATGCTCTTCTTTTTTTTTTCCTTCAATGGAGTAGTAGCAGAGGGCTACTTCTCGAACTTAGATAACCTTTTCCTCCTTTTCAGGTACCTAGGGATAATGATGGGGGGTTACTATTCAGAAGGTAGAGAAGCCGAACAAAAAGAGGAAAACGAGGGGGGAGAAGCAAAAGGGTAGCGTAAGGGGAATACGCTACAGCGTGGACCCAAGGAGATAAGAGTCTCAAGCCGGGCTCTGACACGAGACATAGGCCAGGATTTGCACTAAAAGTAAATAGGTTAACTTACAACGAACCCAACGTGGGGACGTACCATAAGATTCTCAAGCCGGGCATGCGTTAGACCCTGCGTTGTTAAGAAACAAAAATCTGTCTGCGGCCCTAATCCTAGTTCGCCTTGGATGTGGGAGGACCTATCTACAGATAGACGTCGTCTATCAACTCACCTCGACCAATAAGCTGGCCAGGAAGAGGTGCAGCGTTAAATTTATTGGGTATGTGAATGTCAGGCTCGAGACTACGAATGAGTCGGTGAAATTGGACTCATTATCGTTCTGTGCTCTGCTGAATCCGGCCGCAGCACCCCGTAAATCCCCCAGTCCCACGCGAGGAAATCGCTTCACAATCAGATAGCATTCATCTATCAGATCACGTAGGACGACGGAAATTCCGCGGGGTGCAGCAAACGGGTTCAAGCTCCCAGGAAATTGAAGAAGGACAGCAAGGTGAAATCCTTTAAATGAAGGCTAACCCAGAAGGGGTTAGTATCAAAGACTGAGACCATCTAAACTTTATAGTGTAGAGTTAAATTACATAAAAAAAACAACACTCCGCTGAGACTTCATCCACACAAACCACCGCTCCAACCACCCACTAGGAAGAAGAATGAAGAAAGGAAAAGTAAAATCCTTCAGACGAAGGTTAACCCAGAAGGGGTTAGTAACTAGATGAAAAGGAGCTATCGCCCACCACTGAGGAAGTAGTAGGAAGACTGGCGATAACCCATAGTTCACAAGTGAAGCTTGCCGGATGCCTTCTTAGGGCTACCGAGATCTGGTCAACTTTGGTCAAGACTTTATATCCTGAGCATGGAAAATTCCGATTGGGAGACACTTATCATTTTGTAGACGGTATGAAACTCGCCCGATTCGTTCTAAAATAGACGCTTTTACGAACCCCGGTGCCAATTTGGCCGCAAAGTGATCGACTGCGCTACTTTGCATAAATTTTCGGACATACACAGTCTGACCAGGTACAAAGGCTCTTTCCTATGTTCGCAAATTGTAACCAGCGGCGTACTTTCGATACGCCTCAGTGAGATGAAACTTTACTTCGTCCCGCAAAAGCTGAAGCCTTTGGTTGACAGGTGTACACTCGACGGACACGTCAGGATCTGCATTTAGCTTTCGCGGAAGCTGATATGACCCCCGCATGTTACTGGATGTCGACCGAAAAGCAGGAATTATGGCGAGCAAATAGATGACTCATGCACGACGTTGCGGATGGCGAAGCTGACCTCGCTTATATGTTCGTCCCAATGTCGATGCCCTGTACCGACATAGGCGCGGATCGTTGCCATGATTAACCCGCTCGGAGGCGTTTGTTTGAGCGGAATAAGCTGGTGAGAAGATGTGTTTCACCCCATAGCGATCTAATAGTTGAGCGAATATTTTTGCAATGAACTGACTACCATTTTCTGAATGTACCATTTCCGGAACTCCGAACAATAAGAAGACCTTTTGCTCCAGGATTTGATGACTCGCGAGGCTGTGACTTCTGGCATTACTTCCAACAGCACAAACTTAGATAAGTGATCAAGATGTATGTATGTTTAATGAACTGTCGTACCTCTGAAGCCATGCTTGGCCAGTAGTACTGACAGCGTGCTTTTCTAAAGTTTTTACGAAGCCAAAGTGTGCTGCCATAGGAGGGCTATGTTCAGATTTAATCAAATCGCCTGTGAGGCTATCAGGAACCCATAGCTTCCACTGACCGCGCTCTTCTGAGACACTGTTATTTGGAAACGAGAATGTTATATATGCTTTACCACAGCTAAATCGTAAGTTCCGAAAACCGCTTTGATTGGAAGTGATTCGCTGGATTCTCTCCACGTACGATTTTTCTTGGAAGGTGGGTGATTTCAAGTCCTGCGTGCTGACTTCAGCAGGGTAAAACAGCTCATCTACAGCCTCGTCAGCAAACGACTCGGAAAGAGCATCAGCCACAACATTGACTTTGCCTTTTCGTTATTCAATATGAAATTTGAAGGCCTGCAGTTTGATGCTCGGTCGAGCCAGCCTATCACATAGATCCCTTTGGTCCATGAGCCATTTGAGGCTAGCGTGGTCAGTAATGACCGTAAACTCCAGTCTTTCTACACACGGCCTAAATCTTTAGAAACTCAATACGGCGGCCAGATACTCTAACTCCGTTATACTGTAGTTGCGTTGAGCACCGTTCAGCTTCTGTGACATATAAGCGATGAGATGCTCATCCCCATCCTCAGAATGCTGAAACAAGACGCTTACAGCTCCGGTAGTGCTAGCGTCGCACTGAATGAAAAAAAGCCTTGAGAAGTCGGGGCTCGCGAGCACTGTTTTAGCTGTTGGAATTCCAGTTCAGCTTGTTCGTTCCATCCAAATTTGATGTGTTTCTTTAGAAGGTCTGTCCTAGGACTAGCGATGGTAGCGAAATGTGGTATGAACTTCATACACTGGGCACACACTCCTAGGAAGCTTCGTATTTTTTTACCGTGGTTGGTCGTGGCAAGCTCTGAAGAGCGGTGACCTTTTTGCGATCAGCTCTCAAGCACCCGTCCCCAACTACGAAGCCGAGATATCTGACTTCTCTCATACAAAACTTGTTTTTCTGCGCGTTGATCGTCAGGCCGGCAGCGCAAAGTAATGCAGCGACTTCTGCCAAGAGCCTGAGATGTTCGTCGAACGTGGAGGAAGTAATGAGTAAGTCGTCAAGATGCACAGACCCTTGGTCAAGCAGTTGGTGAGGGATGACTTTGCTCAACAGTTTGCACATTGTTTGAGAAGCGTTTCAAAAGCCAAACGGAAGCACCTTGAACTGGTATAGGGGTCTTCCCGGCACTGCGAAGGCGGTTTTATCTCTTAATCCCACAGCGAGAGGGATTTGCCAGAACGCATCCTTCAGGTCTATGGCAGAGATAAACTTCGTCTCCTGGAGTCTACTGAGCATTCCATCTATAAGAGGTAACGGAAAGTCATCTGGAACTGTTACGGAGTTAGCCTTCTTAACTAAAGTCACTGGTGACGACCACGAACTCTGACTCTCCTCGATGATTCCTCAGGACAGCATTCGGTCGAGCTCGTCATATAAAGATTTCTGCACCGCCGGAGACACTGAATAAAAGCGCTGATTAATGGGCAAGGTGGTGAAACCCAAGCCTTGCTCGCTGAATGACGGAAAAGAGTTGATCACCCCCTGCAAACTCTGCGAGTCGTATTCTGAAAGGTCGTGCTTTTGCGAACAAGAAGGTGAAGTTTCGGTAAGGAATGAAGCTCACTTACCATGACAGGTTTTAGACCAAACGCTCTCCAAAAGTCGAATACCAGGTACAAGGGTTGCTGAAGAGAGGGAACTATGTGCAGGCTCATCATACGCGCCTTTTCGCCATATTTTACGAGGACTCGTTTGTGACCCAGGACCTTTTCCTGCCACCCATCAGCGGTCGAAACTGAAGACGGCATCGAGTGGAACGAAATTCCTATCTTACCCAGGAAACTCTCTGCTCCAGCCCCGAGCACGCTCACATTTGCACCGCTATCGAAGAAGCCTCGTATCTTTTGTCCCTGAATATAGACATCGGCATGAGGCCGAGGATCCCAAGGATCCTCTTCGTCAGATACAACTGTTTCGGCGATGGCGGCCTTTATGACTCTGCACAGGCTGAGGTACCTATGCGTGCGTGGGACAGTCCTGGAGAGGACGCTCCATCTATATCTGAGGTGGAGAACGAAGTACTTTGATCCAAGAAAGCGCAGCTACACCCTTCTGAAGGACAGGGTTCCAAGTAGGTGGTAAAATTCGACGTGCTTTGTGTGCTGGAATTCTCTGTCTGAGTGGATGAGTTGGACATGTTTACTACAAGACTCTTACCCGGTTTAAGATCAAATCTGGACTCGAAAGTTTTGTGTTTTGGGAATGCTGTAGCATCGTTGGCAGCTTTACGCCGTGGAGTTAGTGGTAGATATAATTAAACAAATAGCAATTAGTAACGGTTATCTTGAAAATGAAATTCACAAACTAATAGAGACATTGAAACAAAGAATGCAATTAGAAGCGCAACAGGTTTGATACCGGTTACTAAAGATACCCAAGCCAGATGGGTATCTTTAACATACACAGGAAAACTATCAGAGAAAAGCGCGAGAGAATTGGGAAAACATAATATTAAGGTAGGCTTCTAAAACCCAGTGAGTTTAGGAAATAAAATAATTAAAGTAAAGGACAAAACTGAGGTTCTAGAGCAGAATGGAGTATATAAATTAAAATGTACGACATGTGAAGGTGTTTACATAGGTCAAACACGCCGTAAGTTTAAGGAGAGAATTAGGGAACGTTTTAATATGAATAGCCAGACATCTAATTTTACAATACATTTAAGAGAACACAAAAATATTTCAAATGAAGAGGTCAAAATTTTACACATAGAAAAGAAAGGGAAGTTGTTAGATTGCTTAGAAAACCTACAGATGGATTGAGCTGAATTAAATTATACACATACACTTAATGAATGCATGCCATATAATTCACCATTAGTGTTACCATTAATAGGTTAGTCTGTAGAAATTAAATTAGTCTACTGAGGAATGCACATACAGCCGAAACCGCGGTATAGATAAGAAAAGTATTTTTATATTTTAATTGTGGAAGACAACACCAAATAAATAAAAGAACAACAAAAGTGGAATAATTGTTTTTTATTGTTTTTATTGCTTTCTAAAGGTTTTTTTAAAAATGGGCTCGGTGTTAGTAGGCGCTTCTTCCGTCTTGCGCCTGAAGGTTTGACCTGGGGCTGGATTCTGATCAGAAAAAAATTACAAATGACAATAACTTCGTGACTTTTTTCCGAAAATGCGATTCTTACACCATGACTTCATCCATGAAAAGTTACATTTGGCGTTAAAATATGACTTATTTTCGAAATGGGGTGACATGACAAATGAGAAACTGGGTGACATGACAAATGATTTTTTTCATGACAATTTTTGCAACCGAAGTCACTTATTCCTTGCCGCTGTGACTTTTGTCATATTCAAGTGATATATATATATATATTAGGCCTGTCTGTTTACTTTTGAGTAAAAATCTTTGCGTAAAAATCAAGTAAAAACTTTTATGCGGTAGAGGGGATAACTCAAGAAAAGTTACCAGAGTCTTCTCGAGTAAATTTTTTTGAGCTTGCCGTGTGTCAGCTAAGTTTTCTATGCAAAACAAGGTTTGAAAATAATAATTATGATTAAGTAAAACATCTTTCTCTAATTTAATTAAAAAATGGAAAAAATGTGCTTAAAAGGTCGCTGTTTAGGCCACACCTACAAGTATATAATCCCTCGTAGAATCTCCCAGTCAAATCATCAATAACACCTTGATCCCTCGCTGCAGTCCAAAACAATATCTCCTAAACAGATAAGAAAATAAAACACAAAAAGGATATAAGACTAAAATATATTAAAAGAAAAGCCACTTATCTGATTGTTGGGAACTCCTTTCCTTTGGCCTAGTGACTTCTAAACACTCCAATAAAAAGATTCAACGCCTAAAACATACAAAATTATTATCATTTATAACAAAATTCTATAAAAATATCATAAACTTACCTAAATTATACATCCCTCCTGTATATTTACATTTTGTAATGTCACATCGTGACATTACGTCAAATCGTTTGATTTCGCCTCATTCATCAAATTCAATAAACGTCGCTAGGGCAACACCGAAAGTCGAGAACTCATAACTGGATGCGGCGGCTATATAAAGCCGACGAGCCGCAGCAGAAAATCATTCTTGGTTCAGAGCTCATCTGATTCGGAGAATAATCCGATTAACAAGAATATTATTCCCAACCTCCAAAATAGAAGAATAATTCTATACTTCAGAGAATAATCTGAAATTCCTATTATTTCCAATTTCCGTCCCACACCTAAGCAGAAGAATAATTCTGCCGCAGAGAATAATCTGCAATCTCCTGCCCACACCTAAGCAGAAGAATAATTCTGCCGCAGAGAATAATCTGCAATCTCCTGCCCACACTTAAGCAGAAGAATAATTCTGCCGCAGAGAATAATCTGCAATCTACTTCTTTATAATAGCATTTTGCTACCCACACCTAAGCAGAAGAATAATTCTGCCGCAGAGAATAATCTGCAATCTTCTTCTTTTTACTAGCATCTTGTTGCCTACGTATAAGCAGAAGAATAATTCTGCCGCAGAGAATAATCTGCAATCTTCTTCTTTTTTGTAGTAGCATTTGCTGCCCGTGTGCCTACAAAATAGCACTCTTAAATTTATATAAGAATACTTTTCTCATAGACGATTAATTCTTCTTCTTCTTTTTCCTAGAATAAGACGAATTAAAGGAGGCGGACTACGCGAGTCTTTGTATTTTACACTAAATTTTTAATTTATTTTGGATGTTGTTGAATTTTATAATAGTTTGTAGGTTAATTTTTAGTTCTGAATTTTAGTAAATGAATTGTGATATAGTTATAAGCATTGAAGTATTTATTAATAAAATTTTATATTTGAATTTGAAAAGACTGAGTTGTCCATTCAAAACCGGCACTCCCTCCCACGAACGAGACCTAGCTCTCACATTGGTCCTTCAAGTCCGGATAAATCAGTCAGTCAAATATAAAATTGAAATATTGCTTAATATCACATAATTCAAGCTTCTCGATTAGAAATGCCGAAAGATGGCGAATCCATTTCATCTGACGTTGGTGACGAAACCATTGACTCTGTGTCAGAGTTGGTACAGTCCCAAAAAGAAGTCAAAGATTTAATGGAAGAATTATTTAAAAGGCACCAAAGAGAAGGAAAAAAGAAAACTGTCAAATCGGCAGAAAAACGCCTACAAACGTTCACCGAGTATTAGAAAGAATTCCAAACTCGACATAGGGCTATACAAAGGAGAGTGACAACACAAGATCTCCAACTAGAATATTTCACCAAAGAGATATTTAGCGAAGTACAGGAATATTACATTGAGAAAGCAGCAAGCATGGAAGAAGACATAGACAGATTAACACCAACACCATCTATCAGCAATCCACCTTACACACAGACAAATTCTGCTAGCACAATGTCATGCAATAGCGAAAGACTTCCTAGAATCAAGCTGCCGACATTCAATGGTGAATATTCTACATGGATCTCATTTCATGATTTATTTAACTCAGTAATACACAACAACAATAATTTAAGAGACGTTGACAAATTGTATTTCTTAAAAACAAATCTAGTAGGAGAAGCTGAAAAATTGCTCAGGCATTATGAAGTATGCGACGCAAATTATAAACCAGCTTGGCAGCTATTAAAGGAACGCTACTCAAACAAGCGGATCCTAGTCAACGTACAATTAAAAAAAATATTGTCTCTCCCAACCATAAATCATGACACCGCCGACAATATTAAAAGGTTATTAGATAACATAACCGAAGCGTTATTAGCACTACAAAACTTAGGAATAGAAACTAAGAACTGGGATCCTATAATAATTTATCTGACTGTACAAAAGTTACATTCAGACACACACCAACTATGGAAGCAGAGCCTACACAGTAGCACAGAATTACGCGAATTAAACACATTAACAAAATTCTTAGAGTCTCGATTCCGGACTCTCGAAATGATAGGAAATAAAACCACGTCGTTAAATACGACACAGAGAAAACCATTCTCACCAAAACCAACTTATGGATTCTTGAATAGCAGCAAAAGTTCAACACCAAAGCACCCACCTACAAAAAGATCCTCTTGCAGCTATTGCAAGGGTGACCATATCATATTTCATTGTCAAACCTTTAGAAATATGAACACCCGACAATGACATGAAGTTGTCACAAATAAGCATTTATGCAAAAATTTCTTATCTCCCAACCACCTAACCTTAAATTGCACAAGCAATAAAAGGTGTTACCATTGCAACAAAAGTCACAACACATTGCTCCACTATGAGCAAAATGATTCGGTGACAGAATCACCTAATCAATCCACCCAAAATTCTAGTATGGAAACTGAACCAAGCACACCGTTAGCTTGTAGAAATGACGAACAACAAGTTCAAAATTTTCTAACCCCCAATATGAAAAGAGCTCTCCTCTCTACAGCTCTGATAAATGTCACCTCACCATCCGGAATCACAATGACATTCCGAGCATTAATAGACTCTGGATCTCAAGTGTCTATTATGACCGAAAAGGCCTGTAAACTCTTACAGCTTAAAGGTTCTCCAACCACCCAAGAATTAATTGGACTTGGTTCAACTCCCACTAATACAGCTGTACAGCAAACCACAGTCACAATTAATTCTCTACAAAACAATTTTAAAATAGCGAGCAACATGCTCATTATCCGAAAAATCACCGATCTGCTTCCAACACAGACAATCGAAGTGTCAAATTGGAAACACATAAACAATCTCCCGCTTGCAGATCCTACGTTCTCAGTTCCAGGAGAAATCGATGTTCTTCTCGGAGCAAACATCTATGCCGCCATCATTAAAAATGGAATTAGAAGAGGATCTAGCGATACACCTACAGCCCAAAACACCGAACTGGGCTGGATTCTGGTCGGAGGAGTACCAGAAGTAAAAAGAACGACGACGACTGTGCTATCCACCTATACTACGACAAACCCCAAGTCGGATAAGAAACTAAAGAGAGTTTGGGAATACTCCACCACACCAATATGTTCACCAAAACATCAAGTTCATACAAGAAAACTGCTAACCCCCGCAAAATATGAATATGTGTTCACCAAGAATCATAATACACCTCTACACCACATTGCTCAGAGAAAAAACTGGAGAAATACACCAAGTGAAGCAAAGAAGCACTATACGTTAACAACTCTTTCCACCATCAACACAAAATGGAAAAATGAAACAAGAGTATCGCCATCTCGTTCAGTGTCAGCAACTTTTAAATATAATAAAATGAAAACTGAACTAGATCACAGAGAAACTAAGCCTCTCACCAATAGATGGCATCAGTATCATCCAAAGACTATCTCTCATTCTGCATCAGCAATGGAAGAGAATAGTATTCCCCCAGTAATACGAACTAAAGCAAAATATATCATAGCTCTTTCCTCCTCATCCAATAATAGAAATGAATTAAATACTCTCATCCCTCCTATTTCTAAAAACTATCCTCTCCCCTTCACCAACTCATCTCCTGACAATCATTTATTGTCCCCACCAAAATTTACTACTCTCTGGCATTCCCAAAATTCAAAACACCCGTTATATTCAAATATAAACGATTCCGAAACCTGCCAAAAATCACTTCAGTTTTGAACAGTGACAAGTGCGCGCAGTAGTTTCAGTTTTTGTTTTTATTTTTTTTATTTTTTTTTATTATTTTATTATTTGCTTTATTCAGTATGGAGGAGTTACTGGAGATATTTAGTTCCGAGTCTTTAGACTCAGTAGATGTAGGCCTCACACCCACACCTCCAGAACTTTTGGCACCTCAAAAGCCAATCAAGCCGGTGAGTCCACTGCCACCAACTCCTAAGAAAGCACGCAGACCCCGATCAGCGATCGTGCGACCACCACCCGTACATTCCTCACCTATTAAGAGGAAGGCAAGACCATTTGAGGCAAGACTGGTATCACCTGAAATAAAAAGGTTGCTAAAGGAATCGGAAAACCAAGATAGCCTCAAATTTAAACCGAGGTCAAGAGAGTACCGGCCAGAAGTTCGGGTACAAACTCAGCCAAGGCTTCCTACAGCATCACGTTCCACTCCATTGAGCATGCCAGAGCTGTATACTGCGAGTGACAATAAAAACAGAATTAATCCAAGGCCGAGGGAATGCTGCGCAAGAGATCTTGTCCCAACGACATCACGATCTACAAAAAGGAAACATACAGCAACAAATATGCCAGATTTGAGCATGATGATGCCCGCCGAGGCACCCAAAATAATTAATGCAGATACCACACAAGAGCCAGCAAAGGACACGCCTAAGTTAAGTACATCACCAACCAAGTCTATTAACTTAGAAGACCAAATTATTGATCCACCCGCTCAATTTATGGATCCCCCAAATTGCCCACAGAAGCAATTTCAAAATCAAACTACGGCCAAACTCGGGATCCCTGCAGACCTAATAGGAAAAATTGTTTCTACTCCCATCATATTTAAATTATTGGAGACTACAGAAGTGCCCTGGGACAGAGCCAGAAACACAACGAGTTTTTTCAAGTGGAGTTTTCCCGGAGATGTCACTCTGAAAATGAAGAGAAAAGGAGACAAAATACATGTCTTTCATCAGAAAAAATGTAAGTTTATTACGAAAACACTAAAATTTTTCTTTTCTTGTTTACGTAAATTAATTTCAAGTATGAAGGAGGTAGCATTGCAATCTTTCCTGTACTGCTTGCTACAATTTATCCTTTTTTTTAGGCGGGAGGATGTTTAGGCCACACCTACAAGTATATAATCCCTCGTAGAATCTCCAAGTCAAATCATCAATAACACCTTGATCCCTCGCTGTAGTCCAAAACAATATCTCCTAAACAGATAAGAAAAGAAAACACAAAGAATACAAGACTAAAATATATTAAAAGAAAAACCACTTATCTGATTGTTGGGAACTCCTTTCCTTTGGCCTAGTGACTTCTAAACACTCCAATACAAAGATTCAACGCCTAAAACATAAAAAATTATTATCATTTATAACAAAATTCTATAAAAATATCATAAACTTACCTAAATTATACATCCCTCCTGTATATTTACATTTTGTAATGTCACATCGTGACATTACGTCCAATCGTTTGATTTCGCCTCATTCATCAAATTCAATAAACGTCGCTAGGGCAACACCGAAAGGCGAGAACTCATAACTGGATGCGGCGGCTATATAAAGCCGACGAGCCGCAGCAGAAAATCATTCTTGGTTCAGAGCTCATCTGATTCGGAGAATAATCCGATTAACAAGAATATTATTCCCAACCTCCAAAATAGAATAATAATTCTATACTTCAGAGAATAATCTGAAATTCCTATTATTTCCAATTTCCGTCCCACAACTAAGCAGAAGAATAATTCTGCCGCAGAGAATAATCTGCAATCTCCTGCCCACACCTAAGCAGAAGAATAATTCTGCCGCAGAGAATAATCTGCAATCTCCTGCCCACACTTAAGCAGAAGAATAATTCTGCCGCAGAGAATAATCTGCAATCTACTTCTTTATAATAGCATTTTGCTGCCCACACCTAAGCAGAAGAATAATTCTGCCGCAGAGAATAATCTGCAATCTTCTTCTTTTTTATAGTAGCATTTGCTGCCCGTGTGCCTAAAAAATAGCACTCTTAAATTTATATAAGAATACTTTTCTCATAGACGATTAATTCTTCTTCTTCTTTTTCCTAGAATAAGACGAATTAAAGGAGGCGGACTACGCGAGTCTTTGGATTTTACACTAAATTTTTAATTTATTTTGGATTTTTTTGAATTTTATAATAGTTTGTAGGTTAGTTTTTAGTTCTGAATTTTAGTAAATGAATTGTGATATAGTTATAAGCATTGAAGTATTTATTAATAAAATTTTATATTTGAATTTGAAAAGACTGCGTTGTCCATTCAAAACCGCCACTCCCTCCCACGAACGAGACCTAGCTCTCACAGTTGGTTATAGCCATTCTGGCGGATTCGAGTGGCAGTGATAGTACAAGCGACAGTTGTATTCTAATCACAAATCAAATTAATTTTCACTTCATATCACAACAAGCGTGTTAACGTCAAATTTAATACTTTTGACAGTCAGCTGATTGCATATAGAAGTTACACATCTTAAGGTCTGTCTGTTTGCTCGAAAGTTTTTACTCGGTGTAAAAACTTTTACGCATTTTTACTCACAAACCCTCTGTTTACTTTTAACTAGTAAAAATCGAGTAAATTTATACGTTTCCCCTCTTGCACAAAGTTGCACATTTTTACTCATGATCAAGAGGATGTGTAACTTTGATATGCAATCAACTGACTGTCAAAAGTATTAAATTTGAGGTTAAGCCGTTTGTTGGGTTATCGAAAGTATGTAAAATGATAATCTAAAGAGTCGAAATTAAAAAAAAAATATTAAAGAGGGTGGGTTTTTTAAAACGTATTTCAAATTAATTAATTGTTTTCTGTTTTAGACGGAAAGGTAGCAGCCAAATTTTTGACACATGACAAGCTAAACAAAATTTACTCGAAAAGTGTCTGGTAACTTTTCTTGATTTATCCCCTTTACCACATAAAAGTTTTTACTTGATTTTTACACAAAGATTTTTACTCAAAAGTAAACAGACAGACCTTTAATCATGAGTAAAAATGTGCAACTTTGTGCAAGAGGGGAAACGAATAAATTTACTCGATTTTTACTAGTTAAAAGTAAACAGATGGTTTGTGAGTAAAAATGCGTAAAAGTTTTTACACTGAGTAAAACCTTTCGAGCAAACAGACAGACCTATTGTCATAGCAACAAGTAATATCAGTAATATCAGAGATGTAAAGTATAAAAATAATAAATATTTGTATTTATTATATTAGTATGCATTATATTATTGAAAAAAAAAATTGATTTTAGCCGCAAACCGCAAAAGGATAAGTTACTCGTTATAACATTTCGGCAATTATTTTACGTACTGCCTCCTTCTTTGAATACGCCTTCGCAATAAGATGTGCTCAATTACTTTGTTGTTCGGAACATATTCAATCACAGCGCAATTGTCAAATTATCACTGCTATAATTTAAGATACATGTCATGTCACCCAACAATCAGAATTCCAAATTATGGCATAGTGACATTGTCCTTCCTTCGAAGTCATTTTGTCATTTTAATTTTATCGGAATCCAGCCCCTGGATTCAAACGGCGCTAACCACCTACAAAATTTTAACTCCTGCCTCTGTTTCCCGACAAGCAAGTCCTGCATTGTTAGTTACTCCCAGTGCACCACACCAGTAGCAGAAGACTCTCTGTGGACCTAGTGGACGGTTGATATAGATGTGCCCCTCAGCCGAACAGTTCCAACATGTCACTCGAGATCTAGCGGGTCGGTGGATGTTTCTTGGAGAATTATTCGGAAAACCTCGCGGTGGAACTGCAATGGTATCTATGTGATTAGACAAAGCGTGTCTGAAGAAATTTTATGCACCGCTCGTCGCGGTGCGACCGCCCTCAGAGACATTATATCAGACCATAATTTTTCGAACCGATTGCATAGATCCCTCAGATCTATCATATTGATAGAGTAGTAAAGCTTCCTGTAAAGCCGGTTTCATGTTATGACGAAATATTTCCAACAGCACTGCTTCTGTAATCGGTATGCTCATCTTGACAACTAACGCATGGACCGTTAATCGAAAATCGCTGAATGATTCGTAATTCCCTGCTTCCTGGACTCTACTAGCTTGCGAATTTCGTAGTCAGTTTCCTGACTGCGAAATTCCCGTAGGAATGCGGATGGTAGATCTTTCCAAGAGCGTGTACGGTGGTTTCGCAAGTATAGCCAATACAATTTAGTAGCTTTCCCAGTTACAAGTCTATGAAGCGCACAATTCGGATGCAGATATCTGTTCTAGTATTGCCAGGGACTCTATCCGAAAAATGAACGCTGTTACGTCCAAGCCAGATGTTCCATCAAAGTTTAACTTCCAACGGAAGATAGGGCTGTGGGAGACGCTGTTACGATCTCTCGCTGCTGGTTGTCGGTGATGGTTTGGGATGTTAAAATGAGAGACGAACGAACCAGGCAAGTGTGGTACACGAGACTCAGTATTGCTATGTCTCGGCAGCGGAGGTACTCCAGTGACTGGACTCCTATTCAAATTTTCCAACCGCTCGTGTGGTAGGTCTGTGGGAGCTGCTTGATCACCCCGCTCCTCGCACATTGGTGCATTCAAGTAAGATTCGTCAGGATTAAAACAGAAGCTCTTCGAGCTAGGTTTTGGTGTGCTCAGCGAGTTGCCTCCAGTTGTCGCAACTGTATTTGACTTGGCAACCGTTAGCGTACTTGTCCATCGAATATTGGTATTACTTACAAGAGCTGGGAGCGTTAAACCTCCAGCGCCCTCGGCAGAAGACAATGGCGTGAGCTGAGCGAGAGAGCTGGATTCGACCCCACTTAGGATATCATCTAAGCGCTGGACATAAGACCGGGCATCAGAATGTACTGAAGAAGAGGTATTATACAGCCGACGGGCTCTGTGAAGTACATGAAATTTTTGACTGACTGACATAGCGCGTACGTTCTGCGCTGATATAATCCAATTCACGCGATGGGTTTTTATGGGCATGGGACCGAAAACGTATTCTGCCGGCTTCTGATTTCTCGGCCTCATACAGTTCCGTAGCTTGCGACGAGCATTAGCGTCGTCAGATCTAAGGTTGCGAACAGCGAATTCAACTTCAAGTTCATCCAGCGATAAAAAGGAGAAGTCCATTTTGCGGCCAAGTGTGCCAAGTATATATAAAAGGAAATACGTTTATACTAATTACAAAGATAATTCAGCTGCAAATTGTGCCAGATATATACATAAAAAAAACAAAGATATGCGTTTATACTAATGTAGACGATATTTCAGCCGGAAATTGTGCGAAATATACACATAAAAGGCAATGCATTTATGCTAATTACAAAGATAGTTCAACCGAAGATTGTGCCCAAATATATATATTAAAAGAAAATGCGTTTATGCTAAGGGCAAGATAAGTCAACAGAAAATTGTGCCAGGTAAAACTAATAAAAAAAAATGCGCCTATACTAATGTCAACAATAATTCCAACGAAAATTGTCCCAAATATGATTAGCAAACAATGATGTGAGTGTCCAAGATAATTCAACCGAAAATAGTGCCAAGTAACACTAAAAAATGCGCCTACGCTAATGTCAACCATATTTCCAACGAAAATTGTACCAAATATGATCAGAAAACAAAGATGTGAATATCCAAGATAACTCAACCGAAAATAGTGCCAAGTATAATAAAAACCTGCTCTGTTTTAAGATTATTAAGCTCCGCGTATTATACACAAAAAAATTGTTTATGCTACTAGCGTTTTGCAATTATGAGAGTTGTGTAAACTGAACTTATTCCAGGAATGTATGCATCGCATACAACCCTGACTGACCACCGCAAACCGAAAAAATCACACCTCCACTGGGGGACATCAAGAGAAATTATTAGAATTTTATGATAAGGGAGGGGGGGGGGGGAGGCTTGAACAAACCGAAAAAAATCTGGTGCGAGGTTGCACACTGGAACCGGTAAAATAACTCCAACACCCAAACCAGGACAAGGATCTCAAGATGAACGTCGCTCAACAACTTGCCAGGTTTGGGTCAGCTGGCAAGCTCGTCACGCAAATGCACTGTGAAGTGGTCATCGTCTCGACGTCCACGAGCCGAAGCTTGACTTCAAATGTGGTACGCCTCGCACACAAGACCTGCTTGCTGTCAAGATGAGCACTTAGACAAAAGAAACTGTTACCTCTAGGGATGGAATTAATCTTGAATTGACCGAAGACAATTTGATGTCAGACAAACCGCGAAGACTTTGGCCGAGTGACCCAACTGTGGGTAAAAGGGCTGAGCCTCACGAGAGCCAAGAAGGATATCATGAAAGTAACGCACTTTTCAGAAGCAAGGAAAAGCTCCACGTAGACTCAGCCTCTTGTATCCAGCCAGGCAGCCCACCTCGGGCCGCATGCTGTTATAAACAAGAAGAATCCATCCTAATAGATAGTGAAATTTTCAATTAGACGCCCTGGATTAGACGAATTCACTTGAAGGGGAATCCGAAAACTTTTACTTTAAAATAATGAGGATTTAAATGAAGGCAAAAAAAATCTACTAATGATAATAACAATAAAAACTGCTTCTTGAAATCGTAAAGGTGAAAAAAAAACCTATGCCTTTGGTGCCATTATTAAAGCAAATGAGCGACCAGAAAAATCAACAATTAAAACTTGCAATTGTACTTATACTTAAGGCGGAGAGGCTTGAATTATGGCCGTAAAGAAAACCAAGATTGGGCGCCATTTGTATCGCAAATGGGCGACCAGAAATATAGCTACAAAACAGAAAAAGATGATTTTAGAGCGAAAAAAAAGCCTCAACAATAGTAATTGCAATTTAGTCAAGAG
The DNA here is from genome assembly GCA_963924295.1 of Dioctria rufipes. NCBI lineage: Eukaryota > Metazoa > Arthropoda > Insecta > Diptera > Asilidae > Dioctria > Dioctria rufipes. The sequence goes on from OZ002744.1 coordinate 119,705,142, forward strand.
AAGCTAGACCAAATGCCAAAAAAAACCTGATTTGGGCGCCGTTTGTAACGAAGAGCTTGTCAGTCGACAGATGTACCTATATCCACTCTTAGCTGGACATAGATAGATACTGCATCCGATACCACTTTCCTACAAAATCATCGTAGAATTAATGTGGGTGGCTGCACAGCGAATATGCCGCTAGCGATCAGCCGGCTTGGGGTGGTTCTTGCCACCCACATCCCTTGATAGTGGATACCTTTTTACCTCTGGCGGCTTAACTGGACTGTGGGCTCACTGGCCTCTTTTTTTTATAAGTGGGTACATTGACCTTTTTTTGTTATATAATAATTTTAGTCAGAACAGAAAACCTCTAAGGTTGTTCGGAAGAAGCGAGTGATGAGGAACCCAAAGTCTGTATGCGATAAAGAGAACAAGTAGGTTACGAAAGCGCACTGAACTAATCCCAAAATAATCGTCGTAGTGAAGTTTTCTTTAAGAGAAATGCACATTTTCCCTTTTCATATTAATGAAAAAATAAATTTTTTTTTCGCAGGCATAATGTTCACAGAGTGGTAACACAAAAAAAAATATACCACCGGTAAGTTTGTTTATTTAATCAGAATTCCTTTTTCAAATTAATACAAATTCCGGTGTGATAGCACAACAAAAAAAAAAGGATAAAATTAACCACAAGTAAGTAGGTTTACTCAATCAGAATTCCCCCTTCAATTTACTTCCAATTTCCCTTTTATTCGCAGGAATATGGTTCACAGCATGGTACTACAAAAAAAGAGAAAATTATCACGGGTACGTATATGTTGCAGCCTTTATCTGCATACTAGAATGAGAAACTAGCTATATAAGCGAATGCTCAACAGCATTAATAAAACTTGGTGCCGAACTTAGCTAACAATAAACATCTATTGTTGACTCGCAGACGGCGTGGACTTTACAATGTCGTAAACGCCTGCAAGTCAAGTTGGCATTGATTTTGATTTCGAATTGATTCTGTGGTGGGGGAACCGCCATAAAGCAAGCTACAGGAGCTTGTTTTTTGTCAGACTGGTATAAACCGTCTGACGTGGAGTTTGCCATATTTTTATCGCCAGATCAGAACAAAGTGAATTTGCCACAGATAATAATTGGTAAACATAACAACTAATTATTTTTCTTTTTCACCCTTTTTCTATAGATTTTTCTTGGATGTATGGAACTACTGGATCAAAAAGAAGTGGGAATATTCGAAGTATAATCAGAGGTTGGGATTTACCATCCTCATTGGTTTAGCTTGGCCAAAGGGATTTACCAGAGATCTTTTAGTTTATTATTTTGTTGAGTGCCAGTGAAGAGGCTGTGAGTAAATATCAACTTTTGCATCAGTATCAACAACAAGAAGCATCTTCACGAATTCTATGGATAGTAATCATCTACTGCACCGCCCAGTAAAGTTTGTGTTTTGTTTATCACCGTTGTTCAGTAAAGGTATCAAAAATCTAGTTGACTAATTAACTGAGCATCAATATTTCATAGTTTATTGAATTAGAGTTGAATGTTTTACCATTTTTGAATTGTTGGTGGAAGAAGAAGAATTGAATAATAATAAAATAAAGTTGAACATTAAAAGTATCAGCATTTATTAATTATTTGAACATTTTTAAATTCATTTGAATCAGCCCTATAAACTGATTCGTGGGTTATTGACGACCACAAACGTTGACACAATAGCTAACCTCCTGAGCAAGTGTTTCGGATAACTGCCGAAACAATTAATGGTCCCTCGAGCCGGATATTTATGCTTTAAAGTTCAACCGATAATTGTTCAGTTTTTCTTGAACCACGGTAGTCATATTCAATTGGTTTGACACGTTAATTGGTCAACGTACGATGTGAGTGGTGTTGGATTTTCCATTGTCAAAATGAGTAAAGTGACGGCTAAAATGCAAGCTCGATTGGTTGAAAGGCTAGACAAGGCCATTGCCAATCATCGTAAAGTCATGAGCGACGACAACACCACAGCTTACGTAAAGGGTAGAGTCAAGTATATTCAACAACTGCGGAAACAATTCTAAGGTCATAACCTAAAGTTATCCGGATATGAAGAAGATACAACTGATAGTTCAATTACTGAATACATGAATAGCGACTTAAACGAAACATTTGAAGGCAAATATTTAATTTTTTTTTTTTTGAGAATTACAACAATTGCTAGAATCTCAGCCGGTAAGCACTCCAGAAAACCAAGGAAAGTTGCCAGTGAACTTGCCTACAATCGATATACCAAAGTTCGACGGTTAGTGCACATCATGGAGATCACTTCATGATATATTTGTGTCGCTTATTCACAGTAACGACAAAATCGTCGATGTACAAAAATTGCATTATCTAAAGGCAAGCTTATCTAGAGAAGCAGAAAGATTGTTGATACAATTCGACACAGCTAGCTCTGTTGCAGATTGTTACAAAACAGTAGGTCACGAAAAATAAAAGAAAATATTTGCTGACTTTTGAAAAGGCAGTATCTGACAGTCTCAGCGAGAAAGCAAGGAAAATCTTTTATAAAGAAAAATTAAATAAAAAATAAATTAAACTTTAAAAGTCTTTTGAATTACCTAGTAATTGCAAAATTCCCACAACAAAAATTGGAGCCGAAACCCGAGAATTAAGTTCAAGTTCAAAAGACAGTGAAGTGAGAAATTTGAATTTCTTTTAATCAATTTCAATTGAAGCGAAAGAATGGCAGACATAAAGGCTTTAAAAGAACAAAGAGGACGACTGAAGGCTTCTTTAACAAGATTAAAAACGTTTGCCACTACGCTTGCAACAGAACAGAGATCGACAGAAGAAATTGAAACGCGTTTGGAATCTCTTGAAAGATATTTCATCGAGTTTACTGCTTAAGAGGATCACCTAGTTGCGTTAGACGTTCCCTCTGACTTCGAAGAATATGAAGACCTGTACATGTCGACCGAACCCGTGCTAATGGTAGCTTTAAAATCCTTGAAAATTGCTACAGAAGAGCAAGACCCTATCACAACGACGTAATTAAATTCACCAATGTCAAAATTTGTTGAACAGCAGCGCAACATCTTTGACTCCTTTGCATCACAAAATGTTCATCGCAGCAACAATTTATTGGAAGTTAGGTTACCAAAAGTACAAATCGAGGCATTCAGCGGTGATTACAAAGATTGGCCATCCTTGATGGATTTATTCGTTACTTCTGTGGATAAAAGGGATGGACTTTCTGATGTACACAAGCTACAGTACCTCAAAGGACTTCTAAAAGGAGAAGAAGCAGCATCAATCAAGCATATAACTGTGACCGAACACAATTATCAAGAAGCTTGGTTCAAACTAGCTGCACGGTATGACAAAAAGAAGCATACTCTCACATCATACATTAAATCTTTCCTCAATCAACCCAGTTTTAACCAGTCATCAAGTATGCAGTTACGACAACTCACAGATTTTTCGGACGAGCTAATCCGCGGTATAAAAGCCTTACGTGAAGAGGCTACCAGTCGTGACCCATGGCTGATTCATTTAGTTTTAAACAAAACGGACCCCGATACACGTCAAGCTTGGGCAAAGGAAATGGCAGATAAAGAATTTCCATCATACCAAGAACTTCTTAACTTCTTATGTAGAAGATGCGACGCTCTTGAAGCTTATGAGCCCTCATTTAAAAAACTAAACTGCAAGTGAGCAGAAATAGCTTACGAACACTACTGTTTGAACACAGCTGAAAAATAAGAAGAAAACAATTAAAATACAATATATAAAGTATTTAATACTTCCATAGAATTCCAAGATCCTGTGTCCAGTCTTCACTTGCCTCCTGTATCTTCAAGAAGTATCTGAAATGAAAAAAAAAGATACATGTTAGTTTAATAGAACCAATTGGATTAACTATTATGAAGTACAATAAAAAATTTAAGTACATACATGCAGACTACCAAGAAACAAATTTCTTGGCAGTACAACAACAACACTGCGTAAATGAATTTATGCAAATATCTTAGCGAAATTCATGTTCCCTGCATAGTGAACTATTGCAAAACATGCAAATATGCTCTCACATGCAACAAACATAAATTCGCAAAAGAAATATAAACAATAGTTCACGAAAATCAACAATTTTCGCCATTGTTGACATGTCGTGAAAATACTTTAAAAATGTGCAAAATTCGCATAATTTGCAGATTTCTTGCAAATTATGCACAGTGAAACTATTATTAAAGACTTTTGGATGATATTTATGCACTTACCTTGTGAATTAATCCCTTAGTGGCGAACAAAATACACAATACGAACACGAAACTTTCACAACAAAATACCGCGATCGCGACTGTCAAATTGACTCCCGAGAAAGTCAATTAGATGAAGTTGGCTACGCGCTACCTGTTGGTAATACTTAAAAACCGCGAAAGTTACCAGGTAAGCAAATATTCGCGAAAAAAGGTAAATTAAATTCTCATAATAAGTGGAAAAGAGAAAGATGCGAAAACGAGATGCAAGAAAAATGAGAAATATTTGCGTTCCACATTGGAAATTGTCATAATATGGCAAGAAGCCGCCATCTTGATAAATTTCAGAAAAAATAAAATATTTAATAAAATAAACTACGAAAATTCATGGATAATTTAAAATAAATTATTTGAAGGAAATTGGCACATTTTGACATAAGTATACAAATCAAGCAAAGTCGAAAAATATGCTTAATTTGCATTTTTCTTGTGAAACGTATGTCAAAATGGCCGCTTAGAGCCTATAAAAAGGGGGCAATTCCTAAGATCTCTCTCAGTTTTTTGACAGCGATCACAAGTGTAGTTTCAAGCAAGTTTTTCTCAGCAGATAATATTTTATCAGTTTTCAGCAATAAGCATAAAATACAACGTGCCATTAAAGGTACAATATTTTTACATTCTTAAAATTTGTGTGCAGTGGGTGTTGGCAGAGGACAGGAAGTTTTTGGGTTCTTTTTGTTCTATAGATAAGTATTGTGTCAATTAATTTAGTGAATAAGTTTCTTGCATAAAAATTAAATACATGCCAGCTTTCGGCATTTTAATGATACATGCAACGAAACAAATTAGTTAAGTAATTAAGTTAAAATAAGCGCAAAGTGAATTAAAATAAGTGTATAACGCGTAGAACTAGAAAAGGTTACAAATTGCAGTTAAATATATGCCAAAATACGGCATAATAACTACATATGCAATCGAACAATTAATAAACAGAATTAAATTAGTGAGAAAATTAAATTGTAGTGAATTTATAAATTGAAGTATTTCACATTAGAATTATTCAATAAATACAGCATTAAACATAAGCACACATATCTTTTTTTAATACCGCTACACTGTCCACCTAAATGCCATAGCTGTAGTTATCGATTGCAGTTTCATTACAAAACACTACACTCAGATTTTAATCAAAAATGTCCAAAGTGCTCACAAAACCACTAACTGTTTTTCTGTCCTGGATATAAGGCTTTGAACATCACGGAGAGACGCACTTTCGTCACACAAAAGTCATTGTGCTTTAATTGCCTCAAATCAGGTCATTTGGCACAAAAGTGTAGCTCAAAGTACTTTTGTCATCATTGCAAACGAGCTCATCATTCAACACTTCACACAAGGGAAACGAGCCTCACGCGTGGCACTCAGGAGACAACACCATCTTCAACAAGCTTTAATCCACATTCACTGCAGTTTGTACGAGCTCAGTCGTCAGGCCTACAAGAAGACACATCACCGAGTCTCAATTCATTTACGGCAATTAAAGGAAAGGGAACAACAATTTGCAATTCTTCCGACGGCATTGGTAAACATTAGGGACGTTAACGGTGCAATTCAACCATGCCGTGTCCTAATAGATTCTGGTTCCCAGGGAACTTTCATTACAGAAGATTGCGCACAAAGGCTAGGATTCAAACGAAACAGGGCAAAAGTAGCAGTATTCGGTTTGGGATCATCAAAAGCTAGTTCAACCAAGGGAACAGTGATGCCCACATTAACATCTCGCTTCGACGACTTACAAAAGTTAGTTGTACAGGCGTACATTTTAGACAAGCTCACTTCATCGCAACCTACTGCTGACTTTAATAGAAACGACTGGAACTTTCTCAACGACTATCAATTGGCTGATCCATAATTCAATCAAAGGCAAAAGGTTGATATTCTGCTGGCAGTAGATCATTTCATTCGGATTCTCCTGCCTGGCCAACATATCATCTCACTAGAGCTACCCGCATTGCAAAATACTGTATTTGGGTACATAATAGCTGGTTCACTCTACAACACAGATATGACGAAGTTGCCGAACATCACCACACTTGAAGTAGATATCATCGACATTGATAGCACGTTGAAAAGATTTTGGGAAACAGAAGAGCTTCCTCCTGAAAGATCTACCTTGACGGTAGAGGAACAAGGTTGCGAAGACCATTTCCAGGCAACACATTATGTAGACAAGACAACTGGTAAATACACAGTTAGTCTTCCATTTAAGGAATGCGTCTGCATTGGGGAATTCACGGAACATTGCCTTGAAAAGACTACTATCTTTAGAAAGACGATTTCTACACAATACGCAACTCAAAAAGGAATATTGTGAATTCATCGAAGAATACCAGAAGCTAAAACTAAATTAAGAGTGGTGTTCGATGTATCGATGAAGACGTCATCTCAATTGTCTTTAAATGATATCTTGTGTGCAGGACCAACAGTTCAAAGTGACTTATTTTCACTACTGCTGCGGTTTCGGCTACCACGATTCGTATTCACTGCAGACATTCAAAAGATGTACTGCTGGACGAAGCCGACCAGAAATATCAGCTAATTTTCTGGAGAAATGACCCAAGAGAATCATTAAAAATTTACCGACTATGTACAGTCACATATGGTACTCGACTGGCACCTTATCTGGCAACAAAATGCCTTCAGAAATTGGCTCAAGAAAATATCGTTAGATATCCATATGGTGCCGAGATCCTGAAAAATGAATTCTATGTGGATCAGACAGTTTGCCGACAGCCATAATAATGCAGAAGGAACTTACAAAACTTCTACAAGGTGCAGGTTTTCGATTGAGAAAATGGTGTGCCAATCACGCCCAATTGTTGCAAGGCATTCCACCAGAGGATCAAGAAATAGACCTTGACTTCGGAAACAGCACAGAAGAAAAGATAAAGACGTTAGGACTAACATGGCCGCCCAAGTCAGATCAATTCAGAATTAAAGCAGTCTCTCACCAAGGATCCAGGATCACTAAAAGAATAGTCACTTCTGACATCGCCAAACTCTTCTACTCTTTAGGTGTATTGGCACCAGTAGTAGTCACCGCTAAGATCTTCACCCAACAACTTTGGCAACTAAAAATTGACTGGAATGCAGCCTTACCAATGGAACTTCATACAAAATGGCTTATTTTCAGGACCAATCTGTCAACCTTAAACAACGTCACATTTCCCAGGCACGTATTTGCAAAGGAAGTTCCAAGGCATATGCAAGTCCATGTGTTCTCAGATGCCTCAGAAAGGGCCTATGGCGCTGTACTTTATATCCGATCGATCAGTAAAGATGGCAGAATTATTGTGAGACTATTATGCGCTAAATCTCGCGTAGCACCACTGCAAAAACAAACTGTTCCTCGTTTGGAACTATGTGCAGCTCTAGTAGCAGCCCAACTTGCAAACCGTGTAATTAAGGAACTAAAGTGCGAAGAAGTACCAACCTATTTCTGGTCAGATTCGGAAATAGTGTTATCATGGATAACTTCATCATCCACATCATATCAAACATTTGTTGCTAATCGGATTGGTGCAATTCAAGAATTAACCTTAGCGGCACAATGGCATCATGTGAGATCAAAGGATAATCCAGCCGATGTACTCTCCAGGACAAATTAGAAACATGTCATCTTTGGTTCTACGGGCCAACATTCCTGCACGGAAGTGAAACCGTATGGCCTACAGCTTATCAAACCAAGATTGAGTGTCAGTTAGAAAGAAAGCGTACAGCCTTGCCCACAATAACTACAGCAGAAGATATATCTAGTGTGATATACAAAATCAATCGTGAGGGATCATTTCGGAAGCTTCAACGCATAATTGCTTATATCATTCGATTTGTAAGGAATGCCAAAATTCCAGTAAAATCACGACCAAACCATCGCTTCATCACTTGTCGAGAATTAAATGAAGCCTTATACATCATAATAAGAGCCGTACAAGAAGATGAGTTCAAGGAAGAAGTAAAACAATTAAAGACAGATCATGAATTAAACAAGGGAAGTTGTCTAAAAGGTCTTACAGCAAATGTTGAGACAAGGCTCTTTTGTCTTGCCTATATTTTCTTAGCCTTAAAACGCAGATGGTATAAACGGCACTTGAACCAATATACCAAGGCTAAATACAGTTGCCTGGCTTGCTAGTTGTTATGGATGATGGTATAAACGGCACTTTAACCGAATACCAAAAGCCTGAAAAAACTAGAAGGGTTACGCGATACTGAATAAAACGCTCTAAATTTTATTAACAACTGATAATTTATTCATTACTCGCCGTGAATTTAAATTCAAATTTTGCTAACATTACCACTTATTCTACCCCAAAAACAAAAGATAGCAATATTCAATTAAGAATTTCCGATACTGCTTATCTAGCGAAATTGCAAGATTCATGCAAAATAAATTCCTCAGTTATTGCTGAGTGTCAACTTTCTTTAGATTATAATGACGAAGAATTTATTTTTGCATGAAGAGATGTGAATGAAATTCCCTCCAGGTGAATGAAATAAGGTTTCCTATTACAATGATAACATGAACCTTTATTCATGCCTGACCTACATATGAAATTATGAATTAATGGTATATACATATATATATCTTGTTTTCTTACAATTTCAATTAAATTTCTTTATATAAGAATTAAGGTAGAATTAGATTCATCTGTTATGAACATGCACGATTTAACATTCTCCCCGCGTTGAACCTTCGTTCGAAGATTCAAATGACTAGACGTTGATACTGAAGTCAATTTCCGTAGATTGCCTGGGTGCGGGCTTAGGCCGTTTCGATTTTTGCCTACAATCATCTCGATTCTTGAATATCAGGATGCCGATGAAGAATAAAATTAGTCCGAGCGAAAGATATCCAATGGTAAATTGATGGATATTGTGGGAATGAGTCTTCTTCATTGTTTCCTCTTGGAGCTGTGATGAGACCAATCTCATCAATTCTTCCAGTTGTTCTTCTTGGGCTTCGTAGGGAGTTAGGTTACCGATGACTGGATGTAGCTGTTCTGGTGTGGTGATTTTGCTTAACTCACTTAACCTCTTGTATGATGTTCTAATGCTGCTAGGATATGTATGTATTCCTCGAATTGTCAGTAAGTCATGCTTGATGACGCAATCTGGCATCATCTTTAAAAGACCAGAACCTGTTAAAGTCAGCGGGATGGTTTCCTCGTTACACCAAGCATTTGCAGTGGCGGGTTCCTTGACTGCGTAGATCCATTGGTTTGGATTATTGAGCTGAATCCAAGCAGGACTGTTCTCCAATTTCACATTTTCTATATGTTGAATTGTTAAACAGATTCACTTCGCAGGAGCAAGCGGCCGCCCCCTTGTGATATATAGGATGGTTCAGAGGACATACATGATTGAGCTCCTCCGTCGACATACAGGATGACAGTTCCTGTTTTGTCATTGGGTAATATTGATCTCTGTGTGGACTGAGAGCGATGTATGTAGCGCAAGGCCGTACAGCTACAAGCACTTCATTAGTTGATGCAGGTATCGGTATCATCTGGAACAAGTCAAACCTTTCCAGAATGACCAGCGGCATTCTGATTTTAACTATTACGTGGCTGTTGGTTACTCCTGATTTTGCGGACATGGTTTTGTATAGTTCCACAATATCATTCTGATCTGCGGGTAATTGCAATCCTGGTGGTAGGTGATTCTTGACCATGATGAGTTCGTTACGTAATTGTTGGGGTGTCACAAGTAATGGACTGATTCTGCCGTGGTGTATGTCTGTTAACACATCGATTATTGAAGACTGCATTCTCTGAAGATGGGATACTATGAACATCATTTGGATGGATAGGGTTGTAAATAATTTGCTGATTTTTAGCTCATACGTTTCTTCTCCGGTGTGGTTTATGTGGTTTATCAAGTGGGTGATTTGGACGTATAATTCCTTAAATTTCTTTTTTGCAGCTAGTTGATCCTTTTTCAAGACGTTAACCGTTGCGTCAATTATTGACGTCTGATTTTTCAGTAGCGTTAGATGATGTTCTTCATTTTCATTGATGGTATCCATGGTTTCAGACATTTTTTTTGCATATTCAGAGTCAAGGACCCCGAAAAGTGAATTGGCCAGGTTTCCGACAATGTCAATAGCACCTCGTTTTTGCTTCTGGTGGACAGGAGTATGTTGTCGGCATGTAACTCTTCTTCAATCTGCTGAAGTTGTGTCACTATCTGGATGCATGTGCTCCTTGTTTTACTTTGCTGGCACAAGTTATGTAAAGCCCTCGTCCCATTTGATAATACCGAAAGCTCCATCCAATATGGTTTCAAATCGTAATAAACTATTAAATTCCATTAGGTTGATATGAAATTTATTTTGCCGATATTTTCGAAATATATCGCCGGTTTAGGATCGAAGCTCTCGATATCGATGCTTGCTCCAAGTCCGGGCGGTAGAACCAAACAAGCCAATAATAGTGTTGCAGTTGCAGCGCCATAAGACTGTCGTCGTCGTTTCTTGGGCACTTGATCCTTGTCGACATTGCTTGTCCCTTGAGGCGACTCTTCTGTTCCTGTAATTTCTTCGGCCATATCATTATTGTTCATTGGAGTCTCGTTATGATCTACCTCCTCACACGGTAATGGTGACAGCTTGTGAATAGGTCTGCGAAGTATACCTTTAGCTGTTTTTACGTCAGCAACTCTAACATAACCATCGTTTCCCTTATGTGTTTGAAGAATTCTCCCTAGTGGCCATTTCATGACTGGAAGATTATCATCTTGTATAACCACTATAGTGCCAGGATATATGTTCTGGCAGCGCTCTTTCCACTTGAGTCGCTATTGCAGTTCATTTAAATATTCTCGGGACCATCGTCTCCAAAATTCGTGTTTCATATCAGACACTAGCCTCCATCTAGCTAGCAGACTAGTTTTCAATTGCTTGGCACTTGCATCTATGGGTGCCGTTAATGGTTCACCTACCAGGAAATGACCAGGAGTGATAGCAGTCAGGTCATTAGGGTGATTTGACATCTGTGTTAGTGGCCTAGAGTTCAAAATTGCTTCTATTTCGATCATTAGTGTCTCCAGCTCCTCATAAGTTAGAGATCCGGCTGAAGTTGTCTTTATAAGTAAATGCTTTGCGGATTTTACAGCAGCTTCCCATAGCCCACCGAAGTGTGGTGCTCTCGGAGGAATGAAGTGGAAATCGATTCCTCTTTTACTGCAAGTTCCCGCTATGGTTTCCCTCGCTGCTTCAGAATGGATGGCCCCAGACAATTCGCGTAGTTGGTTTCTTGCGCCAACGAAATTGGTTGCGTTGTCGCAGTATAAGTTCCTACAATTTCCTCTGCGGCCCATAAATCGCCTTAATGCCCCAATAAAGGCTTCTGTTGACAAGTCGCTGACTATTTCTAAGTGGACGGCCTTTGTTGCAAAACAGCAGAAAACAGCGATGTATGCCTTGTGAGGTCTCTTTCCTCGAATTTTGTAATGCACCCAGGTTGGCCCACAAAAGTCAACACCGGAGTTAACGAATGGTCGTGCTGGTTGAACTCTTGCGGGAGGCAAATTGCCCATGATCTGTGTCAATGAAAAGGTTATGGTCCTGTAGGCGTGGTCGTGGTGGTCATTTGGCTGATGTTATTTTTCATTATTAACGGCATACCTTCCTCTTTATAATGAAATAAAGATCCGATCATTTGTCTCAAAAACTGGCATTTTTCTTTGAATATCAAAATAACACCTCTTATTGGAAAACCCTGTACATATTGATGTAATTGAGGATTTGTACCTTCTATTAATTCGCAGTGCCCTAATAACATTTTACGTCTTAAATTTTAAAAAGTGGTAGAAGTGCAAAAATTAACAAATGGAAGTTGATTTAATTGAAGATTTATGCTTTCTATTAATTCGCAGTACCATTTTTATTTAATTGTTTGCACACAAGGCATTCTTACAGAATGAGCGATTCTTAGAGCACTATACTTACGGAAAATTGGATATTTAAGCTTAACGAAAGTTCCCCTCACACGAGTTAAAGTTAATTTGTGTACGCCTGTTAAATTAAAGGGCGCGTTCGCTTTACGTAAGTAAATGCACTTACGTATACTTCTATTGTATAATTCAGCCTTTTGCTTCAGAACACACTACCTCACTTTATTAAGAAAAAGATAAATTTCGCTTTGGCCAAGGTGATGATTGCAGATGTAAAATTCCTCTCAAATAAAATACTCATTTTTCCCGAAAATATCAGAGAATTTAGCATGTGTTCTTCCACTTAACCTCTTCATAGCAAAACGAATGTAAATAGGAACACGTGCTGTTCAAATATCATAGGATTACAGCAACAACATGTGCCCATTTACAGTAACAGAATGTGCCCATTTACAGCAACAATATGTGCCCGAACCCAAACATTGTCAATATTTCATGAAAACCGGTTTTCACAAAAGCGCGGGAGCAGTTTATCTTTATGACTTAATTGCCTAAGGTACATACATTACATACCTGTGTTACAGAAAAAAGAAATAAGAAATAAAATACCCCGCACTGAAATTACGAATTTGTGTACGTTTTTCAAATCGTTGTACTATAAATCAGCAACGCTCTGTAGAATATTGTTACCTGAAGAGCCTGATGACTGATCCAGCCCATCTAAACACCTCCGATGGGGCATCCGAACTAAAGTCACAGAACACCCACACCAGTGGCATCTAAGCAGACCTGGACCACGAAACGCTTGGCTTCTTCGTGCAGCCCGTGCTGACTTCTCGTGCTACTTCCTGGGAAATGAGGACCAACCCACAACAAAGAGATGAGAAAGAGAAGGCAACAACTGTCGAAGTAAAAAAGAAATACTAACTACTAAACCAAACTAACCCTTAGGTAAGTGGTAGGAGATAGGCCTAGTTAGTTGCACTAATCAAACTCTAACCATTAACCACAAATAGCATATAGTTATACCTGTATTATATCCACCTGGAATGCCACGCAGGAACGATGACATTGCTAAAATCCGGTACAGCCAGAAACAATAACAATTAATCCGGTTATTCTATCACTTTTCACAGTATTATTTCAGTATTCTTCAGTAATTCGTAATTAAGACCAAACGATAATCCGGGCTTTGGTGAGCACATGTGTAGGTTGATTATGTAAAGGCATAAAAAAGTATTCTGTATTTCCTATAAACGCTCTTTCTTACCCTTGATTCATTTCACTGGACGGAGAAAAACTCCTTCAGTCGAGAGCCGAGAAATTTGTATGTGCTTAGGTTTTCCCAAGAAGTAAAAACTTGCTGGAAATCTGGTTGATTTTCCTAAGTAATTGGAACATGCTCCCATTTATTCATAGATGTCAGCCGACAATGTCTTAGACATTGTTTCAACCTATTCCTAGCCTAGGGGTATACGCGTATTGAGTTAACCATTCAATTCCTTTAGCTGCAATACGTCTTAATTACATTTCACTTTGCTTCTTTCTTGGAAGTAAGCACTGCAATCTGCAAGTACTGTTCGGTACGCCTTAAACTTTTGTCCCTCAACTACCAATGAAATGTCCAACAGTTAATCGGAACATCTTAGTTTCTTCGAACCGTTTAGAAAAACGCTGAAATGAGTCAAAGATTCAAAGTGAGTATTTGGACTTGCTAATAGAATTGTCCACTCAAGACCTCCTCTAGCTATCGCTTCTAGTTTCAGCTCAAAGCGGCTTTAAATAACGAAAGTCAATTGGTGTCAGAAACTAGCTAGATTATCTATAACTGCAGGTAAACAAATAAAAAAAAAATACTACATGAGGCTGATGTTCGTGGCTTTATAAAGAAATTTAGAAACCTCAAACTGAAAATAAACAAAACAATAAACAACTAACGTCAGGGCTGCTTCAATGCCTTAACGGGGATGTGTTCAATATTGCAGCAATAGCTGCCTCAATAGACAGTAGAGTAGGAGCGCGTTCATGAAGTCATGGCTATCTCGTAGCCGGGTTATATAGAATACCGGGTATTCTCATTAAAATTTTGACACAAATGGTGGAACGTGGTTCGTAATGAGAATGCCTTGTATCTCTGTAGAGTGTCTCGTTGCCAGGCATGGCTGCGTGTGGCTGCGGCTGACATAATGAACGATTTTAGCCATTGCCAACTTCGGATATGTCATCATTGAAGGGTGAGAGATACATTTCATGTAAATATACAAAAACGATTTATCACCCGCTGCGATTATTAAACCAACAAATTCTCCACACATTAACTAGGCAAGTTATGCACGAAGCATTAAGTGACTGGTGATATTTTGACGTGTCCTATTTTTATGGCAATTTGCATTAGTTTTGATTGTTAGTTTGATTGATTAAGGAGTTAAAGTGGTTTAAAATGGGTACGTCAGAATTTTACCAGCGACTGTGATGTAAAAATTTTGGAAGTCATGGCAGTGGTATGGAAGACAGGACAGTCCGTGTTTTTTTTACGAGCTACCAGAGTTCGCCCTCTACATTAATAGGGGGAGAGTCGAAAAAAAAAGTCCGAATTCGGAAAAAGAAAAGAAAACGTGGCCGGAATTTCCGGAAGAAGGACAAGAAAAAGTGGATTTTGACGACCAGGAGTGTGGCCGAAGAGTTTCCTAAAAAGACATAACAATAAAAAATAGAATAAAATCGTTTAGAAAGTAGAGAACCAAGTGTTCGACCTTAATCAGGACATTTTCTTACACAGAACACAAGTGAAGACTGGTTTTGTAATTTCGCATTTTAGTACGGGATATTTCGAGTCAACTACCAGCTCAAATGCAACGAGTTGAGGAACAGCTAACCAGACTCCTGACCTCATTCGAGGTATTATCAAATATGCCTACGCCCCAAAGTACACCGAAAGGAGAAGGTGCAACAGGTCGTCGCAGTGAAGTCGGTTTCAAGGATCCTCCGTAGGTAAATGGGCGTGGACAAAGCGATAGAAGTGAGGATTCTGTGTCGTTTGAAATGGACCACCAGCCATGTAATAATAGCACTGTTGTTGAACCACCGATCACATCTATCTCGATGAGTGAAGAGGAATTTAGAAAGTTGGCCGCCTCTTTCGGTTTCAACCTAGTTCGAGAACACTTGCCAGTAACTCAAGTCGGACAAACGGGACGACCGAACGCTCAGTCCACCGTTGTCGCCGCATCAGAGCCGCCAGTACTTCAGCACATTCATAAGGGCCGAATAGGATGCCAGGACTGTGCCCAAAATATTGGGCGTTCTCAAACGACGAGCAAATTGCCAGATAATATTCCACTTTTGGCAGTGGACCCACCGACTTCGATAACAGCTCCATCTACGAGGGCTGTGCGTGATGCTGCTCTCTCGCCGTCTAACCTAGCAGCTAAGCGGCTCCAAACTGGGGAAAACCATGCCACCCCTGCAGAGCCGGCGGAAGTGATACGTCCTCGTGTATCGCCATCAGAATTCACCGGAAAATCTCCCTGGAACGAATATCAGATTCATTTTGAGCTAGTGGCAGATGCTTACGGGTGGAATGAAGCAATGAGATGTCGCTTTCTACCTATCTATCTTAGAGAGGCGGCTCTCACCTTTTACCAAAATCTTCCGGAAGCAACTCGTAAATGCTACCCTGCCCTACTTAAAGCGTTCGATGCCCGGTACATGTCAGACGAGAAGGAAGCAGTAGCTCATCTGAAATTGAAAGCCCGCGTGCAAAGAAAGTCAGATAAGTTGGCAGATTTTGCAACTGAAATACAGCGTTTGACAAGTCTAGCTTTTCCTGACTGCCCTGAAACGGCACGCACTAAGATTGCTTTGTGGCAATTTGTTGACGGAATATTTAATCCCGAGATTCAGCAGCGAGTTCGAGACCAAGAACCTACAAGTTTGGAGATAGCTTTAGAGATAGCCATTCGCATTGAAAACAGCTACAATGCAACGCAGATGGCTCGCCAGCAGTGCCGAATAGGTGTCACCACAATAGAGGCCGCACCTGCAGTAACTCAGGACCAGGAAAACTTCAACCAGCTGGATTAAAGAGAGGGCGACATCCAGCTGCGTTCAAGAGGAGAAAAGCCCTCAAAATTAATTCGGCAATTGTGGAGAATCGATCAAATGCCTTTCAACTGGGACCGAACAGAAAGAGTGGTATAATGCAGTTTAATTACGGAGAGTCAAAACCACGGCGGAAAAGAGGAAGAATTCGATGGGTCGATCGAAATCAGCGGTTCGGATTTGTTCGCAGCACCGATATTCCTAGAGACATCTTCGTTCATCAATCCGATCTTCCGAAAACCGACACGCAAGAGCCAGTCTTAGATAAAGGACTAGAAATCGAATTCGAGATACATGATGAATCCAAAGGGACTAGGGCAGCTAATATTCTTGTTCTGTCCAGAGCGAATTTAAGCGATGTGAGGGCAGACGTAGATAAGCGAATAGAGCCTGCGCCTTTCAACAACTCCGTGAAGCGATCTACTTGCACCAATATTCTGCCCAGCACGAATACAAGCACCGTGAGGGCAGGAGAGAAACTTGAAACGATCGCAGTTATTCATAGTCAACCGTTAAACTGTTGACGGCTGATACTGTGGGGCAAAGATCAGCCTTGACACCACCAGCCCCAATAATCTTCATCGGAACGAAGGACGACATCTCACCTGCAGGGGCACCATAAATGAACTTAAAGTCAACTTCATTATCGATACAGGGGCCACTCACTCGATAGTGCGTTCCTCAGTGCTTCGGCGAAATCCAAGAAGCGTCCAAGTAGCACCGTCGTCTGCTCTCATTAGAGGTGTCAGCAGAGCCTTATCTCCCGTTGAAGGCACGGCGCGGCTGGAGATAAAGATCTCTAACGTAACGAGGCAGCATCAATTTTTCATTGCTCCTATCTTCACTGACTGCATCTTAGGCATGGATTTTTTAACGCGAAATGACTGTGAAATCGAATTAAGGAGAGGTATATTGAAATATGTCAAATACCCGTCGCTCTTTTTGGGCCTCATTTACACGGATGTGCTGCCTTGGTGGCTTCCACAGTGCATATCTCGCCAAACTCGTCCTGTGCTCTGCCAATAAGCTGCCCAAGACCTAACGCTGACATCCTTGTGACTCCTGGTGGAAGAAACTATACGGGGATAATCGCTGTCAGCAGCCTCTCTCGATCCACAAGTGATGTACTGTACACTACTATTTGTAACACCTCAGATCAAGCTGTGGATCTAAAGGAAGGAGAGGGACGAATTCCATTTGCTCGCCGGCAGGAAGCCATCACCATGATAGAAGATATGCGCATTCAGGGCGTTATAAAGCCGTCTTGCAGCCCCTGGAGTTCCCCGGTAGTATTAGTGCGGAAAAAAGACGGTTCGTTACGCTTCTGTGTAGATTATCGCAAGCTTAATGCTGTCACTAAGAAGGACTGGTACCCCTTGCCTCGTATAGACCTGACCCTAGATGCCATGGGAGGATCTTCTTGGTTTGCAACGCTAGATTTGAAATCCGGATACTGGCAAGTAGAGGTCCAGCAAAACGACCAAGAAAAAACTGCGTTCACCATAGGCGATGGATTATGGGAGTTTCTAGTAATGCCATTCGGGCTCTGTAATGCCCCAGGAACCTTTCAGCGGCTGATGGAAGTAGTTTTATCTGGAATGCAACAACGTATGTGTCTTGTCTACCTCGACGACATCATTGTGCACTCAGATACCTTCCAGGGACTTTTAATTAATTTGGAGCAGGTCTGCAAACGACTCCGTGTGGCGGGATTGAAAGTTTCGCCCTCAAAATGTTCCCTTGCGAAGAAGAAAGTTAAATATCTGGGACACGTAATATCTGAGCACGGGTTAGCTACAGAACCTGATAAAATAAGTGCCGTAAGTAGCTGGCCGCGTCCAAAAAATAAGACAGACGTTCAAAGTTTTCTAGGACTCTGCGCTTATTATCGTCGCTCGGAGAGAACTTCTCAGAAATCGCCAAACCGCTCACGCAGCTAACAGAAAAAAATAGAAAATTCCAGTGGTCAGAGAACTGCGAAGCGTCATTCGAACATCTAAAGAGAAAGCTTACCACGTCTCCAATTCTAGCACATCCGAACGAGAACGATCCGTTAATATTAGATACAGATGCCAGCCAGTTTGCTTGGGGCGCAATATTATCTCAAATTCAGAAAGGGCAGGAGCGAGTAATCGAATTCCACAGTAAAACTTTCTCTCGCCCGGAATTAAATTAGTGCGTTACTCGTAAGGATCGCATCATTAAAGTGGCTGATGAATTTTCGGAACCCTGAAGGGCAGATCGCAAGATGGATAGAGCAGCTTCAGCAGTACGACTTCGCGGGAGACCATCGACCAGGGGTGAAACATAACAACGCAGATGCCATGTCTAGGCGGCCCTGCGAAGCTGTTAGTTGCCAATATTGTGCGAGAGTAGATCTCAGAGAGGCAGTCACTCAAGTCTTAATTGCAGAAGAGGAAGACCTAAGCGATCATCAGAGAGCCGATGAGGTAATGGAATGTGTATATCAGTGGCTTAAGGACGGCCAACGCCCGCCACGTGACGGAATATCGCATGAAGTGCCAGAGCTAAAAGCATACTGGTGTATGTTCTCGAGTTTATGCCTCCGAGACGATACCATTTGTCGTCCGTATCGTACACGCACTTATGTCGTCTACCAAGTTCTACTGCCGAAAGCCCTGCGTATGGAAATTCTACAGCAACTTCATGATAGCCCCACTGGAGGTCACTTCGGGGTTGACAAAACCCTAGCTCGAGTGAAAGCGCGATATTACTGGGCCGGATGCAACCAGGATGTCCGAACCTATTGCAGCTGTTGCCATACATGTCAGACGCGAAAGGGAGCTCAACCTCGACAACATGCACCGCTACAGCCCCACAAGGTTGGCTACCCTTTCGAAAGGATTGCCGTCGACGTATTTGGGCCATTACCAGTAACAGAAAGAGGAAATAAGTACATTTTAGTTACCATGGACTATTTCACCAAGTGGCCGGAAGCAGCGCCGATGCCAGATCAAACAGCAGAGACAGTCACGGAGGTCTTAATAAGGGATGTTTTTTCGCGATTTGGTCTTCCTTTGCAACTACACTCCGATCAAGGGAGAAACTTCGATTCGGATATTTTTCAAAAGGTGCTCGAACGGTTTGGCATCGACAAAACTCGCACGACGCCTAGGCAACCCCAATCAGACGGAATGGTGGAGAAGTTTAATAGAACTATGGCAGACTATCTGGCGAAATATGTCTCCGGCCAATCGCACTTTTACCACAGGATACTTCGCTGTCACCTACCAGCTATAGATTTGTGCGCGGATGAGCTCTTTCGTTCCTGAGTGGTGCCCCAGTTGAGTATGAGGCGCTTGCCAGCATCCCGATTGAATTAAGAAAGTTTGTAAATTGTCATTCAGCTAATATTTGAAGCAATAAGCTAGCGATCAATCTCCTATTTATGTGCTGTGAACTCATTTAGCGAGATAGTTTGACTGAGTAGAAACCAAACTTAGATCATTGGTGTTGAATTTGATAAATTATAAGATGTGATTTGAATTGACTAATTTTGCTCCAAATATAAATTTCGATATAGTTTGACTGAGTAGAAACTAAACCTAGATCATTGGTGTTGAATTTGATAAATTATAAGATGTGATTTGAATTGAGTAATTTTGCTCCATATATTAATTGCGATATCGTTTGACTGAGTAAGAACTAAACATTATCCTTGTGTTGAATTTGATAAATTATAAGATCTGACTTGAATTGAATTGATTCCTTTTTTTTATATATAAATTTCGTTATAATTGGACTAAAGAAAAGAAGAGGGCGGGAAAGAACTAGTCGAACCATAAACGACTCTCACTGCAAGTGCATGCATTCTTTCTTTATTTTAGATTATACTAGACTGGACGAATCGAATTTAAAGTGCCCATTCAAATTGCGTGTGTCGGAGAAATAAAGGGCCAATTTTCCTATGTACCCTTTTTATGACCATTTTTCCTAAAAGAGATAAAAAAAAACATTCGATCGCGGGTTATTAGACTGATCAGTGTGTTTCTTCTCCTTACCCTTGAAGACTGTTTTCCTAATCAATAGAAAAATTGTGTAAAAAGCCGCTCGGTCACAACTTTTTAAGTAGATTCCTCGCAACAGCCAGCTGAGGCGACAGAAAATTGTAACAATATGAAGAAAATCTTGTGAAGATATTTTTTACAAATTTTTTCTATATTTCTATGACGCGTTAAATAGGAAAAATATTCAAAGCAAGAAGATTCGATTAAAATCAGTTCTGTTATATGGCGCTATTTATTATCGAAGACAGCTTAATTTTCTCATATTTTCCTAATTTTTGTCAACAGATGGCGGACCTTTTATGAACCGAAAGTCTGCCAATGCAGTAGCTAGCTCAGCTTTCGTCCTCTATGATACTTCTTACTCAATGGTAAAACTCAACCAATCAGATGAAATTTTACACCCGTAAATCGATTTAAATTAAAAAAAGTTAATTTCTTTTGTCCAAGTGATATTTTAATCGCTCATAAGCTCTCTTATAAGAAATTAAACTAATTCCGACTTTAATTTCCAAAAGTTATTCTTAACTGAATCCTGGGTATGGGCATTGATTTTGTACATATAGATATGCCACCGCCGCGCACAATATGTTGTCACCTCTTCTCACCGTGTCGCCACTGTAGTACTTTACAACCCATAACGGTACCATGCTGGTAGCTCCAGCTAATGCTTCTAGGTAACCTTACTCAAGAAATGGTATCAAGCCAAGGTGATGTCATGTTGTGATGAATGATTCTGAATCTACATCTTCTTTGCTATGAAAACTTGCAGCACTTGAAAACAGCAAAACCAAGATAATGTCATGCTGTTATCTGGAACTTCCCTGTTAATAAAACAGAAGAGTTAAACCAAGGAATGCTGGTAGTTCCGGCTAATGCCGCTAGGTAACCTTACTCAAGAAATGGCTAGCCCGTCGAGGATTTCTGATGAAAATTTCGTCCCCTTTCCACCCCACACCACCTAGAATCCATTGCCATGAACAAAAATAACTTGAATTATTAATAAGCTAATAATTCGAAAACCAAAGCGCGTAGAGGATCTCTGATGAAAATTTCTTTACCCTCCCCCCCCCTACATTATATTACCCCCCCCCCCCCAAACCCACCATCTAGAATCCATTGACATGAACAAAAATTTTCTACTATTAACTTTAATTATTACTAATATTAATTCAAAACCAGGCGCAACACTTGAAAACAACAAATGCCTACATTTAGGCGCACCACACATCCACGAAAACAGTAGCATTTTGATGTTACGTGTTGGCACAAGTGAAGCAAAAAAATTCACACATCCAAGAAAACCGTAGCATGCTGCTACGTGTGGGCACATAAGACCGTAGCATGCTGCCCAGTGTGACCAAAAGTGAAGCAAAAACTTCCCACTTCCAAGAGAACCGTAGCGTGCTGCTACGTGTGGGGTAAAGGTGAAGCAAAGAACTTCACACATACAAGAGAACCGTACCACACATCCAAGAAAGCCGTAGTACCGGAGCAGGCTGGTAGTATCGGCTAATGCCGCTAGGGCGCAGTCAAGAACAAATACACATTCCGAAGCATGCCGGTAGTACCGGTTAATGCCACTAGGGCGCAGTCAAGGCAAGGTGCATCTAAGACAGCCAAAACATAAACTTACATTTTGTATTGACTCAAACCACCTAGCGATGGTGGCGCCATCTTTGGTGAAATCCTGGAAGCTAAAACTGTGTTCTGGTGACGCCATAGCGTAACTACTATTGGTCTATATATTATTTAGTCTGTGCTACTACCCAGACAGGAAAATAGTCTCCCAGAAATTTTGAGTTTGGCTGCTTACCTTCCAAAGGCTACACTTACTATATACCTTACTTAACAAAATAGTAAATAGTTTTTATTAAAAAGTAACCTCACCATTTTGCACTCAATAACTCTCATCTGTGTATGAGCGGCCTTATCGTGTGAATCTGGAATTAGTGATTCGAACATAACATGTACAATTACATATTCTCAGCTGAGAGGATTTGTTTGCAGAATCTTAGTCATTCGGTTAATATTTTTTTTTGTTATATAAGTTTGTTAATAAAGATATAGAAATTGAATTATGTATGGGAAGAGAGGAAAGCAAGTTTAAGATTGTAATAAGTCCATTTTTCTGTATGTAGGACGAAAGAGCTATTTAAATCAAATTTTTGTCAGTGTTTCCCCAGAACACTGTGAATATTTTAGAATGTTTGTACTAAGTAAGGGCTCTCATGTATACTGAGGGAGTCTGTTTCATATCATGGGAAGTATTTCTCGAGGATATCACTAATAAGCATTCCTGTTTGTTGTTCTAACCACTGACATGTACAGCGTGGATTGCTGACACAGCTGGCATTACAATGGGATCACTTTATATATAGTTATCTCTTTTTGCTTTAACTAGTATATTTCGCTGAACTTCAAATAATAAGTTCTATACGAAATCCACCATAGTCCAGTTTCAGTTCGGTGGATTTTCCAAATGAATGTTAGAATAGAAATAGATGGGAATACACCATTTGTAGTCTTCTCTCCGTCACTCATAACTACTATTAGGGTTAGGGAAACAAAAATTGCTTAATCTTGTTTCTTTAAAAATCAAGTTTAAGAAATATTTGAGGTTATAGAAAATAAGTTTCTAATGAAAGCAATAAGTTTGGAATTTGTTGAACTTGAAATATTAATTTTAAACCAAAAATGAAACTTTAAAAATGATAATTGTCACACCCCTCCTAGCAAATGTTGACCCAAATGATATAAAAAATTAAGTAGTTATGTTATATATGTCAGTGGCTCTAACCCACTGTCGCTGAAAGGACAGTATCGGCTTTCAACCGATAAATTACATTAAGCTAATTAAAGCCTTGCCCTTCTTTCCATTATGTTTAAACCGCTTTTATCCTGCAACTCCGTCATGCAGTTCTCATTCATGTTAAGTACCTTTAAGCATTTTTTTATATTCTATCATTCTTGGTTGCCACGCAGGACCTGATAACACTAGAAAATATTCCCGCAACATTATTATGGGTCCCAATATCAGAACACAAGCCCAAGCCTAGCGGTGTTAAATTTAATATTATTTAGTTTATATGATTTTTTCTTAAACTGAAACATAAAATTATAATCTTTTCTTATTATTACAGTTTTCTCTATTTTTTTATTACTCAAAGTAGAAAAATAATAGTATTTGTAAAGTAAATATGAAGAAAAACAACAAAAAAGTCTCTCTGTTTGAGTTCATCGACATTTTATTGTTATGCATACCTATAAAAATGTTACATAATTTCTTACGTAAACTGCAAATGGTTACCTTCATGATATTTTCCCTATGTGCATTATAAAATAGTATTTACTTTTTACAGTGAGCTAAAAATTTGCGACAGGCTTGAAGATTGTGCCTATTCAAATAATTTTGTTGGCTAAATGCTTTTGTACATTGCGAACACTGATATTTCCAGTTATGATGACCTTTAGTACGTTGGTGAGCACGCAGATTTGAGCTGTAAATTTACTTTAGTATAGATATACATAACAATTTGATAGAACTTTTATTACCGATCAGCAAATTTTTTCGAGCAGGTCACAACAGGACATACGAAAGGTTTTTCGCCAGTGTGGAGTCGCAAGTGGCCATGAAGGACCCATGGCCTATCAAAGGTTTTATGGCAATACTGACATTCGTATATCTTTTCTAATTTGGACCGTCCACTTCTTCTTCGAATCACATTTGGAAATTGGTCTTTTTCAGTAAGAGAATCCTCGGATGGAGAGTATTCAATGATTTTGTCCGGATCAAATGGAGCTAATTTTCCATTTTCAGGTGCTTCAAACATTTCCGAAATCCCATTTTTCATATTATATTCAAGAATAAATTTTTTTGGTTCTAAGAAGAGAACTATTATTACATAATTATTATTAAAGTTTTATATGATACCTTCTGTGCTGTCTATTGTCACTTCTTCCACAACAAATGCTTCGACACGTTCATCATTTGAATCTGAAATTTCCTTCCTTCTGCGTGAATAATTTCGGGTGGTTGATTTCTTTTGGAAAATATTTGTTTGATCTATAACGTCCCTAACATATTTGTCACTATCTGGTCCAATTTCCTCAATGGGACCTTCAGATTCACTATCAGTCCATGAATTTTCATATCGATCTAATAACTCGCATCCTAATATATTTTCCAGTTGATATCTTGTTGTTATCGGGATACGATCGCTGTCATACCTAACAATAGAAATATTTTATAATTTTTAAATGTGCCAGGTACTCAATGCAAATAATGGTTAATTGAGAAACAAGAATATCGGAGTTCGCAACGCACGAGAGGAGCTATTGAACCACCAATCCCTCTAGGAGTCAGAAGCCATAGAACCTTATGTGGGCTCTTGTTCTAAGAAATACCTTCCTTTGCAAAGCCAAGGAAATTTCGTCTGATCTTAATCAAAGTATGAAGAATACAAATTAGGAACTCTTAAATTGCGGGAGGAGAACAACATAAATGAGCATATTTGAAAGCTCTGTAAACTAGTTTAAGACAGGGTTCCACTATTTTCTTTTTTTAATCAAAGTTTATATCTTCAAGAGAATTTTTTTTTGTGTAGCAAGAAAAAGATTACAATAAAAAAGAAAGTGTAAAAGTAAAATTTTCGCAAGGTTTATAAGAGCTATGCAGTAATTAAATCTTTGAAAGAGTATTGGAGCAAAATTAACTAAGTTTCCACACTTTCTATTAAATCCCTCATACTTGAAATGACAGTAAAATGGCCAAACTAGAGGTAAAAAGAGAGTCGACTTCGCTGAATGTCAAGCCAGATATATAGGCTTAGTTTTCGTGACTTCTTCAATCCATGCAGGTACAAATGAAAGTAGAGCCAGTCGCCTAAATCCTTACGTTACCTCGACAATGGGGAAAATATTTACTTACATCGAGTGTAATGAAGATAGTCAGATTAAAAATATCGAATTAAAAGAAATTTTAACAGACTGTCTACTCAGTGATGAAACCGTCTCTATTGACTCCTACTAAATATCAAATATTCAAAATTTTGCGCACTCGCAATATTTGAATTTATCGTCACTACAAATTGCGTAAACTGTACCGGACCTGTAAATCTTGAAACAGTTGGAAGTGAGCTTTGGCGTGAGTTGGCAAGCAGCCATCAGTGCAACTATTATAAATATGTGTATAATGCACAATAAATCTTATCTGCAATTCATCCCATGAAATGGCGACGATCATCAGAGAGTATTTACTGCATCACCGTACATCGCAAATAGCTGAACAGTTCGAAGTGTGTGACGCAAAAGGAAGTCGAGTGGTATAAGTAACAAGGTAGTTTTATTGTTTCTATAAAAATTAAATATTGTAAAGTACCATTTTCATTTGTTTTTGTTTTCCTTTTCTTGTTCTATTTTAGTCGGTTGATAGATGATGAACCTGGGCGATGGTTGTATTGGTGAAGATAAAAATGGAATTGATACGCTCAGCATTTTCTACATCCTCCCCACCGACAACTGAATTCAGTTATTGAACCACCAAGGGATATAGCATTTGGATAAGTCGTCGAAGCACAATTTCGCATGCGCGTACTCTTCCGTCACGTCCCGTAAATATCTCAGCTACTCTAGCAAGTTTCCAAAGTAATCGAGGTATTTTTTGTTCATAAATCAGCACAACGTCAACTTCTTGAATATGCGATGATGAAGGTGTTTTGGTATGGTGTGCAGAGTTGTGAATTTGGAGAACGTCCCTTACGTCGGTTCGGGTTGTACAGCCAAACAAGATCATCTTCGCTAAATCCTGCTGAATTCGCACGTAAGTCATAGCGGGTCCTCATCCGATCAGTATTTGCCGCTAATTTTGTCCTCGTGGCTTCTTGTACATCAGCTCTCCTTTCCAATGTGGCTCTGACATTACACTTATACATTTCCTTTCTGCTGCTATGTGGCGGCCCTTTGTAAGAAGCACATACAGTGCATCTGCGACACCAGTTCTCCACATCCTCCCGCATATGTAGCCAATAAAACTTTTCTCGTATTTTAGAAATTGTTTTATTTACTCCCAAATGTTCTCCAGATGTTCCACGATGTATTTTACCTAGAACTTCGTTGACCTTTGATGCCGGCAAGACTATTTGCATTCGGAATGATTTACCGTTAGGTGCCTCCCATTTCCGTTTTAAAATACCGCACTCAACATGAAGAGAATTCCATTGAGCCCAGTAGCTTTTCAGATTTTCACTCATCCCTGAAATATCCTTCCATTCTTGTTTTTCTAAATCTGCTTTCCAAGCAAGAATAGGCGATATGTCCGGATCTTCTCGTTGAGCTGTTCGCAAGTTCTCGATGTCCAAACCTGTTGATGGTTCCACCGTTACCAACTGCATACTTGCTGTTGTTTCTTTCTCTTCCACCCGGCCGCAATGTTTGCATTCAAGTTTGCATGGACGTTGTACAAAGGCTTCTGCATTTCCATGAATAAGTTCTTTCCTATGTTGCATCTCAAAGCCATAAGGTTGGAGTCTAGTCGCTCTAAGAACAGCTTGCTCCCTAGTTCGCCAACTTGGACATTCTTCTCTCCCTTTATTTTCTGTTGATTCCCTTCGACGGCGCTTCCTGCAGTCGCTTTGAAGGTGTCCCAATTTATTACAATCCCAGCATCGAAGAACACTACGTGAAGGGTTGCTCAGTGATAACTGTAATCTATTGCAAGTCTGCTGCCCAGCTTGATATCTTTGCAATTCCACTCTCCTCTCTTCATCTAGGGATTCCACTCGTCGGCGTTTTCTGCAGTCCCTTCTTAGGTGTCCCGGTCTATTACAATTCCAGCATTGCAGAATACCACGTGAAGGAGTGCTCTGTGATGGCTGCATTCTATTACAAATACATTCGTTCACCGAAATTTCTCTCATTCGTACTGCACTCCGTGAAGCTTGTCTGGCGGATTCATACACTAATGCATAGGCTAGTGCTTCTGCTGTTGATTTCTTCCCTGCTATCCTTAATGCATGTTGTAAGTTTTGATCTGCAATAGCGTTCACAAATACCTCCGTCGCCACTTCATTGAGAAAATCCGCATTCATGCTGGAGTATGAAAGATGCGCTAATCTTTCCACATCAGCCTGCAATTGTTGTAGTGATTCGCCATGCTTTTGAATCCTGTTGCGCAACTGTAGGCGATATACTTGCTGCATGTGCTCATCTCCGTAACGTAATTCTATCGCCTGTACTAATGAAGAGTAATCACGTTGATTTTCAATTGGTACAGTTTGTAAGAGCTCTGACGCAGGAGCTCGAAGTGCTAACACCAGAGCTATAGCTTTGTCTTCATCATTCCATCCATTTACCTCTGAAGCTGCCTCGAATTGTCTCTTGAAGATATGCCACGAATTTTGTCCATCAAATATTGGAGGTTTCATTCTACCTGCGCCAGATATTTCAGCTGCTACGTTTAGAGGCTGACGATGCTTTATTCTTTCTAGATCTGCTTTAACGTTTTCAAGTTGCTCGGTGACATTTTGTTGAACTTCCGAAACCTTTTGTTGAAATTCGTGCTCAATTCCTTCAATTTTCAAATTTTGTTCTTCTAAAGAACTTTTTAGAAAATTTTTCTGATCCTCCAAACGAGTTTCTAGACAATTCTCCAGAGAACTCTTTTGTTCGTCCAAGCGAGTTTCCATAGATTTCTTCTGCTCATCTAACCGGGATTCCAAAGAATTCTTTTGCTCCTTAAAAGCATTCTTTTGTTCCTCATTGGAATTTTTCTGTTCATCAAAACGAGCTTCCATAGATTTCTTTTGTTCCTTGAGAGAATTCTTTTGTTACTCGAGAGAATTCTTTTGTTCCTCGAGAGAATTCTTTTGTTCCTCGAGAGAATTCTTTTGTTCCTCAAAAGCATTCTTTTGTTCATCAAAACGGGCTTCCATTTTGCTCATTAAAGCACTCAAAAGCTGTTCCATTTTCATTGTAGGCTCTTCTTCGACTTCGGTTTCTTCCAAGTTATCTTCGAAAACAAATGTTTCAGGATTCTTTCCTTCCTCTATCAAAGCTTGTCTGAGTCGCTCGACTAGAACTTTCTTTGCACCTGTCGTTTGTAATGACCGGTTCCCTAACTCCACTTTCAAATCCTGCGTTCGAAGCTCCTCGAATTTTCGCCCCATTACTTTAGTAATTCACTTTAAGTTGAATATAAATTATTTTCCAGAACTTTCAAAATTTAACACAATTTCACAAAATTAATCACACTTTGAATTTTAAAGTCAATTGCCACCACTTTATTTCGCGAATTTATTTCACTTCTGACACCAGTTGTTGCGAGCGTGGCCTTTAGGTTCGTCCCAATTTAAAACACAATATTAAATACTTAATATACAAGTTCTTTATTTCACTCTAATCTTAACAATTCACAAACTTTCAATTAATCAACTACACTTTAATTATCGCTAATACTGTACTTTCAATTATCGCAATCTAATTACAACACTTTCGCACGTTTATTACTTTCGCTTGTTAACACTGCAACGTCTAAGACAAGACTCTTATTCTGGCTATGACAACTGTTATATTTATACCCTAGAAACTCTCCAGATTATTCTCGAGTGTTCTAATTTCCAGAAGCTTCCTCACTGTTCTATTCATTCTATTCATTCTATTCCTGAACCTTCCTGTAGATACCATAATCAATTCTCCGAACCTAAAGTCGTTTACTTCCATTGCCAGTAGATGTCACCAGTTGTCTATTTCTATTGCACGTAACAATATGAATGCTTGGAATGTGGATGATTACAATTTCAATATACTTATTGACGAAAAGCACATTGAACTAATTTTTTAAAAATCTTCAAAAGCTAACGATATTACAATTTTCCGATCATTTGACCAGCGACAACCGATTCACAAATTATTTTGTCTAATTTCTTTTTTTTTTCGCCGTCGCAGCATAAAACTTATATCAGAAAAGAAAAAGTATGCGACTACGCATGCATTCATGTATAAGAAGTAGGCGCTGATATTTGGAAGCACTTTTAAAGTGTTACCTATTAAATTAGGTCAATAATGTAGGGACACTTCTGAAATTCGTGACCAAAAACTCGAAATTTATCAAAACAGCATTTTTTATTTTCTAATAATGTGTACTTCCTCCTTTGTTCAAAATAAATTAGTACATACTTCAGACCTTGAGTTATACAATAATTTAAGATAATTTAGGGAAATTTCATCCCAAGCAGTTTTAATGGCATCAATTAGTTTTTGTCTTCAAACTGTCTGCCGTCTTCGTAGACTGTGCTCGTTTATGCTGGTGATACTGCTCCTCGGACTTGTGCTTTCCTTTACCCATTTTATTACAAATAAAGAAAAGTGCTGGGATTACTTAATTTAATAATTTTATTTATTATTTTTTTTATATTATTATCAGTATCAGGGGATACCCTATGATTATGATGCAAAGCACAGCACGGCAGAAAGGCGATACTAAAAGGAATTAAAGAATGTGAGGAGAGTGGCGGAGGTGCTGATATATTTCACACTTAAACTTTGGCAGATTGTATGCCGCTCTGGATATTTTTGATTAAACTAAGGCTCATTAACTTGGGTTACAGGTTAAAATTATATTATAGGACGCATTAGAATAATATAACCTATTTGTATAGAAATACCTCAGTCCTTCAAAATATTTACTCTGGATTTGACGGCAAATTTGTTGTCTTTCGAACACTTAATATGATTTATCTTCCAAGAACAATTTTTTCTGACTAAAACGAGAAGAAAATATTCCAGAATCTTAGCCCGATGAACATAGGGTGATTACAATCATACCAACATCCTAATTTACTTAAGCAAATATTCGCAAGGGTTTTAATTACATTTTCGTGGTGAGCAAAAATTTTAAAGTACTCGCTGAAAATCTAAACTTGTGCTTTGCAAATTTGGAAAAACTCTTCTGTGGGGATAATTAGAGAACCAAATTCTGAAGTGGTAGAATAATTTTTATAATGTACTAGCCATTCTGAAGATGACTGACAAATATCAAAATTCTGACATCCGCCTCGTTTAAATATTTGGCACAGAACGTAGCCAGCAACATATATAGTCGCGTTATCTGAAATATTATTTTCAATACGAGGATTTAGTAACCCCATGTCTTCTTCTGTAAAAAAATGACTTTCTGTGCTCTGCACTATTTCTTCCTCTCCATGTTCTTTATAATTGTCTGCAGAATTTATGTTTTGTTCACTAATAGTATTAACAACTGCATCCCAATCTAAATCTAAATTCTCTGTGTCGTCTTCTTCACAATTAGCAAACTTCGATGAATAAATTAACTTTACGGATACAATTCTGCTTATAATTTCATTAAACTCAGCGACTGATGGATTTTTCTTTTTATATCGTACTATACTGAATAAATTTTCCAATCGATCTTGGTTCAATTTATTTGTACATAAAAAATATACTTCATCAAAATCTCTAAAAACTTCTTCTGATAGTTGCAGAATTCTCTCAATAGTTTGCGATATATTATTGAGACAATTAATTTGCACTTTTTTAGATTTTGTTTCAAATTTAAGTCCCGTTACATATTCTTTCATTTAATATAAATAATTCCATGCTATATTATTGTGCATCAGAGCGGATTTGTAAGGATATTTTGAGTTGGGAGCTTTACAATTACAACAGTCAAAGCTGCGATTTAATTTTTCAAAACAATCTGCGGTTGGCAAAGCGTATTCTTTTAAATCATCCCTGAATTTTCCTAATCCATAAACTGTTCTTATACTGGCTGCATTTTTGTATTAGATTCTTTTCAAGTTTATAAACTTCCCTTATAATGTCCCATTTAGCCCTACTACCTTGTGGTGTTACCAAGTCATAATTTATGAGATTATTTCTAAGGGACTTAAATAAATGTGGAATATCAAATAATCAATAATTTTTTTTATTATTATGCTGCAAATAGGGTTCCTGTGGTGTTACACAAAGATTGTTTTACAGCTTCTGATTAGCTGTTGCTTGATCACACACAAGTGCTCTTACAAGGAGATTCATCAGATCACATATATTAATAATATCGTATAGCTTTTCTTTTAGAATTTCTGCAGAGATAGTTTTTTCTGCAACTGTATAATATAATACTTGTTTCCAATTCCCGAAAATGGAGCTTGCCATAAACACACAAATAGATTTCCCAATTCCAGGCTTACGACCCTTGTTCCCTTTTCCAAAGTCTACAAATCCTTCGATTTTGTCATATTTCTTATTATATTTTAAATCTCATTTGATACTAATTTAACGAACATCAGAATCATCTGCCTAGATTTTTCTTCAAGGCCACTTATGGATTACTTTACAACTTCCAAAAAAGCCATAATTAAGCCCACAGATTAATTCTTTGATAGGGAGCCATGTATATATTGAACTTAATGATGGTAAACGTAAACGCAATTTTTCTCTTAAGAAATTATACACTGCACTTGATTTGAAAAACAAGGCTTGAGAAAGGATTTTTTTTTTCTTACTGTTATATTGTCTGCTTTAACCTAATAACATTTTACAAGTTGTTTTAGAGTTACAATTGACTTCTGTACAATCTATTTGATCAACAATTTGTCGATAATTTGCTTTGGAATTTTTATCAACTTTTGTCCTTACCCTTTTTAGTTTTTGTTTTAAATTTCTACATTGCCTTTGTAAATTTTTGTTAATTGAGCTTAAACTTTTGTTTTGTTTTATACGCTTACTTTCCCTGGATCGAAAGTTGACTCCCTTTAATGACAATACTTGCAAGCTGCCTCTATATCTAAATGGGCTGAAGTTGGATTAATTAGATCCAAATCTTCGAAATTTATTTCATCACTGTAATCTTCCTCATTTGTTTCCTCTCCCTGTTGTTCTATGACTCTTTCTAGTTTTAAGGTAGGAGTTGCATGAGGATACAGTTTTTTTCTTTCCAAAACATTGTGATTCAAAGTGCAGATCGCAAATTTTTGGTTGCGTCAAAATTGAGATTTTCTCAAAAGATTGCCAACAAACTTTCAACCGTTCTTCATATCGTGAACAATTTTTTGATGGAAAAGATTGCCAACAAACTTTCAACCGTTCTTCATATCGTGAACAATTTTTTGATGGAAAAGAAAAAAGGCTCCTGCCGCTATCAGTTGACGTAGTTTCACAACAGATAATGCAACACCTTCGCTTGTGAATGGACATGATGGGGAATTTAAAGCATAAATTCAAAATAATTACCTCGTCCTTTATTTATTTTTCTTGTTGTTTAATACGTTACGAAGAATATCATATAACATACAAAAGGGAATCGTAAGCCAATTATTAATCGCCAGATCAATATTAAAGGAGGTATCCTAAAACTGTAGTAGAAAAGTCCAAAAAAAAAATCTCCTTCAATAATAAAAAATCCAACACAAAAATCAAAATCGTAAGCCAAGAAAAAATTACCCAAATGAAAATCAACGCAACGTAACCACTTGAATAAATCAGCCTCGTGAATAAAATGTACATCGAGTCTTTTCGAGCTTTTCATCTATCCATACCTATCCTATTCTACATTCCTCACAGCTCACTTCAGACCAACAGTCAGATTAGGTTCTGAATGATTAATCACTCCTAGACAGTCGACAGGGGGCAGGGCCTCACCAACTCGACGCACATGAACATCTACTCTGCTTATGAAAAGTGGGACACAAAGAGAAACGATCACGTTCTCTCTTCGCTTACATGAACGGCTTTATTTTGAACGCGTAGAGATTTTTTTGAACGCGTATAGCTTTACTTTAAACGCGTCATTTCGATTTAAAGTGGCACAACATTTTACACAGTGACTGGACATCTAGTATATTAAGTTTGTCTAAGGTTTTGGTAAGGAAAAGGCGAATTACTGATAATTTAAATTTTTTAGCTTGCTTTTTTATGTACATTTAGTCCGCCGCCTAAATTAGAAACGAGCATTTAGCAATATCGATTTCGACGGTCATGCTTGCTCATGTCAAGTTAGTTTGGAATTATTTTCGATTCATTATGTTTGCTGGGAAGAATGAAATTCATCTTACACATACCCTCACACATAAGCCGGCTGTCAGCACACACACACACTCGAATTACTTTCGATTCATTTTGTTTGCTGGGAAGAATATCATTTTACACATATCCACACCAGTAAACTGGTTGACAGCACAGGGAATAGCATAGGGAAATAGCATAGGATTTCAATTTTGTTTCTGTAGTTCGCTTATTTTCATCTCAGACTCGTAGCCTCTAAGTTTTTCATCTCGAGTTTTGGGATACGAGATCACTTTCAGTTCTATATATTTGTGAAGGGGTGGGAAGCTTTGTTGATGGATTTGGTCTTGACTGCGCCCTAGTGGCATTAGTCGGTACTACGGTGTTCTTGGATAGATATGTGATGCGCCTAAATGTAGGCTTTTGGTTTTGAACTAATATTAGTAATAATTAAAGTTAACGGTAGGAAATTTTTGTTCATGCCAATGGGTGGTTTGTGAGGGGGTATTATAGTATAGGATAGGGAGGGGGGGGGGTAATGAAATTTTCATCAGAAATCCCCTACGGGCTCTGGTTTTCAAGATATTAGCGTATTAATAATTAAAGTTATTTTTGTTCATGCCAATGGATTCTAGGTGGTGTAGGGTGGGAGGGGGGACGAAATTCTCATCAGAAATCCTCTACGGGCTCGCCATTTCTTGAGTAAGGTTACCTAGCGGCATTACCCAGAACTACTAGCATGCCTTGGTTTTGCTGTTTTCTTTTATTAGCGGGGAAGTTCTAGATATCAGCATGACGTCATCTTGGTTTTGTTGTTTTCAAGTGCTGTTGTAGATATCAGCACCATTTGAATTTCACAACATGATATCACCTTGGCTTGATGTTTTCTAATTATTATTGGGTCCTGGGGGTGCGTGTATTGAAAAGTAACAGTTGCTCTTTCGAGTGCAAGCACCATTTCTTGAGCAAGGTCCCCTAGCGGCATTAGTCGGTACTTACATATGTTGTTCATCTCGGGCTTGGGGAATACGAGATTACTTTCGGCACTCTACAGCCCTAGGATATTTTTTGTCCATGCCAATAGTATTAGTACTAGTGGGGTAAAATTTTCATCAGAAATCCTCTACGGGCTATGGTTCGAGGATATCAGCGATCTTACCTTCTCAGGTGTAATTAATATTAGTAGCTCAAAAACAAAAAAGCAACAACAACTATAACCTAAGTTGTGGATTAAAGATTTGATGATATTAATCTGTCGGTGTTTTTTATAAACAAGATTGCACCATATAATCATATATCTAAAAATAGATCAGGCGAAGCTGATTGGGGCGAATGTAGGTAGATATGTTCACTTAGATAAGTAATGGAAATTAGTAAATGTGTAATTTTGCTCTTCAGGTGGAATGCTTCTGATTTTATTCCTTGCATAAACAAATTCGCACAGTCCAGCAAAGTAAACAAATTCGCAGTCGAATAATGTAAACAAATTCGCACAGCAGCCGAATAAAGTAAACAAATTGAGCGATTTATGTAAGATTCCCAATTTCTTTAACTGACAACAACAACAACCGATATTAATCTGTGGGATATGATGTCTTAGATGAGTAGTGGAAGATATACTTGAAAATTTCTTTTGCTGAAAAAAACAAGAACAATAACTATTACGCAAGTTGTGGTCTGTAGGTGTCTTTTATAAACAAGAGTGATCATGTTATGATATTCGATGTGTAAAAATTGATCACGGGCTGCTTGGGATGGTAAGACACATGAAATCATTAGAAGTAATGGAAATTAAAGCATTGGAAAAGGTGGCCAGGTCGCTGGTAATTTGATATCTTGCGTAAACAAATATAGCCGAGTAAAGCAGGCAAATTGAGCGATTTTCAATCAAATTTCTCAATCAGTCACACTGTTATGAGATTTGATTGATTCCCCGATATCATAGTTCACATGAAGCTGATAAGATTATGATAATTTTATCTTCATACTATTGGGGGCAGGTACATTGTTTACTTACCATTAAGTTGAGAGTGGGTTAAATTAAAAGCTTTAATAGACGAACGCTTTGTTATGATATTAATGTGGTATGATATGTTGTCTGAGGTGAGTAGTGGAAGTTGTATGGGAGCTATGAATAAGCAGTAAAAATCCTAATCAGCAATCTCGCTGGATATGTGATAATTCTCCATGTCCATAGTAAAGATCGCTGTGGTGGGTTGAGAGTAGGTACTGTAAGTTATGTATTAAGTTAAAAGTTTTGCTGGATGGTATTTGGCATTTATCTCCTCGAAATGGTGTTGTATGAGTATCAGGAAGGTTGAAAAAAAGTTGATAATGCTTCAAGTTCAATAGTGAAGACCGCGATGTTGAGAGTGGGTATTTGGAATGATATAACTCTAGTACCACATTTGAAAAAAATTACATAATATGATTAAGAAAGCTTCATGATATATATCAAAAGTGATCCCAATAGATTACATAAGGAAAGTATGTTCACTTCATCTGCAAACAACAAATTTGGCTGAAAGCGACACACGGTGTGAGCAATAATCATTTTTTTGCTTCAATTATCACTATTAAGCGACATGTGTCGCAGAAAATATATTAAGTCTAGTCTAGTCTAAAATATGTATTGTAAATAAAAATTGTATTATGGTTACAAAAAAATGAGACAAAAATAACTTAGATTGCAGAATTTTATTCTTAGCTTGGTAATATCCCAAAACTGCGAATTAACTCTCCAATCTCAGTATAAAAAAATTTAAATGAGAAATTCTCTGGTAATATCCCAGAATATTTTCCCTTTTTTATGAAGAAAAAAGATCTGAAATCATAGAAGTCTATTCTTAATTTGGTAATATCCCAAAATCTTGAATTTATTCTATATTTCAGTGGTATTTTTAATTAAATAGAGAATTTCTGGTAATATCCCAAAAAAAATTCTATTTGTATTACCTGTGTGTGATGAAGACTTATTGTGGGAATAACCCTACGAAAAATTTGAGGACAAGTGGAGAAAAATGATAGTAGCAATGGTCCAGCTAGCTGACTTTACTGGTGAAATACCGAGCAACAAGTGATTTTTCTTCTGAAATCGCCCCCTTTTTATATGGTTGGGGCCAGCTGCCGCCCATTGTTCTGTGGCTTCGCTTAGTTGCTGGCTATTGTTCTCGACTTTGCGCAAGTTCACCACGGCGCTGTGGGAGTTTTACGATTTTGAGATGACGAGGGCGCCACAATTTAAATGTTGTGGTTTGACATTTGTCATTGAATGACAAATTTATTTATATGGTGTTGTGTTTTTTCATAATAATTATTTATATTTATTGTGAAAAAATTGTGAATAAATTAAAATAAAATTTGTGGAACGTTGGTGATTCATTTGTGAGGACATATACGTCCTGCAACAAAAAACCCTGCACTGGATATTGCAGATGATAAGATAAGTGTCTTAAAAGTTTTTTTCAAAACTGTTTTTTTTGTGTTTCTTTCTAACAAACACTGTGTTTTTGATTAATTTTATTTTTAGTTGTATTTGCTGGTTTTTACAGCATGTTCTAGTCCTTGCGTGGACAGAACCTTATCAATTTATTAATTGGAAAAATACATTCCATTTCACCAAGGTGTTCCTTGGAAGGTCGTCTTTTCTTTGAAATCTTGCATTAGATTTCAATAAGACTGGTGCATTTATGCATGCTGCTATATTGCAAAGTATAGTAAGACCTGGAACACCTTACATCTTTAAGGTGAATGTTGGTAATGTTCAGTAACCTGGCTGCTGTCTTTATCTTTTTACTTGTGAGTAAAAAACGGAAAAGTGGCACAGATTTCCGTCCACTGGAGGTATATATAAGTATGTTACCTAGTATATTATTTTTCGTATATATATATATATTATATTATTTTTTTATATATCTTCTATATTTTTTTTGAATATTTACAAACTATATTGTTTGTACTTGTTTTTTATATTTTTTTTATTATTATATTATATATATAACATAATTTCGGTTGCTAGTTGCAACAGTCACACTATTATGAGATTTGACTGATCCCCCATTATCATAGTTCACATGAAGCTGATAAGATTATGATAATTTTATCTTCATACTATTGGGGGCAGGTATATTGTTTACTTACCATTAAGTTGAGAGTGGGTTAAATTAAAAGCTTTAATAGACGAACGCTGTGTTATGATATTAATGTGGTATGATATGTTGTCTGAGGTGAGTAGTGGAAGTTGTATGGGAGCTATGAATAAGCAGTAAAAATCCTAATCAGCAATCTCGCTGGATATGTGATAATTCTCCATGTCCATAGTGAAGATCGTGGTGGTGGGTTGAGAGTAGGTACTGTAAGTTATGTATTAAGTTAAAAGTTTTGCTGGATGGTATTTGGCATTTATCTCCTCGAAATGGTGTTGTATGAGTATCAGGAAGGTTGAAAAAAAGTTGATAATGCTTCAAGTTCAATAGTGAAGACCGCGATGTTGAGAGTGGGTATTTGGAATGATATAACTCTAGTAGGATATCTTACCACATTTGAAAAAAAATTACATAATATGATTAAGAAAGCTTCATGATATATATCAAAAGTGATCCCAATAGATTACATAAGGAAAGTATGTTCACTTCATCTGCAAACAACAAATTTGGCTGAAAGCGACACACGGTGTGAGCAATAATCATTTTTTTGCTTCAATTATCACTATTAAGCGACATGTGTCGCAGAAAATATATTAAGTCTAGTCTAGTCTAAAATATGTATTGTAAATAAAAATTGTATTATGGTTATAATGCCATTTATTGAAATAATTTGTTTTAATTACATTATAGCTTAAGTCTATGGTCTTTTTTCTTTATCTCAGGAAAGCCAGGATTTCATAGATATAGACTGATCCTTATAATGAATATTCCTTATGCCTTTAGACCAACATGACTTTAGAAGGTTCCTTGTACACCATTTTCACAAATAACATCTCTCCGTCATTACTTTTTGTGCAATCTTTGTTGGAATATCCTGATTTTTCGACCTGTTGGTAGGGGACAGTCGACTCGTTTTTGGATGAAAAACTTTCTTCTTTATTTCTGAAAAGCATCGATTTCATAGATGTAGACTTAGCTTTATATGAATATTCTTTACTCCTTTCTTCCGTAGGCTTTAGAAGGTTTGTAGTGTCCTTAGAACTCATGTTGAAATTATTGCGTAATTAGCTTGCCAAGAAACAGTGATCTGTTTGGGTAAAGAGCAAAATATCAACTGAAAAAACAAGTTATGAAACTACTATTTATATGTATTTGACACATGGGCTTGAAGGCAGCAATTTGTCCTTGAGCTCTGGCGTCACCTTAACCTTTGAAACCGAAAGTGTCTGCTCTTGGGTTCACTTGGATGATGATGAGTAGTGCAAGTTATATGAGAGATTATAATTTGCTGTGCTTCAAGTTCAATAGTGAAGACCGCGATGTGGAGAGTATTCCTTATGCCTTTAGACCAACATGACTTTAGAAGGTTCCTTGTACACCATTTTCACAAATAACATCTCTCCGTCATTACTTTTTGTGCAATCTTTGTTGGAATATCCTGATTTTTCGACCTGTTGGTAGGGGACAGTCGACTCGTTTTTGGATGAAAAACTTTCTTCTTTATTTCTGAAAAGCATCGATTTCATAGATGTAGACTTAGCTTTATATGAATATTCTTTACTCCTTTCTTCCGTAGGCTTTAGAAGGTTTGTAGTGTCCTTAGAACTCATGTTGAAATTATTGCGTAATTAGCTTGCCAAGAAACAGTGATCTGTTTGGGTAAAGAGCAAAATATCAACTGAAAAAACAAGTTATGAAACTACTATTTATATGTATTTGACACATGGGCTTGAAGGCAGCAATTTGTCCTTGAGCTCTGGCGTCACCTTAACCTTTGAAACCGAAAGTGTCTGCTCTTGGGTTCACTTGGATGATGATGAGTAGTGCAAGTTATATGAGAGATTATAATTTGCTGTGCTTCAAGTTCAATAGTGAAGACCGCGATGTGGAGAGTGGGTATTTGGAATGATATAAGTCTATTAGGATATGGAAGTATTATTTATTCATCTTTAAATCTTACCATGAAAGTATTAGGTTGGGAGTGGAGTAAATTAAATGTTTTGATGAAAGAAGGTGGAGTTATTATATTAATATAGTATAATATGTTATCTTACATGAGTATATTGAGAGCTGTGAGTAAGATGTGGAATATGTTGTGAGTAGTGAAAGCTGAAAATGTAAGATTCCCAATTCCTTTCCTGAAAAACAACAACAACAACTATAGCAAATCAATTTTTTCACAAAATATTTATTCACATCAAATTCATTATTTATTTTTATATCTTAAGTTATAAACTTTTTTCTCTGTGTTTCACATCCAAAAAGCGATCCAGAGCAAATGTCTCCCATTATCCTTTTCTGTGTTAGGCTATGAGAGTTCGGCAGCAAAATCCCATGTTATTTCTTATCATCTGTCTTGCTCTAACACATTAGGAAGCTTTAGTGAACACCATAGTTTGAAACCATCTCACTCGGGATTTGGTCATATACTTGCTAGCTGTGGATATGTATGTATGCAATACTGAAATGAATTAATGTAATATGTTGTGTAGTGTAAAAGAAAACTTTTATGGGCGATATGGGGATTGAATCGATGTATGTTATGCACTAGATTGGTGGTATATGTGCGTACTTGATTGAAGTAAAATAGTTTCACGGCTTCCTTACCAAGACTTAAATATATTCATAAAAACGTTGAATCGATGTCAAGAACATGTTAATACTATGAGCAGAGGAAATCGTGATCATTGCAGCATGTTATGAAATTCGATATCTAAAAATAGACCACATGAAGGTTATTGGGGTGGTAAAAAAAACATGAAAGCATTATGTTGAGAATGGCTTCAATTTTAGGTTTTGGTGAAAGAAGGCGGCATCAGTCAGTTTT
Source organism: Dioctria rufipes (assembly GCA_963924295.1). Taxonomy (NCBI): domain Eukaryota; kingdom Metazoa; phylum Arthropoda; class Insecta; order Diptera; family Asilidae; genus Dioctria; species Dioctria rufipes. The sequence goes on from OZ002744.1 coordinate 119,745,439, forward strand.
GGTGTGCCTCAGCTATAGGTCAAAGAAAAAAAAATGTCAACCGCGCTAATAAATGAAAGTTTTTCTAGTAAAGAGAGTGGTACAAAACGGCATATGGGGAGCTGTATTGGACAGACTAAATCACCGAGAGTGTTATTGAAAGCCACCAGTCGAGGTGGAGAAATTACTCAGCGTATAAGAAAAAGTGATTTTGTAAAGTGGGAGGAAATGAGTTCAGTATTCACAGACAGAATTAGAGCTGGAATTATTGTAAATATAAACCAGACAGATCCTAAGATATTTATACAGGATGCTGGTGATTTATTTATACGCCGTATTAAGAATATTTTAAAATGCCATCTCAATATTAAAGTTAATATAAAGTTGTGTGCTGATTTTTTTTAAGGATATCGGCGACAATGAGGTTATAAAAGATATTAAATATTTACAAGCAAGAACTGCTCCAATCAATGTGGACAATAATTTAAATGAGTGATATAAAGTTAACATATTGGATTCAATACTCACTCAGCTGGATGAGTTTCAGAAAAAAGATAGTGGCTTAATGAGTTTCAGAAAAAAGATAGTGGCTGGACATTGGACTCCATTATACATTTAGCAGTACATATCAACAAATTTGAACAGCACCGAGGATCTTCGTATATATCTCTACCGAAGGGGATTGCTTTAAAGCAAGCTTGCATCAATGTAAAAAATAGTGATGAAGCATGCTTCGCTTGGGCGGTAACATCAGCGCTATATCCTGCAAATATTCACTCCGATAGTACCTCATCATATCCACATTATTTTACTGTGCTAAATTTAACTGGAGTAACATTTCCTATGACGCTTAAGCAAATTAAACAATTTGAAGACCAGAACGAGATACCAATAAACGTATTCATCTTAAAGAAAGAGCGTTCCTTCACCACTGTTCTAGTTAGACCAACGAAACATAATAGAAGCGACATGTGAATCTATTAATGATACAAAGTAACTATGAGCAGGATGATGATGATGATGATGCTGCTGCTGAAGATGATTATGATGATAATGATGATGAAAGTACCAGATTTCATTTCTTCTGGATTAAATATCTTTCTTGGCTTGCATGGAAACAAGCTTCAAAACATAAGGCTAGATTGTATATATGCGATAGATGTTTGTTCTATTTTTATTCGGTTAAAGCATTAGCATCACATATTCCTGAATGTGAGAAACAAAAAATTTACCTTGAATTAAGGAAGCCCAACCGTAAAATTAAATGTTAGTAGCACAACGGATACTCTACAATTGACAAACATTACTGAATTCCATCAGAGCAACAAGGAGCAGCCGCAGAAAACATATGACCTAATTCTAGTGTATTGTAAATAAAAAAAAATGTATTACATATAGTTATAGTTGCATTTATTTAAGTAATTTGTTTTGATTGTATTAAGTCTAAAATATACATTATTGGAAAATAAAGAATATATTATAGTTATAGGTATATTCAAATAAGGAAGCCCAACAATAGAATGACACACTAAGAATTAAATGTAATATTTTTTTAATTTATAATAAATCGATAATGATATTTTATATATGTTATTCTTTTTATTCAATTTCCCTACTAAGTCCAGAACTCCTCAAAGTATTCTTTAATAATATTTGTCTACTACAGAGGGCTCTTAATCGGACGGTTGAACCTTTTACCCAGAATGCTAGGTTGAGCGTGAGCGTGAGAAAACACGTTGACACGTGGGCTTGACCTTGGCCTCTGGCATCACCTTTGAAACCGGAAGGGTATTTTGTCCTTGACCTCGATCCAGAAGTGTGTGTCTTGGCGGCTATAACCTTAATCAACTACGTCACAGGGGATTCTATACAGCTTTTCAAAACAAATTTGATAACAGCTTAACAGCTTTTCGAACAGCTCTGATAACAGCTTAACAACCTTTCAAACAGCTCTGATAACAGCTTAACAGCTCTGATAACAGCTAAACAGCATTTCAAACAGCTCTGATAACAGCTTAACAGCTTTTAAATTATAATAAATAACACGTTTTTATCTAGCCATCGATCTCGAATATATTCTGATAACTGTAGTTCGTTAAGGACTTGTCGTCTCGATTTCACAAGAAGCAGTACGTCATCTAGTTGCATGGCAGAAGTTTTCGCTTGGAAGAAGTACTCGGTTGGAGGTTCGCCTTCCCTCAGCCAGCGTGATTGACTGCGCAACACAAACTCCAAGCTGTGCTTGTAAGTTTGTGCTCCAAGTGTTTATTTATTCTATTAAAATAAAGAATCAACTCCGATTGGGAGATTAGCTGCCATCCGATATACTTTGGACAACAAACTGGAAGCTTGATACCCAGTTCGGTTGAAACTCGTTTCGATAAAGGATCGAATTTGGAGCTTACCAACATCCCACCGTTGACTAACAAAAGGAAGTCAGCTTTCCTCTCTTGCCAATCGTGCCAGAATTCAATGAACTGCTCTGAGTTGATGAATAGCCAGTACGCAGTTCTCTTTTCAACTGGAGTGATGGTTGCCCCTACAAGAAGATGATCACGACCGGACACAATTCATGAGTGAAGCCAACGAAATGTTCTAGTATTCCATAGGGGACGTAAAGTCTATCAATTCTCGAGCCCACGAGACTTCCATGGATATTTCGCGAGACCCTCGTGTATGAGCTAGTCATAGGATACATCAAACGATAGATATCCATAAGTCTGAAAACACTAACAAAATTCCTCAATCGAGCAGAATTGAGCTGTTAAGCTGTTATCAGAGCTGTTTGAAAAGCTGTTAAGCTGTTATCAGACCTGTTTAAAAAGCTGTTAAGCTGTTATCAGAGCTGTTAAGCTGTTATCAGACCTGTTTAAAAGCTGTTTACCTGTTAACAGAGCTGTTTGAAAAGCTGTTAAGCTGTTATCAGACCTGTTTAAAAAGCTGTTAAGCTGTTATCAGAGCTGTTAAGCTGTTATCAGACCTGTTTAAAAGCTGTTTACCTATTATCAGACCTGTTTAAAAGCTGTTTACCTGTTATCAGAGCTGTTTGAAAAGCTGTTGAGCTGTTATCAGAGCTGTTATCAGAGCTGTTAAGCAGTTATCAGACCTGCTTAAAAGCTGTTTAGCTGTTATTTGGACTGTTTAAAAGCTGTTTACCTGTTATCAAATTTGTTTTGAAAAGCTGTATAGAGTCCCTTGTGACGTAGTTGATTAAGGTTATAGCCGCCAAGACACACACTTCTGGATCAAGGTCAAGGACAAAATACCCTTCCGGTTTCAAAGGTAATGCCAGAGGCCAAGGTCAAGCCCACGTGTCAACGTGTTTTCTCACGCTCACCCTCAACCTAGCATTCTGGGTAAATGGTTCAACCGTCCGATTAAGAGCCCTCTGTAGTAGACAAATATTATTAAAGAATACTTTCAGGAGTTCTGGACTTAGTAGGGAAATTTAATAAAAAGAATAACATATATAAAATATCATTATCGATTTATTATAAAGGCTCACCAAAACTGACTGATGCCGCCTTCTTTCACCAAAGCCTTAAATTGAAGCCATTTTCAACCTAATGCTTTCATGTTTTCTTACCACCCCAATAACCTTCATGTGGTCTATTTTTAGATATCGAATTTCATAACATGCTGCAATGATTACGATTTCCTCTGCTCATAGTATTAACATGTTCTTGACATCGATTCAACGTTTTTATGAATATATTTAAGTCTTGATAAGGAAGACGTGAAACTATTTTACTTCAATCAAATAAGCACATATACCACCAATCTAATGCATAACATACATCGATTCAATCCCCATATCGCCCATGAAAGTTTTCTTTTACACTACACAACATATTACATTAATTCATTTCAGTGTTGCATACATACATATCCACAGCTAGCAAGTATATGACCAAATCCCGAGTGAGATGGTTTCAAACTATGATATTCACTAAAGCTTCCTAATGTGTTAGAGCAAGACAGATGGTAAGAAATAACATGGGATTTTGCTGCCGAACCCTCATAGCCTAACACAGAAAAGGATCATGGGAGACATTTGCTTTGGATCGCTTTTTGGATGTGAAACACAGAGAAAAAAGTTTATAACTTAAGATATAAAAATAAATAATGAATTTGATGTGAATAAATATTTTGTGAAAAAATTGATTTGCTATAGTTGTTGTTGTTGTTTTTCAGGAAAGGAATTGGGAATCTTACATTTTCAGCTTTCACTACTCATCTACAACACATTCCACATATTACTCACAGCTCTCAATATACTCATCTAAGATAACATATTATACTATATTAATATAATAACTCCACCTTCTTTCATCAAAACATTTAATTTAATCCACTCCGAACCTAATACTTTCATGGTAAGATTTAAAGATGAATAAATAATACTTCCATATCCTAATAGACTTATATCATTCCAAATACCCACTCTCCACATCGCGGTCTTCACTATTGAACTTGAAGCACAGCTAATTATAATCTCTCATACAACTTGCACTACTCATCATCATCCAAGTGAACCCAAGAGCAGACACTTTCGGTTTCAAAGGTTAAGGTGACGCCAGAGCTCAAGGACAAATTGCTGCCTTCAAGCCCATGTGTCAAATACATATAAATAGTAGTTTCATAACTTGTTTTTTCAGTTGATATTTTGCTCTTTACCCAAACAGATCACTGTTTCTTGGCAAGCTAATTACGCAATAATTGCAACATGAGTTCTAAGGACACTACAAACCTTCTAAAGCCTACGGAAGAAAGGAGTAAAGAATAATCATATAAAGCTAAGTCTACATCTATGAAATCGATGCTTTCCAGAAATAAAGAAGAAAGTTTTTCATCCAAAAACGAGTCGAATATCCCCTACCAACAGGTCGAAAAATCAGGATATTCCAACAAAGATTGCAAAAAGTAAAGACGGAGAGATGTTATTTGTGAAAATGGTGTACAAGGAACCTTCTAAAGTCATGTTGGTCTAAAGGCATAAGGAATATTCATTTTAAGGATCAGTCTATATCTATGAAATCCTGGCTTTCCTGAGCTAAAGAAAAAAGACCATAGACTTAAGCTATAATGTAATTAAAACTAATTATTTCAATAAATGGCATTATAACCATAATACAATTTTTATTTACAATACATATTTTAGACTAGACTAGACTTAATATATTTTCTGCGACACATGTCGCTTAATAGTGATAATTGAAGCAAAAAAATGATTATTGCTCACACCTTGTGTCGCTTTCAGCCAAATTTGTTGTTTGCAGATGAAGTGAACATACTTTCCTTATGTAATCTATTGGGATCACTTTTGATATATATCATGAAGCTTTTTTAATCATATTATGTAATTTTTTTCAAATGTGGTAAGATATCCTACTAGAGTTATATCATTCCAAATACCCACTCTCAACATCGCGGTCTTCACTATTGAACTTGAAGCATTATCAACTTTTTTTCAACCTTCCTGATACTCATACAACACCATTTCGAGGAGATAAATGCCAAATACCATCCAGCAAAACTTTTAACTTAATACATAACTTACAGTACCTACTCTCAACCCACCACCACGATCTTCACTATGGACATGGAGAATTATCACATATCCAGCGAGATTGCTGATTAGGATTTTTACTGCTTATTCATAGCTCCCATACAACTTCCACTACTCACCTCAGACAACATATCATACCACATTAATATCATAACACAGCGTTCGTCTATTAAAGCTTTTAATTTAACCCACTCTCAACTTAATGGTAAGTAAACAATATACCTGCCCCCAATAGTATGAAGATAAAATTATCATAATCTTATCAGCTTCATGTGAACTATGATATCGGGGAATCAATCAAATCTCATAACAGTGTGACTGTTGCAATTAGCAACCGAAATTATATTATATATATAATATAATAATAAAAAAAATATAAAAAACAAGTACAAACAATATAGTTTGTAAATATTCAAAAAAAATATAGAAGATATATAAAAAAAATAATATAATATATATATATATACGAAAAATAATATACTAGGTAACATACTTATATATACCTCCAGTGGACGGAAATCTGTGCCACTTTTCCGTTTTTTACTCACAAGTAAAAAGATAAAGACAGCAGCCAGGTTACTGAACATTACCAACATTCACCTTAAAGATGTAAGGTGTTCCAGGTCTTACTATACTTTGCAATATAGCAGAATGCATAAATGCACCAGTCTTATTGAAATCTAATGCAAGATTTCAAAGAAAAGACGACCTTCCAAGGAACACCTTGGTGAAATGGAATGTATTTTTCCAATTAATAAATTGATAAGGTTCTGTCCACGCAAGGACTAGAACATGCTGTAAAAACCAGCAAACACAACTAAAAATAAAATTAATCAAAAACACAGTGTTTGTTAGAAATAAACACAAAAAAAAATTTATTTCTAACAAACACTGTGTTTTTGATTAATTTTATTTTTAGTTGTGTTTGCTGGTTTTTACAGCATGTTCTAGTCCTTGCGTGGACAGAACCTTATCAATATTTTGAAAAAAACTTTTAAGACACTTATCTTATCATCTGCAATATCCAGTGCAGGGTTTTTTGTTGCAGGACGTATATGTCCTCACAAATGAATCACCAACGTTCCACAAATTTTATTTTAATTTATTCACAATTTTTTCACAATAAATATAAATAATTATTATGAAAAAACACAACACCATATAAATAAATTTGTCATTCAATGACAAATGTCAAACCACAACATTTAAATTGTGGCGCCCTCGTCATCTCAAAATCGTAAAACTCCCACAGCGCCGTGGTGAACTTGCGCAAAGTCGAGAACAATAGCCAGCAACTAAGCGAAGCCACAGAACAATGGGCGGCAGCTGGCCCCAACCATATAAAAAGGGGGCGATTTCAGAAGAAAAATCACTTGTTGCTCGGTATTTCACCAGTAAAGTCAGCTAGCTGGACCATTGCCACTAGCATTTTTTTTCCACTTGTCCTCAAATTTTTCGTAGGGTTATTCCCACAATAAGTCTTCATCACACACAGGTAATACAAATAGAAATTTTTTTGGGATATTACCAGAAATTCTCTATTTAATTAAAAATACCACTGAAATATAGAATAAATTCAAGATTTTGGGATATTACCAAATTAAGAATAGACTTCTATGATTTCAGATCTTTTTTCTTCATAAAAAAGGGAAAATATTCTGGGATATTACCAGAGAATTTCTCATTTAAATTTTTTTATACTGAGATTGGAGAGTTAATTCGCAGTTTTGGGATATTACCAAGCTAAGAATAAAATTCTGCAATTTAAGTTATTTTTGTCTCATTTTTTTGTAACTTACTATTCAGCAAAGTTAATTTGGGAAATATCCAATTAACTAAGGTTAACGAAAAAGGTTTCACAAAACATTTCATTTCGGGATATATCCAAGTGAAGTGTGGCAAGAAACTCAAGTCAATCGGGAAATCATTAGTATTGGGCGATTTCCATACTAATTAGAAATCCCGGTCAATATCTAGGCTAAATCGGCGGCAAAATCCTTTGGGATATTTCCAGGGATTTTTTTCCTGATTTGGTTTTGGATTCAGGAAAGGGACAATATCTTGGTATTGAACCTTTTGGGAGATTTTCAAGGGTTCAATCCAGAGACCAGACTTAGGTCAAAAACAGGTACAGGGATTAGCTACACCATTCAGGGTTAAGTATACTACAGGAAATAAATAAGTATAAAACTTACTAACGTTTTTGTTTCAGAAGAGATTAATTAATTCTATTTTATCAGAAAATTTCTAACAAAATTTGAATTGCTATAAACCTTTTTTTGTGCACATCACTAATTTGAGTTTTCTTCTCTTATTGCAGATAATTAGCAATAAGTAGAGTTTAAGTTTATTTTTTCTTTGAATTAATTTTTTGTTTGATTTTTGTTTGAAGTCAATTATTATTTTAATATTTATTTGTAGAATTATTGTTAGTTTGTAAGAGTACGCAATAAACGTATTAAAAGCAGGTTAATCTTTCAATCAGCAATTTACCTATTTTTTTACTTCCATTTTTTATTTTTCATTTAATTTCTTTTATGTACAGCCATAGGAGCTGTAACAGTGACTGATTGAGAAACTTGATTGAAAATAAAAAACAATTCGTCATAAAGACTTTTCAACACAAACTCCTAGAAACAAAAAAAAAACATTAATCGCTCAATTTGCCTGCCTTACTCGGCCATATTTGTTTACGCAACATATCAAATTTCCAGCGACCTGGCCACCTTTTCTAATGCTTTAATTTTCATTACTTCTAATGATTTCATGTGTCTTACCATCCCAAGCAGCCGTGATCAATTTTACACATCGAATATCATAACATGATCACTCTTGTTTATAAAAGACACCTACAGACCACAACTTGCGTAATAGTTATTGTTATTGTTTTTTTCAGCAAAAGAAATTTTCAAGAATATCTTCCACTACTCATCTAAGACATCATATCCCACAGATTAATATCGGTTGTTGTTGTTTTCAGTTAAAGAAATTGGGAATCTTACATAAATCGCTCAATTTGTTTACTTTATTCGGTTGCTGTGCGAATTTGTTTACATTATTCGACTGCGAATTTGTTTACTTTGCTGGACTGTGCGAATTTGTTTATGCAAGGAATAAAATCAGAAGCATTCCACCTGAAGAGCAAAATTACACATTTACTAATTTCCATTACTTATATAAGTGCACATATCTACCTACATTCGCTCCAATCAGCTTCGCCGGATCTATTTTTAGATATATGATCATATGGTGCAATCTTGTTTATAAAAAACACCGACAGATTAATATCATCAAATCTTTAATCCACAACTTAGGTTATAGTTGTTGTTGCTTTTTTGTTTTTGAGCTACTAATATTAATTACACCTGAGAAGGTAAGATCGCTAATATCCTCGAACCATAGCCCGTAGAGGATTTCTGATGAAAATTTTACCCCACTAGTACTAATACTATTGGCATGGACAAAAAAATATCCTAGGGCTGGAGAATGCTGAAAGTAATCTCGTATTCCCCAAGCCCGAGATGAACAACATATGTAAGTACCGACTAATGCCGCTAGGGGACCTTGCTCAAGAAATGGTGCTTGCACTCGAAAGAGCAACTGTTACTTTTCAATACACGCACCCCCAGGACCCAATAATAATAAGAAAACATCAAGCCAAGGTGATATCATGTTGTGAAATTCGAATGATGCTGATATCTACAACAGCACTTGAAAACAACAAAACCAAGATGACGTCATGCTGATATCTAGAACTTCCCCGCTAATAAAAGAAAACAGCAAAACCAAGGCATGCTAGTAGTTCTGGCTAATGCCGCTAGGTAACCTTACTCAAGAAATGGCGAGCCCGTAGAGGATTTCTGATGAGAATTTCGTCCCCCCACCCACCCTACACCACCTAGAATCCATTGGCATGAAAAAAAATAACTAATTATTAATACGCTAATATCTTGAAAACCAGAGCCCGTAGGGGATTTCTGATGAAAATTTCATTACCCCCCCCCCTCCCTATCCTATACTATAATGCCCCCTCAAAAACCACCCATCTAGAATCCATTGGCATGAACAAAAATTTCCTACCGTTAACTTTAATTATTACTAATATTAGTTCAAAACCAAAAGCCTACATTTAGGCGCACCGCATATCTATGCAAGAACACCGTAGTACCGACTAATGTTACTAGGGCGCAGTCAAGACCAAATCCATCAATAAAGCTTCCCACCCCTTCACAAATATATAGAACTGAAAGTGATCTCGTATCCCAAAACTCGAGATGAAAAACTTAGAGGCTACGAGTCTGAGATGAAAAATAAGCGAACTCCAGAAACAAAATTGAAATCCTATGCTATTTCCCTATGCTGGAGAGAGCTAAAAGTGGTCTCGTATCCTCAAAGTGGTCTCGTATCCCCAAGATTCGAGATGAAAAATAAGCGAACTTCAGAAACAAAATCGAAATCCTATGCTATTTCCCTATTCTGGAGAGTGCTAAAAGTGGTCTCGTATCCCCCAAAGTGGTCTCGTATCCCCAACATCCGAGACATAAACCAGTACATCCAAGACACAAACCCACATTTAGTATGGATTTACACCACCTAGCGGCGGTGGCGCCATCTGTGGGGTAATCCTGGAGGCTCAAATAAGTGGTCCAGAATCCGCATAGTGTAACATCAATTGAATATACTCAAAAAAAAAAAAAAAACAAGTAAAAAAGCTAGAGTTGGTCTAAGACCAATTCTTATGATACCCTAGATGAATGCCCGTATTAAATTTCGTATGGTCACCGATCTATTCAAGTATTGATTTTGAAGTTGTTTTTCGCATATATTTCTAGAACAGTTTGTCGCACAGAAAAAATGGTAATAACCAATTTTATAGGATTTTGTATTCTGCAGAAGTTTTTAGTACAATAAAAATGTCTTGGACTGATCGTTTTCAAAGCATACGTAAAAAACCGAAATTTTTATATGGCAACACCAAGAAGGAGTTGCCCGATTTAGTCCATTTTTGACATTTTATTTGCTAATGTAGTAAAAACATCACGTACGAAATTTCAGCTCTCTACGTCGATGCGTTCTCAGGCAGTGTCCAAATATATAGCGGAAGACGAAATTTTTATATGGCAACCCCACGAAATAGTTGCCTGATTTGTCTCATTTTCGAACTTAATTTTACTTTTTTTTTAAAGCCGTATACAAAATTTCAGCTCTTTAAGTATACGCGTTCTCGAGTTATCGTGCGCACAGACGGACAGACGGACGGACGGACGGACATGCAAAAATCGAAATAACTTTTAATATTATGAATGGGTGTCCAATCCATTTTGCTCTACCATCATTATTTCGAGGTGTTACAAACGGAATGACAAACTTAGTATACCCCTATGATTTCATCTAGGGTATAAAAATGCAATGCTGGTAATCCGAATGCTCGGTAGGTATGCATATCTATCAATAAGATGAATTTCATTCTTGTGTTGAGCAGTGTAATAGCAAATATTAGGAATTTTGAAGTAAAATATATCGAAAAGTAAAAGTGACCGCTCAATTTTTTTTGTCCATATTTGGTGTTTTTAGGTGTTTTTGCATAAATGTGTAAAGTTTCAAAGCGTCCGAGAATTCTCGCGTAAGTAAACTTAAGAATTGGTTATAATCATTATTGCTGTCCGACGAACCATTATATAAATATAAGCTGAAAACCACTTCAATAATCGAACTTGCACAGAAATGACATACGAGTACTCATCTAGGATATCAATTCTAGCTTTTTTACTTGTTCAATTATGGCTTTGATTACTTCGTGTTTATTGAGAGTTCGACTCGCATAGAAAATTGGTTTATCTTCACGAATTGTTCCTTGAGAAAGAACTGCGCCTAAGGCTTGATCTGAGGCGTCTGTGGTTAAGATGAATGGTTATTTCAAATAAGGATATTTGAGAGTTGGTGGATTGATTAACTTGTTTTTAATATTCTCAAATGAGCTTTTACATTCTTCTCACCACTCAAAAAGTTTATGCTTTTTAAGGGGGGAATCTAAACGATTGGCTATGTTTGGGAAATTTGGTATAAGGCGTCTGTAATAATTGCAACATGTGGTGAATCTTCTGACTTTATCAGCACTTTTAGGAATAGGATAATTTTGAATAGTGCAATGCTTATTAAGATCAGTTCTTATACGTTTTTCTGAGGTTTGATGACCGAGGTATATTAAGTACTTCTCTTTTTAAAATATTGCATTTACTACGATTAAGTTTTAGATTGTATTTTCGCAGTCTTTGAAAATTTTTTCGAAATTTTTTTTATAATGTTGGAGACTACATCCAAAAATAATAATGTCATCAACATATCTAAAAGCGTTATACTCTAGAGCACTCAGTAATATTGATAGCATTCTTTGGAAGCTATTTGCTGAAATCCTCAAGCCGAATGGCAAGCGTTTAAAATGAAAGTGTCCTCCATATTTCGAGAAGGCTGTTAGATGTTTTGAATTGGAGTTGATTTCAATTTGGTGAAATGGACTGTCTTGTCTAGAGTTGAGATGCTCGACCTAGGTTGCCTTGACACCTTCAAGTCTAATTAATGGGAATTTATCATCAACAATTTTTTTGTTGAGTTGCCTAAAATCAACTACACCACTAGTTTACTCTTCTATTATCCTTGAGTATACTTTGAACTTGATCATTTATTTCTTGTAATTGCGAATACGCTAAACAGTAATTCTTGACATCAACTGGTCTATTGTCAATGCAAGGAATATCTTCTTTATAAAAGTTATTTTCCGTTAATTTTTTATCAGGCAAATGAAATACACTTTGACATTTTTCACACAAATGTAGTATTGAATTGTTTGCTTCTGTATCCAAACCTCCTATTTTTATTCGTTTTTTAATTTTGAAAATCTGTCGCAAGAATCTTTAAATGTTGTCTTACATGGATTTAGTACATAATAGTCTTTTAATGGTTGAACTTCAGGCGTTAAATTTTCTAAATTAACTTTGAAACCGGATGTAGTTAGGATTTTTATATGAGCAATGCCTTGAGCAGGGGCTATTGTAATGGCAATGAGTAATCCTTTGCCAATTTCTTAGTTACAAATTACACTGTCTTCTTTTATGGTCAGACGTATAGGCTTTATTACATCGAATCTTGGAGGAATAGTGATGAATCTGTTGAAATTACTTCTTATTAATGTCACTATTTCTTTATTCTGCGTATGTATAGAGAGAGTAAACATCTCATAATCAACCTTGCATAGGTATTTCATTAAAAAATCTCTGAATATTATACGAGTCAATAAAAGTAAGTGTACAGTTATTTTAATTATTTCTTTGTGTAATTGTAGTTTCTCTTATTTGATAAGTTTCTTTGTGTTTGCTGATAGTTATTTTGACTGCACCTTTTTTGTGAAAAATTGTTGTTATTACGAGTCACTGGTAAATATCTGTAAGTTCTATTAGAGAATCGTTGACTGTTTTGAATCTTTTATTGAACGAAAAGATTTGTGGTTGTAAAGGTTTTTCTATTTGTGTGGCTAACGCAGCTGCTTCAGCAAATTTAATGCATTGCGCGTCAAAAATCGTTGGTTTGAGATTACTGAAAAAAATTTAGTGCCAATTTTTCATTTAGTTTGGTTACCGTCTCTCTATTATCTTCACTCACCTCTTGAATTTGTAGATTATAGTTCATTTATTAAATTTAAGACTTTGTCCGTAAATATATTGACGACTATACTTTGTTGTTTTCTGTGGATTTAAAACATGATTTCAATGTTGCTCTTAATTCTTGTACTAATATAGGCATTTTCCCTAAAACTATTCTATTCTTTGCCTTCTGATAGCCATATCTTCCAATCGACATTTACTAATTCCTTCTTGGAATCTTCTTTTAGCGTTTTATCATATAATTCAATAATAGTTAGTTAGGAAATTTCCCAATTCCTTGTACTCACCAGCGAATTCTGGGATTACTTTTAATGCTGTTACTACGTCAAATGCAGCCATTTTTACCTTACTGTTTTCTTCTGTAGGCATACAACTAGAATATGAATCGTACTTTAATCTAGTCTCATTGTAGCTTTCCTTAATTTTCAAATTTATACTATCTTTTATTTTCAGATATATATGATTGAATTTTTCTACAGAAATTTGTAAATCTTTGCCTGAAAGCCTTTTTTTAATTGTGCTGCTTAAGATTCGAAATCCTTATGAAGTTCCTTTAATCTAGTAGACTTATTCAGGAGCTTTTGAGCTGATAATTGCCTTTACGGATTTTTGTGAAGGTTTGATATATTTTTTGTATCTACTTCAATAACCTTTCACAATTCTCCATAAAAATTTAACCTTTTTTTTTATGTAAATATTTGACAGACATTTAGTTCATACTTTATTTATTCATTAAAAAATGTATACTTATTATTCTTTGCTAATTAATATAAAAACATATTTTTTTTTTTACGGAGAAAAATAATGATCGAATTAATTAACTAATTAATTATTTTTCACAAATAAGTAGAGAAAATAGATTCTAATCCTCCAATTTTTTATTATTATGGCTGTAATTTGTACTGCAACTCTTGCCGTGATTGGATTGAGCGTGAATTTATATGGACGGGTTGAATTCTGGCCTGCAGCTGTTGTTAACTTTTTCCGTAGATTTTGTTGTTCCAACATCAGTCACCTAACTTTATGGAGTATTTCGTTCTTAAGCTTCTTAACTGTTGTTATGGGAATAATGTGATGGATGTCGCCTAACTGCTGCCTTATTCTTACCGCCGTACCTCCTTTTGGACACGGTCGCCATGTAGTGATTCTTCTTGAATTGATTAACATAGACTAAAAATGCAGCTTTATTTAGTCTAAGAGCCGGATGGTCTTATGTGCGGTGACATCCTGTTGCAAGCGTATTCTACCAGGATTAAATACGCTGTGAATTGCTGGTGAACTAATCTAACTAAATTGTACGTTATTTGCTGTTAATGTATTGATTGAATGTGGTATTGTGTTTTGATTCACATTTGGCTGTAATTTAGTGGGAGGTTGCAGGATAGAACGCTTTACTGAAGACGTTCCATGTCAAGTGCTTTTTGTAGTAAATCATCCACAGTGCCATCGGTCATCGTCAAAGATATTGATACATATATAGAGTGTTTACGCCTGTTTTAGTGCGTTTTCAGCTAAATCTTCTGAGCTTTCAAGTGGGCGCTGCGGTGACATCATATTTGGATTCAGCAGCTTCTTTGCAGAGTGCCAGCATCTTTTTGACTCGTGCGATAAAGGCTGTGAGATTTTCTCGGGGATATTGCATAGTCGTGATTAACTTGAAGTCTTGGAGGAAGAATTTCAAGAAAGCTGCTTGCTGTTCAGTGGAAATGCATTATTGCACCCATTTGCAGCATTCTAAAATTGCTTGGAGCTCGATGCTCAATTTGGGATGCCGTTCTCCAGCGATTTTAGCGTAATCTGCCATGCCGAAATTGGAGATTTTAAGGCTTAAGCTGGTCGTCTAGTCTGGTCTCCAAATAGCAGTCATCCAGCCAATTTAACAAGACCACACTTGCTTTCTCCGTAATTAACACTGTTATCTTCTACAATTTCTACTTCGAGAGAGCGCGAGAACTTTCTAAACTCTTTCAAACTCTGTTTGATTTTTTCCGTGTTATCTTTAAAATGTGCCAACTAGACGAGTCTCTTTTCACGAGAACGGACCAGTTGTTTATCGATGTCATCCCACTGAGGCACAGAAAGCTTGGCTGATTCTCGCACCCTCTTTTATTAATTTTAAACAGTTCTGTAAGTCGAAATTTTAGCTCTTACTTGTTGGGTACCTGCTAGTGTTGTCCGGCGACTGAGTGTAAATCCTCAGCTTGCTGAGTTTATTGGTGGTGTTTGCACGTCACTGTCTGCTATGGATGTTGCTCCTGAATTGCTTCCTGTGTAACGGAGCGGGACTTCCTGCATTTCCATTTACTACCGCGCATGAATATGCGGCTAGAGTGGAACGTGCCGTTTTAATTCCCTTGGCTATAATTGAGAGGGACTTTTTCCTTCTCACATGTCCCTCTCAATTCGGGTTCGGTTCGGTTGCTGGCAGAGTTTTTTTGTGCTTCCACGGGGGAGAGCGGCGCTTTTGCCTTCACAAAATATATGGCTGTTGATTGGGTTTCCTTTCTAAGCTTTGTGTACCGAGTTGATCTTCTTGGTGTGTCCTTCCTTAATCTTGGATTGGGATAAAACCCGCTATAGTCCGCCGTTGGCAATTGTCTGCTTTGATGAGGGGTTGGCTGCAAATTTTTCAAACAAGGGAAGTTATAGCTGTCCGAACCGGAGCGTTTGAGGTGATTATACCAAACCGTTCCAATCTAATTAACCCTCGTTCAGGGAAGAAAAGGTCAACGTTTCAGTGAAGTCAGTAGTAGCAGCAATCTTCTAAAGTGCATTGCTTGCCCTCATTTATTCAAGTAATATGAATCGAAATTATAAATTCATTATTTTGATCAGACGAAATTTAATTACTCAATTCTTCTGAGCGTTCAACTTGAAAACGCAAGAATAAAGAAGGTGGGCACGGCACTAGTTGAGAAAATTTTAACTCGGGATCATCCGCGCCGGAATTTATAACTTTTTTATTTTTTTTTTAAATTCTCAAATGTCTAATTCTTAATTTTTTTCAATTAACTGTTTCAGTTTGTAATTTTTAAAACTAATTGGTTATTTTCTTTCAATTTATTCTCATTAAATTATATCTTTCCATGCTTTCCTAAGCGTATCTAATTAAAAAATTTCCCCTTCGAGCCGGATAATTTGTGAAAATAATCAGTGTTATCCTTTGTTATATCGTGTGTGTACATATCAAATTCGGAAAAAAAAAGTGTTGTAAAAACCATTAACGACATAAATCACATAAAGTAAATCCTCAGAAATCCTGCAAGTACCCTTTCTAAAATACCCATTTTAATTAAGTGCGTTGTGTGTTATCGAAAAGCTTTAAGTGTCTCTCGACTGAAATAATTTATCTTTACCGTACAATACCAATTCTAAACTTGTAGGGGAAGGTGGGGCAAAACCGGGTATGCGAGTCAAACCGGCTGCATCATGTTCTTATAGACAGGTGCTTCCATGGTTACAAGTGAGGTTGTCAGCTTACTTCCAGACACCATTCAATTGGTTTGTGAGAGCGAACAATATAGTTTGCATTACCAAATCTGTGCTGTGCTTTTATAAAGTTTTTTGTGAATAATTTTCTAGTTTTTCATAAAACTGTAGGTCACGGGAGCACCAGATTCTGTGATTTAAATTTTTGGTAAGTAAACCACTTTATTCTGTAGCTTATTCAGAAATATATACCACCAACACGAAATTGTTGCGCCCATCTGTTAATAGATGGCAACAATTTGTTTTTGAAATTCCCTGTTGGGGTAATATCGGGTACCAAGGAGTAGGGCAAAACCGGGTTAGTACCCGATTTTACCCTCGCCTTATTTTTGCGGGAAGAACAACTGCTTTGTTTACTATAGTCCTTACAAATTGTTTATCTCATTATATTACATAATTTTATTATTTTCAAATTAGAAATCTATTGTTTTATTGTTGTTTGTAATGTCAGGTTCAAAATGCCGCGCAACTATAAGCGAAAGACTACAAGACAAAGTTGGTGAGAGGAAGAAATGGCTCTGGCTATCAACGATAGTTTGGGTGGATCCAAGGGATACTTGAAAGCCTCGAAAACATACAATGTTCCCCAATCAACATTGGAAAATAATGTGAAGAAGGCCCGCCAAAATGCCTTATCTCCAAAGCAAGCAGCTAAAAAAAATTGGGGCGGTATGACGCCGTTTTTACAGTGGAGCAGGAAAATAATCTGAATGAGTACGTGCTACTGATGGAGGAAAGACTGTTCGGCCTGACTTTGACTCATTTACGAGAACAAGCTTTTCAGTTAGCAGAGAGAAATGGGATTAATCACCCATTCAATAAAGAAAAGAAAAGGGCTGGGAAGGACAGGCTGTATAAATTCTTAAATGGGCATAGAGAAATCTCTCTTAGGAATCCCGAGCCGACTTCATTAGCACGCGCAAAGGGATTCAACAAAACGGCAGTTCAAGCCTTCTATGACTTGCTTCAAACTGTTTACGAGAAAGACAAAATTTCTCCAAATAATATTTATAATGTTGACGAAACGGAGATTATGACTGTGCCTAGCAAGCCCTCAAGAGCTCTGGCCTTACGTGGGAAGAAACAAGTCGGTTCACTTTCATCAGGAGAAAGAGGAACACTGGTCACTGTTGAAACCTGTATGAATACTGCAGGTAATTTTATGGCACCCATGTTTATTTTTCCTCGCAAGAGGTCGAACCCTATACTGATGGATGATGCGCCACCTGGGGCCCACGTTTTTTTCCATGAGTCTGGGTGGATAAACAAGGAAAGTTTCCTTTATTGGTTCAAGAAGTTTCTTGAATTTTCTAATCCAACACCAGAAAAGACAGTGCTATTGATTCTAGACGGTCATGCCGCACATACCAAAAACCTCGAGTTGATTCTCCTTGCAAGAGAAAAAAACATCATTCCCTTGTGTGTCCCTCCACACTGCACCCACAGATTGCAACCACTTGATGTTACACTCATGGCTCCCCTCTCCACTTACTACGAGCAAGAGGTTCGAAAATGGATGATCGTGCACCCTGGGAGACAGGTAACAATATATCAAGTAGAGAAACTCATTGGGAACTCATTTGCCAGATCAGCTGTGATGGATACAGCCATCAAGGGTTTTAAAATCACCTGAATATTCCCGTTCAATAGAAGTGCTATCCCTGAGCATTTGTATGCTCCTGCTGAAACTACAGAAAGACCTATGCAACCACAAATGGCTGCAGCAACGGAATGTAATGCCATCCCACACTCAACGCCAGAGGCATATAGGTCTGGTCATCAGCCTTCAACATCCTCTGATCTCCAACATCATCAACAGGCTCGGGTGTTCCGTCAACATCAGGTTGCTCTAGAATTAAGTCACTCTAGGTATTTAAAATTTCTCCAACCATGTTGCAACCTCCGCCCCATGAAGAAGAAAGAATTGAAAAGAAACAAGTGAACAGAAAAAGAGGGAAAACAGAGATTCTTACATCGACAACTTACAAAACAGAGCTTGAACAAGAAGAGACTATCAAGATGAAGAAAGTTAAAGCAGCAAGAAAACTTTTTGAAGCATCAACTGCATGCGAAATTAGGGAAAAGAAACAGAAAAGAACCAGAAGAAAAAGAAACAAGAGGAGAGCTCTTCATCTGAAGACGAAGGCGATTCCACTGAGGCGTGCATTTTGCAATGAGCTATATGCTGAATATGTTGCTGGAGAAGGATGGATACAGTGCAACGGGTGCAGGCATTGGGCACATGGAGAATGCCGCGCGTATGAGGGAGAGGGAAATTTTTTTGCGACTTTTGCGATAATGTCACTGCAGAGATAGATTGATGGTGATAATATTGCTAAATTTATTACCTGAGGTTTTGATAATATACTTACTCTGATGAAGAAATGCATTAATTTAACTTAATCTAATGTGGATATTGAATAAATAATAATAATTGGCAACAGCAACTGAAAACTATTAATTTTCTCGAGTACCCGGTCTTACCCTACCCCTCTTCAAAATGAAGGTTTTGATTTGATCTACGAAATTTGGTTTTATCGAGTGTTTAAGTAAATTATTTTGGTAACATGGGTAATATTTTGATTGTCCACATCTGTCTAAAG
Source organism: Dioctria rufipes (assembly GCA_963924295.1). Taxonomy (NCBI): domain Eukaryota; kingdom Metazoa; phylum Arthropoda; class Insecta; order Diptera; family Asilidae; genus Dioctria; species Dioctria rufipes. The sequence goes on from OZ002744.1 coordinate 119,764,737, forward strand.
AGAATAGCTGGGAAACTGAAATTTTTATAAGGTCCAGAATTGCGAAACTTTAAAAAACAGTTATGGTATGCCCTACCTTCCCCTACTTAAATTTCGCTCTTTATTATCTTTGATTAGTACATATAAAACCTCACGTGAAAAATTGACGGAAAAAGAGACAAGTCTCGCCGTTCAAGAAGATACATCAATAGATTTTCTTCTGAACAGCCGAAAAGCTTTAACCGATCAAATGCACAAATTTGTTGCTAATACGAGAATAGCTCCTTTATCCAAACGAACCCACGGTTACTATCTCGGACGAATCAATGGTTGGCATGAGCTATGGCTGAAATTTTCTACAAATGACCGTATTTTTCTGTTGCACCTGAAAATTAAATGCAAACTTATTTCAAAGAGAGCCATACACAAAATATGAAGAATTATTTTATGAATTTAAAGGTGAATTGGTAGACAAGTTGAGTGGTTGTGAAAAGAATAGCCTCAGATCATTAATCAACCTCAAGGGTCTGCCCCATCAACTCATAATACCTCGAGGATCACATCCCGAAATAACATTAACAAAATTTTCTGGAAATTACGCGGATTGGATGAGTTTTCGAGATTATTCGTATCTCTTATCGATCCCAACAGTTCTCTAGCCAGTGTAGAGAAATTAGACTATACAAAAACAATTGTTGTAGGAACTGCGGCTAAGTCATTAAATGGTTTAACATAACAAAGAAAATTACCAAGCAGCTTGGAGTGCATTAGTTAACAGATATGAAAACCAGCGTATCTAAATAACAACCCAACTGCGACCATTAACCTTCAACCTAAAATATCGCATGAATCAGCAAATGTAACAGAATGATCGACACTGCGATGGAGCCTGTAGCTTTTTTAAGCAATATGAAGGTGTCTGTTGAGGAATGGGGCCCTCTTTTAACTCATTTATTTACTCAAAAGCTTCGTACAGAAACACATAAGGCATTCGAAGAGAAAAACTTTGTAACGAAACTAGCTATCTCATCTGAGGAACGCTCAAGGGTTTTATTGAAATAAGATTCCGCACACTAGAAGCTCTAACTAACTAACTAAATGTGTCGAGAAAAACATTCATTAAAACGTGCTAGAACTTTTTAAAACAAAATCCCGCCGAAGCAGTTGAAATAATATTAGGAGTACCACAGAGGTCAATGCTAGATCACAAGAAGTTTTTAAAAACACTCATTCTCGCAAACCTGATGGGTCATATGTAGTTCATCTACCATTCAAGGAAGAGCAACCAAATCTTGGTGAGTCCAGATAAGTAGTATTGAAACGTTATCTCTGCACCGAAAATAATAATAAAAGAAAAGAGTTTTCAAATGAATATAACAAAGTATTGGAGGAATATCTTTCTGCTGGGCATATGTTGGAGGTATTACGGCCTATTACGAAGTCACCTATACTGATATATATTACCTCCCCCATCATGTAGTATTAAAACCATGAGCACAAAAACAAAGCTAGAGTTGCATTTGATGCGTCTTGTAAATCGCCCAATGGGGTTTCGTTGAATGACAACTTACTAGTTGGTCCTACTTTTCACACGTCATTTTGAGGTAACGATATCGTAGATATGTCTTCACTGTATCGGAAAGATGTATCGACAAATTTGGATCCATCCAGATGAGAGTAAGTATGAAAAAACAAGAACACTCTGACTAGTCTACAAAGGAATATGAATTAAAAACAGTCACCTCCGACGTCAACTGTGCATGTTATTTAGCTGTCCGAGTATTGCAGCAGCTATCATAAAATGAGAGTGATAAATTTCCCCGCAGATCACGATAATAACGTTTTTACAAGAGGAGACTCGTTTGAAGAGGTTAAAATTTTGCAATCAGAAACAACAGCCTTATTATATTAGCCAAAGGATATTTTCCTCTGCGGAAATTCTCCTCCAATGAATAACGACTCTAGCACATATTCCAGAAAGTAATAAATCTGCAGAAATGTTAAGAATGCAATTCTGCGAAGGTACTATTGTGTAAAATTTGGGAATTTATTGGAACCCTAAGGCCGATGACTTTCAGTACAATATAAACCTAAACAATGAAAAGTCACTGGTCAAAACGTTTCATTCTCTCAACCATGGTCAAATTATTTTACGTGCTTGTATGGATTAGTCCAATTACCGCCTAAGCAAAGATTTTCATTCAAAAACTTTTGATAACCAGCCTCACATAGGACGAAGATGTTGCAGAACACCTCAAATCCGAATAGATTAGTTTTAGATATAAGCTGCCCTATATTAAAAAATTAAAAATACCACGGTGGCTGAATACTTACACGACATCCGTAGTTGAACTGCACGGATTTTGTGATAGCTCAGAAAGTGCCTATGCAGCGGCGGGGTCCGCCTTCTTATTTCCAAAACAAGGGTGGCTCCCATAAAAACTATTTCGCTCCCACGGTTGAAACTTTGCGGAGCCGTTCTGTTATCTAGACTGATTAAATACACGCAGGAAGTCTTCAATCCGAACTACAGAACTATCTTGTGGACCCATTCAACAATTGCTTTTTCATGGATTCGAAGTCTACCAGACCGTTGGAAATCGTTTGTAGCAAACAGGACCACAGAAATAATTCATAATGTGGGAAATACCAGCTCGCGTCGCCTCAAGGTCCATCACAGGACAACCCTTCTGGCTTAGTATCCCGAGGTATATCCCCCTCCCAACTTATCAATAACTCTCTCTGGTGGAATGGACCATCTTGGTTAAGAAATAATGATAGTGAATGGCCAAAAGAACGATATCCAAAAGAAAAAAAGAAGCTTAAATCCTTTCATTTGAACATGGTTTACGAGAAAGTCTTAGAAAGATTCTCAAACCTCATGCATGCATGTCGCGTCATTGCATACTGTCGAAGATTTGTAAATGTATGTTGTAAAATCAAATGTCATTCTAGCAGAATCCTTTCAGCTGATGAAATATATCAGACGAGGCTTTCATTATTAAGAGTGGCTCAGTTAGCAGAATATACGGAGGATATTGGTTGCCTGACAGCAAAACAGAAACTTTTTCAAAAGAGCTCATTAATAACTCCAAACCTATTTATTGAGGAGCAATTCCTTTTGAGGGTCGGAGGGCGTTTAGAGCACTCCAATTTAACTTTTGATGCTAAACTTCCAATAATATTACCATCATCGAACGAATTCACTAAATTGTTAATTGAGGAAATTCACAAACACACATTGCACTGATAGACCTGCAGATGATGACAGAAAAATCCAAGTCATTTGTTACAAGTTTGGCGTCGAATTAGGTGATTAAAAAACCGAAAATCATAATTTTTGGTCTGGCCGGCGTGGCGTAATTACAGGATAATTAATTAAACTTGTCGGAAAAATTACGATATTCAAACGATTTCTTACACAAAAATTATTACATTTTTGTAGTCCATGAAAATAAACATGGCGGTAGTGCAATGCCGTACTTTTTTGCCAGGGCTTATGGCCGCCAACTAATTAACATGCATTAATAATTTTTTTTTTACATTTGTTACAGGATACTTTTTTTTTTAAATGACCATATTCAAGTAAATATTCACGAGAATCACAATGCCATACCAGTAGATTTTTAAATAGTTCAGGATTCAAGTGCCATACTGTAAAAGATCGTTTTGCATAATTAAAAAAATCTGCGTCTTTGCAGCTATATGGCGGCTTTTTTGTGTAGCTTAAATAGATTAATTTAATTAACTTATACGAATTTCTCATCATTTATGTAGATAATGAAGAATCACATTCTAGATAATGAAGAATCACATTCTTTCTTATTCTTGACTTTCTGCCTCTTTGAATTTTTACTTTTAATTTTAATTATAACTTTACTAATCTAATTATAGATGTTTGTATAGAAAGTGTCATGGGAAGTACTTTTTTTATATCTTTTGTGAAATATTTATGTCAACTGGGGGAATTATGTATGAGGTCTTTGAGTTTGTTCAATTTTTTAATTTTTGCGTTGCAGCTCTTGAGCATGTTGCTTGTAACTGGATTGAGTTCTTATAACTATAATGAATAACCTTGGTGCGCTGGACAAACTAAGAACAATGTTGAATATTTTCAGCGGACTCGCGGTGTATCTTAACATATGCTTATTAAATGCAAGGAGCATTAGAAACAATATTGATGAATTTCATCAGATCTTTGCAGGATCCAATGTCGATGTAGTTTTGATCAGTGAGCTATGGTTACATGAGCATGTACCTAATGCTCTAGTATCAATCCAAGGGTATAACTTACTACGAAATGACAGCAAAAATCGCGTCGGGGGAGGTGTCCCGCATAAAACTTTACTTATGTCTACCCAATAAGCTGTGCCAACGTATTCTACGGAATAGCCACGCTCAACGTTTTTCTTTGTAAGCTTTATTTCTGTAGATAGTTTTCTATTTGTTACTCGATGTGCTCGCACTGTTCCCAGACTACAAATTCCACGGTTTCTTAGATAAACTAGCAAGCCCAGAGATGTATAAAAATTTTCGAAGTACGCAATTTGGTTCATATTATCGGGAATGTGCTTCGACAAACGAACAACGATATTCGAAGCAGCTCCAAGATCCGGTCCATTCTTGTAAATTACATTATCGCCGGCTCCAGAATAAATTTCGAAAGAATACGAAAAACCGATTTCATCGCAAAGAGCGAAGATTTTCGTTCCCCATTTATGAAGCTTAGCAGGCATATACTGACGTGTTGGATTCCTTTTCATTTTTGTGGAACACATTTGTTCGTCAACACAGAGCCGTTGGCGTATTGGAATGGAAACAAATCGTTCATTGAAGTGATTTATCAGCGGACGTACTTTATACAACCGATCGTAGTCAGGTTCACCTTTTGGAATTATTGTAGAATTGTCGTTGAAATGTATTCTGCGACGGATCTCTTCAAACGGATGGCGTGTCATTGCTTTCCTAACTGGTTCAAACGATGCTTTCCCCAATATGATCGGACGTTTGGATAACGATAGACAGACATTAAAATGAGTATCCCGATGAACTTACGAAGCTCAGCTTTATCAGTGATGAAACGGGTTGTAATATTTGCTTGACACGCGTATAAATTCATTTGGGTTCCCATGAGCTGGAGGAATTCTACGGTCACAAAATAGCAGAAGCAGTCATATGGAGTCTCCAATTTTTTTAATTCAACCGGTAATACTTTTTGGCTACGAAAAGTCATTTCATTGGGATGAAGCTGTAAATTTTTCATTTTCCAAATCATGGTTTTGAATTCCGATGAATCTTCCCAACTTCCTTGACGATGCCAGTGAAAACAACACTAGTAGAAGAAGTTGGATTACTTTCTTCGTCCGCATCCACTTCTCGCGAACGCTTATTGAACAGAGGAACAGCACAACGAGAACTGGTGGGAGCAGAGGGAGCAGCAGACGTAAATTCAGCAGAACGAGAACTAGAGGTCTCGGATGAAGTAGCGGAGATAACTTTTTCAGCAGATGCTTGTAATTCTGGAAGAGTTCTGTAATTATGCCTACCAATATTGAATAAATTCATATTCATACCCATTTCTTCACCAATAATATCAGTGGATTTGCGGTACTGATGAATTGCAAAGCAGTCATCTGGTTGCACATGATCAGTTCAGCAACTTCGTCGTCACTACTGAAATCTTCGCCTCCACCTTCACTACCAGTCTCTTCATCGTCGGTCGGAACAACCCCATTAACGAACAATTCTGCTCGTCCGACATTTCGGAGAGATTGTAGTGAGAACGATGTGACATGACTATCGAAGAAGAAATAACAAATCAATCAAACTATCAATAAATGCAAAAAAATCGTCTAATAGCCCAGGTCGGCCTACAGACGGACTTAGCTAATTACATATTATCGCTAAAAAAAAAAAAACAAAAATTCAAAAAATTTTGTACACTTTACGAAATATAAGAAATTTTCCTACTTACCAGTATTTTTTTCAAATCAATCGGATAGAAATTAGTATTATTGTATTATTTTTGGATTATTCACGGTTTGGTTTCACACAAAAGAAAAGTTTTCGTTGCTTTGCACAAAAATTCACTTTAAACTGATACACTTGTCAAACGGAACGTAATTGAACATTTCACGGAAAACAAATTTCTATATCGAAACTTCGCTTACTGTTTGTGCCTAACTGTTAAAGTAAAAAAAATTATTTGTGTGCGGTATGTACATCATAAAAATAGGGTAACACGCCGCCTTGAGGCGGAGTGGGGCATTAGAAGGTTAAAACTTAGAAGGAACTCAAACCTCTATAAAAACATGTTTTATTACGTCTATATTATCAGTTTAAGTGATTAGCATTTGAAATAAATCTAGCCATATATATGTATGTATATGCTCGTATAGCTTTCAACGAATGCTTTGCTTTGCATGAAGATTTAGATTCTAATGCATTTTTGTATGTTTTTATAAAAGTCTAAAGGTATATTATGACATTCGTTGCATAAAAACAAGAAAACGTGTAAAAGTTTTAAACTTTTTGTATCAGTCTTGTCTCAATTTAAGTCTTTGTAAATGTCTTAACTTCTCTGTAAATCTGAAAGTTTAAAATTAGGTCTAATTTTCTCTTATTTTCCAATTAATACGAAAGGGTGTATCTTTAATTCTCTACTGCTCTGAATTTCAAACAGTCACGCTTCTATCAAACAACTTTTTTTCAACTTAAAACTAATATAGGTCTCAATATCTTATATCTCAGAAAGTTTTAAAATGAGTCCGAAATGTTTTATACAAAATATTTAAAACCAATAAAGTTTTATTTTTATATCATTTCAACTTAAATAATAAAAACTAAGGGGATTGTTGAGATAATGAATCCAAAACGGTTTTAATATTTACAGCAAGTGCGACTTTTGTAAGTCAGGCAGTTATTCAGAAGTATTAAACCATGGAGTGAAGTTTACTTGTCCTTTAGTGGTTGCAGCTGATTTTTCATGTAAGTAAAAAATATTTTTATTATATTTGTTTAGCCACTTATTTATTTCTTGTTTACAGTTATATCTCAGTTGATAAATGAGACTTAACGGAAAGAGAATGCTATATAGAAGTGAGCCCACTTTCCGCAGTGTATGTCTATGAACGTAATCCGTCCATATTATACCTACATGTCGGAGCTGCAATTAAAAGTATTTACTAAGGAGCACACTTATCCTTTAATGTCTAATTTTATTTCGTTTTTTCACTTAAATCTTAATAGCATAAAATACAATAAATAAAATTCTTATTCTTACCTTACACTCGTATAAATAATTTTATATTTATTTATAAGTATACATATGTCATCGTAAATAAATAAATTTGAAATGATAATTATGAAAACAAATTACCTTCAAAATTTAAACTTCACTGCCTCATATTGAGAAAAGTTTAGTTTAAATTTAAAACCACCATAATTTATTTAAACTGAAACCTACCGGTTTACATATAATACAGATCAAAGTTTTCCTTTAAAACAATGTGGAAATATCAATATAAAACTTATTCGTCTTAATAAGACTTCAAGACTTTGTATAAGTTTTAATGTCAAACTTTTTCGGAATGGAATCATATACAAACTTAAAAGTCTTAATTTAAGCTTCGAATAACTCGAAAACGAGCTCACTAAAGAGCTGAAGTCTTGCGCACTATCCTTTCCGGATATAAATACGAAAATAGCACAAATCCGGTAACTCTTTCGTACTTTACCTTCGATTAATTTGTGGTCGTATGACCCAGTTTACACAGGTCAGTATGCTGACTCTGCCGCACGAAATCTGTAGGTAGGCTGATACTTCATTCCTGCCCCCAACCGTCTTCTTACCAACAAATTTTCGTTAGGCAGAGTCAGTATACTGACCCGTCTAAACAGGGTCTATGTAATTCTGCGATATAGCATCTTCATATTCTACATCATCCACTTTTTGTTCATTTATTAATAGTGGTAATTCTTCTTCTGAATCATCGATCTGTTCTGTTACACCTTTTGACTGTAGGAAGTAACAAGGACCGTGATGTACATCCTCGTGAGGAGAAGTTCACTAACCCTGAGTAATATCACTCTTGTTCGCGGGGAGTACCTCACTTTTGATGGGAGGTCACTGTTTTACTATTTCTTCGTGGATGAAAATGAAAAGAGCACTTGTTATGAGTAAAAAAAACTGTATTCTATTACACTTTTTATATCCGGTACAAATTGATAAAATTGATAAAATAACGTACAACTTTTTTATGTGTTATTAAAAATACCGTACAAACTTTCTTATGAGTTATTATTGGGGAATAGGTGCCTTACCGCTGGTGGGGGGTCAACCTTATTCCTTACACTTTACTTGGACTATTCTAAGTCGAACTGCTAAAAACGAACTCAAAAAACGAACTGCCTCTGGGCTCAAAAAGGCACCTCTATTATATTATAGGTGAATCAATTTTTAGAAGCAACACGAAGGTTGCGAAGTAGAAAAGAATTGGCATAATTGCCTAAGGGACTGCATCATCATAATAGAAATTACCTTTTCCTAGAGTTGTGACACCTTTGAAAATTTTATGGTGCCGCAACTCATGAGGTAAGTGTCATAACGCGAAAAGGTGTCATAACACGAAAGAATATTTTTATTTCACATGGCAATAAGAATACAGCTGCATTGGGCATACGAAATATTCTTGGTATATACTTCCGTGTATACATCACAGAATATCAACATACCGCACCGCTAAAGCTGTTCAGATGGTGAACATTTGAATTTGCCAACATATGTATTGCAAGCGCCACTGCCATTGCATGGGTGAGGCGCAACAATTTGGCTTGCGGGTATAGAGTAGGTCGGTACATTGCGTGTACGAAATCGTCATGAGGGAATTCCATGGGGATTTGCTACTTTTGTATTTATATAGCCGTAAAGGCCAACAGTATGCCGGCGGCGAAATATTAAGAACTTAATATTGCTGACTGAAATAAAAGTGTACAGTCTTTATGACTTTAAAATATGCCTAGGAGATTCTTAGGGGGTTTTTGGGTGATGCATGAATGATTATATGAGTGATTATATCATATGATGTGTTTGATTATGCGTGATATGATTTAATGGATTATGCATTAATAGATCTTGTGATTGATTATGTTAGTGATGAGTGTGGACTCATTACACCTTTCCCCTTAGAAAGAAAGTTCTAAGAGTGAAATGATTGGAACTTTCGTGAGTAATATTTTTCGAAAAGAGGTTGCTTTCTTGCCCATATTTATGATATTACTTGCTAATGTTTATAATATGGTTAACTATTTTTATTGGTAATGCTATTCTCTATTTTCTAACTGTTACATTTATTAATTTATTCACAACTCATGTATGGCTAATTTGTTTTGAATTTCTTAGCTAAGTTATTTTACTATTTATTATTAAACACACATTAATTTTTTTTCTATTGAGTATTTCTAAGTTAGCATATTTTGTTTCTAAGTTTTTCTTACGCATATTTTGCAAACTAGTTACTTTATTCTATTTATGGTATGATTAATTGCATATCTTGTACTGTTAAGTGATATTAAGAAGCTACGGAGAGAGGTTCTGATATTTTTTTCTTTTTTTCTTTTCATTAGGTTTTTTCTTTTGCAATTTCTGATCAATAACGTTAATGCTGTTATGAGTATAAAAATAATTATCAAGTATAGCATAGAATAATTATGTATGGTGTGAGGAGTGAGTGTATTATTAGACGTTTCCTCATGATATTTTTGATCTTTTATTGCCGTTCTGAGTTGCAGAAGGTCTTGGTCATCGTGAAATTTGATTACCTTTACATTTGCTTGCCGATACTATGTTGTTGTTGCGGGTATGATGGTATTTCGTAGGTAAGATTTAGAGAAGGTAGGTAATGGTTGTTTATCTTGATTTCTTTTACGTTATGAGCTTGAATTATGAGATCTTTGGGGCGTAAGTGGCATCCAGTGGATAGTTCATTCACGCCTGTATTGTTCAGTTTATATGGTGTTATTACGACATCCCATACAGAGTCTACTATTACGGGGTCTTTCATGGAAAACAGCCACTTATTTGGTTGTGAAAGTTGTATCCAGAAGTCCATTTTTGGTACTGTCTGAATGTCGCAATGGGAAGGAATTTTATCAGAGTGTTTTAACAAGCCTATTTCGCATAGGTTATTTACTGAGTGTACTCTGAAAATTGGATGTAGGATACGACAGAGATAGTGTACTAGATTGGATGTTTGATAATTGTGAAAATCGTAATTGTTTAGCGAATAGTAGTGTTCTCTATTGTAGTCTATCACTAAATATTCCAAAGAGGGTTTTATGTAGGCGAAATTGTTATAATGAAGGTTCGGAAATGGATAAACCTTTAGCAATTGGTAATTGTCTTTAAATGGTAGGGGGAGTTTGAGGTGAAAGATTATTTTATTAGATATTATTGCTGCACTCACAGAACTGATTTGATAGATCTGTAGGAGATTACTTTGAGCTTTATTGATGGGGAGTGTTAGAATGTTGGGTATTTCTTTCTGGATAATTTCTAGTAATTTTTTGATTTGTGTGGTAGTGACTATTGAGGGGTGTGGTTTTCCGTGTCGTACATCTGTTATGAGATCAATAAGGATGTTTTGTATATTGTTGTATCTAATCATCATTAATATTGTCAATGATACCATTGTTTCAAGTTCTAGTGTTATGTTTTGTTTGAGTATTTCTGTGGACATATGGTTGCCAAGATTCACTAGTTTTCCTAATTTTTTTTCAACGTGTAAAAATTGTTCCTTTATAGTTGTGTTTTGTTGAAAATGTTAACTGTTGTATCCATTATGAGAGTTTGATGTTTTATTAACTCTAGTAGATGATCTCCATTACCTTTAAGTGCTTCAATTTGGTTGTTGAATTTGATAGCGTCTTCCTCATCAAGAGATCCGAATAACGTTTTGCTAAGTGTGCCTACGTAGTTGATAGCTCCTCTTTTATATCTACCGCTTGTTGGTTTTAACAACTCATCATTCTGCTGTAGCACTCGAGCTAGGGTGTGTAGCTGGTGAGTTATATCCGCACACAATGGTAGTCTGTTATAATTAGATTCCAAAATATCGCAAAGTTTTTGGGCGGTTTCCGTGCAGTTTACCAGTTTTAAAAGCTCGAAACGAAACTGTGTGAGGTCGTACTATATAATCATCTTCCATTCATTGCTAAATAGACCTACTCGGTCTAAAATCTGTTTCTTAATCTCTTCTTTTTGTGTTTCGGGTAACCGGTAATGTTTTACGTGTATTGGCCCAGTGTTATTTAAGATTGGTATGCAACGTTTAGCTGCGTCAGCGCAGGTGAGGTAATCTCCTTAAAAAAAAATAAATCATTAAAATCACGACAGATTCTCAAGATTGAACTCCGTTCTTCTTTATTGCAATGTTCCAACTGCAAGTTATCTATTAGATTTTTTAATCGGTTTTCTATGGGATCTTTTCCGTAATCAGTTTCCATCACCTGATATTCGTCTAAGTCTTCCCAAACAAGATTAATTTGCTGCGGATTAATGTCAACTTCTGCGTCTGTGGAGTTTAATATTGAAATTGTTGCATAATCCTTATATGCATTTACAAGTGTATTACCTACAAATATTCCAGGTAAAATTTCTGTTTTTACACAAAATGCTTCTTTATTTAATTGGACAGGTATAGATAAGATTTTCTCTGAGCGTTGAGGAATTATTATATTTTAAGGAATATCTGTATTCTGAGGAATTGCAATTTTGTTTTGAGAGTTAGCCACTATATTGTTTTGCCTTTGTTTGGCTTTATTTTCTAACTTTCTGTTCTGCGGGGAACCAATTTTATCTGATGAGTGGTCGCAGTCTTTCTGTTGCGTAACCGATTCACCATATAATTGATTAGCTGCTTCGTGAGCCAATTTTTTATTTATAAGTTGCGGGTTACTTGCTAGAAATTTTTTATTTGTATAACTTTCCTAAATTTCCATTTTATTTATTTTTTTATTCTTCGTATCTTTGCCTTTGCATTTTAATGTTTCTTCGTTTTCTATGTGGCTTTCCTCTCTTATATTTCTCTTTTTGTTAAAGTTACTCAGAGTTGACTTTATTCCATTACACTCATGTATTCCGCCCCCAATATTACCTGTATCATAATTTAGTGATTCTTTTAAGCACACCTCTAAGCGCATATCCAGATAGTTAATTGCACAGCCATATTCTTTCAGGAAATCATTCCCTAGAATTCCGTCGCATGGCAATTTACTACCTTCAGGTACTATGTGGAATGGCTGTTTCACAATCACTTGTTTGCCTTGTGAGCTCAACACTATTAATCCATTGGTTACTCCGTATGAAGAGAAGCTACCACCAGCTAGAGTAGTGATTATACATCGCTTATCCTCGAATACCAATGCCTCGTCATGAGTAGACTCAGCTTTAATCAAACAAATTTCAGCACCGGTATCGAGTAAAAATCTAGCTGATGTAACTTTGGAGAAGTTTACGCGGAATGTCACAATAGAAGAGTGATTCAGAGCCTCTAGAGGTACCCTTAATTTATTCGACTTTAATGATGTATGGACGCTTGAGTCTCTATCAAGCGAGAAGGGTCGTCCTCCACTGCCTCTCGCGGAAGATCGTTTCCCGAATTTTGTGAGTTTGACCATCTGACTTGCCTAAAATTCCTAGGCTGATGATACTCGTTCGGATCTTTGCGTAAAAGGGGTTGAGAAGGGTCTATAAGAAGAGTTTATGTTGGGTCTATAAGAAGAGGGAGACTGAAATTGTCTCGAATTTTGGGAGCGTTTTAACTGCTCGTTATAGATTAGGCTGCGACATTCGTATTGCCGGTGGTTAGGTTTATTGCAATAGTTGCAAATAATTCTGTTAACTTCCCTTTTTACATTTGGAAACTTGTGAGAAAAGGAAGGAAGCTGTATTCGTTTAAAACACACATCCTTTGTATGCCCCTTCTTACCGCAATATTCGCAGGAAGGACTTGGATTTTGCCTATGCGTACTTGGTGCAATATCGTCGGCAATCCTATAAGAATGTTCGCTGGCAAAAGTAATCAGCTTCTGCAAATCGTTTTCTGAGCGTGCTTTTATTATTATACGTAAGTGCTCATTTTTTAGACCATCCTCGAATTCTCGAATGGCATTCTGCTCGTTTTCACGAAGCGAATATGCTCGAGAAGCCGTGTCCGTGGCGTCATTAAAAATGACTGTATTTAAATCAGCCAACTTCTTGGTCACACGTTGAGTAAATTCGGCGAGAGTTTCTCGGGGACTTTGTTTGAGGCGGATTAGTTCGCCCTGAAGTGCCACTCTTAATCTCTTCTCTTGGAATTGGGCGTATAACTCTGCCTTTAATTCATCCTACTTTGTGAATTGCTTGAATCTAATAGCATCGTATGCAGGACCAGTAAGTTTAGTTTTCACTAAGAAGAATAGGTTATGGTCTGCTTCGATTTTTGCCTGGGTGAACAACAAGTCTCCACAGGTTAGAAAAGGGTGAAGATCCTCGGTTCGGCCATCGAGCTCGGGGATCATATTACATGCATCCGTAATGGATATTTTTAGGTCAGTCATCTCAGATTCTGGACTGGACTCAATAATTATAATCTCGGCAACACTAGCTGGGCGAGTGGCTACGGGTATTTCGATACTTTCACCAGAGCCGCGCCAGCTATTTGAGCGTGTCATCACCACAATTTTTGCAAAACTTCACTTGCCACTTTCACGTGTCTTTTGATTTAGTATATAGTATATTAGAGGAAATTTGTTCACGCCAAAATTCCTGATGTAGCTAAACTACAATTTTCATACAAATTTTTTTTTTTTTCCAATACCCTAAAATAGGTAGAAGGGAATGTCCTCTAGAATTGCAAGATAATTCTTGTAGTAATGGTGCTTTAATGCCCGAAGTAGTGACACTAGTTTTTCACTTGGAACAATAATATATGTTTGAAATCTATTTAAAACATGGCAAAAAAAAATTGATGGAAAAGAGAGAACAAAAAATATTTTCGTAGAATATACGTGAAATTTCTAGGTGGAAATTATACGTTTACCATCGATCAGTAACAGGAAATGTTTTTCCTCAATTATAAGAACACACAAAACAGCAAAAAAAAGTCCGAAAGGATTGGATAAAAGAAAATATATAGCTACGTTTGTTTTTTTTTCTTTTTTTGAAGAAAGGTTTCTCTCTTTTATTTTTCGTTACTCATAATAAAAAAAAGTCATACCTTTGAAAGCACTAACTCAATCGATCAGATTGCAAAGAAAAGAAAAAATTTCTCTAATTCGAATGTTTTTTTATATATTTGTAATTACGGTAAATGAAGAATTCACGTTTTTTTTTTTTTTTATAAAATAATTCAAAACATTGTTATCTTGAATTTTACGTATGTATATATAGATATATGTCATAATAATTAATGTTTTGGACTTACTGTAACAATGCCTTTAACTCGGTCATCCTTTTCTTCAACAGGAAGTGGAGCATGAAGACGGCGGTGTCTTCCTCGTCGTCAGCTTCACTTGCAGCTTCAGGATGTAATTTTTCTTCTAGTTCGACTACTTCTTCTTCAATTATTTTCCGGATTCTGTCCTCCACTAGTTGGTTTCTTCGTTGAATTTTTTTATATATATATTTTTTTTACTGTTTGGCTTTCCTTAGGTGCCACATACCTTTTGTTCAAAATGTTCTCTTTGGGAGCCTTCTAGGCTCCAAGCTGGGTTTTTTTTTTAATGGGGGAAGGATATATTATCCTTTTTATATCCCACCGCTGCCACCAGTTATTCTGTTAACACCTTTTGACTGTAGAAAGTAACAAGGACCGTGATGTACATCCTCGTGAGGAGAAGTTCACAAGCCCTGAGTAATATCACTCTTGTTCGCGGGGAGTACCTCACTTTTGATGGGAGGTCACTGTTTTACTATTTCTTCGTGGATGAAAATGAAAAGAGCACTTGGTATGAGTAAAAAAAACTGGATTCTATTACACTTTTTATATCCGGTACAAATTGATAAAACTGATAAAATAACGTACAACTTTCTTATGTGTTATTACAAAAAATACCGTACAAACTTTCTTAGGAGAAGTCAATGATAGCCTAACGTGGTTCGTGTTGCTCCCGCAATTTTTCCTTTATTTGCCGGATAATCTAATTCAGTGCTTTCTTTTGAATTTACATTTTTATCGGTGAAGTGACCTATTATCGAAGAGTGCAACATCTAATCGATTCCTTTTGTGAATTTCTATAATTTACAAATAATTTTAATTACTGTGGCTTTAACAATGGCAGGTCGCAATACCAAAAATTCGGGCAAAGCTCTACAAGTGCAAACTAGTCAGCAGAGTGTTGGTGATCAGGTCCACACTCCAACATCGCTATGCATTCCAGCTAATGCTACTACCGATGATGATGTGTTGGTGCGTTTAGAGAAGCGTATAATAATAAGCATTACAGCTATAATTGACGAAAAGATGCAGTCATTAAAAGCAGCATTGGTTGACAAAATAAATGAATCTGTCTGTGCCCTGCGCCTGGAAGTGGAGTCACTACGTAAGACTGTGAGTGAAGTGCAGCAAAAATGCGAATCGTATGAAGCAGCTATCGATGACACGAAACGTATCAATCGTCTTAGTGACGTCGTTGTAAATAATATCCCACAAGTAAATACGCTTGAGCCTCTTGCAGTCATTAAAAATATCTCTCACGTCATCGGACATTCTCTATCTCCGTATGCGGATGCTTTTTGGCTGAAGTCTAACCGAAACAAGAACACAAATGGTCAGCATAGCAGAAATGTAAACAACCCACTCATTGTCAGGTTCTCATGCCACAATGAAAAAAGGTTATATATGGGGCTTCTTAGAAAGCACGGCGGACTCAAATTAAATGAGATTAATTGCAAATTTATATCCGATGGAATTATCCATATTAATGAAAGCCTAACGCCCCTTAATAATACTATCCTTCGTGCGGCTCTTCGTATGCGACGGTCAGGCGAAATATATTCTGCTTTTACGAGGAATGGACTTGTCTATATTAAAATAAAAAAGGATGATGCAGCGAGTAGAATAATAACCAACCTTAGCCAATTGGAAGCTCTACCACCAGTTCCAGTTCCGTAAACTGCGGGAGTCAATAGTAACAACAAAATTATTATGAGCATTATATATTATTTGACATTCTGTATTTTAAGAAATTTTAATAACTTTATTTCTATTTTTCTTCAAATTTTTATATTAGTTAATGAATTACTAGCTCTATCATCAACTCTTGAATTATTTAGTTTCCTTCTAGTTGTCGGGAAATCGTGTGAGGTGTACATGTGCATTGCTTTACTTAAATCATCTCAAATGTCATTAATTTGCGTGGTGGGCTGGTCGCGGGCTTGTTTGCTTGCCGGATGTCTCAGGTGGAACATAGCATATCTATGACACCTTTTGTTAGCAAATCGCCGCTGTATGGAGTCAGATCGCTTTTCAATACCTTTGGTGCTCAGAATACAGGACTCAATGTATGCCATCTAAATGCGCGTAGCATCCGAAATAAGATTGATATAATGCTAGAGCTTTTCGAGGGATCGGGAGTTCATGCTGTTCTAGTTTCTGAAACGTGGTTGAATGAATATGTTTGCTCTCGTTCGGTCTCTCTGCCTGGATATAGCATCTTTCGCTGCGACCGTGTTGGCCTCAGAGGAGGAGGCGTGGCAATCTATGTCAAGGACTCTCTAAGGCCGAAATTGATGATGTATTCAAGTCCCTGTGCTAGTTTTGAGTTTGTTTGTGTCGAAATTAGCTCAAATGGATGTAACTGTGCGTTAGTTGCTGTTTATTCACCACCAAATAGTTTCAGTGAGGAGGCCGTTGCTGAATTCCAGAGGTTCTTGTCCGATCTATCAACGCGGTGCAACAATATCATAGTTGGTGGAGATTTTAATGTCGATGTTCTGCGAGATGATTCCACCACTCGCTGTTTAAGGTACGTTCTTCAAACTCTTGTTTTAAAAATATTGAATTCAATTCCGACATACTACAACACTCAATATCCATCTCAACTGGATCTTTTCCTAACAGTTCACACGGATTCTGTGCTGTTAGTAAACCAGGTTAGCCCACCTGATAGTTTTGACCATGATTTCTTATACATGACATATAATTTTCCAGTCAATTTCGCTCCTTTGTTTAGTTCATTCGCTTACCGTGATTACAACAATCTGGATCATGATAATCTGTTCAATGACTGCAGGGCGATGCCGTGGGAAAATGTATTTAACTGTCACTTGGTGGATGAAAAGGTTGTACTCTTCACAGAGTATATCAAATATTTATACGATAAGCACGTTCCATTGCGGATTTGCCATCAGCGTACCAGTGGATGCCCTTGGTTTTCAAATGAAATTCGCCATCTCATAGCAGAGAGATATCTATTGTACCATCAGTTCAGGACTTCTGGCTCTGATTCAGACCGTAGTCGCTACAGAGTGGTGCGAAATAGAGTCACTTCTGTCATTCGATTGGCCAAGCGAAGGTACTTCAATTCGAAATTAAATCCTGCTCTGCCCGCTAGAAATTTGTGGAGTAACCTGCGTAGGCTAGGTGTGTACTATAAAGACTCCGCTCCTTGTGAACTCGATCCTAATGAACTAAACAACGCTTTCACATCTATTCAATCCCCAGCCAATTTACCCTATCAGCAGCGACTGGGCACTGATGAAGTAGTTCAGAATAATAATAATAGTGGTTTCTCGTTCAGATGTGTAGATCTCCATGAAATATTTAATGCGATTAGTAGAATTAAGTCATCTGCTACTGGTCCTGATGATATCTCGCCAATATTTATAAAAATCATTTTTTCATCCATTTCTCATATTTTAGTGCATGTATTTAATATGTGTTTAACTACTTCGCAGTTTCCATCACTTTGGAAAAAAGCTATCGTGTTGCCAATTTCCAAGTCTCGAAAATGCTCTGCACCAGATGATTTTCGGCCGATTAGCCTGCTCTGCTTCCTCAGCAAAGTTCTTGAGAAATTAATGCATTCTCAAATTACTTCCTTTCTCAATCAACAATCTTTACTATCTTGCTGGCAATCTGGTTTCAGGCCACGGCATAGCTCTGAGTCGGCATTGCTCAAAGTGGTATCGAACATTGGTGATGCAGTTGACAGAGATCGGATAGCCATACTAGTCCTTCTCGATTTCAGTAAGGCATTCGATTCGATTAATCATGATATCCTTCTTCTCAAATTGCAGCAGAATTTCAGTTTCTCATCTACCGCTATCTCTCTTATCAAAAATTTTCTCCTCTGCCGTAGCCAATCGGTTAAGACTCAAACAGTTTCATCTCCTTTAACTCTTCACTACGGTATACCCCAGGGTTCTATTCTCGGTCCTCTTCTCTTCTGTCTATACATAAATGATCTACCCACGATTTTACAAGATACTTCGGTCCACCTTTACGCTGATGACGTACAAATCTATCTAGATAGGCCAATTGGCTTAATCGAGGACGGCGTCATTCGGCTTAACAATGACCTTGATAGGATCTGTGACTGGGCCAGTCGCAATCAACTAATTCTAAATCCAAACAAGTCAAACTGTCTATTTGTGAATAGGAGGGATTATGGCCTAAATGATCTACCAGTAATTAAGATCAATGGCATCGTCATACCATATGCTAGGTCGGTTAAAAACCTGGGCGTCGTGCTAAGTACCAAGTTTACCTGTTGTGATTATATATCTAATACAGTTGGAAAGGTGTATTCTTCCCTGAGAATGTTAAGAATGTCTGCGAATATATTGTCACAATGCATGCGTATGAGGCTTGCAAAGACTCTCGTGCTACCTCACTTTATCTTCGGGAGTCTAATATTTCCAAAACTGGACTCTTGCTGTCAGCGGAAATTAACGGTAGCTTTCAATGATACGATTCGATTTATATTCGGCTTGCCCAGATTTTCTCATATTTCATCCTATGTCGACTCATTTCTTGGATGCTCTCTCGAAACATTCCTCATGAACAGAAGGCTGAAATTTTTGTACAACTTGATCTATGCGAAAGAGCCAGCTTATCTCCAGGACCGTATTCAATTCCTGAGCTCCACTCGACATCGTCGTCTTCTGTTACCTAGCTTTGTTACTCAAATTGGTGAGCGATCTTACTTCGTACAGGTCATTCGTAAGTGGAATGGCTTACCCGTCAGCCTTCAGCGGGCTGGCTCCGTTGGAACATTCGGCCGGCTCTTGGCTTCGACCCTTTTGCCTTAGTACGCACTGACTGATGCTGTGCACTGTATTGCGCTACACCTCTTCGATTTCCCGACTATATTTTTGTACACATTATCATTATTATTAATATTTGTTTTCTTTTCTTTTTTTTGCTTTCTGAATCTAGTTTAATTTTTTTTTCTTCTACTATAATATTATATTATCTCACATATCAATTGTTCTAAATATTTGTATAACTTTTTCATTGTTATGATTCTTCCCGCGCTTGTATTTTACACACACACTGTTAATATTTAGAATTTTTCCTACGTTAATTGTACACTTTTAAGATTTCTAAAATCTTATGTATCTTTGCCAGCAATAAAATTTATTATTATTATTCTAAGGAGTGCGGACGTGTCAATTCAAGCTCCGCGAAAGTTTGAAAACTCAGTAGTGATAATAGTAAAAAAAAACCGAGAAAGGTTGAGAATATTGAGTGTGTGTGTTGTTCCATAGGTTGTCTCTTCAATATTTTGTTGAAAAGGCGTATAAAAAGGATTTAAAAATATTGTGAAAAATCAAAAATATCGTGACATTTGGAAAAATTAAATTAATTTCGGTCGTTGCCATGGCAACATGGCAACAGTGAACAAATTTGTAATGTGATTTGAAACTTGATTACTTTGATTAATCAGGAAATTTAAAAAACATAAAGAAAGTAAAAAATTTTTTAATTTGTAAAAAATAAATATTTGCACTGCCGTACTCAAATGAGTACGAGCAGCAGTGATTCTGGGGGGAGTGATGATCCCCTAAAATTAACTGCAGGGAGGAAGAAGACCAACAAAGATTCTTCTTCTTCCAAGAAATATAAAAAAGGGCCCAATGAAAAGGCCATCAAGGGCCCTATTGAAGAGGTCAAGAAGTCCCAGCTAGCTCCGTCGGAGAAGACTGCAGCCAGGGCAGCGGATGCTGTCCCAGAAGTACCTGGAACGTCTGTTGTTACAATCGCTGCTATCCCAGCAGCACCTGTAGCAAAGGCACAGATTCCAAAATTATCAGAAGTGGTTGCAGAGGCCTCGACTTCTGCGCCAAAGCCCAGCGGTGTCATTATGAGGCCAGCACTTTCTTCAACTAAGGCACCTGGTCAGAACAAAACGCCAATAGCATCAACTAGATCAACAGTAGCTCCACGGTCCCCAGCAGTAGAGTCAGGGATCTCTTATGCCCAGGTAAGTGGCAGTTCCAAGACTAGTTCAGCTATTGAAATTCAGAGCAGGGGCATCACTCCTCGTCCAGCCCCATTGGACGCGGGTAAGCCTCGACCCAAGACCAGTGCGGGTCTCCAGGGCTTCTTCGACGGGAGATGGCAGGATGAGAGCTACGGTATGCAGCTCGAGCACATCAGAGGATGTCCTTAGATCGCATACCTGAAGGCAATCTTCCGCGTCATCTCCTGTGAGCAGCTATTCTCCATGGGGATAATAGCTGGGGGAATGGTTGAGGTGTATACCACAACCCTCGAAAGTGCTACCAAGCTTTTGCTTGAGGGCATCGAGGTGGATGGTAGACACCTTGCGCCGTTCCCACTCAGGGAAAAGCCCACGAAGGTCGTGTTTTCACGGGTCCCTATGCGAGCCCAACATGAAGACCTCGCGAATTTCCTTGGGAGATTCGGGACGGTTCATGGAATGGTTCGCGCCATTCCCATCAAAATTGGGGACGAGGGTCTCGGGCGGGGTATCTCCGGTACCAGCCGGGAAGCGTCCATCACTTTAAATAAGGGATGTATGCTTCCGTCAGGCTTCTACCTGAGCATATCCGGCTCGAGATATTGGATAGACGTGGGCACCGAAGCGAAATGCCATGCTTGCCATTTGGTAGGGCATTTTATTGCTGACTGCCCCAAGAGAAGCGGAAAGAAGGCTGAACAGAAGGCTACTTCGAAGGAAACCACTGCTACAGTAGTGGCTCCGGAGAAGGAACTTTCTGCCAGCACTCAGCCTGCTACCTTGGAGCAGCCAGTGGCTAAAGTGCCTGAAATTGCCCCTGAGGCAAAAATTATTACGGCTGTAAACGGCGCCACGTCGGCACGTGAAAGCATGGCTACTTCTGCCGAGGAGTCGATTAGCCATGTAGGCAGAAAGAGGAGGACGAGGAGGAAGAAAGTCGACCGGGTGATGCTGCCTCCTCCAGAGCCAGCAAAGCCAGTCGCACCCAAGCGGCCCCACTCGGAGGAGGACGATAGTGGTGCCCGCGGTTCGAAGGTTGTTGTGAGAGAGGCGGAAGCATCTCTCGAACAGCTTTCGGACTGCGAAATGACCGGCTTGGATGAGACTGGTCTCTCCAGCTTCAGTGGCTACGAGTCGTGTGGTAGCACCATGTCGATTGGTAGCCAATTTGAAGTCTCGGAGGGTATGGAAACCCTTCCTAGGGAGAAGATCTCGAAGATTCTTGCCCGGCTCCTGTACAAGAAGAATTCAGGTAAAATCTGGAGTATTCTTGTGGAGGAGCTGGGGAGGCCGGAAATGCTACTTCCCCAACTTCTACTCCTGCAAGAGGAGTGCAAGAAGAAGGGGAATTACAACGGTATATCTCGGTTAGATCGACTCCATAGGAAGGTAGAGGAGCTGATTCAGGAGCATTGCTTGGCCGATTCTCCTCGTCAGTAGATGTCGCACATTCATCGTTTGAGCTTTTCATCTCTTTGAATGTGCAAGATAGCTTCTATCAACACCGGGGGTTTAAGTGCACATACAAGGTTACACAGCACTATCGAACATGTCAAAATGTTCGATATAGACATCGCGCTTGTACAGGAGACGAATTTCACACAAGACACATATACACAACTTGAGCGTTATGCTTATCTACACACTGGCTATGCAATGTTTGCCACACCTACGCCTCGTCGAGGCTCAGGGGTGACAATAATTGTATCCAGCAAATTCACACTATAGTCTCCTGTCTATACAGATATCTTTCCACGCTTCGCTTCTTCCTTGGAATTAGTCGTTCAAGACAAAAATATCAAGGTAGTAAACGTGTACCTTCCTCATGAGCAGGACATTACAAGACAAGTTCCTGATAGTGTTCAAGCCTGTCTGGTGAATTTTAGTGGCGAAAGTACCCTCGGAGGTGATTTCAACTGCACGCTAAAGCCCTCAATGGATCGGCATTCCGGAGTTGAGTTCAACTCTGTCAATGCTACTCGGTTGAGGAATTTTGTCCGTGTTTTCAGACTCGTGGATATCTATCGTTGGATGCATCCTACGACTAGATCATACACGAGGGTCTCGCGAAATATCCATGGCAGTCTCGCAGGCTCCAGAATCGATAGACTTTACGTCTCACCTGGAATACTAGAACATTTCGTTGGTGTCACTCATGAAGTGTGTTCCGTTAGCGATAACCTTCTTGTAGTGGCAACCAGCACTCTAGTTGAAAGAAGAACTGCATACTGGATATTCAACAACTATTTGTTGAATTCCGAGCAGTTCATCAATGAATTCACTGAATTTTGGCACGATTGGCAAGAGAGGAAAGGTGACTTTCCTCTTCTTAGTCAAAGGTGGGATGTTGGAAAGCTCCAAATTCGATCTTTTATCGAAGCGAATTTCAATCGAAGTGGGTATCAAGCTTCTAGCTTGTCGGCCGAAGTATCTCGGGTAGCAGCTCTTCTCCCAACTCAGCCGGAAGTGACTCTTTATTTTAACAGAATAAAGGAACGCTTGGCAACACAAACTTACAAGCACAGCTTGGAGTTTGTGCTGCGCAGCCAATCACGCTGGCTGAGCGAAGGCGATTCTCCAACCGAGTACTTCTTTCAGGCAACTAGACGACGTACTGCTTCTTGTGAAGTCGAATCGATAGTTGATGAATCTGGACAAGTCCTCAACGGACAACAGCTATCAGAATTTATTCGAGACTATTACAGTAGTCTTTACTCTGAATCGACGTCGACAACATCCTCGACCACTCATGAATTTCTTGAGAATATTCCCACTTTCTCTGAAGACAGCAAGGAGATCCTGGATACAGTAATCTCTAAGGCGACACACTTCACCTGGTTATGACGGCTTGACTCCAGAATTCTTCATACGTTTCAGGGATTTCTTAATTCCTGACCTTTTGGGAGTCTTCAATTCGGCGGTTGAGACACATTCAGACTTTCCTTCTAGTTGGAGGAGGTCTGTTATGCGATTGATTCCAAAGAAAGGAGATTTGCAGAGGATGGGGAACTGGAGGCCAGTAACCCTATGCAATGTTGACTACAAAATCGTCTGCAAAGCATTAGGGGCGATACTCCGCTCAGTGATTGCTTCGGTAATACACCCGGAACAGTCCTATTGTGTTCCTGGTCGTAGTATCTACGACAACATCGCGGTAGCCAAACATTTGTTTGTCTACCATGAACAGACAGGTACACAAATGGCCATGATTTCTCTTGACCAGCAAAAGGCTTTTGATAGCGTCTCGCACGAGTATCTCCTGACTGCTCTCGAGGCATTTGGGTTCCCGCCCAGGTGGCTCGATATCATCGGGAAACTGTATAGAGATTCAGCGATTTTGATTAAGCATCAAGGACAGGTTCTGGCTCCTATCTCGTTTCATCGAGGTATCAGACAGGGCTGTCCATTGTCAGGTATGCTTTATGATCTTTCGTTGGAGCCGCTACTGGTGAATCTTCGTCGAATGCTCGAACAATATTCAGTGCATCTACCATATACCAATGTGAGGCCTCTTATGTTGGCATATGCGGATGACCTTTCTATTTTCGTGACAAGAGATGAAGCTTTTCCGGTCGCTCGTGCTGTTTTCGAACAGTACGAGCGTATAGCGGGCGCTAAAATCAACCTTAGCAAGAGTCAAGGCTTGTGGTGTGGAAGGTGGAGAGATCGTACAGATACTCCACTGAACATCCAATGGACTAATACTTGCCTGAAGTATTTAGGTGTGTATATCGGACGCGAGAGTAAATCAAATAATAGCCGCATCGCTCTTGAGAAACTCTCTAGAGCTGTAAACTCATGGCATAGTCGACTGTTTCCACTATCCCTAATGGGAAGGTCAGTCGTGATAAACTATTTGATTACCTCGTCCATCGTTCATCTGCTAAAGTCTGAGACGTTTGATGAAGGCTTCGTAGGTCTTCTTCAAGCAAAAGCGATAGACGCCTTTTGGTGCGGAAGACGATGGGTTGCTGAAAGCACGCTCTGCCTGCCAGTCAAGATAGGTGGATTAGGTCTCACTAACTTGGTTGTGAAATCAAGGTGTCTCCAAGTGCGTGCATCCCAACGAGTGTTCTGCCAGAGAGACACCTTGATTTCTCAACTGTGGGTGAATGTACTGGGAGGGATCGGCATAGGGGAGTATTACTACCTGCTCTCTGTTCGACCACCCTATCCTCGTGACTGGCCGCAGGATCTAATCTCAACGATTCAGACCTGGGGCAGAATCAGGCCAGCATTTCACCTTAAGTGGAATGCTCTACGGTACACGCAATTCGCGTCGATTCCAATCAGGTTTAATCCTGAATTAATAGATTCAGTGTTCAGTAATGCTCGAGGTTTTGAAGCTGACACGCATACACTGACAGTTCTCGGAGATATTATTGATATCTCTGGAAACTGTCGAATAAACACGAACACTCCACAACTACACGACCTGGCGACTTCTGCGCGGGAGTTATTTCGCCAACTTGGGACCAGTGACCCTGGCACTAAGTTGGAAGATGCTTTCGTTCTGGACAGACCGCCTCACACACCTTTCAGCACACTTACAACACGTGTGCTCCGTGACGTGCTTATGTCAATAAGACCTCCGGAGTATACAGGATACAACAGATGGCGAACACACCTCGGGGTGAATATGGGCGTGATGGGGGGGATAACTTGCAGAGTAGTCTACAGTTATCCTTCTAGTTACAAAGATGCTGATGTAGCATTCAAATTCCTGCATCACAGTCTTATGCATCCTAATCAGTTGTCACATATAGACACCGGCGGGTTCAGAGGATCTGCACAGTTTGTTCTGGTGAAGGCACCTTGTTTCACAGGTTCTTCACTTGTCCAGCTTTGCAGAGTCTGATGGAGCTGGTGCGCGATATGTGTCAGTTGATCCACCCGAATTTCAGCATTACTAGGACATCGTTTCTATGGGGACCAAAGGTTTGTAGTCGGGTGAACTGTTTGACTAGCTTTGTGTTGACACTGGCCAAATCTACAATTCACTTGTACTACATGAGAGCCGGAGATGGGAATCAGAACACTGACCCACAACACCACGCACAAGCACTTAAGCGCCACTTCGTTGACAGATTGAAGAGACGTTTACGTCTTGAATATCTGGCAACGAACGCAGACACATTCAATTGCACATGGCAGCCACTATCGTCTGTGCAGGATGGCGCTCTTGTCTTTCGCTGGTGATATCAGGCCACAGTATTTGCAACTCTAGTCCACGGGGCTTCTCCTCGCTTTGGAACCGTTGCAAGTGCTGTGGGAAGGATAAGCGCTCCGTTAGAGATGCTAAGCTGGAGGGATGATGAGGGCAGTTTGTAGAGGTCTATGATACTACAGGCCGCCCTCGCGGGACTCTATAACGGTATCGCGCAAATTTTTCGTTCGTTCGGCTATTAAGTTTTTAATTCGGTTTCGGTTTCGGTGCTAAATTTCAAAATTTGATTTTGAAAATTCGTTCGTTTAGGTTATTATTTTTATTAGATTATTTTGGAAATTGGAACTTCTTGGAGCTGCCACTTACCCAATTGTCAAAATTGGGACTTTAAATTTTTTGTACAACTTTTAGATCATTTTTCAAAATTCTAGTATCCGTTTATACAGTCTCTTTTGAGAATTTTTTCTTGTTTGCTTTCCTTTTACTTGTGTCATTTTTCTTGTTTTTTAGTTTTTCTAATTGTTTTAATTATTTAATTGTCCCTATTGACCTTTTATACCTTTTAGATTAGCTAGCGACTTTTTGTTTACACTTTGTAGAGCCTTTTGCCACCCTATTTTTAAGGAATTTTTAAAAGAGCCAATGAGCCAATAAATAAAAGAGACTTATTTACATAAAAAAAAATTATTATTATTATTATTATTGGGGAATAGGTGCCTTACCGCTGGTGGGGGGTCAACCTTATTCCTTACACTTTACTTGCACTATTCTAAGTCGAACTGCTAAAAACGAACTCAAAAAATGAACTGCCTCTGGGCTCAAAAGCGCACCTCTATTAGATTATAGGTGAATCAATTTTTAGATGCAACACGAAGGTTGCGAAGTAGAAAAGAATTGGCATAATTGCCTAAGAGACTGCATCATCATAATAGAAATCACCTTTTCCTAGAGTTGTGACACCTTTGAAAATTTTATGGTGCCGCAACTCATGAGGTAAGTGTCATAACGCGAAAAGGTGTCATAACACGAAAGAATATTTTTATTTCACATGACAATAAGAATACACCTGCATTGGGCATACGAAATATTCTTGGTATATACTTTCGTGTATACATCACCGAATATCAACATACCGAACCGCTAAAGGTGTTCAGAACGTGAACATTTGAATTTCCCAACATATGTACTGCAAGCCCCACTGCGGTTGCTTAAGCGAAATTGTACATATGTAGGTACGCTGATGCCGCTGCCATTGCATGGGTGAGGCGCAACAATTTGGCTTGCCGGTATAGAGTAGGTCAGTACATTGCGTGTACGAAATCGTCATGAGGGAATTCCATGGGGATTTGCTACTTTTGTATTCATATAGCCGTATAGGCCAAGAGTATGTCGGAGGCGAATTATTAAGAAGTTGATCCTGCTGACTGAAATAAAAGTGTACAGTCTTTATGACTGTAAGATTCTTAGGGGGTTTTTGGGTGATGAATTATTATGGTTATGCATGATATGATTTAATGGATCATATGATGTGATTGATCATGCATTAACAGATCTTGATTGATTATGTTAGTGATGAGTGTAGACTCATTACAGTTCTGATTTAATCAAAAATTTTATGTAATAAGCAACCAGAAACAAAAGATTTACAACGGGTTTTATGTTTGTTTGCTCTGTAAAATAAAGTAGTAGTCTTCTAAACCGAGTTTTAAGCATACGAAAAGCATTTTCCACTAAAATGTACAGTGGATCGATTTAAGTGGAAATTCTTCTTAAAATCGTTAGTTATTGTCTCTGTGAAATTATTTATAACCACATGCTCTGCGTGATCTTCTTCAGAATCAAATAAAGACTAATGAGAAGAGAATAATAGTAGTATATGGACACTACCAGTAGCAGTTGTACTAGGTGTGAGAGGGACAACCTCATTTTGTCCCACTTTGAGCCCGTTTGCCTGCATTTCTTATGGCTGGTAGGCGGATTTTTAAAAAGCTTTGGAAACAAAACGAGTAAAAAATTCTGTGCGGCTATGAGTTTTCGAAAGTCTCACATGTGTAAATTAAATGGAGACGCTGGAATTCTTTCCATGAAATGGGAGGATCGAGCTTTTTTGTACCACTTTGGTATGGTAAACGTGTGTGGGAATGGGAGATCATACGTGCTATGATGAGCTTCACTTGGAACGAACGAGTAGAAAGTAGGTATGGTAGCTTTAGCAGAGAACGTAAGGAGGTCGATCCACTTTGGTATGGTAAACGTGTGTGGGAATGGGAGATCATACGTGCTATGATGAGCTTCACTTGGAACGAACGAGTAGAAAGTAAGTATGGTAACTTTAGCAGAGAACGTAAGGAGGTCGAGCCACTTTGGTATGGTAAACGTGTGTGGGAATGGGAGATCATGCATGTTATGATGATCTTAAGTTGAAACGAGCGAGTAGAAAATGAGAACGTAAACAAAAAGCAAAAACGAAAATAAAAAAGAGTCGAATGGCCAGCAGATCTGCTGCAGGTACATATGTAAACAAAGGGGCTCGAGCCTGTGAAAACAGGTTGCCGGTTTGGTGAATTTGAACTGTGAAAAATGTAAAAAACACGAAATGTAGGTTACATTAATTCTTTATTGAATAATTTTTAATTTTTATTGAATAATTTTTAATTTTTCCGCCCTCTGTGTCGTCTTTTCCGTTGCGAAATTCTTCTGTTGAATCGAAACCAGAATATTTGATTGTAGGTGTGTCGTTCAACTTGCTTGATTTTTATTTAAATACCCGGTAAAAGTAATAAATTTCACAGGACAATCCTAAAACAGTAATTGTTCCTGCTGCAAATTTTACTTTTGGGAGAGACGTATATGTTCTGCTTCAATGTCTTCTGGAAAATTAGTAGCATACATTTCCAGGGAGCAAAAGTAACACTTTATTTTATCTTTAAGATTTGTGTAAAAGAACCCACTTCTTCCTAGTTTGCAACACTTCCTGTCATCTAAAGGTAGGTTATGGAAGGTTTTTAAACGGTCAGATTCCCTCTTTAAGAGTAACGTGACGACTGTGTTTATTATGTTTTGCTGAGAAACCGAACCACTTCATAAAGACTTTATTTCCACGTCTTTTTAAAAAAATTTCTACAAGGTATAGATTAGGATATTTGACTGGAGCCAGTTCGAGTTCGTAAAACTTCCCCTGAATTACATCTCGTTCGTAATCGTCGAGAATATAAGTCATTGGAAATGTTCTTTTGACCTTATTTATTTTAAGTATTTCAGTTGACCAATTAGGTGTATAACCTTTCTCAAATACATGCTTATATTTACTTATACGGACAAAATCGCCTTCTTTATATTTCGGTTTTGATTTTATTTTTGGATATTTATATACAGTCGATAATAAACGTTTTTCGTTGCGTGGACTAACATCTACAGGACGCATTTTAACCGTGCGATGCTTTGTTGTATTATAGGTTTCTGTTAACTTAGATAGCAGGCTAATCCAATGATAATTCCCGTTCATACTGAATTCTTTCCACCTCATGCTTTTTAACGTTCTGTTAAATCTTTCTACAATTGAAGCTTTTAAAGCGCTGTAAGTTGAATAATGGTTAATATCATATCGTTTTAGAAGCTGTTGAAACGGTTTATTAAAAAACGCCTTTCCATCGTCTGTTTGTAAGTTTCTTGGAATGCGGCCTCGATTAAAAAGTGACTGCGTTGCCTTAACAATTTCTGAAGCCTTCTTACTTTTAATTGGTAATGCCCAAGCATATTTTGAGAAGGTATCGATTACAGTAAGAAGAAAACGAAAACCCTGGTTTTCTGATGAGTACGAACCCATATCGATCAAGTCTGCCTGCCACAAATCATCGATACCCTTAATAGTAACACTCTGTCGTTTAAAGTTCTTGCGAGCTGGTTTATGCCGTTCATTAACCACTTGCATTCTGCTCATTTTACCGAATGTATAAATACGGCCAATGAATGACAACTTTATATAACATATTTTAAAACCAGCACTGATCAAGTTTAATCATCCGTTTACAATGATGGTTGGTGGAGCTTCAGGCTGTGGAAAAACAACATTTATAAAAGACCTTCTCAATAATATATTTTTAACAAGGCGCAAATAACAAGATTTATCTGGTGTAATACAGAACAAGGTGGTCTGCCATCAGATACCACATTCGCTAACATCGAATTTATTGATACTATTCCTGAAGAGTTTGTAAATTATACAAAGGAACCTACATTAATTGTATTGGACGATATGATGTTAAATGCTTTTAGCAGACAAGTATGTGAACTCTTTACAAAAGGATCACATCATCGCAATCTTTTAGCAATCCTTGTAACACAAAATGTATTTCACCAGGGTAAGTTTTGTCGAGATATATCACTTAACTGTAAATACCTAGTTGTGTTTAAAAACCCTCGAGATAAGAGTCAGTTTATTCATTTGGCGAGACAGATTTATCCAGAAAATAGTTCAGAGCTGCTAAAAATTTATAAAGAGATTACACAGGTGCCACATGGATATTTATTGATAGATTCCACTCAAGATATCAACGAGGTGTTAAGATTCCGCACTGATATTTTTAATAAAATATTTACAAATTGTTTCTGCCCGCCTTTAATCAGTAAAAATGGTATCACGAATGAATCAATTAAGGAACAACAAGCATATGCTATATGTTCTTAAAACAGCGAAGCCGAAATTAATGCAGGCTATTATTAAAAACTCCGACCCCGAAGTCATAAAAACTCTTTGCGAAATTACTTTTAATACTTTGAAGGGAAAGCATATCCCTCATGGAAAAATATACAATTCGTTCTGTAAGTATAAAAAGGATTTGCGAAAATTAGTTGTTGCAAAAAGATCTGTACCCAGACAACGTAAAATACTGATACAGCGAGGAGGCTTCTTACCAGTATAGTTAGGAAGTGTATTATCAGGTGTAATTGGTTCATTAATCGAGAAATATGTTTAAAAACAATAATCTTAATAAAATGTTACTTCTTTCACCAGAAGTTTACGAAAAATTGAAAAACGAGATTGAGGATTCCCTGAATCAATCTAGGTTCGATAAGACCATGGATAAAATATTAAAAAACAAGAATTTATCTGATAGGGAAAATGGTATAATTACCGAAATGAATTAATAAAATTTTCAAAATTAAGACGAAAAGCTACGAGACTGACAGATGAAAAAACAAATATTCACATACCACAAGAAAAGCAGAAAAGTTTGCGAGATAGTGCTACTCACACTAAATTTATTCGCCTACCACAAGATAAGCAGAAAAGCTTGCGAGATAGTGCTACTCAAACTAAAATTATTTTTAAAGATTAAATATCAACACAAACATAACCCCTAAAAGAAAATACACCTGAAAGGATGGAAGAGGATTTCTTCGAACTTGCTGAAATATCAATACCAAGACAACCGCTTCACCTGCTTCCAAACGCCGATTATCAGCTAGAGGTATACGAAAAAGTCTGAAGCCACCTTCAAAAATACCTAAGACGATTTCTGAAGCCAAGCCTCGCGATAAAGATTATAAGGTAATCACGGCTGAGGATGGTATAACCCAGTACACCGTACCTGCAGATATGAGTATAGATGAAGCTGCGAACTTATTAGAAGGACACGACACGGAAAGTACTACAGTTGAAAAAGGTAGAAAACCATCCAAAAATCAATCTATATTAAAACCGTCTCTGCTAGATCCGAGTCAATATATGCTTTCGTTGCCAGTTAAGAAAGTTGTCCGACAAAGTGATCGTCTAAAAAACGCAGCAAAAACTAGTAGTGCCAGCGTGCCAGCAATTACTTGGGAAAGCCTGTAATAATAATAAGCAGCATTTCTGAAGTGTACCTAGCGTTGATTGGGAAAGAATTTAAAAATGCCTGCAAATATAAAAGATAATGACTTTTACGTATGCCTTTTCAGTAACAATTCCATGCAGTTATATCCTGAAAATTATAAATGCAGTACCTAGAGCATGCATGTTAACTGATGGCTGGTGTGTCGGAATAACTGAAATTTTATTGCCATACCAGGCCATAAAAGGAGGATTGAAGCGAAATACAACTGAAGAGTAATGTTAAAATGGTAAGGCGTGATGCATCTGATCCGTTGAAAGAAATAAGGGAGCAGCATAGAAAAGATATCAAATCACTTAGCATCAAAATAAATGAAACCGTTAAACTTGAGTGGACTAAAGAGAATCTTGATCAAGCCAGTTACAGAGCAGGACAAGTACATTTTTCTGCATTCCTACTAACATTTTATAACGCTATTTCACCATCATGGTATACCATGTAATTGGATGATGTTAAGAAAAAGATGTGGGATGGGTTAGTGGCTGACTTTTTTGATGGAGTTATACCTGAAGTAAGCTACAAACAGGATCCCGACGAGTTTACATTACATATATATCAGGGTAAAAGGGCTTTAGAAAATGTTGTTTTAAAATATAAAAACTATGAGTCAGTTGAAGCCTTTGTTGATGACGTATTTGGACAAATTCCTAGACAGAAGAGAAAGTATACTATCATACAAGATTCAATAGACAATTACACACATCCAGCGCTTAGCATCAAAAGAGCTCGTGAGACGGCAAAAGAGTACATGATGTATTTGAACTTCGGTTGGAAGATTTGGGAGTCACAATCAAAATAAAAAAACCACTACCATCTCATCTTAATGTTAGAGATCTTATTACGCTTTTTATATCAAATCTACACTTTGACGATCAAAATCTTAGTGAACAAGAAAAACAGAAGATAATTATTCGAATTAAGGATACGATTTTTAACATCTTGAATAGATTGAATAAAGATTCAATTAATGCTAAACCGTCCGAACAGCGAAAAATTATCAAAGGTAGAAATATTTTGGATGTTCCATACGAAAAGCAAAGTTCCGGTGAATATTTAACTACACCAGTGCCTATTGATACTAACCTGTCCAGCTTCTTTACGGATATATTTCTCCGAACACCTGAAAATAAGCGTGAGCCTGACGACATATTGTCAGAAATAAAAGAATCTTTTAATACGGCAGGATTACGTCAGGAGTATATGTCAATAACAGACACACTTAATAGACTGGAAAGATCAGTTACGGACTTGGCACTAAGGTTACCGCAAGAGTCTCAGCAAACAGTAAAGGACTGTTATGAAAACTATATAATTTATGTCTACACTGATATTATTCAACCAAGAGTTATAGGTGATCAGTTAGTACGATACTTACGTATAATACCTTTAAAAGAATGTGAAAACATAATAAGATTTCAACACGTAGATTACTGTCCTATTGAAAAACGTTTATCCAAAGTATTTCTATAAAAATAACTAATCAGCAGGGGGAGTTAATTGATTTCAAGCCAGGCTATATTCCGACATATATAATGCTCCATTTTAAAAGAAAATAAACTATAGCTACTCATACAACAAACAATTTAACATAGTGCGAAGTTAAGAGTATTTTGTATAACTTCGAAAATAAATTCATATTATACTAAATATTATTCAATTCAAAGTGGCGGTGGTTTAGCGGATATTGGAGAATTAAATCGATCTCCTCTTATTTACCAGCGTGGAAGAGGAATTGCTAGTTTTTTCAGCGGATTATTACGATATTTACAGCCTTTAGTTACATCTGGGGCAAAGGCTTTGAAGCAACAAGCGATTAAAACAGGAAAAGCTATTTTAGAAAAAGCAGCAGGCAGTAAACATTTAACAGATATTTTAAAAGAACAGGGAAAAGCTGCTGCCGAAGAACTATCACAGAAAGGTATAAATAAGCTGTTTGGAAGCATGGGTGGTGCAGGAAGTAGCAGTAGCATGCTTATAAAAAGACGTAACCCCTTTGCAGCTTTACATTTCGCTCCAGCTTCTGAACGTAAAAAGCGTTCAAAATCACAAAATTCCGCTAAAAGAGGTTCGAAAACAAAACAGACAGCTAAAAGAGCACCTATTAAAGGTAAACGTAAGATACGTAAACGTGTGTTAGATATTTTTGATAAATAGACAAGATGCCTTCATACAACGAATGCATGAAATCTGAGTTAGACC
This sequence comes from Dioctria rufipes, assembly GCA_963924295.1. Taxonomy (NCBI): domain Eukaryota; kingdom Metazoa; phylum Arthropoda; class Insecta; order Diptera; family Asilidae; genus Dioctria; species Dioctria rufipes. Next base: position 119,798,424 of record OZ002744.1, read on the forward strand.
TTTCCTCTACGCCACCTGTACAAAGCAGCATCTTAAAAACTGAAGACATATCTTATAAACCTATAGCTTCACTAGATAACTCGTCGGTATTGGAATTTGTATCGCTGGGACATGGTGACACATATCGAGACTTATCAAGCATATACCTTCGTTTGAAATTACAACTGGTTAAAATCAAGGATGGAAAAGAAGAACTTTACAGAGGTGAAGATATCGAAATAACTAAAACGGATAAAACCAAAGACAATGTTCGTGATGAAGGCCCTGGCCTTGTAAGTAACATACTCCACTCACTTTTCCGTCAATGTATTTTATTAAATTACGGAAAATATGCCGCTTCAACACATTTGGAATCGGTTGGCTGGTATCTCGATCAAAATAATATGGAGGTAGTTGAAAATCCTTAGCTAAATGAAGGTTATTTGGGAGGACAAAAGCTGTTTGATAAAAGTAATGTTGTTGAGCTAATGGGAAAGATTCACAGCGATATGTTTAATCAAGATAAATTATTAATGAACGGTGTTGATTTACGGGTAGTTTTATCACTCGAAAAACCGGAATTTTATCTTTGGTCAAAAGATGATGACAATTCTCCACGATTTAAGATAGTAGAAGCAACTATGTACATGAATCATGTAACTATCAATCCTAACATCTTGCTGGCTAATGAAGCTCTTCTCCACCGCTCCAACGCTATATATCCGTATAAACGATTTGAAGTTAAGACTTATACAATACCCGCAAATACATTTACCTTATCATTGGACAATGTGGTTATAGGACAATTGCCAAATCTACTAGTCTTTGGCATGGTTGACAACTGACGCATATACTGGAAAACGAACAAAAACTTCTTACAACTTCAAGCACAACAACATCACCAGGTTTAACTTATCGGTGAACGGGGTACAGGTGCCGGATCAGCCTCTAGAATTTGATTATTCAAAAGAAAATCCTGCTAGCACTCGAGGATATATTGCATTGTTTAAAGGAACCGGTATACATTATTTCGATAAAGGATATCAAATTTCAAAAAAATTCTTTGACAACGGGTGTTTTCTACTTGCTTTTGATTTCACGACAGACTCTCGTATAATTCAACATGTGGACATTTATTGAATCAGGGAATGGTTAGAATTGAAGGAAGGTTTAAGGAAGCACTAAAAAACACAGTGACATGTATTGTGTATGCAGAATATGACAGCAGCCTTGATATAGCTAAAGATAAAAATGTGTACACCAACTTCTAAAAACCTATATAAGGTAGATTAACTGGTCATTGTGTTTAATTTTACTTAAATACGTAATCTATAATGAGCTACTGTTTGGTAAATGTGGAATAATTCTCCGGAGGCCACCTAACCTTCTTAAAAAGAGTTTATTTTGCTGGATTCGCTGCGCAAAATAAGTCTTTTGCGAAAGAAATAACTTTCAAGTATCCTACATCTAGTGCAGAATGTACTGAACAAATAAGTAAATTTGGCAATCTCGAGCTCAAGCGTTTGGATGAAGATCTTATAAAAACTCTATCAAAATTTAACATCGCATTTGTTCGTGGAGCTACAACCAAAGAATTTATAAATAACTACGATACATCTCACACCAAAGTCATTGACGTGGAAGCCGTCATTTCTACTGAACAGGAATGAACACGATTCAGCTGGCAAGTGCATTAACAAATAACCGCGCGACAAACAGGTTTTTTATAGGTGTTTTTCCGTGCAATCATCTACCACAAAAAATGAAAAAAACTTGCATTCTTATAGCTAACACGGTTCCTGCACATAAAAACGGAACTCATTGGGTCATCTTTTATTTCCCAAAACAAGGCCCTGCAGAGTACTTTGACTCTTTTGGAAAGTATCCCAACAACAGGTTTTTTCGAAAATTTTTATTAGCTAATTCAAGCTCTTTTTGTAATAAAAAAGCTAGAATTGGTCTAAGACCAATTCTTATGATACCCTAGATGAATGCCAGTATTAAATTTCGTATGGTCACCGATCTATTCAAATATTGATTTTGAAGTTGTTTTTCGCATATATTTCTAGAACAGTTTGTCGCACAGAAAAAATGGTAATAACCAATTTTATAGGATTTCGTATTCTGCAGAAGTTCTTAGTACAATAAAAATGTCTTGGACTGATCGTTTTCAAAGCATACGTAAAAAACCGAAATTTTTATATGGCAACACCAAGAAGGAGTTGCCCGATTTAGTCCATTTTTGACATTTTATTTGCTAATGTATTAAAAACCTCATGTACGAAATTTCAGCTCTCTACGTGGATGCGTTCTCAGGCAGTGTCCAAATATATAGCGGAAAACGAAATTTTTGTATGGCAACCCCATGAAGGAGTTACCCGATTTGTCTCATTTTCGAACTTAATTTTACTTTCTTTTTTTTTTAAAGTCCGTGTACAAAATTTCAGCTCTTTAAGTATACGCGTTCTCGAGTTATCGTGCGCACAGACGGACAGACAGACGGACGGACAGACAGAAATAACTTTTAATATTATGAATGGATGTCCAATCCATTTTGCTCTACCATAATTATTTCGAGGTGTTACAAACGGAATGACAAACTTAGTATACCCCTATGATTTCATCTAGGGTATAAAAACGATTGCAAGGCCAATTTTCAGCAACCTGTGGACATTATTGCTGTAAATTTCTGTATTCTCGATGCAGAGGACGGAGCTTTAAGACATTTTTAAAACAGTTTGATTCGAACGATCTAAGTTTAAATGATTACAAAATTGTTAACTTATACCACAGCATATATCTAAGAAAAAATCATCCACAATCTGCAGGGGATTTTTGTAGGCAGGCTTGCAAAGCTGAGATCAAAACTATAAAAGCCTGAACCCCAGCTGCTTTGTATTCAGCGCTAAAGTGTAATTTGATTAATATGGAACTACCACATAAAAAACAAAGGAGCTCCGCAAAAAGAGATTGGTCAAAGCTGAAACATCCGTCAAAGAAAAAAGAAATTGTCTAACTGTGAAGCAAAAGTGGCCGGTGAAAATCTCCTTCTAAACTACACGTATTATTTGGATGACTGCCACAACCGGAAAGTAATACTTGGATTTGACCCGTTATCACTCGAAGGGAAAATAGTGTTTCATCGCCATGGCCTCTTTCCGATATCAACATCTTATCCGAGTTGGGTTGCAGTTTACGAGAATCTCAACGGTTTAAAAACCAAAATGGAAGAGACGTTTCCAGCAAAGCAGGTCGAATTAGAAAACGAAAAAAAGATCCCCGTCAACAATGGCAGTATTACACTAACGCAAGCTTTATTAACTTTATAAATTATTTGAAATGATGAAATTCTTCAATATTGTCATATTTCACAATAACAACGCTTCTGAAGCTCTAAAGGAATATTATAAAAGGTATGCTGACAAATGTAAAGAAAAAAATGTATTCAAATTACCATGTGAAGATTTTTTTATTCCAAGTCGTACTTCTTATGTACACTTCAATTATTCCAGACTTTTTACGAAATACCTTTGTATTGTATAACAAATCTTATATTCGATGCAATGAACTTTGATTACAAATAAATGAAATAAAAATTTAAGAATTGTTATTTTTATTCAATAAGTTTATTTATTAACATGTATAAATAAATATTAACACAATTTTGAGCAGCACATCGTAGGTGGGGATCCACATTGTGGATTTTACAATAAGTCTGAAAATTTTCAAGTTCGCTTATTTTTGGTATTTTCAGATTAATTACTTCACTTTTCGGAAGATATTTTTGAAGAAACAATTTTTTCTCAAAACCTTTTACATGTATTGTAAAAGATGCAAGAGTTGATAACAGACCAGGTAGATGATTATAGTCGATAATTCCACTGTTCCACTTCAAGCCATTGATATTTTTAAAGTTGAACTCGTTCTGAAATCTGTATTTAAAATCCAGCTCTTCCAGAGGATAAGGCGCCTTGAAGAAATATAGGCTAGGCATTATAGAGCCTATTCGAAGAATTGAAACTTCCCTTGCAAAGTATTGTGAATTGTTTCCGACAGCGAACTGAATGTCTAATATAACACTTCCTGAACTCATGACTTATACTTTACACAGAAAATACCAAATTGATATTGAAATTCATATTTTCATGACCTTATTATATATGTAAACCGTATATAAACCGGTTTCTTAAAAGTAATATAAAACTAGCTGCAACTTTAACAATTAGAACTACCAGTGCATTTATATACAATTTTCGTTCAACAACTTGGGGTTACAGTGTTGCCTTGCGGTATTCATAAAAAATTTATAATGATGTTTTTGCTTTTTTATACCCGTAAGGGTAAGAAGAACCTTCATCGTTTAATAGTCTCTTATCAAAGTAAACCTGATTGTTTTAATTTCTTTCTCAGATACAATTGTTCCCGGTCTTTTTCTTTTAATTTTAAAAGTACATATTTTCTAACGCAATATTTTCAGATTCTTGAAACACCATTTTCTTCATTCTTTCAAAGTTAATTAAATCTGAATTTTTGTAATTTAAAACAACACCTTTGCATTTAGTACTATATTTAAACCCGTTTCTTGTTTTAATTTTTAAACTATAAGACTTAGTGCCGATGCTTACGAATTCTGAAACGTAGGCGTCTTCCCCGTAACTTTCTAGTTCATTTGTAAGACCTCCTAAAAAATTTGAATTTTCAAAGGTTTTTCTACCAACTTTCTCAATAAAAAAGACGCTGTCCATGTCACAGTATAAAATACGGTCTTGTATTTGTAAAAGTACATCGTATAATTTCATTCTGGCAAACGACGTTGTGTAAGCACCAATGGGAATATTTACATGACGAATTATATTTTGGTTTTCTTGAACATGTTTCCAATTAACCCACAATGTATGTTCATCTATTACATATATTGATGATAACTCTATTCCTGCACTTTCAATAAAGTCTGAGAGCTCTTTGAAACTTGTAACAACTGCGGTTTGAGTTTTATATTCCCTTTGGGCAAATTTTCCCCACAACGAATTCAGACATAGCTTCGCTTCATGACGTAACCCGGAATTTTTCTGTATTTTATCTTTTTCTAAAAGAATATTTTCCTGTTTTTCATATTCTTCAATAAATCTATGTCTTTTCTGTTCGGTGTTGTTTTAATTTCAAAAAAGTATTAACATAATCAGAAAATAAACCCCCTTGTTTTAATAGTGGATTGTACTGCACAACGTTGTATTTTCATACTTCAAATATTGATTTAATTGTATAACCGTGTTTCACAGCTAGTGAAACTTCTGGTATTACCCACGTTCCTACCAACCATCTCTGGTTTTCATTATGACTACAAGCATCTACATTATTATGTTCACTGCAGCTGCTACAAAGCGGAAAGTACAATTTTTGATTGATTTTAATAGGTAAAACGAGGATTAGAAGACTTTGAGGTAGTAAGATTTTACACTTTATGAACCCATGCATTTCTATCACGTCTGCAGCAGAAGGCACGTCATCACCTTTATAAATTGTAGGATGTCCGACTGGGTAAGGGGCATATTTATTAACATAAGGATAGAGACTTGTAAAACCTATTGAGCTTTGTAATACGCGGCAAATAATTCAGTCCGCCCTCCTGTTATAGCATCTCGCGATCTTAATGGAGATACGAAGTCTTTTAAATCATTATTTAATTCGGAATCTATTTCTGGATTTTTTTTTAAAAATTCTTTAAATATACATTTCCAAATTGTTATTAGCTTGTAGCCCGTCTTTTTAATCATGTCATTTTTTCTGCACGTACTTTCATATCGTTGCTCAATGTTTGAGATTGAAATTTTTCCGACGAGCGGTTTTGAAAGCAAAGTATACAACCGTGATAAAAACATCCTAAAAACTCATATACAGCGTTAGTATGATCATTAAATCCATCAACTCTAAAACCGGAGTTTTTTAATGTAACCTCACCGTGAGTACCAGCGTGTTTTATTTGTCCATTAACTTTTTTATTTTCTAGAGTGAGCCATTTTAGAGCTATAAACGACTGATTGTTATTTTTAATGTAACCCTTTTTAGGCATAATACCTATAAGGTTTTCTTTTAAAAAGTTCTTTCTGTAGACTAGCATTACTGCTGACGCGATCGTTATTGTCTCTATAAACGGGTTTATTCCAGTAATTTTTAAAAAGTCGGTCATAAATGTTAAACAACTTGTACGTAAAATTCTGACATCATTTTTGCAGTATTCAATTAAAGTTGTCTGGTTGTCAAAGGTGTTAGATTTAATTTTATTTCCATACCAGGTGATAAATTCTTCCCTCTGTTCAGTTTTCATCATATCCATCTCGTACATTTCCTTTGGAGGAGTTAGACCAACATAATTCCAATAATCTAAGGTATTAAAAAATGCGGATAAAACCCTTTTTTACATTTTCAATATTAAAAACGCTCGGTAATTTTGCTAAAGGAAATGGTAAGAAATTCAATGAGTCGATAAAAATCACATTATCACATGTAATTTTCATGGTTTTAGATCCGTTCATAATTGGGCAGACTTTTTTCTTCTTTTTTATTAATTCTGAGATTATAAAATGTCCATCATACGACTGCATATTAGAGCAACACATATAATTCGTTTAGTAAAAGGACGATTTTTAAAACAGAAGTTTACAAATTTCTCTACAATATTTTCGGAATTTTTTTCATACTTAAAAATATGCTCTCTTTTACCACACTGACTACAGTCGGCTGTATTCAAACTTATTCCAGTGCTAAAATATTTATTAGTTTTGTTGTGCCACTATTAAATTAACTGAGTGTATAAATGAGTCGGGGTTATTTCTGTAGTTTATATTTTGGGTGCTTTCGTAATAAAAAAAAAAATAAAGAAAAAATTTATATTACTTTTTCCTTTGTATGGTTTTAAGTAGCATAAATGGTCGCTTTCGACATATTTAAAACAGTTGTTGCAATAAAACTCTCCACAGATGTGTTTTTCATCTCGCTTTGAATAATCAATAAAACTTCGACAATTGTTGCAGATTTGTAATGTATTACAAACATTTTTTTCTTTAACTAAGCTATTCAGGTGATTATTATAACATTCCTCACCTCTAAACGATCTGTTGCACATTTTGTACAATCTTCTACCTTTTGTACAAATTTACAAGGGGGAGATACATAGCAATATCGACACTGCATATCACACTTGTGATCAAATTTGTGGTCATATAGGTCATCACAGAAAACACAAAGATACTTTTTGTTAAAAAAACCCTTGCTGACTTGATTACGTAAAAATGTTTCTCTATTTTAGAATAAAATACGTATATTTTCTTATTACGTTCAAAATTTGGTATACCTTGAAATAATTTTGTTTGTGATAACGAATCAAACACCACAATTTGATATTTTTTCAGATATTTCTGAAATTTAAACAAATCCGATAAACAACATCCTTGGTTTTCAGTGACTTTAACTAAAGACTTTTTACACAAAACTTTAGATAAATTAACCAATTTTTCTTCAAATCTTTTAGAATTTTTTTTCGGTTGTGCCACGTTTAACATTTCGATAACATAGCAAAGACTTTCATATAAACAAAGAAAGTCATTGCTTAAACTTAAATTTATAATGCTTCTCTTATTTTTAAGATAATTACTGTCGTTTTCGGTATTTAGAAATTTACCTCCTCCAAATGGAAAATTAACTTTGTTCGCTTCTACTTGAAGTATTTGATCTGAAAAAAACCCAGCATTAGACTGATTAACGGCAGATATTAAATTAACGATTAATTTTCCATCAAGTTGGTCAACGGGCCTCATACTAACCCAAACTGGTTTAACTTCTGGGTTGTTTGGCAAAAATAAAGATAATGAAGCTTTACTTCCTTTTTCAGCATTTGAACTTATTTCATCTATCATTTCGTTAAAAGCACTTTCCATCCACTGCAGTAAATTATCCATTTCTTGTTCCGAACTATCCTTTAACTGAAAAAACATTTTTACGCCATCCATTTTAAATTTTTTGAAATGTCTAACTTCTTTAAAAAGAACATTTATGTAATTACCACCCCCCGTTTGCACTACATCATTTGTAAAATTGATCGGTTCACAGCTGGAGTTAGCTTTATCTAATGTCCTTTCCGTTAAAATGTCGGTATTAAGTTCACGAGGCATAAAATTATCTCATTCAAAAACATCGGTACTTTCTGTCTGAACAATAATATTTTTCTTAAGCACTGTGTTACCATCAGATTTTTTCTGAGGATTTTTACATAATATACTGGAACTACAGGGTTTGCGAATTTCGTCTAATATATTTAAAGTTTCGTTAATTAAAGGGTGATCTAAACTACTATTATTTAAGAAGGCATAATCAAAAATAAGTCTATAAATACTTACAATAATTTCTATAATATAATTAATATTTTTATTTTTTAATTCCTTAATTCCTGAATTTAAAAAACAGGAAAACAAAGATTTGTCATTTTTGAATGTTATTTGTAATAAATATAAAAACCCCTGGTTATCCATTTTCAAGAAGAACCTTTCTCGGTTTTTTATCCGGCTTCTGCTTGTTTCAAACTTACCGCAAGGTACGTTTCAATAATTGTTGAAATATTTTTCACGAGTCTTAACACACTCCGAGCGCGGTTTTATTTTAATTATTAGGCATTTATTTTACCCGTATACACTTTTTAAACTGTTTCTCACGAGATTTAACTTTGTTCAAACTCGACTTTTATTTTTTAATTATTAAACACGACGCCCGCCAACATCGCCAAAAATTCGACAGTATACACCAACTAATATAATCACCTTAAAAATTTTTTAAACAGATTCGTCGACGGCCTCAGACTGAATATTTCAGCCACAGATTTTGCTCATAATATATATTTACCAGTATATGAAAAAAGAAAAAATAGCGAGGATAAAATAAAATTTACCATTCACATAAAGTAAAATCCTTTATGGCTAATAATGTCTTTACCTTTAATTATGCCTTGGAAAAGCAGTATCTGTTTTACAGACATGAAAAAAATAGTATGCAGATTTTAATGATATATGAAAAAATGAAAAAAATACCGAGGATGAAAAATTAAAATTTACCATTCACATTAAGTAAAATTCTTTTATGATTAATAATGTCTTTATCTTTAATTAATTATGTTTTGGAGCTGCAGTATCTGTTTTACAGACATGAAAAAAAATTATCGTATGCAGATTTTAATGAGATGTTTAACCTTAACACAAGTTCAGTTTATATTTTTCATCAGAATTCTTTAAAAACCTAATAAATTACCCCCCCCCCCCCCACCCCCCACCCCCCCCCCCACCCCAGAGTAAATTGGAACAAAAATGTAACGACTATATAAACTCTACTCTTTTTAATAAAATTTCAGAGTACGAAAGAAAACAACACACCACAACTCCCTCGAATTTTTTGTAGAACTGAAACTATAAGAACATGGTAACATGGTACATATTTTAAAAAGTTTATATAATATAATGATTTTATCTTTCTTTTTTAGAGCACGTTTGATTTATTAAATATTGTAGCCCAGGGAAGTTCCAGCACCATGATCTCAATAACTTCGCTGGAGCTTGGTATAGTTGATTAAGACGAAGTATGGTGTTCGATTAACGGCCCATTTGCAGAATGACACCTATATTTTCCTACCGCCTCGCTTCTCGGAAAAGATTAAAACTCAACCACAGATCGGCGAACTTAACCAATCGCCGCAATGTTTAATTTACAACGGTAAAAACGACACAAAGGGTGGATTTTTAAATCTTCACTTCATCCAAAAAAATTAAAAAATTTTCAATAAAAAATTAATACAACCTTCATTTTGTGTTTTCATAAAACTCCCAACCACGTTTTAAACCCATAGTTCACACAAATCTTAAAGATAAAATGGAAATGTATGCTATGAATTGTCCAGAAGCCATTGAAGCAGAACATATACATCTCTCCCAAAAGTGTGTCTATGCAAACGGTAGGTATGTTTGTGGCCCGTACAACCAGCCATTGTTACAGTCAAACTCATCAAAATATATATTTAATACATTAAAATTTGCAGCAGGAACAATTATTGTTTTGGGATTGTGCTGTAAAATTTATTACTTTTACCGGGTATTTAAATAAAAATCAAGCAAGTTGAACGACACACCTACAATCAAATATTCTGGTTTCGATTCAACACAAGAATTTCGCAACGGAAAAGACGACGCAGAGGGCGGCAAAAATTAAAAATTATTCATTATTCATTATTATATTCATATTATTCATTATTCATTATTTTTTACTCGTTTTATGTTTCCAAAGCTTTTTTAAAAATCCACCTACCAGCCATAAGAAATGCACGCAAACGGGCTCAAAGTGGGACAAAATGAGGTTGTCCCTCTCGCACCTAGTACAACTGCTACTGGTAGTGTCCATATACTACTAATAATAAATCCATGTAGGTAATCATCCTCGTTGAATTTAAAACAGACTTTTCAGACTCTAAACCCTATTGAAACATTTCAAACTGTCAATTCAATATACATAGCTGAAACAAGTTCATATCTATTCATATCATATTCTATTTATCACTTCAAAAGTAAAATTTAGTAATAATTAAAAACATCATTTGAAAAGAGTAAAAATCTCAAATTTATTTTAACCTTTCAATACTGGTTTAAAAATTTTCAAACCAAAGAGATCATTAAATCATTAAATTTTTTTTAAATTCTTTTCTCAGCATAAATTTGCCGGCATGAAGCTCTCGAGTGAAAAAGATAATTCAAGCCCTGGACAAGATACTCCAGTTACCTATGATCATTGATTTTACACATAGATATGCCACCAAATTAGTTACTTTTTCTCGACAGATGTCCTTGCATGTACCAGATTAGAAAACAGAGGCGAAATTTTTATCGTATTACTGAAATCATTTTTACAGATGGTGTCATCTATAAGAAAATAATTGTATTCGATAAAAAATGTTTTTTTTTTCTTTCCTATCTAACAATGTATAGGAATGTGGAAAAATATGTATTAAAGGAATTCAAAGGATTTCAAGTTTTTTCTCAATAAATTTGCTTTTTATGAGATATAGGATTTGGTAAACTGATTTAATAGAGAAGTAAATACTTTGTAAGAGATTTTTTTGTTGAATTTTGTATTCCTTCTGTTGTACAAAAAAATTATTATTTAAATTAAGTAATTTGTAATTTAATACATATTTTATTTGACACATTATTTCAGTAACTTATATATATATAATAGAGGCTAATAAATAAATTATTTTCAAATTAGGAATGGCTTATTCTAATTTCAAAATCACGTCAATTTTGCAATGCCTCCTTTCTGTCAGCGCGTCAACAGCTTCGGTTCGCAACTGCCAGTTGCAAATCATTAAAAATTCATACATATAGTTCGAGAACTAGCAACGTCACCATCTCAATAGGCATGCGGCCCATCTGGCTGGTGAGAGGGGTTACGTTTACCTGTGTCCATTCCCTTCCACAGGTGAACAAAGCAGTTTTCAAAATGATTTTAGTTCCATTTTTTTTTCTCTTTTATTAGTTTTAATAAACATTGAATAATATAAATTCATCTTGTCCAGGCAGTTTTTTTGCTGCTAGTACTCTGCCAGACGCTTTTTTTCTATATATAATAATAATAAAAAAAATTGTTATTATGGCTGTAATTTTTATGCGAGTTAGTTTAGAAATCGAAGGAACCACATGAAATTAACTTGCCAGGCAGAAATTCGGTTGATTTTCAATAGCCAAGTCGATTGGAGTGTGATAGGGAATAAATGAGTAAGAGTACGGCCGACAAGACGTTGGTTTTTAACGAAAAAAAAAACGTCTTGCACGATTCCAGCAATGAGGAAACTGTCTCGGAATATTGAATTTATATTGTTCGAAATTCATAAAAATAGTTGAAAAAACCAATTAAAATCATTTTAAAAACTAGTTTTTTCCCCTGTGCAACGGAGAGGGTACAGGTAAACGTAATCCCTCTCATCAGCCAGATGGGCTGCATGACTATTAAGATACTGTAAGGAAGGGCATATAATAAAACTAGCCGAACTAAAGTAATTTCACATCGTAATTAGACGATATTTTTTTAAATGACGTACTAAAGGAATAAATTTTCGTTGAGAATAGGTTTGAAAATAGGTTTTAGAATAGGCTAAGAGCTAATAAATCTTAAAGTGCTACAGATAGCATATAGGATGTAATAGGTAAAGTTAAAGGGTGAGTCTACAGTTTATAATTTATATAAAAAAAGGTATGTTAATGACGTGTTTGCAAAAATATTAGAGGCCAAATTAAAAAAAAGGTAAGAAAATCCGAAATTTTTAGTTTATATAACCATAATTTTTGAGGGGAGAGGTGTGCGGGACTGGTTGAGCAGTCGTTGGAAGGGCCATGAACTTCTGCATCACCCTGTAACTCCTAAACTGCCGATATTGTCCCCCCTGCCATACCATTTTTGATTCATCTAGGTGAGTACTATCTCATTCTGTATCCGTTGACATAGCTAGCTGAAATTTGGTACACAGTAGTTTTATCTATTGTGATTTTTCTTAATATTTTGTATCTCATTAAACGGAGAAATGTCTAGGAATTCCAACATCTTCTTCAGTGAGCTAGACATTACTTCCGGTGGTGTGAGATGGTATTGATCGAGTAACCTGAGTCTTTTGTTAGCTAGTTTTTCGCAACATCAAAGCACCAAAGAATGTGTTCTGCAGTTTCCTCTGTAATGAAGCGCCACTCATTAAGCGGCATTCATTACTTTCCCAGATCAATCAAGCGCTATCATAAACAAATCATATGATTAATCAAGCGCTATCATAAACAAATCAAATGAACGAAAACCCCTATAATTCCAATGTACATGCGTACATACATATTTCACAAAACTTACATACGCCTATGCATATCTTTTCGTACGAACATACATATTCCAAGAGCATATGTATGTACGTATATACATATCTATTGTAATACGAGTATTCCTTGAAAATTATCTACAAAAAATTTGTAACACTTTCTTCTTCAAAGCCATTAACTATTTCTCTCTGAAGAATACTCGAATTACAAAATATTAAAACATTTTCTTTTTCAAGTAACAATGACTTGACCTTTTCAATTCATATCGATTGACAATAATTTCATCAGAATTATTGTCAACTCAACATTTTTCCATTTTTAATACAATAGCAGCAACGCGCTGCCTTGTTTACATGAAACAAACCCCTCAGCACGAGACCAATTCTAGCCATGTAGCGGCACTGGGCTGCCCCTGACCTACCATGCAACCAGTGCGCGCTTGCTGTAATTGTTTTATTATATGTTGGAAATACGCGCAATATGCCTAGCGTTTGACCCACAAATTGTGTTCTGTTGTTCTTCGTTTTTTTTTGTTGTCACTTGCTTTCTCATATGTATATGTATAGGAAATACTATGAGCAATGTGCATGATGAAAAAACAATACTATGTGCAATATGCATGATGTATTGACATGAAGTTCCTGGTCATGTATATAATATTAGCCAATAGTCGGCTTTTAAAATTTCTTATATGCAGGGGAATCGTTTAAAAATATTGCTTAGCCATGCAATATTGATTTTCGCCGTTATATATAGATGCAATATTGGTAGGCGTAACCAAAAATTCCTTATACACCTAACCGGGGAAATAGTTAGAATATCACTATATACTAACTTTTCTTTAATCCCACTATGAATAATTCAGCCTTTGGCTGATTATTCAAAATTTGGAACCAAATTTCCAAATAAAAAGCCGATGCGTCGCTAGCCAGAGGCAGTCGGTTTTATACAGTAATTTTGGAAAGAAACCAAGTAACCCCCGACCCACGGTAAGGTCACAAATTCCCTCTAAATTAAAATTAAAACTTATCTATACAATAAAGAAAAGTGTAACGACATGAAGTAATTATTAAACAAGTAAACAAGTTTTTTGTAAAATTAGTGAAGAGATCTTTTAATACAGAACTGGGGACCTTCTACCTATAAAGGACTCGCAGTCCTTGCTGTAACGAATAGATAACACCTCTTCAACTTCATACAATCTGCACAATTCGTCGCTGGTAGTGATTGTGTGCAGATTCTTTTTAATACGGCAGAGTCCCGTTAAATCTTTGAAGTCACACTTGATTCCTTTCTAGATTTAGTAGCTCAGAAGTTTTTTCCTGAAGTAATTCTCCACAAATAATTTTGAATGCATACAGGCAGTTATCAGTATTCAATGGAGTTCAACTTGGTTCTTCAACCTTCCTATTAACTTGTCTTTTACAATCGCCGTGTGCCGAAAAACCACTGAAGGGCAGGAATTCCATTTCGCATCCTTTCCTGGCTAGTTGGCCCCCTTTCCCGTTGTCTGCGATATTGCTTTGTACAGGCACCCATATTAGTGCATATAAATTGGAGTGCGTTAGTTTAATTAACTCCAGCACGCAGTCCCAAAGTAGTTTGGAGATGAATCGATTTGATTGAAGAGCCAGTAATACAGCTCTGCAGTCAGAAAGGATAATTTAGATCTTTTTGTTTCTGTGGACTCTTGATATTTTCCCTAATTTATAGCTTAATTGCGTGAATTTCTCCTTAGAAGGCTATGGTAGTTTCATCGAGACTAGCATATATGTCGACCCGAGGTCTTAAAGCATATCCTCCTGCCCAATTCCTCTTTTGGATTGGAGCCATACGTAAATCAAAAGAATGTTCTATCTAGGCTCAGGCGTTGCAAGTACCCGAAATCAATCCTATTTTATTAGATCAAAGCATAATTCTGAAGAAAATTTTCCGGCAATTATAAGAAACAAGTAAAAAAACTGGAATTGGTCTAAGACCAATTTTTATGATACGCTAGGAATGCTCGCTTGTAATTTCGCATGGTCACCCATCTGCGCAAGTTCGATATTTGAATTGGTTTTTGGATATATCTCCAGAACGGTTCGTCGAACAGCAAAAATGATTATAACCAATTTTATAGGATTTCATATTCTGAAGAATTTTCCAGCAAATTAAAACCGTATAGGACTGATCGTTTTCACAGGATACGTAACAATTCTAAACTTTTATATGGCAACACCAAGAAAGGGTTGCCCGAATTAATCCCTTTTTGGAAATTATATTTACTATTTTAATGAGGCACTGTGTTCAAAATTTCAGCTCTCGACGTTGGCGCGATCTAAGGTAGTGTCCAAATATTTAGTGAAAATTTTGTATAGCAACCTTACGAAGGAGTTACCCAATTTGTTCCATTTTCGAACTTAGTTTTAAGTTTTTGTTTTTTTTTAAGTCCGTGTGCAAAATTTCAGTTCTCTAAGTACACGCGTTCTCCAGTTATGGTGAGGACGGATATATGGACATGCAAAAATCAAAAGAACTTTTAATTTTATGCATGGTTGTCCAATCCATTTTGCTCTACCATCATTATTTTTAGGTGCTACAAACAAAATAACAAACTTAGTATACCCTTTAGATTTCATCTAGGGTATAAAAACAAATAATGTTTGTTACGCTCATAAGATATTGCTCTCTGTATACTAAGAAATTTAATCAAGCGAAACAAATTGCTTGGACGAAAATATATCAAATTATTCACGAAAAATCAATGTAGCAGTCAACAACCTGATGTGAAAAGTCAGATCGCAGAAATTTTATCGAAAATCCGACCGTTAAATTTCTTGGAAGCCCCCAGTTCCTAGATAAGAATTTTGTTTGTTCTACAACTTTCTGCTGCGAAAGCGAAGTATGAGATTCTTTTCACTTAAATCACTTATCATGCAGGTTTACCAAATCATTCAAATCAGCTTGATAATAATCAAGATATGTCGCAGATGGCGTACCTTTTTTGTGAGCAGATGATTAAGTACTATAGTGAAGACTCAGTGAGAAGAAGTAACAACATCTTGTGTGTGGCGGTGGCATATCCAGTGCTATGGTAGGTGATAAATCGAAATGCAATAAATGAAATGCTGATGACTACACTTGCTGATGCTGATAAAACTAATGTGAGCCTAACAACATATTACCATTAAGCTAAATAAAAATTTATGTATGACTGGATCTTAACATTCTCAATAATTCTCATGGATCAGTTGTATCCGGATCTAATAGCTATAACCGTCATTAGGCAGGTATGTACATCGTAGAGCTGGTTAACGATGTTAAAATAAATGAAAATTCTCTTTCTTAGACGAATGCACAGAAGAAAATTTTTCTGTTGCTATTGCAAAAAAAAAACAAAAAAACAGAAAAATTAAATAATTTCATTAGCACAATAAATTGAAAAAAAAAAACAACAAAAACGAAAATAAACGTTTTCTTTTAGGAAAACCGCGACGACCACAGAACAACAAATGCAATTCGAGCTAGATTTCCGATCAACCAACAAATGTGCTAATCGATTAAGTGCAATTCACTTAATTTTCCCACTTATCGCATTTTTGGCGGTTATCAAAGAAAATCCAATCGAGACTCTCACATTCTTGAGTGATAGTGAATGGGGCACACGAAAAATTTTCAGTTCTCTGTTTTGTCCTCTAGGTGCGCTAAGTGTTTGCTAGTTTGTGTTTAAACTGCCAGGTGACGATTGATACTCCCACCTTTCTCAATTATATTGAATGTACCACAGAAAAAAATTTCATTCCTTTGTGTCATGTGCCAACAACAGCCAACATGCATAACCGGGTCTTTTATGAGCCAGAACAACCTTTAAAGTAATAAGCAAGGATGTTGTTAACCTTGAGAGCATACCGGTGCCTCAACTCTCGATATTTTGTAATGATTAGTTTGAGTGCGACCATCGAGTTAAAGTCCATTAAAATAATCGCGCGATAAGATACGACGGGAATACTAAAAAAGTGGATGATAATTTTTAGTTTAGTTACATATAGATTAATAGAGTTGTAGAGCGAGATGATATTGTTATTGTTATAAGCTGGTATGTTCAACATGCGCTGGTACGATACGTGCTATACACAAACCTTAATTAGGTTTGTGATATTTTCATTACACCTTCTCTGCATATGTTGTTTGTTGCTATAGGTGACGCATCTCGTAGCATTAGAGTAGTAGTTCTTGATATAGCACACAGCCAAAACCTTCGAGAATACTTCCCAATCCATGAAACAGGAATCTATATGTGCGCGTTGTGAGTCCGTTTTCTAAAATGTTCTATATTGATACTTATGGAAAAATGCCAAACATTGACTTTATTTATGCTATAGAGCCTAAATTACTACCCATACAGTAAAATATTCAACTAGTAATTTACAGCTTGGTTTCTTACCTTCCCAAAGGCTACATTTACTATATACCTTACTTAAAAAAATAATAATTAACCTTACCACTTTACGCAGCCTATATCTCAGCTGAGTAGTAATTGCATGTGTGTATGTGCAACTGGGGTCCGAAATTGTAAGCAGCTACATTCGATATCATCAGCCTACGGCATACCATGACGGCACAGCGTCATATACAATGATTACTCAGCTCAGAGTTTTTGTTTGAGGAAACGTAGTCACTTGGTTCAAATCAATTTTTCTAAATAATTTTGTTAGAAAAGTTATAAAACTTTTATTTCGGTTCAGAAGAAGAGAAATCAAGCTTAAGATTATCACAACACAATTTTTCTGAATGAATAGTAGTTTAGGTCAGAGGAGCTATTCAAATAAAATTTTTGTCAGTTTTAAATGAGAAGGCGGCAAATATTTTAGAATGTTAGCACTCCGTTGGGGCTCTCATATGGTAGTGAAACAGTCTGTTTCATGGCTTGTGAAATATTCTCGAGGGTTTTAACAGAGCCCACTGAGTGTTTACTCACACCCATCTATCTTTTACTTTTTTCAGGAAGTCGTTGAGCAATACCAACACCCTCGAGAATACTTCACAAGCCATGAAACAGCCTCCTTCCCTACGACATGCGAAACCCAACGGAGTCCTTACATTCTAAAATATTTGCAGTGTTCTTATGTAAAACTGACAAAAGTTTGATTTGAATAGCTTCTGCACCCTAAACTACTATTCATACAGAAAAGTAGTGTTCTGATAATCTTAAGCTTGCTTTCTTATCTTCGGAACCGTAATAAAATTTTCATACCTTTCCTAACAAAATTATTTAAAACAAATTACCTTAACCAAATGACTACGATTTCTCAAACAAAAATTTCCAGCTGAGTAATCATTGTAATGTCGCTGTGCCGTCATGGGACACCATGTGAATGTAGCTGCCTACAGATTCGGACTCCGGCTGCACTCACACACATGTAATTAACACTTATCTGAGAGGTATTGAGCGTAAAATAGTGAGATTAATCAAAACTATTTTATTATTTTTTTAAGGAAGGGGGAAGATAAGGAACCAAGCTTTAAACTACTGGAAGACTATTTTCCTGTATGGATAGTATAGCATAGTCAATTTTTTGCACTTTCCACAGGCATCAATATAGAACATTTTCGAAGACGGACTCACAACGCATACATATAGATTTCTGTTTCATGGCTTGGGAAGTATTCTCGAGGGTTTAGGGCTGAGTCAACGCCAAACCTAAGGAGGGATTTTTCGAGTGTGAATTTTTGCCTGGCTATATACTTTAAAAATAAAATAAACACTAATACAAAACAAAAACCATTTTCTTTTTAATCTATATTATTTGTTTTATTTTGCGGGTGTAGCCAACGCCCCTACGTGTTTTTTGTTTAATTACAAGGTGAGGTGGAATTACCTTCTCCTCAGCTGAAATAGTTTCTTAACTAAGTTTAATTTTATATCAGGTGACATAGACTAGATCTGTACAGCGAGAAATTGTTATACATTAGTACGAAAAAAAAAGAAAATTCAGAAGAAGAACAATTGGCCTGTGAAGCGTGCCGCAGCTCATCTAAAACCAATCCAAAGTTAACTTAACAACAGGGTAAGAAACAGGCGAGATTTCCGAGTATTTTACATTTAAAATGCACACGGAAAAAAAAGGAAGAAAGAAAGTTTTAAAGTTTTATGAATAAAGATAAAAAAGGTGAAAACGCAAATTGCACGCAATGAAACAGAATGGCAAATGTTTCATTGTCGTAAATAAATGACAAGGAGCGGAGTTTTCACGTTTTACTTTCATAAAATGCTCCCGCGCTTTTGTGAAAACCAGTTTTCGTGAAATACTGACAATGTTTGGTTACATGTTGTTGCTGTAATCCTATGATATTTGAACAGCACGTGTTTCTGTTTACATTCATTTTGCTATGAATAGATGCTGGATTCTCTGATATTTTCGCAAAAAATCAGAATTTTATTAGTAGTTACGCTAGGAGAGTTCTAGCCCACTTTTCCATACAAAAAGTGCAAGGTAGATTCCAACTATTTTGATGGATCACTGTGGGCTCTGGGGAGGGGGTTGGAAGGGGAAGGAGGCTGAGGTCGCTTTTGTAATGAAATTTTGACATTATCTAGAAGTTTTCTTTTAGGAGGATACTTATGCCAACAACAACAACCAATGTAGGTAGGTATGTTGACATGGATATGTCCGATAATCCCATTCAGAATAAAGTAAACAAAATCGCAGCCGAGTAAAGTAAACAAATCGAGCGATAATTACACACCCACACAAACACTCACACACACACACACAATCTACGTCATACTAAAAGATTCTCTACCAGGTGATACCATGTTATTAAATTAACAACAACAACAACAACTAACGTAGGTAGATATGATGAGTTAGATATGAAATAGCCTAATTATTGATCTTCAGGTGTAATGCTTCTAATTTGATTCATTGCATAAACAATTCGTACAGTCGAATAATGTAAACAAAATCGCAGTCGAATAATGTAAACAAAATTCTCACAGAGCCGAGTAAAGTAAGCAAATTTATGCAAGATTCTCAAGAGCTGAAAGAAAAACAACAACTAATATGTTGTCTTAGATGAGTAGTTATAATTGACAATTTCTGTTGCTGAGTGATCATGATATCTAAAAAATAGATCACGGCTGCTTGTAAGAAGTAGTAGAAATTAAAGCCTCGGTGGACAGGTGGCTGGTAATTTGATACCGCCAAGTAAAGTAAACAATGGTTTTTGCAGGAGTGTGTATTGAAAAGTCATAAGTTTTATGAAAAAATGTTTATTATTTTAAAGTTTCTTTTTACAAAAATTTGTTTTTATTTCCAATAAAATTTCTTATTACAAAAGTATTTCTTATAGCACATTGTCCAATATGAACTTGGCAAGATGGCGCATTTGTGTTAATCTCTATTAGTTTTCCACAGTTGTATTCATCTTCGACGTTGATAACGATTTCACCCTCTCCAACTATGTTCTGCATCCAATGAACTTTTTCAGCATCTGTCGTTAATCAAAAGCAAGTAGAAAACACCCGTTGTCAAAGAATTTTTTTGAAATTTGGTGGCCTTTATCGAAATAATGTATACCGGTTCCTTTAAACAGCGTAATATATCCTCGAGTGCTAGCAGGATTTTCTTTTGAATAATCAAATTCTAGCGGTTGATTTGGCACCTGTACCCCGTTCACTGATAAGTTAAACCTGGTGATATTGTTGTGCTTAAAGATGTAAGAATTTTTTGTTCGTTTTCCGCTATATGCGTCGTTGTCAACCATGCCAAAGACTAGTAGATTTGGCAATTGTCCTATAACCACATTGTCCAGTGATGTAATGTAAATGTATTTGCGGGTATTGTATAAGTCTTAACTTCAACTCGTTTATACGGATATATAGCGTTGGAGCGTTGGAGAACAGCTTCATGAGCCAGGAAGATGTTAGGATTAATAGTTACATGATTCATATACATAGTTGCTTCTACTATTTTAACTCGTGGAGAATTGTCATCATTTTTTGACCAGAGGTAAAATTCCGGTTTTTCGAGTGATAAGACTATCCGTAAATCAACACCGTTCATTAATAATTTATCTTGATTAAACATATCGCTGTGAATCTTTCCCATTAGCTCAACAACATTACTTTTATCAAACAGCTTTTGTCTTGCCAAATAACCTTCATTTAGCTCAGGGCTTTCAACAACTTCCATATTATTTTGATCGAGATACCAGCCAACCGATTCCAAATGTGTTGAAGCGGCATCTTTTCCGTAATTTAATAAATTCTCAATATAGGCTCTATAGTTGAAATTGTTATCTGTTTGGGTAGTCGGTTTTCCATTTAGATAAATTGTACATTGGCGGAAAAGTGAGTGGAGTATGTTATTTACAAGGCCGGGGCCTTCATCACGAACAGTGTCTTTAGTCTTATCTGGTTTCGTTATTTCGATATCTTCGCCTGTGTAAAGTTCTTCTTTTCCATCCTTGATTTTAACTAACTGTAGTTTCAAACGAAGGTATATGCTTGATAAGTCTCGATATGTGTCACCATGTCCTAGCGATACAAATTCGAGCACCGATGAGTTATCTAGAGAAGCTATAGGTTTATAAGATACCTCTTCAGTTTTTATGATGCTGCTTTGTACAGGTGGTGTAGAGAAAAGGTCTAACTCAGATTTCATGCATTCTTTGTATGACGGCATGTTGTCTATTTATCAAAAATATCTAACACACGTTTACGTATCTTACGTTTACCTTTAACAGATGCTCTTTTAGCTGTCCTTTTTGTCTGTGTCTTACGTCTGCTTTTAATAGATGTTCTATTAGCTGTCTTTTTTGTTTTTGAACCTCTTTTTACGGACTTTTTTGATCCGGAACGCTTTTTACGTTTAGAAGCTGGAGCTAAATGTAAAGCTGTAAAAGCGTTGTGCCTTTTTATAAGCATGCGATTGCTTCTTCCTGCACCACCCATGCTCTCAAACAGCTTATTTATACCTTTCTGTGATAGTTCTTCGGCAGCTGCTTTTCCATGTTCTTTTAAAATATCTGTTAAAGGCTTGCTACCTGCTTCTTCTAAAATAGCTTTTCCTGTTTTAATTACCTGCTGCTTCAAAGCCTTTTCCCCCGATGTAACCAATGGCTGTAAATATCGCAATAGTCCGCTGAAAAAACTACCAATTCCTCTTCCACGCTGGTAAATAAGAGGAGATCGATATAATTCTCCAATATCCGCTAAACCACCGCCACTTTGAATGGAATAATATTTAGTATAATATGAACTCATTTTCCAAGCTATACAAAATGCTCTTAACTTTGCACTATGTTAAACTGACTGTTGTATGAGTATTTATAGTTTATTTTCTTTTAAAATGGAGCATTATATATGTCGGAATATAGTCTGGCTTTAAATCAATTAGCTCAACTTGTTGATTAGTTATCTTTATAGAAATACTTTCGATAAAAGTTTTTTCAATAGGACAGTAATCTACGTGTTGAAATCTTATTGTATTTTCACATTCTTTTAAAGGTATTATACGTAAGTATCGCACTAACTGATCACCTATAACTCTTGGCTGAATAATATCAGTGTAGACGTAAATTATATATTTTTCATAACAATCCTTTGCTGATTGCTGAGACTCTTGCGGTAACCTTAGTGCCAAGTCCGTAACTGATCTTTCCAATCTATTAAGTGTGTCCATTATTGACATATGCTCCTGACGTAATCCAGCTGTATTAAAAGATTCTTTTATTTCTGACAATATGGCATCAGGTTCACGCTTATTTTCAGGTGTTTGGAGAAATATATCCGTAAAGAAGTTGGACAGGTTGTCTATATTAGTATCAATAGGCACTGGTGTAGTTAAATATTCACCGGAACTTTGCTTTTCGTATGGAACATCTAAAATATTGCTACCTTTAACAATGTTTCGCTGTACGGATGGTTTAGCACTAATCGAATCTTTGCTCAATCTATTCAAGATGTTAAAAATAGTATCCTTAATCTGAATAATTATCTTTTGTTTTTCTTGCTCACTAAGGGTTTGATCATCAAAGTGTACATTTGATATAAAAAGCGTAATAAGATCTCTAACATTAAGATGAGATGGTAGTAGTTTTTTTATTTTGATTGTGACTCCCAAATCTTCCAACCGCAGTTCAAATACATCATGTACCCTTTTGCCACCAGTATTTTTTTCCGTCTCACGAGCTCTTTTGATGCTAAGTGCTGGATGTGTGTAATTGTCTATCGAATCTTGTATGATAGAATACTTTCTCTTGTGTCTAGGAATTTGTCCAAATACGTCATCAACAAAGGCTTCAACTGACTCATAGTTTTTATATTTTAAAACAACATTTTCTGAAGCCCTTTTACCCTGATATATGTGTAATGTAAACTCGTCTGGATCCTGTTTGTAGCTTACTTCAGGTATAACTCCATCAAAAAAGTCAGCCTCTAACCGATCCCACATCTTTTTCTTAACATCATCCAAGTACATGGTATACCATGACGGTGAAATAGCGTTATAAAATGTTAGTAGGAATGCAGAAAAATTTACTTGACCTGCTCTGTAACTAGCTTGCTCAAGACTTTCTTTAGTCCACTCAAGTTTAACGGTTTCATTTATTTTGATGCTAAGTGATTTGATTTCGTTTCTATGCTGTTCTCTTATTTCTTTCAACGGATCAGACGCATCACGCCTTACCCTTTTAGCATTACTCTGATTTACTTCTTCAGTTGTATTTCGCTTGACTCCCCCTTTTACGGCATGGTATGGCAATGAAATTTCAGTTATTCCAACACACCAGTCATCAGTAAACTTGCACGGTCTAGCTAGTGCATTTGTAAAAGCCGATAGTGTATTTTCGGGATAAAGCTGCATGGAATTATTACTTAAAAGACAAACGTAAAAGTCATTATCTTCTATATCCACAGGCATTATTAAATTCTTTTCCAATCAACGCGCAGTAGACTTATTATTTTTACAGGCTTTCCCAAGCAATTGCTGGTACGCTAGCACTTCTGGCTTTTGCTGCGTTTATTAGGCGGTCACTTTGTCGGACAACTTTCTTAACTGGCAACGAAAGCATATATTGACTCGGATCTAGCAGAGACGGCTTTAATATAGATTGTTTTTTGGATGGTTTTCCACTTTTGTCGCCCGTAGTAC
The DNA here is from genome assembly GCA_963924295.1 of Dioctria rufipes. Lineage (NCBI taxonomy): Eukaryota > Metazoa > Arthropoda > Insecta > Diptera > Asilidae > Dioctria > Dioctria rufipes. Next base: position 119,822,428 of record OZ002744.1, read on the forward strand.
TTTCCGTATCGAATACTTCTAATATGTTCGCGGCTTCATCTATACTCATGTCTACAGGTACAGTGTACTGCGTTAAACCATCCTCAGCCGTGATCACTTTATAATCTTTATCGCGAGACTTATCTTTAGAAGCCATCTTAGGTATTTTTGAAGGTGGTTTCAGACTTTTCCCTATAAATCCTCTTCCATTCTTTCAGGTGTATTTTCTTTTAACGGTGATGTTTGTGTTGATATTTCATCTTTAAAAATAAATTTAGTTTGAGTAGCGCTATCCCTCAAGCTTTTCTGTTTCATAAGCTTTTCTGGTAGCATGCGATTATTTGTTTTTTTCATCTGTCACTCGCGTAGCTTTTCGTCTTAAGTTTGAAAATTTTATTAATTCATTTCGGTAATTATACCATTTTTCCCTATCAGATAAATTCTTATTTTTTAATATTTTATCCATAGTCTTATCGAACCTAGATTGATTCACGGAATCCTCAATCTCGTTTTTCAATTTTCGTAAACTTCTGGTGAAAGAAGTAACATTTTATTAAGATTATTATTTCTAAGCATATTTCTCGATTAATGATCCAATTACACCTGATAATACACTTCCTAACAGCACTGGTAAAAAGCCTCCACGCTGTATCAGTATTTTACGTTGTCTGGGTACAGATCTTTTTGCAACAACTAGTTTTCGTAAATCCTTTTTATACTTACAGAGCGAATTATATATCTTTCCGCGAGGGATATGGTTTCCCTTCAAAGTATTAAGAGTAATTTCACAAAGAGTTTTTATGACTTCGGGGTCAGCATTTTTAATAATGGCTTGCCTTAATTTTGGTCTCGCTGTTCTAAGAACATATAGCATATGCTTGTTGTCCCTTAACCGTTTCATTCGTGACACCATTTTTACCGATTAATGGTGGGCAAAAACAAGTTGTAAATGTCTTATTAAAAATATCAGTACGGAATCTTAATACCTCGTTGATATCTTGAGTGGAATCTATCAGTAAATATCCGTGTGGCATCTGTGTAATCTCTTTATATATTTTTAGCAGCTCTGAACTATTTTCTGGATAAATCTGTCTCGCTAAATGGATAAACTGACTTTTATCTCGAGGGTTTTTAAACACAACAAGGTATTTACAGTTAAGTGATATATCTCGGCAAAACTTGCCCTGGTGAAATACATTTTGTGTTACAAGGATTGCTGAAAGATTGCGATGGTGAGAGCCTTTTGTAAAGAGTTCACATACTTGTCTGATAAAAGCATTTAACATCATATCATCCAGTACAATTAATGTAGGTTCCTGTGTATAATTTACAAACTCTTCAGGGATGCTATCAATAAATTCGATGTTATTGAATGTCGTATCTGTAGGCAGAGCCACATGTTCTGTATTGCACCATATAACTCTTGTTATTTGTGGCCGTGTTAAAAATATATTATTGAGAAGGTTTTTTATAAATGTTGTTTTCCCACAACCTGAAGGTCCAGCAACCATCATTGTAAACGGGTGTTTGAACGCGATCATTTTCACTGCAAAAAACAAAAGTTCTTAACAACAGGTCTTTTGTATATAAACCCCCACATTTTGTAAAAAGGTGCTTATATAATCTTTCAAGAATGAGCAGAAGACAAATTATTAATGAACTACATAGGCCAGCCCGCAAAAACTTTAAACGTCGTCGTGTAACGATTAAAGGCAAAGATGACCTGTGGCAGGCAGACTTAGTTGATATGCGTTTATATGCTCAAGAAAATCAGAACTTTAGCTTTTTGTTAACTGTAATTGATACATTTTCCAAATACGCATGGGCTTTACCAATTAAAGACAAAAGTGGGATAGAAGTCACTAGAGCAATGCAGTTAATTTTCAATCAGGGTCGTATTCCAAGAAACTTGCAGACAGATGATGGAAAAGAGTTCTACAACAAGTTGTTTAAGCGTTTGATGGGTAAATATGATGTTAATCATTATTCAACTTATAGTTCATTAAAGGCGTCAATTGTAGAAAGATTTAATAGAACGCTGAAAAATATTATGTGGAAAGAGTTTAGTATGAATGGTAATTATCACTGGATAAGTATGTTGGACAGGTTAACAAAAAAGTATAACCGCACAAACTATTAAGATGAGACCTATAGACGTAGGCCCCGTTGATGAGGTTCGTCTATTTCTAACTGTGTATAAAAAGCCAAAAACAAAATCACGTCCAAAGTACAAAGTGGGAGACTTTGTTCGTATAAGTAGAAACAAACATGTTTTTGAAAAAGGCTACACCCCAAACTGGTCTACAGAAATTTTCAAAATAAAAGAAGTAAAAAACACTTATCCAGTAACTTACATTCTTGAAGACTATCAGGGAGTTATAATACAGGGCGGATTTTACCAGCTCGAGCTATCTCCAGTCAAATATCCTGATACCTACCTTGTAGAAAAAGTTTTAAAAAGACGAGGCGGTAAAGTTTATGTGAAATGGCTTGGTTTTCCACAAAAGCAGAACACATGGATTAATATAAAAGACGTTTTATAAACAGCCTTTATTGCAGTCACAATGCTGATCTTAAAGCGTGAATCTGATCGGTTAAAGACATTTAAGAATTTAACTTTGGATGACAGGAAATCACACAAGCTAGCAAGGAGCGGTTTCTTTTACACCAACCTCAAAGACATAGCAAAATGTTATTTTTGCTGTATGGAAATGAGTGCATTAAATTGTCCTGAAGATGTTGAGGCCGAACATTTTCGACGTTCACCTAATTGTATATATGCCAACGGTAGGGACGTATGCGGACCGTATAATAGCCCGCAACCACCATCAGAATGCACGAAGTGGGCTTTAAATACATTAAAAGTTTTAGCTGGAGCGTTAATTTTGTTTGGCTTATGTTGTGAAATTTACTATTTTTACGAACAGTTTGCACGGGAGGTATAAAAAAAAAACATGTGCGTATGCGTATGTATATGTATGTGTGTGTGAGCATGCTGACGTTATGCACATCAAGTATGAAAAAACAAGTAAGATTCCAAACCCTGCCTGAAGTCAGATATTTACATGTATGGAGTTACGCCTATCAAAATGCACGCAAGGGACCGTGGATCACTTACGGATTGGATCGAAGCAGATTTAAGGTGCGCATTATGCAATGTAGTTTAATTTTAAGCTCCATTCTTCGTCACTCACACAGATGCAGAATCTTTATCGAGCGATTTAAAACTGTAAAAACAAATAGCAAAAAAATAAAAATATCTTTATCGAATTCGAATTTTTATTTGAATAGCCCCATCCTTTCTCACTGCCGCCTTATCGAAAGGCATATTATCCACCCGCACTATTCATATCCAATATTCCGCAGTCTATCTTTACTGACCTTCAATAAAAGGCATCTCAGCCGAATTAGTTTGTTTTTTTACTCAAGCAACCCGTTTCTTTTAGCTCACCTTCACCCACATTCGTGTCGTTCACAACATCAAGTTCACTGACTGCCGCCGATCTTTTCTTGTTTTGCAGCTCTTTATCATACGCCGCCAGTATTGAACGTCACAAGTATCAAGAACCCTTGCATAAGCAGCATCAGAACTTGCTCTTTGCCATCTTTCCTTAATCTTTTTTCCTTTACATAAAAAATATTCAGAAAATAAAGTCACCCACATGTCTCGCAGTTTCAATTCAGGTAGATTTAAAATTCTATGCAAAAAGAAACAACAACTCGTGACCGCATCGCGGTCAAGTTCAAGTTTTAAAACTCGTATGGAAAAATGACGTTGAAGAAGTGTGACTAACTGATCAAAGCTTGTTTGGAGTGGAAGAAAAAATGAACGGAATATAAAAAAAATGAGGCGCGATAACCGCTGAAGATGTGACGACAACGATACAGGTTTAAACCATGCATGCTTGCTACATATGATCGCAAGATTTTGTGCTTTAGTTATCTGCTCGCCTGGTAGTGCAATTTTATAAAACTTTACTATGCTTGTACGTAAACCGCCTATAGTACATCTGCTTGCACCCACCAGGCTCAGCCACCCTAGCAACTGAACCTTTCCAAAACAGTACCCATCTCCCGTCCTTGTCATAGACAGCACCAGCTCTCTCCTTTCAACTAACAGCCGGCATCAAGATAACTCGGTATCAAGTCAGCTTTTTTTATTTTTGCCCCCAATGCTTGCGACAGGGACCCATCTACCGTCCTTACCACAGACAGCACCAGCTCTCTCCTTCCAACCAACATCCTGCAACAACACAACTCGGTATCAAGTCAGCTTTTTTTATTTCTGCCTCCCAATGCCTACGACAGGGACCCATCTACCGTCTTTACCACAGACAGCACCAGCCTCTCCTTCCAACCAACATCCTGCAACAACACAACTCGGTGGCAACTCAACCTTTTTATTTTTAGCCCCCAATGGTTGCGAGAGGGACGTGTCTATCCTACTCCCTCCTCAACAACTTCTTATCGGCGGTGGGAACCGTATTGCAGAAAACCCGCGAGTGGGATACTCGTCGCAGTTGTCTCTATCGGACGCAATGTAAAAAGTATAGGGAGGTGGTACCCTTACTACTACTCGGCTCTGTGAGAATTTTGTTTACATTATTCGACTGCGATTTTGTTTACATTATTCGACTGTACGAATTGTTTATGCAATGAATCAAATTAGAAGCATTACACCTGAATATCAAAAATTAGGCTATTTCATATCTAAGTCATTATATATACCTATGTTAGTTGTTGTTTTTGTTGATTTAATAACATGGTATCACCTGGTAGAAAATCTTTTAGTATGACGTAGGGTGTGTGTGGGTGTGTGTGTGTTTGTGTGTAAATATCGCTCGATTTGCTTACTTTACTCGGCTGCGATTTTATTTACATTATTCTGAATTTGATTATCGGACATATCCAAGTCAACATATCTACCTACATTGGTTGTTGTTGTTGGCATAAGTATCCTCCTAAAAGAAAACTTCTAGATATTGTCAAAATTTCAGTACAAAAGCGACCTCAGCCCCCTTCCCCTCCCCTCCACCTCCCCAGAACCCAGAGTGATCCATCAAAATAGTTGGAATCTACCTTGCACTTTTTGTATGTAAAAAGTGGGCCAGAGCTCTCCTAGCGTAACTACTTTTATTTGAGAGGAACTTTACATTTCCTTTCAGCGTCTGGGCCAGCGACATATAATAAGAATGGACTGAGCCATGCTATCTAATTCCTATAGTCAAAAATGACACAAATTTTGGCTAAAATCTATTTGTCCCTTTCAAGCTCAAATTTACACTGAATTTTGGAAACAGTACTGCTGTATTAATTGGAATGCATTGGAATTGATATAAAAATTCAGACATATCTGTTTTTTATATACGTCTATCTCTTACAAAGTCAATGAAATTTGACAACAAATCTGCAGAGGAGCAGATTTTCAGTAATATTAAATATACTAATTTTTGGGTGAATTAAAACAAGCTTAACTCTTAAAAAATTTTAATTTAATTCAATACTATTTTATAACATCTTTGGTGTTCCCAGTCGAGAAATAATAATAAATTATGAATCGGTGTGTAATTGTACGAAAGAAATGATTTTCACATCCACTTCAATATTTGTGCCATTTTTGAAGCAAGAACGCTCAGTCCATTCTTATTATATGTCAGTGATCTGGGCTAAAGTGTAATTCATCTTTTTCTTACAAATGGAAGGTAGTGTGACCCGAAGTAGATTATTATGAATAGTTTGATATGGTTGCGAGGAATTCTATGAAATTTTGTCGTTCGGGTAATCCTACGTTCTCTCGATTTTGGTTTTTAACTCGTTGTCTCAGTGGCACTCCAATAGTGCATAGACAAATTCCTTTCCCCCATTCATGCAAAAGACGAAAGTATATCAAATTACTTGTTTCATTCTAAAAAAAACACACAAAATTTTCCAATTTTGCTCTACTGCTTCTTAACTTGTTATTAAGTTATCTTTGACCAAGCCTTGCTTGTGCATGGGCACTCAAAGCTTTTCTCGGGAGCACAAGACAGATTTTCTTAATACCAGTCGCCTGAGACGTGGCACTACACAAATTTAGAAGAAATAACTAATAATCTAAACTCAACGGGCGTGATAGGGAGAAGGAGGAGAAATAGAGCAAAAAGAAAAGAAAAAAAGAACAAAAATTGTTTCCATCATATTTTTTCCACAGTGTTAATCTCCAGGTTTCTGAAGCAGTTCAACACCGGGAGATTAATATATAAGTACAAACTCCGTTTTCTATCAATCTAATTTTTGTGGTAATAGTGTTGCAAATAATTTTGGAGAAGATTGGGTTTTTTTTCTGCTCTCGTTGTCCCTCTGAATTTTCTTTTCTCTGCTAATTATAGTGGACTATACTGATTATATATAACTGTTTTTAAAGCATCTAGTGCAATTATTCTTTTCTCCTAATTTTATATAAATAATGCCTATAGTAGAGTAAAACATTTTTTGTTTTCTCTCCCTTTTGTTGATTGGCGAGATAGGCTAAATTTGTCTTTTCGTTGGTGTTAGGTTCATTCTAAGTTTTGAAGGGAAGGGTGAGATGCCGGGAGGAAGTAGTAACTGGCAGGCTCAACTAGGAATTTGTGTTGTGGATAGGGCGGTGGCGGGTGATGCAGGTAGCCCAATGTGACACCGTATTCTGAAGTAGTGGTGTCCTTTTCCCTATCTTTCAGCCTTTACTTCTTGTGTCTTATTTTATCTATATTCTTTCTGTCTATTCAAAAGCACAACGATGGGTGGTTAATGGATGAGCAAAAAACCTACCCAAGCCCTTAGGTTGAGCTGGTAGAAGTCTGTACCGTGCCCGCATAAACTTCAGCTTCCATTATCCCACAAGACAGGAACAGGAACAAACACGTAACAAGGACCAGTTATCTGTCTGCCTGTGTTATATTTCCGGGAAGAGGCCACGCTCCAAGGTGAACATGACTGGCTAGCTGGATCCTTCTTTTATTCTCAATAGGTTGCATGACTGTGTGTTTGAAATTTTTTTTAAAAGATCGGATTCGCAAGCGCAAATGTTGGCTCTTCTGCGATTGATTGGGTGGTGCTGTTTGCATAGATATACACCTTCTTCTGCTAAATTGCACCCAGATAATTCATGAAATGTCAATGGATCTATGCGAAGAAGTAATGGCCAATTTCGATGCGTATGATCGTATTGAAACGAATGGGATATTACATAGTCTATAATTGGCAATGTCTTGTACAAATCGAATTTCTCTAAGTTGATTAGCCATATTGTGAGGATAAAAATGACATAATTTTTGTTATTAATTTATATAACTCTAAGACACTTGAATCATTGGCAATCTCAAGGATGATGGCAAGTGGTTTTGGATGAGTAGCACGTCCTCCCTTAACAGAGCTGGCTTATTTGGTTAATGCATCGTTAATAGATAAATGGTCTCTTTGAATGTTACTAGCAATTAAAGTCATCTGGATGGATAACGACGAGAACAGCTGCATCACCTTAATTTGATGAGTCTCTTCACCTGCAATAGAATGTGGTAGATGATCTATGTCATATGTTCTTCTAATGCGTTGAATTTTTTATTAGTAGCTTCTTGATCTCTTTTGACTATATTAGCATTATTATAGATGTTTTGGAGCATTGTTTTTTGCTTTGTGGCAAATTTACCCGGATGAGAGCAATTCGTTAGTCCATAGGACTACGAAATTGGCGGTTCTTTTGCCCTCTTTTAAGTTCTTTGCGCGTAATTTTGCTTTTGAATTCTTGCTCCTTTTTCTTTGAAACACTATACACTTTATACATGCGATTTTATTTATTTTTTTGTTTATTTAATTGATCTCTATTGTTTTTTTTTTTTGCAATTTTGATTTCCTACTCTAATTTTGCTTATCTAGCCGACTATATGCTATTACTGACTAAATTCTATGGTCTACGTATTTAGGATATATAACTAGAATGCATGCATATGTGTAAATAAGTAAATAAACAATTAATTAAATAAATATCTTGCAATGGAAATAATTACTAAGTACTTAGCAATTAATTCCTTTTATTTTTATTTTTACTTATCTCTATACCTGGCCAGGTCGCCGCAGTACACAATGTTGGGCTTGCTTCCACGTGGTCTATTTTCCCTTTTAAGTTTTTTCTTAGAACAACTGTTATTAAATCCTTGGCTTGTCATACGTAGTTTGTGATTGTTTTCATACTCCCCTACTCTTGGCTAAACATTTATATTATTATTATATATGCTAATGGAATTTATTTGAAACTTTGCTACTTACGGCTCGACAGTTCTTCTTGTTTCTTTGTTATTATTAGTTTTTTTTTGTACTAGTTTGCTTGTTACATACTTTATTTTATTACTTTTATTTTTATCTAAATAAACTTCTATTTTCTTTACAATTATTAACAATTATTTGATTTTTCTATTCTTTACTCTCGGACTACTTTGCAAGAAGCCGGAATTTTATAGCTCAGCCCCCGCCAATCTACGAATTTTGGTAAGGCCTCTATAGATACAGTCACGTATATGCGCAATTTCGATCGGGTGATGTGTGTTGACTAGAGATCGGTTTTGAGACTGGAGGTCGCGGATTCGGCTATTTGCTTGAATAAAATTTGGAACGCTACAATACCCTCTTATCAGTATAAGAAAAATTGTGCATATTCTCTAGAAAGGACAATTTTTTTGTAAAAGCGAAGGGAGTCGGCAGCTGCGGGCTTGGCGACTCCTACAAATATAAATTATATGCATATGCAATTGAAGTACTTATTTTTCCTTAATATCATTTATGTGCCAACGTCCAATATCATTTCCACTCCCATCCAACAATCATTAGCACAAATTTGATATCTTTTCGGTAACCTCACATTTAACATATTTTGGTGCCAGTTTTGCCGAGAAGTCTTTCGACCTGTCGGACACTGCATAATTTTTCTTAAATATTGTATCTCCTACATTACATATCACATCGTCATCTCGTTTTTTGTAGTAGTGTTCTTTGTTAGTTCCGTGTTTGTTTATAATCTTGTCTAGGTTCTTGAGTCGGTCCAGCTCAAACTTTTGGCGGAAGTGTTCTCGTATTTTTAAAGGGTTATCGGTTGTCTCGAATAGTTGGTATTCTTTCCCGCTATATATAGAGGGTTTTCCAATAAGAGGTGTTATTTTAATTAGCCCTCTATTTCGGTAGATGTCACTTTTGGAGCTGTCCTTTTTTGACATTTGACAAGTAGAAACTACGCCAATAATAAAAATGGAACGATACACGATTCAACAACGCACTGAAATTATTAAAATTCACTATAAAAATGGTGAAAATGTGGCAGAGACGGTTCGTAAAACTCGAACATTTTTGGGTCGTCGTGAAGCACCTTGTCGGATCGCATTACAGAAATTGGTAGAAAAATTCGAGCTGTCGGGACAAATTAGTGATGTGAAGAATAAAACCCGTGCACGTCGCTCAAGAACAGCCGAGAGTATTGCTGCTGTAGCCGAAAGTGTTTGAAGAAAACCCAGATTTGTCCATTCCTCGTCGTTCTTTGGAATTAGGCATTCCACAAACGTCATTACACCGTATTTTGCATAAAGATTTGGGTCTTAAGGCTTATAAAGTTCAGTTAACACAAGAACTCAAGCCGGCCGATCATCAACAACGTCGAGTCTTTGCTGATTGGGTCCTTGAAATGCATGAAAATGATCCGGAATTCCATCGAAAACTCATCTTGAGTGATGAGGCCCATTCCCACCTCGATGGCTTCGTCAACAAGCAAAATTGTCGCATCTGGGGCTCGGAAAACCGAAGAGTTATGTTGAAAAGCCTCGCTATCCTCAACGTGTGACTGTTTGGTGCGGTTTATGGTCCCGCGGGGTCATTGGACCTTACTTTTTCGAAAATGAGGCTGGAGCAATAGTTACGGTGAATGGATTGCGCTATCGACAGATGATTAATGATTTTTTATGACCGGAATTGGATGGTATTGATCTGGACAACGTTTACTTTGCACAAGACGGCGCTACGTGCCATACAAGCAACGAAACCATTGATCTTTTACGGGAAAAATTTCCGGACCGTGTTATCTCTCGAAGAGGTGATCGAAATAAGCCACCGATATCTTGTGACTTAATACCTTGCGACTTCTTCCTTTGCGGCCACGTGAAAGGGAAGGTCTACGCCAACAGCCCAGCGTCGATTCAAGACCTCAAAGATGGAATTCGTGAGGCTATCGAGGACATAGGGCAGCCAGTTTGCGATTTGGTTATGGAAAATTTCATGTAAATGTTATGGTCCTGTAGGCGTGGTCGTGGTGGTCATTTGGCTGATGTTATTTTCCGTTATTAACAGCATACGTTCCTCTTTATAATGAAATAAAGATCCGATCATTTATCTAAAAAAATAGCATTATTCTTTGAATATCAAAATAACACCTCTTATTGGAAAACCCTTTAAATTCCCTACCGTAATTAAGATAGAATAGTGTACGGGCTCACTCTCTCTTCGACGTTTGTTACTATATTGGGCGTTGTTGTAGACCGTACCGGAAAAGGACAAAAAACGAGAAATCGATTGGGGTTTAACGAAACTTTCGCCATCATTTTCAAGTACCACGTATCATGAGGTTTTACTTCAAACCTTACCAAGTTTACATCAGGAATTCGTGAAATACAGTCTGAAACGACATTATGTTTTCCTTTTTTAGGGATAACTGAAAAATTGAACTCTTGTAGCTGCACAATCGATCCGGCTATTCTGCCTGAAGGATTCTGCTGCTTAAAAATGTTGATCTGTGTATACTTTAAAGTGGCTACCTTCCACGTACGGTCTGAATTTTTCAGCTGCAAATAACACAACGAGGCATTTTTCTCGGTAGTTGAGTAGTTAAATTCCGCCCCGCGTGGTTTCCTACTAGCGAAGGCTCCCGGATGTTCGTATTCAGCTTCTCTCTGTGATACGACGGCACCTAGACCGATGTCAGAGGCATCACAATGTATATTAAATGGTTTTTCGAAGTCTGGAGTTGAAATCACAGGTTCAAATATTAAAGCATTCTTTAATTCGATGATGCTATTTTGGGCTGCTTTTGTCCAGCTTATAGGTCTATTCTTAGTGTCTTTTGTGAGATCATGTAAGGCTGAAGCTATAATAGCGTAATTCTTAACAAAACGCCTGTACTATGAGCATAAGCCTAGAAAACGTATTAGTTCTTTGTAGGTCTTTGGCCTAGGAAAATTCAAGACTGCGTCTGTTTTTTCTGGATTAGTACGTAGCCCGTTCTTATCTAACAAAAATCTTAAATAGTGCAATGATGAACGGCAAAATTTGCTCTTGTCGAGATTAATACTTAAATTGGCATATGTGAGTTTATTATAAACATAATCTAAAGCCTCAAGATGATCCTCGAATATTTCGGATATGATAATAATATCGTCTAGATAAATAAAGATTCCTTTGTCTGCTGCGTGTAGGAAAAGGCCGTCCTTAAGTTTTTGCATTGTTTGGGCAGCGTTGTTTAGACCGAATGGTAGTACTATAACCTGAAAGAATCCGTGTCCCGGCACTACAAATGCTGTCTTCTCTTTAGATTCTTCAAAACGAGGTATTTGACAAAATGCGCTCTCTAAATCAATTGATGTCATGTTTCGAGTTTTTCGTAACTGTCGTGGCCCAATATTCAATTCGGTGTGGTTGTGACATCATGACTTAACTAGCAGCAGGTGTACGACTAATTAAGCAGTTTGCAGTATCTAGGCATTTTACTTCGCACGGTTAAATGCTTGGCGATTGCGAATTGTTTATTAAAAAACTGTCGCATCCACTGCTGTTGTAATTAAGCATTAAGCCAGGGTTAAGTAATTCACTTCGCATAGTGAAATGCTCAGCTGGGCTTACTGTTTGTTTACTAACAGTATTGGGGTCTCCAGCTGACGGCAGTGACTGATGTAATGCTTTGCGATTAATTGCAAGGTATTGCACTGGTCACTGGGTCAGAGTCGCTTCCGCCTGTAATGATTTTAACAGGTGACCCGACTTGCGAGTGGATCAGGTTACTCAGTTGTGTTTGGGCGATTAGGAGTTAAGAGCTATAAGTGTCAGGCAGAAGCTCGAGTAGTTTGTTTGAATAAAGTTTTTTTATATGTGGATTACGCGAGTGTTTTACTGGGGACACGACAAATTGGCGCAGCCGGAAAAGAGGTAAAAGTGGGTGAAATTAATGTGAGTTTTTTTTTTATGTTTTTGTCGTTTCCGTCTTACTTGGGCGAGTAAAATGAGATAAATTTTTTTTGTTTTTTTTCTCATCTTCGTTATTGACAAATTTAGGTTTATTGGATTTGTTTTGTGCGTTTAGGCTTAAAGTGAAGAGTAAAGATTGGAAGACATTATACTGAGTATAATTGGTGAAACCAAGGTAATAAATGTGAGAATTTCTTACTATGGTTGGTTTTTCTATTGTGTGATAGTAAAAGGGTAGAATTTTTTTTATATATATATAACGGGTATTTTTGTGCTTTTCCTTAAAAGAATTTTGTTTATAATAAATAAATGTTTGGACAATTTTATTACATTTCAGCGCATTAATTTAAAAAGTTTACTCATACACACACTGGGAGCAAAGCTAATTTAGCTACTCCGAATACACACACTGGGAGCAAAGCTAATTTAGCTACTCCAAAACACATACATTAGGAGCAAAGCTGTATAGCTACTCCAGCACACACACACACACCAGGAGCAAAGCTGTTTAGCTACTCCACCAAGTATACACGTACAAGAAACATTACAGGGAAAGAGTTGAGTTGAAATAGAAATTGAAATTGAATAATAATATCTAAGCATTAAATGAAATACCGCAGAAACTAAGTATTGAATGTTTCTTATGAAAAATAAACCAAACTTAATTCGCTAAATCTATGGATGTAGGTAAACAAAGTGCACGCTGAGGATTGAATGGTATATTAGTGTTTTGTTTTAATAGTGATATTTCTCTTTGCTGAAACACCTTCTCCTTCCTGTTATCAAAAAACACAATTCAATAAAGGAAAAATAAATATATATATATCTAAAAAAAAAACTCAGAATATACATACCTACCTACATATAGATTAGATAACAAAGGGTAGGGGAATATATGTGTTTATGTATTTATTTGGCCAAGAAAGTGAGTTATGGTGATTTTCCGATAAATTTAAAATTTTTGCTGAAAGTGAAAGTTAAGTAGTGTTGACAGGGATCCCACGGTGTGAAAATTTTAGGTATGCATGTAGTCGTGATGAGTTATATGAACATATTCTTGGAATTTTAAAAATTCACTGGCCTTTTGCCGATATTGGTTAAGTGCGAATATATAGTCTTTGCAATTGTTGTCAAATGGAATCTCTGATTATTTTTTTATGGTAATAAATTTAGATAAAGGGCTTTTCTCGTTTCCACTTCATTTTGATAGGTTTGGTTCCTCTTTCTTGGTGTGCTAAGTAGTGTTGCAAGAGAATGCTGCTAGTCTTACCATATTTCAGCTAAAAAATTACACTTACACATGTTGCTACAATCCCTGAGACAGAGTATATATCATTATTAATTTTCTACAACATTAAGGCAAGTGGTTCAAAATCTTTTGAACCATTTAGAGGTTCTTTTTGTGTATTGTATGGTAATAATAAGTATTTCTGTTTCGTGCCGGTTTTGCGAGGTATCGTTGGGGTTTGTTGAATTCCTATAGCTCTAACGTGATTCCACTAAGTGGATCTAAAAAATTTAATTCTTTTAAAGTTGTCGGTAAAGTACGGCCACCGTGCCAAAATGCAGTTAGTTACACTCTGTTTTAAAATTTTATGCGCTTTTACTTAAATTGGGAATACATTTAATAAGTATTCGAGTACTCGCGAAGAATCTTTCTGGATTAAAAGTCTTTGTCAGATTTATGTGGGAGCATATGTACGTACGTTTTAGGTAATTCAGTAAGATACAAAAGCGCTGATAGGTATGATCAATGAGAGGCGGTAAGAAGTATATTTCGCGTACCTGTTAATGTCGGTGTTAAGAGTGCTAAGTGTTAAGTGACAAGTGTAGTGTTTATAATGGAAATATGTGCGTGAGGTATAACAGTCTCACAGTCCTAAATGTCAACAGGAAGAAGCAATATTTTAACTAAGGAGGAATTGTCACGCTTTCAGGCCCAGGAAAGGGAGTTAGAGATAAAAGCACAGGAACTGAAGGAATGCCAAGCAATATTGCGGAATTACGAGCAGGACTGGGAATATATTGGGGAACATATAACGGCAGAGTTACAGAAACGGTGGACAAGAGAGGAAGAGAAGGAATTGTTAAAGAAACTGAATGAGAGTGCACAAAGCAGTACAAAGGGCGAAGCTTTAGACCTATTGGTAACAGCAGCATTCGAAATTATCCAGAGCCGTGAAGTAGAAGCAGAGCAAGAATTGGAAGAAATCCAAAAAGAGAAGAAAGGGCTGATAAAGAAAATAGATTCACTAAAGGCACAGTTAAGAGAGGCTGAGGAAACTACAGCGGGGTTAGAGGAAGAGTTGGGGCTCGAGCGATCTTCACAGAGAAAGCCGATTCAAGAGGGTAATAAGGTGAGTACGAGTAAAGGGTTCAGGCCGAGGAAATTGTTATTTTGGGAACAGCATAAAGAACCAGAAGAAAATTTAGAAAGAGAGCTAATCAGAAGAAAGAAGCAGGAAGTAGCGCCGACTGGAAAAGTAAGAACAGAGCAGAACCAGATAAGGCCAGAGGAAAGAAACATCACAGGGCAAGACAACATGGCAGACGTGCATGAAAAAGTGATGGATCTAGTATCCAAGTATGTACCTATACTATCTGGCGAAAGGTCGTCCAAACTGGCGAAGGAAGTGTATCGCTTTCTGAGCTGCAGTAAGGATCTACACGATAGACTGACAGAGGAGGAGCAGAAGATTTTTATCAGGTGCATAAAGTATCGCCTAACGGACGATGCGTACTACTTGGTAAGCTCACAGGAACCAAAAGATTTTGATGCTTTACAGCAAGTAATCAAATCGGCCTACATGCCAAAAAAATCGTTTAGCGAATTGCGAACGGAAATGCTGGCATGCAGGCAGAGGCCTGGTGAGGATATCAGGGAGTTCGCAGACCGGATGAAGGAATTGCTCGACCAAATAAAAGCGGCGGTCTCAGCGAAATACCCAGGAGGTGATACAGGATTGATAGCAGAATTAGAGGCAGATGCAGTAGCGACATTTAAAGCTGGCGTTAGGAGTAAACCTACTCAAGTATACCTCACTGGACGGAAATTCGATTCGCTAGAAGGAGTACAAGAGGAAGCTACATACTATGAAAAAGATGCACAAAGGCTCCAAGTAAGAGACCCAGAAGTGGTACAGGCAGGTTGGAGGTCTAACTCATTAGGTACGCAAAACAGATGGGGAGCAGGTGAGGCCGGCCCCAATCGAGTTCAGCGACCGCAAAGACCAATTTATTCCACTGCTAGGCCAGTATCACCCATAAGATACCAAGGGCCGGCAGCCAGGGTAACCCCACCGAGAACCATTCATTGCTTTAAATGTGGACAACGGGGTCACATTGCGAAAGAATGTAGGACACAGCCCCCTTACTGCACCAAGTGCAACAGCTATGGTCATGAGGTAGCGGGCTGTAGGAAACAGCAGGTACGTTTCGCAAATACTGCGGTAGGTAGTCCAGGTGAATGTATTCAGCCCGTATCGGGAGTTCTCTATTGTCAGTTCTGTAGGACATGTGATCATTATACAGAAAACTGCCTCAGAAAGTACCTAGCAGAACGCGCTGGCCAACTGGAGGGAAACGGGGAGCGGCAGCTGGGGAATTCGTCCACAGCTGCCTTCCATTAACAAACTCCAGAGACATATCGCCGAGGGGGGATGATATTTCAGTAGACTTAAGTTTATTGAATAATTGTAGCATCACAGTTGAAGCAGACATAGGGTTAACAGGTAAGTTAAATCTTTTGGTTGATACCGGGTCCACATGTAATTTAATAAAATTTAATAAGATAAGAAAAAACACGTTTATTCAGACTCAACGAACAATTACTATTGGGGGTTTATTTGGGGCTCAAGGAAAGTCCGTAGGGGTTTGTCAATCCAAGTTATGTATAGATACTGAAGAGCATGCTTGCGAGTTCAATGTAATTTATGACACAGACTCAATACCAGCTGACGGAATACTGGGTATTGAATTTCTTAAGGATAGAGCTATCATCGACTGCATCAACCAAAAACTGTCAATACGGAATGTAAAAAGGAACAAGGAGGAGAAGCCTCTTTTTGCGAATGTAACAGGAAAAGAAAGTATTAACGTAGTGACATTGGCCAAAGCTTGTCAAAGAAGCGTTAGTCAATCTAGTAACAAAAATCCTCGAGAAATCTCAACAGAAACAGTGAAACAGAGCATTAAAGAAAGAATTACAGAGCTAAAGGACATTATTGGTAAAGCGATGGCAGCCTCAGACAGCATAGACCGGTATCTAACACAGATAAACAAGAGAAACGAAAGAGTGAAAAAGATGACGGAAGGCCTTGCCCAAAAACAATCCCAGCAGAAAAACGAGATGAAGGCCACCCGGGATGCAAAGGCGCTGAAACATGAACACAGGCGGGGAAATACTTTGACCGCAACCCTTCATACGGAGGCTGGTCAACTAGATGATCGCCTGGTAAGGGATGAGTTCATAACATGGCCTACAGGCATGTGGGGTGAAGAGCAGGTGAGAGTAGCTGTTGAACGGGAAAACGAGCTAGGGCATCCTCGCACGGAAGTCCAGCTCAATAATCCCCGGATGAAAGCTTCTGCACTTGTTCTTGAACGCGAGAGCACGAATGGACCAATAATACGCTTGAAACCCAGAACAGAGCAACTGGTGAGAATCCCAGTTGAGAGTGAGGCTGAAATGCTATGTATGGCCGAAGAAATATGTCCCGGAGTGTATTGCGGAAATACAATAATCAGGCCTAAGAATGGACAAGCCTTTGTGGGAATCATAAATGCTAGGACTGAGGCCGTGGAGGTAAAAGATTTCAAACCAAAGTTAGAAGGACTGAACCGGTATTCAGTAGTACCACTAGCGGATAGTGAAGGGAAGTGTAATAAAAGGCAACGGCGACTAAAATTAATGAAACAATCACTGTTGTTGGGAGAAGATCTCAATCCAGAGGAGAGGGAATCCGTGACTCAGCTCTGTTACGAATACAGTGACATTTTTCATTTGCCAGGAGACAAACTGACCTATACTCCAACAAAAACCTTTCAATTACCTCTAATGGCCAACACAGGACCCATACATAGAAAGCAGTACCGAATGCCGGAAGCTCACAGAGAAGAGTGTAAAAAGCAACTCGAAAAATTGTTAGAGGATGACATAATAGAGCATAGTGATAGTCCATTTAATTTTCCAGTACTCCTGATACCCAAAAAGGGTACTGATGAAGCTGGGAATCGCAAATATAGGTTGTGCGTAGACTTCCGTGAACTCAACAAGGTCTGTATCCCTTGTTCATATCCACTTCCGCGAATTGAGGATATTTTGGATCGACTAGGTCATTCTAGGTACTTTTCAACGTTAGATTTAGCTAACGGATATCATCAAGTACTAATCGATCCAGCAGATAGAGAGAAAACGGCTTTTAGTACCAATTTCAATCATTTTCATTATAAAAGATTGCCATTTGGGCTAAAGACAGCGCCTCCATTTTTTCAATCGCTCTTAAACAGCATATTAACAGGGTTACAGGGAGTAAAATGTTTCGTGTATCTCGATGATGTCGTGATATTTGCAAAAAACTTAGACGAACACAACGATAAGTTAAGGCAAGTATTTCAACGTTTTCGGGATCATAACTTGAAACTACAACCTGCTAAATGTCAGTTTCTAAAAAAAGAAGTGGTGTATCTGGGTCATGTATGCTCGGAACAGGGAGTAAAGCCAGATCAACGTTTAGTGGAAGTCGTAAAGACATTTCCAAGGCCAAAGACAGTGCGACAGGTACAGTCTTTCCTGGGGCTAGCTAATTACTATCGGAAATTCGTCCCTAACTTCTCACTAATCATGGCTCCAATTAATAATTTATTACGGAAAAAGGTAAGGTTTGATTGGGGACCCAAATGTGATAAATCATTCACCCTGATAAAAGAGGCTCTCACTACGCCTCCATTATTAGCTTATCCGGATTTCACGAAGGAATTCACGTTACTGACGGATGCTAGTGGTGAATCCCTAGGGGCAGTTCTAGAGCAGGAAGGAAGGCCCATCAGTTACGCCAGTCGCACACTCAATCCGGCCGAGAGGAACTACTCGACAACTGAACGTGAGCTACTAGCCATAGTCTGGGCCGTAAGTAACTATAAATGTTATCTGTTGGGCAGGCATTTCAAAGTAATTACTGACCACCAACCTCTTCGGGGTGTTTTCAAGGTTAGAGATACGACGTCACGCATGGTACGATTTCATCAGAAATTGTCAGAGTATGATTTCGAGATTCTATATAAAAAAGGAAGAGAAAATGGCAATGCGGATGCTCTAAGCAGAATACCCCAAAGAATAACAGAAGCCAAATTCGAGGAGAGCGAAATGCATCCATGCCTAGCTATCACTCGGGCACAAACTCGAAGAAAAGATTCCGAAGTAAATGATACATCACCTATGGAATCCGAAGAGGAATGGGGTGACCTCGATGAGGCAGAAGTAATAGCAGGAAAGATGATGGGTGATCCGAACCCACAGCATATCACAGATCCAGATGAAGTTGAGCCGATCTTGAAGGACTTCCATGACTCTCGGTTTGGAGGACATCTCGGAAGAGATAAGACCTTAAAACGAGTAAAGCGCTTCTATCATTGGAAAGGGATGAAAAGGGATATCGCGAAGTATATTCGGCGCTGCCCGCAGTGTCAGAAAAATAAACACAGTCGAGCTACTAAGATGCCGTTGGTGATCACTTCAATCTCAAGCAAACCTTTTGAGAAGGTGTACGTCGATTTGGTGGGACCATTGCCGTTGAGTCACAATGGCAACAAATACATCTTATCCTTGGTGGATGATCTCACTAGGTTCGTTGACTTCGTAGCGATCCCGGATCAGGAAGCGAATACTGTGGCACGAGCACTGTTCGAACAAATTCTCAGCCGATATACTCTACCAAAACAATTAGTTACTGATCAAGGAGCGAATTTTACAGGAGAAGTGCTGAAGGCCCTCTGTAAGATGTTGAAAATAAAAAAGTTACAGACTACTGCCTATCATCCGCAGTCAAATGCCGTAGAGAGACAGCATTCCACGTTAGCAAGCTATTTGAGAAGTTTTGTAGATCAAGACCCGCGGAATTGGGACGAATTTCTGCGGACGGCAGCTCATGCCTACAACAACTCGCTGCATTCGGGCACAAAATTGACACCAATGGAAACTTTATTCGGATTCGTCTCGGAAGTTCCCAGTAGCTTGCAGCGGAAGCCTGAACCGCTATACAATGCCGATAAATATCATAATGTGTTACGGTTTAAATTGCAAAAGGCATTCGAACTAGCAAAGCAAAACTTGATCAAAAGTAAATTGTCCGCCAAGAAGTACTATGATAGGTCCGCGAGGGCGATAGAGGTGCATGTCGGTGAAAAGGTTCTGGTTAGGGACCCGGCTCGGGCGGGAAAACTGTCGTCAATCTTCAAGGGTCCTTATGAAGTAATTTACGTTCATAGCCCAGAGAATGTAACAATCCTTATCGGGAGAAAGCTCAAACGGGTTCACGTGAATAGGTTAAAAAAATTTGAATGATACTGTTATTTAGTAAATTTTGTTTTTATTTCACCTTACAGGTAAAGCAGCAGAATCGTACAAGAACGGACGAAAGAAGAGACCTAGTGGCCCGATTCGGAATCCGTTCAGGAGACGGACGCTAAAAGAAGCCCAGAAGAGCCGGCAGGCATAAACATATACATTTGTAGAGGAAATTTAATATTGGAAGGAAAAGATCATTAATAAAAAAAAGAGAGAATTTAAAAAAAAAATAATAAGTAAAAAAAAAAATAAAAAAACAGAGAAGTAAAAACAAAAAGGGTAAGAAAAAAAAGAGAGAATTAAAAGGAAACTAAAGTAAAGAGAGTAAGAAAAAAAAATAATAATATTAAAGTAAAGAATAAGAATTAAAGTAGCGAGAGAAAAAAGAAAAAAGAAAACATACTCATTGAAAAAATTGGTAAATAAAAAGAAAAGTTAAGAAAAAGAAAAAAAAAAAGCAATTGGAAAGAGAAGTGTAAAAAAGAAAAGAACGCTTATAAAAAAAAGGTAATTGAAAAAAAAGGAGGAAAGGTGGTAGAGAGAGTGAGAGAGAGAGAGAAGGAGGAAGTGGATAGATAGTAGAATAAACTAAATCTGTACCGTGATTTATTTTATTTTACTAAATAATAATAAAAATCGTACTAAATAAATTATATACAGAGTGGTTTCTTTTATTTTTGTATACTAGGTAGGATAAAATTAAGCAGGTTGTCATATAGTTAGTTTGGAGAAGTTAAGAAGCTGAATATGGAAGCAGTCGCCATAATCTTGTTGATGTTCATCAGTTTGTCATACGCTGGGCAGGCTGGCTACAATATAAAGCCCATAATGCAGTCCGGAGTATTGTTCGAGCACGTAGGAAAAGCAAACTTTTACACTAGGCATTGGACTATTCTATCCAAAGTAGAAATGCCGGACTTGGCGGTCGAGCTGGAGTTCGCAAACAATTGCAGCAAGCTGGTTATACAGCTCTGCACAAAAATCAACCACAGAGAGAGAGAACTCGGGAACAGATGTGAGCTAGCCACTAAGGAAATAGGAAGTTGGATGGCGAAGATTAGGAGACAGGATGATGAGTTGAAGCACCACACCCATGCGGAACCGACTCTTCGAAGGAAACGATCTTTCTTTGATGGTATAGGGTCCCTGTCAAAAACACTTTTCGGAACCATGGATCACGCAGATTCGGAAAATATCTACTCGGCTTTGAGGGATCTAGATGGAAAAGAAAACCGCACCTTCACCTTGCTTCAAGAGCAAACAACAGTGATGACATCGACGTTTAATCTATTCAATGCGTCGCGCGTTCAGGCAGCAGCAGAGCGAGAGGAACTTTGGAATAAAATCAATGCCATCACCGCCGCGCAGCAAAGTCAAGACCTGGAGATAACAACGTTAACACGGAGAGTGGAGATAAATGAAATACTGACACTAATGACCCTCCAACTGCGAGAATTCAGCGATGTCCAAGAAGGTTATGCGAACATGTTAGTCGCACTGAGCATGGGAAAACTTCACCCCATGATTATTCACGCCCGGCAGCTAACAGAAATTATGACGAACGCTACAAAACAATTGGATTTAGCAGAGGAATTTCTGGACTTCCAATTGTTGACTCAAATTGCTAAGGTGAGCGCAATGCAGGGTCCGCAGCACATTATGGTCAGAATAGACATTCCTCAACCGGAGAGAGTGGCTTTTGAACTGCACAAAGTATACACCATTCCCGCAGTAGTTGATGAAGACGGCTACCATGTATATGAGTACGGAGCCGAATTTCTAGCAGCAAATAATCACGATCGCCAGTATGTCCTGCTAGACTATCAGCAATATGAGAAATGCCAACAACTGACAACCCTCGGAAATCATTTGCGTTTCCTGTGCCCACAGTTGGGACCAATCGTCACAGCCATTGGTGATAGCTGCGTACTCAACCTTTTTCGAAGTTTCAACGTCAACCCGCTGGCATGCAAGGAAAAAATTCTCCCAAAATGGAATAGTCTAGTCCGCATGATTACCCGAAATCACTGGTTGTTCGTGATGGCCGACAAGAAGAAACTAGAGGTAAACTGCCGCGATACACCTACAGCGATTGGAGAACTATGTTCTACCGGAGTATTATCAATCGAGGAGCACTGCCACCTTCAGATCGGCGACCTTTTGATCACATCAGAGGACCACACTCAGCGAAATATTACTCTTTGGCAACCCTCATTTTCGGAATTACCATCATGGGATAGCGTGAGCACCAGAAATAGATCTACAAAGCCTATGGCTGATGGCGATCAAAATCGTAAGGTACGGCTGTTAGCTGCCGACAATGCCAACCAAGCCTGGAGAGATCATGCAGCCGAGATACAAAAAATAAATGAGGACATCACACGAGAGGAAATACATCGACAACAAAGTCAGCCCCACACCATCTATCTAGCCGCCACCTCAATAACTGGGCTGTTAAGTATTGCCAGTTTTATGTTAGTAGCAGGAGTTCTGATCCGCAGGAGATGTCGGAAGCAAAAACCAGTACCGGCTAGATCAAGCAGATTGTCGATATTGCCCATCACCCGGAGTTCAATAAAACCCACTGTAACAACAGGACAGCCTACCGAAGACAAGGAAACGAACGATGGCCTCCAAGTAATCGTGCCTACTACAGCAACATTGCCCACAGCAAACCTGCCTACGATAGTCGGAAAACAGCTGGTACAGCTAGCGTAGTAACAACTGTTGTAGGGTTAGATATTTTTGTTACACTAAGTGTTATATTGGATAGGACAGTGGCAACCTTTAGATAGACGGAATCACTCTGAGTAATTAAACCAATATAAATATTGTATTCAAGTTAAGTGTAAGAATTGCTAGAAAAAAAAACATTTGTTCATTTAAAAAAAAAATTGGAATTAGGTATAAAAATGTTTAAACGAAAGTAAATAGTGTAGTTATGTAATATGATTAGATAAAACAAATATATGTAGTTAATGAAATCTAGAATCAAATTTTGTATAAGTAAACCTAATCCTAGAAATAATTGTACAGTTTTTATTTGTTGTTATGGTAAAACTATTTTTAGAAATATCAAAATTAGGGTTAAGAATATAATTAAATTGTAATTGAACAAAAAGATTGTTTGAAGAAGTAAATGAGATCACGAAAAAAAAAAATAAAAATACATGTTGTTAAATTGGAACTGAATCAAGAGAAGTAGATATTGCTAAGATAAAACGTAGAAGATGTTTAAAAAAAAAACAATTATTGTATATATACGATAAAATGTACAATGTAGTTGAAACTAAACCGAGCACCCTGATCTAATTCCCCCTGGGAATTAGTCTTTCACAGGGGGGAGGAATGTCGTGGCCCAATATTCAATTCGGTGTGGTTGTGACATCATGACTTAACTAGCAGCAGGTGTACGACTAATTAAGCAGTTTGCAGTATCTAGGCATTTTACTTCGCACGGTTAAATGCTTGGCGATTGCGAATTGTTTATTAAAAAACTGTCGCATCCACTGCTGTTGTAATTAAGCATTAAGCCAGGGTTAAGTAATTCACTTCGCATAGTGAAATGCTCAGCTGGGCTTACTGTTTGTTTACTAACAGTATTGGGGTCTCCAGCTGACGGCAGTGACTGATGTAATGCTTTGCGATTAATTGCAAGGTATTGCACTGGTCACTGGGTCAGAGTCGCTTCCGCCTGTAATGATTTTAACAGGTGACCCGACTTGCGAGTGGATCAGGTTACTCAGTTGTGTTTGGGCGATTAGGAGTTAAGAGCTATAAGTGTCAGGCAGAAGCTCGAGTAGTTTGTTTGAATAAAGTTTTTTTATATGTGGATTACAGAATAGATGATACATAAGGAAGTGGATATGTGCATTTGTTTGTAACACTGTTTTCTGCTATCTAGGCAAAGCCCATCTTTTCCGTTTCTCTTCTTAACAAGAACTATTGGCGAGCACCATGGACTTGTGGAGGCTTCTACTACACCGAGGGATAGCATTGTATCAAGCTCACTTTTCATTATATTTTGTATGACGAGAGAAACAGGGTAATATCTTTGCTTGATAGGCTCTGCCTCATCAGTATCGATCTTGTGTTCTAATAAAGACGTGTGTCCTAAGCCCCTCCTATAACATTTAACTCTGCACATTGTCCCTCATTAAGGCTGGATTGATCATGAAGCGGTATTAGTACTAATTACATTACATGGCCATGTTTCCCCATTTAGATTTAACTTTCCTCCAAAATATCGTTGAAAATCAATGCCCAAAATGATTTCGTGAGGAAAAGACGGGATAGCATGAATCCTTATAATCTTTATTACGCTATCAATTTGGATTGGGACATTGAGAGTACCTAACGAGAATTGAAATGCATTATCAGCTGTGGAGAATCTATTCCTCTCGTCGAGTCTTAGGTCTTTAAAAGTCTGGTACCTGAAATAGAGTATACAGATCCCATATCTATTAAACATTTTGTCTTAAATCCGAATACTTTTATATTAATATATGGCCTACTGTCATCTGATTTATCATTAACCGTTATTTGTTGTTTTGGCTGATTGCTGTCTCTTGCAAATCTTCCGGACCGTCTATTGAATTCATAGGAACAGCGTTTAGTCCACCAACTTCGGCCCCTGAGGAGTTTTCCGATTGTCTGTTATGCTTCTGGCTTAAGTCATCCCTTCTAAGCCTATCGCTCCTATTCCTGTAATTAGAGCTCTGCCAGCTACCTCTTCTTTGATTCCGTCTATTATCGTATCTGTCATTTCTTTGCCAAGAATTATTCGGATAATGCTGCTGCGGCGGATGTCTTCATGTACTACGGTTTCCATTATTTGATCCCTGATTTCCACGGGGGATCTATTAGCTTGATATATATAATTCTCCGAATTATCTACGGCTTGTCTGTGCCAAGTCCAAGAATTTCTTTGTGGGTCGATTACATTGATATGCCTAGCCCCTGCACCTTCTTGTCTATGTCTTCCTCCCATGGTTTCCTTAAAAGTATGCTCAAGGGTTTTATATGACGAGCCGGGTCTCTGGAGTACAAGTCTATATTTAACTTAAGGAAAAGGCTTTCTATTGTGGCGAAAAACACGACAAGGCTTTCTATTGTGGCGAAAAACACGACAACACTTTCTGAATGAGATTGTTTACGGGCTATAGAGGACTTTCAAAGTCTGCAATCAATTTGTCACAGAGTGACTTCCATGACTTGATATCGTTAGAACACGCAGCTGACTGCAACCATTTCAGTGCTGTACTGTCAAATAGTTCGATAGTGGAGGTAAACAGTTCTTCATCAGGAATATTTCTTGATTTTGCTAAGTCAGAGACTTTTCTGACAAAATCAGATGCGGATTGTGCTTTTAAGTCCCCGTAAATTTAATACTCCACTTCCACACAGGGACTTCGTTATTGGTTCGCTCAGTATGGGAGCGGGTCTCCTAAGATCATTGCGTTCAGCTTCAGGTCCCCTATCAACCGTATTGAGAGAACAGCACGATGGTCTGAACCTGAGGCATTGAAGTTCAGTGTAGGGTCTTGAGATTCTTCAGAGGAAACAGTAATATTAGTGACTTTTAATGGAATCTCTTCAAACTTCGACTTCATCAACAGTTATGATGCGGTCTATTCGATTTTTGAGAAAGTCCATCTTACAAGATAGTGCCTCAATGATACGGATGGTTTGCTTCTGCAGTTGGAAGTCTTCTTCATAGAAGTTCAGAATTTTTGTGTAATGCACTATATCTTCTCCTGGGGAAAATGGGATTTAATATCTGGCGGCTGGTCAGCTTGCTTTCTTCTTCCAGAATTTTCAAAAACTTCAATTTTCTTGTTCTCATAGTGGTGTATTTTATATTCTGTCCTCTACATTCAAGCTCTTAGCGGACTAGGCTGTCGGATATATGATCCAACATTTTTCGTATTGCATTCATATTGAGACTCGATCAACCTTTCAATAGGAACTGAGTTAGTAAAGAGCACTGTCGTAGCGTATACACAGAACGAAAGTAACTACATATATATTCACAAACAAAGCAAGAGCTAAGAAAAATATTTAATCAGAAGCGATTATACAATTTCCATATATCTGCTGATTGAATAGCAATGCTAAAGATGCATTGAACAACAAGATAAACAAACTAATCACCAAACATGAGTATTTACTTTAGTCATATGCAGGCACAAAATTTTGCTATAAGAACTTTGTCTATACATATTTCTTATTCTCATTATTTTCCATACTATATGCATAAACAGTGTAGAACGGTAGAATATGGCTATGCTCCCAGCACTGATAAAGTTGTAAACAAAATTTTCATTTGAAAAAAAAAGAACTTAATTCCAAAAAACCAGTAGAATCATAAACAAAACTCAGCTGTTGTGACTGTAAGTTCTGGAGCGCTTCTCTTTACCCATTACTCAAATATATTAACAATAGGCAATAGTACCAGAAAATTCCATCACTGGAGTAATTCGTCAGAGCACTATTGCAAAATTTATGAAGGTCGCCTGACATGAATATACAATAATATATACATATATTATTTTAATGAGTAAGATTTACTGATATTAATTATATTTAAATTCGAATCACTCGCTTAACTTAACTTTCACAGTGCGTAATCACAAAGTCAATTTTTAATTATGCGGATGAAACTTAGTAGCTTACTGAACTGAGCGTATGTATATATCCAATGCAAACAATATTTTAATACGTATTTTCCCTTATCCCGTAGATATTACAATCTTTTAAAACGATGCTACTCGAGGGATTCAGAACTTACTCTCTTCGACAATTTTTACTGGACTGGCGCTTAGACGAGACAAACAAATGACATTAGGAATTTTTGTAACTGGGGTAGCACTTGCAGATTCACGTATTTGTGTTTGTTTCGTATTGTTTTTTTTTTTTTTATATATAATGATATATATACATGGAATTTGTTCATCAGTAGACGAAGAAGAGATATCAGCAGCCCAATTTATGACAAAGTGGCTGTGTTTAGGAAATGATATTGAAAATGGAACAATTTTTTTGTGTGTTTTTGGTGCACTTTTCGAATGCTTTCTTTACTGATGTTAATTAATTTTGCTTTTTACTTAACAAATTTCGATAGAGGTACAACTTTTCCATCCCGGTTGAGCCCCCATTTTTTTATTGTAGCATTTTTTTTTTTTTTTTTTGTTTTATGGCAAATTTACCCGGATGAGAGCAATTCGTTAGTTCATGGAACGAAGAAATTGGTGGCTCTTTCGCCCTCTTTTAAGTTCTTTGCGCGTAAATTTGTTCTTTGATTCGGGATGAATCTTGCTCCTTACACACATATACACTTTATACATGCGATTTTATTTATTTTTTTTGTTTATTTAATTGATCTCTTTTGTTTTTTTTTTGCAATTTTAATTTCCTACTTTGCTAATTTTGTATCTAGTCGCCATTATGCTATCACTGACTAAATTCTATGGTCTACGTATTTAGGACATATAACTAGAATGCATGCATATATGAAAATAAATAAATATAAAATGTAAATATATAAATAAATAAATATAAATATAAACACATATTTTTATTTTTACTTATCTCTATACCTAGCCAGGTCGTCGCAGCACTCGATGTTGGGCTTGCTTCCACGTGGTCTATTTTCCGTTTTAACTTTTTTCTTTGAACAACTTTTATTAAATCCTTGGCTTATCATACGTAGTAAGTGGTTGTTTTCATATTCCCCTACTCTTAGGCTAAACATTTATATTATTATTATATATGCTAATGGATTTTATTTGAAAATTTGCTACTTAGGCTCAGCAGTTCTTCTTGTTTCTTTTTTATTATTCGTTTTTTTTTTAAATAGTTTGCTTGTTACACACTTTATTTTATTACTTTTATTTTTATCTAAATAAACTTACTATTTTCTTTAAAATTATTAACAATTATTTGATTTGTCTATTCTTTACTCTCGGACCACTTGGCAAGAAAAAGGAGCCGGAATTTTCTCGCTCAGCACTCTCTACTCTTCGAATTTTGGTAAAGTCACGTATATTCGCAATGTCGATCGCGTGATGTTTATTGACTAGAGATGAGTTTTGAGACTGGAGGTTACGGATTGGGCTCTATGCTTGAATAAAATTTGGAACGCTACAGTTTGATTGTTGAGTAATGCTAGCAGATGCAATTCGTTTCCCCCGACAACGTAGATTGTTTTCGCCCTTCCGCATATTGGGAGTCCAAAGCTCCGAATAATGAATTGGCGATATTGCCTACAATATTAAGGACACCTCTTCTTTTTTTCTTGAGTCTTGTGTTGAAAATAGATCGTTGTCGCAGATAAGTTCCTTTTGAATGTCTTGAATTAGAGTGATGACTGGTGTGTAGGGGCTCCTTTGTTTTTGTTGAATGCAGAGGTACTCTGGCGCCTTTATATCCCTTTCGAATGCATTGATCCCCATCCGATATGGGCTGAGATAGTAGTATGTCAGCAAATTCCATTCAGTAGAGTTAGCTTCACTGTTCCAAAGTGTTCGAAATGTATGCCAGGCCGTGAATTAAATGAGGTTACTTCTACTGGATCTCCTTTAATAACGGGAAAAAATAAACAAACCATCCACGTTGATGCAATTAGGGATCCTAGTGATGTCCGTGCCTTTTTTCTTGGGGAGCGATTGGAAGCGTCATATAATTGACGACTTGTTGAAAGGCGTAGATTTGGTCCATTAGTAACTCCACGGAGTTCCTGATGTTATGCATCTTGTGTTATGAGACCTGATTCATTATTATTGAGATGCTCTAAATTTGTTGAAGTATGTTGAGCGTCATTCTCTTCTGTTGGTAGAGGTGATAATTTGTGATTTGCCCTTATGTATGTAGTTGAACTATACGTCACAATCGCCACTCATGACAGAAGCATATTCTTTCTTTATGATTACTATGGTTCCTGGCTCTATGTTTTGGCAGCGTTTTTTGTATATGTAGCGGTGTTGAAGCTCATCTAAATATTCACGCTTCCAGCGCTGCCAAAACTCATGCTTGATATGAGACAGTAATTTCCATCTTTTCTGGAGGCTAGCTTTAAGCTGTTCCGATAATGCATCTATGGATGCAGTAAGCAAATATACAGGAGTTAAAGATGTTAAGTCATTGGAATCACAGAAATTGGACTCAGCAGCCAGAAGTCAATATGGCTTCGATTTGCACCAATACCGTCTCCAGATCTTCAAGAGAGGAAGCAGGAGATCGTCATTGCAATCGGTCAAATAGCTCGGTATTCCCGTTTTGATCAGGTTGTATAAAAAGACAACAAATTCATTTCCAGGTATACTTTATGTGAGCAACCCAACAGTTGGGAACTGTAGGAAAAGATGTGTTCGAATCACCTAAGCCCAAAATTAAATCGAATACAATCATTATTAGTAGCATTAAGTTTATGGGACCAAACACTGTCTAGTTTTGGATAGATTATGTTGCCAGATGTTAAGTAAGGTAGTAATAGACTCCTTACCAATCGCGATCGAATCTCCCTCGGCAAAATATCAGCAGTAAGCCATAGTTGTCTAAGTCCACCATAGATCTTACGAAAAGTAAATTTCATTTGGTCACATCATTTTAAATTTGAGTTGATGGCTATTCCTAGACTTATTGCAGAGTTGACTAAGGTCACAGAAGAATTGTCAAACAGAATACTGGGAAAGTCATATGCGCATAGCTTGCTGTTATGTATAGATTAGATTAGATTTGTGAAGTGGTATATAGGCGTTAGCCTCGCAATTACTGCGACCTGAAAGATTTATTGTGAGTCCCCGTTGAATTTGCTCAATTTATAGGTTTAGACTGTTAATAAAGTCTAGAACCATTCTGGACTTGAGGTTCCATACGTAACTTGGTGGAGGAAAAGCATGTTCAAGGTGGAGTAATCTCCGCCTGGCCCATGTTTCGCAGTTGCAGAGCAAGTACTCTGAGGTTTCCTGAGCATCCTGACAGAAGCGACAGGATGAAGTCTCAGCCAAACGCAGCTTGTTTAGGTAATACCTCAAGGGATAATGGACTGAGAAGAGCTCAGTGATCATTTTGAGCTCTGTTCTACTAAGGAGTAGGAGTTCTTTTGTTTTACCTCCAGAGGTGTCGATAAACCTTTTTGCCTGACGAAGTCCTTGTAGCCTTTCCCAATACAGGGATTTTTGTTTATTCTCCCAGTTATTTAGGGTAGCTCTGAGGTAAAACTTTTAATTGCCACAAAATGGCTCTGGTCCGACAAACTGAGTTTCCGCTCCTTTTTGGCTAGGCCATGCGCAATTGTATTGCCTTTGTGGCCCTTATGTGCAGGTACCCACATGAGGATGACTTTGTTTCTCCTTGATAGATTTTTGAGGATTTGTAGACATTCCCAGACTATCCCTGACTTGACAGTGTAGGACTTTAAGGCCTTGAGAGCAGCTGTTATGTATAATCATGTAATGCGATTTTATCGGATTCAGACTTAGTTAGTTCAATGACGTCCATGTGCTTATTTCGATGAGGTTACTGTTGAAACGTGAGAAGCAGTCTCCTACTCTACTAGTCCGATCGTTCCACTAGGGTAAACCTGGACATCATTTGCGTAAATGTGAATATCAACATCATGAACCACGTCAGGAAGATCATTTATAAAGATGCTTAAAAGTAGTGGGCCAAGTAGTGGGCCAAGTGGGCCAAATTGGTTCCGCACTCCAACGTAGTTAGGCGCATTGTCACAATACAAATTTTTGCGGTGACCTCTTCATCTTGCGAAACGTTTTAGAGCTGCTAAAAATGTTTTTAAGTAGACTGCCTTCGCGACAAAACAGCAGAATACCGCTGGACAGGAATTGTGAGGTTATTTACGTCTGACGCGGTAGTGTATAAAAATTGGCCCGCAAAAATCAATACCGGAATTGACGAATGGTCTGGCAAGTTATATTTTGGTAGGTGAGAGATTTTCCGTTATTTGGAACAGCGATTTTGGCTTGGCCTTCACACAACACTTGCAGTGTTGAACGACGGATCTGACCAAAATGTTGCCTTAAATGGGCCAACAACGCTGTCTCGTGACTGTTAATATTATCTCTTGGCCGCAATGTAAATTCTGCTTCTGCAGATCTGTCATCACCAATTTTATGCATGGATGCGAACAAGAAAGCAGCATGAGGTGCTTGCTATCGTCCGCAGGATTTAATTCTTTTAGGCGTTATTCTACGCAAATTATGCCATTTTCATAAAAAAAAAAATGGTGCAAAATCGCTTAGAGGGCTCCTTTTGTTCACTTCCGTGTAGTGGCGAAGGTGTTTGAGTTCTTCGTGAAACTCCGACCTCTGCATTAGCTTTAGAAGCACATAAAGTATACAGTCGAGTTCCTAGACCATGAGAGCTTCACCTATGATGAAATGATGCCTACGAGCTCTTCACTTTGTGAAAAATTTAATTACATAAACGGTAATTCATTGTAACCAGTGTTAAGTGTTATGACAACTGGTAGTGAGGATTGCTTCAATTCCATTTTCACAAAGAATCTGCATTTTTTTGTTGTATGTCGGATGCCACATTGCTTATTGGCTATATAAAGGAGGGAGGCGCCATAAAACCAGGGATTATTTGCCTTCAGCTTCTCAGGTGTAGTTCTCCTTGATAGAACGTTATCTGGGTTCCGCTTCGAGGTGACGTTCCGCTACTGCTACGTATTTGTGAGTCCTTGAATTTCTGATATGCGATTTGCAACAAAAACTTTAAATGCTGATGAAGTGCAAATTATCCACGCCAAAACAGTCTAGCTTAAGTAGAAATATTTTGACAGTGACGACGATTGGTGATATTATCCTGAGAGGAGTAAATAGACGAAATATCAACGATGCTACACTACATTTCGTGACTCGTAGGCTTTCAATCTAACAGGGTTTTACACAAAATTGGTCCAATTTTGCCAACCATGCAAGGCCCAGGGTTTTTAGGCTTTCGTCCACTTCCTCACTGAAGTCTATTTGTATTTCCTGATTTTCTGGTGGTATGTTTTTAGTAATCGAAATTTATTCGAGCACCATTTCCTGAGCTTAAAGCTCCCTTCATTTAGCAAGGATACTTGGTTGGCTTATCAGAAAATACGCGAAGAAAACAGCGTCAGCAGTTCCTTCACATATTTGTCCCACAAATATTACGCTAACAAATTCACGATAAGAAAGTCGCGCAACACAAATACATTACATGTATACTAGCGCCGCGATTTTCAAACGACGGGACTTTGGCTGATGTTTATTAAAGGATATAATTACATTTCGTCAAGCCGCCATCATCGAAAAATATTCTGGACATATTTACTCAAGTCCGGAACGAATGAAAATTTTTCTCAGGGTAGAAATGCAAACGATGCATTTTCTACCCTGAACGATGGCTCTTGATCGCAATGAATGTGATCAAAAAGAGAGTTCGTTTTTAAATTCTCAGCGGTGCGGTTGTCGAAAAAAGGAAATTAAATATTCGGTCGTATATGGTCGGAGATAAAATGAAGATAGTTAATTTTTGCAACGGAAACAGATACGAGTAGTGTCGAAAATAGCTATCAGGAAAGTATGAAAGAAAACCAAAACTCGGGAACAAAAAAAGAAAACAGGCAAATTTACTAATTCAAAAAATGTGCGTTTTATTACAACGTTTGCTACAAATTCACCGGTCGAGATCTTTAACAAGACTGATGTGAGACACTAGAAAAATGAAGAATGAATTGCATTACTTCATTTACAAATACATTTTTGGCAATACATAAAGGCAATCTCAACCACTAGTACCATATCAGATGCAACGTATGTCTATTTTCTACATCTTCCCCCGGCGAATAACTCATTCATCTCGAACTTCTAAAGGATAGAGGTGTTGTATTGGTCTTCTATAACGCGAGTCATCATAAAAACGTACTTCGCAGGCTCTGACCTTTCCGTCTCGTCCGGGGTATATATTCTCGATAACAGCTAATCTCCAAAGTACACGTGGTGCGTTCTGGTTATAGACTAATACTACATCCCCTTCATGTAAGCAATTCTCGGATGCAACCTTCTTTGAGTGATGTACTGATCTCAGCAACTGCACATATTCCATTCTCCATCTTTTCCAAAAGGAATTGACTAATTTAAAATGCGCCTTCCAAATATCCCTTAGGTTAGCAGACGTTGCGTTACCAATACACACATCTGAAGAAATGATAGAAATAGGTGTGTGTAAAAAATGAGAGGGAGTTAGAGGACTTAAATCCAATGGATCATCCCCTATGTATGTCAGAGGACGACTGTTAATTATCGACTCGACTTCCGTTAAAATAGTCCCCATTTGTTCTGCTGTAAGAATGGCTCATCCAATAGTTAAACGTAAGATATTCTTTATACTTCGAACAAGACGCTCCCAGAATCCGCCCCACCATGGAGCTCGTTCGACAATAAAATCCCAGGATATTTTATGATTACTTGCAAAACCTTGAAATTTTTCACTCCAAATCAGCCTTCCTATATCATTAATTTCCTTTGACGCTCGCTTAAAGGTGCGAGCATTGTCAGAGATCATAGTTTTTGGAACACCTCGCCTAGCTATGAAGCGCCTTAGAGCTAGCAAATAACATTCCACGGTCATGTTGGGAACCATTTCTACATGAACAGCTCAAACCGCTGAGCATGTTAAAAGCATAATATATACCTTTCTCGTGCTAGTATGATCAGAACTTATCCTAACATACAGTGGGCCGGCAAAATCTACTCCTGTAGTCTCGAATGGTCTCGATGAAGATAGTCTATTCCTAGGTAATGGTGCAAAGGTTTGATTGGCTGGCTTTCCAAACATACGTCGACAAATATTACATTTTTTTGTTATACATTTAATTAGTTGGCGTGCTCGTGGTACCCAAAACCTCTCCCTTAGCCGACACAAAACCGCATTTACTCCTCCATGCAAAAGTCTCTCATGATCATCTCGTACGATCAGCATCGTCAAATGATTCGATTTCGGTAAAATGATTGGAAAGCAGGAATCGTAGTTGTTATTCAGATATTTGAGCCGACTGCCTACACGCAGAATCTTCTTTTCATCCAAAATTGGGTTTAAACATAAAATCGAAGAATGTGCTGGTACTGGTTTTCCAGCTGTTAGTGCCTTGAGTTCACTATAATAATATTTACGCGGAATATAGTGGATCCAAAATTCTTCAGCTATCTCAAGCTCTTTGCCTACAAGAAATCTATTATTTGGTCCGTCACTATTTCGAGTTTTATTTATAAATCGTCGAATATAAGCTGTTATGCGTAAAATGCGAACATAAGAGCTAAATTTTGTAAAATCGAATAGTGCTTCATGATTGAATTCAACGCCCACTTCAGAGGCTATCAGTAAAAATATATGTGACTTAGGGTCTATCTCAGTTTCGGCTGACGGCTGGGGCCAGTCCTTATCATCCTTTGATAACCAAGAAGGTCCTTCAATCCAAATTTCTGAATTCGCAAGGTTCTTTCCAGGTACACCTCTTGTTAAAAAATCAGCAGGATTGTGCTCTCCTGGCCAATGTCTCCATTCATCTGAAAGGCAGTGTTCTCTGATTTCATTAACTCGTCCAGATACATAGGAACTCCACCGCCTAATATCTCCGTTGATCCAACATAAGGTTATCTTAGAATCGGTCCATAAATTCACCTTTTCCCATTTTAACTGTAAAGTTTTCTCTATATATTTTCGTAAACGTGCAGCGATAAGCGCAGCAGTGAGCTCCAATTTCGGCAATGTTAATTGTTTATCTCCGCCTCATTTTAAAGGTGCTACTCGATTCTTAGAACAAATATATTTGATTCTTACCTCATTATTACTTTGTAATCTCATATAAGCTACAGCCCCGTAAGCGGATGGACTAGCATCTGCAAAAATGTGCAACTGGCAGGCGTGCGGCTCGTCTAAATCTTTGATGCAACGAGGAAGGAATATATATTGTAAACGCTGGAACTCCACACATCATTTATTCCAAATTGTCATTAATTCTTTAGGTAAAACATCATCCCAAGACAATTTTAATCGCCAAAGGTCCTGAAATAGTATTTTTAGTTTAATAATAAATTGAGACAACATACCAAGTGGATCGAATATTCGAGCTATTAATTGTAAGACGGTGTGTTTTGTAACCGTAACAATACTGGAAATGAATTCGTGAACATGGTCCAAAACCACTGCTATTTCATCGGATAAACAATACCAAATTGCACCAAGAACCTTTTGTTTATTGGGAGGATCAGCATCTTTCTTCATTTTTGCTCGAAGCGATAAATTATTAGAATTCCACTTCCTTATGTTAAAAGAAGCTCGTTTCATAAGTGCACAGGTTGTGCTGTATATGCTTTCAGCTAATTCTTCATCATCGATACTCAGAACAAGGTCGTCGATATAAAATGCCTTTCGCAATATCTCACATATCTCCGGATACACATTGCTCTCTTCCTTTAAGTGTTGCTGCAGAACCGCTCCTAAAAGAAAAGGACTACATTTGACCCCGAATGTGGCCCTAGTCATGCGATATTCTTGAAATGCTGATAAATCTCCAGCCTGTTTCAGTCGCTCAGAAAACCAGAAGAATCTGTGTACATCTCGATCTTTCGAAGCTAGAATTATTTGCAGGAATGCTTTCTCGACGTCTGCAACTAGGGCAATCTTGCTTAGTCGAAATCTTAGCAAGACGCTTAAAATATCTGGTAGTAAGTTGGGTCCAGCATCCAAATGATCATTTAAAGAACGGCATCCGGTAGCATGGGCAGAAGCGTCGAACACAACGCGCCATTTCGTAGTGCTTTTATCTTCTCGGTAAACGGGTCTATGTGGCATATAATATATCCGATTTTCGTGCGACGTTTCGTTTTTCACTATTTCTGCAAATCCTGCTTGTATGATGTCATTCATGGCTTCATCATACTCCATTAATTTCTTCGGCTCTCGGGATAACCTTCGTACTAAATTATTAAATCTCTGATACGCGCCTTCACGATAATTACTTAAAGGTGAATCGATATCCTGCCACAAAAGCGATGCTTCATATCGATTACCCTTCCGTCGCACACAATGTTCGGTAATTAAATTAGTATTTAAATCAAAATTGGTAATACCTAACGATTCGAGATCCCATAACCTCTGCACATCCGTAGAAAATTGCTCTTCTGTATCACACAATGCTACAGACAAAGTAACTGGATCAAAAATATTGTCTTGCTGCTCTGCTTCTGGACCTTGTATTATCCACCCTAAGTTTGTTTTGACAGCTGTTAGATTAGCCTTTATCCTTTCGAATTCACCCGACACAACATTCCAATAGGAATCGGAACCAATTAGAAGTGATATTCCCTCTTCTGGGGATCCAAATTGACGTGAATCTGCAAGAATATATTTTGAAAATTCTGGTTTACTTATATCAGATACCGGTAACGTATCCAAACAGATTTCTGGAACAACAACAGATGTTATTATCACAACTTTATCATCATGGATGCTTCGGAGTAATACTTTCACTCGATCACAACACATCATTGGGGTAGTTTCTGCGCAACCAAAAGGTAAAATTCGAATTTTTACTGTGTCCACAATCGCTAAATTTAGTTTTTCAGCCACGTTCTTCCTTATGTGCGAGAGTTGACTACCACTGTCCAGCAAAATTCTCACTAAAATAGAGCAGTCTACTTTATTTGTTAAAGCAGACATGTAAGCGCAAGCAGTCTGTAAGTAAACAGTTGGAAAATGAGCAGTAGAAGAATAAAGATTAGTAGACAGCTGATCGGTTGATTCCTTTTGACAGACAGCGTCTGACCTTCTGGAAAAATGTGGATCACACATAGATGGTACATGTCGACCAGTACATTTGCTACATCGTATATTTCTAGTAGTACAGTTTTTTGACGTATGACCCTTTCTCGTGCACTTGAAGCATCTGCCATTTCGCTTTAAAATGTCTTTACGCTCACTTAAAGTTTGTTTACCATCGCAACGATCTGTGAAATGACCACTAGATTTACAAAATATACAAAATTGTTTACCCTCACTTGATACTAAAAGCTCTGCTGCAGTTTTAACTAATTTGAGATTCGAAGAAGAGTATGTGTTAGAGCTCTTCACAGTAGAACCAGCCTTCTCGATAGATTCAACTTCTCGTTTAATAAATTTCAACAAATGCTTAATGTCGAGCGATATACTGCCCGAAGTAGCAACTGAAGATAGAGAATGAGCATCATCATCGCCTACAGCGTGATCTTTGCTATCAGCTGAAATTGTTTTTTCCACGACACTGCTTGTTTTACAAAATTCGATCCGTAAATCACTTGGAATACATTTGAGCAAAATTGATTTTAACATTACATAATAATTATTTGATGACACTCCGAGAGTATTAAGAGTTCTAGTGTTAGTGACGACAGTGTTATACAAGCGACTCAATCCGCCTGCATCATGACGAGAAACAATGGGTAACAACGTCATCAACTGCTGCATGTGTTTTTCAACCAATTTTTCGGTATCGCCGTATTCTTCTTGCAACAATGCTATTGCCGCATCGTAACACTGTTTGTTTGGAGGGAATCCCGCTATTGAAGCAGCTGCCTTTACATATAACGCTGATTGCAAGTAGTTAAACTTATCGGATACACTTAAATTATTGTTTTCATGTATGAGGGTCTTGTACTGCTCCCAGAAGGGAAGCCATCCTTTATAATCACCTGAAAACTTTTTTAAATCTAATTTTGGCAATTTAACTGCGCGTTGTTTTTCCATAGGCGGTACTTGTAAATTCGAAGGCGATAGAATTTTGTCTCTAATCACTATAATACGTTCTAGTCTGCACTTTATCCTAGAGACACAATTCATAGCTTTATCGTCATATTCCATTATAGCTTCACATTCCTTTTCGAAATCCTCGGCTTTCACTAAGGGGCGCACAATCTCGTTGGCTTTTCTCAGATTATCGTGAGCCGCCGTCAACCGGGACAACATAGCGGTCAACTCCTCCACCGCTTCATCAAAATGCTCCGCATTTTCTTCTTTTACTTGCGATTCCGGCGAATTTAAGTAATCGATGGCACTTTTAGTCAATTTTGTGAGTTGACCACGAAACACTCCGCGATTTGCATTTTCCATTTCGTTAAATTTGATAAAGTATAGTTCGATAAATAAATTGATACTTTATGCATACAAAAGGAGTCCGTTATACGAATTCACGTAAAATGCCCGTCACAAAAGAAACACGGTATACAGTCCCGGGTTTCGGCACCAATGTCGAAAATAGCTATCAGGAAAGCATGAAAGAAAACCAAAACTCGGGAACAAAAAAAGAAAACAGGCAAATTTACTAATTCAAAAAATGTGCGTTTTATTACAGCGTTTGCTACAAATTCACCGGTCGAGATCTTTAACAAGACTGATGTGAGACACTAGAAAAATGAAGAATGAATTGCATTACTTCATTTACAAATACATTTTTGGCAATACATAAAGGCAATCTCAACCACTAGTACAATATCAGATGCAACGTATGTCTATTTTCTACATGTAGAGTAACTACCTTGATGATACAAGCTAAATTGTTTTTACATGTTACCTTAGCTTTAATAATTAACTTACTTTTTATGCAATAACAGATTTAAGTGGGTTGCAAAGTAAAAGAAAAAGAAAAGTAGAAGAAGTGAAATTAGGCTAACTGAAAGTGTGTTGTTAATTAAAGTGTAAATAATAAAGAAAATCAGAGAGGATTAACTACTACACAAGCATTTTGGATTAACAATACTTTGTCCCGGTTTTATGAGGTAAGATAAAAGATAATATAACAATTGGCGCAGCCGGTAGGATCAAGGAAGCCGGTAAAGTTACAAGAACATAAGTGCTTGAAAGCCCTTGATCCTCCACGAACAACAAAGACGCAAGACCTAGAGCTAGTGCTGGGCAAGACACCGTACCCTTCAACTCGGAGCTGAGTCTGGCTTTAACTGCCTCTGCCCCAGGCGAGTAAGCAGGCACCCCCTCAGCAAAGTGCAAAGCACCAACGCGGGATATTTTCGGGCTCCAACCCTGCCCGGGACTTGAAAGGTTACATGAGTAACAAGGAAGTCCAGCAGACGACCCAGGAACAA
Source organism: Dioctria rufipes (assembly GCA_963924295.1). Taxonomy (NCBI): domain Eukaryota; kingdom Metazoa; phylum Arthropoda; class Insecta; order Diptera; family Asilidae; genus Dioctria; species Dioctria rufipes. The sequence continues at coordinate 119,861,329 of OZ002744.1, forward strand.
CGACCTCTGCAGGAGCACGAACCAGAGACAACAATTTTATCAGCAGACGACCAGACGGGCGATCCTAAGGACAACCCGGTACCAAGAAATCCTCAAACTACCCAGCCGGACGACTCAAGGGACAACCCGTCCCGGCTAGCCGGAAGCAAACCAGGAAATCAACAACCTTCCTTGCCGGGCGACGAAAAGGAAATTCCGCCCCGGCGCGAAGGAGGCAACCCAAGCCATTATCAGCCTTTACGGCAAGATTAAAGCAAACGTTAAATTTGTGTAAAGAGGCGGCTGACTCAAAATATGGTGCCACAGCAGCACCACCAGTAAAATCCCAGTTGGAGGATTTAGCTAAAAGTGCGTTGAAAACCGGTGTAGTGAACCCTCACTTGTGCCAATATCTGTTGACGATAGGTGTTAGAACGCTAGATGAACTCACCCAAAAGGCACTAGACATGGAACGGATCCAACAGAGCGCTCCGTACCTACAACTTCCGGTACCATTTAATCCAAGTGTCTTGTTCAATCCTGGATCAATTAAAATTAATATTCAATTTGTAATTTATAGATTTGCTTAACATAACGTCATGTTTAATTTGTCTTAATTAAAATCAATATTTAACATTGTGATTTCACTTAATGATTTGCTCAATTATACACTCCATTGTGAATTTGCTTAATCTGTCTACAACACATTGTTAAATTGTTATATTACCATGTGAGTATTGGTGTGAGCTTCACTCACGAAAAGATACTCTTTGGACAGCTTTCAACGAGACCAGAGCAGCGTGTTAAATTGTAAAATAAAATTTGTTAAAGTTGAACTACTTTGTTTTAAATTACGGTCCTTCGAAAAATTCCACAAATTCGTCGACAGTCAAAAAGGCTTGACTCAACATTTGGTCCTTCGAGCCGGATTGTAAAAAATAAAATAGGAAACTATCCAAGAATTTCGTTCGAGCTTGGATATCATCGAGTACACGTGTCTGGTCTGGAAATTGGAAATTTCAGCATATTAAAAGCAAGATCGGAGTCATCAAAGTGCTGTGCATCGAATTGATTAAAATTTCGCATTTGTGCATATCATATCTCCAGTCCTACATTTATCGGAAGATATTGTATCATCATAGCATACCAACATACTATCGCATTGCCAGAAGTACCGCTAGCCGTAAATGAGCTGCTGTAAGTACAAGTGGTCACATTGTTTCGAGGTAAATTTTTAATATCTGGAAAAATATTTTAAAAAAAAACTTGGAGCTACATCAACAATATTTCGTATTTGAGGTTCATTCAATGGATGCGCTGATTACACATATACCATCAATTTATTCGCATTAAAGAACAACAATATTCGATGATTCTGTAATTAGATGGTCAGCATAAGTTCGAGTTCAATCCAATTAATTCATCGGCAACCTTTGACTTTGTGTGTTGCAAACAATTGGCTGGTAAACTAGAATATTATATGCATAACATCATTGAGTTTTCTGAGGATAAGGCGGCATACAACTTTATGGATAAATGCAGTAATCGAAACGGAGAAAACTTCTATCCGACAAGGTACAGTGATTATTTACGATAAAGTGCATTAGTAATTAAATACATACATATATTGAGGTTATATTTGATTTGAACATTTTATATTTGACATTTGTTTGAATTATTTTTGCGAAATCGGATGCATATATATATATACATATATAATCAATAAGCTATTGGATTTGATTTGGTCATTTGAACTGATTTAACAATTATATTTAATTAAATAAATCGAATTAATATAAGTACCTATATTGAAAGGATTGTGCTCCGCGATATTGAGAACTATTTACATTAAAATGACTGAACCTAGCGAAAAAGATAGAGACAGGATTTATACTGAACTAAAAACAAAACGTGCTTCGATGCAAGGATTTATCACACGGCATAAAAATTATATTGAAACAAACGCGGAATCGATGAATATGTTTGATTTTGAAACGCGATTAGGTTTGTTAGAATCGTACTTCCAACAATTTCTGGATCTTCAATCTGAAATGGAAAGATTAACAGAAGATTGCGCCGCTGAGGATATAAAGCGGGAAGAAGTAGAAAAATCGTATTGCACGGCAAAATCTAAGATTCTTTGTCATATTGCGAAGTTCAAGGCTAGGCGTTCGATTGCTAATGTCTTAGATACCACTACGAGTCGCATAGTTCGGTTACCAAAGTTGCAACTACCTCATTTCTCGGGAAATCTTACAGAGTGGTTAGATTTTTATGGAACCTTTACAAAGTTAGTCCATGATGATCCTGAATTGACAGAGATAGAGAAATTTCAACATTTGCGTTCATGCTTAGGCGAAAGGCCGTTACGTACAATTAAGGCTTTAGAAACTACTGACAGTAACTATGCAAAGGCACTGAGTTTACTTAAATCTAGATACGACAATACAGCGATAATTTTCCAAGCTCACATTAAAGAGCTTTTTGAGCTACCTCGACTAAAAAGCACTTCATCATCGCACCTAAGAGATTTAGTAGATTCGGTCAATGCTCATCTTCGCGCTTTGAATTCATTCGGTAATGCACAAGACATATTAGGTGGAATTCTACTGCATCTTGTTTCGTCAAAACTCGATATTGATACCCAAATTAAATGGGAGGACGAAATTACTCTTGAGAAGCTCCCATCGTGGGACTCCTTTGAAAAATTTTTAAATAATCGTTGCATTAATCTCGAAAATAGAGACATCAATTCAAGGCACAATGCTAGTTCCATATCCTTTTCTAAAGCATTGAAAGCTATTCCAAGCAAACGAAATGCATCGTTTTTGTCCGCGTCCAAAGGGAGTTGCCGTTGCTGTAAGGGCAATTGTCTCTTTATGGTAAAATGCCAAAGGTTCTTAAAAATGTCCCCAAGAGAGAGATACTTTGAAACAAAGAGATTGTCGCTTTGCCTACTATGTTTGAATAAAGGTCATTCAATAAAAACTTGCGCTTCCCCAAAATGTTCTAAATGCGATCAGCCTCATCATATTCTCCTTCATAGGGCCGAAAATACAGATAGCATTAAGGCTGGTGAAAACCAACAAATCTCAAATTTGGCAGAACCTAATAAGGCGGCTGCGTCAACTTCCAAAGAATATAGTGGAAGTTATCTGACAGAAATTTCCAAAGTGTCATCAAGTCATAGCGCACAGTCGAAGCCTGCCAATGGAGGTAGTGACTACATCTTGTTAGCTACAGCAGTTGTTGAAGTCAAGGACAGATTTGGAACTTTCTTACCTTGTCGCGCGTTATTAGATTCAGCTTCTCAGTTGAACTTTATTACTGAAAGAATGACCCAACTCCTAAATCTAAAAAGGGAAAGACATAATGTAGAGGTTAATGGCATAGGCAAAATTAGTACACAACTGAGAAATAAAACTACTACGACCATAAAATCTAGATTAAATGAATATTCAACTTGTCTCGAACTGTGCATATTGCCAAACATTACCGATTTTCAACCTCATTTTACATTGGATATTGAAAACTGGGGAGTTCCAAAAAATATAAAATTGGCGGATCCCTTATTCAACAAGCCCCAACGTATTGATTTGTTAATTGGGGCCGGACTATTTTTTGAGCTTCTAGTAGTTGGGCAAATACGTCTCGGAAACAACTTGCCACTTCTACAAAAGACTCTCCTTGGCTGGGTAGTAACGGGAGAAATAAACGAAGAAAATCGTGACATAGGTAAAAGGAGGCGTAATAGTCTTCAAGTTTTAAAGGAAGGCATATGTGAAGATGAATCACTGGGAAAGCTACTAGAGCGATTTTGGCTAATCGAAAGTGTAAGCCCGTCTTCTCGCATTATAAGTAAGGAGCATAAGGAATGTGAGCGTCATTATCTGGAGAACTTCTCTCGCACTTCTAACGGGCAATACATGGTAAGATTACCATTTCACAAGGATCCATCTCTGTTGGGTGAATCGTTCGAAATAGCTAAAAGAAGGTTTTACAATCTGGAACGAAAGCTAAATAAGCAACCTGAGTTGAAAGTTCAATATGCGAGCTTCATACACGAATATGCGAACTTAGGTCATATGGAACGAATACAAAAATCTGAAATTGCAGATATAAATTATTTTCTTCCTCATCACTGCGTCCTGCGACCGGACAGCTCATCCACCAGTCTAAGGGTAGTATTTGATGGATCATGCCACACCACTTCTGGGTTCTCGTTGAACGACATTATGATGGTAGGACCTATCGTTCAGCCTGAGTTGTTTGACATAGTTGTCAGATTTAGATTTCATCGTTATGTAGTAACTGCAGACATATCAAAGATGTTTCGGCAGATTCTTGTAAGCCCCAGGGACACCAATCTTCAGTGCATAGTCTGGCGTGATAACTCCTTTGATGATCTGGAAATATATCGTTTGAAAACAGTCACTTACGGCACAGCAGCTGCGCCCTTTCTGTCAACACGTTGCCTACTCCACCTCGCAGATAGCAATTCGAAAGGCTTCCCAGTGGGTTCTCGTGTATTAAAAAATGACTTCTATGTGGATGACATGCTTGCTGGTGCAAACACAATCGAAGAAGCCATACAGATTCGAGCTGAAACTAACGAGCTCTTATCTAAAGCTCAGCTCCAGCTGCGAAAATGGTCCTCAAATGACCCTAGCATTCTAAACGGAATTCCAGAAGATAATCGAGAAAAACTGCGCAAGGTAAACGGATCCGATGTTACTAAGACCCTTGGACTATTTTGGGAACCACACAATGACCAGTTTTTATTCTATAATTTACCAAAGGACAATTCATTCCTGGTCTCAAAACGTACGGTGCTATCAGAAATTGCCAGATTCTACGACCCACTTGGTCTTTTAAACCCAGTCATTGTACTCGCAAAAATCTTGCTTCAACAGTTGTGGAAGCTAAAGTTAAACTGGGATGAATCATTACCTGCACATTTACATACGTGGTGGGCAAGATACCGGAGCCAGCTGAAATTAATAAATGACTTTAAAATACCTCGCTTCGTTTTACCTATCGAAGAAGTGGTCAACATGCAATTTCATGGATTTTCCGACGCATCAGAGCAAGCATATGGTTGCTGTATTTATGTTCGGACAGAAGATATTAAACAAAATGTTAAAATTAGCCTCTTGTGTGCTAAATCCAGAGTTGCTCCCGTAAAAACCCAAACTTTGCCTAAACTTGAACTCTGTGGAGCACTTCTATTAGCAGAACTATTATCTCGAGTAGTTAAAACTACAAATTTCCAAGATGCGTCAATATATTGTTGGACTGATTCAACAATCGTACTGGATTGGCTAGCTGGAGATGCATCTACCTACCCTACCTTTATAGCAAATAGAATTGCAAGGATTCAGGAAATGACATCCACTTTCATTTGGAAGCATGTAAGATCGAAAGATAATCCTGCTGACTTAGTATCGCGTGGAACATTACCAGAAAATCTTTTACAATCTCATATTTGGTTCAATGGGCCAGAGTATTTACTGCAGATGCCCAAGCTTTGGCCCAGACGGAATCACTCATACTATTCGTCAATCGATAATCCTGAACAAATCAAGGCGAAGACAACGAAGACAACTAACATCAAGTCTCAAGATTTCTTAGCAACGATGAAATTTTTAAATGACTTTCCCAGGCTACGGCGTATATTTGGCTACATCCTGCGATTCATCACGAACTGCAAGCGGAGAATTTGTAAGAAGGAGAAGATGAAAGGAATGATTTCTGCAGATGAACTGGATACTGCCGTATTGCGTATGGTAGCTATTGTACAGAAACAAGAATTCACAGAAGATTTCGAGCATTTAGAAAGATTTTCAACGGTCTCTTCTAGAAGTCGTCTCAGATCATTATGTCCATTCATGGATAAGCAATCGGAATTTCAACTCATCAGAGTAGGAGGGCGCCTTCGACACTCAGACCTACCATATTCAGTGAAATATCCGGTCCTCCTCCCAAGAAAACATTCCTTCGTTCTATCGTTAATAAATTATTATCATATAAAAAACTTACATGCAGGTCCACAAGCACTCATAGCTTTCATTAGACAAAGATTTTGGCTCATTAATGCGAGAAGTATTGCTAGACAGGTTGTCCATAGGTGTATTCGCTGCTTTCGATCACGACCACAGATGTTCCAGCAAGTTATGGGAAACTTACCACCACATCGTCTTCAACCTTCCAGGCCATTTACCAACTCAGGTGTTGATTTCTGTGGGCCATTTTGGGCCCACTATCGAATTAGAGGAAAGAGACCCTACAAGGTTTACGTTGCAGTCTTTATTTGTTTTGCTACAAAGGCCGTTCATATGGAGCTGGTGTCAGATTTATCAACAGGTGCCTTCATTGCAGCACTCAAACGTTTCATCGCTCGAAGAGGCTACTGCAAAACCCTCTATTGTGATAATGCAACGAATTTTGTTGGGGCTAGAAGAGAGCTAAGTGAACTTCAGAAGCAGCTCAACTCACAACAGTCTAAAGAGCTGATCATGACCTACTGCTCAGAGAATGGTATTGAATTTCGACACATACCCCCCCGCTCCCCACACTTCGGTGGATTGTGGGAAGCAGCCGTAAAGTCTGCAAAGACTCATTTGGTTCGAACTGTAAACGGTGCATCATTATCCTATGAAGAGCTTTTGACCATTGTTACCCAAATTGAAGCAGTATTAAACTCGCGGCCTCTGACTGCCATGTCGTCAGATCCAGCAGATTTAGAAGCCCTTACACCAGGACATTTTTTGATCGGTAGTCCATTAAATTCAATCGCAGAACCCAATTTGATGGAGGAAAATATAAATCGCCTATCCAGATGGCAACAAATTCGGGCCTTGCAACAAGGATTTTGGTCTCGATGGTCAAAGGAATATATTACCTCACTGCAACAAAAATTAAAATGGAATTCCAAGTCATCTGATGTCAAAATTGGTTCTTTGGTGCTCGTCTCTGATGAGAATCTTCCTCCACAAAGGTGGTTACTTGGTCGTATCGTACATACTTATCCTGGTTCAGACGGTATTGTACGAGTTGTCCTATTGAAGACAAAAAATGGCGAAATCAAGCGAGCGGTGCAGAAGCTGTGTCCGTTGCCCATCGATGATGTACATGATGAAGAAAATAAAGGTTGAAAGGAATCCTTTCAAGGCGGCCCTGATGTTCAATCCTGGATCAATTAAAATTAATATTCAATTTGTAATTTATAGATTTGCTTAACATAACGTCATGTTTAATTTGTCTTAATTAAAATCAATATTTAACATTGTGATTTCACTTAATGATTTGCTCAATTATACACTCCATTGTGAATTTGCTTAATCTGTCTACAACACATTGTTAAATTGTTATATTACCATGTGAGTATTGGTGTGAGCTTCACTCACGAAAAGATACTCTTTGGACAGCTTTCAACGAGACCAGAGCAGCGTGTTAAATTGTAAAATAAAATTTGTTAAAGTTGAACTACTTTGTTTTAAATTACGGTCCTTCGAAAAATTCCACAAATTCGTCGACAGTCAAAAAGGCTTGACTCAACATGTCTCTCTGAATAACCCGGCCCAAGTACAAACAAACTCTCTGCCACCAAACAATCCAGATAATTTAAACATGACCCAAGCTGGAAAGGGGCTATGGCCCCATAGTCAGCCAAATAGTGCATTACATACCCGGCCTATACAGGTTACATAGTTTACACATACAACACCAAGTGAATGGCAGATAAGTGAAAGTGTGAACCAAATTAATTCGAATGTAAGAAATAAAGATACAATTTTGAGTAAAATCAATTGTAGTTTCTGTAAATTAAGAGGCCATACGTATTCCGAGTGCCTAAAAAGAAAGAACATGCCCTACTGTGTAAACTGTAGGATGTATAACCACGATGTGCGAGATTGCAGACGCAAAAACACTATTCCTCCTAATAGAGATTTTTCCAATAATCGAGCTCCATCTGAATTAAATCCCAGTAATCAGCGAGTGTTAAGGTGCATAGCGGTCTGCCGTCGAAAAAAGGGACTACATAGAAGGAGAGCAGAGTCTATGGACCTCGGAGAGTGAGAAAACGAAAGAAAGACAGGGAAATTATTAATAAAAGCGAAAGGACAGCCACTCTGCAAAATGTTAGATATCTCTGCCCAGATTATGAAGAGCCGGAGGACTTAGTAAACGATCCCCGTGCGATCTAGCTAGAAATGAACTTGGCCTGGAAGAAAGCCTAAATAACGAGGAAAAAAGCACTATTTTTCAGTTGTGCAATGAACACAACGACATATTTTACATAAAAGGTGAAAGACTCACCTACACAAACGCAATAACCCAACACATTCCCTTGATTCAAGATCAGGCACCCATTAATCAGAAAATGTATAGGTTACCAGAAACACAGAGGAACGTTATAAATGAGCAGCTATGAGAAATGTTGGACAGTGGTGTAGTCGAGCCCAGTAAAAGTCCGTGAAATTCGCCTCTCCTGGTAGTCCCCAAAAAAGCGGGACCAGACGACGATAAAAGATGGCGCGTCGTAGTCGATTTTCGAAAATTGAACGAAAAGATTATACGCGACGCACTTCCACTTCCCCGAATCAAGGATATCCTCGACAAAATAGGTCACGCACGGTATTTCACCACCCTCGATTTGGCCAACGGGTATCATCAAGTGCTAGTCGACCCAAAAGATCGACACAAAACAGCCTACAGTACGACTTATGGGCACTATGAGTTTAAGCGCTTAAAGGAGCCCCGGCAACCTTTCAACGCCTCATGAATTTCGTTATAACAGGCTTACAGGGGCTAGAGTGCTTCGTGTATTTGGATGACATAGTCATCTATGGTAAGAACCTCAATGATCACAACGTAAAACTGCGTAAAGTGTTTGATAAACTACGAGAAAACAATCTCAAACTGCAGCCCGAAAATGCCAGTTCTAGAGAAAAGAAGTTGGCTACCTTGGGCATAAATGTTCAAGTCAAGGGACACTATCAGACCCCAGTAAGACGGCATGCGTCCAGACCTTCCCTGTTCCCCGCACAGTAAGGCAAGTCTAATCATTTTTAGGACTTGCCAACTATTAAAGAATATTTATACCCGACTTCTCAAGGATAGTTCGTCCAATAACAAATTTACTCCGAAAGGATGTTAAATTTAATTGGACGGAGAAATGTCAGGAAGCTTTTCAAGCTATTAAAGTAGCTTTAGTCACACCTCTACTTCTAATATACCCTGATTTTTCCCAACCATTCAACTTGACAACGGACGCAAGTAGTGAGGCAATAGTTGCGTTACTTTCCCAAGGGGAGGTGGGAAAGGTTCAACCAATAGCCTATGCCAGTCGAACGCTAAATAAGGCCGAAAAGAATTATTCCACCATAGAAAAGGAGTTACTGGCTATAGTTTGGGCCACAAGAAATTTTATATGCTACCTCCAGGGACGCAAGTTCATGGTCTATATTGACAATAAACCAAAACCTAAAAGGAGTTTTTAATGTCACAGACCCAACTTCCCGTTTGGTGAGGTTTCACCTAAAACTTTCCGAATTCGCTTATCGCATAGAATATAAACCAGGGAAGTGTAACACAAATGCAGACGCTCTGAGTCGCATTCCCCAGGAAGTCTCTGAAGACACAAAGAAAACCTTCACGGTAAGGGCTTTAGTCTACCATCAAATGGACTCAGATGAGGATGAAAGTAACTCTTCAGAAACGCAGAAGCATACAACCATCCAATGCAACGTTATGACAAGGGCTCAAAGCCAAAAAGCCCAAGAGGTTGAACAAAGCCTCCCTACAGAAGAACAAAAGCAGAAAAACACCACAAAACCGCTGCAGCGAAAAACGCTTAAAGTGCCGGAAGAAATTTAATCCCCTGAGGCGGAAGAAAAAACCCCAGATACGCTTAAAGAAATACCGTCAGAAATAAGTAGAAATAACAAACCGGAAGTAATTACGAACACCCAGGAGATATTAACGATCTTAAGAGATTATCACGATTCTCCCTTCGGTGGCCACCAAGCAGTGCTGGGCACCGTTAATGAAAACATTAACTTCGTTAATCGTTAATCCGTTACTAAAAAAGTTAACTTCGTTAAACGTTAAAGGGTTACTTTACGGAAAATTTAACGGAAGTTAACATTAATCGTTAATCGTTAACTCCTAATAATAATTGTAATATTTATAGTATTGGACTAGTGAAATGAGAAAGTATATTCGCGGAGCAATGACCATTACATAGCTCGTGTGTTATTGAATCCTTGGCGCAATGATCATTCGTTTCGTCATTGCACCAATTACGCCTCCACAAGCTCATTCGTTTGCAATTATACATACATTACTTGTCATTCCTTATGTCAATAAGTGCGCTTTCAGCGGTGAGGAATTGCAAGTTATTGGAAAAATCAGCTGATTTTCAAGCCATCACTTTCAGATATCATATTTTTCAAGGTAAATTTTGAATATTTTCCAAAGCGAATTATTGAAAAACTTTCTCACATTATATATCCAATACAAGGCTCGATTAAATTTTTCTCCTATTACTTTACAATTCACAGTTTTTAATTTACAAAATTGAGAACTGTCATCTGTAAAATCGAATTACCGTCAAGATATCATGTGCTTGCTTTACCAAGCAATCATCATTCAATTAATTACGTAATTAGATCAATGATCATTCTAGTGCATCATGTGCCTAGGGTATAATACCCTTGCTTATAAAAAAATGTTTTGGTTGGGGAAGTTTAGGTAGGACATGGAAAATAAATATGAAAACAGTACATAAATCTTAGTTTGTTATAATATATATTTCGGAATCAAATTAAAATTACGGGTAAATCAAAATACTGGAGATCACTTGTGAAAAGCCGCAGCAAATTGGCGTTGTGTACCCAATTAACGGTTAACGAACATATGCAAAGTTAACGGAAGTTAAGGAGTCCGTTAATATTCTTAAAAGTTAATCCGTTACTGGAAAAGTTAACTTCGTTAATTAACGATTAACGGATTAACGGTCTTGTGTCCAGGTCTGCCACCAAGGTATAATAAAAACTTATAAGTGGATAAGACGCAAGTATTGGTGAAAACATATGATTAGCGACATCAAAAGGTACGTTAAGAAATGCTCTAAATGCCAAACGAATGCCGAATGCCAATGGTGATAACAGACATAGCAGAGCAACCATTTGACAAGCTCTACCTGGACATTGTGGGCCCTTTGGAAGAAACCGCCACAGGTAATAAATATATTCTGACCTTTCAATATAATTTGACCAAATTTGTCGATTGGTATGCCATACCCAACGGAGAAGCAATTACAGTAGCAAAAATTTCCTTCGACGAAATCGTCACGCGCTACCGTATCCCCAAAAGAATAGTTAGTGATCAGGGATCTAATTTCCTAAGTGAACTACTCAAAAGGGTGTGTAAACTCTTAAGGTTAAAAAAGCTACAAACTTCAGCTTATCATCCCCAGTCTAATGGAGCACTGGAGCGTGCCCATAGACCCCTTATAGAGTATCTGCGAACCATCGTAGATGAAAATCCCAAAACATGGGATCAATATCTACGCACCGCTGCGTTCGTGTACAACAACAGCGTACACGAGGGTGCGAAACTGACCCAAATGGACTGCCCTTACGGCTTTACAGCGGACGTCCCAACAAATTTAAAACGGGAGCCTGAACCAGTTTATAACCATGAAAGCTATTACCATATACTATGGTAACAAGAAACGCTCCAAGGGGTATTACGATAAAACAATACGGCCCCTAACATTCCACGTAGGAGGTCAAGTCCTCCTCAAGAGTGAAAGCCGACAGCACAAACGCTCACAAATTTGGTTAGGACCATATCTGGTAGCCTCAGTAATAAGTCCTGTAAACACAACCATCCAAATAGGTAAGCGCAGTGAAACAGTGCATAACAATAGGTTAAAACCTTATTATGATTAATGACGACTGGTTCTCAAACAAACAAAAAAGTGAAAACGGAAAAAATTCTCTAAATTAGGTGTAAAAAATAAAACATCCCAATATTAGTTTCACAATTAAACTAAGTATAGAGTAAGTGGTAAATAGCCCACCTTTTAACCGGGAAATGTTTTCTGTCCTCCCATATAGAACGAAATACTTAATGATGAACTTGGTGTTCGTGATGTGCGTGTGGCAGGTCATCTTTGGACAACTACGACAATCTGGAGAACCGATCTCAATCTCCCCAATCCCTAACTCGGGAATATTGTTTGAGGACATGGGCACCCTATTGGCGTACCACAGTACCTGGACAATATTGACGGAGTTGGACCTGTCCGAGCTCAGTAATCAGACCATGTTTGCAGAGAAAGCCGAACACTTGGTGCACCAGCTGTGTAAAAACTCGACTCAGTCACTCAACTGGTGTAAGGTGCAGCAAGTTTATGTACACAGCTTGCTGGAAAACATCAAACGACGCACAGAAACAATTCAAGAAGGGTACCAAAGTTCAGAGGTACAAGGTCAATTTTTGACGGATTGGGAAGCGCTCTGCACTTTATGTTCGGTATTATGGTCAGTACGAACGAAAAGGAAATTTATAGCCGGCTCATTGAACTGGAATCCAATACCCAGGCATTAACCAAGTTGGAGGCGCATCAAATCAGTGTGGTAAAAACAACACTCCAACAAATACAGAAACCCTTAACTTCACTTTTAGAACGTCAACGCCAGGTAAATTTACAAATAAATAACTTACTAAATACAACAGACGGGCTAAAACAAAGCCAACTCCGACAGGAAATAATAACTAGCCTCTTACTCCAAATAGTCGAAATAGAATTTCGACAACAAACTTTGCTAGAAATTATACAGTCCAGTAAAACTAACCAAATTCATCCGTTAATAATATCACCAAACAAACTACCACAAATCCCACTCTACGTGTCCAGAGCCCCAGGATTGCCTGTCCATGCTGTAACAAACAGCGCAGACACACGCTCTACTCATACGAGAAAAGTTAGTTATACGAATTAAGTTACCCATATTCAATGTACCCGAAATGAAATTGCAAAAGATACACTGTTTTCCAATACAGGTTGATAAGGAGCATTACCTCGTCCCGGACATAGAATATTCCTACATCGCCAGCCAGATCCAAACTCAGGATTTCATATTGTTTTAAGCTGAGGATGCAAAGGGACTTCATAAAGTTTCCAAGAACATCAGAGCCAGTACTTACGTAACGAAATTGGTAAAAACCCGAATTAAAGCCACACTAACCACAGAGTGTGTAATTAAATTGGTGTTCAACCCTCTGTCGGAGAACACCAATTGTAAACTGAGAGTACAAAAACCTCCCCGAAACGCTCTGATCTAAAATGAGTAGGGCCAATTCATTGATATTTTCGGTTACAGAACCCACAGTATTCCAAGTCACTTGCCCAGATAAATTCCATTTGTCCCGATTAACGAAACAAGGAACAATAGTAGTCAATGAGCCTTGTCAAATCCAGTTAAACGCATAAACTCTCCCTTTTGAAGCAGAAAACTTTCATCCCCTCACCTTTGTGCAACCACAGTACTTTCCACGTACAAACGAGACTGAAAGTCTCCTAAGGAAGTATGAGCAAAGCATGCCAAACGAAAATCATCAAAACAAACCAACTCAGACAGATGTAATAATGGGGGATGAAGTTACCCCTATCATCCACAAGGGAACCAAATCGTTGGATGAGATCAAATCTAAGGTGCACAAGATAGCCCAAAACTCAGCGTCACACCACACCAATGTTCTTTCCCACACATCAGTATCTCTAACCGGTCAACTAATGATAGCCTTACTAGTATATGTAGCTATTAGGTGGTGGTCCCATTCGCAATAAGGAAAAAACCAAAATCACCTACACTTGAAATAGAACTAGGAACCCACCCGGAAACAGAGAAACCCGAAGAAGATAACCCAAAAGCTACAAAATCAAAGCCACTTAAAAGATCACGAACCTTTCCGAGGGCTCCATCAATACAACTAATTTAAATGTGGAACTCAAAATCGGGGGAATAAATTCGGAAAATAGCCGAACCAATTTTAAATACAATAGACTTTTCTACTTAGACGGACAAGTCCAAAAGTATAAATCATTTAATATAGTTTACAAATAATACCAAATAATTCTAATACGTAGGAAGTAAAAAATATGTTTTTTTTTTATATATATTTCAAAAAATAACCATCTAGTATAAGTAAGAAATATTGATGAGTCGATTTTACATTAGACATAATAAAATTTGATTACGTCTAGTTTCTCCTCTATAAAATATATACATAGAAATAAAGATTAGAAATAATGAAACTCAACTAGGTATAACTAGTAGCGCAACCCACAGCCGATTAAAAAATAACAAAAAAAAAACATAAAATAAAATAAGTGAAAAACTTGCAATAAGGTGAGTGGTAAAGCTAACAAATAACATATCAAATAAAATTTAGAATTAACAGTAACTACAGTTAGCACGTAGAAAGTAGAGTTTTTATATATATAAATAAAATATTTAACATTAATTAACATAGAAAATGTAAGATATTATATTCCTCTTCGTATCTGTAAAATACAATATAGCAAAAAAAAATTCAAGTAAATAAACTAGAAAGTTAACTAGACACAATTAAGTAGTGTAGGCAAATACCTTCTAATAATAAAATAAAAAAGTTTTTAATAGACAAGTAGAACAAAAGAAAAAAACAAATTAAGTAGAAATAATAAAATTAAATTAAAAATAACAAAACAAGTAGAATATCGATAAAATAGAGGTAGAGTAAATTGAGTTAGCCTAAATCAAATACGACCGATGATCTGCAACAAATATAGAACCCTATAAATATAAAAAAAAGGGCAGCAATATCCCCGAAACAGAAAAAGGGGGGCAGATAAAGCAAAAGATTTCCTTTTATTGAAGACATAAAATTTTTTTTATTCAAAAATTAAAAGAAAAGAGAAGAAAATAGGACAGATACACAAAAAATTTAAAAGAAAAGATTTTTTTTTCTCAATATAAAAAAAAAAAATATGTACATAAAGATTAATTGATTAGTCCCAGTCCTCATCAGAGTTCTCGTTGACAGCGGGAGGGGGTGGAGTTACCATCAGCGCCCGAATCAAGTCCGCGAATGGGGGATGGCAACATTCGCAAAGCCCGTGTATGCCGCTCACATTGATAACACCACCTGAAAAAAAAAGGAATAAGTCAATGAACAAAAGAAAAAGGGGCAGGTAAGACTTACCCATTGCTGTCCACGACTGCCCCCGTGCGGGTCTAACCACAGTTGAACCTGGTAGGAGCATCCTACGATTGCCTCCTCGCATCATACGGTGAGGGATCGATGGCCCGTTCTCCTAATACCAGACGGAGAGGGCCACGCCAGCCAGACCTAATGTGGACCACGGCAATCTCATACGCAATGGTACATAGCCCCGATGGGCTGTAGAAAGAACGATGATATAACGCGTGGCGAACAACTTTGCGAGTGACCAAAAGATGCAATATATAAACTATGGGCACCCCAAAATGCTGAGATCAGCCACAATAACCCAGATTAACAATATTTTTTTATTATCAATCTTCTCTAATGTTTCATTTAGGATTTTTTTTCTTTCGGTCCATTTTTCTGCCCCCAAGCAAGATTAGGACATTGTATCATTTTATATATCTTATCGAGAGCTATTCCGCTTCAAAGAATAGCTCTCTTATTCACAGAGGGAAGGAATGTTGTGTATACATACATATATGCAAAGACAGTCCCATCTAGCCTGGTAAATGTATTTAGAAAATTTTCATAAGCTAACCATGCTTAAAAACTTGGTTGGCTTATCAGAAAAATACGCGAAGAAAACAGCGTCAGCAGTTCTTTCACATATTTCTTTCACATATTTTTCCCACAAATATTACGCTAAAAAATTCACGATAAGAAAGTCGCGCAGCATAAATATATTACATGTATACGAGCACCGCGATTTTCAAACGACGGGACGCTGGCTGATGTTTACTAAAGGATAGAATTACATTTCGTCAAGCCGCCGTCCATCGAAAAATATTCTGGACATGTTTAATCAAGTCCGGTGTAATATAAGCTGTGATAATTAGCTGAACTCACTCCCAAGTTTATGTGTGTTCCCTTAATCACACTATTAACAAATGTACATGCACTATAGTTGCTTAAGATAAATGTGTTTAACAGCACCACTCAAGAGCAAGCACAGCCAGTTGCAGATTAGACATGTAATGAATTAGATCGCATTAAATCCATTTTGAACTCATAATAAGAAGTAGTTTTCATCAATCCGTATAACATGGCGCAGTCGGTCGTAATTTTGAAGTGTTGCAATTGAAACTAAAAACAAGAACCTGTATTGAAATCCAGAAGTGATAGTGGATTTATTGAAAAAATCTGTGGAATATAAAATATAGAAGTGATAGTGGTGATAATGGATTTCCCAAAGCCTCAGCAGCTCAGTCTCGACGGGAATCTCCGAGAAAATTGGAAAAAGTTTAAGACCCATTTTACAATTTATTCAACTGCAACTAAAACGGATGGAGAGGAAGAGCCAATACAAGTAGCAAGGTTTCTGAGCTGTGCTGGCAGCGAAGCAATTGAATTATTCCACACGTTTAATTTGTCGGAAGCGAACAAAAAGAAAATTAGTGAGGTCACAGCAAAGTTTGAAGAGTACTGTAATCCTAGATCCAACATTGTGTATGAACGATTTTTGTTCTACTCGAGAAATCAGTGGAAGGTGAACCGTTCGATCACTTTTTAAAAGAAATATCAGCACTAGTAGAAAGCTGTAGTTTTGGAACTGAGAAAGAGTCCATGCTGAGAGATCGCATTGTCATTGGAATTGGGGACCAAACAATAAAGACGTAGCTACTTAAACAGAACGAGCTAACATTAACAAAAGCAATTGAAATATGCTGTATTGCAGAGATTACTGGAGTCCAAAGCAAGGTGATGCAGAATGAGATGCCAACGCAATCCAGGAATGCATCCACTGTTCATGCCGTAAGGAAAACCGAGGGAGGTGGTAGTAAAAGCGCGCACAATTATGAGAATAATACTAATAAAAAAAATCTAAATTATGATTTCAGAAATGTAAAAGCAAATTCACGTCAATTTGGGAGTAACAGCAAAAATAAAAATCAAGTTCAACCAAGCAAAAAACAGTGTACATATTGTAATTATACATATACAAGGCAAATGTCCCGCTTTCGGAAAAAAATGTGTTTCGTGCGGCAAGTTTAATCATTTTGCAGCTGTTTGTCTGAAATCCACGCAGGTTAGTGATCTTGCGCTAAAGAATGGCGTTATTGACTGTGGTGACGATTTACTTTATGTTGATTCATTGAACAGTACAATTGTTGACATCTTGTATTGGACAGAAAATCTTTACATTGAGAATACGATAGTGAAATTTAAGCTCGATGCAGGCTCACAGGTTAATATTTTGCCAAAAAATATTTTCGAAAGGTTAAGACCCCAGCCGAAAATGTTTCCATTTAGAGTTAGGTTAGAAGCATATGGAGGATTCAATTTACGTGTCATAGGGAAAATTAATAGCATGGTAACGTATAAAGGTAGTACTTACAAGCTAGATTTCATAGTGGCTGATGTGACATCACAACCTTTGTTAGGACTAAAATCGTGTAGAGAATTGGGCTTGATACAACGAGTGAACTCAATTGAGTTGCAAGATAGGCCAACATTTATTTCAGAACATAAAGATATCTTCACAGGCTTTGGACGTTTTCCGAACAAATGTAGTATAGAACTTAGAGAAGGGGCCCAACCAGTAAGTAAACCCCCAAGGAGATTACCTTTGAGTATTAGGGAGCGGGTAAAGGATTCGCTTAGTAAAATGGAAAAGAGAGGTATAGTTTCCAAAGTAGATTCCCCATCGGAATGGGCTCACAACATGGTGGTGGTGGAAAAGAAAGATAAGTCCTTGCGAATATGTTTAGACCCAAAGGAATTAAATTCATGTATTAAGGACGAACACTTTATAATTCCTAGTTTTGAAGATTTTAGAACAGAAATGAGAGGTATGAAGTATTTTACAGTTCTAGATTTAAAAGAAGGCTTCTGGCAAGTTGAGCTTTTCGGATGCTATCAATTCAATGTTTTACCTTTTGGTGTCAAAATAGCACCAGAGAAGTTCCAAAAGCTGAACATGAAGTATTTTGGAAACTTGCCAGGAACGTTTATTTATATCGATGATATTATCATTGGGGGAAAACCAAGTGCGGAACATGATGTAAACTTAAAGAAAGTCATAGAAAGGGCAAAAGAGTTGAATGTGAAATTTAACCCAGATAAGGTACAGTACAAAGTACAGCAAGTTAAATATTTAGGGCATATCTTCTCAGCAGAAGGGGTTAGACCAGACCCGCAGAGGGTTGAAGCAATTAAAAACATCGAAGTGCCCAGCAACCAAAAAGGACTGCAAAAGGTTTTAGGAACAATTAACTATTTAAGAAATTTTATTCCCCATCTAGCAGAATTAACGAGGCCGCTCAGAGAGTTATTACGAAAGAATATCTGCTTCAACTGGACGGCGAGGCATACTGAAACTTTGAACAATATTAAGACAGCTATTCAAAATGCCTCTATGTTGCACACATTTAACCCTGACTGTCAAGTAACAATACAATCAGACGCATCAAAATATGGTTTAGGCTGTTGCCTATTGCAGAATGGAAACCCAGTAAGCTATGCATCCAAAAGCTTATCCGAAACAGAAACCCACTATGCTCAGATCGAAAAGGAGCTCCTGGCCATAGTGTATGCATGTGAAAAATTTAATGATTTCATATATGGCACGAAAGTGTTAGTTCATACTGATCATAAGCCATTGGTATCGATCCTAGAAAAGCCTCTTAGCTCAAATTATTCGGTACGGTTACAAAGAATGAAAATAAAACTTCTCAAGTACGATATTGATATATGTAAAGTATATCCCTGGAAAAGATCTGCATATTGCGGATTTGCTTTCACGCAATCCTGCGCAGGATCATGAAGTTAGATTAGACAAATTACTGACGGAGGTAGTTCATAGCGTTAGTATGAGTGACACAGCAAAAGAAAGATATAAACTTGAATCCAGTAAAGATGAAATGTTAGTGAAATTAAGAAAATATTATAATGAAGGTTGGACAGTGTCGAAGAGCAAAGTACCCGACGAAATGAAATTTTATTGGAATATAAAAGATGAGTTATATGAAGAAGATGGGCTAGTTTTCTATGAGGATCGCATATTCGTACCGGAAACTCTAAAAAGCAATGCATTACAGACATTGCATGCGAATCACTTTGGTATAACTAAAACAGTAGCAAGAGCAAAAACTTTATTTTACTGGCCATATATGGCCCGGGATATTGAAAACCTTATCAGTAGATGTCAGACTTGTGAAAGATTCAGATATGCAAATAAAAAACATGACATGATAGTACGGCCTATTCCCGACTACCCTTACCAAAAGGTCGGTTGCGATATTTTAGAATTCAAAAGTAAGAACTTTTTAATAGTAATTGATTATTATTCAAGATGGCTAGATATCAAAGAATTGCCTACCAAAACCTCAACTAGTGTGATTGAGGCTTTGAAAGAAATATTTTCTTCAAATGGGATTCCAGAAGAAGTAACTTGCGACAATCAACCATTCAACTCATATATGTAAGTGTCATGAATTTGCTCAAAAGTGGGAGTTTAAATTCACATATTCCAGTCCGTACTACCCAAAGTCAAACGGTTTAGCTGAAAAAGCCGTACATATTGCAAAAATCATGCTTAGAAAATCCGACAATGATAACCAAGATGTCTATATCTCGTTATTAGAATATCGCAGTTGTATAACACCAAGCATCGGTTACGCACCTTGTCAGCTGTTTATGAGCAGGTTTCTCAGAACTAAACACCCCATTTCAAAAAATTTGTTGATCCCTAAAGTAGTAACGGAAAAAGTACGTATAAGAATGGAAGATGCAAAAGCTAGACAAAAATACTATTATGACAAGAACGCGAATAGTAAAAATTTAATAATAGAACCGAACAATTACGTCGTTTACAGGAGAAGGGGTAGATGGGAACCGGGAGTAGTAGAGGCTAAATGTAATGCCCCAAGATCGTATCTAATAAGGAACGAAAATAATCAGCTACTTCGAAGAAATACGGAGCACTTGAGAAGGTCTGTAAATCAACGTAGATTCAAAGATATATATACTCCCATAGAAAATTCAGGCCAGAGATCACATCAAACTCCAAGCAACCCACACAGTCCTGTACAAGATGTCAACAGTTCACAAAGTCATATCGGTTCTAGTGATAGTGCAACTACCAGCTATGGTATAGCACCACAGTCACTACCAAGCCGGCTAGGTAACTACCTAACAAGATATGGCCGAGCATCAAGAAAACCTGATTATTATCAAGCATAAATATATTTCAATTCGGGCACACAAGAATTATGCGAAATGATTTGGACTAATTTACTAATGCATAGATGTAATATAAGTTGTGATAATTAGCTGAACTCACTCCCAAGTTTATGTGTGTTCCCTTAATCACACTATTAACAAATGTACATACAATATAGTTGCTTAAGATAAATGTGTTTTACAGCACCACTCAAGTGCAAGCACAGCCAGTTGCAGATTAGACTTGTAATGAATTAGATCGCATTAAATCCATTTTGAACTCATAATAACAAGTAGTTTTCATCAATCCGTATAACAAACGAATGAAAAATTTCCTCAGGGTAGAAATGCAAACGATGCATTTTCTACCCTGAACGATGGCTCTTGATTGCAATGAATGTGATCAAAAAGAGAGTTCGTTTTTAAATTCTCAGCGGTGCGGTTGTCGAAAAAAGGAAATTAAATATTCGGTCTTATTTGTTCGGAGATAAAAAGAAGATAGTTAATTTTGCAACGGAAACAGATATGAGTAGAGTAACTACCTTGATGATACAAACTAAATTGTTTCTACAAGTTACCTTAGTTTTAATAAATAACTTAGTTTTTACGCAATAAAAGATTGAACAGAAAAGAAAAGGAAAGTAGAAGAAGTGAAATTAGGCTAACTGAAAGTGTGTTGTTAATTAAAGGGTAAATAATAAAGAAAATCAGAGAGGACTAACTAACACACAAGCATTTTGGGTTAACAATACCTTGTCCCGGTTTTATTAGGTAAGATAAAAGATAATATAACAATGCTCTTAGCCGATCTCCAGCGGTGATGCTGATAAACGACCCGTTATTGACTAAAGGGTCTTCGAATAAGAGGTGTAATTCTGATATTCAAAGAAAAATTCAATTTTTTGAGATAAATGATCCGATCTTTATTTCATTATAAAGAGGAAGGTATGCCGTTAATAATGAAAAATAACATCAGCCAAATGACTGCCGGGACCACGCCTACAGGACCATATCCTTTTCATGAAATTTTCCATAACCAAATCGCAAAGTGGCTGCCCTATGTCCTCAATAGCCTCACGATTTCCATCTTTGAGGTCTTGAATCGACGCTGGGCTGTTGGCGTAGACCTTCCCTTTCACGTGGCCCCAAAGGAAGAAGTCGCAAGGTGTTAAGTTACAAGATCTCGGTGGCCAATTGTGATCACCTCTTCGAGAGATAACACGGTCCTCCGGAAACTTTTCCAATAAAATATCAATGGTTTCGTTGCTTGTATGGCACGTAGCGCCAACTTGTTGAAAGTGAATGTTGTTCAGATCAATACCATCCAATTCCGGCCATAAAAAATCATTAATCATCTGTCGATAGCGCAATCCATTCACCGTAACTGTTGCTCCAGCCTCATTTTCAAAAAAGTAAGGTCCAATGTCCCCGCGGGACCATAAAGCGCACCAAACAGTCACACGTTGAGGATAGAGAGGCTTTTCAACAATAACTCTTCGGTTTTCCGAGCCCCAGATGCGACAATTTTTCTTGTTGACGAAGCCATCGAGGTGGAAATGGGTCTCATCACTCAAGGTGAGCTTTCGATGGAATTCCGGATCATTTTCATGCATTTCAAGGACCCAATCAGCAAAGACTCTGTTATGTGTCGAAATTGCAAAAGAAAAGGGATGTGGTGACCTAAAAGGAATAAATATTAAAAACTTGGGAATAATATAATGAAATTGTATTTACCTTGTTGTGTTGTCCCGTGATGTCCAACAGTATTCAATTTGATTGATTCTGCAAGGAATTTTCATTTTATTTTCAGCTCGATATGAGAAATAAAGCAAAGAAGTACCTATATACATGTAAATCACTGCATATGCACCTCCTGCAAGATTGGCGGTATCAATTCGGATTTAAAGTTATAAAGGGCACGGCGATGCTCCTTGCTCCTGAAATTAATAATAGTATGAGGACAGTCATATAATAAACATATAGCCATATCTACTATACCTGCATCGTTGGATATATCTTAATTTTCGTTGGATTTCGGACGTCTGTAATTAGGATTAAGTAGTATTAAGTTGAAGTCGAATTACTAAATTATATTTTCAAATTCACTTACCACTGTTAAGATGATGTAAGACAGGTGGGGTATTGTGCGAAGTCCAGGTTAAAACAAAACTAGAAAGGAAAAGGTGGTATTTATCTTGTTTATATGTAGAATCGGTATTGAAATAGTTTGACTTACCTCGTTCAGTCTTCCCTGCATCACTATTAGCACATTATACAACATTATCACCAATACGAATGCGACAATTTTCCTTACTGAACTTCAATCGGCAGTAATATAAGACAAATTGGTCCGACCGCAGCCCAAAGCACAACATAAAGCATATTCGACCCGAAAATGTTGGAAAAATTCCAAATTTTATTTTATTCAAAGACGCCGATTAAAACAAATGGGACGGCCTAAAGAAATCTCGGCAATGTACCCAAGTTTAAAAAAAAGAAAAAAATCGAACTGAGCCAATTATTTAGACCAGTTACGAAAACAATGTTATTGCAATAAAGTGCAAGAATCTGCAAGAAATACGGGCAGGAAATAGCAAATAGGGGGCTTACGCTGGGAGAAGCTTTGGTAGGTGAAGTGGTCGGCCATTACAAGTTAGCCAGTGATAAAAGAAAGAAGTGTCGGTACGAAAATTATAAAGAAATAAAGTTTTAGAAAGAGCCTCGAAGTTGGAATTTAAAAAGAAAAAAAAAGGAAAAAGGGCAAAGGACGGAGGATAGAAAAAGGATATTGGAGGGAAGTCGTGAGAAGCGGAGGAAAGTAAAAAAAAAAAACGGATAAGCAGGATATCAGTGAAGAACGTGATCAGGAATGATTGAACTGAGATCAATCGCATATGCGTGCAGAAATTTTTTAAATTAAAAAGAAAACAGGAATATTCAAGATAAGTACTCCTTTTCTTAATGTTATTTTTTTTTGTTTGTCTATATTTAATTGAAATTATAAATTACAAGTCTTGAATTTTTAAGTCGTGATTAAGTGGTTCGCACTACCTTGCTTGCCGCGGAAAGCTTTAGTTTTTTTTATGTTTTTCTTCTCCTCAAAAATTCAATTCAATTTTTTTGGCTTCAGTACTAGTAATTACTGAACGATTACGAATTATAACGTTTTCCATTAAGTACGAAAGAGTTTTTCTTATTTTTTTAATTTTTTATTTATATCTCATTCCCGAGTTCGTGGACTCTAATAACCACGTGGCGCCCAAAGGTGTTTAAGTCCCACCCTTTCTCCATCGCTAGCCGGGGTAACGATTGCGCGCAGCCAGAGTGCGTAACAACTCGACGTTGTTGATGATCGGCCGGCTTGAGTTTGTGGCGACGTCGGCCTACCGCCGACGCTTATCTGTAACACAACGTTGACGCGCGTCGTTAATACGCGCGATTGGCAGTCCCAGAAACAGTGCCACAACAATTGTAGGTTTTGTGGAACCAATAGAACTGCTACTTTGCGCGTTGTAGGCGTGGTAAGGTTGGCGAAACTTAGCAACCTTTCAAAAAATGTTTTGTTTTCTTTTTGAAGTCTTTGTTTTAAAAAATACTTTTATGTTTGTTTTTCATCCAACAAACATGTTTCGAAAATAAGAGAAATAATTATTAAGTAAATAACTGTGTTAGAAGATTCAATAAAGAACTATTCAGTATCCAAAAATTGCGTTTACTTGTCAATTAAATTGCTATCTGGATAATTTGTTTTAAAACCATTTCTTTTCTCATCATAGCTCTACGACTAGTACTGAGTAATTCTCGCCCCAAGGTGCTACATATACTGAGCCAAATCCGAAAAACCCTAACTTGGAGGTTCCTCGATTTACCAAGATACAGAGAAGCCAGCAACAATAATACGTCGGCAGCAACATTCCCGCAGCCATTCGCAGAACTCAAGATCGTACTGCGTAGTGCTACAACTCCCATCAAGCAATAACATCATTTTGAAGTTTAAATATAGATACACACATCTATAATTGGTGACCCCGACAAGAGGCAGCGTTAGTGAGCCAGAGGCCTACAGTCACAAGATACCAGATGAGAGAATTTGGAGTCTTACTGCCATTTCGCATTTAGGGCAGATATAAGGTTGTAGCCAATATTGAGTTCAGTTAATTCTATTATTATTACTGTTTCTTGTTTTTCACTTACAGTTTTTTTTTACTATTGTTCATTTATATAGTATATACTTATATTTTCCTGTTATATATACCTATATATACATATATTCACCCCATTTTATATACACGTGTAGCGGCACATTTTTGCAGTTAGTATATAGTTTTTTTTATTGAAGTCCCTTTTATAAGTTGAAGCGTGTAAACCCCCCGCAACCCTCAAAGTAGCTGGTTGACATAATAGTGGTTTCACTTTTGTATTAAAGGCCTGCGATGTGGTATGGCCCGTCGTGAGTCGAAGTCGTGTAATATTACTAGTGATATTACAGGTTCTAGTTTGGATACCCCCGCTGATAACCCGGCGCGGTCTTCGTCGTTTGACACTTCCCCCCAATGAGCATCGGCGCGGTGTCAGTTAAGCCGGCTCCTTTTTGGAAGTCCAACCTAGAATTGTGGTTCCTCCAGCTGGAGTCCCAGTTTGAGTTAGCGGGAATCAGCCAAGATAAGACCAAGTTCCATTGTGTGGCCAGCGCTCTTGACGAAAGTGTGGTACGTGTGATTAGTGACATAATACAAGAACCACCCTTACTCAACAGGTATCAAACGTTGAAGGAAGCATTAACTTCCAGGATGTCCGGTAGTGAAAACCAGAAATTACAGCAGGTTCTAACCGAGATGTCATTAGGCGATTCCCCCCCATCTCAACTCCTCAGAGAGATGCGTAGTCTAAGCAGAGGTAAAATAGGCGAAGAAGTTCTAAAGTCACTTTGGCTACAACGTTTGCCAGGCAACATGCAAGCTATATTGGCATGTAACCCAGGAACATTGGATGCACTAGCCGCTTGTGCAGACGCAATCAAAGAGGTCAACACATGGTTCGAGGTCTTCTCGGTTTCAGCCAACATAGTTCCAGAGAGTCTAACCCAGTCATTCAATCAGTTAGCCGTCAAGGTCAGTAAGCTGGAAAGGCTGGTGGAACAAGGATTGAATCGTCGAAGTTCCAGTTCTCGAAATAGCCCACCTAGAAGTAGGAGCAGGTATAGGTCTACTTCACGTGGGTCAGATTCCAGCCACGCCAAGGAAGTATGCTGGTATCATCGCAAATTTCAGGATAACGCAAAAAAGTGTATTCCTCCATGTAAGTATTCAAATCTATGTACTAAACAAATAAATACTTCCGATCATGCGTTAAACTAATTTGCCCTCCTCCCTTGACGACCGGGGGAAGCGGCAACTCGAATAGTCGTCTTTACGTCATCGATCAAAATTCAAAGAAAAGTTTCCTAATAGACACAGGGGCAGATGTCTCAGTTGTCCCGGCGTCTTCAACGGATAGACGTATGAAGTCACTTCTTTGTCTTCAAGCGGCAAATTGTTCAACTATTAACACATTCGGCCAGAAACTGTTAACCTTAAATCTAGGCCTCCGTCGTGTTTTTTCTTGGCAGTTTATAATTGCTGATATTACGAGACCCATACTGGGCGCAGACTTTTTGAGTCACTATGGGCTTCTCGTTGACATCAAGAAGAAATTGTTGATTGATCCGCTAACTTCCCTAAAAACGACAGGGAAGCGAGTTTTTTGTCAGTCATCAGCGCTGTCTATCTGTATAGAGTCGACAGTAAACCCCAAAATTCAGAATCTCCTGCGAAGCTTCAAAGTTATTACACTGAGTACAGGTTTTGACAACCCGGTTAAACACACAGTCACTCACCATATTCTTACTAAAGGTCCTCCAGTCGCAGCTAAAGTACGACGTCTTCCGCCCGATAAACTAGCGGCGGCATAGAAGGAGTTTGACTTCCTTTTGCGAGAAGGTATTTGTCGACCGTCGAAAAGCTGTTGGTCCTCACCTCTCCACTTAGTTAAAAAAACGAATGGCGAATGGAGACCGTGCGGCGATTACAGAAGTCTTAATTCCTGTACAATTCCTGACAGACACCCTATTCCTTTAATTCACGATTTTTCGTACAACTTGGATGGCTGTAAATTTTTTTTCAACGTTGGACCTAACTAAAGCTTACCACCAGATCCCAATCGAACCCGTAGACATTCCGAAAACAGCGATGTGTACACCTTTCGGACTGTTTGAGTTTACGCGGATGACTTTCGGCCTTTGTAACGCCGCGCAAACTTTCCAAAGGTTTATACATTCGATTTTGAAACAATTTTCATTTTGTTTCACTTATTTGGATGACATTTTAATAGCTTCAAAATCCGAAAGCGAGCACCTCAATCATTTAGAGCTAGTTTTTGCGCGACTTAAAGAATACAGGTTGATAATTAATGTTAGCAAATGCAAATTTCTATTACCAGAGGTGACCTTTTTAGGCCACTTAATTTCAGAAAAAGGTATTAAACCGCCCCCGGATCGGGTTGAAGCAATCACTAAATGCAAGCTTCCGGTTACTGTGAAAGACCTCCGTCGTTTTTTAGGTATGATAAACTTCTACCGTCGTTTTTTACCGCAGGCCGCACAGAATCAGGCAATATTAAATGATTTCCTTAAAGGTTCCAAGAAGGAAGGCAATCGCAAAATAGGTTGGACAGAAGAGGCTAGTAAGGCTTTCGAGTCTGTTAAGAAGCAGCTGTCCGAGGTTACCCTTCTAGCCTTTCCCAGTTCTTCCGCTGAGGTAGCTTTGTGGGTGGACGCTTCGGATACCGCCATTGGAGCTAACGGTCAGCAGAAGATCGACGACACCTGGCAACCTCTGGGTTTCTTTTCTGTCAAACTGAATGGCGCGCAACGTAATTATAGCACATACGATCGCGAAGGCGTCAAATACTTCAGGTTCCTGTTGGAGGGTCGCCCTTTCACCCTTTTCACGGATCACAAGCCCCTCACTTTTGCCTTCCAGCAAAACGCAGAAAAGGCATCACCCAGACAATTGCGACACCTCGATTTCGTGGGGCAGTTCACCACTGATTTAAAACACGTTTCCGGGAAGGATAACGTCGTAGCAGACGTGCTTTCAAGGTTGGAAGAGATCCATCTACCTAGCCTAATAGACTTCGGGGCTATTGCAGCAGCACAGACGGAAGACCTTGAGTTCCAGGATTTACTCCAAAACTCGCATTTCAAGTTCGAAAACTTTCCTATTTTTGGCACCGACAAACAGATTTATTGCGAAGTTTCTTCCGACAGGGCCAGGCCCTTCATTCCTAAGAATTTTAGACGTCAGATTTTTAAGTCAGTACACAATTTAGCTCATCCAAGTATTCGCGCTACTAATAAAATGATTACGTCGAAATTTTTTTGGAACTCGATAAATAAAGAGGTTAACTCTTGGGCTCGCTCTTGTTTAGATTGCCAACAATGTAAAGTTTCACGTCATGTTAAAAACTCTCTAGGTACATTCCCTTTTTCCTCCGGACGCTTCCAGGATATTCATATCGATCTGATTGGCCCTCTTCCACCGTCTCAAGGCTTTAGATACTCCCTCACGGCCATAGACAGATTCACACGTTGGCCTGAAGCAATTCCGTTAGCTGATATAAGTGCGGAAACCGTAGCCACAGCATTCTGTAATAACTGGATAGCACGATTCGGAGTCCCAAAGACAATAGTAACCGATCAAGGAGCACAGTTCGAATCGGCACTTTTTTCCGAGCTCGCAACCTTGTTAGGTTTCAAGCGAATCCGTACCACAGCGTAACACCCTCAAGCCGATGGCTTCCTCGAGCGTTGGCACAGAACGCTCAAAGCTACCCTCATGAGCTACAGAGAAAAGTCTTGGTCCAAAATACTACCTATGGTTCTGTTAGGCTTGAGGACAGTTTTCAGAGAGGAGTTCCTCGCTACACCAGCAGAATTGGTATTCGGCGAAAGTTTACGGCTACCGGGCGATTTTTTTCAAAAATCGCAAGTAGTTCCTTCAAACGAATTTGTAGTTACGCTCCGAAATTTGTTCTACGATATCAGGCCAATCCCCGCTTCGAATCACTCGCGTCAAGCTCCTTTTAGATTCAAAGAGCTCAATCACTGTTCACATGTCTTCATTCGGACGGATGCGGCTAGAGCCTCACTTCAGCCACCATACGAAGGTCCTTTCAGGGTAATTAAACGCGACGAATTTTATTTTACTTTGGAAGTAAAGGGCAAGGAAGTTAATGTTTCGATCAACCGTTTGAAACCTTGTTTTCAAGAAACCATCGAAGCAGACGAAAACACTGCATCACCACGCGAAACTCTTTTAACAGAAGAGCCCATCCAGCCTGCAATCGGAAGTTCTCCTACTGTGACAAATACTACTCATCAAAATGAGTTTGTTCATCTAGCGTCTGAAGACTCGGAAACACATGTGACCACACCTGATCCCACGGACCACCATAGGCCACCTTCAGAGGCCCAGGAGCAACGTCAGCGTCGTGTTAGATTCCTTTTGGACGACAATATGCGATTTCCCCAACAGACCACTCGCACTGGACGAATCACAAAACCACCTAAGCGTTTCTTAACGGATTAAAATTTCGGTTTTGCTGGTAGGGGAGTGTTGTGGCGACGTCGGCCTACCGCCGACGCTTATCTTTAACACAACGTTGACGCGCGTCGTTAATACGCGCGATTGGCAGTCCCAGAAACAGTGCCACAACAATTGTAGGTTTTGTGGAACCAATAGAACTGCTACTTTGCTCGTTGTAGGCGCGGTAAGGTTGGCGAAACTTAGCAACCTTTCAAAAAATGTTTTGTTTTCTTTTTGAAGTCTTTGTTTTAAAAAATACTTTTATGTTTGTTTTTCATCCAACAAACATGTTTCGAAAATAAGAGAAATAATTATTAAGTAAATAACTGTGTTAGAAGATTCAATAAAGAACTATTCAGTATCCAAAAATTGCGTTTACTTGTCAATTAAATTGCTATCTGGATAATTTGTTTTAAAACCACTTCTTTTCTCATAATAGCTCTACGACTAGTATTGAGGAATTCTCGCCTCAAGGTGCTACATATACTGAGCCAAATCCGAAGGACCCTAACTTGGAGGTTCCTCGATTTACCAAGATACAGAGAAGCCAGCAACAATAATACGTCGGCAACAACATTCCCGCAGCCATTCGCAGACCTCAAGAAAGTACTGCGTAGTGCTACAACTCCCATCAAGCAATAACATCATTTTGAAGATTAAATATAGATACACACATCTATAAGTTCTTGTGTTAACTGAACTTTATAAGCCTTAAGACCCCAATCTTTATGCAGAATACGGTGTAATGACGTTTGTGGAATACCTAATTCCAAAGAACGACGAGGAATGGACAAACCTGGGTTTTCTTCAACACTTTCGGCTACAGCAGCAATATTCTTGGCTGTTCTTGAGCGACGTGCACGGGTTTTATTCTTCACATCACTAACTTGTCCAGACAGCTCGAATTTTTCTACCAATTTCTGTATTGCTGTCCGACAAGGTGCTTCACGACGACCCAAAAATGTTCGAGTTTTACGAACCGTCTTTGCCATATTTTCACCATTTTTATAATGAATTTTAATAATTTCAATGCGTTGTTGAATCATGTATCGTTCCATTTTTATTAATGGCATAGTTTCTACTTGTCAAATGTCAAAAAATAACAGCTCCAAAAGTGACACCTACCAAATAGCGGGCTTATTAAAACAACACCTCTTATTGGAAAACCCTTTAGAATACAAATAGTTCAACAGAAAGATGAAACAATCAGAGCAATTTAGGAAGAATTAAAGCATACAAATTTTGATGATTATCTTGAGAGAGATATTCTTTTTAAATGTAAAGACGAAAATAAATTACCATATAAGCCTGTTGTATTCACCGAGTGTGTGGGAACAAAGTGCGGAAAATTAAAATGAACCATTGAACGAACTAAATAGACTATATTCCATCTTCTCTTAACCTAACTAAATATCTATTAAATCAATGCGTGTGCACGGCCACGGCTATATCACCAGACTGCCGTCTCGAACGTCGTTCATTTCAGTGCGTGTGCTGTATAAGTGATGCCAGAGTTTCTACAATTTCCTCCGCAGCAAAATCGAACATAGTGCGGTGTATGGAATCTCACTACGGGATTTCTGAGTCTCGTTGAACGCCTTATGGTCGGTGACATTGGAGGTGCCTCTGATTCGGCTCCTAGGTTGGCAGCTATATTTTCTTGCTAGAATCACGCTACTAGGAATAGAAGAAAGTCGATTAGTTCCATTAGATCTACTACTTGCCTGCTCCAGTGTTTCTCGAGCTAGTTCATCTGCTGTCAAAAAATCATCATTATCTGCATTGATCGGTTTGCGAGGTTTCAGTTGATGCTGATGGAGTCTCCATACTCCAAAAGGTGTAGCGATTAGGTACATCATCCGTCCCAATCGTTTCAGTACTATGCCCCGAACCCAAGGTGGTCCAGGCGAAAAGTTTTTGGCAAAAACCAACTGCTTTTTGTTGAAGCGTGCTTATGCCTGATGGGACTCCTCCGGGGATTGTGGACGCAATAGTGAAAGCGGCACCTTCGGCTGTCGACCATGTAACAGTTCTGCGGGTGATTTCCCAGTAATCGGGTTTGGAGTAGCTCGGAATGTGCTCAGGTGCTTTAGAAGCGCGTCGGCTTTATCTTCTCCTCCGCTGATAGCTTTCTTGAGCGCTCTTTTAAATGTCCGGACAAATATTTCTGCTTCACCATTGGAAGCTGGATGGAATGGCGCAGTAGTTAAGTGTGTGATGCCGTTTAATTTACAGAACCCCTGGAACTCGGCAGAAATAAATTGTCTACCATTGTCGGTGACAATATTGTCCGGAAAGCCTTCTAGATCAAATATACCTTGCAAGGCTTGTATTGTAGTATTGGAACACACAACGAATGGATACTTTGAAAATGCATCGATGCATATTAACCACATGTTATTTAGGAATGGTCCTGCAAAATCCAAATGGATTCGCTTCCACGGATTATTTGGTACAGGCCATGTTGAAAACTATTGGCGAGGACTACTGCTTAATTGCTGACATATTAAACATTTTGCTGCTCGTTCAGTAATGCCTTTATCAATTGGAGGCCACCGGCAATATCTACGGGATAGCTGCTTCATACGTGTGATGCCCTAGTGACCGCTATGAAGCATGTCTAAGACCTTTGACTGTAAGTCTTGTGGTACGACAACCCATGTGTATTCGGTGTGGAGAAGAATAACC
Source organism: Dioctria rufipes (assembly GCA_963924295.1). Taxonomy (NCBI): domain Eukaryota; kingdom Metazoa; phylum Arthropoda; class Insecta; order Diptera; family Asilidae; genus Dioctria; species Dioctria rufipes. Next base: position 119,893,065 of record OZ002744.1, read on the forward strand.
TCCAATTCAATACTTAAAGAAAATCTGCGCTCAAAATATTGCTTCCGATCTTTATCCTGCTCGCATAGCTTCTCATTAAGAATAAAATTATAAACTCTTTTCAGAAGTGGGTCTCTGCGAGTGATTTGTACAATTTGCTTAGCATCAATTGGGAAATCTTCTAGAACTTGAACAAATTTTACTTGCAAGCATGAGTGTTTACTTAAATCAAATTGTTCATCAGAGCCGTTTGGAAGGCGCGACAATGCGTCGGCATTTGTATGTTGTGCAGTTGACTTATAACGAATGTTAAAGCGATAACCCATGTGTAATAAGGCCCGTTGCAGGCGCTGTGAGGTGTATACTGGCAAGTTCTTGTCCGGGCTAAATATGGAAACCAAAGGCTTGTGGTCAGTGTACAGAGTAAACACAGGACCATATAGGTACTTGTGAAATTTTTGTATCCCATAGACAATAGAAAGCGCTTCCTTCTCTATTTGACTATATCGTTTCTGTATGAACTCTGAATTCGCGTTTTGGAAGCATGCGAAATTGGACTCTCAGAGCCGTCAGGAAGCACATGAGAAATAATGGCTCCAATGCCTTGCGAGGAAGCGTCGGTGGCTAGTATGATGGGCAAATCGTCCCTGAAATATGATAACATCGTTGCGTCTACTAATTGTTGCTTTAACCTTTGGAAAGCGTCCTCTTGTTCGCTTTTCCACACAAAAGGAACATTCTTATGGCGTAATCTATTTAATGGAGTATCAGTCTGTGAAAAATTTGTAATGAATTTAATATAGTAATTTATTTTCCCTAGGAATGCCTGGAGCTCCTTTAGAGTGGAAAGTCGTGGCGTTTTTTTTATTGCAGTTACGTTTGATTCTGAAGGTCCTATACCAGAAAAACTGATTGTGTGTCCTAAATTGTCAACTTGCGGCTTTAAAAAATAGCATTTATCTCGATTACATGTCAAGCCATTAGATTATAACCGTTTGAAGACTTTTAGTGCCTCTATATGTACTTTAAAGGTTGGCCCAGCTATTACTATATCATCAAGATAATTTACACAATGTGGAATACCAGCAATTGCCTGTTCTAATAAGCGCTGAAAGATGGTTGGTGCGCTTGCGACTCCAAACGGCAAGCGCTGATACTGGAATAGCCCCAGTGGTGTATTGACAACCATTAGAGCTTTTGATTCCTCGTCGAGCTCCACTTGTGGGTAAGCGTCTGACAGATCCATCTTAGAAAAGTAACGACCGCCACGAAGTTTATGAATCAATTCCTCCACACGAGGAATGGGGTACTGGTCTACATCCAACTGCAAATTAACAGCTTTAAAGTCACCGCAGATTCTGATATTTCCATCACGCTTTGGCACTACAATAATAGGTGCTGCCCATGTGCTGAATTTTATGAGCTTCCATATATTTGCTGCTACAAGTCGATCTGCTTCTTTCTTGAATGCTTCCATTTGCGCAAAGGGGATCGGTCTGGCTCTGAAAAACTTGCAAGTGGCATTAGGTTTTAAATGGAGGTGTGCTTTGTAAGTCGTGCAACACCCTAATGAGTTTTCAAAAGTACTACTATACTCAACTCTTTTCCCTACTGATTCGGGCGCTAATGTATGAATTACCTGTTGTTTTATAATTAATCCAAAATCATGCAGCCAATCGATGCCAAAAATATTGTTGACAGCTGCTGCTTTTGTTATGGTGAGCGGCAATAATTTCTTTGTATCACCATATTCAACATTTACAAAAATTTTTCCTAAAATAGGTACCGGTATGTCTCCATAAGCTTTGAGAACAAAGTCCGCTGGCTCTAAACGAGAGCACTGCAAGCGTTTGTATACGTCCATGCCAATCATGGAACACGAAACACCTGTTTCAACTTGAAAGTAAATGAAATTATCGTTCACTTTAATTTTAATTATAAATTTATTACCTATCCGGCGCGGCTGAGCATCGATTTTGTTTATTATATCGTACAATTGATCTGATATACGAATGGGTTGTGCTTGGATATCAATAACATTTACAAAACCGAGCGGCTGAATTATTGGCGACACGTTTATCGACTCAATGTTCTCAATTCTTTTCGACACATTTCCCAAAAATTTTCTACGCGTACGCGCCCGGTTGGTAGAGTTTTTTCTTGCACTGTAGATATTAGCTGACGACATACAAACAGGCGCGATGTGACCTGACCGGTTGCACTTGTGACACACAGCTTCTCGAAATTTGCAATTGTCTCTTGTATGCTTAACACCACAACCAGAACACGATTTAGCAAGGTTTGATATTTTTCCCAGAACTTACGCACGACGTCATGCGGCGTGTTTATGACTATGGTATCACGTAAAAGCTCATCGATAAAATCTTGCTTACACTTTTCATTTTTGCGCATATACTTACAGCTCCGTGCTAATCCTCTAAGCTCGGCGACCCAGTCTGCATATGTTTGCCCTTCAGCCATTCTAGCTCGAAAGAACTCGTAACTTGCAGCCAGTACATGAACATTTCGCTTGAAGTGCTCCGTTAATTTTGCTGTTATCTCCTCGAATGATTTGCTTTGCACATCTTCACTACCAAATATTTTTTGTACAAGGTCAAACAGTTCAGTTCCTACCCATGATAGGAAAAATGCTCGCTTTTGCTGGTTATCACTCACGGAGTATGCGGAAAAATGTTGATTCAGCTGCTTTAAAGATGAATCCCAGTGATGCTTACCTTTATCGAAAGGGTCAAACAGAGGAATGGGTGCAGATTGAGAAGCGCAACAACCTGGTTCAGATGCGATAACTTTTTTTCCCTTTAGCTGGCCTTGCATCCAAGCCTTCTGTCTCGTGATTAATGCACTGAAAAAGTTTTGTTGCTGCTGCAGCAATTTCTTAAGGAATTTCCCATCCATTGCTGTGTGGTAAGCAATTTTATTGTTTATATGAAGGCTAAGTACCGCAAGGCTAACGCGTGCGTTTTCCACCGCTAATTAAGAGATTCTCGTCGCCAAAATGTTGTATTCACCGAATGTGTGGGAACAAAAGGCGGAAAATTAAAATGCACCATTGAACGAACTAAATAGACTATATTCCAACTTCTCTTAACCTAACTAAATATCTATTAAATCAATGCGTGTGCACGGCCACGGCTATATCACCAGACTGCCGTCTCGAACGTCATTCAATTCAGTGCGTGTGCTGTATAGGTGTTGCCAGAGTTTCTACAGTGCCTAAAGCCATGCAACGCGACGAAATGAAGTCCATTCATGACCAAGGGCATTTCGGGTATAGAAAAATGGAGGAACTAATAAGTCGAGATTATTTCACACCTAAATGCAAAGATAACATTACGACGTGTATTAGAAATTGCATTAAATGCATATTAACGACAAAGGATGGAAAGAAGGAAGGATTCCTCCATCTAATTCCGAAAGAAGCCATGCCATTACAGACGTACCACGTTGATCACTTTGGTCCTATGACGGCGACCAGGAAAGGATACAAATAAATCTTTAGCGTAGTCGATGCCTTTACTAACTTTGCATGGCTATATCCCACGAAAACGTTCTCTACATTTGATGTTTTAACCAAACTAGAGCGGCAACAGACGATCTTTGGAAATCCTGAAAGAATCATCACAGATAAAAGGCCTGCATTTACAACATCGACATTCCAGGACTATTGTAAATCAGAAAAAATCTAGTGTGGCCAAATTACCACAGGCGTTCTCCGAGGTAACAGGCAAGTAGAATGGATCCATAGGATAGTCATATCTGTCCTATCCAAAATATCTTCTGATAAACCGAACAAATGGTACAAATCTGTAGATAAAGTCCAAAGGTTTATTAACAACAGCATTTCCCGCAGTACAAAATCCACTCCATTTGAGCTTCTTTTTGGAACAAAAATGAGGAACTCTGAAGATACACGATTACGAGAAATTATAAAAGAAGTGTTGGCACAAGCGTACAATGAGGATCGAAATGCTTTACGAGAAAATGCTGCCCAGCAAATCGCTACAATCGAAAAAGACGTAAGGCAACGAAATATAATGTCGGTGACATAGTAGCCATAAAGCGAACTCAGTTCGGTACAGGCTTAAAGATAAACCCCAAGTTTCTGGGTCCATATAAAGTTACTAAAGTAAAAGGTAACGAATGATATGAGGTAGCTAAAATAGGAGCAAGCGAGGGCCCCAAAGCCACTACAACTAGCGCTGACAATATGAAACGCTATGCCTATTTTGATAGTGATGACGACGAAGATGACTACAGTGACTCTGAAGATATTCTGGATAGCTTGGAAAACGGAGACAAAGCTCGAAGCAATACACCTGAATCATAATTCTGGTATGACATATTTGAATAATAAAACGCTATCCAACACATATGACGTATTTGAATAATAAGACCCTATCCACAACATATGACGTATTTGAATAATAAGATGCTATCCACAACATATGACGTTTGAAAAATAAGATGCTATTCTCAGTATAAGACGTATCTGCACAGCAAGACGCAACCCGTAATATAATACTTATTACTTATTACTTATTAAAAACGTCATTCCAGAGCCAAGATGCTCTTCAAAGCATCGAAGATGAAAATTATACAATCAGTTTCTATCCATATAAACTTGAAACTGCCAAAAATCTGCGAAATTAATTAAAAAGAAAAGCAATGAACGTTTCAAATTTCTATTCTGTGACTGTCATTTAGGCCTTATAAATCTGAAGTAAACAATATGGGGCCAAATTAAAGACATATAACCCCGATGTGCATACCATCAATACCATGCACGATTCAGTTAATCCAGCACCAAATTAAACCCGCCGAGCGAAGACCAAATTTATTTCCAATTACCGAGGCGGTAATTTTCTCAGGACGGCCGAATGTGGGATTCCAATTAGCGAACCTACCCAATTTCCCGAATCACCCTATGACTTACACCAACACAGACGTAAGATCTGTCATCGTGGCTTGGAGGAAAGAGGAAGGATACCGGTCACTGTTAGTGGAGATTTGGTGGTGCACACATCGTATATAGAGTTACTTCAGAAATCTTGTAATTTAATTAATTTAATCATTTTGCTTTTGTGAATATATTTTAATTATCGTTTTGCCAATAATAAGTACACCTACTTCATTTGTAAGTAAGACTTTTTATTTCTCGAACCCACTGAATCCTACATGTATATCAAAAAATAAAATTCTCTCTTTTCTTTTTTTACTGTTATGTCTGTATTTCACGACTTATTATTTTTTAGCTCTTGTAATTACATAAGTACCAGATTGTTCTTGAACTTCTTCTCCTGTTTTGGGAGATTTTGTGTTATGTAATTTATTTTTTAGAAAAATCGGTATGATTATCAAAACTAAGCAAAGAAGTATGTAGCTAATAGTGTAGTGATGAATTGTGTGTGCAGAATCTTTGGATAAACCCTTTCCTTCATTTCTTTTCTATTTATTTATGGCTAGCTTTAATTCTCTTAGTTCATGATCATGAAAATATTTAACTACGTGTATCCGAGTTTCGTTTTCAATGGATAAATTGGGTATCCTACTTTCAGGTAATTCCAAGGAGAGATTTAGTGAGGGTAAGTATTGCCGTCTTTTAGAATTCAATCGATAAAGCACTTGATATTATTATTATTGTGAACTGTTTCGTTTTTGTTGCCTATTGTAAATGTGGTGTTCTCTGCTGAATTTAGTTTTACTATTTCATATGGTCCAGACTAGAGTACTGCACAGATACTTGTTTTACAAGTAGTACTTGATCTGCAGGTATAGTGCCTTTTATTGAACTACAATACCTGTATCTGCACAGTTCAAGTACAATAACTTAACCTGTAACTGCAAGTATAGATGAACAGGTATATCTGCATGGACAGATAACTGGTAGAGCAGGTAATACAGATAAACAAGTCATTGTACTTGTGACTTGGTACTAAACAAAAGGTGCAGAAAGAGTAGGCATTTATAAATTTGTGTGTGGATTTTAACTACTTTTTAGTGAATTGTTGAGCAATTTACTCCAATGCTACCATTGTCTCCCGATAACAGATATATCGTGATCCCCAGACAAAAAGGATTCCACATTAGGAATAAGGACATTTAGTGGAGTTATCTCCAGAGAAGGTCGAAAAACGGACCAACGTTTTTTTGTCCTTCTTGCAGAACAAAAGTCATTTTCTATAAGTGTCCTCTTAATAATCATTTCCAGTGAAAGAGGATGGGGCGCCGCCCTTCAGGAAGAACGAAGAGAACCTTGAAAAAGTAAATAATCCAGGTGCAAAATTCAAGATATACTTGTGGAAGGGTGGCGCTTTATGCAATCATTATTCGCTGGTATAAATACTGTGGATAAATAAAATGCCATCTATATTATTCTCATTCAACCCATTTCGCCAATTTTCTAAAACCCGACCTGTCTGTTCGGATTCCTGTACATTTTCACTCGCGTTATCCATTTTTATGTGATCTCGCACTGCTTTATATAAACACAAAAAAAAAAAGATTGATCGAACACAAAATATTCAAATTGAAAATATTCTTAACACGCTTATAAATATTTGCAACTAAAGTCTCAGTCCAAAAGTAACTAAATCTTAATGACCAATAAATCATTACTTTCCTTTAGCCACGAAATTTAATACAGGGCCATATACTAAAACAATTGCAATTAGCACCGCCTTTTCCGTCAACGCATATTAAATCTTAAGGCGGAATTATAATGGACGGAACGGAACGCAACTGAACGGAAAGAAATGTCAAATTTACGCAGTAAAACGGACGTCGAGGTTAGCTGCTTACAATGGACGCATGTTTAATTTAAAGTGATATTGACGTTTGACCCAAAATTTATAAACAAATATTGATAAAATCAAAAAGCTCTTTTCATTCCATTTCCTCTCTACTTATTACACACTTACCGCAGCAACAATACCAAAGCTAATTTGAGGTTATGTTTATCTGTTCAGTTGCGTTAATTTCAGATTTTATTAAACTTGCTGCGTACGACTACGTTTTCGTCCGTCCACTGTGCGCAACTCCATTTCAAAAGTATATAAAGAAAACCGGTTTGACATTTCTCTCCGTTCAGTTGCGTTCCGTTGCGTCCATTGTAATTCCGCCTTTACCCGCATAGCTCGCTATGTTCCCGGTGAACGTAACTAAGGCTGCTCAGGGAAAGGTGCAGGTTCCAAGAAAATTAAGATTCGTATAGGGCGCCACGTAGCTTTTTTCATAGGGGAGTTAAACAACGACACCTATTAAATAGAACTCGCTACTAAATTTCAATTCATATGTTCTACATATATTCATTATAAAATTTAAGCGACTTTAATACGAAAAAAAAAACAATATAGTTTCAACGCTTACTACTAGGATGGTTAATCTACATGTATATCGGGATTTATACTAGGCTATAACACACATCTGAATTCTTGGACAAAGAGATAAAGAACTACTCAAAAAAAAGAAAAAAAAAACATTCCGTTTGCGAAATAGAAACATTTCTCCTACGGACTGATGGAACCAGACCTTCCAAAAAAAACTCATTTCTTAAAGATTTGAAACACCATAAAAATATTAAAGAAAATCACAGTCGCAAACCAGCCACGTACAGAATATCTAAATATTAAAAAATAAAGGAAAAAGAGGGTACCTAACTTTGGATACTCCTTATTGTCGTGCTGGTGTCAGCGTTTATCCTCAAGTACAATTCGCAAAAACTTTTTTGTATGAATTTATTTGTTGTACTGTATACTGATGTTGTATATTGTTGTTATAACAATTACGTACCTCCGGATTTGCTGGGTGTAATCAATATCCAAAAACTTTTTTGCCTTTTTTTTTTTTAATCAGAACATAAACTTTATTTCTTTTAATAGTCGAAACTAGAACATAAACTTTATTATTCTTTTTCCAAAATTGGATCACAAACTTTTTATAACTTTTATTTTCTCTTTAGCGCCTAAACTTTCGCTCGCTAACCACTTTTTTCACCGATTAATTTTTCTTTTAGTTTTTCGAGAACCGAAACCGCCGAGGTAGCCGTGCCAAAAAGTGAAAACCAACTCCAACTTTATTTTTTTAATTTTCCGCCGAACCGCCGTTAGAAAATGCTAAATTGCATTTTATTATCCTGAGAAAATTTTTCTTTTTAATTCTGGACTTGTTCAAACATGTCCAGAATTATTTGCTTTGGACGGTGGCTTCCAAAATGTAATCTTACACTTTCAAAAACATTAGCCACCGTCCCGTCGTTTGAAATCGCGGCGCGCATATACATACAATGCATTTGTGCGGCGAGCGTTTCTTATCACGAAAGCTTCTATCGTAATATGTATGTACGTATGTACATACATATTGAATTTTTCGCGGCAATTAGTACTGAAGGTACGATTTGCTTTTTGCTTTATTTTTTTTAATTAAATTGTTGAAATGACAAATTTCGCTGAAGGCAAAATTTGTCGTGGAAATTTTTAAGTGAAACGACTTGGTTGAAATCTGAAACTTCTGTTTTTCCCAAGTCGTTTTATGAGAAAAATTTATAGTATGTGAGGAAAATTGCTGATGCAATTTTCTTCACCCATTTAAGAGATAGGCTAACCATGTTTTGAGCATGATTAGCTTATGTGAAAAATTAATGTATATAATTTTTATATTCTGCCCTTTTTCAGGTTTATACGTTAAATTCTATTTTTTGACCTTTTCAGGTTTATACATTAAATTCCATTACTTTAGGTATATAACACTGATTAATACAGATTAATACTCTTCCAGTAAAGGTGAGAAGGCAGAAACTGTATTTATACTTATTTGTAATAAGCCAATCCCCGCAGACTTGCTACCCCAAGAAACATATCCATTTCTTGAAATGCACAACATTGTCTTTCATTATATGTTTGTTTGAAGCAGATTATTCTGGCCGTGCGCAGGTACCTGTGAATCTAATCTGATACTACAAGTTCAGGTATATTGTTGTACCTGCACTTGCAGCCACTGTACTTGTTCATAACTTGAGTACTTGTACCAGCAGCTGCAGTACAGGTAACAATACGTTACTTACCTGTGCCTGCAAGTGCAGGTACAACAATATACCTGAACTTGTAGTATCAGATCAGATTAACAGGTACCTGTGCAGGCTCACAGGTACCCATGCAGTACTCTAGTCCAGACCATAGCGGGGAAAATTTTCCTTTCCGTTGGTGGTTCTTTAAGAGAACTTTTTCGCCTAAATTAAACTGTTTTTTTTTTTTTATTTTTCTTTCTTTTGAATGAGGGATTCTCTGGCTAATTGATAACCATGTTGTAACCGTGCTTTCAATTCGTTACTATAATTCTCATATGAGTAACATATCGTAGGTTCCCTCGTTATTGTGGTCGGAATCTCTGCTTGATAACCATAGAGCAACTCGTAAGGGGTGTATTTAGTGCTTGAATGGGGAGTTGTGTTATACACAAGCATTGCATACGGGATCCAGGTGTCCCAAGTCAAGTGATCTTTGTTTACATAATGACGGAGATATTCAGCTAGTGTGTTATGGTCGTAGCGTATTGTATATAGCAATATGCTACACGTACTGTAGCATGTATATCGGCTGCTGTCCACAGCGGAAAGCAAACGCACCCGACCGAGAGAATTGCATTTCCTCACGTTCAGGCGCCATGTCGACGTGACAGGAAAAGAGAAGGGAAGACAGCAAGCTGTCACGACTGGTGAAATTGTTCTCTCGTGTTAATTTCCTTATATATTTTTTCGTAGTCTGTTCACTCAGTTTTAAAAGTGGTACATTTTGTCTTCGATGCCTTTTGCTATGTACAATACATGAAGTTTTGCATCTTACATCATCCAGAAAGTTTTAATAGCAATAATTTTACTGATCGCATGCAGGCGGGTAGTAAGCTGACTTCGCGCGCCATTTTGCGAAAGTGAGCTTTTTCACAAATGCACAAATCCAAACCTGATGTCCAAATTTTGAAATGGGAAAAACTTAAGTTCTGATGGCTGTACAATACTGCACCGGAGTTCACGCCGCACAATTTCCATAAAATAATTCTACGTAGAGGTCCCGTGAAAGCCCCACACTCGTTTTCAACTGGAACATCAAGTGCAGCGCGAAGGTGTTATATTTCTTGAACCATTCCATTCGTCCAGTGAGCATTGCGGCACCAACATAACCACACTACAATCGGCAAAATGAGATCATATATAAAGCTCATAAGGGGTGCATTTAAATTAGATCTACTGACTGGTGGATGTTGGTTATTTATTCATCCAAATACAGGATCTCTGATAGTCCCGGCTCAACAAGCTCGGGCGGCATTGTATCTGTTCGTGAAGGATCTACCATCAAATTACATCTCATATAATCACAGAAGTTGTAATCTCTATAGGGATATCTAATATTCAAATGGTCTGCTATGTCAATAGGTATTAGCTATTAATGCACTTTATAGATTTACTTGAACTATATTTCTAAATATTACTCAATATATATTTTAAAGTTATAACTATTACGAAATATTTCATAGTTACGATAGTTTCTATTATCCATCAAGCAATATTTGTTATCTACCTGCCACAGGAATGTTGAAATTTAATACTGCATTCTTTAATATAATATTAATAATGCTTCTCTTTAAGATAGCTTATCTTATCCATTTATTTAATTAATTCATTTACTATATTAATTCGTATATTTTATGAACGCATACGATAGTTCAGCTCACTTATCAAACAAATTTTAAAACTAAACACAAAAAATAAACAAAAATTGAATAATGATAAAAGATAATAGAGCTCACTTCGGAATCAATTCACAATAATGAAAAGAAAACAAAACTGAAAATAAGGTACTAGTACGTTATTGCATGTAAAAAACGATGTAAATATGACATTGTTGGATGTTTTAAAACAAAACAACAAAGAAAAAGAAAAAAAACACAAAAGGCGGACGTAAAGCCTTTAAGAACATTTGTTTTTGATAAGGCGAGCATAAATATTACTATAAAAAGAAAAACGATCATTAAAGATGCCGTGCAACTATTCTAAGATACCTCTCTTATATACATAGGTAGATAACATTATAGATACAAAGTGAAAAACTCAGAAAAAAAAACATTATTTATATATTACCATAATATTAAAGTATAGGGATAGATATTTTTGAACGTAGTAAGCAATACAATGCCTAAAATGTTATGTATATAAAATCTATTATATACATAAAGTCGGGATATTTTGAGAATTTAGAAAAGAATAACAAGTACGTTTTTTTTTACGATCACTTTAATAACCAAAGCATTTATTTAGGAAATTGAATTAATAATAATAAACAAGAAAAAATCTAGCTGTAGATTAATACCAAACATATATATTTACCTATTTATATTATATATATTTACCGAGAAATATTATAACGTAATGATGAGTTAAGTTTTTACTTTTTCCTTTACATCCCGGAGCCCTCTATCGCGTGAGAACAAGGTCGTCTAGGCTTGCCTAGTCTCTCTCTCTTTCTATAGGTCAACAAAGGGACTTTGGGCGATTGTGCCACCCAAGGTCAATAGGAGGATGGGGCTTGGCAAGGAAGGCATGCCATCTGCGACTTCCATGGAATGCAGGTAAGTGACGTAAGGGTCCCTTCAGGACCGAGTGTGTGCTAGGCTTGGTGTATGCAGGCACGAAAATTTTTTTGATTATGGGTGATGACAAGCGGCAAGTTATTTCGGGAACTCCCCCACACTCTCCGCCACCCTTAGCCGAGGTGCTAGCGTGCCGCCCTGTGCTATCGCTGTCATCAAGTGATCTGTCAGCTCATGCTGACAGTTTGGACTTCACGTCCTAACCAATCACTCTTAACATACTTCCATAACAAGTGTTCGGTGACTTCGTTCTAAAGCATCGCTAGTCTGTGGATGGTATGGTGTATTTTGAAGTTTATGAATCTTTAAAAATTTGCACACTTCTGTGAAAACTTCACCCAAGAAATTTGAGCCTTGGTCAGTTAAAATTGTCTTAGGTACATCATTTCTACAAATTATATTTTCGACCAATTTGTGAGCTACCGTTTGTGCTTCAGCATTTCTGAGCGAAAGAGCTTCTGAATACTTTGTGAGATCATCTTGGAAAGTTAGTATATATTTATTGTTTTCATAAGTTATGGGTAAGGATCCCACTAAGTCTAGAAATATTATTTCGAAAGGTTTCGAGCTGGTAGTGGTTATTCTCATTGGTATTTTTGGATTTTTTGAAAGTTTATTTTTCTGGCAAGAAGGACATTGTTTTATAAAATACTCGACGTCTTTGGTTCTTCCTGACCAATTGTAAGCAGTTTGGATTCTTTTTATAGTACGAGTGATACCTTGATGACCTCCAAGGAGGCTTACGTGGGATGCGTTTATAACATCCGTTATTTGCCTGTCATCGGTTAACTCTTGCACCTTGGTTACATAGATAGTGGTTTGAATGTTTCCTTCTTTGAAAACGTATATTTTTAAGTTCGGAAAGTACTAATAATGCTAACGGAGGAATGGAAATAGCTATGTTCTGATGACCATGGAGAATACAAAGACTTGTTGGTGTTCTTTAGGAGTATACATTGAAATTATGCATTTGGCAATTAAAAAATTGCAATTCGAGTGTTCGTAATAGAAGACTTTCAGCTTGGATGTATGCTCTTTTAGAATAATCTGGATCTCGTTTTCTGATCAAGGTAAAAGAAAAAATTTTGTTTTTATCCGTTTATCACGTAACAGAGGTACTTTTTCTTCTAAATTTATTTCGATTGGAGAGACTATGGAATTTAAGTAGTCGTTATAAAAATGCTCTCAATCTTTGGAAGTAATTGTTTTATTATTCCTTTTTTGACTTCTAGTTACCACGTTTACAGATTGCTTGCAATTGTTTTCTTCAAGAGGATTTGACCGGCTAAGTGCATCGGCATTACCGTTCAATTTTCCTGGTATATGCAGAATTTTGTAGTCATACTCTTCCAGACCAATTTTCCATTAGCGAGAAGAACAGTCCCTCAGGTTCATCATCCATACCAGTGGTATATGGTCGGTTGTGATGGTAAATTTTCATCCATCGACGTATGGGCGGAATTGTTCTACTGCATATACTATTGCAAGTAATTCCTTTTCGATAGTTGAGTTTCTTGTTTCGGCTTGATTCAGTGTTCGACTTGCAAAACAAATCGGTCTATCTTCCCCGATTTTATCTTGTGAGAGTATTGCACCTATGGCCAAATCGCTGGAGTTGGCCGTGACTACAAATTCCTTATCAAAGTCAGGATATGCCAATATGGGAGTTTAGATTAATTTTTTCTTTAAAGTCCGAAATGATTTATCGCAGAATTCGTCCCAGATAAATGGATAGTCCTTTTTCAGTAACTTTGTGAGTGGTTTTGCCAATTTGGCGAAGTTAGGAATAAACCCTCTATAGTATCCAACGAATCCTAGAAAAGCTTTTATATCTTTAACCTTTTTGGGAACCGGATAAGTTTTAACAACTTGTATTTTGGATTCATCAGGGTGAACACCTTTATCACTTACTACGTGTCCTAAATACATAATTTCTTTTCTTAGAAAACGACATTTGTCAGGCTGTAGTTTCAGTCTGCTATCTCTTAATCGCTGAAATACTTCTATGATCTTCTCATTGTGATCTCTCAAGTTGTATCATAGATAACTATATCGTCGAGATAGACAAAACAACGTATCCCTTGTAATCAAGTTAAAATGGAATTCATCAGCCTTTGAAAGGTGACTGGAGCTCCTTTTAATCCGAACAGCATTCGGTTAAAATGATAATGACCAAAAGCCGTGCTGAAGGCAGTTTTTTCGTCGTCAGTTTCATGCATAGAAATTTGATGAAATCCACTAGCCAAATCGAGTGTAGTGAAATATCTGGATCTGCCAAGCTGTTCTAATATATCTGTTATATTATGTAGCGGATAAACAATACCAACAGTTATTTCATTCAATCGACGAAAGTCTATGACTATTCTCCATCTCTTTGTTCTGGTAGTATCTGCCTTTTTCGGTACAAGCAAAAGAGGAGAATTCCAAGGACTTCTACTGAGGCTAATGATACCAGCAGTCAACATGCCTTGGATCTAGCTATTAATCTCATCTCTTTGAGATACTGGTAGGCTATAAGGTTTAAAATAAATGGTCGGGATTTTATGTTGAGTTACCTCGGTATGAGTGAGATGATCTCCTTAAAGATAGAGAAGATCGCTAATTTGTCGGCAAATTGAAGTCATGTCTTCTTTTCTTCCATATTGCAGTGGTCTAGTTTTATAGATCCTATTAATTTCTTTAATATTTGCTCTATTGGGTTCTTAGAATCAGTGATCAATTCGTAATCACCAGGATTCTCCCAGGTAGGTGCTAACTTATCCAAATCTAGAGTTACTTCACACTCATTTGTACTATTTAACAAAAGCACTTTCACTTGATTTTTATTTGATTGAGTTAAAACATTACCAAGAAATTTACCTGGTGCCACTTCCTTCTGAAGACATAATAATTCTTTTTCTGAAATTGGAGTTGGATTTTGACTATTACTTCCGTTCGAGGGGGTATTTTAATTTTAGAATGTTTATTTGATTGACATTCTTTTTTTGTTTCCCTTATATTTGTTGATAGATTAGTAATCTGTGTCTACATCAGGAATGTGTTCACTAGGATACTTTAAAATCTCCTTATTCAACTTTTGTTTGCTTGATTTATACTGTTTAATTTTATTAAGTGGGTTCTCATTATTTGTGGAACTCTTATTTATTAGATTTAAGCCACACCCGTAGGATCGTGTACCTATCTCTTTTTGCAGTAGAATACATGCCTCACCGTCTTTTTGCAGTGGAATACTTCTCTCACTGGCTTTTTGCAGTGGAATATTTCTCTCACTGGCTTTTTGCAGTGGAATATTTTTCTCACTGGCTTTTAGAGTATCATCATATTTTTGCAGTGGAATACATCTCTCACCGGCTTTTTGCAGTGGAATATTTATCTCACTGTCTTTTTGAGTATAATCATATTTTTGCAGTGGAATACATCTCTCACTGACCTTTTTTATATCGTTAATTACGATTTTGTTAGATTTATTCATATAAGTTTTAGTGTTATTATATTTTTTTGTGTATCCCTTCTCGAATCGTAGTATTTTCGCTAATATCTTTATCGCTAATGTCGTCTATATTAATTTCTAGGTATTTCTCTCTATAATTTGTACAACATTCGTGTAGCCTGAGAAAATCATTTCCCAAGAGTCCATCATAACTCAAATTTATGTTCTGCTTTATTGCTTGAAATGGGTGGTCAATTTGAACTTGACCTTCTGCTAAATCGATTCCTTTTCTACCGTATATTATGCCTACAGAGGCAATGAAATCACAGGTTAAGGTAGTGATTGTACACTTTTGATTTTCATGTACTAGGCAGTTTTCGGTAGTGGAATATACTTTAGCAAACTTATCTCGGCACCTGCATCAACATTGAAAGTTGATCGATATAGGTAGATTCACTATAATTTAGTTATTGGTTATATTAATGGGTATACGAATACCTAAAGACCTGAGTCTATTTAAATTGTTTGAGAGTGAATCGCGGCTTCTGTTGTGATTTGGCGGGGGAGGTTGCCGTGAGTTTCCTCACGCACAATATCGTCTTCCGATGACGTTACCACAGGAGCCCATCGTACTTGCCGCACATAATCAGGCTGTAGACGGTTACGTTGAGATTTATTGGCGGTACCTTGTACTGCAGTACATTGAAATTGTTGTAGTCAGATTTGTTCATTACGTTGCCTTTTCCGACATTCAGTTATATGGTGATTAGGTCTGTGGTAATAAGCACAAAAGACCTGATTTACTTCCTTCTTCATTTGGGTTTGAGGAGTAAAGGAAGGAATAGCTCTATTCGTGAAACACGTTGCACTAGTGTGACCTTTTTTATTACAAATGTCACAAGAAGGAATATTTCTAGAAAAATTAGAAGGATTTGGTTTCTGAAATTTTTTTTGCAAATTTTGTGACTGGGGAGTAGATCTTGTTATGCGAGTTGCATGCAATTAATTTTCGTAAGCTATCTTCATTCTTTGTTTTAGCTATAATTTTTAGCTGTTCGTCGCGTAATCCGTCTTCGAAAAAAAGAATAGCTCCCTTCTCATTTTCTTTGATTAATAAAGCGCGCGCCTGAGTATCAGATATCTCGTTATGAGTAGCTTCGTTCAGCTCTGATAATGCCTTAGATACTCTTTGTGCGTAATCTTTAGTTTCTTCTGTGAAACCTTGTCTAAGTCGCATCAGCTCTTTTCCGCAGTGATGCGTGACTTTTCTTCCTGGAATTGGGACTTTATTAATTCCTTGGCTACTTCCCATGTACCGAAGCTTTCATACTTCAATGATCATAAGATGCACCAATCTACCTCTGAGGAGATTGAGGTACAAGCTCAGATCTGTAGGAGTCTTTGCAGTTGAAAATAGAACATCGCAGCTTGTTAGAAACTTATGCAAATCTGCAGAATTCCCGTCAAATTCAAGAAATAGGCTGCCTGCGTCTGCCAAACTAATTTTAAAAACGCAATCTGCTTCTTGTGGAGGTGTTGATGTTGGACCCATTGTGACAAGGCTATACCGATTATTCCTGGCGTTTACTATTTTGCTTTCTTGTGTTTCACTCACCCCAATAAACAAGATAGTTTTCTTTGTTTATAGAAAGAAAATACAATTCAATAACTATTTAGCGAAAGATTGATTTACGCAAAGAAATTTATTACGTGCACTGAACTATAGTAACACACACTTTTTTAAAAAAAATTCAATTAAGGGAAGAGAAATTTTTCCACTAAAATTTAAGAAACGCCTTTTTAGTTAGTTTCTAAAGGTAACTTTTCTTTGAGCTCTAGGAAGTAGCTAAAATCCATCGTGTCGTCGTCTGGTCCTGCTGGTGAGGTGAACTTGGTGATCTCTTCCATCAATTC
Organism: Dioctria rufipes; assembly: GCA_963924295.1. Classification (NCBI taxonomy): domain Eukaryota; kingdom Metazoa; phylum Arthropoda; class Insecta; order Diptera; family Asilidae; genus Dioctria; species Dioctria rufipes. Next base: position 119,910,046 of record OZ002744.1, read on the forward strand.
CTGGATTTTCTGCGTAGTAATCCGGGTGCGTCCGTACGAGACTCTTTCCTCTTGTTGGGGTTCCATTAGGGTCTGCCTTCCCTTTATTTAGTTAATTTCTTTAATTCTTGAGAGGTGTTACTGGGCTTTTACACGCCTCTCACAGAATTTAGGTAATCTGCTGAGCACCTGGCTGCAGTTTCCTTTAAAATTTGATGTTTTTGGGGATTTATAGGCGCTTATTTAGCCTTTATTAAATCCCACCGCTGCCAGCAACTTTTTGCTATGCAATTATTACAGCAAGGACTGGAAATGCTTTAAAAAAAGAAAGAAGTTCACCATCCCCGACAAATGATGTCTTTTATTTCAATGAAACTTCACTTTTCTTTTTATTACTTGTGTAAAACTTGTAGATTACACATTGTATTTTTATTTAAATTGCTGCCATTACACCTTTTGTTTTTTTTTTTTTTACTTTACTAGACTTAGTTTTTAATCTTTTAGAGGAAACCAGAGACCTTACCGTGAGTCGGGGGTCACTTGGTTCCTTTACCAAAATTACTGCCAAAAACTGACTGCCTCCGGCTAACGACGCATCGGCTTTTTGGAGATTTCGTTCCAAATTTTGAATAATCAGCTATAGGCTGACTTATTCATAGTGGGGCTAGAGAAAAGCTTGTACATAGCGAGTATTGGGAAAATTCCAGCAATATTAGCACTATTCTAACTATTTCCCCAGTTAAATGTGTCAGAAAAATTTCGGTACGCCTACCGATATTGCATCAATACGTAACGGCGAAAATCAATATTGCATGGTTAAGCAATATTTTTGAACGATTCCCCTGCATATAAGAATTTTAAAAGCCGGCTATTAGTTAATAGAATATACATGACCAGGAACTTCATATAGCGCCATTAAAGGGGTCAGAACACCATGCATATTACACATAGAATTGTTTTTTCGTCATACACATTGCTCAAAGTATTTCCTATATACATATGAGCAAGCGAGTGACAACAAAAAAAAAAAGAAGAACAACAACAGAACACAATTTGTGGGTCAAACGCTAGACACATTACGCGTATTTCCCAACATATGATAAAACAATTAAAGTAAGCGCTCACTGGTTGTATGGTAGGTCAGGGACAGCCAAGTGGCGCTACATGGCTAGAATTGGTCTAGTGCTGAGGGGTTTGTTTCATGTAAACAATGCAGCACGTTGCCGCTATTGTATTCAAAATGGAAAAATGTTGAGTTGACAATAATTCTGATGAAATTATTGTCAATCGATATGAATTGAAAAGGTCAAGCCATTGTTACTTGAAAAAGAAAATGTTTTAATGTTTTTGTAATTCAAGTATTCTTCAGAGAGAAATAGTTAATGGCTTTGAAGAAGAAAGTGTTACAAATTTTTTGTAGATAATTTTCAAGGAATACTCGTATTACAATAAATATGTATATACGTACATATGCTCTTGGAATATGTATGTTCGTACGTAAAAAGACGCATGGATGTATGTATGTTTTCTGAAATATGTAGGTAGGTACGTATGTACATTGGAATTATGGGGTTTTCGTTCATTTAATTTGCTCTTGATAGCGCTTGATTGATTTGGAGTAGTAATGAATGCCGCTTAATGAGTGGCGCTTCATTACACCCTACCCAAAATCTAAAACCGAAGTGGAGGCCCCTACAACTGCACTGGATTAATTATAATTAAATTACGATTAAACGTAATTAACTAATGAAATGTAATTTATGATTAAGTCGTTCGACAAAAGTTAGGTACCTATGTGTTTAGCCTTACCCAAAATGTTCCAAACTTCAAAAGTACGTGCAAACGTAGCACTGAATTCATTCATTCGAGACTCGCAACAAGACGAGATTTTTCACCAGTTCTGACCACTGACTTATAACAATGGACTGAGCGATTTGCTATTTCATGTGGCATAAAAAATATTGTGTTTATATATATCACCGATAGAGCACCCTTTAAAACGTTTACTACATAAAAATATGTAAAACTCAACCAATCAGATGAAATTTTACACCCGTAAATCGAATTAAATTTAAAAAAATTATTTTCTTTTGTCCAAGTGATATTTTAATCCCTTATAAGCACTCTTATAAGAAATTAAACTAATTCCGACTTTAATTTTCAAGAGTTATTCTTAACTGAATCCTGCGTTTGGGCAAGAGAGACGGCTCATGGTAAGCACTATCTTTACCTTATTCTTTCTGCGGTGATTGCATCTGCAGCCAACATAAAAACATCAAATGGCATAACTAAACGTTCAGTAAGCAATATTTTGTGTTGGTAGCTCCAACTCTGCCATAGGGCGAAAGAAAGAACTGTAAAACTTGTGCCATTCTTTCATATAGGAAAATGGCAATACGCTCAGTCCATTGTTATAAGTCCATTGTTATAAGTCAGTGGTTCTGACAGACCCGAAGACACTTTTTTTTATACGTCACCAAAAGGGACAAAGGCCGACATCTCGTTGCAGAGCAGTAATTTTGACCGCTTTTACTTTTTCACCGGTGTGGATTATTTAAAATCCAGCTAGAATCAGCATCCAATTTGATTTTCTTTTGCCAATTAGGAGTCTCGATTATCAATCTTGCTGATTGGTTTGATATTTTGGTGCTCAAATTCAGAGCAGCGGAACCAGGGTAATTTCGAGGGAACATTTTGGAACAATTTATCAAGTATAAGGTGATAATCTTTTGTATTGGTAGTAATTACATCAATAAGTAATAAGAGTATTTGGATTTACATGAACTTGATTCTTCTTTTATTTCGTTTTCCCGAGTTTATTGGTTAACCTAAAAAACCAAGTGGCGCCCATATTACGTTCCTAAGTGAACCCAGACTGTCTCCAGTGAGCATCCGTATGAAGAAGGGTGGAGCCTTGTTTAATGAAATTTGCCGTAACAGTAATTGGCGCTCAACGTCGGGCCATACAGGCACAATTTTTTTTTGTTAGAAAAGCGCATAGTATGATTTCGCACCATCGCATATAAGGTGCCGTTTCGCTGCATCACAAGGATTATTAAATAATTACCTTTTTGCATTATTACTTTAAGGAAAAGGATTTATTATTTCGATATTTACCACATTATTTTTATCAGAAGAGTACAGCAGATTACTAGGATTTTTCTTTGCTCGTACAAAACAAAAATAATACTGAGTTCCAGTGAGCAATGATTGAATGTATGTAAATTAATTCGACGAAATCGTGTCGGACTGCATAATTCAAGTGAATGCAGTAGAAGAGATCTAATTAGATTTCAGAATTCAGAGATGGTACAAGTTCCTTAGTGAAATAATTTAAAATGCAATATCTTCTTACATTTGAGCAAACAACGGAAATTATGTCGATCTGTCACATTAGGCAGTAGTATTTTCGGTAAGCGTTGTACTGACATAAGTATTAATTCATTAATATATTTCTTGATAATATGCTTTTCTAATTTGCTCATTGGCTAAGAGTCGCACGGCCAAGAAAAAATATGCAAATTATAGTCAGGTCAATCCTATCTAACCGTTCATTTCCGTTATAAATTGGAACCGTCATTATCATCCAGAAGCTCTATGTATTTTCTCCCAATTCATTAGTGGGAAATAAATGACAAATTCGTACAAAACTGCGGTACGTAAAATAATTTCAGAATTTTAGGAATAAGTGCCCGATGCTTGATGGTACTTTGAAGCCACTCGTGAAAGGTTAGAGTTCCTGCTACGAAGTACATTTTGGATGTATGGAAACTGTGCGCTGACAGTGATCAGACGAGTTCTTCCTCTAATACGGAGTTCCGTGTACCCTTGCCTGAAGCTCGAATTAAGGCAAGGATAATTGAATTATAGGTGCGACAACAATACACATGTGTACACGTATGTAGATTAAGCTGTGCTTTATGTATCCTTAGGTACCTAGTAAAGTCGTGTTTTAGTAGAGTTATGCTACCATACTGATCCTACGGGCAGATTTGTTTATAACATAGTTGCAATACATGCACGCCCAAAGGTTTTAAGTCCCGTCAAAAAGAACTGGTTATACGGGGGTATATAGGTTGTACAGGAGTACATAGGTTGTACAGGTGTTTATACTGGAACAAAAGAAGATTTATGATTTGCTCATCCGATTAAAAGGAGAAATTAGTTTAGTTTTATTGTGTTATTGAGATACTATGGGAATTCTCTAAGTCGGAAAGTTATTTGTTACGAAATTTTTTCTTTAAATTGAAATGAACTATATTACGTTTTTACTATACTATTATGTGATATATAGTATACATGATATTTTAAGATATATAAATTTAAATGATAATATGCACATACATATTACGTGAATTTTTAACATAACTTAATGGATATAACTTTTCAACAAAATTTCTTTACATTTTTTATGGTGGTGAACTAAAATTATAATTTAAATGTTACTCGGTGCTCTCAAAACAATTTAAGAGGGAAAGTCACGTATAATTATTTTGCAGGTATATATGTTGCAATTAAATATAATTCACCAGTAGTATATTCATATTTTTCATAATAGTGACCGTGAACTTAGTTGGAAATTGGAAACATCTCACTTTGCTTTCTCTTGATTATTTCTTTTAGTATTAGTAATTTTTTTTATTCGTCAGAATTAAAAGGAAAAGGAGAATGCATTCTTCTGTTAAATAATTAGGTATTATAATGGGTCTGCAAAAGATGGGTTAACTTATAATAATTTGTTGTACATCAAAGTTTTCGTTTGCCACTACAGCAGCTCACAGATTATTATTTAAATTTGTGTATCGTATTGTATATTATCCAAAGCTTATTTGCACCCAGAAGACTACTTCATATAAATAACTTGTTTTTCTTTAGTTTTGCTCTAATAAACAGTAATTGATACTGACCTAAAGTCCTAGTTGGATATTTATCTCGACAATATGGAAGTAAATAGGCTAGGGCAGGATGAACTTAGCTATCAAATAGCTATTCGTGGTCTTAATACCGGGACGGTAGATGAAATGCGAAAGACCTTAAGTGCAGCGATTAGAAACGAAAAATCTGGTGAAAGTTTTGAGATTGAAGATTACCCTTTCGAGTTTGAGGAAGATAAGAAAGCAGTAGAAGACAAGATAGAAGAGATTGGTAAACATTTAGTTACTTTCACAGGGGCCTCAAACAGTAAGTATTTTAAGAAGATATCGGTAAAAATTAGATTTGCGTTAGGAAGGCTTAAGCGATCACAGCCTGAGGGCGTAGAAGAGCAACGGGAGAAATCGAAGCTTAAGGGGACATCAATGGGGTCTTTATAAGCTAAGGCTGAAGGAAAAACTGAGTCGGACGAATTAAGCGAAGACGAAGATTAAACATATAAAAACAATACAGGAGTAGGTGCAGATTTCCAGTATATAAGTGGGACCTCAAGTTTTCAGGAGACAAGGAGGAATCCTTAAATTCATTCTTAGAGAGGGATATCGAGTTGAGTGAATCCCTTGGAGTAACTAAAGCACAATTGTTTAAATCAGCTACTGACTTGTGTTCGGGTCAGGCCCTGATTTGATATCGCGCGAATAAGGCTAAAATTTCTAGTTGGAGCTATCTAGAGAACGAACTGCGTAAACAATTTCTACCAGTAGACTACGATGACCGACTCATTGAGGAAATAAAGTGGAGAACCCAAGGCGAAAATGAAAATATCGGGACCTACGTAGCGGTCATGATAAATATGTTCTCATGGCTTAGCGTTCCATTGCCCAATGACTAACAGTTAAAAAATTTTAAGCGAAATGTTAGTCCATTCTACCAGACTCTATTGGACGTAGGTAACGTCGATACTGTTGATGATTTGGTGGAGTTTGGTAGAAAATTAGAAGCAACACATACCTCAGTCGAGAACTGTATATTTCCTCCGTCAAGGCGCCACACTAACCTGTTATAACCTGATTTAGCTTACGTCGCTGCAGCGTCTTCTTCAGCAGCTGCGTTTAACCCTTATGTTCGAGATCAAAACCCTGCTAGATATCGATGTCTAAACTGTAAAGGAGAAGGACACACCACTAGATATTGTAGAGAAAAAGTAGATGTTATTATAGCTGTGGCGTGGTAGATACAATGAGATCCAATTGCAATAAGTGCAACCCGCGAGCGAACAATTTTACGAACAACAGACAACCCATGCGGCGGGCAAACGAAAGCAGAGCTCAAGAATAGGTAGTGAGTTGGGCCGAGAATCAAGAAAAGCGACCGCCAAACGTGCATTTAGACCAAAATCTCCGAAACCACTCACGTTTAAGCATTCTGCTGATAATTGTATGTATGTATGTACGTACAATTAGATTGAAGGAAGTAACCCAGCAAACAATTTGGCAAGGTTTTGCCAAAAGTTAGGACTGAGCAATAGTTGTAAAACAAGGACAGAATTATTACAACAAAGTGTGTATATTATTGCCTCTCTTTCAACTATTGCTTGCTTTTAGCAAGCTTCGTGCAAAATTGCATGACTTCTTCTAACAAATTCGCTTTTATTAAATTTTTCAACAATGATTTTTACAATTTATTACAATTGCTGACGTATGTGATTTTCCAAGGTAGCGGACTTACAATTGTCATAAAATTACAACAACATATTGTGGAAATATTAAAAAAAAACACTGGCCTTACGTTTAGAAATTAAAAATATCAATCCAGACACATTTAAAATAAATGGAAAGTGGTAAATTAATAGTAATGTAATCAACCTTCGCAGTTGGCAAGTAAAGGGTTTTCCAATAAGAGGTGTTATTTTAATTAGCCCGCTATTTCCGTAGATTTCACTTTTGGAGCTGTCATTTTTGACATTTGCCAAGTAGAAACTACGCCATTAATAAAACTTGAACGATACACGATTCAACAACGCATTGAAATTATTAAAATTCACTATAAAAATGGTGAAAATGTGACAGAGACGGTTCGTAAAACTGGGTAGTCGTGAAGCACATTGTCGGACCGCAATACAGAAATTGGTACAAAAATTCGAGCTGTCGGGACAAGTTAGTGATGTGAAGAATAAAACCCGTGCACGTCGCTCAAGAACAGTCGAGACTATTGCTGCTGTAGCCGAAAGTGTTGAAGAAAGCCCAGGTTTGTCCATTCCTTGTCGTTCTTTGGAATTAGGCATTCCACAAACGTCATTACATCGTATTTTGCATAAAGATTTGGGTCTTAAGGCTTATAAAGTTCAGTTAACACAAGAACTCAAGCCGGCCGATCATCAACAACGTCGAGTCTTTGCTGATTGGGTCCTTGAAATGCATGAAAATGATCCGGAATTCCATCGAAAACTCATCTTGAGTGATGAGGCCCATTCCCACCTCGATGGCTTCGTCAACAAGCAAAATTGTCGCATCTGGGGCTCGGAAAACCCAAATTGTTGAAAAGCCTCTCTATCCTCAACGTGTGACTGTTTGGTGCGGTTTATGGTCCCGCGGGGCCATTGGACCTTACTTTTTCGAAAATGAGGCTGGAGCAACAGTTACGGTGAATGGATTGCGCTATCGACAGATGATTAATGATTTTTTATGGCCGGAATTGGATGGTATTGATCTGGACAACATTTACTTTCAACAAGTTGGCGCTACGTGCCATACAAGAAACGAAACCATTGATCTTTTACGGGAAAAGTTTCCGCACCGTGTTACCTCTCGAAGAGGTGATCACAATTGGCCACCGAGATCTTGTAACTTAACACCTTGCGACTTCTTCCTTTGGGGCCACGTGAAAGAGAAGGTCTACGCCAACAGCCCAGCGTCGATTCAAGACCTCAAAGATGGAAATCGTGAGGCTATCGAGGACATAGGGCAGCCACTTTGCGATTTGGTTATGGAAAATTTCATGAAAAGGATATGGTCCTGTAGGCGTGGTCGTGGTGGTCATTTGGCTGATGTTATTTTCCGTTATTAACGGCATACCTTCCTCTTTATAATGAAATAAAGATCCGATCATTTATCTCAAAAGATGGCATTTTTCTTTGAATATCAAAATAACACCTCTTATTGGAAAACCTTTTATATAAAATATATTTACTTACTTTTGGTGAGGAATAACCGAATTACTTGAAAATTACCTTTTTAAGCTTGCTTTCTTATGTCTATTTAGTCCGCCGCCTAAATTACAAATGATCCTTGGGAATACCCAGTTCGAGGATAATGCTTGGCCATGGCAAGTCACTTTGAAGTTATTTTCGATTCAATTTGTTTGCTGGGAAGTAATGTACGTATGTACAGTGTACATATGGAAAAAAGTAAGAAGACACTGTATGTAGGTAAGTATGCATACCATGTAAGTGGAATGTGTGTCTGATAACAAAATGCAATTTATGCTTCATTGCATTTTGTTATAATATGGTAATGCATTTCTAAATTGATTTGTAGATTTGAATGAAATTTAAATTTAAATGTTTTTACAGGGTCAATTAATGGTACATCAATATATCGTATTGGACGATATATTGATGTATCGGTATTATGGTTGTGATTCGGGGAAAAGGTACTTGAGTCGCAACATCCCTCCACCCTGGGGAAAAGAAAGTTTAATTCCTCTTTGGGAGAAAACCTTTCTTTTCTTAAATATGAAAAATCTTTTCGTATACATTATTTGTGTTATGAAATTAGGCCAAAGTATTATAGGTATAGATAGTTATATAAAATTGTTGGAGTTAATCTGAGTGGGCTTACAAAAAAAAATACATTTAAATTTATATTATTTAACATATTTACTATTTACTTCTAAATTTCATATTTCTCATTAAACTATTTATTGATAATATTTATATTGTATGTTTCTATATGGTAAAGTTTTGACATTCCACTTACACAGGAATGTGCTGTTCAAGTGGTAGATATTATTATTAATTTAGCCATGACATTGGCCTTTTCTTCAATATTATATTAGATTATAGCTTTTTATATATAAATTTATTACGTATATCAAATATGCTAATCGATTAGTGTTAATATTAATATCGTATATCGCAATATCGCGAACAAAAACTCGAATATTCTGAGTCATTGACAAGAGGTATTTTACATTTTCTTTCCCTAACCATCATCTAATTGTTGATTTACATTTGTTCTGTTGAGTCTAAACATACATACAGTTATAGGTATATGTAATACCTGAAAATGAATTTAGTGCTGTGCTTTCCCTAGTTTATGTATTTGGTATTTATATCTCTCTTTCTAAGGGAATTTTAATTTTATTATTTTTATTATTCTAGTAGTAGCATTAGGGAATCGTACAGAAGGGGGGGAAACGAGGGAAGAAGGGGATACTGTTGTCTGTGTCTTAGGTTTGTCGTAGCTTGTATATTTTAGAATTTTAGATTGGAAGCATGAGTCCATGGGATGCCCATATATATCAATAGTATATTCGTAAATTATATTATAAATTTTCTGTCTTCTTTCTGGTGGGAGCAGGAGTTACTATAAAATCATCTCTTCTTGATGCCGGGGTAGGCACCTCTTCTATTTCGTGTGCAGAAAGTATTTCTTTTGGTTCATGCACTTTTGGTTTGTATTTAATATATGTACATATATACGCAGGCAACAGAGATGATTAAAACAATAGTCACACATGTTATCGCATAGTGGTGAATATGATGATTATTTATTGGATTTAAAGGAACTAATTTCTGATTTTTTTGGAAACAAATGGATTCCAGAAGGTTCTCTAGATCCGTGCTTGTTGTAATATTTAACGGATTTGCTTTTATAAGAGTTTCCATCGGAGAAGACGTCATATTCCATATTATATTTGAAATGTTTGTCGTTGGGATAAAATGGGAATTGAATTTGGACTTTTTATGTTATGTCCGTGCTAGATGAATTCCTTGCTGCGAACATAAATAGTTACGCTATGTTCATTCTGGCCCACTTTTTCCATACAAAAAGTGCAAGGTAGATTCCAACTATTTCGATGGTTCTGGACCGGGTTCTGGGGAGGGGAGGGGGAAGGGGAGGGGCTGAGGTAGCTTTTGTACTGAAAATTTGACATCATCTTGAAGTTTCCTTTCAGGAGGATACTTATGCCAACAACAACAACCAATGTAGGTAGGTACGTATGTTGACTTGGATATGTCGGTGTTCAGACCGATAATCAAATTCGAATAATGTAAACAAAATCGCAGCCGAGTAAAGTAAACAAATTGAGCGATATTTACACACACACGCACACGCACACACACACACACACACACACACACACACACACGCACAAACTCTACGTCATACTAAAAGATTTTCTATCAGGTAATATTCGGTACCAAGTTATTAAATTAACAACAACAACAACTAACGTAGGAAGATATGATGACTTAAATATGAAATAGCCTAATTTTTGATCTTCAGGTGTAATGTTTCTAATTTGATTCATTGCATAAAAAATTCGTACAGCCGAACTATGTACACAAAATCGCAGCCGAATAATGTAAACAAAATCGCAGTCGAATAATGTAAACAAAATTCTCACAGATTCTCAATAGCTGAAAAAAAAACAACAACTGATATGTTGTCTTAGATGAGTAGTTATAATTGAAAATCATTAAATCTTAAATTATAAACTTCTTCTCTGTGCTTGATATCCAGAATTGGCAACAATATACCTGAAGTTCTATTAATCCTATCTTGAAAGCGAAAGCCATCCAGAGCATATGTCTCCCATGGTTCTTTTCTGGGTTCATAATCAATCATATAAACCTGTGGAGCAGCAGGACTAAACTTGACCTTCATTATCACGACTAATTAAAAAAAACTATTTTCACATTATTCCCTTTTTATTATTCAACGGTTATAATAAATAATTGGATACAGATTAATATCATTCTGAATAAATTCAATTTTATATGATCGCTCGACTGGTCCTCTGTTAATCACCGAGAAATCTCCCTGGGTATTTATTTTACTTAAAGTATCGTCCGAAATTGTGTTGTATCGTGAAGGAAGAAATAGTTGATAATTCTCCACATCCAGAACCACACAAGCTCCAAATGTAGTTGTACACCTTCTCGCTCCACGGATCTTGTATTCCTTATCCAACTCCATTTGGCAGGTCTTCAGGGACGGTTGGTACTGCTCCAACTTCTTTAGTTCATCCATTCCGTTTGGCATTATTATTATCTTCTCGTTGCTTCCTATTTGTTTGAACTCCGGAATGAAACTGATAGTGAATCTGATTCAGCTCCTTAATTTATAGGCAATCTTCCAAAACAAGTTTAATCCTATTGTAACCAATCCGCGCAGCTGAATAAAGTAAACAATGAGTCATCCGCATGTAATTTGATATCGCCCCACTTCCTGTTTACAAATTCGCATTTAAGCTGCAAACCTGTGTAAACGAATTTAATCGAATGAGCCATCCTCACGTAATTTGATATCACTTCACCTCCTGTAAGCAAACACGCTAAATGAGTCATGAAAACCTGTGTAAGAAAATTCCATCGAATGACTCATCCGCATGTAATTTGATATCACCGCTGTAAACAAATTCGCTGAATAAGTTATGCACACCTGAGTAAACAAATTTAATCGAATGAGCCATCCTCACGTAATTTGATACCACTTCACTTCCTGTAAACAAATTCGTATAAGGTAAACAGCGAGGTGTTCCTTTAAAAGGGCTAGCAAACCGCTAGGAGTCATCATTCAGTTTCAGTAAGTCTCAGTGTTAGTTTAAAATATAAAAAAATTATAAATTTCTACGGTGTTAGTAAATAAAAGTTTTTCAATAATTGAAAATTTACGAAAATATGTGATGGGGTGTTTAAAAATCCAATGTATAAAGACTATATTTTTCAAAAGTGTAATAGAAACATGCATAAATTTCAAGTTGCATTTCGGAAGTGCAATAAGAGTGCTAGAAAACGATATTTCGAGAGCTGCCTCGAGCAAATTAAATTATTGAGAGCACTATTGAGAGCTCGCCGTCGAAGTGGAGGAATTACTCGCGTGAGAAAAAGCGATTTTGTAAAGTGGGAGGAAATAAAGACAGCGTTCGCAGACAGAATTCGACAAGGTGTTATTGCAAATTTAGAACATATCGATCCGAAGCTATTTATGCAAGACGCTACCAAATTATTTACGCGTCGTGTTAAACATACCTTAAAACATTATTTTAATATTAAAGTTTCTACAACGTTTTGCGATGAATTTGTTAAAGAAACTGGTGACAATGAAAGTATAAAAGATATTAAATATTTTCAAGCGAGAACTGCTGCAATTAGTGCAGATGATAATTTAGAGGAGTGGTTTAAATCAAACATTTTGGATCCAATACATACTCAGCTGGAAGATTTCCAGGAAAAAGACAGTGGTTGGGCACTGCACTCAATAACACATCTAGCAGAACACTTGAACAAGTTTGAGCAGCTTCGAGGATCTTCGTATATACCCCTACCAAAGGAAACTGCATCAAAGAAAGCTTGAATCAATGTACAAAATAATGATAAACCATGCTTCGCATGGGCCCTAACATTAGCGCTATATCCTACAAATGCTCACTCTGAAAGGATCTCATCATATCCACATTATTCAACTGTACTTAATTTAACTGGGATAAAATTTCGTATGACACTTAAGCAAATTACGCATTTTGAAGACCAGAAGGATTTATCAGTAAACGTATTCATTCTAGAGAAAGGGCGTTTCCTCACAACAGTTCCAGTTAGACTTACGAAACACAGGATGGAGCGACATGTGAATCCCCTTATGATACCAAATAACTATGATAATACAAAGTATGAAGATCATATGGATGATGATGATAGCAGATATCATTTATGCTGGATTAAAGATCTTACCCGACTCATATCGAAGCCAGCTTCGAAAAAACATGCTAAAAGGCATATATGCGACAGATGTTTGCTCTACTTGTGTTCTGAAAAAATTTAGCATCACACACTCCTGAATGCGAGAAGCAAAATGATTGTAGGATTATGTTTCCATCAGAAGAAAAGAAATGGCTGGAATATAAGAATTATAACCATAAGAATCCAGTCCCGTTTTGTGTGAATGCCGATCTTGAGTCAATATTGAAGTCGATTCAGGCAAACGATCAAAATACACAGCGAATCCATAGCAGTAAAGGAAAAGCTTAACATCAGGCCAATGCACCCCCTGAGTAAAGAGGAGCGGCGTTCACATATAGAAAATACTTGCTGCCATATGAAAAAAACGTTTGCAGCCGATGAGGAATGAGTTCGGGACCATTTCCACTTAACAGCAAAATATCGAGGACCAGCGCACAATACATGTAACCTCATCTATCAGGATTGCTCCACAATTCCAGTCATTTTTCACTATTTATCTGGATATGATGCCTACTTCATCATAAAGGATATAGTTACAGCTTTCCCTGGAATAGATAATCTCTTACCAATAAACGAGGAAAGATATTACACGTTCACCTAGCACATGGAAGGCAGCCACATAAAATTCAGATTCATCCATTCCTTCCGTTTTATGGCTGAATCTTTAGATAAGCTATCGTCATTGTTGCCAATGGATAGACTAAACACTACAAGATCAGAATGGCAGGGATTAGATGAAGACGCTATCAAACTCCTTACACGAAAAGGTGTATTCCCATACGATTTCATTGATGACTGGGATAAATTGGATTCCTGGAACTTGCCAACACAGGAAGCGCTCTTAAATAAACTGACTGTGCCATATCCTCAGATGACTACAATCATGCTGAAATGGTCTGGCAGACATTTGAAATACAAACCCTTGGTGAATATTGAGATCTATACCTTAAGACTGATGTTCTCCTATTGGTCGATGTGTTTGAGATCTTTCGAGAAGTGTGCATGAAGACTAACAATTTAGGTCCAGCACATTATTACACTATGCCAGGTCTAACATGGAATGCTATGCTGAAATACACCAAAGTGAAATTAGAGCTGATAACCGACGTAGATATACTACTATTCATAGAGAGAGGCATTCGAGATAGTATAAGTCAATGTTCGAACAGATATAATAAAGCAAGTAATAAATATATGCATGATTTTACGCCTGAAGAGAAAGAGAAATACTTGATGTATTATGATGTGCATAAGCTTTATGGGTGGGCCATGTCACAACATTTAGCAACTGGAGGATTCAAATTGGTTGATGCTCCCAATATCGACGTTTTCGAAATTCCTGATGATTCACCAATTGGATACATATTCGAAGTCGACTTAGACTATCCTCAACATCTAAATGATAAGCATAAGGACTTAACGTTTTTCCCTGAACTTGCAGCACCACTTGGAGCAAAATTAGAAAAGCTTTTGACAACATTACACTCTAAAACTAAATATGTTATACACTACCGAAATTTGAAGCAGTGCTTATCCCATGGCCTCATCCTTAAAAAAGTGCACCGGGTTCTTCAATTAAACCAATCAGCTTGGCTTAAAACATATATTGATTTAAATACCAGCAAACGGATGCAGGCTACCAGCGGTCATGAAAAGGACAGCTACATATAAGAAGATGAATAATGCAGCTTTTGGTAGTACCATGAAAAATGTTCGCAAATATAGCTATGTAAAACTTTGCGAAAAGTGGGAAGGTCGCTGTGGTGCAAAAGCAAGGATTGCGGCACCCAACTTCCACAGTGCAACGATATTTGATGAGAATTTAGTTGCTGTGGAATTAAGCCGACTCAAGACCTTATTCAATATGCCTCTCTAAATTGGAATGGCAGTTATAGAAATTTCAAAGTTATATCTCTACGATTTCCACTAGAGTTTTATGCAGCGTGATTTTGGGGATAAATGTAAAGTCATGTATACAGATACAGATTCTCTAATATATGAACTTGAAGAGAAAAAGGCATATGAGTTTATGGCCGAAAGTATGAACAAATTTGATACAAGTGATTACCCAGAAAATAATCAACTCAACTTACCGCTCATGAATAGAAAGATTCATGGGCTAATGAAGGATGAGCTGAAAGGGAAAATTATTAGCGAATTTGTAGGCTTGCGCTCGAAAATACAGTCTGCGTATAAACGATGGTAAAACTGTAAAAAAAGTGAAAGGACTAAAGGCTAATATAGTCCAGAGGCATATCAATTTCGAAGACTACGTCGGATGTTTGAATAACAAGCTAATATTAACTGCTAATCAGAGCTCCATACGATCCCGTAACTATAGCGTGTACACTGTCAGTCAAAAGAAGGTCGCATTGAGTCCATATGATAATAGGCGACATAATATGAGCGCAACAGTGGATATTCTACCATGGGGGCATTACTCTATTTCAGTAGATCAAAAGTGGCAACGGCAGAAAGCATCTAAGTCTAGTGTAAATAATAATTGTATTATAGTTTTAGTTTTATTTATTAAAGTAATTTGCATTATAATCACATGTATAAATGCATTATAATCACATGTATGAATGCATTATAATCACATGTATAAAGTATTATAATTATTTTAAATTGTGTTTTTCAAGAAATTATAAAACATCTTTGTTATTAATCCAAGAATTGTGTTTTGATGAAAATCCGAGCCATTTAACGTAAGCTTTATCTCCACTCTTCTTTAAGATTTTCTCTACGAGATATAGGTTTGGGTGTTTAACTTTCAACAGCTCCAATTCATAAAAGCCTCCTGTGATTGGATTTCCTTGATAATCTTCCAGATGATATGTGACGGGGTTTGTGCTTTGAACTTTAATAATTTTAAAAATCTCAGCTGTCCAGTTTGGTGTATAGCCTTTTTCAAATATATGCTTGTATTTGCTGATGCGTACAAAATCTCCAACTTTATACTTTGCAGGAACAACAATTTTTATATGATTGTATACAGTTGAAAGCACTTGTTTCACGTGGTCTCATTTTCGTAGTTCGATTTATTCTGGAGTTGTATTCAGTGAGCAGTTTCTTTACCATACAAATCCACTGATAAGATCCATTAAAGCTGAACTCCTTCCTCACCATATCCTTCAGAGTTCGGTTAAATCATTCCACTATTGATGCTTTCAGGAAACTGTACGTAGAGTAATGATTAATTGCATGCTTCGTAATCAGATTTTTAAAGAGGCTGTGGTAGAATTCCTTTCCCTCATCAGTCTGCAGATTTTTAAGTATTCGTTCCTCGATTAATATAGATTGCATGTCATCCCTTACTTCTACACCAGTTTTTTAATTGGATTTGCCCATGCATATTTCGAGAAGGTATCAATTACTGTCAGTAAATAGCGGTAGCCCTTGTTCACATATTCGTAGGGATCCATTTCAACCAAGTCTGCCTACCACAAATCATCTAGTCCTTTGATAATCACTCGACGTCGTTTAAAATTTTTTCTCGCTGGTTTATGCAGTTCATTTACCAAGTGTTTCTTACTCATCGTAATTATAAATGAAACAGACTTCTCAAGAATTTTTACTCATATACACCATCTTTTGGTGTCAAGTTTTTCTTATTTATTACTGAAGTAAACAGATACTTTTCAATCTTCGCGATTTCGCCATTTATATATAGCGTTAAATTTGTCACCTCTATATTAATAGTGTTTCTTATTTCTTCAACACTTATTTCAATTTTCTTGTCAACATAGTCTTTGGTAGTAGCATTATCATTTTCAAGGGGTTCACCAAGTCGTTTTATACACTTTGAGTTTAGATCGTAGCCTCCGTTTATCGTTAAATTAAATCCAATACCCCGGACTCCTTGTTCACCAGTTGGTCCCTGAGCTCCTGTTGGCCCACGTTCACCTGCTTTCCCAAGATATCCTCACTTAGAGAAACGTCCAAACTTTTCAACGCTCATCTGTAGATTGTGTAGAAGTATGGTAATGGAGTAGTATTTAAACTAAAATATTTGCTTCTCGAAACTCCTCAAGGATAGATGCAATTTCATTGTTGTGACTGGTGTTACCAGGATGCCATTAGCCGGCGCATTCCATTAACTAATTCATTTGGATTATCCCAGTAAATGCGATCAATGCTTTCCTTAGGCAGACGCATTAGTCCTATGCCTTTATACTGTATAAGTTTACTGATTATAGCTTTATACTTAGCCGGTCTAGTAGCTTTTATTTGTCCATCTTCAGCATAGTCACGTTTATATGCATTGGTATCTCTCAAAACAGATCCATAATTAGTTAGATCATCTTTACTATATAGTCTTTTCACAGTATCTTTCATAAATAGCAGCTCAAATAACCCCAAAGTTGTTTTATAGCTCTTCCCCGTGATAACAATACACATACATGATCAACATCAAACGTTGAATTACCGATTCTCCCAGCGTTGTCATCATAGTAAACTCCATAGGTTGGATCAATTTTAGGGCTATTAGCAGTGAGTAGCTTTAAATAGTTTGAAACAATGTATCCAGACGTATCTGGGGAGGTGATAGGAGACCTTCCTATCAATGTTCTTGAATGTTTGGGTGTTGCGAATTCTGCTTCTTCGGAATAATCTTCCTAATTTATAGGTGTGCTACTAGCCTCCATTTTAACACATTTTCGATTTGGAGGAGTAAAAGGATGCACAATTCCGTGGTCTTCTTCTTTTTCTTCTTTTGGCTCCAATTTGACTGGAGGCTCGTTTTTAACTCTTGTAACAAACTCTTTTAAGCGTGTAGTGATTGGCTTGAAAGTTTCTTCAAGTTGAGCTTCTGCTTTATTCCTTCCTGTCTTTAGAGCTTTAAATTTCCTTCGCACTGAATTCCTTGTCTTGATGATTTTTTTTAATAGATTTTCATTCATCTTCGATCTTAACTGAATAACGGCTTTTCAAACAGCTCTAATAACAGGTAAACAGCCTTCCAAGCAGCTCTAATAACAGCTTTTCAAACAGCTCTTATAACAGGTGAACAGCTTTTCAAACAGTTGTGATAACAGTTTTCCAAACAGCTCTGATAACAGCTTTAAAGCTTTCCAAACAGCTCTGATAACAGCTTAGCAGCTTTTCAAATAGCTCTGATAACAGCTAACAGCTTTTAATTATTATGTTTATTATTATACGTCTGCGATTGTTGTGTTTTTGTTATAATTTAGTATACTATTATTATTATTTTTTTTTTGTCACTGGGCACAATAATAAGTGAACAGCTTTTCAAACAGGTCTGATAACAGGTGAACAACTTTAATCTACTCAACAGTTCCACAGGACTCGGTGTGCTTTCGGCTGAGTTACAATTTCTACTTATGAATATTTCGCATGCTTCATCCTTATATAGTACAATGAAGGTATCAAAACTTTTACAGTAGCGCCCCTTGTTTAATGAGCTATCCTTATCAGTCGTCAAGAAACAATATTCAACCTTCCAATATGCAGCACGGGCTCTTCGAAATATATCAAACTTCATGTATGTATTAACATGATCATTATAGATATGTTTCAAATGCAATTCATCTTGCCTGAATAAGATGATTAAATTAGCATTGTCACGTATTAAGTGTTTTGGTATATGCGTATATGTTTGACAGAGACAGAAGCTGTCTATATCTTCGTGGCGACCCATGCAAAAATCAGATCGCACATTATCTTGCTTTTCACATGCTACATCATCGAAAATAAACACTGAATGTGATTTGGCTTCCTCTGGAGGTAGAACGTCGCAGTTGTTTGAGAATGCGTAATACCGCAATCCTGATATGGGAGTCATCACTCGCTTCAAGTATTCATACTTTGGTTGATATAAAGATTTGGAATATATGTAAATATTTTCATATCTCAGACCATTGGGATGTTCCAGCAAACTTATCATAACATTAGTTTTTCCACAATTGGATGGTCCAACAATGATGCTCTTTATAATATTAGGCAATAGGGGTACATGCTTCTTTTTCACCTTCATAACAGCTACATCAGCATTTTGAACAGAAAAAGCTTGTTGTTGTTTCATGAACCGCATATTGAAGACTAACGGGATTCCTATAAATACACCTGCTTATATTACATTTCAACAGTATCATCGGAACCTTATAAGATGTCGGATCACAAATCGAAACGCTCCAGAAAATCTTTCAAAGGGGGCAGAGGACTACTACTCAATCATCAACAAATTATCTGTAGAATTACAGCTACCGGAGTACCAGTACTGCAGACCAGGAACAAAGTTACAGCAAATATTGGCGAGAGGAGATCCAGGCATTAATCCACTGGACGCAGCCTGCAAGGAACACGATATAGCATACTCGCAACATAAAGATACAAGCGATAGACATATAGCTGACAAAATATTAGCTTAAAAAGCGTGGCAGCGTGCAAAATCTACGGATGCAAATTTAAGTGAACGTGACAATGCTTGGCTTATAACAAACGCAATGAAAGCTAAAATTAAACTATTTATGGGAATTAAGGCTAAAACTAAACGCCAACCCACATTTCGAGAAGCAGTATAAAATGCACGTAAAATTCTAAAAGTCAAAAAACCAAAAGACTTGATGGTAGGTACAAAAATAGCTGTTAGTGCAGCTAAAAATATTGTGCAAAGAAAGAAAAAATCAATTAAAACTCCATGAGTGATAACTGTACCAAAGGTTGGTGGGCGCACTACCGTTCCTCATCCCGTTGTTTGCTGGGCTATCAGCATTGGGAGCACCATCGGGAGGTGCAGCAGGCATATCTAAAGCAGTAAATGATACCAGTGCGGCAAAGGCAAAATTGGAAGAAATCAGAAGAAAGGTTGGTAAAAATGGAAACGGGCTGTTCCTGAATCCGTACAGAAAACGACTTGGACTTTATCTACAACCTCAACCCAAAAACTATTGAAGATGCTACCCAAAAGACTGCTAAACCAGTTGGATCTTCAAAAGTATACCACACATTTGCCGCACTTCAGAGGAGTATTTATGCGTGTTACTCCACCTCAAAATCATGGAAGCAAGAAAGCGGAATTGTTAACTTGGACATCTCAACTGGAGCAGGTACACACTGGGTAGCGTACTTCAAAAAAGGTGATAACATCGGATACTACCAAGCGACATCATAAACTACTTGGGTAGTAATATTACATACAACTACAGTTCTTATCAGAACTATGATGCAGTAATTTGCGGACACTTATGTTTAGTGTTTTTATATAATTGTTATAGCCATTAATTATTATCTATAAATGAATGTATCTATATTGAAATTGTGACAGTTCATTATCAACCACCATGTCATTAACACGTACTCGCGCGGGAAATTCTTCTCTACTCAGTGCTGAGTACTTTCCTCCGCTGGAGCTAGCAACGGATTATGTTTGTGGATTAATTGATTTTCAAATATACAACTCTATACCAAATATTGATGTGAGCAATAATCTGGTTCATGCAGGGAATGTGGTTGTTGAGATACCTGTTGGATCCTATGAGATTGATGATATAGCAAAATATGTACAAGGATACTTGGAGATAGAAGGGAAAAGGATAAAGGTTGCGATAAAGGCTAACAAATACTACACTGAAGAGCGAAGTTAAGGCAACTAAAGAAATACATTTTGAAAAACAGAGATCCATAGCTCCTCTGCTTGGATTCAGTAAAAGAAACCTATCTGCTAATATAGTACATACATCAGACTTGCCAGTCAACATCATTAAAGTAAATACTATACGCATCGAATGTAATATTATATCAGGATCATTCTTCAACAACACACAAGTACACACTCCCTACGAGTTTTAACCGAACGTTGGACCTGGGTATAAAATAGTGGAGGTACCCAAAAATGTAATCTATTTGCCTGTGAACACCAAACGTATAAGTTCTCTAACATTGAAGCTCCTTGACCAAGACGGTGAATTAATCAACTTCAGAGGAGAGACTATAAACATCAGGTTACATTTGAAACCACAGCATGCTGATATACAATAATGATAAATACGAGTTCGGAGCAGACAAGTCCATTAGTCAGCAGACAACCTTGATGCGGTCAAGATCTACATTAACACCTGCAAATACAGCATATTTACAATCGATAGGCTTAACGCTGAAACAATGAATAAAGGAATACTAGATATTGTACCAGACGCTTGATTTGATAACAGTGTTACTAAATTTGAACATCATTCCTATTCACCATTTCTAACATCATTTATAAACAGCGATGAAATCCGTATCTCTGTACAACATCAGGACTAGAATCTTCTACCCAGCAGGCGTTTTCTTTACATTGAGGGGTTGCTAACAAAGCTGGATGGATCCTTTTCAGCAACCGCAAGATTAACTAACAATGCTCTACTATTTCTTTTTAAGGAAATACGCTTTGAATTGAATGCAGATTAAATCGACCGTACAAGAAATCTTGGGATTGCAACAACATTAACAATCTACGTATCGCTAAATGCAAATGTAATCAGGATACTACTCAACGGGAGCTGGTCGCCAGATACATCCCTTATACCAGCCAATGGACTGTTTAACTATTGTGTACCCCTGAAATATTTATTGGGATTCGCCAAACATGAACTCATATTGATCCGGAGCAGGACAGACGATAATGCCATTATATCAGCCACAGAGGAGGTGAAAATTGAAATTACCAAACTTCAATGGAGCATTCCACATGTTACAGTATGCTATGGTGAAAAGCTGCAACTATTTAAAATTATGTGGAGAGGTCGGCCAATACAAATACCATTCCGTAGCTTGGACATATATGATTATCCAGTACTGCCAGAATTCACGCATCAAACCTGGTCAGTTAAGACTTCCACTCAACTAGAAAAACCTCGGTTTATCGGCTTAGCATTACAAACGAATCGAAGGAACGATAAAACCAAGTAAGCTAGCAAATTTGATCACT
Source organism: Dioctria rufipes (assembly GCA_963924295.1). Taxonomy (NCBI): domain Eukaryota; kingdom Metazoa; phylum Arthropoda; class Insecta; order Diptera; family Asilidae; genus Dioctria; species Dioctria rufipes. The sequence goes on from OZ002744.1 coordinate 119,931,795, forward strand.
GCAAACTCACCGAAGTTACAGTTCATTTGAACACAGAATCATATACCTATGATGATTTGAATTTGCAATTTGATTTGAATAGATACGCAATGCTGTATGAGATGTATATAAAGTTTACATAATCATGCTATGGCCATCAGTATCAACCATTTCTCATAGAGAATTTCAAAATCGATGCTTCGATCGCTGTCATTTGTTGCTGACATCAAAATGAAACAATAAAAACTGGACCTGTTTACATAAGGCTAGAATTCAAGACAACTGAAAATATACCGGCTAATACAACAGCATATTGCCTGCTTTTACACGATCGAATAGTGGAATACAGTCCGCTGACAAGTGAAGTTAGAAAGTTAAATTAAGATGATGGCTGTCATCGTAGACGTCCAAAGATTCAAAACAAACCTCAATGAATTTATCACTAAAGAACTGGCAATTTTAACCAAAAAAAACCAGATGCAGCACTTTATATTTCAACCACCCTTCAGATACAAAGATTTGACTTCAGCAAAAAAGAGACAAGTAAAATGGCTTCAACACAATTTTCATGGATTCCGCTGGGATGATGGCTACATACCGTATCACAAGCTGTACACTATAGTTGAACCACTGCTTCGAAACAAAACCATATATGTCAAGGGAGCTGAAAAAGTTCATTGGATGCAGAACATAGTTGGAGAGGGTGAAATCATTATCAACGTCGAAGATGAATACAACTGTGGAAAACTAATAGAGATTAACACAAATGCGCCATCTTGCCAAGTTCATATTGGACAATGTGCTATAAGAAATACTTTTGTAATAAGAAATTTTATTGGAAATAAAAACCAATTTTTGTAAAAATAAACTTTAAAATAAAACACAATTTTTCATAAAGCTTATGACTTTTGAAGACACACTCCTAGATGCAAAAGCAATTGTTTACTTTACTTGGCGGTATCAAATTACCAGCCACCTGGCCACCGAGGCTTTAATTTCTACTACTTCTTACAAGCAGCCGTGATCTATTTTTTAGATATCATGATCACTCTTGGCTTTTTAATCCGCAGTGGTTTTTTTTTCAGCAAAAGAAATTTTCAATTATAACTACTCATCTAACAATAAGACAACATATCAGTTGTTGTTTTTTTTTCAGCTATTGGGAATCTTTCATAAATTTGTTTCTTTACTCGGCTCTGTGCGAATTTTGTTTACATTATTCGACTGCGATTTTGGTTACATTATTCGGCTGTACGATTTGTTTATACAATGAATCAAATTAGAAGCATTACACATTATTTGGCTATTTCATATCTAAGTCATCATGGTACTGAATATCACCTGGTAGAAAATCTTTTAGTATTACGTAGTGTGTGTGTGTGTCTGTATGCATGTGTGACTGTGTGTGGCTGTGTTGTTCTGTGTTCCTGTGTGTTCCTGTGTGTTTCTGTGTTCCTGCGTGTTCCTGTGTGTTTCTGTGTGTGTCTGTGCATGTGTGTATCTGCGTGGGATTGTGTGTGCCTGTGTGTGTGCCTGTGTGTTCGTCTGTGTGTGCGTGTGCGTGTGTGTCTCTGTGTGTGGCTCTGTGTCTCTGCGCCTGTGTGTCTCTATCTCTCTCTCTCGCTCTCTAGCTATATCTGTGTATGTGTGTGTGTGTGTGTGTGTGTGTAAATATCGCTCAATTCGTTTACTTTATTCGGCTGTGATTTTATTTACATTATTCGGATTTTGATTATCGGTCTGAAGACGGAAATAGTTAATCAACATACCTACCTACATTGGTTGCTGTTGTTGGCATAAAAAGAAAACTTCAAGATGATGTCAAATTTTCAGTACAAAAGCGACCTCCTTGTTTTCAATCTATTAGAATATCTATTGATTCCGACTGCGTATTTTGGCATCTCAATGCCATTAACGAAACTAGTGAAATGAGTGATTCCAGTTCCATTGATATCTTATTATCAAGTGTCCTATTTTGCATCAATGATGTGGCTATCTGCTCTGGTATTAGTGTTTTGTGCATGATTATGAATTCATTTTCAATTGCGGAAAACTATTGTTTTCGTGAAGGCTTCCACTAGTGTATTAGGCTCAGTGTCGACTATGGGAATAGCCTCAGAAAATTTTGAGAGGTCAACTTGAAATGCAAGGATGTATTTGTTTCCAGAATGAAAAATTGGGAGAGGTCCTACGACATCTAGGTACACTCTTACGAAAGGCTTGGAGCTAATGCTCGAGATTTTCATAGGAATTTTGCGGTTTCTGGATACTTTGTTCACCTCACAAAATTTACATTTCCTTACATATTTGACCACGTTGTCTGACATGGCAAGCCAGTAGAATTGCTCTTTGATTCTTTTAATTGTACGGGAAACGCATTGATGGCTTCTCGCCGGTAATGAATGAAAATCCTTCAAAACTTTTTCGCTGTCATCTTTATCTTATAAATATTTTATTGCATCTTGATGGAGCTTTATATTAATTTGTTGATTAGAGAAGACCTTGGTTAAAACGTTTATAATGGTAATGAGGTTTCGTGTATCTAAAATTGGGAAGCAGATATTTAATTGATTTAACTGATTTGCTACTGTATATGAGCAGATCTTAGTTAAAATCTTTTCGAGTTCTGATATATCTCTTTAGGATCGACAAGGTAAATTAGTTGTTGATATAATTATTGTCGAGTCTTTTTTCTTGAAGAAGTTCAGTTCAGTTTCTAAACTTGAAGATTTATCTGAAAATTTTAGTTTCGAATCCAACACTCATTCAGGTTCTGTATCTTGCATTGACAAGATGAAGAACTTAGGATTCGCATTTTTAGTCACTAAAAACGGGAAAGTAATCTCAATTATTATGACTGATAAATTGCTTGTTGACGATGTATCTGGGGTTGAGGGAATAATAGTTGTGCTGGGAATGTTCAGATTCGCCTGTGCTCTAGCTTGATTCCTTGTTACCACATTTACGCAGGTGCTAGGTTCTGCGAAATTTTCTCTACTATCGGGAATAGCTCTACTAAGAGCATCTGCATTTGTGTTGAGCTTACCTGATTTATGGAATATTTTGTAGTCATACTCCTCAAGACGTATTCTCCATCTCATCAGTCTTGAGAAGTGGTCCTTCAGATTCATGAGCCATACTAATGGTATATGGTCTGTTATAATTGTAAACTGTCTGCCATAAACTTATGGTTTGAATTGCTCAACTGCGAAAACGCTGGCTAAGAGCTCTTTTTCAATTGTTGAGTAACGAGTCTCTGCACCATTGAGAACTCAACTCCCTCACTCACAGCTCCCCGATGGCGTATTCACTGGCATTGGAGGTGACAAAAAATTGTTTGTCGAAATTGGGATATGATAAAATTGGTGCTGAAATTAATTTATTCGTCAATTCACAAAATTCTTCATCACAAATTGCGTCGATCTTGAAAAGTGTATCTTTTAAAAAAAAAAAAAAAAAAAAATGTGGCTACGTTATCTTTGAAAAATTTTGAATGAAGCAGCTGTAATAGCCGATGAAACCAAGGAAGGCCTTAATATCTTTCTCCTTCTTTGGCCTGGGGTAGAACTGAACTGACTTTATCTTTGCCGGATCTGGTTTGACTCCATTTTCAGTTATAATGTGCCCTAAATACATAATTTCCTTTCTTAGGAAATGGCACTAGTCGGGTAGGAGTTTCAAGTTAAAATTTCGGACACGGCTGAATACTGCTGTGAGTCTGGAATTGTGGTCTTAGAGATTGTATCCATGGAGTACAATATCATCCATATATACGAAGCAATAAATACCTTGGAGTCCAGATAGAACATTGTTCATGGCTCGTTGAAAAGTATCAGGGGCTCCTTTTAAACCAAATGGCATACGATTGTATTCGTAGTGGCCATAGGGTGTGCTAAAGGCAGTTTTCTCCCTGACCTTCGATTTCATTTTTGTCTGGTGAAATCCACTGGCTAAGTCGAGTGTGGTAAAATATTTCGCCATCCCCAACTGGTCTAATATATCAGTGATATTAGGCAGTGGGTACGCATCGCCAATAGTAATGTCGTTAATACGACGAAAATCCACAACAACTCGCCATTTTTTGTTTCCATTTTCATCTGGTTTTTTAGGAACCAGGAGAAGTGGAGAATTCCAGGGACTATATGAAGGTCTGATGATGTCTGACTCAAGCAGAATGTATCCGTCTAACTGACGCATTTATAGCAGAATAAACTAGGTATATTACCTTAAACTTTGTAATATACATATACACAACTCACTTCATTTTTCCTTTCTTTCACAGAATATATCTGTCTAACTGACGCATTTATCGCAGAATAAAATAGGTATATTACCTTAAACTTTGTAAGATACATACATATACACAACTCACAAAATTTTTCTTTTCTTTCATAGAATGTATCTGTCTAACTGTCACATTTAGCGCAGAATAAACTAGGTATATTACCTTAAACTTTGTAATGCAAATATACACAACTCACTAAATTTTCTTTTCTTTCACAGAATGTACCTGTCTAACTGGCACACAGGTAATTTCACAACGAAAAGTAAACGGCAAAATTCGCGATTGATACCTTTGAGTGCTGTTCCAAAGTACTTAAAAAAAAAATTTTTCTCAATAAGACAAAAGAATAATCAAAAAGAACAAACTCCCTGGGACCAGTTCTGCGCGATACAACTTCCAGCACTACTTGTTACTTAATGCCCTCACCAACGATCTCAAAAACTAACTGCCTCCACGCAAGCTGCCTATATCGCACCCGACTTACAGTCCCCAGCCACCGGCAAGCGCGCATTGTTTTTATGTTCCTTTCTGTTCTCTCGACTTTACGAATCTTGCTAAAATCTGGCCTGCTGCCGGAGTGCGGGTGTGAGCTTATTCTTTATAGTAGCAGAGAATATCTGTTTTTCGAGCCGAATTTTTCGGAATTTTCTTTTGCGAACCTGCTGCAATCAATTGCATGATGGTATCATGCGATGTATTACAGCTAGGCGAGTTACAGTTTTCGTCGTCTCGATGTTGGTGACCAGCGGTAAGTTTTTATTAAAAAAAAATTGTAAATTGTGCGCGTTTTACAGATTTTAGAATTTTTGTTTGAAACAAGATTTCTATTGTGTGGCATTTTTGTGTTGTTGCGATTTCTTCTTTTCATGGGTTTTCTTTTTCTTTTTTTTAATGAATTTTCTCTTCTTTGCAGGTTTAATCTAAAGATTGCAATTTGTGCGAGTTCTGCACAAATTGGAATCTTTTCCTTTTTTTTTGTTTTCATCTTCCTTCTTTGTTTATTTTAGGACAAACATTCTTCTCTCTTTCCAGGTTTACTTCGTGTATGTGAGGTAGATGCCTTATGGGAAAGTAGCAGAGGGCAAAATTAAATGAATTTTTCTTTTCCCATTTTCAGGTGTCTGGGAGAAAATTATGGAGTTTACTCTACGGGGGGGGGGGGGCAAAGGTAGCGTATGGGGTATACGCTACAATCTTTAGATAAGATATCATCATTGCTGCCAATGGACAAATTACACACTACAAGATCAGTACGGCGGGGATTGGGCGATGACACTATCAAACTTCTTACACGCAAAGGTGTCTTCCCATATAATTTTACTGATGGATGGGATAAATTAGATTTCCGGAACTTGCCAACATAGGAAGCATTCTACATTAAACTGACTGACACTGCTATATTCCCTGAGGACTACAATCATGCTGAAAAGGGCTGGCAGACATTTGAAATACAAACACTTGGTGAATATTCAGATCTATACCTAAAAACGAATGTCCTTCTATAGGCCGATGTCTTCGAGAACTTTCGAGATGTTTGTATGAAGACGTACAATTTAGATCCTGCACATTATTACACCATGCCAGGTCTAACATGGGACGCAATGTTAAAATATACCAAAGTGAAACTGGAGCTGATAACTGATGTTGACATACTGCTATTCGTAGAGAGAGGTATTCGAGGAGGTATAAGCCAATGTTCCAATAGATACAGAAAAGCCAACAATAAATATATGGATGATTTTAACCCAGATGAAAAACATAAATACTTAATATATTATGATGTTAACAACCTTTATGGATGGGCCATGTCACAACATTTACCTACCGGAGGATTCAGATGGGCTGATAGTCTCGATATTGATGTTTTCAAAATTCCTGATGATTCACCAACTGGATACATACTCGAAGTTGATTTAGACTATCCACCACATCTGCATGATAAGCATAAAGACTTACCGTTTTGCTCTGAGCATACAGCACCACCAGGTTCAAAATTAGAAAAACTTTTAACAACATTACACCATAAAGAAAAATATATTATATATTACCGAAATTTGAAGCAATGCTTATCACATGGCCTCATCCTAAAAAAAGTACACCGGATCCTGCAATTCAACCAGTCAGCTTGGCTTAAACCATACATTGATTTGAATACCTCCAAACGGAAAAAGGCAACCAGCGATCATGAAAAAGACAGCTATAAAAAGATGAATAATGCTGCGTTTGGTAAAACCATGGAAAATGTACGCAAGTATAGTGACATCAAGCTTTGCGTAAAGTGCGAAGGCCGATATGGTGCCAAAGCTCTGATTGCAGCTCCCAACTTCCACAGTACGAAAATATTTGATGAGAATTTAGTTGCTGTGGAATTAAGGAGACTGAAAATGTTGTTTAATAAGCCACTCTATATCGGCATGGCAGTCTTACAAATTTCAAAAACATGCCTCTACGACTTCCATTACAGTTTTATGCAGCTCGAGTTTGATGATAAATGTAAAGTCATGTATACCGATACAGACTCCCTAATATATGAAATTGAAGAGAGAAACATATATAACTTTATGGCTGAAAATATTGATAAATTCGATACAAGTGTAAATAATCAGTTCAATTTACCACTTATGAATAAAAAGATTCCTGGTCTTATCAAGGATGGGCTGAACGGGAAAATCATGTGTGAATTTGCAGGCCTCCGCTCGAAAATCTATAGCATACGCATAAATGATGGTAAAACTGTAAAAAAAAGCCAAGGGAATAAAGACAAATATTGTTCAGAGGCATATAAAGTTCCAAGACTACGTTGAATGCCTGAACAACAAGCAGCTTTTAACTGCAAATCAGAGCTGCATACGATCGCATAACCACAATGTCTACACCATCAACCAAAAGAAGATAGCTTTAAGTCCACATGATAGCAAGCGATATATTTTGAGTGGTACAACAGATACTCTACCATGTGGACATTACTCAATTCCACCAGAGCAACAAGGAACAAGCACAGAAAGTTCAGTTCCAGATCAACAAGGAACAAGCACAGAAAGTATAGAAATCTAATCTCATTATTGTAAATAAAAAACATGTATTATAGTTTTAGTTTCATTCATTTAAGTACTTTGTTTTAATTGTAGTACAGTTTAAGATATTATAATTATAATTACAAATTTATTCTTAAATTGTATTATAGTTGTTTCTTCAACAAATTTTAAGACATATTTGTTATTAATCCAAGAATTGTGTTTTGATGAAAATCCGAGCCATTTAACGTAAGCTTTATCTCCACTGTTCTTTAAGATTTTTTCTACGAGATATAGGTTTGGGTGTTTAACTTTCAACAGCTCCAATTCATAAAAGCCTCCTGTGATTGGGTTTCCTTGATAATCTTCCAGACGATATGTGATGGGGTTTGTGTTTTGAACTTTAATAATTTTAAAAATCTCAGCTGTCCAGTTTGGTGTATGGCCTTTCTCAAATATATGCTTGTATTTGCTGATGCGTACAAAATCTCCAACTTTATACTTTGCAGGAACAACAATTTTTATATGATTGTATACAGTCGAAAGCAGTTGTTTCTCATTGGAGGTGTCCCATTTTTGTAGTTCGATGTATTCTTATTAAAGTAATTAAAGTATTATAATTATAAATTTTTTGAAATTGTATTATAGGTGTTTTTGAAGAAATTATAAATCATCTTTTTTATCGATCCAAGAATTGTGTTTTGATGAAAATCCGAGCCATTTAACGTAAGCTTTATCTCCACTCTTCTTTAAGATTTTCTCTACGAGGTATAGGTCTGGGTATTTAACTTTCAGCATCTCCAATTCGTAAAAGCATCCTGTGTTTGGATTTCCTTGATAATCTTCCAGCCGATATGTGATGGCGTTTGTGTTTTGAACATTAAAATTTTTAAAAAACTCAGCTGTCCAGTTTGGTGTACCCTTTCTCCTTTGCAGGAACAACAATTTTTATATGATTGTATACAGCTGAAAGCAGTTGTTTCTCATTGGAGATGTTGATATCACGTGGTCTCATTTTTGTAGTTCGATGTATTCTTGAGTTGTATTCAGTGAGCAGTTTGTTCACCATACCAATCCACTGATAAGTTCCATTAAAGCTGAACTCCTTCCTCACAATATCCTTCAGAGTTCGGTTAAATCGTTCCACTATTGATGCTTTGAGGGAACTGTACGTAGAGTAATGATTAATTGCATGCTTCAGCATTAGATTTTTAAAGAGGTTGTTGTAGAAATCCTTTCCATCATCAGTCTGCAGGTTTTTAGGTATTCGTCCCTCGCTTAATATTGATCTGGCATCTTTTACTTCTACACCAGTTTTTCCTTTAATTGGAACTGCCATGCATATTTGGAGAAGGTATCAATTACTGTCAGCAGATAGCGGTAACCCTTGTTCACATACTTGTAGGGATCCATTTCAAACAAGTCTGCTTGACAGAAGTCATCTAGTCCTTTGACAATCACACGACGTCGTTTAAAATTTTCTCGCTGGTTTATGCAGCTCATTTACCACTTGTTTCTAACTCATCATAATTATAAATGAAACAGATTTCTCAATAGTTTTCACTCATATACACCATCTTTTGGTGTCAAGTCTTTCTTATTTATTACTGAAGTAAACAGATAGTTTTATATCTTCCCGATTTCATCATTGATATATGGCGTTAAATTTTTCACTTCTATATTAATAGTTTTTCTTTTGTGTCTTCAACACTTATTTTAATTTTCTTGTGAACATAGTCTTTGGTAGTAGCATCATCATTTTCAAGGGGTTCACCAAGTCGTTTTATATAATTTGAGTTTAGATCGCAGTCTCCGTTTATCGTTAAATTAAATCCAATACCCCGGTCTCCTTGTTCACAAGTTGGACCCTGACCTCCTTGTTTACCAGCTGGTCCTAATTTACTTGCTTGTCCCTGAGCTCTTGTTGGTCCACGTTCACCTGCTTTCCTAATATATCCCCGATTAGAGAAACGTCCAAGCTTGTCAACGCTCATCTGTAGATTGTGTAGAAGTATGGTAATGGAGTAGTATTTAAATAATAATATCTGTTTCTCGTAACTCCTCCAGGATAGACATAAATTCATTGTTGTGACTGGTGTTTCCAGCCTGCTTTGATATCATTAGAATGCGCTGCCTATCCACTAAATCATTTGGATCATCCCAGTAAATGTGATTAATGTTTTCCTTAGGCAGACGCATTAGTCCCATGCCTATATTCTGTATAAGTTTACTGATTATATCTTTATACTTAGCTCTAGTACTCTTTATTTGTCCATCTTCAGCATAGTCAGGTTTATATGCATTGGTATCTCTCACAGTATATCCACAATTAGTTAAATCCTCGTTAGTATATAGACTTTTTATAGGATCTTTTATAAATAGCTGCTCACATAACCCCAAAGTTGTTTTATAGCTCTTCCCCTTGATAATAATATATCCTACATCATCAACATCAAACGTTGAATTACCGATTCTCCACGCATTGTCATCATAGTAAACTCAATAGGTTGGATCAATTTTCGTACTATTATCAGTGTATAGCTTTAAATAGTTTGAATCCATAATTTATAGGTGTGCTACTAGCCTCTATTTTAACATATTTTCGTTGTGAAGGCGTAAAAGGTTCCACAATTTCGTTGTCTACTTCTTCTTCTTTTTCTTCTTTTGGCTCCAATTTGACTGGTGGCTCGTTTTTGACTCTTGTAACAAACTCTTTTAAGCGTTTGGTGATTGGCTTGAAAGTTTCTTCAAGTTCTGCTTCAATCCTTCCTGTGTTTAGAGCTTTAAATTTCCTTCGTACTGCATCCCTTGTCTTGTCTTTCTTTTAATAGATTTTCATTCATCTTCGATATTAACTGAATAACGGCTTTTCAAACAGCTCTGATAACAGATAAACAGCTTTCCAAAGAGCTCTGATAACAGCTTAACAGCTTTTCAAACAGCTCTTATGACATGTAAACAGCTTTTCAAACAGCTCTGATAACAGCTTAACAGCTATTAAAACAGCTCTGGTAACAGCTTAACACCTATCCAAGCAGCTCTGATAATAGCTTAATAGGTTTTCGAACAGCTCTGATAACAGCTTAACAGCTTTTTAACCAGCTCTGATAACAGCTTAATTTCTTTCCAAACAGCTCTGATAGAAGTTTAATAGCTTTTCAAACAGGTCTAATAACAGGTGAACAGATTTTCGGTGTACTTTCGGCTGAGTTACAACTTCGACTTATGAATATTTCGCATGTTGCATCCTTTTATAGTACAATGAAGGTATCAAATCCTTTACGGTAGAACCCCTTGTTTAATGAGCTATCCATATTAATTATCAAGACTCCATATTCATCCTTCCAACATGTAGCACAAGCTCTTCGAAATAACAAAGATTGGCGAAAGGAGATCCAGGCATTAATCCACTGGACGCAGCCTGCAAGGATCACGATATAGCATACTCGCAACATAAAGATACAAGTGATCGACATATAGCTGATAAAATATTAGCTGAAGAAGCCTGGCATCGTGCAAAATCTACGGATGCAAATTTGAGTGAACGTGCCAACGCTTGGGTTATAACAAACGCAATGACAGCTAAAATTAAACTATTTATGGGAATTAAGGCTAAAACTAAACGCCAACCCACATTTCGAGAAGCAGTACAAAATGCACGTAAAAATCTAAAAGTCAAAAAACCAAAAGACTTGATGGTAGGTACAAAAATAGCTCTTAGCGCAGCTAAAAATATTGTGCAAAGAAAGAAGAAATCAATTAACACTCCACGAGTGATACCTATACCAAAGGTTCGTGGGGCACGTCCGTTCCTCATCCCGTTGTTTGCTGGGCTTTCAGCAGTTGGAGCACTATCGTGAGGTGCAGCAGGCATATCTAAAGCAGTAAATGATACCAGTGCAAAGGCAAAACGGGAAGAAGGCAAACGCCATAACCAAGCAATGGAAACTATAGCGGTTGGTATAGGTGGAAACGGCCTGTTCCTGAATCCGTACAGAAAAGGAATTGGACTCTATCTACAACCTCAACCGAAAAACTGTTAAAGACGCTACCCAAAAGGCCACTATACGAGTTGGATCTTTACAAGTATACCGCACACTTGCCACACTTCAGAGGAGTATTTATGGTTGATAATCTGCCTAAAAAACCATGGAATCATGAAAGCGGTATTGTTTACTTAGACATCTCAACTGGTGCAGGTACACACCAGGTAGCGTACTACAAGAAGAATGATAACATCAAATAATTTGATAGCTTTGGCAATCTCCAACCACCAAGGGAGATCATAAACAATTTGGGTAGTAATATTACATACAACTACACTTCTTATCAGAACTATGATGCAGTAATTTACGGTCACTTATGTTTGGAGTTTTTTATAAATGTTTTAGCCATTAATTATTATCTATAAATAATGTATCTATATTGAAATTGTGACAGTTCATTATCAACCGCCATGTTATTAACACTTACTCTCACGGGAAATTCATCTCTACACACTGCTGAGCACTTTGCTCCGCTGGAGCTAGCAATGGATCATGTTTGTGGATTAATTGATTTTCAAACATACAACTCTATACCAAATATTCATATGAGCAATAATCTGATTCATATAGGGAATATGGTTGTTGAGATAACTATTGGATATTATGACATTGATGATGTAGCAACATATGTACAAGGATACTTGAATAAAGAAGGAAGAAGGATAACCGTTACGATAAAGGCTCACAATAACACATTTACGAGTAAAGCTAAGGCAACTGAAGAAATACATTTTGAAGAACAGAGATCCATAGCTCCTCTACTAGGATTCAGTAAAGAAACATATCTGCTAATATAGAGCATACATCAGAGTTCCCAGTCAACATCATTAAAGTAAATACTATACGCATCGAATGTAATATTATATCAGGATCATTCTTCAATAACACACAAGTACACACTCTCTACGAGTTTTCCCCGAACGTTGGACCTCGGTATAAAATAGTGGAGGTACCCAAAAATGTAATCTATTTGCCTGTAAACACCAACCGTATAAGTTCTCTAACATTGAAGCTCCTTGACCAAGATGGTGACCTAATAAACTTCAGAGGAGAGACCATAACCGTCAGGTTACATTTGAAGCTTCAGCATGTAGATATACAATAATGATGAATGCAAGTTGGGAGCAGACAAGATTAGCCAGCAGACAAGATTAGCCAACGGACAACCTTGAAGCGGTCAAGACCTACATTAACACCTGCAAATACAGCATATTTACAATCGATAGTCTTAACCCTGAAATATTGAACAAAGGAATACTATATATTGCACGAGTCGCTCGCTTTGCTAACAGTATTACTAAATTTGAACAGCACCATTTTTACATCATTTATAAACAGCGATGAAATCCGTATATCTGTACAACATCAAGACTTGAATCTTCTACACAGCAGAAATTTTCTTTACATTGAGGGGTCGCTAACAAAGCTGGATGGATCCCTTTCAGTAACCGCAAGATTAGCTAACAACGCTCTACCCTTTCTTTTTGAGGAAATATGCTATGAATTGAATGCAGTGGAAATCGATCGTACAAGAAATCTTGGTTTTGCGACAACATTAAATAACTAAGTATCGCTAAATGCAAATGTAAGTAGGATACTACTCAACGGCAGCTGGTCGCCAGATTCATCCGTTATACCAGCCAATGGGATGTTTATCTATTGTGTACCTTTGAAATATTTATTGGGATTCGCTGAAGATTACAAGAAAATTCTTATAAATTCCAAACGTGAACTCATATTGATCCGGAGCAGGACGGACGATAATGCCATTATATCGCCAACAGATGAGGTGAAAATTGAAATTACCAAACTTCAATGAAGCATTCCGCATGTTACATTATCCGATGATGAAAAGCTGCAACTATTTAAAATTATCAGGAGAGGTCGCCCGATACAAATATCATTCCGCAGTTACGACATATATGAGTATCCAGTACTACCGGAATCCACGCATCAAATCTGGTCAGTTAAGTCTTCCAGTCAACTGGAGAGACCTCGATTTATCATCTTAACATTACAAACGAATCGATGGAACGGTAAAACCAAAGATGCTAGCAAGTTTTATCACTGCCAACTCACCGATGTTACAGTTCATTTGAACTCAGAATCATATACCTATGATGATTTAAATTTGAAATTTGATTTGAATAGATACGCATTGCTGTATGAGATGTATATAAAGTTCACACAATCATATTATGGCCATCAGTATCAGACGTTCCTCACATGGGAGAAATTCAAAACCGATGCTCCGATTACTGTCATTTGTTTAGGTGATATAAGTGTAGGATGAAAGTTTCCGTCTCTTGAATCTGTTATAATATCAATTAATTCTGTCTGAGTATTCTGATATCTGAATGCCGTTAAAGAGACAAGTGACTGATTCAAGTTCAATGGATATTTTGTTATCCAATGTTCTGTTTTCCATTAATGATGTAGCTATTTATATTGAAATTAACTCTATATGCATAACCATGAATACATTTTAAATTGCGCCTTTAGTTTTGTTGAAAATGTTTGTGGTTGTTTCGACTATCGCGGTTTCGAATTTTCATAAGGGAACGTAGGGAGTTTTGGTTTAACTTAAGGTTATGAATTTGTTTGTCATACAGCCTGGTGTAATAATTAAAAAAATATTGCTTACGGCTGCCATATGGGCTCGGTCGTTGTGTAGTCAAATAACGAAGAAGAAAGCTCGTCGTTGTGCATCGCAAAGAAGAACGTAGAGGAGAGAGGAGACCACCGCTACTACGGCGGGCGCAGATGTAAACAGCAGATGCCCGGTAGTAGGATAGAAATGGAAGACGGTACGTTGGCGCTGCTGTAAACAGCAGATGGCTAGTGGTAAATTAAAAGACTACTTGTTTTTTCTGACTAATTAAATCAATTGCCCTTTATTGGAGTATTGCTAGCTTATTTATACAAACGTGAATTTACTAGCCTAAACTTAATTATTATTAATGCACGTTAATACACGTTAAAACTAAATCGCTTATTTGCACTTATGTTCTTAATTCCGGCAGAAAGATGTGACGCAATATATTTGACCCCTATTACGCTGGTTGCAAAACATTAAAAAAAACGCATATAAACAATTACAGTCACTTTTTAAGGTTGTGACATATATTTGGTTTAGCGTATGTTTAGCTTAATTTCAATTAATGTAATCGATCGCATTTATTGTGATTAATTGAGCGATGGGTTTTGGGTCAATTGGATATTGCAAGAATGCAGAATTGGCATTCTTGAATTTTTAGTGGATTTGGAAATTGTTGGTTTATTGTACCTATGTACAAATTCACATCACACTGACATCATCTTCATCTAATGTGCCGAAAAGGGCTTTGGAAATTGAGCCTATAGCGTTGATTAAAGCTTTTTAGATAAATATCATCCATAAGCATTGCACAGATGAGCTAGCATAATGTATGTACATATATACATATATCATTCCTTCGTCGTGCGGAATTACAATTTCCTATCAATGAAGAAATGTCAACATGTAGATACATACATACCTACATCATTTCCATTGCAAGCAGATTTGTCATTCCTATCAATGAAGAAACCCCAGCTGCATGTACGAACATACCTACAGATATCATTCTTCATAACGTACAAAAAGCCACTCATGACTGACCTACGTCATTTGCTTAATCAATTGAAGAAACAATTGAAGGTAGATTTAGTAACACCCTGCGCGCAAGAGGTCACACGTTCCAAAACCATAAACTTGCGCCAGCGATAGAACATACATGGTTCACGATGATGATGGCATAATAACATGCGGCAAGCACTTTTTGATAATTGATATTTATTTATGTACGTATGTAATAATAGCAAAGCGAAAAGAGATTTGCGGAAATAAAATATATATGTAACCATAGCAAAGCGGAAAAAGCTTTGCCGAAATAAAATATATACGTAACAATAGAAAAGTGAAAAGAGCTTTGGGGAAAAAGATTTTTATACACGGAAATTGATATACATATGTATATACAAGAAGCAGCGAGTGCCATAAGGAAATAGAATTAAGAATTTTTAGCATTACAAAATATAACCAATGTTACTCTTAAGAAAAGTAAGCTAAGAATTTTATATATATATTCTTGTGTTTTTATAATAAAGCAGTCGTGTCGAGATTTGTGAACAGTCGTGTATAGAGTTGTGAACAATGGTGAATTGAAAAAAATGAGAGAGTCGTGACCGAGAATAGTGTAAAGTTTAGTGTCCAGAACAGTGGCCAGCTCAGACACAGTTAGACAACTTGAACCAAATTGTTTTACTTACAAGTGAGCTAAGCTTATTCAAGCTACTCCACTCCACCTACAAGGGAGCTAAGCTTACTCAAGCTACTCCAAATCTCCAGCCAAACAATTGTATAGAAGTCTATACAACGCAACCAGTCAGCGACTGAGACGTCCCCCGATCATCATCCTAGGAATATTCTTATCAGACCCTCTACATTTTAGGAGTAACTCAATACGTGTATGAGAAACTCCAACAAGCTCTTTTTTTGCTACTTTGGGCTACTAGGATCATATTTTTGTATTCTATATTTGCTATGATAAGATTTATTTGTAGTAACGTACCGTACAATTTCTGGTATGTCGCTGTTATTTGTTGGGTGATGAATTCGATGTTCCTCAACAATGAAGTTTTTTAAATCGTAGTAGGTTACGATTTTCCATTCGTCCATGTAGAAATTGGCTCTGCCAATTTCCTCAAAGTTAATGCCCACGATAGCATTCAGCTGTTTCACTTCCACTCCTGAGCCGTGGATTATAGGGTTACAGAGTAAAAAGAGTACTATTTGCATCATTTCGAAAACCTGGAATATGACACTATGTTATTAACTCTGAATGACATTTGAAGCTGATGAAGTTGTTAATCTGAGAAAAGTTTCTTTATTTGCCATGGCTATGTCTTTAGCTATTTTGAAGCTATATGGCAGACGCACTTTTAACTCGTTTGCATAATTGTCATAATTATAGCAAACGGCTAGAGATGATTTCAAATTATTTGGCATTTCGTGGGGGAATCGGTATAGGTGTTCATGAGGAGTGTAATTAGTATTTGAATTAGGACTTCTATTGTAGCCAAACATGGCATAAGGAATCCATGTAAGCCAGTCCGGGGGATCTTTCGCTACATAAGAGTGGAGGTATTTCGCTAAGGTTCTGTTGCTTCTCTCCAATGCACTATTCGTTTGAAGGTGATATGGCGTAGGTTGAAGCCTTTTAATTCTGAGCAATATAGATACCTCAGAAAACATGCCGCTTATGAGGTTAGAGCACTAGAATACTATGTCGACAAACTATTGTTGTCGGGGAGGCTTCCGCTAATGTCTTAGACACCGAGACTAGCCTCAGAAAATTTTGAGAGGTTGTCTTGGAATGTAATGAGATATTTATTTGTAGAATGTGAAATTGCGAGAGGTCCTACAACACCTAGGTACACTCTTTCGAAAGGCTTGGGGCTTATGCTCGAGATCTTCATTGGAATTTTAAGGTTTCTGGATACTTTGTTCGCCTGGAAAAATTTACATATATATTTACATATATATTCGACCACGTCGTCTGACATGCCAGGTCAGTAGAATTATTTTGTGAGTCTCTTAATTGTGCGGGAAACGCACGGTAGTGAATGAAAATTCTTTAAGACTTGTTCGATGTCGTTAATGTCGGATAAATATTTAATCAAATCTTGATGGAGTTTGATGTCTGAGCAAAGGAGTTTTTAATAATTATTAGATTCTATGGATCTAATATAGGGAAGGAGATATTTATTTGTTTTAACTGAGGAGTTCTTTTATTTATATAATATAAGTTTTTGTCCCGTAAGCATAGTAAAATTTACTCTCACGTAAAATAGACATTTTTCGATCACAAAACAGTGCAAAAATTTTGCTTATACTGAAAATTCCTTAGTGGTATAGTTTTAAATTTTTTGAGAATAATTGATGACTAAAAAAGAAAATAATAATAAATATAACAAATAACTTTTTAAAAAACTATCCAGAGTTTTCCATTTAATTAAATATTAAAATTATATAACATTTGTGTATAAATTTTAAAATTTTCATGGTACACAAAGAAGCAAAATCAAAGCAAAGTAATTTAATTAAGTATTTTGATAAGCATTAGGAGTTTCAAATTTCATTGTTATTCACTGTAGTGTTAAAACTAAAACTACCCAGGGCATAGTTTCCGTAACTGTGAAAAATTTGCCAGTGCACACGATTTAAAAAACTCACCGTGAGGGAAAGTGTACACTTAAATGCTGAATGAAAACTTTTCTGTGCTGAACGTTGTTTGAGTGAGAAAATAGTCTTTTTGAAGAAGTTAAGTTCAGTTATAAGAAATGAGTTACATGAATTCGCTAGTATTGAAGCGACTACGGCTTAGAAAAGGTAAAATAAATAATATAACAAATAATTTTGAAAATACTGGCTGACAAAAACTCACAGGTACCTCTTCAAAATTCACGGCCAAAATGGCGGGGAGAAAATATCAGTTAAAGTGTACAAAATTTTGACACAAAATCATTTCTATTTTTGCGGAATCGGAATAAGGTCATGTACCTGCACACAATTTTTTGTGCACGCGTAAACTCATAGTTCCCGAGATCTTGCTTTCTCTGTATACCCTGATAATTTTAAAATGTATACACAATTGTAATATAATTTTATTGTTAAATTAAATGCAAAATAAAGGAAAACTCTAGAGAACTTTTATGATACATTCATTAAGTGAAGGCAGTATTTTTTTAATGCGAATTTAGAAGGTTTAAAAAGATTTTTTTTTTTATTTTCTATTTCATTTGATTAGAGTATAAATTATGATTTATTAAGCTCTAGGGGGGGGGGGGGGGGGGCGATCGCCCGGATCGCCCCCCGCTGTATCCGCGCTTGGTACCCATCGTTAATAGTAATGTCGTTAATACGACGAAAGTCTACCAATACTCACCACTTTTTGTTTCCATTCTCATC
The DNA here is from genome assembly GCA_963924295.1 of Dioctria rufipes. NCBI lineage: Eukaryota > Metazoa > Arthropoda > Insecta > Diptera > Asilidae > Dioctria > Dioctria rufipes. The sequence goes on from OZ002744.1 coordinate 119,950,110, forward strand.
TGTTTTTTAGAAACCAGGAGAAGAGGAGAATTCCTGGGAATATGTGAAGGTCTGATGATGACTGACTTAAGCATTTCTTGTATTTGCCTATTTATCTCAGTTAGGCTTGCCTCAGGAAGTCTGTAAGGCTTGGTATAGATGGGCGGTTTGTCCTGGAGTGTCTCGATTTTATTCGTAATCGCATCTGTATACGAAAGGAAATCCTCTTCTAGATAGAAGAGATCATTGAATTCCCTACAGATGTTGCGAATACTCTCAGATTCCTCCGAATTGCAGTGATCCAATTTAATAAGATTTTGCAGTTTATTTATTCTACTCTTAATTGGATCTCTGTCAGAGTTCGTGGAGATAACCACAATGTCTTCCAAGTCTTGGTAAGCTGAATTCACCTCGTAAGGGTCCAGATCGGCGTCCTCCTCATTTGTGTTGGGGATTAGGACTTTTGCCATGCCGTTGACTGATTCGACGATCGACTTTCCGATAAACCTGGCCTTATTTCCTTCTTGAAACAAACCGATTGATGTTGAATAGAGGAAGTTGGAACTTCAATAATGTACTCTGACCGAGCCGGAATTTTGATTGATTTACGTAGATCCGATTCTTTCAGAGTTTTAATAGGAAGGAGTTCTGATTCCAACTTTTGTGGGATTCGGAAGGAGTTATTCGACCATTCCGACACGAGAAAATTTGAAGGAGTTATACGATCATAGAAATTCCTTGCAGTTTTATTGTAAAGGGTTTTCCAATAAGAGGTGTTATTTTGATATTCAAAGAAAAATGCCATTTTTTAAGATAAATGATCGGATCTTTATTTCATTATAAAGAGGAAGGTATGCCGTTAATAATGGAAAATAACATCAGCCAAATGACTACCACCACCACGCCTACAGGACCATATCCTTTTCATGAAATTTTCCATAACCAAATCGCAAAGTGGCTGCCCTATGTCCTCGATAGCTTCACGAATTCCATCTTTGAGGTCTTGAATCGACGCTGGCTGTTGTAGACCTTCTCTTTCACGTGACCCCAAAACAAGAAGTCGCAAGGTGTTAAGTCACAAGATCTCGGTGGACAATTGTGATCACCTCTTCGAGAGATAACACGGTCCGGAAACTTTTCCCGTAAAAGATCAATGGTTTCGTTGCTTGTATGGCACGTAGCGCCGTCTTGTTGAAAGTAAACGTTGTCCAGATCAATACCATCCAATTCCGGCCATAAAAAGTCATTAATAATCTGTCGATAGCGCAATCCATTCACCGTAACTGTTGCTCCAGCCTCATTTTCGAAAAAGTAAGGTCCAATGACCCCGCGGGACCATAAACCGCACCACACAGTCACACGTTAAGGATAGAGAGGCTTGTCAACAATAACTCTTGGATTAGCCCCAGATGCGACAATTTTGCTTGTTGACGAAGCCATCGAGGTGGAAATGGGCCTCATCACTCAAGTGGAGTTTTCGATGGAATTCCGGATCATTTTCATGCATTTCAAGGACCCAATCAGCAAAGACTCGACGTTGTTGATGATCGGCCGGCTTGAGTTCTTGTGTTAACTGAACTTTATAAGTCTTAAGACCCAAATCTTTATGCAAAACACGGTGTAATGACGTTTGTGGAATGCCTAATTCCAAAGAACGACGAGGAATGGACAAACCTGGGTTTTCTTCAACACTTTCGGCTACAGCAGCAATATTCTCGGCTGTTCTTGAGCGACGTGCACGGGTTTTATCTTCACATTACTAACTTGTCCCGATAGCTCGAATTTTTCTACCAATTTCTGTATTGCGGTCCGACAAGGTGCTTCACGACGACCCAAAAATGTTCGAGTTTTACGAACCGTCTCTGCCACATTTTCACCATTTTTATAGTGAATTTTAATAATTTCAATACGTTGTTGAATCATGTATCGTTCCATTTTTATTAATGGCGTAGTTTCTACTTGTCAAATGTTGAAAAATGAGAGCTCCGAAAGTGACATCTACCGAAATAGGGGGCTAATTAAAATAACACCTCTTATTGGAAAACCCTTTATCTATTTCTAGACTTCACCTTGTGTGAAGCGCTAGATGTTGGAGTTGGTTTTTCATTTAATTCAGCCTTTTGTTCGGCTGTAGATTGTTATACGTTTACATGTTTAGGCTGCTTGTTTTGTGAAGTATGGATGGAGATAGATATTCATTTTCTGCTAGTTCTACTTTGCTTGGAACTGTAGATAAAAATTTTCTTTTTAATTCAATTTCAGGTTTCACTTCTTGTGAGGTATTTGATGAAGATCGATGTTCATTGTTTTGCGAAGCAATTGATGGAGATAGATTTGTATTAATATTTACATTGTAGAATGTTATCTCCGTATAAAATATACTTTTAGTTTGACACCTTTTTTCTGGGTCTTCGCTTTTCTAATAAACGTATGGGTAGTTAGTGTAATATTCTTCATAAAGATAGAATTCATTCAATTTATTTACTTCTAACGAAATGAATTTGCTTTTATATTCGATACTTGCATTGTATCGAGATAAAAAATCATGACCTAGCAGGCCATCGTATGAGAGGATGGAGTTATTTCCCACTATTTGAAATAGTTGTTCTAGGATGGAGTTATTCTCCGCAGCTTCCAGAGTTAATTTCGCGAAGATGAGCCCTTCTGTAGAAGTGGTCTCTGTAAATAACATATTGATATTGTAGCAGATACTGTCTGCTTTCAGTGGATGGAGTTTTATTAGGCTGATCTCTGCTCAAGTATCAAACAAAACTGTAAGCTTTGGAGCAGAGCAGATGTCAACAGGCAAGGAAAGCGTTAGTGAATTGTTATTAATTTGGACGGGGATCCGAATTAATTTAATTCTGCCTATGTCGATATTGTCTCGGGCTTTCGATGGACTTGCGCTGTCGCTTGTATATGCGAGAGGTTACCGAAATTAACTACCCGCTGCATCCGGTTTCCCTGACTGGATGCCGAAGAATTTCTGTTGTTTCTCCTATTTGGGGATGACGATCTTGTTGAGATATTTGCATTTGTATACCTCAGCGGTGGAGCTCGATTTTCTTGGAGTACTGGCTGCCGCCAGTTCCTGTTTTGTGGCTGTCTATTTACCAGTGGAGTTGTATTTAATTTTCGAAAATTATTTTGGTTTCCTGGACTGTCGTTACAACCATTATTTTTCGCAGCTCTTGTCCTACATTCCTCGATTGTATGTCCCATCCGATGACAATACCGATATGAAGGGGCTTGTGATGGAGATATAACCTTTTTGGGATCCGCAGGATGTCGTAATTGCGAGTTAATTCTTGGAATTGTGTTAAAATTTTGCGTTGAGCGTTGTATGACTGGACATCTTGAAGCAGCAGTCTCCCATATTTAAAACAACATAGATTTATATTGCTATTTTGTTGAAAGGGATATTGATTTACCTTATTATTTGGTTGGAAATTTTGTTGCTTGTGCTCTATACGTGATGAATGATCTAGAATATTTGTCCTTATTGAAGCGAAAGAATTATCAGGATGGAATTTATCTAAAGTCTGTAGTTGTGGATCGGATAATCCGTATTCAATTGCTCTTACGGCCTGACTCTCATTATCTTTTAATAGAGATTTTAGTAGTACATTATCCGTTGTGTAGGAGTGCGTTGCCTCATTCAATTTGGATTGTGTTGCGTTTAGTTTTTGAAGAAAATCTTTACACTTTCCTCTTTACCTTGTCTTGAATTATTTAATTGAGACTGTAGGGTGGATCTGGGGGTTTTATCCATTGAATAAATAACTAATAAGGAAGTGGGGTATCCTGCGAATACAGAGTACGTGTTTAAGCAATTCAATGACAGTATGAACTATGGTCGGGGGGAGGGGGGGGGGGGAGAAATAACAAGAGGACTTAGTGGCTATTTTGCGTCAGTTCAACATTTCTGACATTTCATAATTATGAAAAGAAGTTCTCAGATTTGAATTCGCGATAATGTAATAAATAAATAATTTAACAGGATTTTTACTTAATAGTAGTGTGAAGTAAATGTAAAGCATTCTTTTGTGAACAATATTTTATGTAATAGAGACTCCGGAGTCTTAAATAACCGTACTGATGTGTGTGTTCTGTGCTGCAGTAACGAACGGAGTTATTGTCGTGGGAAAGCATTCTTCAAGTAACTGTAATAGCTTTAAGTACTAATTAAATATAGTGTTTCTAGTAAAATAAAAGTGAAATATTTATAAAAATAAACAGGCATGGCAAAAAAAATTAATATTTTACCAATGCCGGTTTGTTTGTTTACAATTGAATTGTCATTTGTGCCTGAATTATGCCAGTCATATAAAGGCAACAGCAAGAAATATTATCTGAAACTAAGGGGGCGCTAAAAATTTGTTTATTTTACATAGCAATTTGGATTCTAAAAAATATTCCCCTTCAGAATATGTCAGGATTTCATCATTGCCATGACGAAACGAATACAAACACTGTTCACTAATCCATTTCGCTGAGTGGCTTAGGTTTTCACCCGATATGCCGTTTCCTTATCAGTTATTTATACAATGGTTTTAACTTCAAAAGTTTGAGTCAGGATCAATTTTAGAACAGGCCACTCTGATATCTCATTGGAATCTATATGCTTCATTTGCCTCTGCAGATAGTTTACTTCTTATTAAGCTGAGGAGGGAGTGCTTTTCGTTCGCTGTCGTTGCCGTCGCGTATATATCATCACAACTGGAGATAAATTTGTGGAGATTTTTCGGATTTACATTGAAATTGGGAATTAATGACCTCGTGTCTGATAAGGAGAAATTTGCTTGCTCCCTAAAGGAGACATTATGGTGCTGATCTGTGAAGTTATTTCTATTATTTGCTACATTTCGGAATCGTGAGTCCAAATGGTCTTGCAGCGCAATTACCGTGTCTGAGAATTATGTTTCCATGTTTATATAAACATCATTTACGAAGTATTCGCTGTCTTTATCGTTTGGGCCAACATTCAATATTATTTCATTATGTTTTTCTTCAAAATCGTCCCAATATTTATGCAACGAGTTTAATTTTTGGTTTAGCCACGCCTGGGTTGCAGTTGCAAGTGAATTAGTATCTATAGATTGAATAGTATGGGATAATGTTTTTCGTCTATCTTCTTGCAACCGAACCCGTACTGTATTTGATTGATCTTTGGCTGCGCTGTTCTGGTTATCAGCTGCATTCGTTTTTTGCGAAGTTTTTGGAAGTGGAATGTAAAACGGATTATTTGTGCGCTCTGTATGGAGAGTTATAGACTTTAACCTATCGGACAGAGTTACTTTGGTAAGTTTGTACCAGTCTTCTATTTTATCATAGCATGACTCTTTGAAACATTCATGAGTCTCATCGAATTCATCATGATCTTGAATCAAGGTTTCAATTTTTTCAAATGAAGCCCACAGCTCTTCCAACTTTTGGAGTTTTTCATTTGCCATTTTTGGGACTTGTGACAAGCAAAGCTCATCGAAAGATTTATTTTCTTCTGTAATGTTTGTTAGTACGTGGTAGGTGGGATTAATTTCGATGGGAAGTTGTAACGAAGTTACAAATAAGTATTTTAATCTATAAAATTCCGTTAATGCATGCCGTACAATATCAAGTAGTGCTTAACCCGATTTGACTGACTGATTTGTTTACAATGAAGTAAAACTTAAATGTTCATGTATGAACAAACCCTCTTGACGTTCCATGAACGATGGTAACTCAGGATGCCTGAGATGTCAAATGTCGAATGGAATCATCAAGACGGCAACACTTTCACGTCTATAAAAGGCGAGCTGGCACCGTGAATAAATCAGTCGATCATCAAGCTTCAACTGGCTAGGTACTTTATTGAACTTAGCTGCGAAGAAGTAATCGACTCAATTTCCTGCCGAGTGCGAGGTTTACCGCATTCGAGATATACCCGTCATCCCGTAGTTAGAAATATTCCTACCGAGTACGAGGTTTTCCGTATTCGAGACAATTTCTAAATTCCTGCCGAGTGCGAGGTTTACCGCATTCGAGATATACCCGTCATCCCGTAGCTGATAGTATAGATCTCACCCAACAAAAATAGATACATACAGTGTTAAAAGTGGAAAACGACCCAAAACGTTCAACTTTTAAAATCAACGATTACAAAATGGCGCCCGAGCAGGGACTCTCTTTTCTGCCACTGGAGAAACGTCAGTGAATGAAGTAGAGTAGTCACCGTATATACATATCCAGAAACCAGACCGAGAAGAAGATAAATACCAGTGTATACAATAATACCCGTGCTACAATAAATACCAGTGTATAAAATAAACAATTCCCGTAAAAATAATATCTGTATGTTAAAACTATATCCATATAAATTAAAAATGACCGACAAAAGTGAAATAACCGTCAGTGACATCTACCAGCTGAAAAAGGAAAATCTAGTCACTGAACTGAACCGTAGGAATTTAAATACAAAGGGAACCGTGGATGAACTGCGAAAACGTCTTGCGGACAGTGTAAAACGTGAACTGGCTCTTCAAGAGGAGGAACAAAACCAGTTAAAAATTGTGTCAACCGAAACTAAGGCCGATAAAATGACACCTCCGATTACAAATACAACCGAAACACAGACCGATATACCGAATATACCGCCAACAAGCCTAAGTGTTACCGATAAGGAAATACCTTGTAAAAATATACCGAATATACCGCATATACCGCCAACACGTCTGAGTGTTACCGACAAGGAGACATCTTGTAACAATATACCAAATATTCAAAATATTCCGTACCCGATAGAAATTCGAGACCGACCACTTTCAGACGCTGACATTATGGATAAAGTCAGAAGATGGAATGTGAGATTTGACCAAGGTCAGGATCCGTTAAATTTCCTCGAGAGAATTGAGGAAATGGCACAGTGTTACAATATACCAACCGACCGAATGTTAAATACATTACCCGAGCTACTGACAAAGACAGCACTAGCATGGTATCGTAACAACCGAGAACAATGGACAACATGGGATGAATTCATAAGTGACTTCAAACTATTTTTCCTGCCGCCACGTTTCAGTATTAAACTAGCCGATGAGATCCGAACTAGGTTACAGAAACCTAGAGAAAGGGCTAAAGATTATATCACGGCCATCCAGTCACTCATGCGCTGGCAGACAAACGTGTCAACCGAAGAGAAACTAGAACGAATTTATGAAAACATCTTACCAGAGTACCGTCTATACATCCGAAGAAAAGATTTCCGTAAACTGTCTGAACTTATTCAACTCGCAGAAGAGTATGAATATATTCAAGTTCAACAAAAATCCCGCAATACCGAAACACCACCTATCCGTCAGATAAGTAGACCGCCACAAAACACCACAGCCTTGCCAATAAATGTTTCACATATAAGGCGAGAGAGCTGTTGGAGATGTGGACAACTGGGACATCGTAGACACGAATGTCGAAATCCACCGAAAATATTTTGTTCACAGTGTGGAAAATTAGGTGTGTTAACTAGAGACTGTCATGGCCAAAACATGAACAGACCGTTAAAAGACCTAGGGATACCGGAGAGACAAGGCAACCGAGTATCCCAGAACCAGAATCAGATGCCTTAAAAACCTGTCTACCCGATGCAACCATGATAGACGTACACTATGAGGACGACCGATATTTCATCACCATGTCAATATTTGAAACACCGTGTATAGCACTCATAGATACTGGAGCTGCTAAATCATTTATTGGTGACGAAGTCAAAAAACTGCTGGAATTAAATAATATTCCTCCGATATCATGTTCTTTGAGAACTGGAATGGCGAACAGTAGCGAATTTAAAATCCATCAGTCATATATGGTGGACACACAGTGGAATAATCATAAAATTTCACATTTATTCTACTACATGCCAAATCTAGCCGAAACCGTCATACTGGGAGTAGACTTTCTTCGGAAAGCTGACATATCAGTAAAAATGTGGAACCAGGAAATTTCACCAGGAATCATGAATATTGAAGAGGAAATATCCGAGCCAGCAACATGTACAGTGGTAATACCCGACGAGATAGACAACATACAGGAAAACCAAATAACCGAATTCCTGTCCACTCAAATTCAAAGATTTGACAAAATCTCCGGACCCACTTCGATAACACAGCACCATATCCAAATGAAACATGACCGGCCGATAAAACAACGCTACTTCCCTCGTAACCCCGCTATGCAAGAAATTATAAACTTGCAAATTGATGATCTACTAAAACCGAAGATACCAGTAGCAGATATTGTACAACGAATTGAAAAAATCACCGCTGAACAGATTGCTCAGCAGAATAAACCGAAGATCGCCAACTATAAAACAACTAAGGCCGCTAAACCAAGGGGACCAGGAACTATTCGTCCGAACCAAATTAAGAAAAAGCAGCCGCCACCACTAACCGATGACTTATTCAAAGGAATAGAAGCAGTGCTAGCCCCGTTTGGCAAAGCAACAAAATTTGTGGCTCATGGACCAAACGGACCGCTACGTGTGCATACCGTAGCAAATGGGTGCAGAGTTCTTCGTTGCAAGGGGCAACGGAAAGTGTTGCCACCACTACCAACCAAATGGGTTAAAAAAAAAAAAAAAAAAAAAAAAAAAAAGCCCACCGAACTGAAGTAAAATGATTTTTCATTCTGTTTTTATGAACTGTAAATATGTCAGTAAATATTTTTAATAATCGTTTTCCACTATAAAATTAATGGAATGCTCCAATATAAAAATCATGTTTTCCACAGTAAAATAATAAGTAACAAAACTGAACCAATGTAACAGTTTTTTTTTGTTTTGGCGAAGAAAGAGGGGGATGTAACGAAGTTACAAATAAGTATTTTAATCTATAAAATTCCGTTAATGCATGCCGTACAATATCAAGTAGTGCTTAACCCGATTTGACTGACTGATTTGTTTACAATGAAGTAAAACTTAAATGTTCATGTATGAACAAACCCTCTTGACGTTCCATGAACGATGGTAACTCAGGATGCCTGAGATGTCAAATGTCGAATGGAATCATCAAGACGGCAACACTTTCACGTCTATAAAAGGCGAGCTGGCACCGTGAATAAATCAGTCGATCATCAAGCTTCGACTGGCTAGGTACTTTATTGAACTTAGCTGCGAAGAAGTAATCGACTCAATTTCCTGCCGAGTGCGAGGTTTACCGAATTCGAGATATACCCGTCATCCCGTAGCTAGAAATATTCCTACCGAGTACGAGATTTTCCGTATTCGAGACAATTTCTCAAATCCTGCCGAGTGCGAGGTTTACCGCATTCGAGATATACCCGTCATCCCGTAGTTAGAAATATTCCTACCGAGTACGAGGTTTTCCGTATTCGAGACAATTTCTCAAATCCTGCCGAGTGCGAGGTTTACCGCATTCGAGATATACCCGTCATCCCGTAGTTAGAAGTATAGATCTCACCCAATACAGTGTAAAAAGTGGAAAACGACCCCAAAGTGTATAGTATTAAGATTTGTGTATTGTCACAGACAATAAAACCGACAGTTCTGTGTTAAAACCTTATGGACAAAAGGTTGAATAGTATTAAGATTGTGTGTATTGTCACAGACAATAAAACCGACAGTTCTGTGTTAAAACCTTATGGACAAAAGGTTAAATAGTATTAAGATTGTGTGTATTGTCACAGACAATAAAACCGACAGTTCTGTGTTAAAGCCTTATGGACAAAAGGTTAAATAGTATTAAGATTGTGTGTATTGTCACAGACAATAAAACCGACAGTTCTGTGTAAAACCTTATGGACAAAAGGTTAAATAGTATTAAGATTATGTGTATTGTCTCAGACAATAAATCCGACAGTTCTGTGTAAAACCTTATGGACAAAAGGTTAAATAGTATTAAGATTGTGTGTATTGTCTCAGACAATAAATCCGACAGTTCTGTGTAAAACCTTATGGACAAAAGGTTAATAATATTAAGATTGTGTGTGTATTTTAAAAAATCAAATTAAATGATAAATAAAAACATTTGTTCAGAATAAAATCAAATAAGTGTTCACCTTTAATACGTCAAAACCTGGTATTTATTTCTTCTTCTTCCCCGTCGTTGAACGCATTGACCCTGGCGTAACTCCAGAGCTGACCCAAAACGTTCAACTTTTAAAATCAACGATTACAAAGTAAAGAGGGAAACGAAAGCAAAAGAAAAGACACCAGTAAAAACCAAGATGCGTTAAAATAAAAATATAAAAACACTGGTTTGATAATAATAATTGTGTTTGTGTGTACGTATATTGTTGCTGATAAGCCGCTAATACGTAGATGATATATGAGAACCCAAAATGGGAATTTAACTCTGGTTTAGTTAAGTATACACATATATATATTTAATTAAAATATCGAAAACCTTTCAGCATTAAGAGCTCCGTGATTCTCAAAGTTGTTTGTGTGCAAATATATTTTGATAAAATATCCAGGCGGAATCGGTGAAAACAAATTTATGTAGAAAACGTAGGAAAACACAGCAATAAGGGAATTTTTGAATTGTTGGGTTTCTGCTCTTCTTGTTTTTTTGCAACAGGAAATATGAATATGATTTTTCGATTTTTCTCACTAATTATCTTTTCTTTTATGCAAATTAAGCAAATAGACGGTGCAGAAAAAATCTCTATCTCCAACCAATATCTTTCTCCTGGTCAGTAGGCTTATGGGGCTTTATTGATGGGGATCGATTACTGATTTATCGAAGTCCTCTGGCCAATAAGTTCACGAAGTCTTGCCGCAGAGGTCGCTTCGTGGAGTAGTGTATTTCATGCACGCACAAAAAAAAAAAACAGATCTCAATATAATAGAGCAAATACGAGAGAAAAACCCAAAAGGAATGTATGTATGTATACAGAGCAAAAAAGAACGTATACATATATATATATATATATATGTATATATGTATTTATATAAAGGGAAGAAGAAAAAAAAGGATTTTTATTATTATTATTTTTTTTTTTGAAAGAAAACAAAAAGGAAAATTTTACTCTACCTTATTTTTATTCCTTTTATTTGTTTGTGTTGATTTTTTGTTTCGCTGGGCGATGGAGATAGCGTTGTGGTGAATGTTTGGATTTTCTGCGTCTTTTGCTGTTGAAGATACTGAGTAAATTGGCGGATGGTTTAAGGTTGGTGTTAGTACATCGCGCGTCCTGAGCGACGATTTCTTGTAGTCTTCCTTCTTGGAAACTTCTCGTCTTGTTGAGGCAGGGATGAAGCCTCGTTAAATTCCCTCGTTGGAGGACTATGGCACTCTAAACTTTTACTTTCCTCTAAGTATGCTGTATAAAGGATACCCGGCTTGCGTTTTTTTCAACTTATCTCTTTGTTTGGTTATTTTGTTTTCCCTTATTTTTGTTGTTTATTTTTATTGTGTAGCAGACTTTATTATGCTTATATCAATTAAAATTCACTTTTGATTAATTAAAGCACCAATTTTCCGACGTACCACTTTGTTATAACTGTCACAATTTTATTCTATTATTATTTTATATAAACATTTTATTAGGTACTGATTTCTTGAAACCAATACCGCTGCCATTAGTTTGTTATACCGTGTGGCATATATTAATTATTTTTAAATAACAATTTAGCACTGATTTTTTGTTTGGATACCGGTTACCGCTGCCACCAAAAATGTTGTGTTCTGTGGCAGATTTTATTCAATTTATTTTATTTATTTTCGGTACTGATTTATGTAGGTTCCACTGCCACAAAAAATGTTGTTTCGCGTCTTCCGTGCTCCGTGGGAGAGGGTACGCATTGGGGTTAAATTTATAAAGTAAAACCAGAGATAACTTCATACTCCGTATAAAGATGACAGCTATTATAAGAATCCCAAACGCATTTCACATCTGCAGACCCCTGGGTTTGCAGCCACTTTAGCAACAAGCAACATATTAAAGTTTCCAGCTACTCTACGATCCGAACTTTACTTCTTAACCATGGTCCGCAACACAAGAGATGTGGTGGGTTTGTTGATCATGATGCTGAAATTTTAGGGCGGCAAGAAAACAAATTGCAAATTGGAATATTTTTCGCAACATTGGCATCGATTGCTGTATGGCTGCTGATGATAAATGGGAACTTTTGCCTCTAGTGGGGTGCATTGAAGGAATGAACTGGAATTTTTTTTTCTCAGAACGTTCAGAACATTTTCATTGTGATTCTTATTTTCTTGTATTTCGGTATTAAATTATTAAATCAATCAAGTCAGATTTTGGAAATGATTTAGGTTATATTTTTTTTTATGGTCATTGCTCTGACGTAATTTCTAGCGTGATCCCTTGTAGAATCCTTCCCATGCGCACCACACGAGATGTAACCCGAGCTCATCCTCACACCCTTGAAGTCAAATTCGGCCGTACCCCAAAGGAAGAAGTCGCAAGGTGTTAAGTCAAAAGTCTCGGTGGCCAGTTGTGATCACCACTTCGAGAGATAACATGGTCCGGAAACTTTTCCCGTAAAATATCAATGGTTTCGTTGCTTGTATGGCACGGTGCTCCGTCTTGTTGAAAGTGAGCGCTGTCCAGATCAATACCATCCAATTCCGCCCATAAAAAAAAATTAATCATCGGTCGGTAGCGCAATCCATTCACCGTAACTGTTGCTCCAGCCTCATTTTCGAAAAAGTAAGGTCCAATGACCCCGCGGGACCATAAACCGCACCAAACAGTCACACGGTGAGGATAGAGAGGCTTTTCAACAATAACTCTTGGGTTTTCCGAGCCCCAGATGCGACAATTTTGCTTGTTGACGAAGCCATCGAGGTGGAAATGGGCCTCATCACTCAACATGAGTTTTCGATGGAATTCCGGATCATTTCCATGCATTTTAAGGACCCAATCAGCAAAGACTCGACGTTGTTGATGATCGGCCGGCTTGAGTTCTTGTGTTAACTGAACTTTATAAGCCTTAAGATCCAAATCTTTATGCAAAATATGGTGTAATCAGGGGCGGATTTCCCTATAGGCCGAGTAGGCCCGGGCCTAGGGCGGCAGATTTAGGGGGCGGCGATTTTTTCTTGTAGTTGTGGGTATTTCATTACATTTTTATACTTTTTCGTTTTTTTAAATAAAATAATTCGTTGGAAAGTGTTATTTTTAATTCTACTCCATTTTTTTCAAATCTACTCCGATTTATGAGGCAGCCTACTCCGCTAATTCTAGCCTGGGGTCCCTTCACTGGATATAGATCATTCAATTTTTCGTGTTTTACAGGGAGTAGGGGGGCGGCAATCTTCCATAGGCCTAGGGCGTCCAAGTGATCAAATCCGCCCCTGGGTGTAATGACGTTTGTGGAATGCCTAATTCCAAAGAACGAATAGGAATGGACAAACCTGGGTTTTCTTCAACACTATTGGCTACAGCAGCAATATTCTCGGCTGTTCTTGAGCGACGTGCACGGGTTTTATTCTTCACATCACTAACTTGTGAATTTTAATAATTTCAGTGCGTTGTTGAATCACGTATAGTTCCATTTTTATTAATGGCGTAGTTTCTACTTGTCAAATGTCAAACGACAGCTCCAAAATTGACATCTACCGAAATAGCGGGCTAATTAATGTAACACCTCTTATTGGAAAACCCTTTATCAAAGACAAACTATACCACTCGATTACCCTCTTCTCCCTCTTTAATTTGGTATCAAGCATGACGTAGTTTGGACAACCCTATAAGAGGGGTAGTGCGACCCCCCACCGCCAAAATACATTCCCCCAAAATTGTTCACCTATATTTTTGTACTCTAAACCCTTAATCCATCAGAGAAAAACCCAATACTCTACAGCTCTCCCAACCAGAGTTAGGAGCCCCTGAATATTGCGACAATAAAATTTACCGCCGAGGCCGCTCAAATCTGCAAATTACCGTTAATCGAAATAAAATATAGCCTATAATACCCATGCATACCTAATTACTAAAGTGAATTCTTATTTTTTTATTGGGATTACAGTTCCTAAGCTTGCCCCTGCGAATTATTGCAGCTCCTGAAATTGTTTTTTTTTTTAATTTCCGTTAATCAGCTCCCATTTCTACCCCACGCTCTCCCCGCCCGATTTCCTCCTCCAATCTTGTTCGCCCTGAGCTCCCATTTTTTTTTTTTTTTTTTGATATCACATACATTCTCCTTCTCTCCATTCTCTCGTTATCCCGGAAAAGCTCGAGAAAACCTACCCTCCTACATCCCTCAAAAACTACCTATACAAAAAAGTAATATCAATTTATTTCGACAGTGGAAGGTAATAGGCAAATGTACCTCAAATATGAAAAAAAGTCCATCCCTCTACAACATCTACAACAAAAAGTGATACCCTTAATCGTCCCAGGCGATTCGCACTTTTTCACATTTCTTACGTTTTTCCTAATTCTCCAACCATATGTTAGTGAATTGGGAATGGAGAATTAGGTAATTAGGAATTCTAAGAAAATGAAATTCTCATCACCCAAATTCCAAAATTCTCCGTGTTACAGAATCCGGCCCCAGGTGAAGGTTTCCAACAAATAACCTGAGATTTTTTACAGTAATTTAAATTTGACGCTGTAAGATCTATTTATGGTTCTTAGTGTTATCTTAATCATAGTGAACTGATGTCCACCTTGCAATAGCAGTATGTAGCTACATTCTTTTTAAGAAATCGTCTGTATAAACTGTGATCTAGATTTCCCCTTATTATATTCAAAACGGCAGGTAATACGTACATTATAGTTAGCTAGAAACTGTTCCTTTTGTCATAAATTAAATTACACAATAAAGAACAGATTTTTTATAAATATGCATTGTGTGAATCTTGAGAATTGAACGCATTGTGCACACCATTTACCATATAATTTGTTGTCCAACTGAACCCATACAAAATTTCATCTTTCTACGTTGACGCGCTCTCACCCTCTAAGCATTTGAGATTATACACCTAAAATGAAACGAAAACGTAAACTTTACGTAATGCTTTTTCACTACTACATCCTAGGCCCTAGAGTACATGAACACTATATTCACAGCGTAACAGAAACGAAAACGTTAACTTAGCGAAATAACATTACAATCACGGCGAAACTTCTTCTTCTTATTAACCTCTGTGTCAGAGAACTTATGATGTTTTGTGCACGAATTTGTTTGTGACTATTTAGAAACGACGCGTTAATTTTTATTTATTCAAATTTTGAAGTGTCTATCGATAATTCCAATAATCTATTTGCTACTCGATATACCTAACGTTGTAACGTAGCGTAAACTGAGGTTCTTTAATAAACGCTTGTGATGTTATTTTTACAAAATAAATTAAAATAGAAAAATTTGTTGCTTTCTTCAAAAATTATTCACTCCACATGCAAAACGTTTCTTAAACTTCACGTAATTTTCATTTCGAAAACGAAACAATTTAGAGTACAGTTTACGAAATAATGTCAACTACCACTACACTGACAGTCCACGTTTTACAGTTTCACTTCTCTTTGGCTTGATGATTCGTTTCTGTTTCGCATGTACAACACCAAAGCGTTTCTTTTGCGTATACTTCTACGCAAGCATGTTTACATTTTCGTTACGTTTTTGTTTCGCCCTGCTTGAAGGGCAGGAAGTGTCCAAGTAAATAGAGAAAAACGAAAGTTTTGTATGGCAACCCTGCAAGGGAGTTGCCCGATTTGTCCCATTTGCGAAGTTAATTTTTTTTTAAGTCCGTGTGCAAAATTGCAGTTTTGTAGGTGAACACGTTTTCGAGTTATCTTGAAAACGGACGGAAGGACATGCGAAAATCAAAATAACTTTCAATCTTATGCGTAGGTGTCCAATCCATTTTGCTCTACCATTATTAGTTTTATGCGTTGGCAATGCCTTCAAGTAAACTACATAGTCTCCAGCTGTAATCGTAATCTGTATGCACGTATAATTGATTCCTGTTATTGGAAATTTGGTTGAGTTGCTGCAAAAATTCTTTGGCATCTATAAACCTTGACCAGTGAGCTAAATGTCAAAGAATTTTTGAATTTAAAGCGATACAAGTGAGTCTCATTTTTTCAAGCTCCCAATTCGTAAGTGCTGGACAACTATACACCCAATGTGTTGGGCCAGAATTTGAACCTGCGTGCATTGAACGAGTAGAGATCTGATTAATTGCTGTACACCTGCCAGTAAGCAGTAAGATTAGTCAACATGCATAGCACACAAAAGAAATTTGTTTTTCTTCTATCCGTCATTAAATATTTGAACTCATTCTGTGTTTATTTTCAAGTATTTGTTTAACCAAGGAATTTACAGAAAAACAAAAAAAAAAAAAAATCCTGAAGAAATACGATTTCCTTTTTCAATCTATATTAAGCATCAACTCTCAGATTTTGTAAATACTATTCACAATAATTGAAATGGCCTATGTAATGCAGGAATAAAAGTAAAGTCTTTACAAGAACACCAAACCAGACTTTAGGGAGCTCACAAGGAAAAAAGCTATAATTGGCCTAAGACCAATTCTTACAATACCCTATATGAATGCCCGTGTAATTTCGTATGGTCACTTCTCTGTGCAAGTTTTATTGTTAAGAGGTTTTTTGCATCTATTTCCAGAACGGTTTGTAAGACAGTCAAAACGATTATAACTAGTTTGATAGGATTATATATTATTAAGAACTTTTCACTGCACTAAAAACATCTAGGACTGATCGTTCCCACAGTATATGTAATAAACCAACACTTTTGTATGGCAACACTAAAAATGGGTTGCCCAATTTAGTCCATTTTTGACACTTCATTTACAATTTTTATGCCGCGCTCTCAGGCAGTGTCCAAATATATAGTAACAGACGACATTTTTATGTGGCATTCCTGCAAAGGAGATACCTGACTTATCCCATTTTCGAACTTAAATCTAAAATTATTTTTAAGAGGGCCATGTGCAAAATTTCTCGTTTTCTTCTTCTTTCTTTACTCTTGTGATGGGCTAAGAAGCTTCGGGTCTTACTGTAAAGGCTGGAGTTCCCCAGGTCTAGCAGAACCCAACCCATTCTAAAGTTATCGTGCGGACATACAGATAGACAGATCAACGTGTATATTACTCTTAAGTTTTCAAATCTTATACCGTACATAAACTGTAATTTGTTTTACATAATTTCGATTTCTTGTTAGTAAATATCTCCCTGTTACTAATATGAATATTATAAACCGCTGATTGAGCTAGAACCCGTTTTTAATATCAGTATACAGTGATAATGCAGCTGCAGCTATATATAAACCTTCAAAGCTGATTGTAGGAAAGCTATGCTTGCATACTAACTTTTATTAATGGTAAGTCCATCATTAATATTCACGCCAATATTCAGCCATCTAAATCGATTGTTTATAAGTTACAAGAATACAGTAAAATAAAATTCTATGCCTTAATTCTTCAGTGTAAGGTTCCTAAAATTATAGTATTATACATTTATCTTTTAAACTCATCAAATCAAAACATTTGTAAAGTACAGTAAGTTTCGTTTCAATTAAAATTGTTCGACTAATCAATTTCCATACCCGCTTTAAAAATGTCCAATAGTATTACACTCATATAACCAATACATTATATATATCTTGAAGTAGCAATTGTTTTTCTTTGCATTAAAATTTGGATTGAAAATTACTTACCAATCGCATGAACGTAACAATTTTTTCTCTCTGTTCTTTTTTTTACTGCTACTGGTTACAGATTCTGGGTTATCAAAATATGGATCTTCTTTCAGAGGAGATAATTTGGTGATTTTTGGAAAAATTGAAGTAGACCGAAACGCTTCTGCAAGGCAATAAAAGTATGTTTTCTATTACTAGACTGCCACGGAGTGTTATCAACTTGTTCATTCGTTAGACTTTAAAATAAACTCACCGTCCCACAAATTATTTATTTTGTTCCGCTCCAAATTGAATCTTGATGAAAAAACACTTCGCGGCATTTTACTTAACTATTTCCTACCGAGAACCAAAACTACTATATTCATGAAACTTGTCGCATTAGCTGTCAATTTTTAAATGAAGCCTTGATGAAAAAAAAGAAAATTTTTAATCCAACGCCATGTTGACCAGCAATAGATGTGTGCGGGCGGCGTCTTGGATAATGTAAATATCCTTTTACTATAAGCACAATAAACCTTAAAGCGAATTATTCGGTGCAGTATTATATTGCTAGTTTTTTATACTACTTTATCAATACGACCATTTCAACCAAAACAAATTATAAGTAATTGGAATCTCAAAATGGCAGAGGCGTTATACGATATTTTCTTCTGCAGAATTATTTTCGAATTTTCTGAGGCAGTCTTAATTTAATGATATTTGATTTTATACTTACGTATATAGTACCTAATTAATGTATATGTATATTTTCGAATTTTCTGAGGCAGTCTTAATTTAATATTTTTGCTTTTACAGTTACGTATAGAGTACCTAATTAATGTATATGTAAGATAGTGCTTTAAGATAATTGTGTATTTCCCTTTTTAGGGAACAGGAACCCTATTACTAAGACTCCGACGTCCGTCACAGTGTGTATTTCTATTGCCGCTATAACAACAAATAATAAATATAAAATTAATTTAAAAATTAATGGGGACCCCCATACAAGAAACGTGATTTTTTCGGGCTTTTTTGCTCGTTTTCTTCTCATTCATTATTTAAGTAGGCAATTTCTTTTCAAATGACGCCTACTCTCATTTGAAAAAATAAATAAAAAGTAATAGTGTTAAGTTTTATACGATGGTACGGAACCCTTTCTGTGTGAGTCAGACACGCATTTGGCCGCTTTTTTATAGTTGACGTTACAAATATGGTACCTACTTCTAATTCCATCAAAACTTAAGTTGCGTTCAAAAACACACATAACAAACAAACAAAACACACATAACAAAGTATTTCCTTACCTTCATTAAATTAAAAAGCCTGTCCGAATCCATTGCTTGTTCTTAATCTTAAAACTCACAACGTTTATAGATAAGTAAAGCAAGTAAAAATCGCCTTTTTTTATTTTGCTTAATGGCATTATGGAAATACTTTTTAAAATGTTGGTAAAATAAACTCTTCATTGGACCCTTCAAGATGACTCAACTGACGCGACTGCTGAACTGTTCTGCAACAGGTGCTTATTGATCTTCTTATTGGATGGCGTTCTTACGAAATTCAGTGCTGTGTTTCCACGTTGCAGAGTGTGGGCAGCCTAAATCCACATTCTTGAAATTTTTGCGGTGTTGTCTTGTCCTGCTCGGAGCATTTCATAGTTCAAGACCCAGTTCTGTCATCGAATTTTTAGAGACGACGTCAACACCTAATTAAAAAGATTTACAAGTCATGGAATGTGGAATGGGTAAAATTCTACGTGTTCGGACCGGAAAGCAGCATTCACTAATTTAAGGAGCGTTTACAATGGCGGAGCAGAGATGAGTCACAAGATTGCATTTTCTTTCATCATCTCACCAACGTGAGACTAGGAATTTTTCAAATCTGACGCTACTCTGTGAAATCCACTCTGATGGGAAGCGCGAAGAACTTATATTAGAGTGCAAGAGTAGTTACGCTATGCCAGTTCTGGCCCACTTTTTCCATACAAAAAGTGTCCGGAAAATTCAAACTATTTTGATGGATCACTTAGGGTTCTGGGGTGGGGGGAGGGGAAGGGGAAAGGGCTGAGGTCGGTTTTGTACTGAAAATTTGACATCATCTTGAAGTTTTCTTTTAGGAGAATACTTATGCCAACAAGAACAACCAATTTAGGTAGGTATGTTGACTTGGATATGTTCGTCTTTAGACCGATGATAATCAAATTACGAATAATGTAAACAAAATCGCAGCCGAGTAAAGTAAACATATTGAGTGATATTTTCAAACGAACACACACACACACACACACACCCACACCCACACACCCACACACACACCCACAAACACCCACACACACACACGTACACAGTCGCCTACCCACCCACACACACACACACATACTACGTCATACCAAAATGTTTTCTATCAAGCAGTATTCAATACCATGTTATTAAATTAGCAACAACAACAACTAACGTAGGTAGATATGTATGTTGGCTTAGATGTGGTGGTTGAATAATGTAAACAAAATTCGCACAGGCCCTAGTAAAGTAAACAAATTGAACGATTTATGAAAGATTCCCAATTTCTTTAACTGAAAAAACCATGTCTTAGATGAGTCGTGGAAGTCATAATTGAAAATTTCTTTTGCTGATAAAAAATCAACAACAACTATAACGTAAGTAGTGGTCTGTATATATCTTTTATAAACAAGAGTGATCATGATATTCGATATCTAAAAAGAGATCACGGCTGCTTGGGATGGTAAGAATGCAAGTAAAAGCCATATCAAAAAATTTTCGGTGTAGGGGTGTGCGTGTACTGAAAAGTCTTATTAGAAATCCTCTACGGGCTATGGTTTTTGTGATATTAGCGATTATACCTTTTCTGATGAAATTTATATTACTAATAATTCAAGTCTAGGCTATTTTTGTAAGCATTAAGTTGAGAATTGGTTAAATTAAAATCTTTGATGAGCTATAGTATTAATGTAGGATGATCTGGCGACTTAGATGAGCAATGAAAATTGTATAGGTGCAGCCTTGTTAGAAACTTTTTAGTCTTCAAGTGTAATGGCATGACTGGTAATTTTATATCAAGCATACTCGTACAGCCGGAAGCTTTAGTGAATACCGTACTTCGAAACCATCTCGCTCTCTCAGAACATCTCCCCCTCCCCCCTCCCCTTAACCCTTAGTGATCCATCAAAATGGTTTGAATTTTCCGGACACTTTTTGTATGGAAAAAGTGGGCCAGAACCGGCATAGCGTAACTACTTGCAAGCTTGTGTAAAGGAGAAACAATGCAATCTGGTGACTCCACTCTACTCTGCCATTGCAAACAATCCTTTAACATTGGAAGGAGTCATTCAAAGTGTAGCTTTTCCTGAGATTTATCTAAAATTCCATTTCCAAAAAACAGTAGTACCTAGACGTGAAATTCGGTAATAAAGGTCCCGAGATACCAAAGTTGTCCAGTACTTCCTTTCTTGTTGTTTATGTTTGTTTTGCAGATGCAATCTAAAACTATCTAAATTTCTTTGATTTTCCCTGTAATATGTCTCAGCCCACCTAGATTAATTTATTGTTGCAAGATCATAGTGTTCAGGTCAAAGTGAAGTGGCAGGTATATTGTAGGTACATAGATGCCATCAGCATAATCCAAATCGTTCAATCGATTTGTCAAAAAGTCCATGCACAGTTCGAGTGCAATCGCAAGGATGTCGTCAATAGTAATACGGGATAAAAGATATATAAGCTGTTGAACATTGATTTTGTAACATACATATGTATTCACTTTAAATTGTTGTTAAGAAGCTGAGTATATTATTTTGTGGTGTCTACGACAGGTAGGAACTAGCTGTACTGATGAGTATTGGTTCTGCTGATACGAAAAGCCGTATTTATTGCTATCTGCACCAGCTGTAGACTTTGCAGCGAATTAGTTCTCAATTTTTTCAAATTGATAATATTTTCGTAAAAGTCTTCATGACTTTTACACTTATTCTAATTTTATTATTAATAAAAAAATAAGTAAAAGAGCTAGAATTTGTATTCAACCAAATCTTATGATACCCTAGATGAATACCCGTATGTAAATTCGTGGTCAATGGCCACCCATCAGTGCAAATTTGATCGTCGAAGTGATTTTTCGCATATATTTCTTGAATGGTTCGTCAGACAGCTAAACTGATTCTAACCAATTTCATAGGATTTCATATTCTGAAGAACTTTTTTGTACAATAAAAACATATAGGACTGATCATTTTCACGGTGTACGTAAAAATTCTAAAGTTTTTGAAATTTTATTTACTATTTTTATGAAAACGCCGTGAAAAAATTTCCGCTCTCTACGTAGACGCGTTCTGAGGCAGTGTCCAAATATATAATGAAAAACAATGTTTTTGTATGGCAACCTACCATCATTATTGAAGCGCCAATTTTGAGAACTAATTAATCTTTAATGAAATCATTTGCAATGGCAAATTTGCATTAATATTATTGAAAACTTTTTTAAGCCACAACGCTTCGCTTCAGAATAGCTGAACTACGTTTCCTTATGTTATCAACCTTCTAACTAGTCTGGTAGCAAGAAAAGGTGATTTGATATTTTCCAGAGACTGCAAATTATCTCTAATAAAATTTAAAGTTCTGCAGTTGAATGAATGAAACCACGCTTATTTAACAACACATGTAAAATGACTTTTAATAAAAATGAGAACTGCTGCAGAAAATGGGAACTCACGAATGTTAACTATTCTGAATTTATAATAACTATTATAATATTATAATATTTATTTAAATAATGTTTTGCAGCGCTTGAAAAAACGACATTAAGACCCATATTCGTCTGCGATAATTTTTCTAGGAAGCGCACTCCTTAAATGAATATCTTTGTACCTATTCAGGTGATGGGAAACAAAAGGCACTCAAATTCCTTAAATAGACGTTTTTTCCCTTTATTTCTCCTTCGTTCTCCTGGCTTCAACTGAGGGCCATTAGGTAGGTTCGAGATTTGGGACTAAGGAGAAGTCTCAAGAAATAAACTGAAATAGACAGCGAAAAACATTCAGTCACTGCCTGGAGTTTAGTTCATTTAAATCACCTTTTTTAACCACTCTTTGAAAGGAAATTCGGTATCGCCAAATAGTACCGAATGAAGAAAATGTCGAAGCCCATTATATAATTTTGAAAAAGTGGACTTATTCGGAATACTTTTTATCTATTTTTTCGTCATGTAAAAAAATAATGCTGTCATTTGAAAAAATAATAATAATGCTGTCATTTGAAAAAATATCCCAACTTATGATAATTATAATGAATGAGTATAAAACGAGGAAAAAAACGCAAAACATCACGTTTCTTGTATGGGGCCTCCTTTAATTTTCAAGTTTATTTTATTTTTATTATGTGTTGTTATATCGCAAATAGAAATACACAGTCTGTGAAAATGTCAACTGTCGACGTACGTAAAGTTAGCACCGCAACTTCGTCTGATATAGTTCGGAGCTATCTCATAATTTGTCGTTAATTTGTTGTTAATTTTTCGTGAAAACCATAAATTTGTCGTGTCCTTTTTTCTAAAGGAAACTGGGTGTGGTGCTAAGTTGGCGTCAAGTTAGCACCGCAACTCACTGAAACTCAGCCAAAACTTATCGGATTGGAAAATTTCACATCTTGGAATTTGTCGTTAATTTGTCGTGAAAACCATAAATTTGTCGTGTCCTTTTTTCTAAAGGAAACTGGGTGTGGTGCTAAGTTGACGTCAAGTTAGCACCGCAACTCACTGCTACTCGGCCAAAACTTATCGGATTGGAAAATTTCTCATCTTGGAATTTGTCGTTAATTTGTCGTGAAAACCATAAATTTGTCGTGTCCTTTTTTCTAAAGGAAACTGGGTGTGGTGCTCAGTTGACGTCAAGTTATCACCGCAACTCACTGGAACTCGGCCAAAAGTTATCCTATTGGAAAATTTTACATCTTGGAATTTGTCGTTAATTTGTCGTGAAAAACATAAATTTGTCGTGTCCTTTTTTCTAAAGGAAACTGGGTGTGTGCTAAGTTGACGTCAAGTTAGCACCGCAACTCACTGGAACTTGGCCAAAACTTATCGGATTGGAAAATTTCACATCTTGGAATTTGTCGTTAATTTGTCGTGAAAACCATAAATTTGTCGTGTCCTTTTTTCTAAAAGAAACTGGGTGTGGTGCTAAGTTGTGTCAAGTTAGCACCGCAACTCACTGGAACTCGGCCAAAACTTATCGGATTGGAAAATTTCACATCTTGGAATTTGTCGTGTCCATAAATTTGTCGTGTCCTTTTTTCTAAAGGAAACTGGGTGTGGTGCTAAGTTGACGTCAAGTTATCACCAGAACACGCTGAAAATCGGATTACAAAATAATACATCTTGGAATTTGTTATTTATTTGTCTTTATTGTTCTTAAAAACTATAAATTTGTCGTGGCCATTTTTAAAAAAAAACTGGATGAGGTGCTGGTGTTATCCTGAAAATAAAGAAATGCTCTCTTTATTGTTTTTGTTTTTCATTTTAATAATATTTTAATATAAGAAATTATAATAAATATTTATTATAAGTTTCTTATCATTACATATAAGAAGCGATGTGATATTTAATAAAATTTGGATTTACCTGTTTTGAATAAACCAGTAATGCTGGAAGTATTTTGGACATTTTTGAAACTTTCTGTCCGTTATTTTTCAAATCATCATAAAGTAACCAACGATGTCCCCGTTTGCAAAATGCCGTATAATGACCAACAGATGATTCCCCCAAATTGGAGGCTATGTAATATACTGCTCCCAGGATATCAAAAATTGCGTTAGTTTTTGGATCTTTAAACGAGATCGGAAGTAAATCCAATGACATTAGTTTCGCACCTGGGGCAACTTCAAATATGACAATATTTCCTTGAACAATAATTTAATTAATATAGAAATACTCAGTGTATGTAGAATTGAAAAAAAAAATACTATTTAGTATTTCATCAAGTCCTATCTTCTTACCTATTTCCGAAATATTCGTATTTTCTGTCGCGTCGCATTCTTTTCGAACGCATATGATTTTTGTATTTTGTAAGACAGTTTTGTTTACTACATTCATGAAATCGCAAGTAAGTGTTGTTTGATCAATTTCTACCGTGGCTGGATTTTTTAAACGAGGCTGGTAATTTTTTTCGCAAATACTTAGTTCCTTAAAACTTGCCGTTTGACCCAAGAAATAGTTAGCTAGCGAACCAACATTACATGCGCAATCCACAAGATCAACGGTGCCCGGTTTTGGACCTATTCCTAATTTTTTAAGCAATATTTCTCCTCTCAATTGGTATGTTTTGGGGTGAATATTGCGCCTTGATATTGTGTCGGTAACAATTTTGAAAATATCGTTTTCGGCCCTGTTCGACTCAATGTATTTTGTAATATAAGTTTTGTCTGTGGCAGCAGCCAAAAGTATTTGAAATATGCTATCAAATGCTCATGTATTGACAAATGATAAATCAGCATTGTTAATTTTAACATACTTTAAAGTATGCATACTCCCATTTTTTAAGATAGGAAGTTTTGATGCTGTAAACGCAATAGAATCATTAAAATTATGATTAGCTCTATTTAAATAACTCGATTGCCTTTTTTTCTTTTCTTTATTGGCCAAACCTCTCCAATTTTCAGTTTCGTGTAAAGCTAATCTGTCTCTCTTGTGCTTTGTATTAAAACAATTTATACACATTCTTTTCTCCCCATATCCTTCCACTTCTCCTATAATACTTTTGGAACACTGCGGGAAAACGCGGACAGATTTGTTACACAAAATACATTTGTGAGCATCAGTTGGAAAATCGCTATTTGCACACGCTGCACACATTTCATTTAACAATGATGAAACTTGTAGCTGTTTTCGGTTTAGGTTTTGAGGAAAAGTTGTCCTAGTTTCTTCTAGCTTGGGAGGGAAATTTTCTTTCTCACTTTCGAATTCATTTTCAATGTCGACATGCTTTTTTGACGTTAAATTGCATACTTTTGTCTGTTTAAAATCGGAATTTGGTTCGAGAGAATTATCGCTGTCCGAACTGATTAAAACATGTTGTTTTCTTTTTCTTGTGAAGGATTCCCCATCCTTGTTCTGCTTAGATTCATTTTTTTCTTGAAAGGTAGAATCCTCACTGTCTTTTAAGATAAATTCAATCGAGTATTTTTAATTTGCCATCATAGTACTTTATCAATTTTTCGACAACTACATCCGCTCGTTTGACTTTTCCAGGCAGCACGAAATTCTTAATAATATTGAACTCTCCTTCCACTGGAGCACTACTTGGAATAAAACTACCATATCCAAATTTATTTGTGCATACAGCAGACCACATTGGAATAGTCTTTAATTTTTCTGAAAGACGATTTGCAAACGCTGTGTGTTGACGAGGATTCAAGTCATCGCCAATCTCTTTTGCAATAATTTCTTCCACGTCTTCGCGAATTCGCTTTCTTTCCCCAAACAAACCATGAACTACTTTTTTCCACACCATCCATCTTTAGTAGATTTTCCTCTACTATGGGAATAACATCTTTATTTAAATTGTGATCAATATCACTGGATTCATCGCCTTTTCCATTCTTCTGGTCATCTTCTCCTTCTATTGAGAACGTTAATAAAGTTGCGTCAACAATTTCTTCTAATTCGCTTGATTTACTTATAAGTTCTTGTATATATACTTGCGATTGTTTTAAAGTCGGAGCATCATCACCAGCGGTTTCGCTCAGAGAGATTATGAACAGAGCCTTCACCAACTTTTTGGCTGCAGATATCTCGGTCGTTTGTATCAATTGGCCGATTGCATGTAAATAAAACTTCTTCACGGAAAGACGTGTTGTCTTGAAAAAATCAACCCAATTTTTTATTAAAATGAGCTACATCGATTCGTATGTAAGTTCGAGGCATATTAATCCCCAAGCAATCATTAGCATACTGTTCAACCGAATAATAGCCAGTAAAAGCCAAACAACAAGAATTTAGCAAAGCAAGTGACGAATCACAAACCTGTGGTGAATAAAGCTTTTTAATAAATAAAAATAAAATGGATTTTATTGAATATCTATAAATGAGGCATATAACTTCAAAAACCCGTCAATTTTATAGCCTTTTAATAAAATCGCGAAAAAACGTTATTATCTAAAAAAGTTTCGGTATTGTTTTATTGTAGTAGTAGTTTGAATCCTTAGAAAGAATAAAATTTAAGTCTTAGCTTTCGATTTACTCATGATATAATGTCTGAAAGCGACCTCCCATAATTAAAAAATATATTTTTATTCTTGGGACTTGGCGGGTTTTGAAACGCTTCAAATATGAAACAAATAATGTATAACATAGTAATTACCACTTCTTTTGGAAAACAAGCTCCTAATTGTATCCACTCCAGAAGCCATGATGTAATTGCTACTGTGTTGTGGGATTCCGAAATCAAAGTATCTGCTGTGCATTGTTCGCGATCACAGCTAGCTACTGCAATGTACAAAAAAATATGTGCTGATTCTTGCCCATCCGCGTGCAGAATGTATTTTATTTTTCTTCCTGAGGAATCGATACATAGTTTGGATCCTTTTGATTTTATCGAATTGTTATAAAAACGCAGTTGATGACTGGAACAAATATGCACACGGAAGGGATCGAATCCAATACTTCGAATTATATTTTTTCAGATTCCACCTTCCCCTTTCATTTTTCCTATAGCCATGATAGGATCCGGGTCTAAATAGCCTTTTTTGGCCCTCTCACTTTTTGCATTCCTCAATACACTCCCGCTATACAAATGCGGTGGCTGAACTTTGTCGCCTTCTTTCATATTTTTCCTCGCTTGATCGGTCCTATACGATTCAGCTGATTGGTGTCCCAATTGCTCCAAAACGCGCTCTCGTATTTCTCCTCGCAATTGTCTCTTACCACAGTTTTTATCTCCCTTTGTCATAGAACATTGGATTTTCATTAATATGTCATGCTCTGTACTAGGTAAAATAGTGCAATTTAACTGGCTTCCACATTTGCAATGACCTGCGGGCGTAAATATATGACAAGTAACAAATTAAAAAATTTGCAATGACCTACGTACGTAAATATGTGACAAGTAACAAATTTAAAAGATTTTAAACTGAAACTAACATTAAACTGAATCTAACACCGGTAACTACTTGATTCTGGTATTACCCGGGTATCTGTAACTCTATTCGGGTAGTGCCCGCGTATGACTGAGTACTTATACTCCTGTACCTCTATTCGGGTAGTATCCGGGTATAACTACCCAGTTATTCGTGCGTACCCGGGAATCATAGTTTACCTGATGTCTCGTGCACCCGGGTAGCTTCTTACCAAATCATCAGCTTTATTTTCTACCTTACAATTACCGGAAGAACTCCTTTCAAATTTCTATTGTGAATACCAGACTATGCTTACAGAAAGGATGAGGCACAGGTAGAAAAACAGGATTTTCTTAAAAATGGCTGCATTGAGGTAGGATAAAATAAGCTTACCGAGCTTCCCTAATCTTGCAAGAAAATGTTATAGTTATTACACGTTTTGCGGGAGAAATCATTAAAATTTTAAAAAATTAAGAATATCTTACCAATAATTTTTGTCCTTAAGAGGTTTACGGGAGAGGGGGTGGATATAATGGACATTTACTGGAAAGCTTGAATGGCTTGTCATCAGCTGAGAGAAATTCGTCTTCATAGAGTGTATAACAACATAGTTACGGCCGGAGATAGGATGAAAAGCACCAAAAATCTCAAAACCTCCCCTTCTCATTCAATTTATTGTTCTTCTCACCGAAACCTATGAAATCCTATGAAATAAATTCATAGTAATAATAAACACCCTGTACAATATACATCATGAAAAAATCTTTCTGGACAGATTGGGATTTTAAGAGTAGTTCTACCACTGCATTGGTGCACAAGGGTATATTCATGGAAAAGGTTATTGAATGCAGACTACGTTCCGCTGAGAAGTATATTGAGGCGCCACTTTGCTTAGTAAACAAACTCAACTGAAGTCTGAAAATAAAGGTCTTCAGTTTGAAAATTTATATTATATACATAGTAGTATTATTAAAAAAAAACAATTCATGATACTAATTTTGAAAATTGAAAAATATCGTAAAATAAGAATTTTATGAAGGAATAAATAAAAAAGCCGGAACTGGTCCAAGATCAATTCTTATGATACCCTAGATGAATGTTCGTTTGTAATTTCGTATGGTCAGCCATTTGTGCAAGCTTGATCTTTGAAGTGGTCTTTCGCATATATTTCTAGAACGGCTGATCGGATAGCAAAACTGATTATAACAAATTTCATAGGACTTCATATTCTGAAGAACATTTCAGTACAAGAAAAATGTCTAGGGCTGATCATCTTCACAGTATATGTAACCAATATTTTTATATGGCAAGACCAAGAAAGAGTTACTCGATCTCGTCTATTTTTTAAACTTACTTTACTATTGATATGAAAACATCATGTACTAAATTTCAGCTCTCTACGTCGACGCGTTCTCAGGGAGTCGCCAAATAAATCGTGAAAAGAAATTTTTGTATAGCAACCCTACGAAGGAATTGCCCGATTCGGCCCACCTTTTTTTTTATTTTTAAAAGACTGTGGGCACAATTCCAGCTCTCTATGTGAACGCGTTCTCGAGTTATCGTGCGGACGGACGGACATGTAAAAATCAATATAACTTTTAATTTTATGCATGGGTGTCCAATCCATTTTTCACTATCATCCTTATTTCTACGTGTTACAAACGGAATGACAAACTTAGTATACCATATAGATATCATCTAGGGTATAAAAAGAAAACGCTTTCTTTGTGAGTCGAAAATAGTAAAAAAGAACACATTTCTGGGGTGACATATAGAAATTTGCGGTATTTTTGAATAGAATATCACAATTACATAAGCTAGGATTTTGAGTGAACATCCTGACATTATAATACTTTTGAATTTCAGGACACCCTGAGTTCATATCTACTATTGTACATTGAAAATGAAAACTAACTCACCTTTGAAGCCACCGCTTTCTTTGTCCTTGTTTACATAGTTTTTTTTTTGAAAATGATAACCGTGCATTAGACGGTGCTCATCATAAAGTTTCTTTTCCATTAGTTCTGTCCACTTTTCTGGTTTTAAAATATTCACCGTTCGAAATCGAGATTTTCCTTTATTATCCGTATATTTATGCTTCGTTTCGGTTATTAATTGATTAAATTCTGTTTTTGTGAAGGTTAAAATCACTACGTAATTTTCTGGTAAACAAGTATCTAACGAATCTTCCAACGTACTATCAATTGAAACCGATTTGAACTCCTTTCCTAACAATTCACGTTTAATGTGGTTTCTGTCATTAACTACCATTGAATAAAATGAACCCGGTTTAAGAGTATTGTTTATTTCATTCGAAATCGTAGTCCATATAGGATGTTTTTCCACTACAATTGTTTCCTTTTCACTATCTTTATCAAACACAATTATCACTGACTTATATTTTATAATTATATCTAGAAGATTTCCCGAATCATACTTCGACGGTCTGCCACGTTTTTTCTTCAACATTTTGTCAGTCTATATGGTCGTTTAATCAACAACAAAATCACTTCAATATTCTCTTAATATATAAGAAATGAAATTCGTTTCATAGTTCGCATTGAAAAATTAAATTCAAAATCAAATCATTGAATCAACTATATCCATAGATCGCTTGAAAATTAAAGGCAAAGATAATATAATGTTTCTGCGACGGATGGATTTTTCCTCTGCATGGCCACAGCTTATTTCATACAAGCTCAATTTAACTACAAAATGAGTAGGATAGTCCTATAAAGTGAGTATACCTTCTCTTTCATCAAACCCACTCCCCAAAACTAATATTTACAAAAGAACTTATTTAAATTGAAAGTGGGATGAAGTTGTATACATGCCATGCAAAAACAAGAAAATTTTAATGGAATAGTTCCTTTATTTCTAATTTCTTTTTGTAGGGTGGTCCATAATTATTTTGAATAAGGTTTGCATTTGTTTATAATTTTTTGTAAATCAAAACGCATGTTTTTGCTTATTGCAAACATGTTACTGTTGTATAAATTTTGATAAAGAATGCTTCAATTTCGGAATCAATGCCTTTTTAAAATTAGTTAGAAAGATAAAGATAATAACATCAGCATTTGAATAAACCCAAAATTACTATTTCATAAATACCACTCTGAAAGACTTTAGAAAATGCCTAAGAATCAATATTTATTTCCATACAATCACTCTATCTATTAAACACAATTGGGAAACAATATTAACGAATTAGGAAGACAAGAGATAAAGATAAAGTTATCGTACTATAATGTTGCACAATATTTGCGCTCATGTTTTGTTGTGGTGACGCATCTTGCAACATTTTTTATTTTTCCTTAGAAATTTTCTTTGGATGTGAAAGTGAGAAGACATATTATGATTATTTCCTTAAAATTTTTGTGTTTAGTTCATTTTGTCTGCAGTTTTGCTGTGGTGACCGTCTTGGAACATTTTTGATTTTTCCTTAGAAATTTTGCTTGGATGTGAAAGTGCGTAAACATGATTTTTCCTTAGAATTTCTTGTTTTTAGTTCATTTTATCTGCAGTTTTGGACATTCGAATTCGAAGTGGGTGACTTCGATTGCGTAAGCGTGGGAAAAAGATGAACAGATGTGATTGTTTGCACCTCTTCTTTGTTTTTAATTGTTGTAATGACGGGTATTTATGGATCGATAGAATTAATGGAGAGGAAGGAAGAATGAATTTATCTGGGCAAAATAAGTTAGTTTCAAAGTCCATTTGTCGAATCTTTATGTTATATATGTTATTAATTTTCAAGGCGGCTTTCCAACACAGCACGGATGTATCCGTGGCATGGTAAAAGTAAATCCTGCTAGAATATCTCTGTGCCGAATGTGCGGTGTTCGGATTTGCCTTTTCTGTGCCCTTCCAACTTAGGCTTAGTTATGCGTCAAATAATATTAAATACCAGCTGGAAGAACCATGTGTAGGATTTTTAGGATTTTAAGATTTTCTGGCATTGTAGAGAATTTTGTTGATTAGTGCATATAAAAAAAGATTCATTTAAACTCCTTGTAATATTTAATTTCAATATTTTATCGCATTGTCTAGCTTAGTAACTATTAAAAATCATTTTGTTTTTCTTCTCGTTTTTCTTCGCATTGCTTGAAATACATTTGAGAAAAACCAATTTAACTTACAGGTATATATATTGTTTATTCAAAGCTAGGAACTAGGTATGTAAATTCAGAAAAGGAGACTTGATTGCAATAATTATAGCTGAATAAATTTCTTACAAAGCAAGCATAGTTAAAAAACAAATAAACTCTTAAATACATGTAGTGGGCCTTCTTTATTTCTATGTAATTTCCCCTCCATATTATCGCAAACAGCTTCAAATTTTTTCTTCAAGCAAAATCCCCGGTAAAACTAACATGCCAAGAAGGAGAAATTCTGTCTGCAGATAGGCGATCTAATGATACATCAGACTGCCCTTAATTTTCAAAATACTAACCAATATGTTTACTCTCCACAACACTTTCCCGCCAAGACTTATCATCGCTTTGAAAAATTATAAAGAAGTATTTGTTTATTTTCAGAATAACGTAGCACCTCATCCAATATTAAAAACAATACAGAAAAAAGTTATTGTTTCAGGACAAATGTCAAATTTTCCAATCCGAAAAGTTTTGGCCGAGTTCCAGTGAGTTGCGGTGCTAACTTGACAACAACTTAGCACCACACCCAGTTTCCTTTAGAAAAAAGGACACGACAAATTTAGGGTTTTCACGACAAATTAACGACAAATTCCAAGATGTGAAATTTTCCAATCCGATAAGTTTTGGTCGAGTTCCAGTGAGTTGCGGTGCTAACTTGACGTCAACTTAGCACCACACCCAGTTTCCTTTAGAAAAAAGGACACGACAAATTTATGGTTTTCACGACAAATTAACGACAAATTCAAAGATGTGAAATTTTCCAATCCGATAAGTTTCGGCCGAGTTCCAGTGAGTTGCGGTGCTAACTTGACGTCAATTTAGCACCACACCCAGTTTGCTTTAGAAAAAAGGACACGACAAATTTATGGTTTTCACGACAAATTAACGACAAATTCCAAGATGTGAAATTTTCCAATCCGATAAGTTTTGGCCGAGTTCCAGTGAGTTGCGGTGCTAACTTGACGTCAACTTAGCACCACACCCAGTTTCCTTTAGAAAAAAGGACACGACAAATTTATGGTTTTCACGACAAATTAACGACAAATTCCAAGATGTGAAATTTTCCAATCCGATAAGATTTGGCTGAGTTTCAGTGAGTTGCGGTGCTAACTTGACGTCAACTTAGCACCACACCCAGTTTCCTTTAGAAAAAAGGACACGACAAATTTATGGTTTTCACGACAAATTAACGACAAATTCCAAAATGTGAAATTTTCCAATCCGATAAGTTTTGGCCGAGTTCCAGTGAGTTGCGGTGCTAACTTGACGTCAACTTAGCACCACACCCAGTTTCTTTTAGAAAAAAGGACACGACAGATTTATAGTTTTCACGACAAATTAACGACAAATTCCAAGATGTGAAATTTTCCAATACGATAAGTTTTGGCCGAGTTCCAGTGAGTTGCGGTGATAACTTGACGTCAACTGAGCACCACACCCAGTTTCCTTTAGGAAAAAGGACACGACAAATTTATGGTTTTCACGACAAATTAACGACAAATTCCAAGATGAGAAATTTTCCAATCCGATAAGTTTTGGCCGAGTAGCAGTGAGTTGCGGTGCTAACTTGACGTCAACTTAGCACCACACCCAGTTTCCTTTAGAAAAAAGGACACGGCAAATTTATGGTTTTCACGACAAATTAACGACAAATTCCAAGATGTGAAATTTTCCAATCCGATAAGTTTTGGCCGAGTTCCAGTGAGTTGCGGTGCTAACTTGACGTCAACTTAGCACCACACCCAGTTTCCTTTAGAAAAAAGGACACGACAAATTTATGGTTTTCACGACAAATTAACGACAAATTCCAAGATGTGAAATTTTCCAATCCGATAAGTTTTGGCCGAGTTCCTACTCTTAAAACAAAATCTTCATTTTGTGAAAACCAATCGAATGTTGGATTTTCAGAATCAACTTCTTCAAGGATACCCACTGAACATAGAATATTTTCATTCCAAATATATAAATATGTATAGTCTAATTTAAAATAAAATTTAAACTGAACGAAAATAGGAAATTAAAGTAGGAGAAATATAGATAGTTTATGAGAACAAAATGTTAAAAGTAAATTACAAATTTTATAAGATTTTCATACGTTTTTAAATGGAACATACCTAATAAGTATGATCTAAACCTATGTATACTTAAAGTCTTTAGTAGTAGTGTGGTCATTCAAACCACCTTTAGATCTTAAGGCACTAAAGAAATTATCTATGATATTTTGATTAAGTCGACTTGTATGTAAGGATATAGTCTACTTTAAATATTTATTCAAATCTTATTAATTTGTTATTCAAATGCCTTTTATGCATTCATTAACTGTGCACGTTTTAACGTAATGCTATCGGCAAGAAAAGTGGGTCGTTTTGATGTCATAAAAAGCTTAAAGCTTTCAAGATGGCGAAAACACGTTCAGATACCAGCATACCTTATATTCCTTGTACCATGGCATAGACGAACCAATTACGGACAAAGACTGGACACGTAGAACAAAAATATGCAACGCTTTTCTAGAATATAAAATTAACGATGCCTCGACTTGGAACTTGATGACGTGCCCAAAGGGTAAGCCAGCATTGACTCGCTCCATACAAAATCACTGTTTCCTTGATCCTATGAAGAGAGGGCCTCAATTTTTTCTTAGAAATTTACTGGAAGATTCTTTCTTCGAATTTTTATGCATTGGCCAGGCCGAGAGCAGTTCCTCCCTCTATAGTCCAGTCAAATAAGCCGAAAAAATGCTAAAGATCGCATTTAATTTGTTTCAGGCTGCAATTTTGAGGGTTGGTCTAGGGTGGTCCTGGGAGTATTGTCACAAAAATGCAGCCTCGCAGGACCAAAAAAAAGGGGTGAAAGACAATAAAAACACCCCCGAACGCATGACAATCTATTTGCCGTGCGTGCGGTTTGGAAGAGGTAAAATTTTTGAAAAAATTAAAAATGCTGTATTATTCAGAATATGATTCTAAATAAAAAAGTCTATGGTGGCCAACCCCTATCTCGTAAGGGCGCGACAGGAAAACCGAAATAAGCTAAGGGTGGACACTTCGCTACATCCACTAACATGTGTCCGATTAATTCAATTCTGCAACATTTTCGTTCAAGAGCTAGCAACCAAAAGAAGCGTGAATTTTTCGATGATAGAATGGAAAAACGAGGGGAGTGAAGAAAGTTATCGGACTATATATTGAGCAATATTTGCGCTCATGTTTTGCTGTGGTGACGTACTTGGAACGTTTTTGAATTTTTCTTAGAATTTTGGCTGGTTGTGCAAAGTGAGCCGAGAATGATGATTTTTGCTTTGAATTTTTTCTTTTTAGTTCAATATGGCTGCAGTTTTGCGCATTCGATGGTTTTTAGGGTTTTAGGTGACTGCTATTGCGTAGGCGGGGAAGAAAATAGTGTTATTTGATTGTGTACATTTGTTGTTTGTTTTTAATTGTTGTAAAGGGTAGGATATGGGATTGCAGGCTACACAGGAAGAATGAGATATAATAAATTAATGGTATAGACTAGATGGGTGGGATCTGGGTTGGTTAGATGGTTAAAAATAGAAGCGTTACCTTATTTAAAAATTTATTACTGACAAATCATAGTTATATAAAATTTGCAGGTGCTTTCTTTTTTAAATTTAATTAAGAAAGGGTTTACTAATTCCCAATATGATATAGTGTAATAATTGTCTCTTGCAATTTTCAAATCAAATTAAAAAGGATTTGTTTAATCATATTGATTCTACTTTGTGTGGGCACTCGGTGGAGCACATTATGTAAGGTGTTATAAATTTTAAGCAATTTAAATAATTTAAAAAAACACTTGGCAATTTATGTTCAACTTTATAAATGTATTTGTCATTTTATTAAAAAAACAAAAAACAAAAAATTAAAGCCGAGGCGTTTCGTTCGATCAGAACATTATCAAGGCTAAACGACTACTAATTATCAATTTTGATTGTGCTGGCTAGATGCTCTGAGAGCTAATTTTAACAATAACAGGGTCTAGCAGATGGCTTCTGTTACTGAAATCAATTTGGTCATTAACTAGAAAAGTACCATTCTTCTGTTGCTTTCTGATTTCATAGATTTCGTACTTGTCTAATATTTTTCCACCTTTTAAGCAATGCAACAGTTCCATGTCGTTTAAATTAGCTGAATGTTTATTATCGCGTAGATGTTTTGCAAAGCCAGAGTTCGGGTTATTAGATATAGTAGATTTTATGTGCTCAGGAAATCTTGTCTTAAGATATCTTTTTGTCTTCCCTATATAAACAGCTTGGCAATCGTTGCAGTTAAGCTTATAGACTCCACTTTTATCCACTGTATCAATTTTAGGTTTTATTTTATTATTGGATAGCAAATTTTTAAGAGTATATCTATTGGAAAAGGCTGGTACTATATTAGCATTTTTTAAAGTAGTCTTGAATTTATTAGATAAACCTTCTATATGTGGAATTTTCTTATATGTGGCATCTAGACTATTACCCCGCACTGAAGAGTAAATGGAATCGACAACTTGATTGAAACATTTTTTCTTTAGAATACAGATAATTGTACTCTCTTCATATCCATTATTTATTGCTATAGTCAAAATGGTGGACAATACTTTATTAAAATCAGTTACACTAAGACGAACTTTTAATAGTCTGTCAATCATACAGTGAAAAGATGCCAGTTTTGTATTCCAAGGATGACAAGATTTACTTGCAATTACAGTGTCAGAAAATGTTGGTTTTCTAAAAATATTGTAACATAATTTCTTATTGTTAATTTTAAGCGTCAGATCTAAGAAATCGATTTTATTATTGCCTACTTCTACAGTAAATAAAATATTTTGGTCTAATTTATTTAGAGTTTTACTCACAAAATTTTCAAGTTGTCGTTCGGTTCCCGTCCAGATGCATAGAATATCGTCTACATATCTATTTATTTATTTATTTATTTATTCAGTCTACCGATTTTAACAATCTTACAGATAGGAAATATTACATATTTACATATAAGCTATGTATAATATATTTAGGCAAGCATTAAAACAATCATAGATCATAAATCATTATTAACATAATCATAGACATCATTATACGAGGAATCATTAATTATAAAAATTATTATAGATGCATTAGCTAACATTTTTACCTTAGAAATATAACATAGACACGTGTCAATTACAAAGTTATATCGAATATATCCTTAGAAAACATAATTAAATGTCGCTTTGAAGAATTAATTAATAGCAAGGGTTAAGGAATAATGCAGAAAATGGAAGGAAAACTAGGTGGAAGGAGAAGCACAGGACCAAGTCGAAGTGGAAATCGAACCCACGACCCCAGGGATGGTAGCCAGCGCGCTTACCAACTGTGCTACCGAGGCCAAAATAAAATATTTTTCATAATAGGAAGACCAGAATTAAAAAGCTTATTTTCTAGATTACACATTAAGGTTCTGATAGAAAAGGTGAAAGAGCGGAACCTATAGCCAAACCATCACTCTGAATGTAAAATTTCCCGTTAAATTGGAAATGATTTTGGTCAATGCACAGATCTATTAAACTAATCAATTGTAATGTTTTATTTTTGTCTAAGATTTCGGTTTCAATTTTTTTGTATAAAACACTTTTTTAATTTAGTTAGAGGAATCGACGGAAACAAATTACTAACATCAAATGAAATTAATTTAGCGTTATTAGGTATATATAAATCCAAATTGGATAAAAGTGGAGTCTATAAACTTAACTGCAACGATTGCCAAACTGTTTATATAGGGAAGACAAAAAGATCTCTTAAGACAAGATTTTCTGAACACTTAAAATCTAGTAAATCCAATAACCCGAACTCTGGCTTTGCAAAACATCTACGCGATAATAAACATTCAGCTAATTTAAACGACATGGAACTGTTGCATTGCTTAAAAGGTGGAAAAATTTTAGACAAGTACGAAATCTATGTAATCAGAAAGCAACAGAAGAATGGTACTTTTCTAGTTAATGACCAAATTGATTTCAGTAACAGAAGCCATCTGCTAGACCCAGTTATTGTTAAAATTAGCTCTCAGAGCATCTAGCCAGCACAATCAAAATTGATAATTAGTAGTCGTTTAGCCTTGATAATGTTCTGATCGAATGAAACGCCTCGGCTTTAATTTTTTGTTTTTTGTTTTTTTAATAAAATGACAAATACATTTATAAAGTTGAACATAAATTGCCAAGTGTTTTTTTAAATTATTTAAATTGCTTAAAATTTATAACACCTTACATAATGTGCTCCACCAAGTGCCCACACAAAGTAGAATCAATATGATTAAACAAATCCTTTTTAATTTGATTTGAAAATTGCAAGAGACAATTATTACACTATATCATATTGGGAATTAGTAAACCTTTTTTTAATTAAATTTAAAAAAGAAAGCACCTGCAAATTTTATATAACTATGATTTGTCAGTAATAAATTTTTAAATAAGGTAACGCTTCTATTTTTAACCATCTAACCAACCCAGATCCCACCCATCTAGTCTATACCATTAATTTATTATATCTCATTCTTCCTGTGTAGCCTGCAATCCCATATCCTACCCTTTACAACAATTAAAAACAAACAACAAATGTACACAATCAAATAACACTATTTTCTTCCCCGCCTACGCAATCGCAGTCACCTAAAACCCTAAAAACCATCGAATGCGCAAAACTGCAGCCATATTGAACTAAAAAGAAAAAATTCAAAGCAAAAATCATCATTCTCGGCTCGCTTTGCACAACCAGCCAAAATTCTAAGAAAAATTCAAAAACGTTCCAAGTACGTCACCACAGCAACATATAGTCCGATAACTTTCTTCACTCCCCTCGTTTTTCCATTCTATCATCGAAAAATTCACGCTTCTTTTGGTTGCTAGCTCTTGAACGAAAATGTTGCAGAATTGAATTAATCGGACACATGTTAGTGGATGTAGCGAAGTGTCCACCCTTAGCTTCTTTCGGTTTTCCTGTCGCGCCCTTACGAGATAGGGGTTGGCCACCATAGACTTTTTTATTTAGAATCATATTCTGAATAATATAGCATTTTTAATTTTTTCAAAAATTTTACCTCTTCCAAACCGCACGCACGGCAAATAGATTGTCATGCGTTCGGGGGTGTTTTTATTGTCTTTCACCCTTTTTTTTTTGGTCCTGCGAGGCTCATTTTTGTGACAATACTCCCAGGACCACCCTAGACCAACCCTCAAAATTGCAGCCTGAAACAAATTAAATGCGATCTTTAGCATTTTTTCGGCTTATTTGACTGGACTACTAATATAAAATCTAAAAACGATGTACATACTGTACCTGAAAATAAGTCCAGTCGGCGTCCAAAATGAATAAAAATTCTACCGAAACATTTTGTGTAAATTTCTAAAAAAAAATGCTTATTGCTTGTCTAGCGTCTACGCACATAAAAATTGTTGTCGTCGTCCAAAAGTGCGTATGAATTCTAAGGAAAAAATTGCGGTCTTCCCTACATCAAGGGCCGGATGCTGCATCACTTACAATTATGAAATTTGGGAAATGAGAGTTGTTTCAACAGTAGTTAATTCTCCACTCGGAATTCTGTAACTCGGCGAATTTGTTTTGAGAATTCCCAAATTCTCTACTCCACTTGTTAAAATTCTCCGGTGGTTTAGTTGCGGAAAAGTAGGGAAAATAATTCTCAACTGACAGTTTTGTCTGTTTTCGTTGTGATATAGGAATAAACATAGGAATTTGCAAATTAAATTCAGAGTAAGTAATTAAAATGAAAAATGACTATTTGCTCGGTATTATTATCATTGTAATATCTTTTTTCAAGGAACTTATCGCAGGGACTTGTTATGCTATATTAACCTATGATATGATTTGCTATTGTGTAGCTTTTTACTTTCTATATTACACTGTACTGCTGTGACTGGTCTAAGCTCACACTGCTCATATTCTTTCATGATTTAATTTTCTATGATGTGTACAGCGCTCTGCGTGCCTTCGGCACGGGTACTCAAGTAAATAAATGTTTATGTTCATGAGGTATGTTGCATTATTTGGAATGTATTAACTCCATTGTATATAGCGGAGGCAACAATTGATGAGTGCATATTCGACTTCATCGAATGCTTTCAACGAGAGACACGGTGCTCCAAACTGTGTCGGTGGAATTGATGCAAAATATTTTAATATTACAAGAAAAGGAATTCATAAAGATATGACTATGACTTTACTGGCTGTAAGCGACTCAGACTATTGTTTTAGTTCCATTGATGTCGAATCGTATGCTGGCGGTGTGAGTTTTTCATATATTTATATATATATATATATATATTGAGATTTGAGATTTTCATATTTCAAAAGGAGGGCTTTAAAATGATATCAACTTGTAAAGAATCGAACACTCCGGTACTGTTGGTTCGGATTTTTTGAATGAAATGGTAAATTATTTATATTTTAATTACTACAATGTAAATTCTTAACACTGGATTGCAAATCGTCACTTATATTGCTCTTGGAGTTGGTGGCTAACTCGATCGTAAATCTGCCTGAGCTTTTCTCGATATGCCACTGGAGATGGGGAACAAGACCACGTTAGCGTAGAAGAAAGCGGTAGACTGAGGGCAGAGAAGAGCCTTGGATGGGTGAGCAGATGAGTATGCGGATTCAAATCTAGACAAAAAATGCAGATACAGATGAAACTTGAGTTTCATCTACATCTAATTAGATTAATAGATTTCATTAATGCATGATGTGATGCCATTGAAAAAAGTTATCCCATTTCGTTGGAAATAATATTGTACTCAAGCAGTTCGAGCTTTATATTTAAATATCATTACAAGATGCACAAAGTACTCTCAAAGTCACAACCTGTTTATATGTCCTAAATACAAAACATCGCAGCATCAAGACGAAATTACATAGCAACGAATTCATTGTGCTTCAAGTGCATTAATTCAGGACACTTGGCGTTAAAATGCAAGTCTGAGATTCGTTGTCATTTTTGCAAGCAATGGAATTATTCTAGTCTTCATGAAGCTATACCCAATTAATTCGAATAGAGCATCAGTAGCACATTATTCAGCTAACTGAGGCACTCAAGAAACAAATCAGCAGAATTATTTTAACTCCTTTAGTATTTAAACAACCCATACAACGTAACGCGTTAGAATCACACGTAAATTCATACACCAACACTAAGAACATCCAGCATGTACTTATGGTATTTCCAACTTCATTAGCACATGTGAATATTCTGTCGACCTGCTACAACCATGCACGGTGCTATTAGATTCCGATTTGCAAGCGTCTTTTGTTTCAGAAGATTGTGTACAATGTCTGCAACTTCAAAGAGTGCTGATATGAAAAAAACTATTTGGTTTAAGGTTGGAAAAATTTTAAAACTATCAACAATATCTTCAATGTAAATAGGAACGAATCACATCTACCTCATAAAGATACTCCATGATTCGACTTTCAACTCGTTCTTCCCTAGTTCTCCAAACCAACTGAAGATTCCTTTGTATTCAAATTTGAATTAAAAAGCGTTATTTAAAGAACCTCAGCCAGCTAACACTACATTGGGACGTTAGGTACATTGAGTGAGTTAAATATAGTTGGGATAGCGATGGAATATAAAATTGAGTAGCAAGCTAACAAAGGAGCAGTGAACCGACTCAGCGACAGGACGAATATTAGTATACTATAGATTAAGATAAGAAAGTCAAACCATAAAGAGCTTAAAGTAAAGCCAACAATTCTGATCAATATAAGATAGCAAAAGTAAAGATAAGTGGAATGCATTGAAATAGTTACATTAACATAGAGAAAACCGTATACAAAAGCATTAAAAGCAAATTACAGAGGATAGCCGTGCACCTCATTTACTAGGGAACATGTATATTACTGAAATGATTGTAATAAATATAAGCTTAAACACAAAGATTTATATATTTGAGTACCCGTACCAAAGGCACATCATAAAAAATTACATAGTAGGTTTACATTATAGCGAAGCAAATAATAAAAAAACGGGAGTAGTGAGAACTTAGAATATCTATAGAATATAGCAAAGAATGATTAGAAATTATGATAATATAGAAAACTAAAAACTAGAGATTTTTACATTTGGAAGGCTTCACTTAGTTCCCATAGTATATGGCATGCAAAAGTCAATTTAAATTGAATCCTTTCGCTCAGGACTGTCTTTAAGTTATTGTGCCCAATTAATTTTGATGAGCCAATTTCCAATGCTTTTTATGACAATTTTCATGAAGACGGAAGTTGACCATAGTCATACAAAGCAGAAACCTTTTCTGTAAATAAAAAGATGACTTTTGATAATTTGTGTAAGCAAAAAGGTTTACATAATAATTAACTTTACCTTAAAATACACAGAATTCTAAATTCAAGTTGATAAACGCATCTGCCACCTCACCAGTAAAATATGGAATGTCACTTGGAATTTACTGAAAACAGCGCTCTAACCGGTAGGAATTGTAATCTTTCTTTTCTCATTTCTCTCACCGTATTTCCTAATTCTCCAACGTTTTCCTTAATTCTCAAACCATGTTCATGAATTGGGAATGGAGAATTAGGGAATTTAATCAGAGAAAACGAATCTTCTCACTTCCCAAATTCCCAAATTCTCCGTGGTTCGTGAATCTGGGCCCAGTAAACTGTAATTTACTAAAAACAGCGCCCTAACCGGTAGGAATTGTCATCTTTCTTTTCTCATTTCTCTCACCGAATTCCGTAATTCTCCAACGTTTTCCCTAATTCGCAAACTATGTTCATGAATTGCGAATGCAGAATTAGGGAGTTTAATCGGAGAAAACGAATATTCTCATCACCCAAATTCCCAAATTCTCCGTCGTTCGTGAATCCGGGCCCAGGTCGAGGCTTCGGTGTTTGATTTTATATTCGAGAGAGACACTGCTCTCGGCCTGGCCAATGCATAAAAATTCGAAGGAAGAAATTTCCTGTAAATTTCTAAGAAAAATTTGTGGCCTTCTCTTCATCAGATCGAGGCAACAGTGATTTTGTATGGAGCGAGGCATTGTTGGCTTACCCTTTGGGCACGTCATCAAGTGCCAAGTAGAGGCATCGTTGAGGCATCGTTAATTTTATATTCTAGAAAAGCGTTGCATATTTTTGTTCTACGTGTCCAGTCTTTGTATGCTATTAATTTGTCTATGGTAATTTCCCGTTGTTACCCTTTGGGTACGGAACCCTAAAAATTGAACAGATTATAATTATCGCGAGTACAACATACTTTTCTTTGAAGTCCCACAACAAATTCGCCACCCCCAATACGATCGCTGCTGCTATGTCGTCGACTCATTAAGGACATTTTCTTATTTATATGATGTTATCACTTTAAGTAGAAATAAATTTCTAGAAAATTACACAACACCTTTCACTCGTGAAATATTTTTGCGTAGGTACTATACAAACTTTATAATTCCAAATACTTTAGTGAAACAAAAACCTACAAGAAAGTCCTATTTTCACAAATTTCTAGCTTGAGAATTACAAGTACAAATAACTTGTGGTGAAACAAAAAATTAAAAAATCTTACAAATCTCCGCTTCTAGAATACAACTACAATTTTGTAGCACAGAAATTTTGTGAAACTAAAAATATGAATTTAATTACAATTTTTGTTAAAACTCTTGTAAAACTTGTAAAACACAATTTCTAAGTTCGTGAAATAGGCTCTTGGGAGTTATAATTAAAACGGCTGAACTGCACGACAATTTGAATCATACTCTATTATCTTCATGCTAGTTAAATGAAATTATATTTATGTCTTAAGTAGAATTTTTATTTTATAATGGGGTCATTGTTGCATTATTACTATTTGTTGGCGTATAGAAACTATTTAATAATACAATATAACGTTTAGTCATAAGTATAGGGTAGCCAATTTAGCACTAACGTAGATCTTGCTGAAAGTTAATATATGGAATGTAATTAATACTTTTGATTAATTGTTCTTTTTGATGATATTGTATGCAGTTTTCAAATCCAAAGGTAATATTGTACTAAGAAATCCTTTACAAGTTTATATGATCATTTACCATTATGTGATGTGAATTAATCTAGATGAGTACCAACTGGACAGACGACTATATTGTCATTGCTCAAGACCTTAAAATAAGGTTATATTTAAGGCATTATAAGGGTTTACAATAAAGACATTATTATTATTATTATTTGTCGCAGTGACCGGACATGTCAAATTGAGATCCAATAAAGTACCGCGAAAACCGGAAAAATAAGGAGCGAAAGAATTTCAAGTGTGTTACCGGCGATAGCGGGCAATAACCACAATCGTCCGAAGTGAATTTAATAAAAAATATATTCAAAAATTTGTGAAAAAGTGTTCAAAATCAAAATTTTAGTGACATTTGTAAAAATAATTTAATTTGGTCGTTGCCATGGCGACACAAAATTTTTAATAAAATATTAAAACCGTTGGGACAGGTAATAAATAAATAAATTTTAGTTTTGAAGATAAAAGAAAAAATTAAAAATAAATAATTAAAAATATAAAAGCGTAAACTGCTCTGCCGTACTCAAAATGAGTATGGGCAGCAGCGACTATGAGGGGACTGACGAAGAAAGAAGAAGG
The DNA here is from genome assembly GCA_963924295.1 of Dioctria rufipes. NCBI lineage: Eukaryota > Metazoa > Arthropoda > Insecta > Diptera > Asilidae > Dioctria > Dioctria rufipes. The sequence continues at coordinate 119,994,589 of OZ002744.1, forward strand.
GCTTGAATTCTTCTACTTCTCCGATGAAAGTAATAAAGGGGCCCACAGAAAATGCCAAACCTCAAAATTTGTAGTCACCTCCACAGGAGAAGAACGTTGCCAGGACATTCAAGTCTGTCCGTGAAGAGCCTGGGGCAACAGCCCCAATATCCACCGCTCCTGTTTCAGCATCAGTAGTTGCAGCTGCAGCAAATCCAATGGTGACGGGTTCATTCCTAAAAGAACATCCTACGCTGAAGGAAGTTGTATAAACGGCTTCGGCCTCAGCGCCAAGCTTAGCGGTCTTGTGATGAGGCCACCGCTTTCATCAAAGAAGGAAAACACGTCCAAGAAGCAGCCATCAGCAGCAGCAGTGAGTCCACCAGCAGCCCCACGATCCCCGGCGTTAGCCTCAGGGATCTCGAATGCGCAGGTAAGTGGCACTTCAGATAAGGCTTCCACAATTTAAATTTTAGGAAAGGGCATCACTCCTCGTCCAGCCCTATTGAACGCAGGTAGCCTCGGCCTGAGACCGGTGTAGGTCTATAGGCTTTTCTCGACGGGAGGTGGCAGGATGAGAGTTACGGTATGCAGCTAGAGCACATCAATAGATGTCTTCAGAGCACATACCTGAAAGCGATATTCCAGGTCATCTCCCGTGAGCAGCTATTTTCCATGGGAATGATAGCTGGGGGAATGGTTGAGGCGTACAACACGACCCTCGAGAGTGCTACCAAACTTATGCTTGAGGGCATCGAGGTGGATGGTAGACACCTTGTGCCGTTCCCACTCAGGGAAAAGCCCACAAGGGTCATGTTTTAACGGGCCAATATTCGAGCGAGCCATGGAGACCTCCTAAATTTCTTAGGGAGGTTTGGGAAGGTTCAGGACAACGTTCGTGAAATTCCCTTAAAAATTGGGGACGAGGGTCTCGGGCGGGGTATCTGCGGTACCAGCCGGGAGGCGCCCATTACCTTGAATTAGGGATTTACGCTTCCAAAAGGCTTTTACCTGAGCATATCCGTCTTGAGGCACTGGATAGACACGAAGACAAATGCCATGCTTGCCATTTGGTAGATCATTTTATTGCTGACTGCCGCAAGAGGAGCGGGAAGAAGGCTGAACCGAGGGCTCCCTCGAAGGAAACCACTTCTACAGAAGTGGATGTAGAGAAGGAATCTTCAGCTAGCACTCAACCTGCTATCTTGGAGCAGCCAGTGGCTAAAGTGCCTGAAGTCGTCCCTGAGGCAAAAGAAATTCCGGCTATAAACGGTGCCAGGTCAGCACGTGAAAGCATGGCTACTTCTGACGAAGAGTCGACAAGCCGTGTAGTAAAAAAAAGAAGACGAGGAGGAAGAAAGTTGACCGGGTGATGCTGCCTCCTCCAGAGCCAGCAAAGCTAGTCGCTGGGGGGAGGACGATAGGGGAGCCAGCGGTTCGAAGGTTGTTGTGAGTTAGGCGGAAGCATCTCTCGAATAGCTTTCGGATTGCGAAATGACCGGTTTGCATTTGACTGATCCCTCGAACCTCAGTGGCTACGAGTCGTGTGGTAGCACCATTTCGACTGGTAGCCAATTTGAAGTCTCGAAGGGTATGGAAACCCTTCCTAGGGAGAGGACCTCCGAAATTCTTGCCCTGCTCCAGTACAAAAAGAATTCAGCTAAAATCTGGAGTATTCTTGGAAAGGAGCTGGAGAGGCCAGATTTGTTACTTCCTCAGCTTCAGCTCCTACAACAGGAGTGCAAGAAGAAGAGGAGTACAACGTTGCAGCTCGGTTAGATCGACTTCATAGGAAGGTGGAGGGGTTGATCCAGGAGCATTGCTTGACCGATTCTCCCCGTCAGTATACTTCGCACATTCATAGTTTGAGCTCTTCATCTCTTTGAATGAGCAAGATAGCTTCTTTCTACACCGGGGCCTTAAGTGCACATACAAGGCTACACAGCACTATCGAACATGTCAAAATGTACGATATAGACATTACACTTCCACAGGAGACGAGTTTTACACAAGACACATACACACAACTTGAACGTTATGCTTATTTACACACTGGCTATGCAATGTTTGCCACACGTGCACCTCCCCGAGGCTATCATTGTATCCAACAAATTTACACTACCCTCTCCTGTGTATACAGATATATTCCAAGGCTTCGCTTATTACTTGGACTTTGTCGCTCAAGACAAACATATCAAGGTAGTAAACGTGTGCATTCCTCATGACCAGGACATTATAAGACAAGTTCTTGATAGTGTTCAATCCTGCCTGGTGAATTTTAGCGGCGAAACTATCCTCGGAGGTGATTTCAACTGCACGCTGAAGCCCTCAATGGATCGGCATTCCGGAGTTGAGTTCAACTCAGTAAATGCTACTCGATTGAGGAATTTTTTCCGTGTTTTCAGACTCGTGGATATCTATCGTTGGACGCATCCCACGAGTAGATCATACACGAGGGTCTCGCGAAATATCCTTGGAAGTCTTGCAGGCTCCAGAATCGATAGACTTTACGTCTCACCTGGAATACGAGAACATTTCTTTTGTGTCACTCATGAAGTGTGTTCCGTTAGTTATCTTCTTCTTGTAGTAGCAACCAGCACTCTAGTTGAAAGAAGAACTGCATATTAGATATTCAATAACTATTTGAAGAATTCCGAGCAGTGAACTGCTGAGTTCATGGAATACGAGCACAATTGGCAAGAGAGAAAGCTGACTTTCCTTTTCTTAGTCAATAGTGGGATGTTGGAAAGCTCCAAATTCGATCTTTTATCGAAACGAATTTCAGTCGAGGTGGGTATCAAGCTTTTAGCTTGTCGGGCGAAGTAGATTCTTTATTTTACCAGAATAAAGGAACGCTTGGCAGCACAAACTTACTGCCCGTTGGCAGGTATGCTTTATGATCTTTCGTTGGAGTCGCTACTGGTGAATCTTCGTTGAATTCTCGGACAATATTCAGTGCACCTGCCATATACCAATGTGAAGCCCCTTATTTTGGCATATGCGGATGACCTTTCCATTTTCGTGACAAGAGATGAAGCTTTTCCAGTCGCTCGTGCTGTTTTCGACGAGCACGAATGCATACCCGGCGCTAAAATCAACCTTAGGAAGAGTGAAGGCTTGTAGTTTAGAAGGTGGAGAGATCGTACAGATACTCTACTGAACATCCAATGGACTAATACTTGCCTGAAGTATTTAGGTGTGTATATCGGACACAAGAGTAAATCAAATAATAGCCGCATCGCTCTTGAGAAACCCTCTAGAGCTGTAAACTCATGGCGTAGTCGACTGTTTCCTTTATCCTTAATGGGAAGGTCAGTCGTGATAAACTATTTGATTACCTCGTCCATCGTTCATCTGCTAAAGTGTGAGACGTTTGATGAAGTCTTCGTGGGCCTTCTTCAAGCAAAAGCGATAGACGTCTTTTGGTGCGGAAGATGATGGGTTGCTGAAAGCACGCTCTGTCTACCAGTCAAGATAGGCGGATTAGGTCTTACTAACTTGCTTGTGAAATCAAGGTGTCTCCAATTGTGTGCATTCCAAAGAGTGTTTTGCCAGAGAGACATCTTGATTTCACAACTTTGGGTGAATGTACTGGGAGGCACCGTCATAGGGGAGTATTTCTACCTGCTCTCTACTTGACCACCCCATCCTCGTGACTGACCACAGCAACTAATATCAACGATTCAGAGCTGGGGCAGAATCAGGCCAGCATTTCACCTTAAGTGGAATGCTTTACATTACACGCAATTCGCGTCGATTCCAATCAGATTTAATCCTCCATTAATAGATACAGTGTTCAGTAATTCTCGAGGTTTTGAAGCTGACACGCATACACTGATGATTCTCGGAGATAATATTGATATCTCTGGAAACTGTCGAATAACCGCTAACACTGCACAGCTACTGCCTGCTTCTAGGCGGGATAGATTTCGCCAACTTGGGACCAGCGACCCTGGCGCTAAGTGGGAAGATGCCTTCGTTCTGAACAGACCACCTCACACACCTTTCAGCACACATTCAACACGTGTGCTCCGTGACGTGCTAATGTCAACAAGACCTCCGGAGTATACAGGATACAACAGATGGCGAACAAACTTCGGGGTGAATATGGGCTTGATGGGAGGGATAACTTGCAGAGTAGTCTACAGTTATCCTTTTAGTTACAAAGATGCTGATGTAGCATTTAAATTGCTGCATCAGATTCTTATGCATCCCAATCAGTTGTCACATATTGACCGGCGGGATCAGAGGATCTGCACAGTTTGTTCTAGTGAAGGCACCTTGTTTCACAGGTTCTTCACTTGTCCAGCTTTGCAGAGGCTAATGGAACTGGTGCACGATATGTGTCAGTTGATCCACCCAAATTGCGGCATTACTAGGACATTGTTTCTATGGGGACCAAAGAATTGTAGTCGGGTGAACAGTTTGATTAGCCTTGTGTTGACACTGACCAAATCTACAATTCACTTGTATTACATTAAAGTTGATGATGGGAACCAGGATACTGACCCACAACACCACGCACAAGCACTTAAGCGCCACTTCGTTGACAGACTGAAGAGACGTTTACGTCTTGAATGTCTGGCAACGAACGCAGACACATTCAACTGCACGTGACAGCTACTATCGTCGGTGCAGGACATCATTCTTGTCTTGCGCTCGTGATATCAGGCCACAGTATTTTGCAACTCTAGTCCACGGGGCTTCTCCTCGCTTTGGAACCATTGCACGTGCTGTGGCAAGAACAAGCGCTCCGTTAGGGACGCTCATATGGAGGGATGATGAGGGCAGTTTGTAGAAGTCCATGATATCACAGGGTGGTCTCGCGGGACTGTATTACGGTATCGCGTAAGTTTTTTCGTTCGTTCGATTTCTCATTTTTAATTCGGTTTCTGTCTCGATGCTAAATTGCAAAATTTTTTGTTGAAAATTCGTTGGTTTAGGTAATTATTTTTATTAGGCTATTTTGGAAATTGGAACTTCTTGGAACTGGCACTTAACCTATTGTCCAAATAGGGGAAAGTAAAGAATTTTTTGTTTTACATCTTTTAGACATTATTCAAAATTTTTCTCTTTTCAGAACAAAGTGTTCACTTTTTGTCATTTTACCTGTTAGTGTCTAGTTTGCGCTTGTTGCTGTTGTCCCTATTGACTGTTATGTTTGGAATTTTTTAGGTTAGCTGGTGTCTTCTTGTACAGCCTTTTGCAACTGTTTTTATGGAATTTTGAAAACAGACAACGAGCTAAGAAGTAAAGAACTTATATAAATAAAAAAAAATTATTAGTATTCTGAAGAGAGCGGATGTCCGCTTGATTTCCGATCAAAAAAATAGTTAAAAGTAGTGAAGTTTGGGTAGAAAAGTGGGGAAAATTGCAAGAAATTGATGTTAACGAGACCCACTGAAAATTGGAATCGTGTTTGATTAATTTTTTCGATAAACACTATAATAAAATTGAATAGTAAAATTGCAAAAAAATCGAATTTAAGTGACAGTTCTATTTTTTAATTAATTTTGGTAGTTGCCATGGCAACGTGGCAACCATGTAAATTTATGTAGTTCCGAAAAAGTAAGAATACATAATTTAGACACAGAAAAAACTTTTAAAGTAAATTCAAAAGTGAAAAATAATTATTCCTTGAAGTGTATATATACATTAAATACATTAACGAATAAAACTATCTGTCGCAGCTACAATGCTTGCGAGTAGCAGCGATTTCGGGTGGACTGATGATCACACCATATCAAGCCAAGGGAGGAACAAGAAAAATAAATCCTTTTCTTCCTCTTATAAGGAAAACTCAAAAGGTCCAATTGAAAAGGCCAACAAGGGTCCTATTAAAGAGGCCAAATCGGAAAAATTGCAGACAACTTTTCCGGAGAAGACTGAAGGGATATCAGAAATTTCAACTGCCCCAACGACAAGAGCTATAGCAGCTTTTGCGGCTGCCGCAGTAGCAAACATGCCCCTGGAACTACCGGCAATCCCAATGCGCAGACTTCACCAAAAATTGGCTGAATTTGTAAAAGCGGCTTCAAGTATAGCGCCAAAGCCTAGTGGTTTCGTAATGCGGGCACCGCTGTCTTCAACGAAGAATACTCCAAAGAAGCAGCGGCCAACAGCAGCAGCGGAAATAGCTGGACCAGAACCATCACCGCAATCCCAACCTGTAGTGCCAGGGATTACGTATGCCCAGGTAAGTGGTAGTTCCAAAAGTACCAACACTATCGAAATTTTCAGCAAAGGAATCACTTCGCGTCCAGCCCCATAGGACGCAGGTAAGCCCGGCCCAAGACCAGAGCGGGTGTCCAGGATATCTTTAACGGGAAGTGGCAGGAAGAGAGCTACGGGATGTAGCTTGAGCACATCAGAGGATGTCCTTGTAGCGTATCCTCCATACGCTACCATTTCCCTTCCCTTTACACCTGTTTTCTCTTGGTTATTGGGCCCCTCTACCTTCTGTAGAGAGACTCCCGTCGTTTGCCCGGGATAGCTAAAAAGGGCAGAAGATATATATATATATATTCAATTCGGAAATTAGCTTTGTTACTTTCCCAAAATACGTCAACCAAACAAGAAAAGTAGAATCTTTAGCGTCCACAAAGAAAAATTTTAATTTGGGCAGAACACGCGCAAATTATAATCTTTCCCATCAACCCTGCAAAACAAAAAAAAAATCATAAGTTTCCTCGAAGAAAGATTGTAATATGCGCAGAACGCACGCAAATTATAATCTTTCCCGTAAACCCTGAAAGAAAGGGAATAGTTAAAAGAAGAAAAATTCCAAATTGAAATCTCCTACATAAATTCTCCCGTTAGTCAATGGATATTCCATTGACTAACGGTAATTCGCCTAGCTGTAATGCAACATACGATCTCACCATACAATGCATTACAGCAGACCCAACAAGAATTACAAGAAATTTTGCGCTCACAGCACACATTCTGCTGCTGCCAAACTACAGGCAAGCTAATATACACACACCCATACTCAGACAGCAGTACAAATGGCTCAGTTCCTGCGGGAAAGAGAATGCTCGTCTGCCGGTGGCGGTGAGGAACGGATGGCTGAAATGTAGGCAGACCGTGTGAAGTCAGTAGTCTGGTTTTGATTTTTGGCGAGTGAGGAGTTAAGATTTGAACGTTGGCACAGTTTCGGTCGGTGTTTTTTTTGTTTCTTTTGTTGGGCGGGATAGTACTACTAAAGATTTCGCTTCTTATTAATTGCCGCTGTATGACTTTTGTGCCCAGGTTACCTGAAAAGGAAAAATAAAATATTTTATGAATTAACACAACGCATTAGTAATCAGTGGAAAAGTCCAAATTTGTTTTTATAATTAGTCATATGCGTGAATATTTACCAGCGTGAGAAACGCCGTAGTGTCTTTTGGGTCCTGTACACCTGAAAATGAAAAATCAAATATTTTATGAATTATCACAAAGCATTAGTGATCAGTGGAAAAGTCCAAAGTTTTTTTTTTATAATTAGTCATATGCGTGAATATTTACCTGCGTGAGAAACGCCGTAGTGACTTTTGTGTCCAGTGTACCTGAAAAGGGAAAGTCAAACATTTTAGTAGTTATTACAAAGCATCGGTAATCAGTGGAAAAGTCCAAATTCTTAATAATTATTCATATGTGTGAATACTTACCTGCTTGAAAAACGCCGTAGTGAATTTTTGTGTCCAGCTTACCCGGAAAAGGAAAATCAAATATTGTATTAATTATTACAAAGTATCGATAATCAATGGAAAAGTCAAAAATTTTTAAGAAATCAAAGTCAAAAATTTTTATTAAAAATTCATATTCGTGAATATTTACCTGCGTGAGAAACGTAGCAGTGAATTTTGTACGCAAGTTACTTAAAAAGGAAGAATCACATATTTTCTTTGTGTCCAGTCATTAATACTAAAACAAAAAAAAGGAAAGATCGTAACAACGCGAGCACGTAGGGAAAGCGAATCGGATCATCTTGGATCATCGATGGCGCTTGGCGGATGCAAATCCTTTTATTCAACTCAAGTAAGTATAGTTGTAAGTCAGGTCAAGTTAGGCAGGTACGTACAGTAGAGTAGTTCAAGTTTTTTTTTGAACTCAGGGTGAATTAGTCAAAATATTTTAAGAGTGTAACTAGACATCTCTTAGAGTACGAGAACGACAGTGCTGAGATTGTACTTTCAATTTCAAATTTTAGTATAAACTTGTGCTATTATCATTGCGAGTTTTTTTTTTTGGTTTGTGGTTTGTTTTACTTTCTTTTCAGGATCTCCAAAGTGTAAGGCCAAAGGCAGGGTGATCCAGGACCAAGGGTGAGGCCACCCCAACTTCCTATGCTGTTCGCATAAGTCGGTAAGGTGGATCAAAGGTATCCCGTCGGGTTGTTGTCGTTGTTTGATTTTGGGTTTTTTTTTTCTTTCTTTTTTTTCTCTTCCGTCACTTTCAAAAGTAAGTAAAAGTAAATATTCATGATGAATTTTTTCCTCGAAATGTCTAGATAAGTCGTTGGTGAAGGAGGCTTTGAGACTTAGCAATGGCTGGAAGGGGGCGATTGGCCCCAGACATCATCTAAGCCGGAGCTTCAATACCAGCCGAAGCTTGCACGCTCTTCTCTCTCTCTCTCTCGTCGTTCAACGTTCCCTCTCTTCGGCGTTGGCAACTGACCGGGTGAACGTTAGCGGTTGTCTGTCGTTGGGGGGGCCCTGCGAGCTCCTTGTTTTCTTTCAGCCTTCCTTTTTTTTTAACAGGTACAATTTCTGGACGAGATGGCGAGTCCAATTGGCCAGGATGCAGCCCTGTGGGTAAGTGGTAACAAGTGTTTTTGCCTACCTAAACACAAAATTTTTGAGTCGCTTTTAGCCGTCCGTTTGTCCGTCCGGTGAAACGTCTTTTTTTTTTTTTGGTTGACACAGTTATTCAGCATCGAAGAGGCGCGAGTAACAAGAACTCCCCCACCCTAGCCTATTGGTCGCTAGCGGCAACGTTGCTGTGTCGTTACTCACACTGCATCTAAGATGATTTTTGTAACAGAAGGGTTTAGCTGTGGTATATGTCTATGCTTGTTGAGCATGGGCATATCCGTGAGTGAAACACCGTCTGCTACAAATGGCGCCCAAATAGTTTTTCCGGTCTTCAGTCTCTCTTGACCTAAGTGCTATTACTCTTTTTGAGAATTATTGCAGGTCGCTCATTTGTGTTGCAAATGGCGGTCAAGCATTGGTTATCTTTCTCGTTGAAAAGTTCAGATTATCCCCTTCCGAGATAGATCTTATTAATTTACTAATCTCCTGATAATTGTGATATTTCTGGCAAGATTTTTTTTTTTGCAATCAATTAGTTCGTTTAGCAAAGGTGAACTCCTTTCGGTAAAAGCTTTCTTCATAATAGTATTGATATGTCTCAGACGCGGACCACCTCAAGCTTCATGCAGCCGGCCTACGTAAGGTAGCTTTTGGTCTCCGTTGAGCCTTGTGCTCTCGTGAAGCTTTTCCTTTTTTCCTTCGTTAAGTGTCGAGTCCTGCTGTGCTGACAAGTAGTTTTATTACGATATTACTGGGTTTTTGTTTTTTCCATGGATTTTTCACAAGCTGCATCCTGTTCTTCTCCGTTCATTCATTACTACTCAAAAAGGTGGAATCCAATATCGCTTCTATTTGTGTGTTTTTTTTTTGTTTTTCTCTTCTCCGATACTAGACTGAGTCACTGAGGTTTTTCAGGGTGCTCTCCCGTTAGGTGGGAGTGGATCTTGTGCTTGGAAGCACCATATTTGAAGTAAGGCTTCGGTTCGTGAACACCAGACTGGCGACCACCCTACTTCTGAATCACAACGAATTTTTAAGCTGATTGCTCCTCGACATGTATGATCTTAGTCCTTGTAGTGAGTTGAGGAACGACGTTTGCTCGCCTTATTACATATGCTTGCTACGGGGATAGTTTCTTGAGCATAATTTCTCATATGTTCTCATCGCCACGAACAGTGGCTTCTTTTTCTTCTATTTGGTGAGTTGTCGGCTCATTGGTGGTAGATGGACGGTGTATCCGAGGCATACTATTTGCGAATACAGTTCCGTACACCTCTGCGCGTTCGAGGGAGGAGACAGTATTTTGTTATTATAGCGGTTTTATAGTATACACATTTTTTCCTTTGTATTCTGGCGGGTGTGGTATCTTTATCTGTTACTATATTCATATTTATTTTTATTTCTAAGGATTGTGTGATTACGATATCTCTTTAATTATAATTATTACTGCTTCTACCCTGAGTGCGTGCAGCCACCGATGTCCTGACTACTCATCATAGCCACTGATTCCCCTACGTTCATTCCTGTTGACAGATTGATGGATGATTTCCACCGGAACAATTTGAGTCCTTGGCAGAGATAATGTCTAGAATTTTTTTTTATGTTATCTGTTTTTTCTTCCACTCGTACCCTTCAGGTGCCAAACTTTCTTCAAGGTTGACCCTTGTTGGGGATTCCTTTTCTTTCCCTTTCTCTTGCAGGATCTAATAATCTGGGAACTGAAGAAGAAGCTTTGCCTGTAGAAGAGAGAGAGAGAGAGAGAGACTTTTCTGTGTTTTCAGTATTGGCTGAATTTTTAACATCTTACGTTTTGTGCGGGAACTGGTGTGCCTCGGCGTCATTCTGTCATGCCGCCGCCCCCTCCTATTTTGTGAATTCATCAGCTTTAATTGAAATTTGAGTAATAGTAGAAATAGTAATGCAGGATTCTGCCAGGTAATGCATATGTGTGTTACTAATTTACAGCACCACATATCTATTGACAATTTTGTTGTTTTTTTGTATGCCGTCGTTTCCTTCGTATTTTATATTTGCTTTATGATCGCATAACATTTCTTTTTGTGGATGCGGCCAATGTTGAAACTGAGGCCAGGAAAACATCGCAAAATATTTGCGGAACTAATTAATTAAACAACAAAATTTAATCAACATAATTGATACAACCAACCCCAAACATGACTTTATTTCGGATCGATATATATAGCGGGAAAATCCTTCTTTTTTCGGATATATAGTAAAACTTAATTGCCTGTAAAACACAACCCTACTCGTTCCTGACTGTATTGCAGATTACTTAGGTATATTGTCCATTTTACACATATACGAACCTTCGTAATCCCGTCTAGTCGACTCCTATTTATAGCAGAGTTATCAGTGCATCTCACCTATCTTCTTTATTATTACTGTTTTCTTCATCTGCTCCATCGTCTACGATCATATTAACCCGCGTCATGGACTTCTTCTATCTCTCACCAGAGAAGCTGGTGGTCGAGTTTATGGTACGCAGCCTCGAGCCGCCTGAAAAGGACGCTCTCGGCAAACTTATCAGAATGTAAAACACCGAGCAAGCAGATCCGAGTATGGCCTGCCAACGGTCACATGCCCATAAACATCCGGGAATTGAGGTAGATTATCTTGACAACCGTGTGAAAAATTGCGATACAACATAATATCGGATCCGGTCAAGACCAAAGAAGATCTATATCGCTATCGCACACAGGTGTTGCATATGCTCGGTAGAGCTCGTCGATTACAACACACATCCCCCTCAGTTCAATCCCAAACGCAGTCATTTGTCCAAGACTCCGAAAATCTCTTGGAACTGACGGACACAGCTCTGGGAAGCCAAGCTTCAGAACAAACCGAACTTCCTCGCCAAAGCCATTGCTACGTTTAGAAGGAGGGCCAGTTCAAGCCATCCCTGCTGTACAGGTAACGAGCGTTGCAAGTATGTAACAGGCGCCAAGTCAAAAAGAGCAAACAAGGCCACCGATTCAAATCGCCTTTGGAATACACCAAAGCCGCGTGATATATATTCACGATCTCATTTAGATGCGCCTTACGGCGACCTTCCGTCCTTTAAAGGATTGGGCGAACTTTCACCTACCTGCTCACTTCTCCACAAGGCAGCGAGTTAAATAAAAAAACGAACGCCTCGATAGTTTAAGCTTTGGTGGTGAAAGGTCAAGGTCTCCACCACCACGTTATGATAATCATGAGCGACGTCGGTCAGGCACACCCGGATCTTTCATTCCACCCTCCAGCGTCCCCAGAAATCCCCAGCCGATGCGAGGCCGAGACCGCGGCAGCCCCGTCTTCCATTGGAAATTGTTTTTCGACAGCACATTAGGCTTAGACGTAACGGAGTTTCTGTTTCGGGTGGAATCACTAGCTTCGCTGGAGCAGGTGTTCGCCACCGAGCTCTGCGCCGGATTCCACACCCTTGTCACAGGTAAAGCTGCTAATTGGTATTGGCTATATCTGCGCTACCATTGTAATCATTCTTGGCAAAGCCTCCGCTTAGACATGCTTCGAGAATTCCAGGGGCAGGAAACAGATTACGAAATCCGAAAACTGATTGAGGATATTAAACAGAAACCCGGCGAGTCCTTCAGTGACTTCAGGCTGGCGGTACACTCCCTAGTAACCAAGATAAGCGCCCCTATTCATGAAGCAGACCTAGTAGAAATCTTGCGGAGGAACATGAAGCCTGCTATCCGAGAAGCTTTGCTAATGTACTCCGTCACCAATGTTCTCGACCTCAGGGATATGTGTGATCGTTTTGAGAAGCTTTGGGCTGAATTAAGGACCCCGCGAGAAATAACGCCACGACGGACTATCCGTGAAGTATACTCTACTTAAGGCAATCCTTCAATGACCACGCAGTTTCAGTCGCAGCTTTCCAGCCAGAATCCGTCGCCAAGATCCCGCCTAGGGCAATCAGCTGCTTACCAACACTCGACTAATGTGCTGAAATTGCTCTGCACAGGGACACACCTACCATGATTGTCCGTCAACTCCCCGCAGGGTCTTCTATTATGAGTGTGGTGCCGCAGGGGTCATAAAACCGCAGTGAAAAGGTGTCTGTCTGGAAACCAACGGCGTTGTCAGTATTCTATGGGAGCCCCTCGTGCACTGACTCCAGAACCTGCTCCCCAGCGTCAGAGCGAAGAAGTAGCCACCAACACGGAGCCAGAACGATATCGCTAAGTCGGACTATTGATGATGCTGCTCCTGACTTTATCCATGCTAGTCCTAGTCAATTCATATACCCACCAAGACCAGTGTTACGAGATGCTTCCAAAAACGCCGAAGTGACAGATCCCGATTGCTGCCGTTATAGCTCTCTAGGCGATCTTGTTCCTAACATTTCGGCGAATCCCGACAGTTTTTCCTTATATGAGACCCAATACGAAGCATGTCAGGAATCCCTCTCCTCCATATGCACACCACGCACACGTCGATATTGCAGCCTGCGCAGAGGTTTACAGGCTGCTATTGCCGAAACGACAATACCGAATATAGGATTCGACCCCCGGCCTTATGCCGATGTTTTCATTCGTGGGAAAAGAATAAGGGGACTCTTAGATAGTGGCGCCAGCAGCGTGATCGTGCTTGGGGTAGGAGCAGAAGGGTTCTTGGGGAAGCTAGGCATTCCATTTCACTCCATGCCGACTTCACTATCCACGGCCGACGGTCAACAACAGCAAGTGTTGGGACACATTCGAGTCTTAGTGAAATACGGAGACAAGGTTCGCATGATGAGACTGCATATTGCACCAACTCTGCAGCAGCCTTTGTACCTGGGCATCGATTTCTGGAAAGCATTTGGCCTTGCACCCGTCATGGTAAATGATCTGCATATCTTGCCTACACTTCCGCCTACCTGTTCGAAACAACATCAGTTGTCCGAAGACGACGCTCGCTTATTGCAAGAAGCGATCGAACTGTTCCGTTCTTTCAAAACCCAAGGTCTTGGATGTACAAGGTTGGTCGAACACGAGATTGATGTCGGTTCAGCGAAACCTTTCAAGCAACTGTATTATCCGGTTTCTCCAGCAGTCCAGAAAGAACTATAGGGTGAGCTTGACAGAATGATATCTCTGGGAGTCATTGAAGAGAGCCAGAGTTCGTGGTCCTCTCCTGTTACCTTAGTGCGGAAAGCTAACGGAAAGTTCGATTAGGCCTCGACGCCCGAAAGCTCAATTCGGTCACAGTTCCAGACGCGTTTCCACTGCCACTCATTGATGGTCTACTTAGCAGGCTTCAAGACACCAAGTATATTAGTGCCATCGATCTTAAAGATGCATTCAGGCAGATCCCGCTGGCGAAAACATCCAGGGACAAAACGGCGTGTGCCGTGCCCGGCAGGCTACTGTATCACTTTACAGTCCTTCCATTCGGTTTGTTTAATGCACGACAAACCATGTGTGAACTCATGTGCAAGGTCATCCCTCACCAGCTACAATACCGGGTGTCTGTTTACCTAGACGACTTGCTTGTTACCTCCTTCACGTTAGACGACCATATTGAATTGCTAACCCAAGTTGCCACACTGTTGCGCAAGGCAGGCCTAAAAATCAACGTGGAGAAGAGTTAGTTTGGGATGCGAGAGGTCAGGTATCTCAGCTTTCTGGTTGGCGACGGATGTTTGCCAGACTCGGAGAAGATAATCGCCAACGTAAACCTTCCTAGACCCACGACTGTGAAGAAAATACGTAGTTTTTCGGGGGTGTGCGATTGGTATAAGCGGTTTATACCCCACCTTGCTACAATCGCCAGTCCTTTAACAGATCTCTAAAAGAAAAATGTGAAGTTCAGCTGGTGTGACCAAGCAGAAGATGCTTCTGCTCAGTTGAAAGAGTGCTTGACTACGACCCCTGTGCTTGCTAACCCGGACTTTTCCAGGCCGTCCTTCATACAGTGCGACGCGAGTACGTCCAACATTGGTAGTGTCTTATTTCAACGCACTGATGATGGTAGCGAGCATCCCGTGGCTTTCATGTCCCAGAAGCTGAACCCAGCCCAACATAATTACAGCATCACGGAGCTGGAGTGTTTGGCTGCAGTGCTAAGCATCAAACGATTCCGACCCTACGTTGAAGGAACTGCAGTTTACGATCATCACCGACCACGCTAGCCTAAAATGGCTCATGGACCAACGCGATCTATATGGCAGGTTAGCACGGTGGAGGCTATAACTGCAGGCCTTCAAATTTAACATCGAGTACCGAAAAGGGAAGTATAACGTTGTGGCGGATGTTCTTTAAAGAGATTTCGTGGAAGCACCCATTGAGGCTTCAGAAATGGAAAACGGTTGCTGCCCCTACGTTGAAATCATCGATCTTGAATCCTCAACCTTTCAAGAACCCACCTATGTGGACAGGCTGCAACAGGTAACGTCAAACACAAATGTGTTCCCTAATTTGAGAGTCACGCATAATCGAATATATATTTGCTTCGCTGCACCGAGAAATCGCACTGTTCACCGCGAAGGGAACTGGAAACCATCGAGCAGGCACACTGCCAGCCTACCTCGGCACACTTCGGATTCTGGAAGACTTTACAGAAACTGCGTCGTCAATATTATTTGCCGGGTATGGCGCCGGACGTGCGAAAGTTTGTCAATGAGTGCGACATTTGCAAACAGATCAAACCCATCAATGTTTCTCCCAGACCACCCTTAGGCGATATGCGATCTACAGACCTCTCATGGCACCGGCTGTTCTGCGATTTTCTTGGACCTTATCCACGCACTCGGAATGGAAATAAATTTATCTTCATCGTGTTAGACCATCTATCTAAGTACGTTCTGTTGAAAGGAATGCCGGAAGCCACAGCCACTATGATAAGTACATTTCTGGAACCGGAAGTCCTCCATATTTATGGAGTGCCTGAATGTAATGTATGTATATATAAACCTTTCAATTCAAATTTAAGTCACCTCAAATAGATAAGATTACATACCGAACCAATTCACTGTAAAGCCATGACCAGGACAAGCAAAATAAATAATTATCGAAACGATAATTGAAAGAAAATAAAAACAAAACAAATTGCTCGACCTTAACAGAAATTTGCAACACACGCAAATTTAGCTATGCAAGCAAAATGTTCAATTGTAATTGTGTCTGCGGTCATCGCTATAACAAATCAATCAATGAATCATAAAGAAGTTCTGTGATCAGAATTGTTGACACTGCAACTATGACTTATAATTTCATTTATTGCAATTTGGCAATAATTCCCCCCTTTTAGAATTATGGCACATATTGATTTCTATGTAAATTAATTGTATAAATAAGCAAGCATGGGTGATTAAAAATCAGAGTTATTTTGATCGTGAAAACCTTCTTTTAATCTCTCACTAAAACAGCGGCATACTCTGCCATACAAAATAAATCTGCATACTCTGCCTAAATATTAAAACAGTGGCATACTCTGCCATACAAAACAAATCGGCATACTCTGCCTAAATATTAAAACAGCGGCATACTCTGCCATATTGAAGTAAATCGGCATACTCTGCCTAAATATTAAAACAGCGGCATATTCTGCCATCAAAAGTAAGTTAGGCAGCGATCTGCCTTTTTTCTAAATAAACAACAAAATTTTAACTATTCATCATCATGGATAGGAAATCGCATTCACTTGGAGCAAGCTTACCACAACTTACACTCCGATAATGGAAGTCAGTTTACCTCTCAGGTGTTCTCAAACTTACTGGAGAAAAAGGAGTGATGCACACCTTTTCACCGGCTTGTTGCCCTCAGTCAAACGCCTCAGAGAGCGTTAATCAATCGGCCCTCACTGGATACGCGCTTATGTAGGAAATGGACATCGAAACTGGGATGAACATCTGCGCGAAATCGCCTTTGCTATTCGTAATGTCGTGGACGACTCGACAAAAGTGCTCGCCCTATTTCCTCATGTTCGGGTGTCACCCTGTGACTCACGGAAGTTCCTATGAGCTCTTTATGGAAGTGTCATCACACAGCGATGGTGCTCTGGGGATTATTCCCATTAATCAAAGGCTTCACCTGATTCGTGATGAGGTAAAGCTTCAACTATCGGAAGCCTGCAAAAGGTACTCCATCGGTTATAACCTCCGAGCACGCCCCGAGGAGTTTGACTCCTGGACAGCAGGTCTACATCCGCAACTACGTTCAGAGCAGCGCTGTGGATCGACTTGCAGCCAAGATAACTCCCTAATTCGATAAAGCAATTGTCGTCGACCGTGTTGGCCAGCGTAGCCCTGTTGGTCAAATGGTTGGTGTATTCCATGCTCAGGATATCCCGGCATAGTCCTTCTGGACTGAGTGCAGTCGGCACAATCTTGCCGTATATGGTACAATATAGGTGAATAGTTGAGCTTATTGGAATATTGGTTCTGCTCCCAACCCCTTCTTAACAACCCCGGTAGCCCCAAAAAGGCATCCGGCAAGCTTTACTTGCAAACTATAGGGTATCACATAGCCCTCCTACTGCCTCATCAGTGGTGGATGATACACCTTATGCAGTTCAACCAGTTATCCTGTCCCCTGTCCGACAATGTTTCAAACTCAACACATACGGTATCGTACGCGTAGGAAACTACGGTAGGCATTCCGCTTGCAGAGCTTTTCTGGATTAGCCTCGGTATGAGGATTTTTCCTTTTCTGTCTCTTCTTCATTATTTCCTAATCTGTGGTGGCGAGCGAAAATCTTTTTATATGACGATGATCCTAGCAGAACTCATCTCCAACTTAGTTGAGTAGATCTTTCCCTTCTAATCCCTTCTGGATCAGCCTCGGTGTGAGGATTTTTCTTTTTCTGTATCTCCTTCTTTATTTCCTAATCTGTGGTGGCGATCGAAAATCTTTTATAGGACAATGATATCAGTAGTACCCATCTCTACCTTAATTGAGTAGATTTTTCCCCTCTAGTCCCTTCTGGATTAGCCTCGAGATGAGGATTTTACTTTTCTATCTCTTCTTCATAATTTCTCTACTCTTCTTCCGTGGATGATGCATTATCGAGTCTCAGCTTATTCGACCTATGTACATTTTATCAGCTGCCCCTATTTCCCTTTCCTTTCGCAGGTATCCCTCCTTTTCCTTTTCTGGGAGTTCGATCAAGACTTCACTCTTGACCTTTACGGTCTGGCTGCAAACGAACCCGCTTGCGGCACCCCGGGTAGTTTCCTTACTCCTGCGTAAGTTGATAGGCGAGTCCTATCCCTTTTGATTACATTTCCTTGCTTTGGACTGGGACTCCTGGGTTGTCTCGACCAGATTCAGCAGAATATTTAGCTTAAATTGCAAATTCCCCTTCCCCGATCCACCCATAGTCTCTAGCCTAACTTTCCCGTAAATCATTCGCTACACCTGTTCCTGGTCAGCTCACTGTGCGAAGTGAGTTGATAGACGACGTCTATCTATTGATAGGTCCTCCCTCAACCAAGGCGATTAGGCAGCACGGTCGTAGATTATCCTTCTTTTCCCAACAACGCAGATTTGGCGCATGCCCGGATTGAGACTCTTGTGGATCGTCCCCACGTTGGGCCCGTTATAATTGACAACATTGTTCCCTCATTCACTTCTCAAGTACATGTCTCACGTCGAAGCCCGGCAGGAGACTCTTTTCTCCGTGGGTCGTTCCCACGCTGTAGCGTATCCCCCATACGCTACCCTTTCCCTTCCATTTACACCTGTCTTCTCTTGGTTGCTTGACCCCTCTACCTTCTGTAGAGAGATTTCCATAGATTCCCCGGGATACCTAAAAAGGGGCAGAAGATATATATATATATATTCAATTCGGAAAGTAGCTTTGCTACTTTCCCATAATGCATCAACCCGACAAGAAAAGTAGAATCTTTTGCGTCCACAAAGAAATATTTTAATTTACGCAGAACGCGCGCAAATTATAATCTTTTCCATCAACCCCGCAAAACAGAAAAAAAATCTTAAGTTTCCTCAAAGTAAGATTGTAAATTGTGCAGAACGCGCGCAAATTATAATCTTTCCCGTAAAACCTGAAACAAAGAGAATAGTTAAAAGAAGAAAAATTGCAAATTGCGCAAAACTCGCACAAATTGAAATCTCCTACATAAATGCTCCCGTTAGTCAATGGATATTCCATTGACTAACGGTAATTCGCCTAGCTGTAATGCATCACACGATCTCACCATACAATGTATTACAGCAGGCCCAACAAGAAATACAAGAAATGTTGCGCTCACAGCACACATTCTGCTCCTGCCAAACTACCGGCAAGCTAATATACACACACCCGTACTCAGACAGCAGTACAAATGGCTCAGTTCCTGCGGGAAAGAGAATGCTCGTCTGCCGGTGGCGGTGAGGAACGGATGGCTGAAATGTAGGCAGACCGTGTGAAATCAGTAGTCTGGTTTTGATTTTTGGCGAGTGAGGAGTTAAGATTTGAACGTTGGCACAGTTTCGGTCGATTTTTTTTTGCTTCTTTTGTTGGGAGGGATAGTACTACTAAAGATTTCGCTTCTTATTAATTGCCGCTGTATGACTATTGTGCCCAGGTTACCTGGAAAGGAAAATCAAATATTTTATGAATTATCACAAGGACTGTAAAGTGATACAGTAGCCTGCCGGGCACGGCAAACGCAGTTTTGTCCCTGGATGTTTTCGCCAGCGGGATCTGCCTGAATGCATCTTTAAGATCGATGGCACTAATATACTTGGTGTCTTGGAGCCTGCTAAGCAGACCATCAATGAGTGGCAGTGGAAACGCGTCTGAAACTGTGACCGAATTGAGCTTTCGGGCGTCGTGGCCTAATCGAACTTTCCGTTAGCTTTCCGCACTAAAGTAACAGGAGAGGACCACGAACTCTGGCTCTCTTCAATGACTCTCAGAGATATCATTCTGTCAAGCTCACCCTATAGTTCTTTCTGGACTGCCGGAGACACCGGATAATACAGTTGTTTGAAAGGTTTCGCGGAACCGACATTAATCTCGTGTACGACCAACCTTGTACGTCCAAGACCTTGGGTTTTGAAAGAATGGAACAGTTCGATCACTTCCTGCAATAAACGAGCGTCGTCTTCGGACAACTGATGTTGTTTCGAACAGGTAGGCGGAAGTGTAGGCAAGATATGCAGATCATTTACCATGACGGGTGCAAGGCCAAATAGTTTCCAGAAATCGATGCCCAGGTACAAAGGCTGCTGCAGAGTTGGTGCAATATGCAGTCTCATCACGCGAACCTTGTCTCCGTATTTCACTAAGACTCGAATGTGTCCCAACACTTGCTGTTGCTGACTGTCGGCCGTGGTTAGTGAGGTCGGCATGGAGTGAAATGGAATGCCTAGCTTCCCCAAGAACCCTTCTGCTCCAACCCCAAGCACGATCACGCTGCTGGCGCCACTATCTAAGAGTCCCCTTATTCTTTTCCCACGAATGAAAACATCGGCATAAGGCCGGGGGTCGAATCCTATATTCGGTATTGTCGTTTCGGCAATAGCAGCCTGTAAACCTCTGCGCAGGCTGCAATATCGACGTGTGCGTGGTGTGAATATGGAGGAGAGGGATTGC
Organism: Dioctria rufipes; assembly: GCA_963924295.1. Lineage (NCBI taxonomy): Eukaryota > Metazoa > Arthropoda > Insecta > Diptera > Asilidae > Dioctria > Dioctria rufipes. Next base: position 120,014,913 of record OZ002744.1, read on the forward strand.
TGAGATGCTTCGTATTGGGTCTCATATAAGGAAAAACTGTCGGGATTCGCCGAAATGTTAGGAACAAGATCGTCTAGAGATTTATAACGGCAGCAATCGGGATCTGTCACTTCGGCGTTTTTGGAAGCATCTCGTAACACTGGTCTTGGTGGGTATATGAATTGACTAGGACTAGCATGGATAAAGTCAGGAGCAGCATCATCAATAGTCCGACTTAGCGGTATCGTTCTGGCTCCGTATTGGTGGCTACTTCTTCGCTCTGACGCTGGGGAGCAGGTTCTGGAGTCAGTGCACGAGGGGCTCCCATAGAATACTGACATCGCCGTTGGTTTCCAGACCGGTTTTATGATCAGTCGAAAAGTCTAAATTTTTTAATAGTTATTAATATGCGTGAATATTTACCTGCGTGAGAGACGCCGTAATGACTATTGTATCCTGTTTACCTGAAAAAGAAAAATCAAATATTTTATGAGTTATTACCAATCATTAGTGATCAGTGGAAAAGTCCAAATTTTTCATAATTTTTCATATGCGTGAATATTTACCTGCGTGAGAAACGCCGTAGTGACTTTTGTGCCCAGGTTACCTGAAAAGGAAAAATCAAACATTTTAGTAGTTAATACAAAACATCGGTAATCAGTGGAAAAGTCCAAATTCTTAATAATTATTCATATGCGCGAATATTTACCTGCGTGAGAAACACCGTAGTGACTTTTTGTGTCCAGTTTACCCAGAAAGGGAAAATCAAATATTTTATTAATTATTACAAAGTATAGATAATCAGTGGAAAAGTCAAAAATTTTTAATAATTCAAAGTCAACAATTTTTAATAAAAATTCATATTCGTGAATATTTACCTGCGTGAGAAACGCTGTAGTGAGTTTTGTAAGCAAGTTACTTAAAAAGGAAGAATCAAATATTTTCTTTGTGTCCAGTCATTAATACTAATACAAAAAAAAAAGGAAAGATCGTAAAAACACGAGCACCTTGTGAAATTGTGGTCGCTTTGGCACGCAGGGAACCGAATCGGATCATCTTGGATCACCGATGGCGCTTGGCGCTTGGGCGTATCCGTCAGTGATACGCCGTCTGCTACATCCTCAGTCTGCATACCTGAAGGCAATCTTCCGCCTCATCTCCTGTGAGCAGCTATTTTCCATGGCGATTATAGCTGGAGGAATGGTCGAGGTGTTTACCACAACCCTCGAAAGCACTACCAAGCTCATGCTTGAGGGCATCGAGGTGGAGAGTCAGACACCTCTTTCCATTCCCATTAAAAAAGAAGCCCAATGTAGTGTGCTATTATGTTGGATTCCTGAGGACGTTAGGGTTTAGGGCCCCGTAATTGATGAAGTCGTATTTCAATTCTTTTAATCAATCTTTAATTCACTGGGATATCTCTACACACTACTTACTAAAAACTAAAACATAAAATTGACAAGAGTTCAAATCAAACTGTACTCTAATGGAATCACGCGGAGACCCCCCTAACTCCCAATGCTGCTGTTGAGTAACGATTGACTCGAATTCAATGCGTCTGATGAGACCTTGCACAAACTTCGATAATCGATGTTTTATCAGAGCAGGCGAGACGAGATGCTGACAAATGATAACAAAATGCATACGTAGATAATGACTCAATGAATTGCAATGCCATTGTTGGGCACTGAGCGCACTACAGTTCTCCCCTTTCCACTCGAAAACGCAAAAATATAAGGATCTAAAAATTTATCTTTTTTTGATGATTTTAGAGCATTGTTAAATTCTGCTATAAAGAACGGCTTTAGCCGATCAAAGGTAATATTGACATTTCTTCCCTAATGTTAAGGATGAAACTTTTCCTTAATTTTTTAATTACTTTATAAAGACCTTCCTAGGGTGATCTCAAAGCTCCTTTCATTTGCTCGACACGTACTAAAACTTGATCGCAGTTCTTTATTTGCTTAGGGATGCATGCGAGTGTAATCGATTTCCGTGATTGAGTTGGTTTAAAGGAGTTTATTCTCTTCCTCAATTGAGAAATAACGGTGTCCGGTTCTATATCCGTTACATTCTGATCAGAAGAGTAGAATTCGGATGGAAGATTGAACAGCTGCCCGTAGAATAGTTCTGATGGCGAGTATTTTAGATCGGGTTTGAAAGCGCAGCGAATCCTTAAAAAAGTATGGGTAAGTCAACACTCCACCCAGCATTTGCTTGCCTGAAGCTCAAAGCGTTTTCGAGTTGGCGGTGAAAGAAGCTTCGTTTGCAAATGTACGGGATAAGGAGTATGCAACTGTGTTGTCTTTTCCTTTGATGTGTCGTATTTCAGACGAAAATTGGGAGACGAAGTCTGGATGTCTGGCCTGTCTTGGACTTCCATCAGTTTTGGATTTCATAGCGATTGTCAAAAGTTTGTGGTCAGTGTATACCACAAAGTGACGGCCTTCCACAAAATGCCTGAAATGCTTGATTGATAAAAATATTGCTAACAAATCTCTGTCGAAAGCTGAATATTTAGTTTCTACAAGACTTAACTTTTTTGGAAAGAAAGCTAATGGCTCCCAGGAATTATTACCTCCATACTGTTCCAATTCGAGTAGTAAGGGTCCTACCTCCCTATACTTTTACATTACGTCCGATAGAGACAATTGCCACGAGGATCCCACTCGCGAGATTTCTGCAAGACTGTTCCCACCGCCGAAAAGAAGTTGTTCAGGAGGGAGTAGGATAGACACGTCTCTGTCGCAAGCATTGGTGGGTAAAAATAAAAAGGTTGAGTTGCCACCGAGTTGTGTTGTTGCAGGATGTTGGTTGGAAGGAGAGGCTGGTGCTGTCTGTGGTAAAGACGGTAGATGGGTCCCTGTCGCAGGCATTGGGAGGCAAAAATGAAAAAAGCTGACTTGATACCGAGTTGTGTTGTTGCAGGATGTTGGTTGGAAGGAGAGAGCTGGTGCTGTCTGTGGTAAGGACGGTAGATGGGTCCCTGTCGCAAGCATTGGGGGCAAAAATAAAAAAAGCTGACTTGATACCGAGTTATCTTGATGCCGGCTGTTAGTTGAAAGGAGAGAGCTGGTGCTGTCTATGGCAAGGACGGGAGATGGGTACTGTTTTGGAAAGGTCCAGTTGCTAGGATGGCTGAGCCTAGTGGGTGCAAGCAGGTGTACTTTAGGTGGCTTACGTACAAGCATAGTAAAGTTTTATAAAATTGCACTACCAGGCAAGCAGATAGCTATAGCACAAAATCTTGTGACCATATATAGCAAGCATGCGTGGTTTAAACCTATATCGTTGTCTTCACATCTTCAGCGGTTATCGCGCCTCTTTTTTATATTCCGTTCATTTTTTCTTCCACTCCAAACAAACTTTGATCAGTTAGTCACACTTCTTCAACGTCATTTTTCCATACGAGTTTTAAAACTTGAACTTGAACGCGATGCGGTCACGAGTTGTTGTTTATTTATGCATACAATTTTAAATCTATCAGAATTGAAACTGCGAGACATGTGGGTGACTTTATTTTCTGAATATTTTTTTATGTAAAGAAAAACGATTAAGGAAAGATCGCAAAGAGCAAGTTCTGATGCTGCTTATGCAAGGGTTCTTGATTCTTGTGGCGTTCAATACTGCCGGCGTATGATAAAGAGCTGCAAGACAAGAAAAGATCGGCGGCAGTCAGTGAACTTGATGTTGTGAACGACACAAATGTGGGTGAAGGTGAGCTAAAAGAAACGGGTTGCTTGAGTAAAAAACGAATTCGGCTGAGATGCCTTTATTGAAGGTCAGTAAAGATGGACTACGGATTGCTGGATATGATTAGTGCGGGTGGATAATATGCCTTTCGATAAGGCGGCAGTGAGAAAGGATGGGGCTATTGAAATAAAAAGTAGGATTCGATAAAAATATTTTTATTTTTTGCTTTTTGTTTTTACAGTTTTAAATCGCTCGATAAAGATTTTGCATCTGTGTGAGTGACGAAGAATGGAACTTAAAATTAAACTACATTGCATAATGCGCACCTTAAATCTGCATCGATCCAATCCGTAAGTGATCCACGGTCCCTTGCGTGCATTTTGATAGGCGTAACTCCATACATGTAAATATCTGACTTCAGGCAGGGTTTGGAATCTTACTTATTTTGCATACTTGATTTGCATAACGTCAGCATGCTCACACACACATAAATATACATACGCATACGCACATGTTTTTTTATACTTCCCGTGTAAACTGTTCGTAAAAATAGTAAATTTCACAACATAAGCCAAACAAAATTAACGCTCCAGCTAAAACATGCAAAGTGTTTAAAGCCCGTTTCGTGCATTCTGATGGTGGTTGTGGGCTATTATAAGGTCCACATACGTCCTTACCGTTGGCATAGATACAATTAGGTGAACGTCGAAAATGTTCGGTCTCAACATCTTCAGGACAATTTAATGCACTCATTTCCATACAGCAAAAATGTAAAAGTGTAAAAGAAGCCGCTCCTTGCTAGCTTGTGTGATTTCCTGTCATCCAAAGTTATGTTCTTAAATGTCTTTAACCGATCAGATTCACGCTTTAAGTATTGTGACTGCAATAAAGGCTGTTTATGAAACGTCTTTTATATTAATCCATGTGTTGTGCTTTTGTGGAAAACCAAGCCATTTCACATAAACTTTACCGCCTCGTCTTTTTAAAACTTTTTCTACAAGGTAAGTATCAGGATATTTGACTGGAGATAGCTGGAATTGGTAAAAGCCGCACTGTATTATAACTCCCTGATAGTTTTCAAGAATGTACGTTACTGGATAAGTGTTTTTACTTCTTTTATTTTGAAAATCTCAGTAGACCAGTTTGGGGTGTAGCTTTTTTCAAAAACATATTTGTTTCTACTTATCCGAACAAAGTCTCCCACTTTGTGCTTTGGACGTGATTTTGTTTTTGGCTTTTTATACACAGTTAGCAATAGACGAACCTCATCAACGGGGCCTACGTCTATAGGTCTCATTTTAATAGTTCGATGCTTTGTGCTGTTATACTTTTTTGTTAACCTGTCCAACATACTTAACCAGTGATAATTACCATTCTTACTAAACTCTTTCCACATAATATTTTTCAGCGTTCTATTAAATCTTTCTACAATTGACGCTTTTAATGAACTATAAGTTGAATAATGATTAACATCATATTTACCCATCAAGCGCTTAAACGACTTGTTGTAGAACTCTTTTCCATTATCTGTTTGCAAGTTTCTTGGAATACGACCCTGATTGAAAATTAGCTGCATTGCTCTAGTGACTTCTATCCCACTATTGTCTTTAATTGGTAAAGCCCATGCGTACTTAGAAAATGTATCAATTACAGTTAGCAAAAACCTAAAGTGTTGATTTTCTTGACCATATAAACACATATCAATTAAGTCTGCCTGCCACAGGTCATCTTTGCCTTTAATCGTTGCACGACGACGTTTAAAGTTTTTGCGGGCTGGCCTATGTATTTATTTTATTTTAACACGGCCACAAATAACAAGGGTTATATGGTGTAATACAGAACATATGGCTCTGCCTTCAGATACGACATTCAATAACATCGAATTTATTGATAGCATCCCTGAAGAGTTTGTAAATTATACACAGGAACCTACATTAATTGTACTGGATGATATGATGTTAAATGCTTTTAGCAGACAAGTATGTGAACTCTTTACAAAAGGCTCTCACCATCGCAATATTTCAGCAATCCTTGTAACACAAAATGTATTTCACCAGGGTAAGTTTTGCCGAGATATATCACTTAACTGTAAATACCTAGTTGTGTTTAAAAACCCTCGACATAAGAGTCAGTTTATTCATTTGGCGAGACAGATTTATCCAGAAAATAGTTCAGAGCTGCTAAAAATGTATAAAGAGATTACACAGATGCCACACGGATATTTACAGATAGATTCGACTCAAGATAGCAACGAGGTATTAAGATTCCGTACTGACATTTTTAATAAATACTTTACAACTTGCTTTTGTCCGTATAACTCTCTGATCGGTAAAAATTGTGTCACTTAGCATCAAAATAAATGAAACCGTTAAACTTAAGTGGACTAGAGAGAGTCTTGAGCAAGCTAGTTACAGAGCAGGTCAAGTAAATTTTTCTGCATTCCTACTAACATTTTATAATGCTATTTCACCGTCATGGTATACCATTTACTTGGATGATGTTAAGAAAAAGATGTGGGATCGGTTAGAGGCTGACTTTTTTGATGGCGTTATACCTAAAGTAAGCTACAAACAGGATCCAGACGAATTTACATTACATATATATCAGAATAAAAGGGCTTCAGAAAATGTTGTTTTAAAATATAAAAACTATGAGTCAGTTGAAGCCTTTGTTGATGACGTATTTGGACAAATTCCTAGACAGAAGAGAAAGTATGCTATCATACAAGACTCGATGGACAATTACACACATCCAGCGCTTAGCATCAAAAGAGCTCTTGAGACAGAAAAAAATACTGGCGGCAAAAGAGTACACGATGTATTTGAACTGCGGTTGGAAGATTTGGCAGTCACAATCAAAATAAAAAAACCACTACCATCTCATCTTAATGTTAGAGATCTTATTACGCTTTTTATCAAATGTACACTTTGATGATCAAACCCTTAGTGAGCAAGAAAAACAAAAGATAATTATTAAGATTAAGGATACTATTTTTAACATCTTGAATAGATTGAGCAAAGATTCGATTAGTGCTAAACCAGCGAAAAATTATTAAAGGTAGCAATATTTTGGATGTTCCATACGAAAAGCAAAGTTCAGGTGAATTTTTAACTACACCAGTGCCTATTGATAGCAATCTGTCCAACTTCTTTACGGATATATTTCTCCAAACACATGAAAATAAGCGTGAACCTGACGCCATATTGACAGAAATAAAAGAATCTTTTAATACGGCAGGATTACGTCAGAAGCATATGTCAATAATAGACACACTTAATAGGCTGGAAAGAGTCTCGGCCAACAACAGAGGACAGTTATGAAAAATAGATAATTTACGTCTACACTGATATTATTCAGCCCAGATTTATATGTGACCAGTTAGTACGATACTTACGTGTAATACCTTTAAAAGAATGTGAAAGCATAATAAGATTTCAACACGTGGATTACTATCCTATTGAAAAAATTTTTATCGAAAGTATTTCTATAAAAACAACTAATCAGCAAGGGGAGCTAATTGATTTCAAGCCACACTATATTCCTACATATATAATACTCCATTTTAAAAGAAAATAGACTATAAATACTCATACAACAGTCAATTTAACATAGTGCAAAGTTAAGAGCATTTTGTATAGCTTCGAAAATGAATTCATATTATACTAAATATTACTCAATTCAAAGTGGCGGGGCCTTAGCGGCTATTGGAGAATTATACCGATCTCCTCTTGTTTAACAGCGTGGAAGTGGAATTGGTAGTTTTCTCAGCGGACTATTGCGATATTTACAGCCCGTGGTTATATCGGGGGCAAAGGCTTTGATGCAGCAGGCAATTACAACAGGAAAAACTGTTTTAGAAGAAGCAGGTAGTAAGCTTTTAACAGAAATTTTAAAAGAACATGGAAAAGCAGCTGCCGAAGAACTATCACAGAAAGGTATAAATAAGCTGTTTGAGAGCATGGGTGGTGCAGGAAGAAGCAATCGCATGCTTATAAAATGGCATAACCCTTTTACAGCTTTACATTTAGCTCCAGCTTCTAAACGTAAAAAAAGTCCATAAAAAGTGGTTCAAAAACAGAAAAGACAGCTAAAAGAACATCTATTAAAAGCAGACGTAAGACTCAGACAAAAACGACAGCTAAAAGAGCATCTATTAAATTTAAACGTAAGATACGTAAACATGTGTTAGATATTTTTGATAAATAGACAACATGCCGTCATACCAAGAATGCATGAAATCTGAGTTAGACCTTTCCTCTACACCACCTGTACAAAGCAGTATCTTAAAAACTGAAGAGGTATCTTATAAACCTATAGCTTCTCTAGCTAACTCGTCGGTGCTCGAATTTGTATCACTAGGACATGGTGACATATATCGAGACTTATCAAGCATGTACCTTCGTTTGAAACTACAGTTGGTTAAAATCAAGGATGGAAAAGAAGAAATTTACACAGACGAAGATATCGAAATAACCAAACCAGATAAGACTAAAGACACTGTTCGTGATGAAGGCCCCGGCCTTGTAAATAACATACTCCACTCACTTTTCCGCCAATGTACAATTTATCTAAATGGAAAATCGATTGCCCAAACAGATAGCAATTACAACTATAGAGCCTATATTGAGAATTTATTAAATTACGGAAAAGATGCCGCTTCAATACATTTGGAATTGGTTGGCTGATCTCGATCAAAATAATATGGAGGTTGTTGAAAGCCCTGAGCTAAATGAAGGTTATTTGGCAAGACAAAAGCTGTTTGATAAAAGTAATGTTGTTGAGCTGATGGGAAAGATTCATGGCGATATGTTTAATCAAGATAAATTATTAATGAACAGTGTTGATTTACGGATAGTCTTATCACTCGAAAAACCGGAATTTTACCTTTGGTCAAAAGATGATGACAATTCTCCACGAGTTAAAATAGTAGATGCAACTATGTACATGAATCATGTGACTATCAATCCTAACATCTTGCTGGCTCATGAAGCTGTTCTCCAACGCTCCAACGCTATATATTCGTATAAACGAGCTGAAGTTAAGACGTATACAATACCCGCAAATACATTTACATTATCATTGGACAATGTGGTTATAGGACAATTACCAAATCTAATAGTCTTTGGCATGATTGACAACGACGCATATACCGGAAAACGAACAAAAAATGCTTACGACTTCAAGCACAACAACATCACCAGGTTTAACTTATCGGTGAACGGGGTACAGGTGCCAAATCAACCTCTAGAATTTGATTATTCAAACCGGTATACATTATTTCGATAAAGGACACCAAATTTCAAAAAAATTCTTTGACAACGGGTGTTTTCTACTTGCTTTTGATTTAACGACAGACTTCTCGTATAATTCAACATGTGGAAATCTATTGAATCAGGGAACGGTTAGAATTGAAGGAAGGTTTAAGGAAGCACTAAAAAACACAGGGACATGTATTGTATATGCAGAATATAATAGTAGCCTTGATATAGGTAAAGATAAAAATGTATATACCGGCTTCTAAAAAACCTATATAAGGCTGGCTAACTGTTCTTCGAACTTAATTTCACTCAAGACTCTTAATACGTAATCTATAATGAGCTACTGTTTAGTAAATGTGGAGTTCTTTTCCGGAGGACCCTTCACCTTTTTAAAAAGAGTTTCTTTTGCGGGATTCGCTGCGCAAAATAAGTCTTTTGAGAAAGAAATAATTTTCAAGTACCCTACAGCTAGTACAGGATGTACTGAACAAATAAGTAAATTTGGTAATCTCGAACTTAAGCGTATGGACGAAGATCTTATAAAAACTCTATCAAAATTTACCACAATTTGTGTTCGTGGAGCTGCAACCAGAGAATTTATAAATAACTACGCTACTTCTCACACCAAGATCATTGACGTGGAAACCATCATTTGTTCTGAACAAGAATGAACACGCTTGAGCTTACAAATGTATTATCAAACAACCGCATGACAAACAAGTTTTTTAGAGGCATCTTTCCATGCAACCAATTACCACATAAGATAAGAAAGCATGCATGTGTAATAGCTAATACGGATCCTGCAAATAAAGGTGGAACTCATGGGGTAGCCTTTTATTTCCCAAAACAAGGCCCCGCAGAGTACTTTGATTCATTTGGAAAGTATCCCGCAAACAGACTTTTTCGAAAATTTTTATTAGCTAATTCAAGCTCTTTTAGTAATAATAAAAAACGATAGCCAGGCCAATTTTCATCAACCTGTGGACATTATTGTTGTGTATTTCTATATTCTCGCTGCAGAGGACGAAGCTTTCAGAACTTTTTAAAACAATTTGATTAGAACAATCTAAGTTTAAATGATAGCAAAATTGTTGATTTATACCACAGCATATATCTAATGAAAAAAAAAACGCGCACAATCTGGAGGGGTTTTTTGTAGCCAAACATGCAAAGCTGAGATCAAAGCTATAAAAACCTGAATCATAGGTGGAAAAATAAAGTTGTGAATTTATATCGGGAAAAAATATACTTGAAAAAATGTCTAAAATCTGGAGGAGGTAACCAGCTATATACATCGGCATATAAGAGTATAAATACGAGACGACGGTGATGCACATTTAATGTTGAACTATAAGTCTACGCATCAAAATGGAGCAGAAACCTAAAGTTAAAAAGTCTAGAAAGGTACGAGCAAAAAGGGTGTGTGCAGAAGAGTTTAAAGTGATGGACACAAAATCCAAAAAGCAAAAAGCTAGGCCGATACGGAGAGAAGGTAGAAAGGATTCAGAGGCCCCGGGTGAAGATCTTCTGTTAAACTACACTTATCATCCGGATCATCATCATAATCGGAAGGTTGTCCTCGGATTTGATCCGACCTCGTTTGATGTAAAAATAGTGTTTCATCGTCATGGTTTTGAGCCTGTGTCAGCATTTTACTCTGGATGGCTGGAAGTTTATAAACATCTAACCAAACTAAAGGACGAGGTTATTCCAGACTCCCGCCAAACCAAGAAGAACTTCAGATGAAATACACAATTTCCGTTGGTACACGCAATATTCAGCTCACCCTTAATGAGCTCTATAAATTAATTGATATGCTGAGTTTCTTCAAGGTTGTGATGTTCCATAATAACAATGCAGCCGAAAGTGTAAAAGAATATTATAAAAAATATTGCGAAAAGTGTAAAAGTAAAAATTTAATTTTGTTACCTGACGAAGACTTTTTTATACCGTCTAGAACTTCCTATGTGCATCTGAATTATTCTAGACTTTTCTTTGAGATACCTTTGTATTGTAGTACCAATATTTTATTTGATATAGTAAACATTTAATAAATTTTTTAAATAATTTTATTTTTTTATTTGACTTTATAATTTTATTGATTAACATATAGAGATACATATTTACACAGTTTTGAAGAGCGCAACGTAAAAAAGATACATTATTGTGCATCTTACAAGGAAGTTGATACTTTGTAAGTTCACTTAGTTAGGTATTTCTCCAAGTTCGATGATTTCTGAAGTTGGCGAATATTTGCTGACAAATGAAGCCTTGATTTCGCCTTTTACATACACTGATGCATTTTTAAATCTTGAAAACACTTTGGGCAAATTGTTGTAGCTAATGCCTCCATCATTCCAATGCAGTCCATTTATATTTTGTACGTCATACTGGATCTGTCGCCGCCTTGCCTTTGATGACAATTCCTGGTATGGGTAGGGAGGCATAAAATGATAAGCATCTGGGATGATCATTCCAACAAGAAGTACGGAGAGTTCTTTAACAAAGTACTGGCTGTTGTTTCCGCACACAAATTGGATGTCCAAAATAAATTTATCCATATTATCATCTGAGGATAAAATACGGTATGTGGCTATATATGTATAAATATCTACAGTCGGATTTTAAGCATGACGCATCCATATCATTTAGCTGTGACTATTTTACAGACTCCGGTAACAAAATAATATCCGTATATATGATTCCAAAAAGTATGATACTGATAGCTTTGTTAATGCTGCCAATTATGGGCTGTTATGGTCAGCTGATACTTTATCTTCGCACCTGTCTAGACTACAATAATCCTCATAACAACATATTTCTTAAATATACCCTGAATTTACATTAACTTACTTAATACCATAAATTCTTGATAGTTTTAAAAATTCTAAGCCTTTAATTAAAAGTACAGTAAGATTTTAAACAATATTTATACTTATTTGCCTAATTTCCGCTTTTTGAACCCGTACAGGTAAGAAAAGTAATTTTCAGTAACAACACGCTTGTCAAAGGTAAATGACAAATGTTTTTGCTCTAGTGAAGATATAATAATTCCCGGCCGTTTTCGTTTGATTTTTTTCTCATTTTTTACGCAGACTCGATCTTGAAAGCTCTCTTCAGTAACCAGCGATTTAAAACACTCGAAATTGACAATTTTGGAATTTTCGAAATTAATTGTAATACCCTTACATTTGATAATGTACTCAGGATCTTTTTCAGTTTCAATTTTCAGGCTGTATATCTTCGGCCCGGGGCTTACAAATTCTGAAATAAAGGCATTAGCTCCAAAACATTCAACCTCATCCGTTAGGTCACCCAGAAAGCTGGAAATATCAAATGGTAAAGGATCTTCTTTACTATCCACAAAAATCAAGCTAACGGTATCACAATATAAAATATTATCCCCTACTTTTTCTAACACCTCGTAAAGTTTAAGTCTAGCAAAAGCAGTTGTGTACGTTGCAATAGGGATATTTATGTGCGGCAGACTGTTAAGGTTTTCTTGAATATACTTCCACGTTACCCACATTGTGTTTTTATTAATTGGATGTAAGGAGCAAATTTCAATTCCTGGAGATTGTATAAAGTTACAAAACTCTTTAAAGTTATTGAAAACTTTTGTATAACTCCTGTCTTCTCTTTGAGGAAATTTACCCCAGAAAGAATTTAGACAAATTTTTGCTGTGTTACGTCTACCAGAATTTTTACGAATTTGATCTTTATCCAAAATAATGTTTTCTCTTATCTTATATGATTTAAGAAAATTATCTTTCTCATCTTCAGTTACACATCTACTCCCCCATCCGCTTGCCTCATGTTTAATTTTTAAGAAGGTGTTGACATAATCTGTAAATAGACCACCGGTCCTTGCAACCGGATCATAGACAGTATAGTCATATTTCCAGACTTCAAAAATCCTTTTTATTTGATACCCTTTTTTCACAGCTAAAGCTACTTCGGGTATAACCCACACGCCTGTAATTTCCCTTTCTTTTTCATTGTGACAACATGCAGAAATTTTATTTTCATCTGCACATTTTCTACAAAGAGCAAAACATAATTTTAGATTAGTTTTAAAAGGTAGCACAGGTAAAAATAAGTTAGAAGGTGGGTTAACAGAGCACATAATAAAGCCGTGCATTAACAGTATTTCTGATACTGCAGGCATATCACAATTTCGAAATATAGTAGGGTGACCTATAGGATAAGGTGAGTATTTATTAATATATGGGTACAAGCTTGTGAAATCTAAGTACCTTATTACCTCATTTTCTTTTACTTTATGGTATAGTTTAAAAACTTCTGTACGACCACCAAAAACAGCATTACGTGGATTAAGCGGTAGAGGGGTATTTGCAACGCGATCATTTAATTTTTGGTCTACATCAGGATTGGCTTTTAAGAATTTTCTGAATTCACATTCCCATATATAATTCAAGTTGTAATCCAATCGTTTAATTGTTTCAATTCTTTTAAGAGTGCTCTCAAATCTTTGACTCATAGTCTCGATTTTCTGAGTGGTGTTATTAGCCACTTCTTGGATTTTAAAGCAGTCTTTACATCCGTGGTAGAAACAACCAAAGAATTCATAAACCGTATTTGTCTCTGAATTAAACCCATCTACTTGTAATCTACCTTTTGCCAGCTTCACTTCTCCTTTATTATATACAGATACAATCTCTAGATTGGTTTTCAGACTTTCCCAAATTAGCCATTTTATGGCAATAAGGGAATGATTTTGAGACTTGCAATATCCATTTTTAGGCATTATACCCAAAATATTATTTTTAAGGTGATTTTTCCGGAAAGCGAGCATGCAGATTGATGTAATAGTTAGAGCTTCTGTAAAAGGATTTAATTGTGTTATATCCAAAAACTCTTGCATAAATCGAGTGCATCCCAAATGTAAAATATTAACATCGTTTTCACAATATTTTAACATCTCTTTTCTATTGTTAAAAGTGTCCTTAGATACGGTGTTATGATAGTTTGAAAACTTTTCTTTTTCCTTTAACTTCATGGTGGTGTATCCATATAAGTCAGGGGAGGGGTAGCTGCCTATGTAGTCAATATTTTCAGCAGTGTTAAAGTAATAAGGGTAATAACCCTTTTCATAACCTTTAATGTCAAAAACGTCGGGAAATTTAGAAAGGGGAGTGCCAGAAAGTTTAAAGAGTCAATAAATATTAAATTCTCGCATGTCATTTTCATAATTTTAGAGCCATTCATTATAGGCTCTATTTTTAGATTTCTATCTAATAGCTCAGAAATAATAAAGTGCCCGTCATATCCCTGTAGGTTATGCGCAATACAGTTCCCCTTATACACAAAAGATCGGGCGTTCAGGGAGTAATCTAGAAAATTTTTTACAGCGATTCTCTCACTATCGTATTTAAACACATGCTGCCTATCACCACAAATATCACATTTTTCTCTAATATCTGGTTTTGTGTAACAGTTATGACAATTAAGTTCACAATATGCAAATAAGATGTGGTGCTATTTTCACATAAGGTGTTCTGAGTGCTCTCGCAATCAAAAAATATTATTAAACATTTTTTATCGACACTTCCTCTATACCTCCTAATATAGCAAAGATGCTCTTGGTGAACAATTTTAGAACAAATCTTGCAAAAATATTCATTGCAAGAATGTTCTTTGAACTCTCTGTTGTTAAGAACAAGAAACTTACCACACAATTTACAGATTTTAAAAGTCTCGGATATGCTTTTATTCTGAATGTTATTTAGGGTATGATTCGTAAAGCAAGCATCGCCTCTAAACATGCGATTGCAGTTTTCGCATGCTTTGACTTTTTCAACAAAAACACACGGGGGATAAGAGTCACAATATCGACACTTCTGATTACATTTATGCATTGTCATGTTTGTTAACCTATCGCAAAAAGAACAGGCATATTTTTTACTAAAAAGGCCTGTTAGCGACTTAATTACATAGAAATGCTTTAACGTCTCTGAATAATAAAGAAATATTTTTTTTACTAAATCACTTTCAACAGGTAGCCTAAAAATAATCGAATCCGAATCTCTCAAATTATCGAAAACAATGATCTGGTAATTTTTCAAAATTTTTTGAAATTTGTAAATGTCCTTTATGCTACACCCTTTGTCAGTAATAACCACCTTTGAATTTTTACACAACGATAGTGCTAGTTTATCCAAGGAGGCAATAACAGAAAAACTGCTTCGATTATTAAAATTTTCTGACGTCATTTCAATAACGTAGCAAATGCCTCGAGAGAGACAGCTTACGTCATTATCTTTACCAACTTCTATCACACTTGTTTTCCGGGATAAAACCAGACTTTCTTCCACATGCCTAGGATCTATTTTGCCTCCAGCGAAAGGAAAATTGACGATATTTGCATAGAGTTGCAAGACATCATCAGAAAGAAAAATAGCATTGGATTGGTTAACATTAGCAATCAACCCAATAATATATGCCGCGGTTAATTGGTCGATAGGTCTGAGACTACTCCAAATGGGTTTAACATGAGGTGAATTTGGAAGCATTAGTGAAAAACTAATCTTACTGCCTCTTGCAGAATTTACCGCCAGTGCTTTAAACACATGGCCAAATACTTTTTCTAAAACTTCCAAGCGGTTTTCACTTACAGCAGAAAAATCCTGTAACTGAAAGGAGATTTTTACGCCTGCCGTTTTAAATTGTTTGAAAAATGTTTGCTGTCTTGACAGTAATTTATAGCCACAACCGTATTGAGATACCTGACCTTGCTCACAACTTGTTTTTGGTAAAGCACTATTTTCATTATCGCAGACGACAGAATTATTTTGTTTACTCCCATACGCCCCGTTGTTAACGTCACAGACCGCGGAATTATTATCTTCACATACATCTAAATAATCAAAGGCGCTCTCTAAGACCCCATTTACAAGGGGTACATTATACAGAATTGAAAACTCTGTCAACAGCCTTAATAAAAGAAAATTTTCACGATACGAAAATAACACTTTTTCTTTTTTCACCACCTTTATACAGGTATCTAACGCGGATAAGAAAATTTCCGAGTTTAAATTTACCGCACTTTTTAAATTCAAAATTAGCTCGTGCGACTTCATTTTTTTATTTTGCTAATTTTACAGCTACTTAAATCTAGTGAAAATATATCTTTTATTACCACTCTATTAAATCCACACAGACACGGTACCTCTGCCTCTAGTTGAAGGATGTTTTTCAGCGGGAGTGAGCTGCTTGCCTTCGGGGAGTATCATCAATGTATCTTTTAAAAAAAAAAAAAAGAAACAAGAGAGAATTTTTAAACCTACAGTGATAACGGATCGGGCAAGTTTTTTATACTTACCTTTTTAAATTTTGGTTTACTGCCCCTTTGAAACCACACTCGAACTTTTCATAAACAAACAAAGACAGATTCCTTGTGACTTCGCTGTAGGCTTTTATGCCATTTTTGCTCGACCTAAAAAGAAAAAATCCAGGTAACATGAAAATATTTCTACTAAGAACTCATAACCTTTATTCGCTATTCTTGCCAGACAAAAATCCAAACTTCTATTTTAAATTGCAGCAAAGCTGCACCTCCTACACAAATGGAAGACAGGTCTCAACCTACACGAAAATATTACTAAAATAATAATTCTACAATTCCCTTAACTTTCAAATCTAAACGGCTCGTTTAAATTGCAACAAAGTTGTACCTCCTTCATAAATTAAGAACAGATCTCGGCCTATGGGACAATATTACTAGAACAATAACGCCACAATGCGCCTAACATAACTTGTTTTTTTAAAACATGCTCTGCGGGTAAATTACATCTAAATTATCTTGTAAAGTTCCAGCAAGACAGGATCTGCCTTATGATTAAAGAACAACACTTATTCTAGGTTGAAATAATAATGTTGCACATAAATAACCTTTCATAACAATAAATTAAGTTTTAACTACATGGGCCATAATAATAAATTTACATTTAACCATCCCTACTTGAAAAACACGGAGAACCCAAACAGTGTATAGGGCCGTGTTTTCTCTAGTCGTCCTCAAAACAGTTTTCAGCATCAACTACAGTTTAATGCACGAGCCACGAAAACTTTTTGGTATACAATGGTAGTACCGAACATTTTCTGATTATTGTAAAGCAGGCATTACTATAACTCTATTTTTTACAGTACATTTTTGAACTGTTGCAAAGTGTGTCGGAAAATAGCTACGATTCTCTTGTGCCAAGCACAGAGTTGGAGCTGCGGAAGGAGTATCAAGTGAAGTCTTTCAAGATGTTAAAGACGCAGTACGGACTTCGCGTGACAGTACACTTTGTAGACAACACATATGCGTTCTTACCCCCCCCCCCGTTTTGCTGAAAAATTAAAACCCAGCGACAGATTGAGGATCTTAACCAGCAGCACGTGGGATGTTATCTAACCTTTGACGGAAAAGATGATACCAGAAGAAGATTTTGAAAATCAGTTTTAAAAAGCGCGAATAAAAAATTAAATATGTACGTCTTTTGTAGAAGAAATTGTCTATCTGTACTGACCTTCAATAAAGGCATCTCAGCCGAATTCGTTTTTTACTCAAGCAACCCGTTTCTTTTAGCTCACCTTCACCCACATTCGTGTCGTTCACAACATCAAGTTCACTGACTGCCGCCGACCTTTTCTTGTCTTGCAGCTCTTTATCATACGCCGGCAGTATTGAACGCCACAAGAATCAAGAACCCTTGCATAAGCAGCATCAGAACTTGCTCTTTGCGATCTTTCCTTAATCGTTTTTCCTTTACATAAAAAAATATTCAGAAAATAAAGTCACCCACATGTCTCGCAGTTTCAATTCAGGTAGATTTAAAATTCTATGCATAAAGAAACAACAACTCGTGGCCGCATCGCGGTCAAGTTCAAGTTTTAAAACTCGTATGGAAAAATGACGTTGAAGAAGTGTGACTAACTGATCAAAGTTTGTTTGGAGTGGAAGAAAAAATGAACGGAATATAAAAAAGAGGCGCGATAACCGCTGAAGATGTGAAGACAACGATATAGGTTTAAACCATGCATGCTTGCTACATATGGTCACAAGATTTTGTTCTTTAGTTATCTGCTTGCCTGGTAGTGCAATTTTATAAAACTTTACTATGCTTGTACGTAAGCCACCTATAGTACACCTGCTTGCACCCACTAGGCTCAGCCATCCTAGCAACTGGACCTTTCCAAAACAGTACCCATCTCCCGTCCTTGCCACAGACAGCACCAGCTCTCTCCTTTCAACTAACAGCCGGCATCAAGATAACTCGGTATCAAGTCAGCTTTTTTTATTTTTGCCCCCAATGCTTGCGACAGGGACCCATCTACCGTCCTTACCACAGACAGCACCAGCTCTCTCCTTCCAACCAACATCCTGCAACAACACAACTCGGTATCAAGTCAGCTTTTTTCATTTTTGCCTCCCAATGCCTGCGACAGGGACCCATCTACCGTCTTTACCACAGACAGCACCAGCCTCTCCTTCCAACCAACATCCTGCAACAACACAACTCGGTGGCAACTCAACCTTTTTATTTTTACCCACCAATGCTTGCGACAGAGACATGTCTATCCTACTCCCTCCTGAACAACTTCTTTTCGGCGGTGGGAACAGTCTTGCAGAAATCCCGCGAGTGGGATCCTCGTGGCAGTTGTCTCTATCGGACGTAATGTAAAAGTATAGGGAGGTGGAACCCTTACTACTAATATGGCTCCTACATCGAGATTCGAGGCATCCACTGTGAGTCGTAGTTTGGCATTGTCCGATGCAAAAGCTAGAAGGCTGAGGCAAGGGCTTCTTTTATTTTAATGAAATTTTGCTCATAATCCCCTGGCCATATATATATTTTCGATTTTGATTTCATAAGATTGTTCAAGTTATTATATATTGGCGTGGGTAGTTTTGCGATATTTTTTATGAATCAATGATAGAAATTTACCATTCCAATAAACCTTTGTATTTGTCGAATGGATTTCGGAGCAGGATAGTTCACTATAGCCTTAACTTTATCTTCGGATGGAAGAATACCGTCTTTGTTGATTCCATGACTAAGAAAATTTAGGTCATTAACACCGAAAATGCATTGGGAAACTTGGATTTTGAGATCAAAACTCTGTAGGCGTTGAAATAATATTTCCAAGTGGGTTTTGTGTTCTTCCATGTGCCTACTAGTGACTAAAATGTCGTCGATGTAAACGAATATAAATTGAAGACCTCTAGTCACTTCGTTCATGAATCTTTGGAATGTTTGAGAGGCGTTTCGTAGACCAAAAGTCATTCTAACGAATTCAAACATTCCAAAAGGAGTGGCGATAGCCGTCTTGAATATGTCCGCGGCAGCTACCGGTATTTTGTGATATGCGTGAGTTAAGTATAGCCTAGAGAACAAAGAACACCCTTGTAAATTTATCGGAAACCCTTGTATATGGGGGATCGGGTAGCGGTATGGTTCCGTTATCATAGATGATCGTAGATGAAGGTAGTCCCCACAAGGCCGCCAATCATGCGGATCTTTTTGGGGACCATGTTGAGTGTAGAGCTTGTTGATGATGCCGATGGCCGGCAAATTCCCAACTGCAGCATGTGTTGAAATTCTAAATATGCCGCGTTGTGTTTGGTTGCATCCAGTTTTCGTGGATGAGCGAAGGGTAAGGGAACTGTCGACAAAATGAAATATTTCACACTGTGTTTGACTGGAAGTGAGAAATCAGGAGGACTTGTTTTCTTAGACTTGCTTTAGTAGATGACCGAATTTTTCGTTAATGGATTGTACCATAGGTGTCGGCGAGTCTATATAGAGAACCTTGCCTGATGGTGACAAGTTGGTTGCAGGATCAATTAAACGCCTCCTTTTCAGATCTACAACAATACCGAATTTATTAAAAAAATATGCTCCTATAATTGGTCTGTTGATGGATGCTAAGATAAATTCGAAACCAAAAGAACGGCATATCCCCAAATCGATTTCGAGCAGTTTCATCCCGAAAGTCTTGATAGGAGTGCCATACTAGTGTAAAGCCATGACCACGGTAAGCAAAAGTAAACAGAAATCAGAACGCAAAGAAATTAAAAACAAACACAGTTTGCTCTACCTCGAGAAGAATTTGCAACGCAAGCAATTTCTGCTATGCAAGCATAATTCTTCATTGATAAAATATTCATACCTGAAGTCAGTGCTTTACAATATCGATACATTGTGACTCATTCAGAAATTGTGTGATCAGAAATGCTGACACTACAATTTCTGATTATTAGTTTGTACATTGCAAATCTGCAATAATCCCCCCTTCAGAATTGTAAAGGAATACTGACTCCTTTGTATTAGATTTATATAAATAAGCAGTTATTGTTCAATAAGAAGTATACTTAATCTGACTATCGAAAGGTGTCTTTTTATTTCTCAATATATAAAATCGGCATACTCTGCCATCATGCTATTACAGCGGCATACTCTGCCGTAGCAAAATTCAACATCGGCATACTCCGCCATCCTTCTATAAAGCGGCATACTCTGCCATACATTATAAAGCGGCATACTCTGCCTTTAAATACGAACATCAGCATAATCTGCCACACATATTTCATGGACATACTCTGCCTTAAATAATATAACAAGAGAGGCAAATTCTGCCATAGAAGGAACTCTGGCATATTCTGCCATTTAATATCATTATTACAGCGGCTTCTTATCCATCCAAAGATAAGTACGGCAGCGCTCTGCCTCTTCAATATAACTCCGATACAAGTCATGACGAATAAATAAACATGGACAAATCATGGATAAATCATCGTATAACATCAGAACAAGCTTATTACATGTCGATAACATCAGAACAAGCTTATTACATGTCGATCAAAATAATAGTATTACATGGCGTCCCTGCCAGGATAGATCATTGTACGACTTCAAAAACAATAATATCATTACACTAGAAATCGAAGTTTGGCAATTGGACAATAGTTAAAAAGACGGCTCGAAATATTTGACCGATTGCTAGCCGTCATAGCTACATAGGAAAATGGTCGAGTGCACTTCTGAGCCTTTGAACCATGTTGTTTGTGATACCAACAGATTGATTTATAGTCTATGCTTTTCGAATTGATTTGTTTCTGACGAACACTTGGGGACCTACTGCGATTTCGATTCCACATTCTTAAATTCCGAATGTCTTGTTTAAGCTTGTGTATTTCTCGCCATGCTTGCTTTAACTCTACCTTGATGAATTGTGTTTCGCTGTTGTTCGACTGATTTTGTTTTGAAAATTTCTATATGGAGCTAATCTGTCAATTCAACCTGTTTATCCAGTGGTTGATTTCTAGCTACGGTCAGTGGGACTGCCACTGAAGAAGGTAGTTTCCTAAGCCATAACGAGTAAATAAGGTCATCGCCGACCGCAGACATTGAACTTGCGACCGATTGCATGTGTCTCAGCAGATCGTATGGTTTGCGATCACCCAAATCTTTAGCAGGCAAGAGCTTTTCAAGCCAACGTTGCTCTGATATAGAATGCCTCTTAATTAAAACATCGCGTAATGTGTTGTATTTCTCCTTAGTAGAAGGTTTGCTAAATATACTAATACGCTATTGATTGCATCGACTGGAAGGGCGGAGACCCTATGCGCAAATTTACTTTCGTCTTTTGTAATCTTTTTTACATAAAACTGAGATTCTACAGCATAGAACCAAGCACTAGGTGCCTTGTCCCAAAAGGGGGAAGTACTACGTGCGCAATCTCAAAAGGTTCTTTGCTGACCATTGTCATTATCGTTTTTCTTTGGTTCGGTCATTTCAGATCAATATCGAGATTAAGATTTTTTTTTTACTTTTTCGCTCAACTATCGATTTTCGAATATTCGAACAAAGATTTTGTCAGAGGTTTAATTCCAAAAGCTTTTTGATAAACAGCACCAATTAGGAAAGCTCAACAGTCCCGGTGCTAAGAAACTCAATTTATGTAGATGCACAAATTATGTAAAAAAAAACTTTGATCACTGCAAAATCTGTAAATTAAATTTCTAAAATATTTGATTCATTCAAGTAGTTGTTCTATGCGGATTCTGGCCTACTTTTTCCATACAAAAAGTGTCCGGAAAATTCAAACTATTTTGATGGATCACTTTTGGTTCTGCGGAGGGGGAGGGGAGGGGAAGGGTCTGAGGTCGGTTTTGTACTGAAAAGTTGACATCATCTTGTAGTTTTCTTTTAGGAGGATACTTACGCCATCAACAACAACCAATGTAGGTAGGTATGTTGACTTGGATATGTTCGTCTTCAGACCGATAATCAAATTCCGAATAATGTAAACAAAATCGCAGCCGAGTAAAGCAAACAAATTGAGTGATAATTACACATACACACACACACACACACACACACACACATACACACACTATGCCATACCAAAATGTTTTCTCCCAGGCGATATTCAGTACCATGTTATTAAATTAGCAACAACAACAGGTAGATATGTTAGCTTCGATAAGAAATGGCCTAATTTTTGATCTTAAGGTGTAATGCTCCTAATTGGATTCATTGCATATACAATTCATACAGCCGAATAATGTAAACAAAATCGCAGTCGAATAATGTAAACAAAATTCTCACAGACCCGAGTAAAGTAAACAAATTGAAAGATTCTCAATAGCTGAAAAAAAACAACAACTGATATGTTGTCTTAGATGAGTATTGAAAATTTCTTTTGCTGAAAAAAAAAACAACTGCGGATTAAAAAGGCAAGAGTGATCATGATATCTAAAAAATAGATCACGGCTGCTTGTAAGAAGTAGTAGAAATTAAAGCTTCGGTGGCCAGGTGGCTGGTAATTTGATACTGCCAAGTAAAGTAAACAATGGTTTTTGTATCTAGGAGTGTGTATTGAAAAGTCATAAGTTTTATGAAAAATTGTTTTTATTTTAAAGTTTCTTTTTACAAAAATTTGTTTTTATTTCCAATAAAATTTCTTATTACAAAAGTATTTCTTATAGCACATTGCCCAATATGAACTTGACAAGATGCTGCATTTGTGTTAATCTCTATTAGTTTTCCACAATTGTATTCATCTTCGACGTTGATAATGATTTCACCCTCTCCAAATATCTTCTGCATCCAATGAACTTTTTCAGCACCTTTTACATATATGATATTGTTTCGAAGCAGTGGTTCAACTATAGTGTACAGCTTGTGATACGGTATGTAGCCATCATCCCAGCGGAATCCGTGAATATAGTGTTGAAGCCATTTTACTTGTCTCTTTTTTGCTGAAGTCAAATCTTTGTATCTGAACGGAGTTGAAATATGAAATGCTGCATCTGATTTGCATTGGTTAAAATTGCCAGTTCTTTAGTGATAAATTCATTGAGGTTTGTTTTGAATCCTTGGACGTCTACGATGACAGCCATATTCTTAATTTAACTTTCTAATTTCACTTGTCAGCGGACTGTATTGCACTATTCGATCGTGGAGAAGCAGGCAATATGCTGTTGTATTAGCCGGTATATTTTCAGATGTCTTGAATTCTAGCCTTATATCAACAGGTCCAGTTTTTATTGTTTCAATTTGATGTGAGCAATCAATGACAGCAATCGGAGCATCGGTTTTAAACTTCTCCCATGTGAGGAATGGCTGATACTGATGACCATAGTATGATTGTGTAAACTTTATATACATCTCATACAGCAACGCGTATCTATTCAAATCAAATTTCAAATTCAAATCATCATAGGGATATGATTCTGAGTTCAAATGAACTGTAACATCGGTGGGTTTGCAGTGATCAAACTTGCTGGCATCTTTGGTTTTATCGTTCCCTCGATCCGTTTGTAATGCTAAGATGATTTCTCCAGTTGAGTGGAAGTCTTAACTGACCAGGTTTGATGCGTGGATTCTGGCAGTACTGGATAATCATATATATACCAGCTACTGAATGGTATTTGTATTGGGCGACCTCTGCCGATAATTTTAAAAAGTTGCAGCTTTTCATCATCGGATACTGTAACATGTGGAATGCTCCATTGAAGTTTGGTAATTTCAATTTTCACCTCATCTGTTGCTGATATAATGGCATTATCGTCGGTCCTGCTCCGGATCAATATGAGTTCATGTTTGGAATTTATAAGAATTTTCTTGTAAACTTCAACGAATCCCAATAAATATTTCAGAGGTATACAATAGTTAAACAGTCCATTGGCTGGTATAACGGATGAATCTTGTGACCAACTGCCGTTTAGTAGTATCCTGCTTACATTTGCATTTAGTGGTTTTTTAATGTTGTTGCAATCCCAAGATTTCTTGTACGGTCGATTTCCACTGCATCTGTTACTGAAACGGTTCCATCCAGCTTTGTTAGTCACCCCTTAATGTAAAGAAAACTCCTGCTGGGTAGAAGATTCAAGTCCTGATGTTGTACAGAGATACGGATTTCATCGCTGTTTTTAAATGATGTTAGAAATGATGAATAGGTGTGATGTTTTGGGTAACTGCACTATTTTATACCCATGCCCCACGTTCGGTGAAAACTCGTGGAGAGTATGTACTAGTGTGTTGTTGAAGAATGATCCTGATATAATATTACATTCGATGCGTATAGTATTTACTTTAATGATGTTGACTGGCAACTCTGATGTATGCACTATATTAGCAGATAAGTTCCTTTTACTAAATCCAAGCAGAGGAGCTATGGATCTCTGTTTTTCAAAATGTATTTCTTCAGTTGCCTTAACTTCACTCTTCAATGTATTATTGTTAGCCTTTATCGCAACTTTTATCCTTTTCCCCTCTTTATCCAAGTACCCTTGCACATATTTTGCTATATCATCAATCTCATAGGATCCAACAGGTATCTCAACAACCTCATTCCCTACATGAACCAAATTATTGCTCACATCAATATTTGGTATAGAGTTGTATGTTTGAAAATCAATTAATCTACAAACATAATCCGTTGCTAGCTCCAGCGGGGGAAAGTACTCAGCAGTGAGTAGAGATGAATTTCCCGTGAGAGTAATTGTTAATGACATGGTGGTTGATAATGAAGTGTCACAATTTCAATATAGATGCATTTATTTATAGATAATAATTAATGGCTATAACAATTATATAAAAACTCTAAACATAAATGACCGCAAATTACTGCATCATAATTCTGATAAGAACTGCAGTTGTACGTAATATTCCTACCCAAGTAGTTTATGAGCTCCCTTGGTGGTTGGAGATTGCCAAAGCTATCAAAGTATTTGATGTTATCACCTTTATTATAGTACGCTACCCAGTGTGTACCGGCTCCAGTTGAGATGTCCAAGTTAAAAATTCCGCTTTCCCGCTTCCATGGCTTTTTAGGAGGATTATCACGCATAAATACTCCTCTGAAGTGCGACAAGTGTGTGGTATACTTGTGAAGATCCAACTCGTTTAGCAGTCTTTTGGGTAGCGTCTGTAATAGTTTTTTGGTTGAGGTTGTAAATAGAGTCCAAGTCCTTCCCTGTACGGTTTCAGAAACAGCCCGTTTCCATCTTTACCACCCGCTATAGTTTCCATTGCTTGGTTATGACGTTTTCTTTCTTCCAACTTTGCCTTTGCCGCACTGGAATCATTTACTGCTTTAGCTATGCCTGCTGAACCTCCCGATAGTGCTCCCAATGCTGAAAGCCCAGCAAACAACAGGATGAGGAACGGAAGTGCCCCACCAACCTTTGGTACAGGTATCACTCGTGGAGTTTTAATAGATTCCTTCTTTCTTTTCACAATATTTTTAGCTGCACTAAGAGCTATTTTTGTAGCTTCCATCAAGCCTTTTGGTTTTTTGATTTTTAAGATCTTACGAGCATTTCGTACTGCTTCTCGGAATGTGGGTTTGCGTTTATTTTTAGCCTTAAGACTTATACCTAGCTTAATTTTAGCCTTCATTGCGTTTGTTATAAGCCAAGCGTTGGCACGTTTACTCAAATTTGCGTCCGTAGCTTTTGCACGCTGCCAGGCTTTTTCAGCTAATATTTTATCAGCTATATGTCGATCACTTGTATCTTTATGTCGCGAGTATGCTATATCGTGTTCCTTGCAGGATGCGTCCAGGGGATTAATGCCTGGATCTCCTCTCGCCAATATTTGCTGTAACTTTGTTCCTGGTCCACAGTACTGGAACCCCGGTAGATGTAATTCTACAGGTAATTTGTTGATGATTGAATTTAATAGTCCTCTGCCCCCTTTCAAAGATTTTCTGGAGCGTTTCGATTTGTGATCCGACATCTTATAAGGTTCCGATGATACTGTTGAAATGTAATATAAGCAGGTGTATTCATAGGAATCCAGTTAGTCTTCAATATGCGGTTCATGAAACAACAACAAGCTTTTCCTGTTCAAAATGCTGATGTAGCTGTTATGAAGGTGAACAAGAAGCATGGACCATATTGCCTAATAGTATAAGGAGCATCATTGTTGGACCATCCAATTGTGGAAAAACTAATGTTATGATAAGTTTGCTGAAACATCCCAATGGTCTGAGATATGAAAATATTTACATATATTCCAAATCTTTACATCAACCAAAGTATGAACACTTGAAGCGAGTGATGACCCCCATATCAGGATTGGGGTATTATACATTCTCAAACGACTGCGACATTCTACCACCAGAGGAAGCCAAATCACATTCAGTGTTTATTTTCGATGATGTAGCATGTGAAAAGCAAGTTAATGTGCGATCCAATTTTTGCATGGGACGCCACGAAGATATAGACAGCTTCTATCTCTGTCAAATATATACGCATATACCAAAGCACTTAATACGAGACAGTGCTAATTTAATCATCTTATTCAAGCAAGATGACTTGAATTTGAAACATATCTATAATGATCATGTGAATACAGACATGACGTTTGATAAATTTCGAAAAGTCTGTCCTACATGTTGGAAGGATGAATTTGGTTTCTTGATGATTGATAAGGATAGCTCAATAAACAAGGGGCGCTACCGTAAAGGGTTTGATACCTTCATTGTACTATAAATGGATGAAACATGCGAAATCCTCATAAGTCGAAGCTGTAACTCAGACGAAAGCACACCGAATCCTGTGGACCTGCTGAGTAGATTAAAGCTGTTCACCTGTCATCAGTGCTGTTAACCTGTTATCAGTCCTGTTTGAAAAGTTGTTAAGCTGTTATCAGAGCTATTTGGAAAGCTGTTAAGCTATTATCAGAGCTGTTTGGAAAGCTGTTATCAGAGCTGTTTAGAAGCTGTTCAGCTGTTATCAGAGCTGTTTGGAAAGCTGCTAATCTGTTATCAGAGCTGTTCGAAAAGCTGTTAAGCTGTTATCAGAGCTGTTTAGAAGCTGTTAAACTGTTATCAGAGCTGTTTGGAAAGCTGTTATTCAGCTAATAACGAAGATGAATGAAAATATATTAAAAGAAATTATCAAGACTAGGAATGCAGTGCGAAGGAAATTAAAAGCCCTAAGGATGAGAAGGATTGAAGCAGAAGCTCAACTTGAAGAAACCTTTAAGCCGATCACTAAACCCTTAAAGGAGTCCTTTAGAACAGTCAAATACAAGCCGCCGGATATAGCCAAGTTTGAGGCAAAAGATGTAAAAGAAGAAGAAGAAGCCAATGAGATTGTGGAACATTTTACCCCTCCAAAACGAAAATATGTGAAAATGGAGGCTAGTAGCACACCAATAAATTATGGAGATTATTCCTTAACATCTGAAGAAGAATTCGCAACACCTAAACATTCAAGAGCATTGACAGGAAGGTCTCCTGTCACCTCCACAGATACGTCTGGATACATAGTTTCAAACTATTTAAAGCTAATCACTGACAATAGCTCTAAAATTGATTCAACCTATGGAGTTTACTATGATGACAACCCGTGGAGAATCGGTAATTCAACGTTTGATGTTGGTGATGTAGGAAATATTGTTATTAAGGGGAAGAGCTATAAAACAACTTTGGGGTTATGTGAGCTGCTATTTATGAAAGATCCTGTAAAAAGTCTATATACTAAAGAGGATTTAACTAATTATGGATCTATTTTGAAAGATATCAATGCATATAAACGTGACTATGCTGAAGATGGACAAATAAAAGGTACTAGAGCGGCTAAGTATAAAGCTATAATCAGTAAACTTATACAGCATAAAGGCGTGGGACTAATGCGTCTGCCTAAGGAAAATATTGATCACATTTTCTGGGATGATCCAAAAGAATTAGTGGATAGACTGCGCCTTCTAATGGCATCACAGCAGGCTGGAAACACCAGTCACAACAATGAAATTATATCTATCTTGGAGGAGCTGCGAGAAGCAGATATTACAGTTTAAATACTACCTCATTACCATACTTCTTCACAATCTACAGATGAGCGTTGACAAGTTTGGACGTTTCTCTAAGCGAGGATATCTTGGGAAAGCAGGTGAGCGTGGACCAACAGGAGCTCAGGGGCCAGCTGGCGAACAATGAATTCAGGGACCAGCTAGTAAACAAGGAGCTCAGGTTCCAGCTGGTGAACAAGGAGAGCGGGGTATTGGATTTAATTTAACGATAAACGGAGACTACGATCTGAACTCAAAGTGTATAAAACGACTTGGTGAAGCCCTTGAAAATGATGATGCAACTACCAAAGACTATGTTGACAAGAAAATTAAAATAAGTATGGAAGAAATAAGAAAAACCATTAATATAGAGGTGGCAAATTTAACGCTATATATCAATAATGAAATCGCGGAGATTGAAAACTATCTGTTTACGTCAGTAATAAATAAGAAAGACTTGACACCAAAAGATGGTGTATATGAGTAAAAACTCTTGAGAAATCTGTTTTATTTATAATTACGATAAGTAAGAGACAAGTGGTAAATGAGCTGCATAAACCAGCGAGAAAAAATTTTAAACGACGTCGTGTGATTATCAAAGGACTAGATGAATTGTGGCAGGCAGAATTGGTTGAAGTGGATCCCTACAAGTATGTGAACAAGGGTTACCGCTATCTGCTGACAGTAATTGATACCTTCTCCAAATATGCATGGGCAGTTCCAATTAAAAGAAAAACTGGTGTTGAAGTAAAAGATGCCATGCAATCTATATTAAGCGAGGGACGAATACCTAAAAACCAGCAGACTGATGATGGAAAGGAATTCTACAACAACCTCTTTAAAAATCGAATGCTGAAGCATGCAATTAATCATTACGCTACGTACAGTTCCCTCAAAGCATGAATAGTGGAACGATTTAACCGAACTCTGAAGGATATGATGTGGAAGGAATTCAGATTTAATGGAACTTATCAGTGGATTGGTATGGTGAAGAAACTGCTCACTGAATACAACTCAAGAATACATCGACCTGCAAAAATGAGACCACGTGATATCAACACCTCCAATGAGAAACAATTGCTTTCAACTGTATACAATCATATAAAAATTGTTGTTCCTGCAAAGTATAAAGTTGGAGATTTTGTACGCATCAACAAATACAAGCATATATTTGAGAAATGCTATACACCAAACTGGACAGCTGAGATTTTAAAATTATTAAAGTTCAAAACACAAACCCCATCACATATCGTCTGGAAGATTATCAAGGAAATCCAATCACAGGAGGCTTTTATGAATTCGAGCTGCTGAAAACACCCGAACCTATATCCCGTAGAGGAAATCTTAAAGAAGAGTGGAGATAAAGCTTACGTTAAATGGCTCGGATTTTCATCAAAACACAATTCTTGGATTAATAAGAAAGATGTCTTATAATTTGTTGCAGAAACAACTATAATACAATTTAAAAATAAATTTGTAATTATAATTATAATATCTTAAACTGTACTACAATTAAAGCAAAGTACTTAAATAAATGAAACTAAAACTATAAAACATGTTTTTTATTTACAATAATCAGATTAGATTTCTATACTTTCTGTGCTTGTTCATTGTTAATCTGGAACTGAACTTTCTGTGCTTGTTCCTTGTTGCTCTGGTGGAATTGAGTAATGTCCCCATGGTAGAGTATCCGTTGTACCACTCAAAATATACCGCTTGTTATCATGTGGACTTAAAGCTATCTTCTTTTGTTTGATGGTGTAGACATTGTGTTTATGCGATCATATGCAGCTCTGATTTGCAGTTAAAAGCTGCTTGTTGTTCAGGCATTCAACGTAGTCTTGGAACTTTATATGCCTCTGAACAACATTTGTCTTTATTCCCTTGGCTTTTTTTACAGTTTTACCATCATTTATGCGTAGGCTATACATTTTCGAGCGGAGGCCTGCAAATTCACACATTATTTTCCCGTTCAGCTCATCGTTCATAAGACCAGGAATCTCTTTATTCATAAGCGGTAAATTGAACTGATTATTTACACTTGTATCGAATTTATCAATATTTTCAGCCAAAAAGTCATATATGTTTCTCTCTTCAATTTCATATATTAGGGAGTCTGTATCGGTATAGATGACTTGGCATTTATCATCAAACTCGCGCTGCATAAAACTGTAATGGAAGTCGTAGAGGCATGCTCTTGAAATTTCTAGACTGCCATGCCGATATGGAGTGGCTTATTAAACAACATTTTCAGTCTCCTTAATTCCACAGCAACTAAATTCTCATCAAATATTTTCGTACTGTGGAATTTGGGAGCTGGAATCGGAGCTTTGGCACCATGTCGGCCTTCCCAATTTACTCAAAGCTTGATGTCACTATACTTGCGAACATTTTCCATGGTTTTACCAAACGCAGCATTATTCATCTTTTCATAGCTGCTTTTTTATGATCGCTGGTAGCCTGTTTCTGTTTGGAGGTATTCAAATCAATGTATGGTTTAAGCCAAGTTGACTGGTTGAATTGCAGGATCCGGTGTACTTTTTTTAGGATGCGGCCACTTGGCCACAATTTGAAGCAATGCTTATCACATGATAAGCATTGCTTCAAATTTCGATAATATATAGTATATTTTTCTTTATGGTGTAATGTTGTTAAAAGTTTTTCTAATTTTGAACCTGGTGGTGCTGTATGCTCAGAGCAAAACGGTAAGTTGTGGCGGACATGAAAATAAGACAACTTCACAGCAGCTGACAACACCGAAAACAAAAACCACAAGACTACACATATACAATCACATATGACAGAACACTGAATGCAATAAGTAGCTAGGAGACAGATCACTGCTGACTTCTCTGGTGTCGACACACCTTTTGCTCGCGCTCATTCAAGTACATACCCAAGCAGTTTTCAGATAAGGAAATAATTTTATATCGAAATTCAACAATCAATTCAACAATCCTGACTCCACATCCTCGTCACTGAATCTTACATTGGTGACCCCGACGAGGGAAACGAACATATTTAAGCCGCCACAGTGAAAGGCCGCAGAAGCCGTGTAGTGCGCAATAAAATCAGTTTAAGCAAAACCCTCGAGAATACTTCCCAAGCCATGAAACAGAAATCTATATGTGTGCGTGCTTAGTCCGTTTTCTAAAATGTTCTATATTGATACTTATGGAAAAGTGCCAAACATTGACTTTATGTATGCTATAGAGCCTAAACTACTATCCATACAGGAAAATAGTCTTCTAGTAATTTAAAGCTTGGTTTCTTACCTACCCAAAGGTTACACTTCCTATATACCTTACTTAACAAAATAATAAAATAGTTTTGATTACAAAGTAACCTTACCATTTTACGCTCAATACCTCTCAGCTGAGTGATAATTGCATGTGTGTATGTGCAGCCGTAGTCCGAATCTGTAGGCAGCTACATTCGATATCATCAACCCACGGCATGCCATGACGGCAAAGCGACATTACAGTGATTACTCAGCTGAGCATTTTTGTTTGAGAAATCGTAGTCATTTGGTTAAGATAAATTTTTTTAAATAATTTTGTTAGGAAAGATATGACAATTTTACTACGTTTCGGAAGATAAGAAAGCAAGCTTAAGATTATCAGAACACCATTTTTTTGTATTAATAATAGTTTAGGGCGGAGGAGCTATTCAAATCAAACTTTTGTCAGTTTTACCACATTTTACATAAGAACACTGCAAATATTTTAGAATGTAAGGACTACGTTGGGCCTCGCATGTGGTAGGGAGGGAGTCTGTTTCATGGCTTGTGAAGTATTCTCGAGGGTTTTGGTTTAAGTGAGTGCGGGTACATGTGAGTCGTGAAATTCATAAAAAAAAAACAAATTTCAACAAATCGTGATAAATTGGGAGATAATAACTGTATATCAGGAACAGTTAACACGGTCCCAACATTCCGCTTCACCACACGTACAGATTAATTTCCATCGAAGCCCGCATACCTGCGCAAACATCAAAACATCGAAACAGACGTACACACCACACATACAGAATAATTTCCATCGAAGCCCGCATACCTGCGCAAATATCGAAACATCGAAACATCGAAACATCAACACAGAAGCAAGCCAGACAGAAGTTACGAAATCGAAAATACATGCACATGCATGATCTCATCAATAAGACCACAGACAACCAGCATTCTCCAAAACGAGGCACATAAACGACGGATACACTGAAGTGCGACGAAGTGATATCGTAGGAAAAACTGCAAGATTTACACGGAACAAGAAAGTAGATGACGCATACATAGCGAGCACCCGAAATCTATGAACGGAACAGTGTCATCGCATAATTTCTCACACACAACCAGAAATAATTGTCAGCAATCAAATGTTATCAAAATTAAAGTAAATTCCAATTCATTTCAAAGTTCTTTTCAAAAATTCGTTCATTAAAGCAAATCAAATTCAGATTAATGTAAATTTTCTCATTTTAGTAAATCAGTGCACACTCAAAGGAGACAGCAGCAGAAAACAGAATAATACAAGGTACATATCGACAGGAGAGAAACAGAAAATGACAGGCAAACGGTTTTAAAAGTACAAAGTACACAGGAAATGTAATAATTTAAATGTCATAAATAACTACATGCGTGAGTACACAAAATTTTTTGAATAGTATAAAAAAAAATTTTTATCAAACGAATAAGGTCGAAATAAAATACCAATTAGTTTCATGTCCGCCACTCTCAAACCTTCAGCTCAGATATTAGCAATATATATATGTATATATAATTACAAATTATTTCTTTTACGAACCTATCTTTTAAATAAAATATTCACATTTAACTTTAGAAAATAAAGAACACATATTACTGAACAATAACAAAGTGCGCGAAATATTTCACTACTCATTTATACTAGTTACTAGTGACATAAAGTTCACATATCATACATATATCAGTCTCTATAAATTTAAACAGTTTGAATATTAGTCATCAAAATGATTGAACCACAAAACGACATCAAACCGGATGCTGACGTAGCTTCATTGCACGTGAAACTTGCACCCTTCTGGACGAATAACCCTAATGCATGGTTTGTACAAGCCGAAGCACAGTTCAATATATGTAAAGTAAAAAAAGAGCTCAACAAATACTATCACGTCATAGCAGCTTTACCAGAAAATGCTTTAGATACGGTATTGTGGAAACAGAACCCAACGCGGATCCCTACGAGTTATTAAAAAAAAAAACATTAATCGAAAGACATCTTGCAGGTACCTCGGGTACCATAGGAGAAAAACTCATACGAAAGCTATGGTTGAGACAACTCCCACAGGCAATTAGTACAGCCCTTATTTCCCAACCAGATAGGGAAGAATCTGAAATAACTAACCTCGCCGACAAAATATGGGAAGCTTCCATAACAACACAAGCATCAGTGAACAGCATGACCACAAGCAAAATAAACCAGCCTCAACCTGGGAACGCGGAAATTAGAAGATTGGAACGCGAAATTCATGAAATCAAATCAATATTGAAAGCAAACAATTCTCGTTTTCGCTCATATATTCGCGGCAGACAAAGAACTTGGTCAACGAGTAAACAACATGACACCAACAAAAATAAGTTCTGCTGGTACCATAGTAAATACGGTGCCCTCGCAAGAAAATGTTCGAAGCCTTGCAGTTTCCAAGTCAATGGGCAACCATCGGCTTCTACCTCAGCCAATCCAAAAAACTGAGCTCCCCAACTGTACAAGCGGCTAACAGTCGGGTTGAACAAAAACCTAGCCGCCTATTTATACGGGACGAAGCAAATCATATAACCTTTCTCGTGGATACAGGTGCAGATATCTCTGTCCTTCCGCACGCATACTACACGAATGCAAAACGAGATCCCATAAGCTGCCTTTCCGCGGCAAACGGCACAAAAATCAATACATTTGGAGCAAAACTACTCCAATGCAACCTAGGCCTGCGAGGTGCTTACACGCATCATTTCGTTTTAGCATCAGTAAATGATCCTATCTTAGGAGCGGATTTTCTGAACAAATTCGGCCTCATCGTCGACATTCGTAATAAACGTCTAATAGACTCTAACACTAAGCTCTATATTAACGCCCCAAAGATATACAATAACACTCCAACCCCACTACATTTCGCTATTGAGAACGAATTCGGGGCAATATTAAAAAAATTCCCTGGATTGCTGAAGCAACCCAATTTCAATCATCCAGTAAAACACTCCGTGGTACACCACATATACACGGAGGGTCAGCCACCATTCTCTAAACCGCGAAGACTAGACGCCAAGAGATATAAAGCAGCAAAATTAGAGTTCCAACACATGATCGATCTGGGCATATGTAGAGTATCTGCATCACCTGTAGCTTCACCCCTACACATGGTGGAAAAAAAAGATAGCGAAGACTGGAGACCATGTGGGGACTACAGGCGACTTAACGCTGTTACAGTAGCCGATAGATACCCCATTCCCCATATTCAGAGTTTCTCAATAAGACTTCGAAATTGCAAAGTCTTCTCCAAGATCGATTTATATAGAGCTTACCACCAAATACCTGTCGCGACCGAAGACATATATAAGACTGCAATAACAACACCTTTCGGGTTATTTGAATTTGTCAGGATGCCTTTCGGTCTAAGAAATGCTGGACAAACTTTCCAGAGATTCGTTAACGAAATTGTGACCGGCCTAGACAACATCTTCGTCTACATAGACGACATACTAGTGGCTAGTCAAAATCACGAAGAGCACCACCAACATCTGCATGAACTATTCAAACGATTATCCGACTACGGCTTAACAATAAAACCGTCTAAATGCGTCCTAGGAGTATCAACTCTTAACTTTCTCAGCCACACCATCACTCCAGACGGAATCCTTCCATCAAACGACAGAATAAAAGCTATAACCAAACTGGTTGCTCCCACTTCTATACGGCAAATCCAGCAATTTGTAGGTATGGTAAATTATTACCACAGATTCATACCACGCTTAGCCGAATTGCTCGCGCCAATACACTCGCACTTAGCAACCCTACAGAAATAACAGGGAAGAACAAAATCGTTTACCTGGCCAAACGAATGTGCAGAAGCATTTGACAGGGTAAAAACCGCCCTGGCCAACGCTACATTACTGGTCCATCCCCTAGAGTCAGCTGATTTGAGCATTTCAACTGACGCTTCCAATACAGCGGTCGGAGCTGTCCTGGAACAATTCCATAATGGTCTCTGGGAACCTATAGGTTTCTTCTCCAAGAAATTGTCGACGGCTGAAGCCAAGTATTCTACATTTGATAGGGAATTACTCGCAATTTACCTAGGAATAAAACATTTCCGACATTTTGTCGAAGGTAGAGATGTTACAATATTCACAGACCACAAACCCCTGATGAACGCTTTGACGTCAAAAACGGAACGCAGCCCACGACAAAGTCGACACTTAGATTTAATAGCTCAATACACAAACACTATAAACCACATTTCTGGCAAAGACAATATCGTCGCTGACAATTTGCCTCGTCTAATCACGGATGACTGTCCATCCATCGATGCAACAACCGTTGTTGTCGAATCACTCGTAAGCCATCAGAAACGAAGCGAAGAACTCAAGACCCTAATCGAAAATCGCCAGAAGAGATCAAACATTCAATTAAAGCTCATCAAAATGCCCGACACAAAAGATCGTCTGTGGTGCGAAACAAGCACTGGTCAGAACCGTCCTTTTGTACCAGACCAACTACGTCGACCAATTTCCGATTCGCTACACAAGCTGTCGCACCCGGGAATTCGAGCAACTCGTAAATTAGTCACATCCAAGTACTTCTGGCCGAAGATGAACACGGACTGTAACAAATGGTCCAAGACATGTATACCTTGTCAGAAATCAAAGATTCATAAGCACACGAATTCCAAATTTGGGCGTTTCACTCTCTCTCCGTATCGTTTCGAACATATACACATCGACATCATCGGGCCTCTACCGATCTCTAACGGATATTCATATATCCTAACGGCAGTCGACCGATTCACACGATGGCCAGAAGCGTATCCTCTAAAGGATATTTCGACTAAGACAGTAGCCGAAACATTCGTCCAACAATATATCTGTCGATTTTGTGTCCCTGACCGAATCACTACGGATCGTGGCACTCAGTTTGAACCAAAACTTTTCGCAGAGCTTTCAAAACTACTGGGTTGCAACCGTATCCGGACAACCGCGTACCACCCTCAAGCGAATGGTATGGTAGAACGGCTACACCGCCAGATAAAAAGTACGCTTATAGCCGAGGAAATACTACCAATTGGAGCGACGAACTTCCACTCGTCCTACTCGCTAAATGTGACCTTGTACAAACCATGCCTTTAGCTAAGCACACCATATCTTAAGTTAACTTAATAAAACAATCTTATAACGCTAAGCTGGAGGGGGAGTCTGTGGCGGACATGAAAATAAGACAATTTCACAGCAGCTGACAACACCGAAAACAAAAACCACAAGACTACACATATACAATCACATATGACAGAACACTCAATGCAATAAGTAGCTAGGAGATAGATCACTGCTGACTTCTCTGGTGTCGACACACCTTTTGCTCGCGCTCATTCAAGTACATACCCAAGCAGTTATCAGATAAGGAAATAATTTTATATCGAAAGTATTTAGTAGAAAGTAATTTATATTTAAGCATAAATAAAGTGAAGATTTAGTGATTGCGATCTTTAATTCAACAATCCTGACTCCACATCCTCGTCACTGAATCTTACAAAGTCTTTATGCTTATCATGCAGATGTGGTGAATAGTCTAAATCAACTTCGAGTATGTATCCAGTTGGTGAATCATCAGGAATTTGGAAAACATCAATATCGAGACTAAAAGCCCATCTGAATCCTCCGGTAGGTAAATGTTGTGACATGGCCCATCCATAAAGGTTTTAACATCATAATATATTAAGTATTTTTGTTTTTGATCTGGGCTAAAATCATCCATATATTTATTGTTGGCTTTATTGTATCTATTGGCACATTGGCTTATACCTCCTCGAATACCTCTCTCTACGAATAGCAGTATGTCAACATCAGTTATCAGCTCCAGTTTCACTTTGGTATATTTTAACATTGCATCCCATGTTAGACCTGGCATGTTGTAATAATGTACAGGATCTAAATTGTACGTCTTCATACAGACATCTCGAAACTTCTCGAAGACATCGGCCAATAGAAGGACATCAGTTTTCAGGTATAGAACGGAACATTCGCCAACTGTCTGTATTTCAAATGTCCTCCACACCTTTTCTGCGCGGCTGTAGTCTTCAGCAGCTAAATCACTGTCAGTCATTTTATTATAGAATTGTTCCTGCGCCGGTAAGTGTTGGAAATCCAATTTTTCCCAATCGTCAACGAAGTCGTATGGGAAGACGCCTTTGCGTGTAAGTAGTTTAAAGTCATCGTCATCCAATTCCTGCCATACAGCTCTTGTAATATTTAATTTATCCATTGGAAGCAATGATGATAGCTTACCTAAAGATTCAGCCATAAAACGGAAGGAATCGATGAATCTGAATTTTATGTAGCTGCCGTCCACGTGCTTGCTGAACGAGACATATCTTTCCTTATTTATTGCTAGGAGATCCACTTTCCCTGGAATAGATGTAGCTATATCCTTAATAATGAAGTGAGCATCATATCCAAATAAGTTGTTAAAATTGACTGGAACTATGGAGCAATCTTGGTACATCATATTGCATGAATTGTGCGGTGGCACTCGGTATTTTCCTGTTAAAGGAATTTATGGAAAAATGAACTGAATTATGATTCGCAGTATTTACCTGTTAAGTGGCAATGGTCTCGGACTCGTTCCTCATCGGCTGCAAACGTTTTTTCACATATATGGCAGCAAGTATTTTCCATATGTGAACGCCGTTCCTCTTTAGTCAGGGGTTGCATTGGTCTGATATTCAGCTTTACCTGTACAGCTATGGATGCAATTTTTTGCAATTCTAATGCAAACCATTGTTGGCAATTCTTGCCTCGATATACTAGGTAATATGAGAGCTTAGGATCATGTTTGCAGTGGAAATACAATCCTGTGCTGTGAACTTCATGTTCCTGGATTCGCTGTGTATTTTGATCGTTTCCCTGAATCGGCTTCAATATTGATTCAATATCGGCATACACACAAAACGGGACTGGATTCTTAAGGGTATAATTCTTATATTCCAACTATTTCTTTTCTTCTGATGGAAACATAATTCTGCAGTCGTTTTGGTTTTTGCATTCAGGAGTGTGTGATGCTAATTTTTTTTCAGAGTAAATGTAGAGCAAACATCTGTCACATATGTACACCCTAGACATATGTTTTGAAGTTTGTCCCGATACAAGGCGCGAAAGGTCTTTAATCCAGCAGAAATGATATCTGCTAGCATCATCACCATCGTCATCCATATGATCTGCATCCTGGTCATAGTAATCTTGTAGAATGAAGAGATTTACATGTCGCTCCATCCTGTGTTTCGGAAGTCTAACTGGAACTGTGGTGAAGAAACGCTCTTTCTCTAGGATGAATACGTTTATTGATAAATCGTTCTGGTCTTCAAATTGCGTAATTTGCTTAAGTGTCATGGGAAATGTTACACCAGTTAAATTTAGTACTGTAGAGTAATGCGGATACGATGAGATCCCTTCAGGATGAACATTCGTAGTATATAGCGCTGATGTTAGCGCCCATGCGAAGCATGCCTCATCACTATTTTGTACATTGATGCAAGCTTTCTTTGATGCAATCTCCTTTGGTAGGGGTATATATGAAGATCCTCGGAGCTGTTCAAACTTGTTGATGTGTACTGCTAAATGAATTATAGATTCCAGTTCCCAGCCACTCTCTTTTTCCTGGAATTTGTTTGATTTAAACTACTCCTCTAAATTATCATCTGCACTAATTAGAGCAGTTCTCGCTTGAAAATATTTAATGTCTTTTATAATTTCATTGTCACCAGTTTCTTTAACAAATTCACCGCAAAACGTTGTAGAAACTTTAATATTATAATAATGTTTTAAGGTATTTTTAACACGACGCGTAAATAATTTGGCAGCGTCTTGCATAAATAGCTTCGAATCGATATGCTTTAAATTTGCAATAACACCTTGTCGAATTCTGCCTGCGAACGCTGTCTTTATTTCCTCCCACTTTACAAAATCACTTCTTCTTACGCGAGTAATTGCTCCACCTAGACGGGGAGTTCTCAATAGTGCTCTCAGTGCTTTAATTTGCTCGAGACAGCTCTCGAAATGTCGTTTCCTAGCACTCTTATTGCACTTCCGAAATGCAACTTGAAATTTATGTATGTTTCTATTGCACTTTTTAACAATATAGTCTGTATTCACTGAATTTTTTAAACACTCCATCACATCTTTTCGCAAATTTTCAATTTTGAAAAACTTTTATTTACTAACACCGAAGACATTTTTAATTTTTTCATATTTTAAACTAACACTGAGACTTACTGAAACTGAATGATGGCTCCTAGCGGTTTGCTTGCGCTTTTATAGGAACACCTCGCTGTTTACTTTATACGAATTTGTTTACAGGTGAAGTGGTATCAAATTACATAAGGATGGCGCATTCGATTAAATTTGTTTACACAGGTGTGCATGACTCATTCAATTTAAATGCGAATTTGTAAACAGGAAGTGGGGTGATATCAAATTACATAAGGATGGCTCATTCGATTAAATTTGTTTACACAGGTGTGCATGACTCATTCAACTTAAATGCGAATTTGTAAACAGGAAGTGGGGTGATATCAAATTACATAAGGATGGCTCATTCGATTAAATTTGTTTACACAGGTATGCATGACTCATTCAACTTAAATGCGAACTTGTAAACGGAAGTGGGGTGATATCAAATTACATGAGGAGGACTTTAATCAGCTGCGCGGATTGGTTACAACAGGATTAAACTTGTTTTGGAAGATTGCCTATAAATTAAGGAGCTGAATCAGATTCACTATCAGTTTCATTGCGGAGTTCAAACAAATAGCAAGCAAGGAGAAAATAATAATAATAATGCTAAACGCAATGGATGAATTAAAGAAGTTGGAGCAGTACCAACCGTCCCTGAAAACCTGCCAAATGGAGTTGGATAAAGAGTACAAGATTCTTGGAGCGAAAAGGTGTACAACTACATTTGGAGCTCGTGTGTTTCTGGATTTGGAGAATTATCAACTATATCTTCCATCACGATCCAACACAATTTCGGACGATACTTTGAGTAAAATAAATGCCCAGGGAGATTTCTCGGTGATTAACAGAGGACCGATCGGGCTATCATATAAAATTGAATTTATTCAGAATGATGTTAATTTGTATCCAATTAATTATTATATGAGTTAAATAAAAAAAATAAATAATGTGAAACTAGTTTTTATTATTAGTCGTGATAATCAAAGTTACGTTTAGTACTTGTGCTCCACGAGTTTATATGATTGATTGTGAACCCAGAAAAGGATCATGTGAGACATACGCTCTGGATCGCTTTCGCTTTCGAAATAGGATTAATAGAACTTCAGATATATTGTTGCCAATTTTGGATATGAAGCACAGAGAAAAAGTTTATAATTTAATATTTAATGATGCGAATAAATAAAACAACAATTATTCATAAAACTTATGACTTTTAAATACACACTCCTAGATGCAAAAACCATTGCTTAGTTTACTAGGCAGTATCAAATTACCAGCCACCTGGCCACCGAGGCTTTAATTTCTACTACTTCTTACAAGCAGCCGTGATCTATTTTTTAGATATCATGATCACTCTTGCCTTTTTAATCCGCAGTTGTTTTTTTTTCAGCAAAAGAAATTTTCAATACTCATCTAAGACAACATATCAGTTGTTGTTTTTTTTCAGCTATTGAAAATCTTTCAATTTGTTTACTTTACTCGGGTCTGTGAGAATTTTGTTTACATTATTCGACTGCGATTTTGATTACATTGTTCGGCTGTATGAATTGTATATGCAATGAATCAAAGTAGGAGCATTACACCTGAAGATCAAAAATTAGGCCATTTCTTATCTAAGCCAACATATCTACCTACGTTAGTTGTTGTTGTTGCTAATTTAATAACATGGTACTGAATATCGCCTGGTAGAAAACATTTTGATATGGCATAGTGTGTGTATGGTTGTGTGTGTGTGTAAATATCACTCAATTTGTTTACTTTACTCGGCTTCGATTTTGTTTACATTATTCGGAATTTGATTACCGGTCTGAAGACGAACATATCCAAGTCAGCATACCTACCTACATTGGTTGTTGTTGATGGCATAAGTATCCTCCTAAAAGAAAACTTCAAGATAATGTCAACTTTTCAGTATACAACCGACCTTAGCCCCTTCCTTTCCCCTCCCCCCTCCTCAGAACCCTCAGTGATCCATCAAAATATTTTGAATTTTCCGAACACTTTTTGTATGGAAAAGTGGGCCAGAATCCGCATAGAACAACTACTCATTCACAAGCTGGAAATTAAATTTTTAAGTTGTCTAAATTCAATATAGAGATTATACTAAGTCTAAATTGAAATTTTATAGTGTAGGTCTATGATATTTAAATGTCTATGTAAGAGTTTTTAGGAAATTGATATTTGAAAAAACAAAACAAAAAAATTTGTAATGTACCAAATATAAAAAAAAATTTTCAGAAAAACTAACTCAATGTGCTGCTTTCCAATGTTAATAAGTGATTTATCGTGCCAGTTATACAATTCACTGTAAAAGAGTGCTGCGTCGTAATCAGCGATGTTCCAAATGAATGTAATTATATGAAGTAATTATTGCTTCACCGAATTGAAAAATGCAATTCCAGTTCGGAACGGAATGATGATTCTGTGTTCTGATGTAGA
Source organism: Dioctria rufipes (assembly GCA_963924295.1). NCBI lineage: Eukaryota > Metazoa > Arthropoda > Insecta > Diptera > Asilidae > Dioctria > Dioctria rufipes. Next base: position 120,057,071 of record OZ002744.1, read on the forward strand.
TATGTCCTACGCTGTTATTGTTGTCACTTGCTGCTGTGATTGTCTGGTTTTTTTTTGTGCCGAGATTGTACCGTAAAGTTCTTAAAGCATAAATAAACATGGACAAATCATGGACAAATCATCGTGTAACATCAGAACAAGCTTATTACATAGCGATCAAAATAATATTATTACATGGCGACCCTGCCAGGATAGATCATTGTACGACTTCAAAAACAATAATATTATTACATGGCGACCCTGCGAAACGAACCATCAGTGGAGAATTTTTGACCCCACCGTACGTAAGGGGACGGAGCCAAGACGTATAATATGCACCAAGAAACGGGCAACGGAAAAAGTAATATGCAATAGACAAACATAAGAAGGAACATGTAAAAAACAAACAATAGAAACTACATTGGAATAAAGGTATATACCTACTACAAACAACAAAATACCAACTACAAAGATTCTGGAATACGTGCAAAAACAAGAGAAGTAATCACCAAGCCACTGCAGAAAATAGAAAATAAATACACGCCCACAGCAATAAAAAATGAAAATGTTCCAGCATACATACCATCTAGAATAGAAGTACCTGTAAATAACTCACTCAAGATCATTAAAACCAACAGCAGTATATATACTTTCTACACACAAAAACTCAACAAGGAGAACAATGAGCTTACAAGAAGCAACACAAAGTAATCCCACAACTGGTCCCAAAGCGATAACGATCGCGCAACATAAAGAAAAGCAGAAATCAGTAAAGAATCATTCTGAAAACTACAAAAACAAAACTTAAAAAAAAAAGTTGAATCAAAAAGGTCAAATGGGAAAGCCACAATCAAAGGAAGTGATTGTAGCCCAAAAGGTAGCAGCAGCAGCGAGAAGTCCGGTAGTGCAAACAATTTCACGACGTATTGCACGTACCAACTGCTGAGACGATTGTCATCATAATAATATTGATAAGAGCTGCAAACTATGTTGGAAGAAGACTTCTAAAAAAATACATAGGCACCAATATTAAGAAAACCGTAGACACTATGGCTAGTGTCTAGTAGATAGATATTCGAGTAGAGTGTAGCTTTGACAGATTAATTTTTTTTTTACATTCGTGTTTATAGATTTTATGGATAGCTTTTAGAGATAGAATTGTAATATTTTTAAAAGGGGTTCTCTTTAATGTAACATATCATATTTCCTTTAGATTTATAAATAGCTTTAAATTTATTTTATATAAATAGAGAATGATGGGTAGCGTTGAGCCTTAAAATAATAAATATGTTACTCATTATCAAAAAAAAAAAAAAACAATTAAAGTGTTTCTATAAATTCTTTATTTTGTAATTAACGTAGATTGCCATCTGCTTATGAATTTCTGAACTTTCTAAAAATTTAATCAAAATAGCTCTCGCGCCACCTTCAATTTTAAGTGTGAAATAGCGAATTTGCATTGTATAATAGTCTAAAGTAGATCAAATCCAGTTCAATGTCTCATTTCTATATTTCCGAAAAGTCTTTGGACTTTTGCTCTATAATCGAATATCAGCAAGCGTTGGTGCGCGAGTTACATATATTGACCTCGAGAATATCCGAGACCAATATATGAGAGCGGATATAATGGAGACACCAAAAGTGCAATCTAAGGAAAAACCCATGGCATGGTAAAATTAAATTAACCATGTTCTCACGATTTACGAAATGCTATGTTTTTTTGTTTAGGTTGCATCTACTCCGTTTTCATTAAAAATAAAAATAAGTTCCGCTCTCACGGTAAAAGCAAAGTGCTTAGATAAGTATTTTTGAACCTGTAAAAAGCTCTGCGAAGTAAAAATGAAAAGATGATATAGTGAGTCTGTCGAGAGCTTTAAAACCGTCTTAACGGGATTGTAAAATTAACAGATAATTGTAATAAAGTTCGTTTTTCTTTCTGAATATATCTATATACATATATAGTATAGTGTTTTAATTTACTGATCAATTTTTCTCCAACGGATTGTTTTTCTTTCTCCCCATCGCTAAGCGAAATATAAAAGTCGCGTGTAGCTTCCTCTGTTAACAAATTGGTCATAAAATAAAATTGTCATAAAGTCGAGAAAATCGTTCGAGTTTCTTTTTTTTCTTCTTTTCCAAAAACTATTGGAAATAACATTGGCGCCCGAGCAGGGACCTGAGGAATAGTTTTTTGTTGTATTTTGTATACAAGTTCATCTGTGCGCGCTGCACATAACCTTGCTGAGGGATTCATTACGTTCCTGCATTTTTGGATTCAAGCACGGTGGCTTACATAGGCATATATATTTCGTTGCGACACATTGCATTGCTCATCGAGGGAATCTTTGCATAATTCTCGGACCGAGGAATTAGTTTTTTTTTGCATAATTCTATCTACGCAGGAGGCCATGCTGAAGCATTAGTTGAGCTTGTCGCTAGTTGAAGACAATCACGGTAGCTATATATATAGATATATATTTCGTTTCGATACATATTGAGTGCTCATCGTGGGATTCATTGGTACAACTCTCGTAAATTGGATAAATATTGTGGTAACAGTTAGCCTTATTCACTTTCATATTTTATATAATTTCATATGTACCCGTCGCACGAAATTTGCTGAAATTTCGTTGCATTTTGGATTTTGGAATCACGCTAGCTGTATTTGGCTTGGATTCATATCGATTGCAATTCGTGGGAACTTTCATAGAGTGTGAGTACAGTTTTATTACTAAGCATATGAAAATAGAAGGACGAACTCTTATTTATTCGAATCATTTTCTGCATAAAAAAAAAATACAAAAAAAATTAAAATATAAATCATTTATTGAACTATTACATCAGGCATTAAGTAGCATTAAGCGGGGCAGAACGTGAACATTGAGAAATTTCTAGAATTGTGCGCGGCATTATTTGTGAAAAGCAAGCTGACACTTGAAGTGGTTTCGAAATTTTAAGTCTTTACGCGAATATATACCTCTCAAGTGTTCGTAATTGATTTATTGACTTTGAATTATTCAAATCGCCTTTGGTTGTTAGTAAAACGCTTGGCGAAAGCGAAGGAGAAAGGGTTAAATCGGGTGATGGTTCTAAGAAAGATACCGGCACAGCTGCTACAAATAAATCAAGGCTCGCCGATTTACGTGTTTTAAGAGGTACGGTGACCATGCAGCAGACTAAAATGAAGAACTTTATAGAAGCGCCGGGTAGATCGATGTCGTTGTGCGAGTTAACGAAGTTCAATCGAAGTTAGAGTGCGAAGATCCTGATGAAGTTAAAAGTGACAAACGACAATCATTTGAAGACACTTATACTGCTATAAAAAGCTCAATACTTTCGCTAATGGATCTAAGGCGTCCGCGCGTGTCATTACCTTCCATAGATCCCAGTTTTGCCGTTTCTATGCCAAAAGCTAATGCCAGCTTGCCTAAAATACAAATAAAACGATTCTCTGGTAATTTTACGGACTGGCCTGATTTTTATTCAACTTTCAAAACCCTTGTAGAAGATAATGAACATTTAACAAATGTTGAGAAGTTATCATACTTGCGCGGGGCGTTAGATGAAAATCCATTGCAAATCATCAGCAATCTCAGCTTAGACAATGAAGGTTTCGGAAGTGCTCTTAGTTTATTGAAGGAGCGATACGAAAACAAGCGCTTATTATTTCCAAGCCACATACAGTCCCTCTTCAAGTTAAAGCCAATTGAAAAAAATTCTGTCGTCCAATTGAGGGATCTTTCCGATTCTGCTAAGTCGCACATGAGGGCGTTGCGAAGCATGGCTGACGTTGAAGCCATTGCAGATGGTTTACTTCTTCAGCTGCTCAGAGGAAAGTTGGATTCTGTGACCATGGTGAAATGGGAAGAAGAGGCACCACTTCACGTTCTCCCTTCATGGGATGAACTTTCAAAATTCTTAGATAAGCGTTGCCAAACTTTAGAAAATATGCAATATCCATATGGAAACAAACCTGAAGCTTCGAATCAAGGTTCGCCAAGAGCAAGAATTAACACTCGAAAGTCTGCATTTACAACTGTTAAGGTCAATAACTCGTGTAATTTCTGCCAAGGCGCGGATCATAGTACATCAAATTGCCAAAAGTTCATCAAGCTCCTCCCTATTGAAAGATTCTCGGAGGCCAAAAGGTTGCGTTTGTGTATCAATTGCTTAAGGCCTGGTCACATGTTGAAGGCTTGCAAGTACACCCGCTGTTGTTATTGCAATTCGAAGCATCACACGCTCTTACACAGGCATTCCCCTCCCAGCAACAGTGGCGCATCCTCATCCTCCGATGGTCTAGATAAAGGCTGTACGTCTGCTGATAATTCCAAACAAAATTCTATAGCTATGACTTCGCACATGAACAGTTCAAATTCGAGCACACCTCAGGAGCTAAATAGCTATGATACATTACTCGCGACTGCGATAGTTGAAATACAAAACAGCTACGGCGAATTTGTTCCTTGCAGAGCTTTTCTTGATACAGGCTCTTCCCTCCATTTCGTTACGGAACATGTTGTGCAACAGCTTCGACTAAAGAGATCCAGGGCTAGCATTAGCGTCACAGGCATTGGTTCTACACTTACTCCAGTCAAACAAAAGACGCAAATTTTGTTTAAGTCTCGTTTAAATGACTATCGAAATTCCTTTGAAGCATTAATACTACCTAAGATAACAAGTGATCAGCCCTCATGTCGTCTAAATTGCTCGGACTGGAAAATCCCGCTTAACATTATTATGGCTGATCCTCACTTCCACATTCCTCAACCAGTTGATATCTTGATAGGGGCTAGTTTGTTCTTCGAATTGTTGTCAGTGGGCCAAATACGATTAGGTAATAATTTGCCTGTATTGCAAAAAACTTTATTAGGCTGGGTAATCTCCGGTGGAAAATCTACATTAATGGGTAACTGTTTAATAGCGGCTGGTATACCTGAAGGATCCCATGACACCATTGATGAATTATTTCAAAGGTTTTGGGAGGTTGAATACTTCAAGTCACCTGTTGATATTATGTCACCTGAAGAAGCACTTTGTGAAGAGCACTTTGTAAAAAATGTAAGCCGGGACAAAGATGGGCGCTTTGTGGTTCGCTTGCCTTTTCTTAAGGAGCCCAGTATTCTCGGAAATTCTCTAGAAATAGTAAAAAGGAGGTTCTTCCATTTGGAACAAAGATTATCAAAAAATCCCGAGCTCAAGCGGCAATACTCAGAATTTCTCTTCGATTATTTAAAATTTGGTCATATGGAGAGAGTTGCCTTTGACGCCTTGCCTAATGAGAGCCATTTTCTACCTCATCATTGCATAATAAAACCCGAAAGCAGCAGCACAAAATTACGAGTAGTATTTGATGCGTCCTGCAAAACAACATCAGGATACTCCCTCAATGACGTTCTCATGGTAGGACCTGTTGTCCAAAATGATTTATTCAGTACCCTCATTCGTTTTCGATCTCATAAGATAGGACTTACGGCAGATATTACAAAGATGTACCGCCAGGTTCGAGTGCCGAGCCCTGATGCGAACTGGCAATGCATTTTGTGGCGTGAATCGTCAAATCTTCCATTAGAAGCTTATCGTCTCTTAACTGTAACATATGGCACTGGTCCCGCCTCCTTCTTAGCAACTCGAAGTCTGAAACAACTGTTTGTGGAAGAACAATCGAAATATCCAATTGGTGCCAAGGTATTGATGCGTGATTTCTATGTCGATGACATGCTATCGGGTTCCGACACAATCGAAGGAGCCAAAATAATTAGGCAGGAAATTGAAGGCATACTACGTAGCGGGGGTTTCGAATTGGCAAAATGGTGCTCTAATAATGCTGAGGTTCTTGAATTAATCAACAGTGATAAGGTCGAAAAACATCTGCAATTTTCAGGAGATAGCGTAGTAAAGACTCTGGGCATGATTTGGCAGCCCGACGAAGACTTCTTTCGATTCGTATACAAGATTCTGGAGCATCCGCCTAGAGTGACAAAGAGATCTGTTTTATCCATGATTAGTCGCATTTTTGATCCGCTAGGCTTAATAAATCCCATAACTGTGGCAGCAAAGATCTTTCTGCAACGTCTGTGGAGCTTAAAAATAGCATGGGATGAATCATTACCGCAGGAGCTTCACATGGAGTGGACCTCGTTTTATAATCAACTAGAAGCAGTTAATCGTCTTAGAATTCCTCGATACGTCATGCCAGCAGCATCCCGGCTCGAGATTCATTGTTTTGCTGATGCCAGCATGGCTGCATACGGCGCTTGTGTGTATGTTCGCACTGTCTGCGAAACATCTATTACGTGCAACTTGCTTACAGCTAAATCAAGAGTGGCGCCTTTAAAAACAATATCTGTGCCAAGGCTGGAGCTATGCACTGCTCTAGTCGCTGCAGAGCTCACGGATCGCATCCACAAGATATTTGCCTCTGCTGTAGATAAAGTTTATTGTTGGTCCGACTCAAAGTTTACACTAGCTTGGCTGTCATCGTCACCATCCAAATGGAGCGTTTTTGTTGGCAACCGCGTAGCAAAGATCCAGAGCCTAACAAGGGATTTCCAATGGAATCATGTGCCCTCATCAGAAAATCCGGCCGATCTTCTCAGCAGAGGGGTAGCACCTCAGCAACTTATCGACTGCAATCTTTGGTTCCTCGGTCCCGACTTTCTCCGTGCACCAGGGCAACTATGGACTCAAGCATCTTCCCCACCTATAACGGACATTCCAGAAAGACGTAAAGTAGCAGTTGTTCTCGCATCGATGTCAGCAACGGATATCGTAGGCTCCTCAAAGTTTTGCAACTCCTATTTAAAGCTAATCAATACATTCGTTTACGTCTATCGATTCTGTAAAAACTCGAAGATTAAATCTGATAACGCATCCAAGCGCGCATATGGTCCAATCAGTGTTCTCGAATTCGAAAATGCGCTTAAATCTGTCATTCGTTCCGTTCAAAAAAGAGACCTTTCTGAGGATTACCGACTCCTACTAAGCAAAAGGGACGTAAAGCCTAATAGCGTGCTCACACGGCTCGATTCATTCATAGATTCAGACGGCTTAATCCGCGTCGGTGGCCGGCTAGAAAATTCCAAACTTGATTTCGCCACGAAACATCCAATTGTGCTTCCGAAGTCCGCATTCGCTAAAACACTAATCGCTCATTATCATTCCAGGCATATGCATGTTGGCTGTCAGGCACTTCTGGCAATTATTCGCACAAGGTTTTGGCCAATTGGTGGAAGGGTCCTGGCAAAGCAAGTCGTCAATCATTGCATCAGATGCTTTCGTCTTCGACTTCGAATGCTACAGCAAATTATGGGTCAGCTGCCATCACCTCGAGTTCAACCGAGACCGGTTTTCTCGCACACTGGGATAGACTATTGTGGGCCTTTCTTTATTAAGCATTCAATACGAAATCGTCCTCCATCAAAGTCTTACATATGTGTCTTCATATGTCTCTGTGTCAAGGCTCTTCACTTGGAGGTAGCTAGCAGCCTAACCACCGAAGCCTTCTTATCGGTATTGCCCAAGTTCATGGCAAGACGATCTAACGTGAGAAATTTGTATTCGGACAACGTGACTAATTTTGTAGGAGCCAGTCGGCAACTAAAGGAATTAAAAGATTTATTTCATTCTGAGCAGCATGTTAACCTCGTTCATGAATTCTGTCAAAGAGATGGAATCGAATGGAAGTTCATACCTCCGAGATCGCCTCATTTTGGAGGCTTATGGGAAGCGGCGATAAAGTAGGCCAAGCATCATCTGCATCGTGTTCTTGGGACAGAATCATACTCATTAGATGAATTGCAGCGCGTGGTCTGCCAAGTGGAATGCATCCTGAATTCTCGTCCACTGACTCCGATTACCGACGATGTTAATGATCTTCAACCACTCACTCCTGGTCACTTCCTAACTGGGGGACCTCCGACAATGATTCCTGAGCCCAGCCCTCTAAGAGTGGAAGTAAGATTGAGATCCCGATGGCAGCATTTGCAAGGTAAAGTTCATGCCTTTTGGTCTCGCTGGCAAAATGATTATTTACAGGGTTTGCAACAACGAGTAAAATGGAAATCACCGCATCTAAATTTAAGGGCTGGCGACATGGTGCTCCTAAGGAATGAAAACTCTCCACCACTCAAGTGGACATTAGGGCGTTTAGTGGAATTGCACCCGGGAAAGGATGGCTATGTTCGTGTCGCTACCATCAAGACGGTAGCAGGGCTGTTCAAGCGAGCTGTGGCCAAGCTGTGTCCATTACCAGATGACATCAATCCTTTGGAATCTAGTGCTCCCAATGTGGCCGGCTTATGTTACTCATTATAAAAAAAAAAAACAATTAAAGTGTTTCTATAAATTCTTTATTTTGTAATTAACGTAGATTGCCATCTGCTTATGACTTTCTGAACTTTCTAAAAACGTAATCAAAATAGCTCTCGCGCCACCTTCAATTTTAAGTGTGAAATAGCGAATTTGCATTGTATAATAGTCTAAAGTAGATCAAATCCAGTTCAATATCTCATTTCTATATTTCCGAAAAGTCTTTGGACTTTTGCTCTATAATCGAATATTTTTAGAACTGCAACGCTGCGTACATCGGACAAACATCAAAAAAGCATAAACTAGATTATCACAACATAAAGCGTATATCAAAAAGAAAGCACCGCGATCAGCACTAGCATCCCACTCAATAGAAACAGGACATGTATTTTCTTTCGATAATACAAAAATAATAGACACGGAGAATAATAGGAAAAAACGAGAACTAAAGGAAACATGCCACATATACGTTAATAAAAACAGAGTTATAAACATAAGACAGGACACAGAAATAATAAATAAAGAATATAAATACATACTGAGCAAATTAAAACCATAGTATTAGTCACTTATATAAACGTTTTCTTCTCGACAACGGCTCACTTTCATATTGTCCTCGTAGCATGTAAATTGCTTTTTGTTTTTGTTTAAAGTTTGTTTGAAGTCTATTTTAATTTATTAACAATGTATTTAATTTTAATTTTATTTTAATGTAATCAGTTGTTCTATTCTGTATAATTGTTATTTATTATTACTTGTAAGAAAATTATTTATATGCGCAGACAAAAAGGTATGTAAAAAAAAAAAAAAAAAAATCAAGAAAACTGACTTATTTACAATACTATTTATGTAGAGCTTCTGAAGAAGGGCCGCACCTGGACCCGAAACGTCGAGCAAATGAAATAAAAATCTATTTTCAAAACAAAAACGATCGGTGTTTTCCTGAAAAAATACCAAAAAATCCGTCATCTATATCAACCCGATCAAAAACGCAAAAAAATCAGCTGTAAAATCAGCTGTAAACTCATCTGTTACCTCCAGGGAGAAATAGGGGACACAACTACAAAATATTGAACACAACCACTACAAAGTATTGAAAACTCTTCACCACCACCATAAAACCTGAAACAAAGTCAACATGACAACCACACGGCAGCAAAACTCACCAATCAGCTTTACCGAACGCTCATCACAACTTTTTGGATCACATGCTAAAAACAATTTGACCAGGTATATGACTCAAAATAAAAAACTTGCTAAACTTATTTCGAGAAGAATTTTTTTACTCCGATGCAAAACTCTTAACATCATACCAACTCACATCAAAAACACTTGTAAACACATTAAAACTAACACAGAAAACTCGCTAATCACGCACAAATACAACAACTTACAAACTAAGACTGAAAAATCACTTCTAAACCTCGAAATTAAGGAATGTCATTGCATGATCAACAACACGACCAATCACATAACTCAATTAACCAGAAACTTATCCTCGATCATCCCTCAGAACGAATTGGAAGAATTTATTCACACTCAAAATAAACGCTTTAAAAACATAAACAGTAAGTCCAACAAATCACTAAAACATAAAATCACTTCACTACAAAATATCCAAATGCAAGAACCGGAATTCATTTTCGACGAAAACTGTGTTAAAAATTTATCTGGCACTAACTTACCAACAGAAGCAACCATAATACTGAGTCTGGGTCCAAAATTTAATATGCCTACCGACATCAATAAAAAGAAAAATGCCCTTGACCTAATTGCAGCCACAGAAAATGCAATTCATGAAATTCCGAACATCGAAAACAGAGATGATAGACGAAAGCTAATATCGAATGAGATCAATAGACACATAAAGAAATACCAAGCCAATAAAATAAATACATTTCTAAAACACTGTGAAAAAGTTACAAATACATTCTTCAAAGAGAATCCAAACCTATATAAAACCAGATCTGACAAGGGCAATCTGACGGTAGTAATGACGAGAGAAGACTACACAACCAAAATTGAACAGCTGTTAAATGATGAGAGTACATATATTTCCATAGAAAATGACCCAACCATTAAATTGCAAAGAAAAAACAATAGACTCGTTCTAAACATGGAAAACAGACACTACATTAACAAGCTAAAACGAAAACAGCTCTCCACCGATACAAGCACATGCCCCCGTCTTTACGGCCTCCCAAAAATTCATAAGCCACACATACCCATGAGACCTGTAATATCAACAATAAATAGTCCAAGTTACGATCTCTCTAAGTACATCTGCAATATTTTACAGAAAACGACCTCCGACAGTACACGCAATATAAAAAATACAAATGACCTAAAGGAATTCCTGGACAACATACTACTACAGCCGAACGACATTGTGATATCACTAGATGTAGAATCATTATACACAAATGTTGACATAGAACTGGCGTTAAAAATTATTGAAACGAAATGGTCTACTATAGAAACTCTGACACCAATAGACCAAGATCTGTTCAAATAAATAGTCATTTTCTGCGTTATGGAATGTAACTACTTCTCACATAATAACAAATTCTATAAACAAAAGTACGGTCTAGCGATGGGTAATCCACTTTCAGGTATCTTAGCAGAAATGGCATTAGATTTTATAATTGATGAAGCCTTAAAACAAACTGAAATAGAACCAACTTTTTTAAGAAAGTATGTGGACGACATTATTTGCGCTATACCCAAGGACTCAGAAATTCACTTTGTTAATAGCTTCAATAACATACACCATAGATTTAAATTCACAATTGAAAAAGAAATTAACAATAGCATCCCCTTTCTTGACATGCGATTACATAGAACAAGGAATCAACACATTATCACAGACTGGTATTGCAAACCTTGTAGCTCTAATAGGATTTTAAAATATTATTCAAACCACCCGCATAACACTAAGATAAACACAGCACAATCCCTCGCCAGCAAAATCTTTAAAGTAAGCAACAAAAAATTCCTACAAAAAAACACCGGAATCGTTACAGACATCCTAATAAAAAACAACTATCCATCAAATATAATCCACACAATAATAAAAAGAGCTATAAGAAACAACCATTTCAACAATCTCAACAATTCGATACCCACACTGAACAACGCAATAATATTAGATAATACCAATCCTATTTATACGTCAATCCCGTTTATATACCCACTATCCCTAAAAATCGCGAAAATAATTAAAACCGGGAATAACCACATAAAAATAGCCTTCAAACCAATAACTAAATTAAACAACAATTACACAAAAACCAAGGATCCGATACCTACACAAGAAAAAAACAGCGTTGTATACAAGGTCGAATGCGAGAACTGCAACGCTGCGTACATCGGACAAACATAAAAAAAGCTTAAAACTAGATTATCACAACATAAAGTGTATATCAAAAAGAAAGCACCGCGATCAGCACTATCATCCCACTCAATAGAAACAGGACATGTATTTTCTTTCGATAATGCAAAAATAATAGACACGGAGAATAATAGGAAAAAACGAGAACTAAAGGAAGCATGCCACATATACGTTAATAAAAACAGAGTTATAAACATAAGACAGGACACAGAAATAATAAATAAAGAATATAAATACATACTGAGCAAATTAAAACCATAGTATTAGTCACTTATATAAACGTTTTCTTCTCGACAACAGCTCACTTTCATATTGTCCTCGTAGCATGTACTCGTAAATTGCTTTTTGTTTTTGTTTAAAGTTTGTTTGAAGTCTATTTTAATTTATTAACAATGTATTTTATTTTATTTTTATTTTAATGTAATCAGTTGTTCTATTCTGTATAATTGTTATTTATTATTACTTTTAAGAAAATTATTTATATGCGCAGACAAAAAGGTATGTAAAAAAAAAAATTTTTTCAAGAAAACTGACTTATGTACAATACTATTTATGTAGAGCTTCTGAAGAAGGGCCGCACCTGGACCCGAAACGTCGAGGAAATGAAATAAATATCTATTTTCAAAACAAAAACGATCAGTGTTTTCCTGAAAAAATACCAAAAAATCCGTCAGTTATATGAGTAGTAAAATTATTTAAATATAGTCTTGTAGATTAGAATCTAGCAATAAATCAGTACATCTAATACGAATTTTTTTATATATATACGTTATGAAATTTCTTGGGTTATAAAGAACGACACACAAAATAAAGGGAGTAATTTATAAATGGAAATATTCAAGAATGCATTCACTGAATTAAGGAAATTACAACGCAAAGTTCTTATGAAGACACTACACTACAACAATGCAGCTTGTCAAACTGACTTCCACAAACGCGAAATCAGAATCACTGATGTAGACGAACAACCGGTCAAAATTCTGATAACGGGCAAAGAGTCCCTGAAATTCAACGTTTAACTTTCAGAACAATTAATATAAAATGAAAAAGAGCTCACGCAAGCTTTCAACACAACTCAGATTGAGCAATCTTTTGCAACAAGAATATTTCAATAATGATGAGGTCTAATCAAATCCACATGGATTATGATATTGAAATTGTGTACAAACAGGGAAAAATAGATACAAATGCAGATGCCCAATCAAGAATAAAAATGGACTCTGAGAATTGATACCAAGTGAAATAAACAGGATACAACTTGATACAGCGTACGCACAAGAGAATGCGATAGACAAAAGTTTGCCTGCTATATATAAGAAAAGGTTAACCGTTCAGTACAGCGATAATCCTGCATTTAACTCTGGTTACATCATGGAGAAGCTGATACAAAAGATGAACGAAAATAATAATAAAGACTTAGCACTAGCAAAGGACGATGCTATATTGAGATAAATGAATTTAAAAAAGAAATTCAATAAGCTGCAGCAGAATGCTAAATGTGGTAAAGCAACACCACTGAAGATAATACTTTATGAACCCCCAATAAGGATCAGGCATCCAAAGATTGAAAAATAATTAGTAAAAGAATACCATGACAATAAGTATGGTGGACACGCTGGAATTAAACGCTGCAATAAAGGCACATATGGAAACCTTTACAAAATGATAAAGAAGTACATAAACAACTGTGATAACTGTGCAAAGAACAAATTCAAAAAGTACGCAAGTGAACCTCTAGTGATTACGGACATACCAATCAGTAGTTGCAGAAAGATCTCAGTTAAGACACTAGGACCTCTGAGAATATGTATTTACATACATTCAAACGCTACAATACGAATCAACAAAGTTCGTAGATATATCTAAAAAAAAAAAAAAAACCGGCTCAAGACTAAGTAATCTAATGAAATGTAAATTTAAATAAAACAATCTTAGGAATAATATAGCACAAACACCATAAATATATGTATAATAGTTAAACTAAAATCTTTAACCACACACAAGAAAGCTGAAACTAAGTAAAACCTATCATGATAGACTACGTAATCCTATGAAAATAATAAATAGCATAAAATAAGTACATAGATAGAAAGCAGAATATGTTTAGAATAATTATATAAATAAAGATTAGAATATGTATAACTTAATTATATAAGATTATGTAAAAAATTTTTTTTTCCTTTAAGAGTGAGGATGTAAAGCCATGACCACGGTCAACAAAAGTAAACAGAAATCAGAACGAAAAAGAAATCGAAAACAAACAAAGTTTGCTCGACCTCAAGAAGTATTTGCAACGCAAGCAATTTTTCATTAAAATATTCATACCTGAAGTCATTGCTTTACAATATCGATACATTGTGACTCATTCAGAAATTGTGTGATCAGAAATGCTGACACTACAATTTCTGATTATTAGTTTATATATTGCAAATCTGCAATAATCCCCCCTTCAGAATTGTAAAGAAATACTGATTCCTTTGTAATAGATTTATGTAAATAAGCAGTTATTGTTCAATAAAAATTAGACCTAATCTGACTATCGAAAGGTGTCTTTTCATTTCTCAAAATATAACATCGGCATACTCTACCATCACGCTATTACAGTGGCATACTCTGCCTTAGCAACATCGCCATACTGTATTATAAAGCGGCTTATTCTGCTTTTAAATACAAACATCGGCATACTCTGCAACACATACTTCATTGGCATACTCTGCCTTAAATAATATAACAAGAGAGGCATATTCTGCCATAGAAGGAACTCTGGCATATTCTGCCATTTAATATCATTATAACAGCTGCTTCTTATCCATCCAAAAATATGTATGGCGGCGCTCTGCCTCTTCAGCATAACTCCGATACAAGTCATGACGAATAAATAAACATGGACAAATCATCGTATAACATCAGAACAAGCTTATTACATGGCGATCAAAATAATATTATTACGTGGCGACACTGCCAGGATAGATAATTGTACGACTTCAAAAACAATAATAATATTATTACACTAGAAATCGAAGTTTGGTAATTGGACAATAGTTAAAAAGACGGCTCGAAATATTTGACCGATTGCTAGTCGTCATAGCTACAGGATGAATCAGTTATCCGATTGTTTGGAAGTTCCTGATTTGGTATCAAAGGAAAATGGTCGAGTGCACTTCTGAGCCTTTGAGCCATGTTGTTTGTGATACCAACAGATTGATTTATATGTAGTCTACGCTTTTCGAATTGATTTGTTTCCGACGAACACTTGGAGACCTACTGCGATTTCGATTCCACATTCTTAAATTCCGAATGTCTTCTTTAAGCTTGTGTATTTCTCGCCGTGCTTGATTCAACTATTCCTTGATGAATTGTGTTTCGCTGTTGTTCGACTGATTTTGTTTTGAAAATTTCTGTATGGAGCTAATCGAAGGACTCCGACTAACCTCCTAGACTTTGTCTGCCAATTCAACCTGTTTATCCAGTGGTTGATCACTAGCTACGGTCAGTGGGACTGCAACTGAAGAAGGTAGTTTCCTAAGTTCCTCCTCTTTTGTAACATTTTTTACATAAAACTGAGATTCTACAGCATAGAAGCAAGCACTAGGTGCCTTGTCCCAAAAGGGGGAAGTACTACGTGCGCAATCTCAAAAGGTTCTTTGCTGACCATTGTCATTATCGTTTTTCTTTGGTTCGGTCATTTCAGATCAATATCGAGATTAAGATTTTTTTTTGCTTTTTCGCTCAACTATCGATATCCGAATATTCGAACAAAGTTTTTGTCAGAGGTTTAATGTCAAAAGCTTTTTGATAAACAGCACCAATTAGGAAAGCTCAACACTCCCGGTGCTAAGAAACTCAATTTATATAGATGCACAAATTATGTAAAAAAAAGCTTTGATCATTTCAAAATCTGTAAATTAAATTTCTAAAATATTTGATTCATTCACAAGCTAGAAATTCAATTTTTAAGTTGTTTAAATTCAATATGGAGATTATACTAAGTCTAAATTGAAATTTTAAAGTTTAAATCTATGATACTTAAATGTCTATGTAAGAGTTTTTAGGAAATTTATATTTGAAAAAACAAAACAAAAAAATTTGTAATGTACTAAATATAAAAAATTTTTTTCACCAAAAACTAACTCAATGTGCTGCCTTCCAATATTAATAAGTGATTTATCGTGCCAGTTATACAATTCACTGTAAAGGAGTGCTGCGTCGTAATCAGCGATGTTCCAAATGAATGTAATTATATGAAGTAATTATTGCTTCACCGAATTGAAAAATGCAATTCCAGTTCGGAACGGAGTGATGATTCTGTGTTCTGATGTAGATATGTACTACGCTGTTATTGTTGTCACTTGCCGCTGTGATTGTCTGGATTTTTTTTTTGTGCCGAGATTGTACCGTAGAGCTCTTAAAGCATAAATAAACATGGACAAAGCATGTACAAATCATCGTGTAACATCAGAACAAGCTTATTACATGGCGATCAAAATAATATTATTACATGGCGACCCTGCCAGGATAGATCATTGTACGACTTCAAAAACAATAATATTATTACATGGCGACCCTGCGAAACGAACCATCAGTGGAGAATTTTTGACCCCACCGTACGTAAGGGGACGGAGCCAAGACGTATAATATGCAACAAGAAACGGGCAACGGAAAAAGTAATATGCAATAGACAAACAGAAGAAGGAACATGTAAAAAACAAATAATAGAAACTACATTGGAATAAAGGTATATACCTACTACAAACAACAAAATACCAACTACAAAGATTCTGGAATACGTGCAAAAACAATAGAAGTAATCACCAAGCCACTGCAGAAAATAGAAAATAAATACACGCCCACAGCAATAAAAAATGAAAATGTTCCAGCTTACATACCATCTAGAATAGAAGTACCTGTAAATAACTCACTCAAGATCATTAAAACCAACAGCAGTATATATACTTTCTACACACAAAAACTCAACAAGGAGAACAATGAGCTTACAAGAAGCAACACAAAGTAATCCCACAACTGGTCCCAAAGCGATTACGATCGCGCAACATAAAGAAAAGCAGAAATCAGTAAATCAACTGAAAAAAAAACAAAAACAAGGAAGAAAAAGGGGCGGTATAGCATTATAGAATCATTCTGAAAACTACAAAAACACAACTTAAAAAAAAAGTTAAATCAAAAAGGTCAAATGGGAAAGCCACAATCAAAGGAAGTGATTGTAACCCAAAAAGTAGCAGCAGCAGCGAGAAGTCCGGTAGTGCAAACAATTTCAATTCACGACGTATTGCACGAACCAACTGCTGAGACGATTGTCATCATAATAATATTGATAACAGGTGCAAGCTATGTTGGAAGAAGACTTCTAAAAAAAATACATAGACACCAACATTAAGAAAAGCGTAGGCACTATGGCTAGCGTCTAGTAGATAGATATTCGAGTAGAGTATAGCTTTAACAGATTAATTTTTTTTTACATTCGTGTTTATAGATTTTATAGATAGCTTTTAGAGATAGAATTGTAATATTTTTAAAAAGGTTTTCTTTAATGTAACATATCATATTTCCTTTAGATTTATAAATAGCTTTAAATTTATTTTATATAAATAGAGACTGACAAAATAACCAGAAATTAAAACAGTTATAGATAATTTTGATGGGTAGCGTTGAGCTTAAAATAATAAATAAATAAACAAATATATAAATAAATAATAAATAAATAAATAAATAATAAATAATAAATAAATAAATAAATAGACAGTTATATGAGTAGTAAAATTATTTAAATATAGTCTTGTAGATTAGAATCTAGCAATAAATCAGTACATCTAATACGAATTTTTTTATATATATACGTTATGAAATTTCTTGGGTTATAAAGAACGACACACAAAATAAAGGGAGTAATTTATAAATGGAAATATTCAAGAATGCATTCACTGAATTAAGGAAATTACAACGCAAAGTTCTTAAGAAGACACTACACTACAACAATGCAGCTTGTCAAACTGACTTCCACAAACGCGAAATCAGAATCACTGATGTAGACGAACAACCGGTCAAAATTCTGATAACGGGCAAAGAGTCCCTGAAATTCAACGTTTAACCTTCAGAACAATTAATATAAAATGATAAAGAGCTCACGCAAGCTTTCAACACAACTCAGATTGAGCAATCTTTTGCAACAAGAATATTTCAATAATGATGAGGTCTAATCAAATCCACATGGATTATGATATTGAAATTGTGTACAAACAGGGAAAAATAGATACAAATGCAGATGCCCAATCAAGAATAAAAATGGACTCCGAGAATTGATACCAAGAGAAATAAACATTACCACACGTAATATGGCGAAAAAGCAGCAAAACGGAATGGAGAAAAGAGATTGCGTAGAAACATACCATCTCTATATATGAGAATGCACACCCATCTCCGACATAAGAAATATTGAGAGGATACAATTTGATACAGCGTACGCACAAGAGAATGCGATAGACAAAAGTTTGCCTGCTATATATAAGAAAAGGTTAACCGTTCAGTACAGCGATAATCCTGCATTTAACTCTGGTTACATCATGGAGAAGCTGATACAAAAGATGAACGAGAATAATAATAAAGACTTAGCCCTTGCAAAGGACGATGCTATATTGAGATAAATGAATTTAAAAAGGAAATTCAATAAGCTGCAGCAGAATGCTAAATGTGGTAAAGCAACACCACTGAAGATAATACTTTGTGAACCCCCAATAAGGATCAGGCATCCAAAGATTGAATAATAATTAGTAAAAGAATACCATGACAGTAGTTGCAAAAAGATCTCAGTTAAGACACTAGGACCTCTGAGAATATGTATTTACATACATTCTAACGCTACAATACGAATCAACAAAGTTCGTAGATATATGTAAAAAAAAAAAAAGCCGGCTCAAGACTAAGTAATCTAATGAAATGTAAATTTAAATAAAACAATCTTAGGAATAATATAGCACAAACACTATAAATATATGTATAATAGTTAAACTAAAATCTTTAACCACACACAAGAAAGCTGAAACTAAGTAAAACCTATCATGATAGACTACGTAATCCTATGAAAATAATAAATAGCATAAAATAAGTACATAGATAGAAAGCAGAATATGTTTAGAATAATTATATAAATAAAGATTAGAATATGTATAACTTATTTATATAAGATTATGTAAAAATTTTATTTTTCCTTTAAGAGTGAGGATGTAAAGCCATGACCACGGTCAACAAAAGTAAACAGAAATCAGAACGAAAAAGAAATCGAAAACAAACAAAGTTTGCTCGACCTCAAGAAGTATTTGCAACGCAAGCAATTTTTGCTATGCAAGCATAATTCTTCATTGATAAAATATTCATACCTGAGGTCATTGCTTTACAATATCGAGACGTTGTGACTCATTCAGAAATTGTGTGATCAGAAATGCTGACACTACAATTTCTGTAATTAATTTTGTATATTGCAATTCTGTAATAATCCCCCCTTCAGAACTGTTAAGAAATACTGATTCTTTTGTAATAGATTTATGTAAATAAGCAGTTATTGTTCAATAAAAATTAGACTTAATCTGACTATCGAAAGGTGTCTTTTCACACACACACACACCCACGCACACACTATGCCATACCAAAATGTCTTCTACCAGGCGATATTCAGTACCATGTTATTAAATTAGCAACAACAACAACTAACGTAGGTAGATATGTTAGCTTAGATAAGAAATGGCCTAATTTTCGATCTTCAGGTGTAATGCTCCTAATTTGATTCATTGAATATACAATTCATACAGCCGAATAATGTAAACAAAATCGCAGTCGAATAATGTAAACAAAATTCTCACAGACCCGAGTAAAGTAAACAAATTGAAAGATTCTCAATAGCTGAAAAAAAAAACAACAACTGATATGTTGTCTTAGATGAGTATTGAAAATTTCTTTTGCTGAAAAAAAAAAAAAACAACTGCGGATTAAAAAGGCAAGAGTGATCATGATATCTAAAAAATAGATCACGGCTGCTTGTAAGAAGTAGTAGAAATTAAAGCCTCGGTGGCTAGGTGGCTGGTAATTTGATACTGCCAAGTAAAGTAAACAATGCTTTTGCATCTAGGAGTGCGTATTGAAAAGTCATAAGTTTTATGAAAAATTGTTTTTATTTTAAAGTTTCTTTTTACAAAAATTGGTTTTTATTTCCAATAAAATTTCTCATTACAAAAGTATTTCTTATAGCACATTGCCCAATATGAACTTGACAAGATGGTGCATTTGTGTTAATCTCTATTAGTTTTCCACAGTTGTATTCATCTTCGACGTTGATAATGATTTCACCCTCTCCAACTATCTTCTGCATCCAATGAACTTTTTCAGCACCTTTTACATATATGGTTTTGTTACGAAGCAGTAGTTCAACTATAGTGTACAGCTTGTGATACGGTATGTAGCCATCATCCCAGCGGAATCCATGAAAATTGTGTTGAAGCCATTTTACTTGTCTCTTTTCCACTGAAGTCAAATCTTTGTATCTGAACGGTGGTTGAAATATAAAGTGTTGCATCTGGTTTTCATTGGTTAAAATTGCCAGTTCTTTAGTGATAAATTCATTGAGGTTTGTTTTGAATCCTTGGACGTCTACGACGATAGCCATATTCTTAATTTAACTTTCTAATTTCACTTGTCAGCGGACTGTATTCCACTATTCGATCGTGGAGAAGCAGGCAATATGCTGTTGTATTAGCCGGTATATTTTCAGATGTCTTGAATTCTAGCCTTATATAAACATTTCCAGTTTTTATTGTTTCATTTTGATGTTAGCAATCAATGACAGCAATTGGAACATCGGTTTTAAACTTCTCCCATGTGAGGAATGGCTGATACTGATGACCATAGTATGATTGTGTAAACTTGATATACATCTCATACAGAAATGCGTATCTATTCATATCAAATTTCAAATTCAAATCATCATAGGGATATGATTCTGAGTTCAAATGAACTGTAACATCGGTGAGTTTGCAGTGATCAAACTTGCTTGCATCTCTGGTTTTATCATTCCTTCGATCCGTTTGTAATGCTAAGATGATTTCTCCAGTTGAGTGGAAATCTTAACTGACCAGGTTTGATGCGTGGATTCTGGCAGTACTGGATACTCATATATGTCCCAGCTACGGAATGGTATTTTTATTGGGCGACATTTCCCGATAATTTTAAACTGTTGCAGCTTTTCATCATCGGATACTGTAACATGTGGAATGCTCCATTGAAGTTTGGTAATTTCAATTTTCACCTCATCTGTGGCTGATATAATGGCATTATCGTCTGTCCTGCTTCGGATCAATATGAGTTCATGTTTGGAATTTATAAGAATTTTCTTGTAATGTTCAGCTAATCCCAATAAATATTTCAGAGGTATAAAATAGTTAAACAGTCCATTGGCTGGTATAACGGATGAATCTGGTGACCAACTGCCGTTGAGTAGTATCCTGCTTACATTTGCATTTAGTAGTTTTTTAATGTTGTTGCAATCCCAAGATTTCTTGTACGGTCGATTTCAACTGCATTCAATTCATAGCGTATTTCCTCAAAAAGAAATGGTAGAGCGTTGTTAGCTAATTTTGCGTTTGCTGAAACGGTTCCATCCAGCTTAGTTAGTGACCCCTCAATGTAAAGAAAACTCCTGCTCTGTAGAAGGTTAGTAGTTGCGCTATGTTCATTCTGGATCACTTTTCCCATACAAAAAGTGCAATGTAGAATCCACTATTTTGATGGCTCTGGACCGGGGTTCTGCGCCACTGAGGGGGATTCCGTCTAGTGGTGTACGTGACAGGGCATGCCTGGAGGATTCCTTTCCTACCGTCTGGCTGACCAGGAGATGACATTAACTTTTTAGCAATAATTCAAGTTTTTTTTTTTGCCCATGGTGTTCTGCGCCTAAATGTATGCTTTTTTATTATGATTTTGCTGTTTTCAAGTGTTGCACCTAAATGTGGGCTTTTGGTTTTGAACTAATATTAGTAATAATTAAAACGCTATGCTATTCTTTTTCATACCAATTGATTCTAGGAGGTGCCAGCGGATAGGGTATTGGTACTGTTGGGAAACAAAATTTTCATTAGAAATCCTCTACGGGCTATGGTTCTCGAGATATTAGCAATTTTACCTTTTTAGATATAGTTAATATTAGTAATAATTAAAGTTAACGCAATGCTATTCTTTTTCATACCAATAGATTCTAGGAGATGCCAGTGGATAGGGTATTGGTACTGTTGGGGGACAAAATTTTCATCAGAAATCTTCTACGGGCTATGGTTCTCGAGATATTAGCGATTTTACCTTTTTAGATATAGTTAATATTAGTAATAATTCAAGTTAACCCTATGCTATTCTTTTTCATACCAATAGCTACTAGGAGTTGCCAGTGGATAGGATATTGGCACTATTGGGGGACAAAATTTTCATCAGAAGTCCTCTACGGGCTACGGTTCTCGAGATATTAGCGATTTTACCTTTTTACATATAGTTAATATTAGTAATTGATAAAATGTGATGTCTTGTGCTTCGCTGAAAACTAGTGTTGCGTATTCGGGGCTTTGCTGCCGACGTAACTCAATCACCAATATGGAACTTTAATATCTTAACACCGCCCAGCTTTTGGGTTTAAGACGTTTTGGGTAAGCGAGGACACTTATGTTTTGTCTGAGCAAAGACAAAAGGACATTCCACAATAAAACACACTTCTACGTATCCGTATATGTACTCAGGCATTTATTCTGTTTCTTGTCTGTTTTTTTTTTTTTGTTTTATTAGTAACACTTTCAGGCGTACAATTTGTTTTATTAAAACCAACCAATTTTAAATTAATTACGTTAACCTTCTGTAACTCGACCAAAGTATTACCGGGTTCAGAGCCACTAAATGTGAAAACAATAGTCTGTTTTGCAAGTACTCGAATGAAAACTTTCACACTCAATAATGTATTCGTGTTGCTAGATAAAGGCGAGGCAATTATCTTTTTCTCTAGTAAATTCTATTCACATTCAATTGTGAAAAACCCGAACTATAACCTTTTTTATTAATTAATATCTCCGTGCCAATTACCACGACTCAAGAGAAAGCAAACGTAACGACAAGTCAAAGTTAACTCTCTGATATTTTTTCTTCTGATCTAATTACTTGGTAATCGACAATTCACTCTCGCGAGGCGATCTTTTCGAGGCTTAAAAACGAACTCCCTGTCGACTTTTAATTTTTCATTAATTAAGTCTCGACAGTCAGGATAGGAAAATGCTTAATTAGCATTCCTATCCTGAGAAAATCATTTATCATTGGGCATGTTTAATCATGCCCACAAGAATTTCTCGCCGGACGGAGGTGAAATCCGATCCTTTCATAAATATTGAGCACCACTCCGTCGCTTTATTGCCGTGCTACTTTGTTGCGCACTTGAATTTTCATTTTTTGCTGACAAATCTTACTGAGGGTAAAATTTGTCATTGAATTCGACTTTATTTGTCGTCTTTTCAAGTGGGCTATGCGAAAAAATTGCTGATGCAACTTCTTTCGCTTGTGAAAAGATAAGCTGGTCACGTTGTTAAAAATGTGATCAGCTTATTGAGCCCTTTTATGACTTGATTTTAATTTTCTTTAATCAATATGGTGATTTTAGGTATTTTTTATTATAATGATACCCAGGGTTTTGGTTGTATATTGTGTATACAACAAACCTTCCCCCTGTGAAAAAGAGAGCTATTCTTTGGAGAGGAATAGCTATTCTTTGGAGAGGAATAGCTCTCAGGGAAAAGATAGGCAAATTTTTGGCTTGGTATGGTCCCAACCCCTTGCGAAAACTTGGTCGTTACAATTACTTATTACCATTCCGTATTTTACATGAAATTTTTTTTTTTTTACGTTTTTGTTTTATACTAGATTAGTGTTGTTAGCCTAATATTATTTATTAATATATTTTGTAATTACTAATTTTCTAGTGAGAAGGATATCTGAATATATATATTTTATGATTATCCTATTTTCTATATGATATATATATATATATATATATATATATATATATATATATGTATTTTGTTTTATACAAATTTATTTTGCTATATGCACGTATGTGGTTTTGACACCATATTTCTACAATGCTAGGAGTTATACACTATCCCAAAAAAATCCTTTTCCTTAATTAAGGTTATAGTATATGGTATACCCCATTCTAAGATTGGTTTTAATTTATCTTACTTACTAATAATAACCATGTAATAGTATATATATATATTTATATGTATATGTTTTTTTTTTGTTTTACAATTTTATTATAATTAAATTTTTTTTCTGTCTATATTTATTTATTTATTTTTGTTTTTCGTTGTTTTTTTTTTTATTTTATTCTCTCTCCTATTGGGATTTACATTGTATTTTATGTTTTTCCTAATACTAGTACCTTGTTTTCATCTATTTTGAGTGACGGCTAGTGGTTGTTAGATAGTGACCTTTTAGAACGAGTGACCTTACGAAGTGGAAATTTTATACCACTTGCACCGATCTTGTATGTGGTAGGGTGCGGATCCTTTTGAGAGGGGTAGGTTTGATTATTTCGATTTGTTCGATTTGCTCCTCCGCCTCAGGGTTTTTTTCAGATTTGCGGAAGCGGTAATTTTTAATAACTGGGCCTAGCCATTTGGTGACTAGGTATAGCACCATACATGTGATGATAACGCCAGTTAGGGAAACTGAAGTTGTTGCTAGTACATGTGTAGGGTGGTTATTTAAGTGAGGCGTTATGTTTGTTAATTTTTTGTCCAGCTCTTTTAATGACTGGGTACCTTTCAGGATAAGATTATCCGTATCATCTCCTGAATATAGTTCTGTTTTAATATTTTCTATTTTGGACTCATGGTTAGTTATGTTCAGAAATTGGTTCACTATTCTTTCTAGTGAGGCTGTGTTTGGGAAATACGTAGGCTGTCTGAGACTTAAATTTTGGATATTCTCTGCCTCATAGTGTAGGATTTGCGATCCCACTTGTAATTGGCAGGGATGGTTGATAGTTATTATCCCTTGGCCTTCTATTTTCGAAGTTAGGAATTGTTGGGTACACTGAAGGTGTACTATGGTTGGCTCTATCAACGAGAATATCCAAGAATTTGGTTTACTTAGTTTAATAAGTAGGTCTCTGGGGGGTATTTGTGCTCTGAATTGGCACTGAGGCTCTTCCTTTAATGGATTAAAGAGCAGCTTCACTACGCAT
This sequence comes from Dioctria rufipes, assembly GCA_963924295.1. Taxonomy (NCBI): domain Eukaryota; kingdom Metazoa; phylum Arthropoda; class Insecta; order Diptera; family Asilidae; genus Dioctria; species Dioctria rufipes. Next base: position 120,082,027 of record OZ002744.1, read on the forward strand.
TCCTTAGACATCGCAGCCTTTGTTACAGGAATGCCTAGCTTAGCGATGTAAGTGTCCTCTTTGGAATATTGCGTGATTTTTTTGAAGACCTTAAGATCTTGTGTTTTTAATAGTAATATGTCCTGTGTCTGTACTTGGTGTGCTACGTGCGAGTACTCTATTTCAGGTACCAAAGATTGTTTTTTATTAACCTGAATGGGGAAACTGTGTATTCGATACAACTTCATTTGTGGTAGATTGAAAATCGGAAGTTGTATTCGAATGACTAATTTGTCTTGGACTAGATGAGCTTTTGTCTCGGCTGTCTGATATAATAGAGATAGACAGTTTTGTGCATCTGGACAAGTAGCATGGGATTTGTGGTATATGTCTAGTAACTTTTTGGGAGACACCACTAGCGGGTGCAGTTGATGATTTTTGCTGGCAACTATTATATCGAGTAAGGCTTGCTGCCTATACTCAATCTCTACAATTTGTAAAGTGAGGCTAGAGATTATTTCCTGCCTCAGTTGTCTCATCAGCAATTCATCGGTGATGTTTTGCATTGTATTTACCTGGTGAGTTATTTGACGCTGTCTTTCCTGTAGGGATGTCAATGGCTTTTGGATCTGCTGTAGTGTAGTTTTGACTACACTGATCTGTTGTCTTTCCAGGTCGGCTAGTGTTTTTGTATTTGTTTCGAGCTCCTCGAGTCGACTATATACCTCTTGTTCATTAGTGCTGTCCATGGTCCCGAATAGGTAGTGCATTGCATTCCCTATTCCATCGAAGATAGATCTTGTTGATCTTGATAGTGGAACCACTTCCCGAATGGCACTTGTTCTTCTCTTGATATTTTCCAAGAGTGAATGAACGTATTTTTGTTGAACCAGGCATAACTCATCCGTTTGAAAACGATTTGAGCATAGTCGGTATACTAAATGTTCCGCCTGTTCTGCCATAAGCGTTTGGTTGTCCAGTTCCATCAGGTTGATTTCCGTTAAAACATTCCATGCGCTGTGGTATACTCGTAGTTTTCCCAGATCTTCATACAGTACTCCCGTGTTGTTTAGGGGGCTTATGGTGTAGGGATCCACTACTATTTGTCCCATTGCCAGATGGAGACAGTACATTAACACAAACATGTGTTTCATGGTCTGCAGAAAATGAAGGGTAGGCTTATTAGTCAGGTGGTCATGCATGTAATATTTAGATATAGTATCGCTTAAGTAGACGGTTGATAGTTTGTCAATTGGGAGCTTACTTGCTAAAATGAAGACGAGATAGAACAGAATCAGGGAAACTTAAAAATTCATGTTGAATCTCGTAAATATATAGGAGGGTTTTTAGTGTTAAGAGCATTGTACTTTTTCACCAAAATTGTACTGGAGAAAAAGAATTTTTAATTCACTCGTAACTACCAAAACAAGGTATGGGGAGTGTAAGATAGAGCATGCTAAACTTCATCAATTTCTCTATGAGCTTTTAAGTCGACGAGCATTGTTCCTTTTCAAAAAAAAAAAAATCTTTACTGGTAAAATGTTTAATTTACTCATAGCTACTAAAAAGTAAAAATTTATTTGTTATATGTCCCGATTTATTTGTATTTTGTTATAAGTAACAAGGTATATATGGGTACGTTTATTTAGCGTATTTTTTATTAATTTAAATAAAATTTAAGTAAAGTTGGACTTCGTGAGTCATAGGGAGTAATCCCGAGTGCGGAACCTTCAAGTAGGTAGTTGTTAGTTTAACTGGCGAAATTTTGTTTCAGTGGGACTTATTTTCTAAAGGTGTATGTACCAGTGTACTACTCGTAATAGGGCTTTAAACGGTTGTTGTGTACTACAACCTGCCGCTTGCCTATTTTTATGGTAGTGTTTGTTGGACTAGGTACATTGATTACCAGATATGGGCCAACCCAGATTTGAGACATTTTGTGTTTTCGGCTTTCACTTTTGAGGAGGACTTTGTCTCCTAGGTGGAAAGTGAGAGGTCTGACTGTTTTGTCGTAATATGCCTTTGAGCGTTATTTGCTGGCTAAGAGATTTTTACGAGCCGTGGCATATGATTTTTGTAGTGTATACTTGAGCATATGGTAATAACTTTCGTGGTTATAAACGGGTCCAGGATCCCGTTTTAAATTAGAAGGGACATCCGCTGTGAAGCCGTAAAGGCAATCCATTGGGGTTAATTTAGTGCCCTCGTGTACACTGTTATTGTACACGAATGCAGCGGTTCGTAGGAATTGATCCCATGTTTTGGGATTTTCGTCTACGATTGTACGCAGATATTCAATTAGCGGTCTATGTGCACGCTCCAGTGCTCCATTAGACTGTGGATGGTATGCGGAAGTTTGTAACTTCTTTACTTTTAGCAGTTTGCAGACCTTCTTGAATAGCTCACTCAGGAAATTAGTTCCCTGATCGGTGACTATTCTCTTTGGGATGCGATAGCGCATGACAATCTCATTGAAAAAGATTTGCGCCACCGTTACTGCTTCTCCATTTAGTATGGCATACCAATCGACAAATTTGGTAAGGTTATCTTGAAAAGTTAAGATATATTTATTACCTGATATGGTCTCTTCTAGTGGACCTAGTATATTGAGGTAAACCTTGTCGAAAGGTTGTTCTGCGATGTCCGTTATTACCATTGGCATCTTGAATTGTGGGGATGCCTTCATTGTTTGGCACTTAGGGCATTTTTTTATGTACTTTTTTATATCGCTAAGCATTTGTCTCCACCAATACTTGCGTCTGATTCTTTTATAAGTCTTCATGACACCCTGATGGCCGCCGAAAGGAGAGTCGTGGTAATCCTTTAGGATTGTTTGAACTTCCTTGGGACTTATATTCTGTTCAAGCGTAGTAGGGCGTGCTTCTTATTTTTTCTGTTATTTGGGGAAATATTTTCCTACATATCAGAGTCCATAGTCTGGTGGACTTGGGCGTTTACCGTTAAGGTGTTGCCTGTATAGTCTTCGTTTAACACTTATAGAGTGCGGCTTAATGCATCCGCATTGATATTATACTTCCCTGGTTTGTATTCGATGGTGTAGTCGAATTCTGATAATTTGTGGTGAAATCTCACCAAACGGGAAGTCGGGTCTTTAACGTTAAAGACACCTTTGAGAGGTGTTGTGACTCAGGTACCCAATGCCCCGAATCACAACCATAAGGTCCATGCACCAATATATTGCCCTATGCAATATATCGATGCATTGCAAGGATGAACCTGAAAATTAATTTTAATTTAATTCATTTACAATTTCATTTAAAAAAATTTCAAATGCATTTAAAGTTGCATTTTCATACTGCAACAAAATGCAATTTAGCATAAATTGCATTTCGTTATCAGTAATGCACTCCACTCACACGGTATACCTACCTACATGCCGTGTAAACGGATATCATTTTTCGTCGTGCAAATTGAATTGCAAATAAAAATATTCGCATATTCTCACGTACGATCTTTCATCGCCGTGAGAAAGCAAAAAGAAAAAAGCTTTTTCTAAAAGTTTTTCGTGGGTACCTGGGGGCAGCTAGCCCAAACCTCGAGGAGTTTGTTTTTCTACCGCCAAAACGGACAGTCGAGTTACGATATAGATCTCTATCCTAAAACTTTGCATTCGATTTAGCATAATATTTTAATCTTGTAATTTTATTTCGATTACTAAAAATTTCGTGCGTATTAACTAAATTATAAACTAAAGATAATAAACCTTTTTTACTCAAGTTACGAGTTTTTTGATTTTTTTCGTAATTTCAAGTCCTGTGAGTTTAATCGAAAATAAAAAGCTGTGTGTTCTCCCCTAGGAGCACGACACGCAGGCTATAACAATTGGTGGCAGCGGTGTTCCTACCCCATATCGATCAGTGCTAATTAAGACAAAAATTTCAATCTTTGAAAAAATTAATAAAATAATATATAATAAAATTCAGTGATACGCCAAGTTAAACTAGTGCTTGAAAAAAAAATTATCAAAATTAATAGAATATACCTAATAAAATAAAAAAAAAAACCCGGGTACTTAGTACTTAGAGGAATTAAAAAAATACAAGTTTAAGCGCCATAGCGCTCACCGTGGGACTCAAGGAGGCTTCATCCCTGCCTCAAAAAGACGAAAACCTCCCAGAAGGAAGCCAACAAGAAATCGTCACCCAGGACGCGTGACGTATAATCACCACCATCTTCATACATGAACAACACCCAACATCACACTAACATACTGGTACATATAAATATCAACGGGCTAATCAAAACATCTTTAAAAATACAAAAAAGAGGAAAACCTCCAGGAAATCGTCATCAGCAGCAGCAGAAAAAACATAACGGATAAAAATCAAGGTAGAAGGCAAATCCATTATTCTATGAACATTTGTTTTTTTTTTTTTATTGGCTATTATACCTATGCGTTTCTATTCATACTAATTTATTGCGGCTTCATTACAATAGTTTACATATTATATTTTTATAAGTTACGCAATATCCCAAAATTTTTTTTTATACCAACCAGAGATTCATACAAGCTGAATCCAAGCGTGAAGTACCGCAACAGAATTAAAATTGGTAATCAATTAATATTCGATTAATTATATATTTTGTTTCATACTAATTCAATAGTAAACAAATTTAAACTTAAATTAGTAGCAAGTTGCAACAATAATTAAACGTATCAGAATTGCTAAACATAAATATTAAATATCATTTTGTGATCCTCACTGTTTAAACAAACCCCAATATATATATACAAATATTACATCTTACAACCTATCCAGCAAAAACTGAATCAGCTTTTCATGGAAGCGACCTCTGCGGCAAGACTTCGTGAGCTTGTTGGTCAGAGGACTTCGAAAAAATCAAATATCGATCCCCTGCGATAGAGCTTCATAGGCCTATTGACGAGAGGAAAGAGTTTGGTTGGAATTAGCGATTTATATAACAATTCGTTTTCCTTTAACTAATCAAATATTGCATTAAAATTTTTCCCTTTTGGAAATCACTAAATAGTTCCGATTCCTATTGTTGTATTTTTCTTATATTTAACTCAGACATTTTATTTAAACATACAATTTTTTTTTAATTATAATACACTCCCTTTTTTCTTGATATTGAAAGTTTATTTAAACCTTTCTTTTACTCTACGTTCCACAATAATATATCACGCCTTTATTATTCTCAAAAGTGTACACAAATTTAATTCAAAATTTATAAATAATTAAACACACAAACAAACAAAAACAATAAGTTTTATATCAATCTGCTACTGGGCAGCATATATTGAGCATAATTATAAACTATACTTTTATCCCATCCCTTTAATCAATCTGCTGCGTAGCAGCTATATATGTACTATACAGAGTACAATTATAATAATCTTTATTTCCACGAAAAATTTTTTCATTCGTGTATAAAATTTTTATTTTCCATCGCTTCCCCTTCTAACTAATTTTTACCCACCCCTACAAATCAATTACACAAACATGACTGAAGAAACCAAATCTTTCGATGAGCTTTGCTTGTCACAAGTCCCAAAAATGGCAGAAATTAGACAAATTCTGGCCGATTATCACAGAGCGAATAAACCTAAAAGGACTTCAGATTTTACTTCTGGAAAACTCCAACAGTTGGAAGAACTATGGGCTTCATTTGAAAAAATTGAAACCCTGATTCAAGATCATGAAAATTTTACTGAAACTCATGATTATTTTAAGCAGTCATGCTATGACAAAACGGAGGACTGGTACAATCTTACAAAGGCAACTCTGTCTGATAGGTTGAAATCCATATCAGTCCACACAGAGCGCATAAATAACCGCTTTTACATTCCACCCCCCAAGAGTTCGCAGAAAACAACTGCAGCTGATACCCAAGACAATACAGACAAAGATCAATCCAACTCAGTACGGTTCAGATTGCAGGATCATAGGCAAAAGTCTATATCACGAATTATACAATCGATCAATTTTAATTCATTATCAACTGCGACACAGACATATCTGACACAAAAGATAAATTCATTACACAAATACTGGGATGATTTTGAGGCAGCGCATAGTGAAATAATTTCATATACCGGCCCTAATGATTTGGAGCATGACTATTTCAAAAATGATGTTTACGCCGAGGTAGAAACATCATACACAGACACGATAATTGCCCTTCAAGAGCAATTGGACTCTCGAATCCAAAACGCATGGAATAATACACATAACTTCACAGACCATCATCATAATGTCTCCTTTAGAGACCAATCTACCATCTTTCTATCAGAAGCTAGATCGTTAATTCCCAACTTTAATGGAAATCCCAAAGATCTTCACAAATTCATTTCGAGTTGTGATGATATATACGCGACGGCATCGACGACGAACGAAAAGCACTCCCTCCTCAGTTTAATAAGGAGTAAACTATCCGCCGAAGCATATGATGTATTCAGGTACAACCAAATATCAGATTGGTCTGAATTAAAACCTCTGTTGACTCAAACCTTCGAAGTAAAAATCTCTAGATCTTCCTTACAATCCCAATTGACCAACTCCAGACAAAGAAGAGAGGAAAGTGTAAAAGACTTTTTGCAGAGATTAAATACAACACTGTCCAAACTAAATGAAGCAACACATTCCTATACAACGGACAAGGTGCTCCTACGGTCTTTGTTAAAAGATAATGAGTGGCAGGCTGTGAGAGCAATTGAAGATGGGTTATCCAATCCACAATTACAGACCTTGGCTAAGGTACATTCCGATAAATCCTTCTCTGCACTAAAATCACATATTCTAGAACACTGATTACGTATGGAGCAGAAGCAACCCAACTTTCAAACATATAACAAGGTAAATCAAAATTCCTTTCAAAGTATAAATAACAATCTTCGTTGCTTCAAATGTAATAGACTGGGGCATGCTGCATCAAGTTGCCCAGTCATACAAAGCACCACGCAAAATTTCAATGCAGTTCCAAAGCTAAACCCCCAATTACAACGCTCTCCAGATTTTAATAAAATTAAATATCCATCACAATCTCCTTCATGTCGATATTGTCATCGAATGGGACATACAATCGAGGAATGCAGGACAAGAACTGCGAATAATAGTCGCTTTAATGACAGCCCAGGAAATCAAAATAATTTCCAAAAGGTGAAAAATACTCCACCAACAAACACGGCTGACAGACAGCCCCAAAATAGGAATTGGCAGCAACCAGTATTCCGAGAAAGTCGAACTCCACCGCCGAGATATAATAATGCCAATATCTCGGCTAGGTCACCGTCTCCAAATAGGAAGGACAGCAAAAGTCCATCGGCATCCAGGCAGGGAAACTGGATGCAGCGGGGGGTCTCATTCGGCAACCCCTCGCACATACAAACTACAGCACAAGTCCACAGGAATCCCGAGACAATATCGACGGAAAAATAGGCAGCAAGAAATTAATTCAAATCCCCGTTCAAATAAATAAAAATTCACTAACGCTTTCCTTGCCTGTCGACATCTGTTCTGCTCCGAAGCTAACCTTTTTGATTGATACAGGAGCAGAGATCAGCTTAATTAAACTCCATCCACTGAAACCAGACAGTATCTGCTACAGAGATGCTGTCTGCAATATAAATACATTGTTTACAGAGTCAACTTCTACAGAAGGACTCATCTTCGCGAAATTAATTCTGGAATCTGCGCAAAATAACTCCATCCTAGAGCACCCATTTCAAATTGTGGGAAAAAACTCCATCCTCTCATACGATGGCCTACTTGGTCATGACTTTTTATCTCGATACAATGCTAGTATCAATTATAAAAATAAATACATTTCTTTAGAAATAAACGATTCAAATAAATCTTATCCGTTCGAAGAATATTATTCCAATTATCCATACGTTTATTTGAAAAGCGAAGACCCAGAAAAGAGGTCTCAAACAAAAAGTCTTTTATATACGGAGATAACATTCTCCGATATAAATACTAATAAAAATCTATCTCCATCAATTGCTTCGAAAAGCAATGCAAATCGATCGCCAGCTAATGCTTCACAAGATATGAAGCAAGAGCGTAAAAGTATATCTCCATCTACAGCCGCACAAAAGGCTACATCTAGTAAAATTTTATCTCCTTCATCAATAAATTCACAAAAAGTGAATTCCAAGATAAAATCAAAGAAGTCAAAGAATTTCAATAAAGTTTTATCTCCTTCAAATTCGATCAAGTCGGAATCATCGTATAACTCCTTCCAAATTCCACAAAAGTTGGAATCATATCTCCTTCCTTTTAAAAATCCGAAAGAATCGGATAAATTAAATAAAATTAAAATTCCGGCTCGACCAGAGTTCATTATTGAAATTCCAACTCCTTCTATTCAAAATCAATCGATCTGTTTTAAGAAGGAAATAAGGCCAGGTTTATTTCGCGGAAACTCGATCGTCGAACCAGTCAACGGTATGGCAAAAGTCCTAATCCTTCAAACAAATGAGGAGGACGCCGATCTGGCACCTTACGAGGTGAACCCAGTTTACCAAGACTTAGACGACTTTGTGGTCATCTCCACAGACTCTGAAAGAGATCCAATTAAGGGCAGAATAATTAAACTACAAAACCTTATAAAATTGGAACACTGTAATTCAGAGGAATCTGAGAGTATTCGCAATATCTGTAGGGAATTCAACGATCTCTTCTTCATAGAAGGGGACTTCCTTTCATATACAGATGCGATTACCCACAAAATCGAGACCCTCCAGGACAAACCGCCAATTTATACCAAGCCTTATAGACTTCCTGAAGCAAGCCGAACTGAAATAAATAGGCAAATACAAGAAATGCTTGAGTCAGACATCATCAGACCTTCACATAGTCCCTGGAACTCTCCACTTCTCCTGGTTCCTAAAAAACCAGATGAGAATGGAACCAAAAAGTGGCGAGTAGTGGTAGACTTTCGTCGTATTAACGACATTACTATTGGCGATGCGTACCCACTGCCTAATATCACTGATATATTAGACCAGTTGGGGAAGTCGAAGTATTTTACCACACTCGACTTAGCCAGTGGATTTCACCAGATAAAAATGGACTCGAAGGACAGGGAGAAAACTGCCTTTAGCACACCCTATGGCCACTAGGAATACAATCGTATGCCATTTGGTTTAAAAGGAGCCCCTGCTACTTTTCAACGAGCCATGAACAATGTTCTATCTGGACTTCAAGGCATCTATTGCTTCGTATACATGGACGATATTGTAGTCCATGGATACAATCTCAAAGATCACAATTCCAGACTCACAGCAGTATTTAGCCGTCTCCGCAACTTCAACCTCAAGCTTCAACCCGACAAGTGCCATTTCCTAAGAAAGGAAATTATGTATTTAGGGCACATAATTACAGAAAATGGAGTCAAACCAGACCCAGCAAAAACCAAGTCAGTTCAGTCATATCCCAGACCCAAGAAGGAAAAAGATATAAAAGCCTTCCTTGGTTTCGTCGGCTACTATCGCCGCTTTATACCAAACTTTTCAAAAATAGCTAAACCACTTACAAATCTTTTAAAGAAAGATATCCCTTTCAAGTTCGACGCTATTTGTGATGAAGCATTTTGCGAATTACGCAAAAAACTTATTACATCCCCAATTCTATCATATCCCGATTTTGACAAAGAATTTTTTGTCACCTCCGATGCCAGTGACTACGCCATCGGAGCTGTTCTTTCACAAGTTGATGATCAAGGAGATCATCCAATCGCCTATGTGAGCCGAGTTCTCAATGGTGCAGAGACTCGTTACTCAACAATAGAAAAGGAGCTCTTAGCTATCGTTTTCGCAGTTGAGCAATTCAGACCATACGTTTATGGCAGACAGTTTACAATTATAACTGACCATAAACCATTAGTATGGCTCATGAATCTGAAAGATCACTCCTCAAGACTGATGAGATGGAGAATACGTCTTGAGGAATATGACTACAAGATAGTCCATAAATCAGGTAAGCTCAACACAAATGCAGACGCTCTCAGTAGAGCTATTCCAGATAGTAGCGAAAATTTCACGGAACCTACCACCTGCGTAAATGTGGTAACAAGGAATCAAGCTAGAGATCAGGCAAATCTGGACACTCCCAACACAAGTGTCGTTAATCAAAATCCAAGTCCATCACAAGTGAACAATTCCTCAGTCATTATAACTGACACAAATTTGCCATTACTATTGACTAAAAATGCGAATCCTAAATTTTTCATCTTGCCAATGCAAGATACAGAACTTGAAAGAGTGTTGGATTCGAAATTAAAATTTTCAGATAAATCCCCACTTTTAGAAACTGAACTGAACTTCTTCAAGAAAAAAGACTCCACAATAATTATATCAAAAACTAATTTACCTTGTCGATCCCAAAGAGATAGATTAGACCTCGAAAAGATTTTAACTGAGATCTGCTCATATACAGAAGCAAATCAGTTAAATCAATTAAATATCTCCTTCCCAATTTTAGATGCACAAAACCTTCTAATAATTAAAAGCATTTTTAACCAGGTCTTCACTGCTAAACAAATAAACATTAAACTCCATCAAGATTCTATTAAATATTTATCCGACATTAATGACATCCAACAAGTTTTGAAAGATTTTCACTCATTACCAACGGGAGGCCATCAAGGCGTTTCCCGTACAAATAAAAGAATTAAAAAGCAATTTTACTGGCCTGGCATGTCAGACGACATCGTAAAGCATGTAAGGAAATGTAAACTTTGTCAGGTGAACAAAGTATCCAGAAACCTTAAAATTCCAATGAAAATCTCAAGCATTAGCTCCAAACCTTTCGAAAGAGTGTACCTAGATGTTGTAGGACCTCTCCCAATTTCTCATTCTGGAAACAAATACATCCTTGCATTTCAAGATGACCTTTCAAAATTTTCTGAGGCTATTCCCATAGTCGACACCGAGTCTAAGACATTAGCGGAAGCCTTCACGACAACAATAGTTTGTCGACATGGTATTCCAGAAAGTATCCTCACAGATCAAGGTTCTAACCTCATAAGTGGCATGTTCGCCGAGGTATCTAAATTACTAAGAATAAAACGACTTAAAACTACTCCATATCACCCTCAAACGAATGGTGCATTGGAAAGAAGTCACAGAACCTTAGCAGAATATCTCCGATCTTATGTTGCAAAAGATCCACAAGACTGGGATACATGGATTCCTTATGCCATGTTTGTATATAATACAACCCCTCATTCGAGTACTAATTATACTCCTCGCGAGCTCCTATACGGATTCCCAACCGAAATCCCAAATAATTTAAAATCATCTCCAACCGTTTGCTATAATTACGACAATTACGCAAACGAGCTAAAAGCGCGTCTACAGCATAGTTTCAAAATAGCTAAAGACATAGCCATGGCCAATAAAGAAAAATCCAAACTACAATATGACAAAAATTCCGTCCAAAAATATTTTATGGTAGGCGATAAAGTCCTACTTAAGAGCAGGGTCAGAGATAATAAGTTCTCACCATTATGGTCAGGTCCGTATGAGATAATGGAGATTAATTCCCCCGAAAATTCCACCATCAGAATCAATAATAAAAATAAAAGAGTCCACAACAATGACTTAAAACTGTTCTCAGAGTAAAAAACTTCATCATCTTCAAATATCATTCACAGATATTATCATGGTGTCATCTTACAGGTTTCCAAAATGATGCATATAGCATTCATTCTAATTTTCATCCCCATAATCTACGGCTCAGGAATAGAGGTAAAGCAGCTAAATGCTAGTGCAGGGATTTACTTCGAAGAGATTGGCAGAGCCAACCTCTACACCAACGAATGGAAAATCATCACCTATTACGACCTAGCGAATTTTAAATCAGAATACAACAACATCCAGTTCATAGCCCAACAAATTACAGCGACCTGCCAGAAACTGGACAAACACTCAGCCTTGAGCCACACTTGTAACGGTACGTTGTTACAAATAAATCTTATATTAGCAAACATAGAATATAAGAATATGTTACTTGTGACCCAAAATAGAAAACAAAGAGCACTTTTCAATGCTATAGGCTCAATCTCTAAAGCTCTTTTCGGCACATTGGACGAAGATGATGCCAAGAATTATGACGAGCAAATCCGTAACCTCACCCTTAACCAAAACTTCCTCCTATCACTTATGAAAATCCAAACTGCGATAATCGAAGCAACCGCAAATGTTTTCAACAAAACTAAAGCCGCAATTGAAAAGGAATTTATGGTCATACATAAAAAACTAATATCAGTGCAGATAGCCACATCATTGATGGAAAACAGAACATTGGATAACAAAATATCCATTGAACTTGAATCCCTTATTTCCCTAGTTTCGTTAATGACATTCAGATACCAAAATACCCAGTCGGAATTAATAGACATTCTAACAGATTCAAGACACGGAAAATTTCACCCTACACTCGTATCACCTAAACAAATAGAGGAACTTTTATTAAACATCAGGCAAGAATTACCAAATTCACTGATGCTTCCTATAAATTCCAGAGACAATATTTTATCAAAAATTTACAAATTAAGCACAATATCTGCAAATATTTTCAACAATAAGATAATTATTGAGCTCCGAATTCCACTTCCGTTCAAGGAACCATACCAGATATTCAAGGCAATGCCGTTACCGACACTCCTTAACGAATCGTTCATATATATCGAACCAGCAAAGGAATACATATTAATAGATTACAATCGCGAACATTTTGTTGAATTAACGCTTGAGGATATTCATAATTGCGCAACGTAGGACCATATGCATTTCTACTGCAAAATTTCATTCCCCATCCTAAGCACAAATACAAGAACAGATCAATGTGAAGTGAATCTACTAAAGAAGGAACCTATTACACAAAAGTGTAAAATTCTGATCTTGCGACAGGATTACTATTGGACGCAATTATCACAGCAGAACGCCTGGCTTTTCTCCCTAAAAGGATCCCTCCACATAGACATTATTTGTGAAGATTCCATTAGTTCACAAACCCTACATGGAATAGGAACAATGCACATCAATCCCGGTTGTTACGTTCGCAGCAAGGAATTCATCCAGCACGGGCATAACGTGAAAATGTCCAAATTCAATTCCCATTTCATCCTCTAAACATTTCCAATATAATATGGAATATGACGTCTTCTCCCATAGAAACGCTTATAGAAACAAATCCGTTAAATATTACAACAAACACGGATCTGGAGAGACTTCTGGAATCCATCCATTCCCAAAAAGAGCAGGAATTAATTCCGCTCAATCCAATAAGCAATCATCATATTCACCACTATACTATATCATATGTGACTATTGCTTTAATCATCTCTATGGTCTGTGCCTATCTGTATAGTAAATACAAACGAAAAGTCCGAAAATCTAAAAATACACCCCAAGAACAACAACTGGAAGATATGCCCATACCTGCACCGAGGACACCAGGATTTAAAATAACCCCTGCTCCCATCAGAAAAAAGGCAGATAATGTATAATATATTTTAAATATATACTATTGTTATATGGGTATACATCCCATGGACTCATGCTGCCAATCGAAAAATCGGACATATACAAATTATAACAAACATAAGATACGGACAACAGTATCCTCTTATTCCCCAATTTTCATCATTTTTTTCAACACCCCTATCCTAATCCCAACAACCAAACGCACTCTATAAAAAAAAAAAAAACTAGTAATTTATAGGAAAAGAGCCGAACATATAAGAAAAGAAAAGCTAACTCTTTTACACCTTATATTTGTGTAATATGTATATGTATATATTTAATAAAACAAAAATATAAAAAGAAAAAGAGGAAAAACAAAACAACTTGTAAAATTGCAGAGAACAAAAAAAAAACATTCTTGGTGACTACGTAGAATAGAAGAATGGTTTATATATATAAAACACATTTTTTTATTTAAATATCATAATAAAAATAAATTAATAAGGTAATAAAATTATAGGTACATATATACATAAAATAAAAGCCTAAGAACTATCGAATGTCAATAAAAATCATAACATTTAAATAATAATAACGCAATAATTTCTCTGTGTAATTGCATATTTTAGTACATATTAGTTAATATTAAATCGTTTGTTTAAAAATGTCATAATAAATAATTAAATACAACAAATATAGTATAGTATGGTAATAACTTTAGAATACCAAGGAGAAAATATATAAAGAGAATTTTATTTTTATCACATCTTCTTCTTTATTGAAAAAAAAAAAAACAAGAGTATAATTTTGCCACAAACCTTCTTATTTCTAGTACATAAAGACAAAAAAAAACAATTTTCTTAAAATATTTTAATTAAATTTGACTAGAGTTTTACAACTTTGTAATTAGTTATAATTACTTTACTATAGTCTTACAATTTTGTAATTATCTATAGCTATCTAAATAACAGTAGTTTTATTATGTATATTTTAACTTCGTCATTTAGAAAGAAAGTTTCCTTCATAAATGCATAAAACTTTCTTTTCCCCAGGGGGGAGGGATATTGTGACTCAGGTACCCAATGCCCCGAATCACAACCATAAGGTCCATGCACCAATATATTGCCCTATGCAATATATCGATGCATTGCAAAGATGACCCTGAAAATTAATTTTAATTTAATTCATTTACAATTTCATTTAAAAAAATTTCAAATGCTTTTAAAGTTGCATTTCCATACTGCAACAAAATGCAATTCAGCATAAATTGCATTTCGTTATCAGTAATGCACTCCACTCACACGGTATACCTACCTACATGCCGTGTAATCGGATATCATTTTTCGTCGTGCAAATTGAATTGCAAATAAAAATATTCGCATATTCTCACGTACCATCTGTCATCGCCGTGAGAAAGCAAAAAGAAAAAAGCTTTTTCTAAAAGTTTTTCGTGGGTACCTGGGGGCAGCTAGCCCAAATCTCGAGGAGTTTGTTTTTCTACCGCCAAAACGGACAGTCGAGTTACGATATAGATCTCTATCCTAAAACTTTGCATTCGATTTAGCATAATATTTTAATCTTGTAATTTTATTTCGATTACTAAAAATTTCGTGCGTATTAACTAAATTATAAACTAAAGATAATAAACCTTTTTTACTCAAGTTACGAGTTTTTTGATTTTTTCCGTGATTTCAAGTCCTGTGAGTTTAATCGAAAATAAAAAGCTGTGTGTTCTCCCCTAGGAGCACGGCGCGCAGGCTATAACAGAGGCTTGTGGTCAGTGTAGACCGTGAATTTCCTGCCTTGAAGGTAGCATCGGAAATTCCTAGTGGCCCAGACTATAGCCAATAACTCCTTTTCAATAGTGGAGTAATTTCTCTCGGCTTTGTTCAGGGTTCGGCTTGCATAGGCGATAGGCTGGTCTTTACCCACTTCTCCTTGGGAAAGTACAGCTCCTAAAGCTTCGTTACTGGCGTCCGTTGTGTGGTTGAATGGTTTAGAAAAATCTGGATAGATTAAAAGAGGTGGTGAAAGTAGAACATTTTTAATGCTTTGGAATGCTTCTTGGCATTTTTCGGTCCAAGTGAATTTTATATCCTTGCGGAGTAAATTCGTAATTGGACGACCTCTTTTTGAGAAGTCCGGAATGAACTTCCTGTAGTAATTGGCGAGTCCTAAAAAGGACTGAACTTGCCTAACTGTTCTAGGAACAGGGAATGTTTGGACGCAGGCCGTTTTACTGGGGTCTGGTAATGCACCTTCGCTAGAGCATTTGTGCCCTAGGTAAACAACTTCTCGTCTCAAGAACTGGCACTTCTCTGGCTGCAGTTTGAGGTTGTTTTCTCTCAATTTGTCGAAGACTTTGCGAAGTTTATCATTGTGGTCATTTAGTTTTTTACCATAAATGACAATGTCGTCAAGATAAACGAAACATTCGAGGCCTTGTAGGCCTGTGGGAACGAAGTTCATGAGGCGTTGGAATGTAGCGGGAGCTCCTTTGAGTCCGAATGGCATACGCTTAAATTCGTAGTGCCCGTAATTAGTGCTAAAAGCGGTCTTATGTCGATCTCTTTTGTCGACTAAGACTTGGTGATAGCCGTTGGCCAAATCGAGAGTGGTAAAGTACCTGGCATGACCTAGTTGATCAAGAATATCCTCGATTCGGGGTAGCCGAAATGCATCGCCAATTGTCTTTTCGTTTAATTTACGAAAGTCGACAACGACGCGCCACCTTTTCTCACCATCAGGTCCCGCCTTTTTGGGGACAACTAATAAAGGTGAATTCCAAGGGCTTTTGCTAGTTTGGACTATCCCGTTATCTAGCATTTCTCGCATTTGCTCATTTATCACCTGTCTCTGAGTCTCTGGTAATCGATAGGCTTTTTGGTTTATTGGGGCCTGATCTTGTACTAATGGAATGTTATGGGTGATATCGTTTGTATATGTAAGCTTATCACCTTTAAGGTAAAAGATATCATTGTACTCATAACAGAGTTCGGATATCGAAGCTTTTTCTTCCGCGTTTAGATTTGGGTCTAGGCTGAGCTCTTAGTCTAGTCTGTTGACTCGCGGAGTATGTGTGGAATCTTCTTGATCCGGAAATAGGTACCTCACGTGTTGTAAGATAGCTGTATTTTCCAAAAAGCTTGCGTTAGTTTTGGGTTGTTGCACCTTTTTGTACTTTTCACTTACTGTACTAACTGGCAGGGTGTGTGCTTCCTGCTGTTCGAGTGGTGGAGTACTATGTCGTACTGGTATTTTTGTTGGTTTACAGTACTCGCACGCATTGACACTTTGGTCTATGGGCCGTGAGAGATTGGTATATTTAACTATATTTGATGGTGGAGCCAACATTGCCTTTAATGAGGTCTTACGGATCTCGCACGCATCTTTTGTGGGACTGTGGGGTCTCATTTGATTCTTAATATTAACTTTTTTTAAGGTGGTGGAGTCGGCTTTGCCTTTGAACAAGTCTTTTTGATATCACACGCACCTTTACTTGGGCTATTATGCCTTGTAATTATCTTAAATCTAGGTATATTGGATGGAGGAGTCAGCTGCATTTGGCTTATCGGCTGCTTTACCTCTCTCGCATCCCGCATTGGGCTCTGAGGCCTTAACACTTTTTTAAGATTTTCTTTATTGTACGGTGGAGTCTGCCTTGCCCCTGCTCGGGTCTTACTGGGCTCGCACGCGTCACTTATTTCGGTTCCTAGTTGAGATAAGAACTTGTATTTATGAATTTTAGAACTTGGAGCCTTGTTCGGCTTGGGCTCGGATTCGGGAAGCTCACTGTTGTTTATGTTGCTCGTTTGCGATGCATTCAGCTTGAGAACGTTTTATATATATGCGGCTTCTCCTACTCGGATGACGGCGTAGTCACGGATAGGTAGCAATTGTACCAATAAGCTGGAGATGACTACTTGAGAATTGTTACTGTTGAGTATGGCTACTTGCACTGTTTCTCTTCCAGTGGGCAGTAAACTGTTGGCCAGGAAGACTCCATCGCCTATTTCTTTTGAAAGACAGAGCATTTCTTCCTTCACTCGCAACGGGACTGAGGTGATCATTTGTGACCTAGCAGGTATGCATATTGGTTCTTCTAAGGTAACCAAATGCTGGTCTCTTGATCACCCAGACAGCTCTTTTCGTATTCCAGTGGCCCTTGTTGAACCTGGCAGGCAGCATTACTCTCTTGAGTTGCCTTGGAGACACTGCATGTAGATAGCTTAACCTGTTTAGGTTCCATCTTTTCTGCCAGTGATCGCACTTCGACTGCTTTTCTGGAGTACAGCTTGTCCGTTTTGTATGACAGGGGCACAGTAAACTCTTCGGAGTTGGTCTCCGTGCAAGGAAACTTAAGTGCTTTATTTGGGCCTTCAACATTACAATGATTTGATAAGAAATCATTTCCTAATAGGCCGTCATCGGAAAGGCCTGGCAGGTTTTGTACTACCTGAGACTTGCAGGGAATTTTATTTTTAAAATTGAAGTTGCCCTTGCAATTTCCCAGTGTCTTTCCGGTTCCAAAAGGGGTCTGTAGAGTGCATGCCTCATTTGAATTAATTAGTTTGAGGTCTTTAATCGCTTTCTTCTTTATAATACTGACTTCAGCGCCAGTGTCCACTACTAGCTTTGTTTGGCCGTTAAGGCTTATGTCCAGTGGAAGTTTCACTGTAGGGACACCGGATTCGGGCGCTTGCGGCGACCCTTTAAAACTTTTAGTTGGGTTTATAGTCGAGCCGGGGAGTTTTGGGTCGACTGCATGTCGTTTCCCTGACTCCAGGCTTCCCACTTTTTCTTTTGCCTGCACTTTTCATCTCCGTGTCCACGGCGACCACAAAAATTACACCTCAGTCTTATGTTAAAGACTTGGAGACCTTTTGTGTTATGCTGTTCTGTTGGTGGTCTGCTGGGGTGGCGTTGAGGAACGTTTTGTTGAGACTGGGTGAAGTCCTGGTATGTCTGTCTATTTGTTCTGCAATCACGAACGTCGTGTCCATATTTTTTGCAGTTCGAGCAGAAAGGGGTGTTTTTGCGCTTTAGGCAATCTGTATATGTATGGCCCTTTCGCTGACAGTAGCTACACGTGATGTTCCGGACCAGTGCATCTGTGTCCGACCTTTTAGTTTCAGAGTATGGTGTATGGTGGCGTGGCTGTGATATTGTGTTATTTGCGTGGCGTGAGAAATGGTTTGGGTTCGGTGCTCGAGGTGAGGCGAACATAGATGTTGATGGCATTTGATAATACGGAGATCTGTATAGTTCTCTCACCCGTAAATCTGGGTCCACAGGAGCCACTGTAGGAGCTTTTGCCAGAGGACTCTGGACGAATGTAGCATTTTGCTGTAATTTCTCCATGTCCAGGGCTTTTTGTATGAGAACTTCTATATCGCCTTCTCCCTGCGTGAGTAAATATTGACACAAATGTGGATTAGTTACTCCACTTGTAAGGGCATTTTTGGCGAAGTCCATCAGCTGTGTTTTCACCGCCGGGACTGCCTCAGCTCCATACTTTTGTGTCGCAGCCTCATTGCAGATCGTCAACAGCTGCTTCAACCTTGTAGCAAAAGCAGTGAGAGATTCCAATGGGTTCTGTCGTGTGGTAATCAATCTGTTCACCAATTCCTGATAAGTCTCACGGGGAAGGTATGTCCTGTTCAAACGTTCCTCTACCTCAGTGAATGAAGTAGGGACGTCTGAAGCGAATAGCTGATATGCATCACCTCTTAATCTTGTGGGGAGAACCTGAAGGAAAGCCACCTTTTCTTCATCGTCAAGGTACTGCATAGTTTGCTTGCAGCAACCGATGAAGGTCTGCAGCTCACGTCCCATTTGTGGGGTATTTTCACCCGAAAATAAGGGGACGAGCTGCGCTGTCAGTTTTGCGACCTTGGCGTAGTCCACCATGTTTTGTAGTCGTTTGGCTGAATATTTAAATTTAGGTGGACTAATGGGACTACCTTCTGGACTGGTTTCCGTTCAGGATTCTTCCAGCCAATCTATTAAAAGGTCCTCTGGTGTAGGGTCTGTCACTTCACTAACACAACCACTTTCTTTTTGACCTTCACTTAAATTATCACTTTTATTTTGTTCTAAATTACTCTCACTCTTATTATTATCTAATTCGAGGGAGCGCTGAGATTCAGTTAGCTTATTTAACTCTTCGCGAAATCGAGCTGTATTTTCCTTTAAAGCCTGGATTTGTGCAAGCCTATTCTGGCGGGTTTGACTCAATTTCCTACTCAGTGAATCACATTGAGTGATAGCTAGCGTGCCTGAATCTTGCGCTCTCTCATACAATCTATTTAAGAACTTATTAAGACTTACTTGTGTAGCGGGACCTGATAATATAGTTCCACTTCGTAGTCGAGGTCCTGTTGGAATTGGTACTGCAGCAGTTGCTTTGCCTTCACCGGGATGCTTGTTTTTGGCACCGGGAGTTTGTCCCGCGTCGGATGATGGTGGAGGATTTGTCCTCTTTGCTGCTTCTGGTTCCTGTTGGAGTGGATTAGAGCTGTTGTCTTCTGACATGAATTGTCGGTTGAAAGGGGGGCTCCAGCCTGCTTATTTCCGTTTGATGTAGTTTGGAGGGGGTTTCCTTAACCGTCTTCGTATTCCCTCTGAGTACTTTTGTCTGCTGTCGTCTGATTGATTTGCTGCCGGGGGGGCCTTGAGCCGTCTTAACTTCCCCTGGTGTTAGTTGAAAGGGGGGCTATGAAAGCCGCCTTCGAATTCCCCTTCAACTCTGGATCGAAGTCGTCTAATGAGCGAGCTGCCTGCACTTCGGGATTTCGTATTCGTCCTTCTGGGTAGCTTTTGGTAGACTTTATTTCCCTCGGTGGTGCTTGTGCACTGACTGGGGTGAACGCGTGCTCGCCTGGAGCAGAGGCGCCTAAAGATGTAATCTACCCGAGTGTTGGGGGTGACTTGGCTTGAATAGCGTCGTCAACGGTTCCCCTTTGGTTCGCAGGATCAAGGAATTTAGGCTTTTGATTGTTTGCAGAAATCAAGCTACCTTGATCCTACCGGCTGCGCCAATTTTGTTGCGTATTCGGGGCTTTGCTGCCGACGTAACTCAATCACCAATATGGAACTTTAATATCTTAACACCGCCCAGCTTTTGGGTTTAAGACGTTTTGGGTAAGCGAGGACACTTATGTTTTGTCTGAGCAAAGACAAAAGGACATTCCACAATAAAACACACTTCTACGTATCCGTATATGTACTCAGGCATTTATTCTGTTTCTTGTCTGTTTTTTTTTTTTTTTTGGTTTAATTAGTAACACTTTCAGGCATACAATTTGTTTTATTAAAACCAACCAATTTTAAGTTAATTACGTTAACCTTCTGTAACTCGACCAAAGTATTACCGGGTTCAGAGCCACTAAATGTGAAAACAATAGTCTGTTTTACAAGTACTCGAATGAAAACTTTTACACTAAATAATGTATTCGTGTTGCTAGATAAAGGCGAGGCAATTATCTTTTTCTCTAGTAAATTCTATTCACATTCAATTGTGAAAAACCCGAACTATAACCTTTTTTATTAATTAATATCTCCGTGCCAAATACCACGACTCAAGAGAAAGCAAACGTAACGACAAGTCAAAGTTAACTCTCTGATATTTTTTCTTCTGATCTAATTAGTTGGTAATCGACAATTCACTCTCGCGAGGCGATCTTTTCGAGGCTTAAAAACGAACTCCCTGTCGACTTCTAATTTTTCATTAATTAAGTCCCGACAGTCAGGATAAGAAAATGCTTAATTAGCATTCCTATCCTGAGAAAATCATTTATCATTGGGCATGTTTAATCATGCCCACAAGAATTTCTCGCCGGACGGAGGTGAAATCCGATCTTTTCATAAATATTGAGCACCACTCCGTCGTTTTATTGCCGTGCTACTTTGTTGCGCACTTGAATTTTCATTTTTTGCTGACAAATCTTACTGAGGGTAAAATTTGTCATTGAATTCGACTTTATTTGTCGTCTTTTCAAGTGGGCTATGCGAAGAAATTGCTGATGCAACTTCTTTCGCTTGTTGAAAGATAAGCTGGTCACGTTTTTAAAAACGTGATCAGCTTATTGAGCCCTTTTATGACTTGATTTTAATTTTCTTTAATCAATATGTTGATTTTAGGTATTTTTTATTATAATGATACCCAGGGTTTTGGTTGTATATTGTGTATACAACAAACCTTCCCCCTGTGAAAAAGAGAGCTATTCTTTGGAGAGGAATAGGAATGAATTTCCTGCCTTGAAGGTAGCATCGGAAATTCCTAGTGGCCCAGACTATAGCCAATAACTCCTTTTCAATAGTGGAGTAATTTCTCTCGGCTTTGTTCAGCGTTCGGGTTGCATAGGCGATAGGCTGGTCTTTACCCACTTCTCCTTGGGAAAGTACATCTCCTAAAGCTTCGTTACTGGCGTCCGTTTTGAGGTTGAATGGTTTAGAAAAATCTGGATAGATTAAAAGAGGTGGTGAAATTAGAGCATTTTTAATGCTTTGGAATGCTTCTTGGCATTTTTCGGTCCAAGGGAACTTTACATCCTTGCGGAGTAAATTCGTAATTGGACGAACTCTTTTTGAGAAGTCCGGAATGAACTTCCTGTAGTAATTGGCGAGTCCTAAAAAGGACTGAACTTGCCTAACTGTTCTAGGAACTTTTACTGGGGTCTGGTAATGCACCTTCGCTAGAGCATTTGTGCCCTAGGTAAACAACTTCTCGTCTCAAGAACTGGCACTTCTCTGGCTGCAGTTTGAGGTTGTTTTCTCTCAATTTGTCGAAGACTTTGCGAAGTTTATCATTGTGGTCATTTAGGTTTTTACCATAAATGACAATGTCGTCAAGATAAACGAAACATTCGAGGCCTTGTAGGCCTGTGGGAACGAAGTTCATGAGGCGTTGGAATGTAGCGGGAGCTCCTTTGAGTCCGAATGGCATACGCTTAAATTCGTAGTGCCCGTAATTAGTGCTAAAAACGGCCTTATGTCGATCTCTTTTGTCGACTAAGACTTGGTGATAGCCGTTGGCCAAATCGAGAGTGGTAAAGTACCTGGCATGACCAAGTTGATCAAGAATATCCTCGATTCGGGGTAGTGGAAATGCATCGCCAATTGTCTTTTCGTTTTATTTATGAAAGTCGACAACGACACGCCACCTTTTCTCACCATCAGGTCCCGCCTTTTTGGGGACAACTAATAAAGGTGAATTCCAAGGGCTTTTGCTAGTTTGGACTATCCCGTTATCTAGCATTTCTCGCATTTGCTCATTTATCACCTGTCTCTGAGTCTCTGGTAATCGATAGGCCTTTTGGTTTATTGGGGCCTGATCTTGTACTAATGGAATGTTATGGGTGATATCGTTTGTATATTTAAGCTTATCACCTTTAAGGTAAAAGATATCATTGTACTCATAACAGAGTTCGGATATCGAAGCTTTTTCTTCCGCGTTTAGATTTGGGTCTAGGATGAGCTCTTGGTCTAGTCCGTTGACTCGCGGAGTATGTGTGGAATCTTCTTGATCCGGAAATAGGTACCTCACGTGTTGTAAGATAGCTGTATTTTCCAAAAAGCTTGCGTTAGTTTTGGGTTGTTGCACCTTTTTGTACTTTTCACTTACTGTACTAACTGGCAGGGTGTGTGCTTCCTGCTGTTCGAGTAGTGGAGTACTATGTCTGGTATTTTTGTTGGTTTAGAGTACTCGCACGCATTGACACTTTGGTCTATGGGCCGTGAGAGATTGGTATATTTAACTATATTTGATGGCGGAGCCAACATTGCCTTTAATGAGGTCTTACGGATCTCGCACGCATCTTTTGTGGGACTCTGGGGTCTCATTTGATTCTTAATATTAACTTTTTTAGGTGGTGGAGTCGGCTTTGCCTTTGAACAAGTCTTTTTGATATCACACGCACCTTTACTTTGGCTATTATGCCTTGTAATTATCTTAAATCTAGGTATATTGGATGGAGGAGTCAGCTGCATTTGGCTTATCGGCTGCTTTACCTCTCTCGCATCCCGCATTGGGCTCTGAGGCCTTAACACTTTTTTAAGATTTTCTTTATTGTACGGTGGAGTCTGCCTTGCCCCTGCTCGGGTCTTACTGGGCTCGCACGCGTCACTTATTTCGGTTCCTAGTTGAGATAAGAACTTGTATTTAGGAATTTTAGAACTTGGAGCCTTGTTCGGCTTGGGCTCGGATTCGGGAAGCTCACTGTTGTTTATGTTGCTCGTTTGCGATGCATTCGGCTTGAGAACGTTTTGTATATATGCGGCTTCTCCTACTCGGATGACGGCGTAGTCACGGATAGGTAGCAATTGTACCAATAAGCTGGAGATGACTACTTGAGAATTGTTACTGTTGAGTATGGCTACTTGCACTGTTTCTCTTCCAGTGGGCAGTAAACTGTCGCCTATTTCTTTTGAAAGACAGAGCATTTCTTCCTTCACTCGCAACGGGACTGAGGTGATCATTTGTGACCTAGCAGGTATGCATATTGGTTCTTCTAAGGTAACCAAATGCTGGTCTCTTGATCACCCAGACAGCTCTTTTCGTATTCCAGTGGCCCTTGTTGAACCTGGCAGGCAGCATTACTCTCTTGAGTTGCCTTGGAGACACTGCATGTAGATAGCTTAACCTGTTTAGGTTCCATCTTTTCTGCCAGTGATCGCACTTCGACTGCTTTTCTGGAGTACAGCTTGTCCGTTTTGTATGACAGGGGCACAGTAAACTCTTCGGAGTTGGTCTCCGTGCAAGGAAACTTAAGTGCTTTATTTGGGCCTTCAACATTACAATGATTTGATAAGAAATCATTTCCTAATAGGCCGTCATCGGAAAGGCCTGGCAGGTTTTGTACTACCTGAGACTTGCAGGGAATTTTATTTTTAAAATTGAAGTTGCCCTTGCAATTTCCCAGTGTCTTTCCGGTTCCAAAAGGGGTCTGTAGAGTGCATGCCTCATTTGAATTAATTAGTTTGAGGTCTTTAATCGCTTTCTTCTTTATAATACTGACTTCAGCGCCAGTGTCCACTACTAGCTTTGTTTGGCCGTTAAGGCTTATGTCCAGTGGAAGTTTCACTGTAGGGACACCGGATTCGGGCGCTTGCGGCGACCCTTTAAAACTTTTAGTTGGGTTTATAGTCGAGCCGGGGAGTTTTGGGTCGACTGCATGTCGTTTCCCTGACTCCAGGCTTCCCACTTTTTCTTTTGCCTGCAGTTTTCATCTCCGTGTCCACGGCGACCACAAAAATTACACTTCAGTCTTATGTTAAAGACTTGGAGACCTTTTGTGTTATGCCGTTCTGTTGGTGGTCTGCTGGGGAGGCGTTGAGGAACGTTTTGTTGAGACTGGGTGAAGTCCTGGTGTGTCTGTCTATTTGTTCTGCAATCACGAACGTCGTGTCCATATTTTTTGCAGTTCGAGCAGAAAGGGGTGTTTTTGCGCTTTAGGCAGTCTGTATATGTATGGCCCTTTCGCTGACAGTAGCTGCACGTGATGTTCCGGACCAGTGCATCTGTGTCCGACCTTTTAGTTTCAGAGTATGGTGTATGGTGGCGTGGCTGTGATATTGCGTTATTTGCGTGGCGTGAGAAATGGTTTGGGTTCGGTGCTCGAGGTGAGGCGAACATAGATGTTGATGGCATTTGATAATACGGAGATCTGGTTAGTGCTCTCACCCGTAAATCTGGGTCCAAAGGAGCCACTGTAGGAGCTTTTGCCAGAGGACTCTGGACGAATGTAGCACTTTTCTGTAGTTTCTCCATGTCCAGGGCTTTTTGTATGAGAACTTCTATATCGCCTTCTCCCTGCGTGAGTAAATATTGACACAAATGTGGATTAGTTACTCCACTTTTAAGGGCATTTTTGGCGAAGTCCATCAGCTGTGTTTTCACCGCCGGGACTGCCTCAGCTCCATACTTTTGTGTCGCAGCCTCATTGCAGATCGTCAACAGCTGCTTCAACCTTGTAGCAAAAGCAGTGAGAGATTCCAATGGGTTCTGTCGTGTGGTAATCAATCTGCTCACCAATTCCTGATAAGTCTCACGGGGAAGGTATGTCCTGTTCAAACGTTCCTCTACCTCAGTGAATGAAGTAGGGACGTCTGAAGCGAATAGCTGATATGCATCACCTCTTAATCTTGTGGGGAGAACCTGAAGGAAAGCCACCTTTTCTTCATCGTCAAGGTACTGCATAGTTTGCTTGCAGCAACCGATGAAGGTCTGCAGCTCACGTCCCATTTGTGGGGTATTTTCACCCGAAAATAAGGGGACGAGCTGCGCTGTCAGTTTTGCGACCTTGGCGTAGTCCACCATGTTTTGTAGCCGTTTGGCTGAATATTTAAATTTAGGTGGACTAATGGGACTACCTTCTGGACTGGTTTCCGTTCAGGATTCTTCCAGCCAATCTATTAAAAGGTCCTCTGGTGTAGGGTCTGTCACTTCACTAACACAACCACTTTCTTTTTGACCTTCACTTAAATTATCACTTTTATTTTGTTCTAAATTACTCTCACTCTTATTATTATCTAATTCGAGGGAGCGCTGAGATTCAGTTAGCTTATTTAACTCTTCGCGAAATCGAACTGTATTTTCCTTTAAAGCCTGGATTTGTGCAAGCCTATCCTCGCAGGTTTGACTCAATTTCCTACTCAGTGAATCACATTGAGTGATAGCTAGCGTGCCTGAATCTTGCGCTCTCTCATACAATCTATTTAAGAACTTATTAAGACTTACTTGTGTAGCGGGACCTGATAATATAGTTCCACTTCGTAGTCCAGGTCCTGTTGGAATTGGTACTGCAGCAGTTGCTTTGCCTTCACCGGGATGCTTGTTTTTGGCACCGGGAGTTTGTCCCGCGTCGGATGGTGGTGGAGGATTTGTCCTCTTTGCTGCTTCTGGTTCCTGTTGGAGTGGATTAGAGCTGTTGTCTTCTGACATGAATTGTCGGTTGAAAGGGGGGCTCCAGCCTGCTTATTTCCCTTTGATGTAGTTTGGAGGGGGGTTTCCTTAACCGTCTTCGTATTCCCTCTGAGTACTTTTGTCTGCTGTCGTCTGATTGATTTGCTGCGGGGGGGGGGCCTTGAGCCGTCTTAACTTCCCCTGGTGTTAGTTGAAAGGGGGGCTATGAAAGCCACCTTCGAATTCCCCTTCAACTCTGGATCGAAGTCGTCTAATGAGCGAGCTGCCTGCACTTCGGGATTTCGTATTCGTCCTTCTGGGTGGCTTTTGGTAGACTTTATTTCCCTCGGTGGTGCTTGTGCACTGACTGGGGTGAACGCGTGCTCGCCTGGAGCAGAGGCGCCTAAAGATGTAATCTACCCGAGTGTTGGGGGTGACTTGGCTTGAATAGCGTCGTCAACGGTTCCCCTTTGGTTCGCAGGATCAAGGAATTTAGGCTTTTGATTGTTTGCAGAAATCAAGCTACCTTGATCTTACCGGCTGCGCCAATTTTGTTGCGTATTCGGGGCTTTGCTGCCGACGTAACTCAATCACCAATATGGAACTTTAATATCTTAACACCGCCCAGCTTTTGGGTTTAAGACGTTTTGGGTAAGCAAGGACACTTATATTTTGTCTGAGCAAAGACAAAAGGACATTCCACAATAAAACACATTTCTACGTATCCGTATATGTACTCAGGCATTTATTCTGTTTCTTGTCTGTTTTTTTTTTTTTTGTTTAATTAGTAACACTTTCAGGCATACAATTTGTTTTATTAAAACCAACCAATTTTAAGTTAATTACGTTAACCTTCTGTAACTCGACCAAAGTATTACCGGGTTCAGAGCCACTAAATGTGAAAACAATAGTCTGTTTTGCAAGTACTCGAATGGAAACTTTTACACTAAATAATGTATTCGTGTTGCTAGATAAAGGCGAGGCAATTATCTTTTTCTCTAGTAAATTCTATTCACATTCAATTGTGAAAAACCCGAACTATAACCTTTTTTATTAATTAATATCTCCGTGCCAAATACCACGACTCAAGAGAAAGCAAACGTAACGACAAGTCAAAGTTAACTCTCTGATATTTTTTCTTCTGAGCTAATTAGTTGGTAATCGACAATTCACTCTCGCGAGGCGATCTTTTCGAGGCTTAAAAGCGAACTCCCTGTCGACTTTTAATTTTTCATTAATTAAGTCTCGACAGTCAGGATAAGAAAATGCTTAATTAGCATTCCTATCCTGAGAAAATCATTTATCATTGGGCATGTTTAATCATGCCCACAAGAATTTCTCGCCGGACGGAGGTGAAATCCGATCTTTTTATAAATATTGAGCACCACTCCGTCGCTTTATTGCCGTGCTACTTTGTTGCGAACTTGAATTTTCATTTTTTGCTGACAAATCTTACTGAGGGTAAAATTTGTCATTGAATTCGACTTTATTTGTCGTCTTTTCAAGTGGGCTATGCGAAGAAATTGCTGATGCAACTTCTTTCGCTTGTTGAAAGATAAGCTGGTCACGTTTTTAAAAACGTGATCAGCTTATTGAGCCCTTTTATGACTTGATTTTAATTTTCTTTAATCAATATGTTGATTTTAGGTATTTTTTATTATAATGATACCCAGGGCTTTGGTTGTATATTGTGTATACAACAAACCTTCCCCCTGTGAAAAAGAGAGCTATTCTTTGGAGAGGAATAGGAATGAATTTCCTGCCTTGAAGGTAGCATCGGAAATTCCTAGTGGCCCAGACTATAGCCAATAACTCCTTTTCAATAGTGGAGTAATTTCTCTCGGCTTTGTTCAGCGTTCGGCTTGCATAGGCGATAGGCTGGTCTTTACCCAATTCTCCTTGGGAAAGTACATCTCCTAAAGCTTCGTTACTGGCGTCCGTTTTGAGGTTGAATGGTTTAGAAAAATCTGGATAGATTAAAAGAGGTGGTGAAATTAGAGCATTTTTAATGCTTTGGAATGCTTCTTGGCATTTTTCGGTCCAAGTGAATTTTACATCCTTGCGGAGTAAACTCGTAATTGGACGAACTCTTTTTGAGAAGTCCGGAATGAACTTCCTGTAGTAATTGGCGAGTCCTAAAAAGGACTGAACTTGCCTAACTGTTCTAGGAACTTTTACTGGGGTCTGGTAATGCACCTTCGCTAGAGCATTTGTGCCCTAGGTAAACAACTTCTCGTCTCAAGAACTGGCACTTCTCTGGCTGCAGTTTGAGGTTGTTTTCTCTCAATTTGTCGAAGACTTTGCGAAGTTTATCATTGTAGTCATTTGGGTTTTTACCATAAATGACAATGTCGTCAAGATAAACGAAACATTCGAGGCCTTGTAGGCCTGTGGGAACGAAGTTCATGAGGCGTTGGAATGTAGCGGGAGCTCCTTTGAGTCCGAATGGCATACGCTCAAATTCGTAGTGCCCGTAATTAGTGCTAAAAGCGGTCTTATGTCGATCTCTTTTGTCGACTAAGACTTGGTGATAGCCGTTGGCCAAATCGAGAGTGGTAAAGTACCTGGCATGACCTAGTTGATCAAGAATATCCTCGATTCGGGGTAGCGGAAATGCATCGCCAATTGTCTTTTCGTTTAATTTATGAAAGTCGACAACGACGCGCCACCTTTTCTCACCATCAGGTCCCGCCTTTTTGGGGACAACTAATAAAGGTGAATTCCAAGGGCTTTTGCTAGTTTGGACTATCCCGTTATCTAGCATTTCTCGCATTTGCTCATTTATCACCTGTCTCTGAGTCTCTGGTAATCGATAGGCCTTTTGGTTTATTGGGGCCTGATCTTGTACTAATGGAATGTTATGGGTGATATCGTTTGTATATTTAAGCTTATCACCTTTAAGGTAAAAGATATCATTGTACTCATAACAGAGTTCGGATATCGAAGCTTTTTCTTCCGCGTTTAGATTTGGGTCTAGGATGAGCTCTTGGTCTAGTCCGTTGACTCGCGGAGTATGTGTGGAATCTTCTTGATCCGGAAATAGGTACCTCACGTGTTGTAAGATAGCTGTATTTTCCAAAAAGCTTGCGTTAGTTTTGGGTTGTTGCACCTTTTTGTACTTTTCACTTACTGTACTAACTGGCAGGGTGTGTGCTTCCTGCTGTTCGAGTAGTGGAGTACTATGTCTGGTATTTTTGTTGGTTTAGAGTACTCGCACGCATTGACACTTTGGTCTATGGGCCGTGAGAGATTGGTATATTTAACTATATTTGATGGTGGAGCCAACATTGCCTTTAATGAGGTCTTACGGATCTCGCACGCATCTTTTGTGGGACTCTGGGGTCTCATTTGATTCTTAATATTAACTTTTTTAGGTGGTGGAGTCGGCTTTGCCTTTGAACAAGTCTTTTTGATATCACACGCACCTTTACTTGGGCTATTATGCCTTGTAATTATCTTAAATCTAGGTATATTGGATGGAGGAGTCAGCTGCATTTGGCTTATCGGCTGCTTTACCTCTCTCGCATCCCGCATTGGACTCTGAGGCCTTAACACTTTTTTAAGATTTTCTTTATTGTACGGTGGAGTCTGCCTTGCCCCTGCTCGGGTCTTACTGGGCTCACACGCGTCACTTATTTCGGTTCCTAGTTGAGATAAGAACTTGTATTTAGGAATTTTAGAACTTGGAGCCTTGTTCGGCTTGGGCTCGGATTCGGGAAGCTCACTGTTGTTTATGTTGCTCGTTTGCGATGCATTCGGCTTGAGAACGTTTTGTATATATGCGGCTTCTCCTACTCGGATGACGGCGTAGTCACGGATAGGTAGCAATTGTACCAATAAGCTGGAGATGACTACTTGAGAATTGTTACTGTTGAGTATGGCTACTTGCACTGTTTCTCTTCCAGTGGGCAGTAAACTGTTGGCCAGGAAGACTCCATCGCCTATTTCTTTTGAAAGACAGAGCATTTCTTCCTTCACTCGCAACGGGACTGAGGTGATCATTTGTGACCTAGCAGGTATGCATATTGGTTCTTCTAAGGTAACCAAATGCTGCCTCATTTCGCTGGTCTCTTGATCACCCAGACAGCTCTTTTCGTATTCCAGTGGCCCTTGTTGAACCTGGCAGGCAGCATTACTCTCTTGAGTTGCCTTGGAGACACTGCATGTAGATAGCTTAACCTGTTTAGGTTCCATCTTTTCTGCCAGTGGTCTCACTTCGACTGCTTTTCTGGAGTACAGCTTGTCTGTTTTGTATGACAGGGGCACAGTAAACTCTTCGGAGTTGGTCTCCGTGCAAGGAAACTTAAGTGCTTTATTTGGGCCTTCAACATTACAATGATTTGTTAAGAAATCATTTCCTAATAGGCCGTCATCGGAAAGGCCTGGCAGGTTTTGTACTACCTGAAACTTGCAGGGAATTTTATTTTTAAAATTGAAGTTGCCCTTGCAAATTCCCAGTGTCTTTCCGGTTCCAAAAGGGGTCTGTACAGTGCATGCCTCATTTGAATTAATTAGTTTGAGGTCTTTAATCGCTTTCTTCTTTATAATACTGACTTCAGCGCCAGTGTCCACTACTAGCTTTGTTTGGCCGTTAAGGCTTATGTCCAGTGGAAGTTTCACTGTAGGGACACCGGATTCGGGCACTTGCGGCGACCCTTTAAAACTTTTAGTTGGGTTTATAGTCGAGCCGGGGAGTTTTGGGTCGACTGCATGTCGTTTCCCTGACTCCGGACTTCCCACTTTTTCTTTTGCCTGAAGTTTTCATCTGCGTGTCCACGGCGACCACAAAAATTACACTTGAGTCTTATGTTAAAGACTTGGAGACCTTTCGTGTTATGCTGTTCTGTTGGTGGTCTGCTGGGGAGGCGTTGAGGAACGTTTTGTTGAGACTGGGTGAAGTCCTGGTGTGTCTGTCTATTTATTCTGCAATCGGGAACGTCGTGTCCATATTTTTTGCAGTTCGAGCAGAAAGGGGAGTTTTTGCGCTTTAGGCAATCTGTATATGTATGGCCCTTTCGCTGACAGTAGCTATACGTGATGTTCCGGACCAGTGCATCTGTGTCCGACATTTCAGTTTCAGAGTATGGTGTATGGTGGCGTGGCTGTGATATTGCGTTAATTGCGTGGCGTGAGAAATGGTTTGGGTTCGGTGCTCGAGGTGAGGCGAACATAGATGTTGATGGCATTTGATAATACGGAGATCTGGTTAGTGCTCTCACCCGTAAATCTGGGTCCAAAGGAGCCACTGTAGGAGCTTTTGCCAGAGGACTCTGGACGAATGTAGCACTTTTCTGTAGTTTCTCCATGTCCAGGGCTTTTTGTATGAGAACTTCTATATCGCCTTCTCCCTGCGTGAGTAAATATTGACACAAATGTGGATTAGTTACTCCACTTTTAAGGGCATTTTTGGCGAAGTCCATCAGCTGTGTTTTCACCGCCGGGACTGCCTCAGCTCCATATTTTTGTGTCGCAGCCTCATTGCAGATCGTCAACAGCTGCTTCAACCTTGTAGCAAAAGCAGTGAGAGATTCCAATGGGTTCTGTCGTGTGGTAATCAATCTGTTCACCAATTCCTGATAAGTCTCACGGGGAAGGTATGTCCTGTTCAAACGTTCCTCTACCTCAGTGAATGAAGTAGGGACGTCTGAAGCGAATAGCTGATATGCATCACCTCTTAATCTTGTGGGGAGAACCTGAAGGAAAGCCACCTTTTCTTCATCGTCAAGGCACTGCATAGTTTGCTTGCAGCAACCGATGAAGGTCTGCAGCTCACGTCCCATTTGTGAGGTATTTTCACCCGAAAATAAGGGGACGAGCTGCGCTGTCAGTTTTGCGACCTTGGCGTAGTCCACCATGTTTTTTAGCCGTTTGGCTGAATATTTAAATTTAGGTGGACTAATGGGACTACCTTCTGGACTGGTTTCCGTTAAGGATTCTTCCAGCCAATCTATTAAAAGGTCCTCTGGTGTAGGGTCTGTCACTTCACTAACACAACCACTTTCTTTTTGACCTTCACTTAAATTATCACTTTTAATTTGTTCTAAATTACTCTCACTCTTATTATTATCTAATTCGAGGGAGCGCTGAGATTCAGTTAGCTTATTTAACTCTTCGCGAAATCGAACTGTATTTTCCTTTAAAGCCTGGATTTGTGCAAGCCTATTCTCGCGGGTTTGACTCAATTTCCAACTCAGTGAAACACATTGAGTGATAGCTAGCGTGCCTGAATCTTGCGCTCTCTCATACAGTCTAGTTAAGAACTTATTAAGACTTACTTGTGTAGCGGGACCTGATAATATAGTTCCACTTCGTAGTCGAGGTCCTGTTGGAATTGGTACTGCAGCAGTTGCTTTGCCTTCACCGGGATGCTTGTTTTTGGCACCGGGGGTTTGTCCCGCGTCGGATGATGGTGGAGGATTT
Source organism: Dioctria rufipes (assembly GCA_963924295.1). Classification (NCBI taxonomy): domain Eukaryota; kingdom Metazoa; phylum Arthropoda; class Insecta; order Diptera; family Asilidae; genus Dioctria; species Dioctria rufipes. The sequence continues at coordinate 120,114,786 of OZ002744.1, forward strand.
GTCCTCTTTGCTGCTTCTGGTTCCTGTTGGAGTGGATTAGAGCTGTTGTCTTCTGACATGAATTGTCGGTTGAAAGGGGGGCTCCAGCCTGCTTATTTCCCTTTGATGTAGTTTGGAGGGGGGTTTCCTTAACCGTCTTCGTATTCCCTCTGAGTACCTTTGTCTGCTGTCGTCTGATTGATTTGCTGCCGGGGGGGCCTTGAGCCGTCTTAACTTCCCCTGGTGTTAGTTGAAAGGGGGGCTATGAAAGCCGCCTTCGAATTCCCCTTCAACTCTGGATCGAAGTCGTCTAATGAGCGAGCTGCCTGCACTTCGGGATTTCGTATTCGTCCTTCTGGGTGGCTTTTGGTAGACTTTATTTCCCTCGGTGGTGCTTGTGCACTGACTGGGGTGAACGCGTGCTCGCCTGGAGCAGAGGCGCCTAAAGATGTAATCTACCCGAGTGTTGGGGGTGACTTGGCTTGAATAGCGTCGTCAACGGTTCCCCTTTGGTTCGCAGGATCAAGGAATTTAGGCTTTTGATTGTTTGAAGAAATCAAGCTACCTTGATCCTACCGGCTGCGCCAATTTTGTTGCGTATTCGGGGCTTTGCTGCCGACGTAACTCAATCACCAATATGGAACTTTAATATCTTAACACCGCACAGCTTTTGGATTTAAGACGTTTTGGGTAAGCGAGGACACTTATGTTTTGTCTGAGCAAAGACAAAAGGACATTCCACAATAAAACACACTTCTACGTATCCGTATATGTACTCAGGCATTTATTCTGTTTTTTGTCTGTTTTTTGTTTTTGTTTTATTAGTAACACTTTCAGGCGTACAATTTGTTTTATTAAAACCAACCAATTTTAAATTAATTACGTTAACCTTCTGTAACTCGACCAAAGTATTACCGGGTTCAGAGCCACTAAATGTGAAAACAATAGTCTGTTTTACAAGTACTCGAATGAAAACTTTTACACTAAATAATGTATTCGTGTTGCTAGATAAAGGCGAGGCAATTATCTTTTTCTCTAGTAAATTCTATTCACATTCAATTGTGAAAAACTCGAACTATAACCTTTTTTATTAATTAATATCTCCGTGCCAAATACCACGACTCAAGAGAAAGCAAACGTAACGACAAGTCAAAGTTAACTCTCTGATATTTTTTCTTCTGATCTAATTACTTGGTAATCGACAATTCACTCTCGCGAGGCGATCTTTTCGAGGCTTAAAAACGAACTCCCTGTCGACTTTTAATTTTTCATTAATTAAGTCTCGACAGTCAGGATAGGAAAATGCTTAATTAGCATTCCTATCCTGAGAAAATCATTTATCATTGGGCATGTTTAATCATGCCCACAAGAATTTCTCGCCGGACGGAGGTGAAATCCGATCTTTTCATAAATATTGAGCACCACTCCGTCGCTTTATTGCCGTGCTACTTTGTTGCGCACTTGAATTTTCATTTTTTGCTGACAAATCTTACTGAGGGTAAAATTTGTCATTGAATTCGACTTTATTTGTCGTCTTTTCAAGTGGGCTATGCGAAGAAATTGCTGATGCAACTTCTTTCGCTTGTTGAAAGATAAGCTGGTCACGTTTTTAAAAATGTGATCAGCTTATTGAGCCCTTTTATGACTTGATTTTAATTTTCTTTAATCAATATGTTGATTTTAGGTATTTTTTATTAGAATGATACCCAGGGTTTTGGTTGTATATTGTGTATACAACAAACCTTCCCCCTGTGAAAAAGAGAGCTATTCTTTGGAGAGGAATAGGAATGAATTTCCTGCCTTGAAGGTAGCATCGGAAATTCCTAGTGGCCCAGACTATAGCCAATAACTCCTTTTCAATAGTGGAGTAATTTCTCTCGGCTTTGTTCAGCGTTCGGCTTGCATAGGCGATAGGCTGGTCTTTACCCACTTCTCCTTGGGAAAGTACAGCTCCTAAAGCTTCGTTACTGGCATCCGTTGTGAGGTTGAATGGTTTAGAAAAATCTGGATAGATTGAAAGAGGTGGTGAAATTAGAGCATTTTTAATGCTTTGGAATGCTTCTTGGCATTTTTCGGTCCAAGTGAATTTTACATCCTTGCGTAGTAAATTCGTAATTGGACGAACTCTTTTTGAGAAGTCCGGAATGAACTTCCTGTAGTAATTGGCGAGTCCTAAAAAGGACTGAACTTGCCTAACTGTTCTAGGAACAGGGAATGTTTGGACGCAGTCCGTTTTACTGGGGTCTGGTAATGCACCTTCGCTAGAGCATTTGTGCCCTAGGTAAACAACTTCTCGTCTCAAGAACTGGCACTTCTCTGGCTGCAGTTTGAGGTTGTTTTCTCTCAATTTGTCGAAGACTTTGCGAAGTTTATCATTGTGGTCATTTAGGTTTTTACCATAAATGACAATGTCGTCAAGATAAACGAAACATTCGAGGCCTTGTAGGCCTGTGGGAACGAAGTTCATGAGGCGTTGGAATGTAGCGGGAGCTCCTTTGAGTCCGAATGGCATACGCTTAAATTCGTAGTGCCCGTAATTAGTGCTAAAAGCGGTCTTATGTCGATCTCTTTTGTCGACTAAGACTTGGTGATAGCCGTTGGCCAAATCGAGAGTGGTAAAGTACCTGGCATGACCTAGTTGATCAAGAATATTCTCGATTCGGGGTAGCGGAAATGCATCGCCAATTGTCTTTTCGTTTAATTTATAAAAGTCGACAACGACGCGCCACCTTTTCTCACCATCAGGTCCCGCCTTTTTGGGGACAACTAATAAAGGTGAATTCCAAGGGCTTTTGCTAGTTTGGACTATCCCGTTATCTAGCATTTCTCGCATTTGCTCATTTATCACCTGTCTCCGAGTCTCTGGTAATCGATAGGCCTTTTGGTTTATTGGGGCCTGATCTGGTACTAATGGAATGTTATGGGTGATAGCGTTTGTATATGTAAGCTTATCACCTTTAAGGTAAAAGATATCATTGTACTCATAACAGAGTTCGGATATCGAAGCTTTTTCTTCCGCGTTTAGATTTGGGTCTAGGCTGAGCTCTTAGTCTAGTCTGTTGACTCGCGGAGTATGTGTGGAATCTTCTTGATCCGGAAATAGGTACCTCGCGTGTTGTAAGATAGCTGTATTTTCCAAAAAGCTTGCGTTAGTTTTGGGTTGTTGCACCTTTTTGTAGTTTTCACTTACTGTACTAACTGGCAGGGTGTGTGCTTCCTGCTGTTCGAGTGGTGGAGTACTATGTCGTACTGGTATTTTTGTTGGTTTAGAGTACTCGCACGCATTGACACTTTGGTCTATGGACCGCGAGAGATTGGTATATTTAACTATATTTGATGGTGGAGCCAACATTGCCTTTAATGAGGTCTTACGGATCTCGCACGCATCTTTTGTGGGACTCTGGGGTCTCATTTGATTCTTAATATTAACTGTAATATACTCATACTTTTGTTAGGTTAAGTACTCATAATTTTTATATATATTTTTTGACAGTAGTGTAGTACCTCTACTCTTATAAACTTATACTATATATCAATAAATGTTGAGTTAGTCATCTCTGAACGCTTGTGCTTTCAATACGTGCCCGGCTTACCATTTTATCTACACAGTATACATTGCATTTTATGGCGACGAAAATTTTGGGGAAAATATTCGGTGTGCACGCAATTATAAAACAAAGTTAAAAATAATTATCGGAATTATTGGCGCAAATAATAAAAAAAGAAAGCAGCTCGCAGAATCGTATCAGTTATATGACATAACAGTACATAATTGTCATAATTGTATTGAGTGGCAAACATCAATTGCGGTGGACATACTTTTACACAGCGTTGAAAGTTTACTTGTATGCTAGGCGATATCGCTACCACATACATGCGAAGACGTAATCTATGTCCATGTATGAAGGCACATTGTTGAGTGAAAAATGTCTACAAACTTGTTGGGCAACATTGAGACTTATGTTCTGGGAGAAGATTTTCAGGCGTATGTTGAACGAATGGAGCAACTTTTTCTATTAAATGACATTAAGGAAGATGCCAGAAAAGTCGCGTTGTTCATAAGTTTATCAGGAGGAGATACATACAGAATTTTAAAATCATTAACCGTGCCAAAGACACCAGTAAAGCTAGAATATGAGCAAATAATCAAGGTTCTATCAAAGAACTTTGCTCCAAAAAAGAATGTTGTAGCAGAACGGTACAAGTTTTACAAAAGATGTCAGAGAGAAGGAGAAACGATTGCGGAGTATATCGTGGAGATAAAATTCCTAGCACAGACTTGCGAGTTTGGACAATTTCTAAATGAGGCTCTCAGGGACCGTTATGTTTGCGGAATTTCGAACCAGAGAATTCAAGCAAAGCTGCTAACGAAGACAAAACTTTCGAAGAGGCTGAGTCAGTAGCGCTAGCTATGGAGATGGCTGAAAGCAATATGGGAATGTTAAAAGAAGGTCAGTTTCCAGTTAATAATACAAATTGGTTACATTTTAGATCTCGACGACGTAGTAGTATTCAGACAGGCAGAGCGCAATCAAAAGATGAACGAAGTAGCAGTCAACGACGTTTTACTAAAAGCCCGTCATCAAAGCTTATCCAGTGCTACAAATGCAAAAAGTGGGGGCGGCATATAGCATCGGAGTGTAGAGCCAACACATCAAAGAAGAATTGTGATTCAAGAAAAAAACAACAAAAGAGCGGAAGCATTAGAAAAATGGATGAATCCAGTTGTAGTTCAGGTGACACGTTAGCAAATCTTAAGATAGGGAATATAAGTTCAAGGTTAGTACAAGATCCTCTATATATTGAGATGCTTATTGAAGGTAAAATATTTAAAATTGAAGTAGATACGGGAGCATGTATGACGGTTCCTTCACTTATCGGATTATCAGAAATATTTTTGCAATTTTGAGTTGAAAAGAGTACATAAGTCTCTTCACGTTATTACGGGTGACCAAGTAAATGTAATGGGTGCTATTTATGTATCAGTTAAGGTAAAGGCAGAGAGAGTTTTCCAAGAATTTCAAAATCTTATGATTGTTATTATTAAATCTGACAAATACTCTTGCCCATTAGTTGGTCGAAATTGGCTAGATATTCTTTTTCCGAAATGGAGGTGTGCTTTTCTAAAGGGTATCGAGTTCGAGAAAGTAAAGTCTATTCCCTGTGGTCTGTTAAAAGAGTTTAGTATCGTGTTTGACGACGATTATTCACAACCAATTAAAACATATGTGGCGGATATTGCCTTAGAATCAGGAGCTACTCCTATTTTTCACAAACCATACACGGTGCCTCATGGCCTGAGAGCAGACGTCGAAAAAGAACTTGACCGATTAGTACTTAAGAAAATCTTAATACCGGTGCAATATAGCCGATGGGCTTCCCCCATTGTGGTAGTGCCTAAGAAGGATGGTAGAATCAGACTTTGTATTGATTGTAAAGTGACGCTCAACAAATTTTCAAAAATTGATCACTATCCGTTACCCATGTTTGAAGATTTAATGGTCGGTCTACACGATTGTAAAGCTTTTTGTTTGCTCGATTTAGGGAGCGCATATCAACAGTTAGCAGTGTCAGATGAGTGTCGTGAGCTACTCACGATAAACACTCACAAAGGCTTATTCCAGTATTCCCGATTAGTTTTTGGGTTGAATTCCGCGCCATCAATTTTTCAAAAAGTAATGGACAATATTTTGTCAGGTCTGGATCATGTTAAGTGCTATATGGATGATATTCTCATAGGGGGCACTTCGCAGTATGATTGTACAAACAATTTAAAGTTGGTTTTGGAACGTTTACAGAAGTTCAACGTTAAGGTTAGATTAGATAAGTGTCAGTTCTTACAATTAGAAGTTGAATACTTGGGCCACAGAATTTCGGGGGATGGTATACGACCACTGAGGAACAAAATAGATGCAATAACATTTGCCCCACCACCATTAAATAAAACACAGTTGAAGTCTTATTTGGGTCTTTTGAACTATTATGGAAGGTTTATAAAGAATTTGTCGAGTCATTTAGTTCCTCTGTATGAATTGTTGCGTCTTGATATCCCATATATATGGGACAATGAAAAAGAAAAATGCTTCCAGGAAAGCAAAAAACTAATTTTGACCGAAAATGTTTTAACATACTATAACCCAAATTCACCGTTGATTATATCGTGCGATGCTTCTAGTTATGGTGTAGGAGCAGTGTTGGCGCATGAGATGGATGGAGAAGAGAAACCTATCATGTTTGTTTCTAGTACTCTATCACCAGCTGAAAGAAATTATTCCAACTTACACAGAGAAGCTCTTGCTTTGGTATATGCGGTCAAAAAGTTTCACAAGTACATATATGGGAAAGAATGTACGGTTTACACAGATCATCAACCTCTGAGGGAAATATTCGGTTCTAAAAAACACGATTCAGCCGTAGCTGCGGCGCGCTTACAACGTTGGTCTATTTTTCTGTCCATGTACAAATTAAAGATAAAATATAAGAAAGGTGAAAAATGGGAAATGCTGACGGCCTTTCCAGATTGCCCCTGAGTGTACCAACAGGAATTGAATCTGATGAAATAAAATTTTTGAATGCGGCCGGAGATTTACCCATTGGTAGGAAAGAAATCGCAGAAGAAACCTCTAAGGATGCGATTTTGCAAAAAGTTTGGAGTTTTACTCGATTAGGTTGGCCTTCTCATGGGGTATCGGAAAATTTTCTGGTTCCTTATTTTAAAAAGAGGTATAAGTTTTCGATCGAAGATAATCTGCTTTTTTATGGAAATAGGGTTGTGGTGCCATCAAAGCTACAGCTCCGAGTTTTAAAATTGTTACATGACGGACATGAAGGGATCGTCCGAATGAAATCCCTGGCACGGTCATGTGTCTGGTGGCTGAATATAGACAGCGACGTTGATAAGGTACAAGGAAAAACTCTTATTCCCTGGCCGATATGTTCAAAGCCGTATGAAAGAGTTCATATAGATTTTTTTTATTTTGTAAATAAAATATTTATAATAATATACGACGCCTATTCGAAATATATGGATGTTCAATTGATCAAAAATAATAAGATAGACACCACAATTGAAGCCCTTAAAAGAAATTTTGCAATTTTTGGTCTACCAATGACGTTAGTGTCGGACAATGGTCCACCCTTTAATTCACACAAGTTTCAAGATTTTGCTAAAGTAAATGGCATTAAGTTCACAACGTCACCACCTCGGCATCCAGAGTCGAATGGTGCGGCTGAGAGAGCAGTTAAGACGGTAAAAACCTACCTTAAGAAATCAGTTGTAGATACAAAAGGAAATAATTTGTCACTGGAAGGAAGAATTCAAAAGTTTTTATTCAGATATAGGAATACGCCTTGTACAGTTACAGGTCAAACGCCTTCTTCAATGATATTTGAATATATGCCACGGACCAATATGACTCTAATCAATCCTCGATTAGAAAAGTTGGACGAAATCGAAAAACTAAATGGCGAGAAGAGCTATGATACAAAACATAAAGTGAAGGATCGTCACATAGGTAAAACAGTAGAAAGTATTTTAAACGGTAGAATGGTGAATTGTTATAAAAGTAAGAAGCAACAAGTTAGATTTAAAGAAAAAGATAATATATTGTATAAAATAGATACGAAGAATTTTGTTAAATGGATTCCTGGAAAAATAGAGAAAATTTTAAGTCCTTGTGTTTTTATTTTAGAGCTTGAAAACGGCCAAAGGAAGAAATCCCACAGAGATCAGATTAAGCATAATCACCACAAGAAGGTTACTTCTGCTCCGAGAGCGCAATACCAGTTTTTGGAAAATCTAAATAGAGAAATCCCTAGATCTGAATTTAAAAATGAAATTGAATTAAATAAAAATAAAAATGAAAGTAGTAGCGAAGGTGAAGCTTACTATAGCGCTGAGGAGACAGAAAGTGTCGAAAAGGAACCCAGAACAGAGCAACAGAAACCTTCTACAAGTGAGCATTTAACAATTAGGAGAACAATTAGGAAAAGGAGTAAATCATTAGATAGTGGAATAAGTATTGTAAGAAGAAGTGAAAGATTAGCAAAAAAAAAAAGTTTTAAGAAAGTAAAGCAGAAAATGAATTAGAAACATAGTAATTAATAAAAATAAAAAATGAATTAGAAACATCGCAATTTGATCAAATTATGATTAAAGTAACCATGAATGTAGTTACATTTTTTTTTGTATTTCTAGAAATAGTTACGGAAATTTGTAACCGTTTGAAAATCATAATTTTGTACTAATACCAGACCTCTATTAAAAAGGGGGGGAAATGTAATATACTCATACTTTTGTTAGGTTAAGTACTCATAATTTTTATATATATTTTTTGACAGTAGTGTAGTACCTCTACTCTTATAAACTTATACTATATATCAATAAATGTTGAGTTAGTCATCTCTGAACGCTGTGCTTTCAATACGTGCCCGGCTTACCATTTTATCTACACAGTATAAATTGTATACATATATACACAGTATACATTTTAGGTGGTGGAGTCGGCTTTGCCTTTGAACAAGTCTTTTTGATATCACACGCACCTTTACTTGGGCTATTATGCCTTGTAATTATCTTAAATCTAGGTATATTGGATGGAGGAGTCAGCTGCATTTGGCTTATCGGCTGCTTTACCTCTCTCGCATCCCGCATTGGGCTCTGAGGCCTTAACACTTTTTTAAGATTTCCTTTATTGTACGGTGGAGTCTGCCTTGCCCCTGCTCGGGTCTTACTGGGCTCGCACGCGTCACTTATTTCGGTTCCTAGTTGAGATAAGAACTTGTATTTAGGAATTTTAGAACTTGGAGCCTTGTTCGGCTTGGGCTCGGATTCGGGAAGCTCACTGTTGTTTATGTTGCTCGTTTGCGATGCATTCAGCTTGAGAACGTTTTGTATATATGCGGCTTCTCCTACTCGGATGACGGCGTAGTCACGGATAGGTAGCAATTGTACCAATAAACTGGAGATGACTACTTGAGAATTGTTACTGTTGAGTATGGCTACTTGCACTGTTTCTCTTCCAGTGGGCAGTAAACTGTTGGCCAGGAAGATTCCATCGCCTATTTCTTTTGAAAGACAGAGCATTTCTTCCTTCACTCGCAACGGGACTGAGGTGATCATTTGTGACCTAGCAGGTATGCATATTGGTTCTTCTAAGGTAACCAAATGCTGCCTCATTTCGCTGGTCTCTTGATCACCCAGACAGCTCTTTTCGTATTCCAGTGGCCCTTGTTGAACCTGGCAGGCAGCATTGCTCTCTTGAGTTGCCTTGGAGACACTGCATGTAGATAGCTTAACCTGTTTAGGTTCCATCTTTTCTGCCAGTGATCTCACTTCGACTGCTTTTCTGGAGTACAGCTTGTCCGTTTTGTATGACAGGGGCACAGTAAACTCTTCGGAGTTGGTCTCCGTGCAAGGAAACTTAAGTGCTTTATTTGGGCCTTCAACATTACAATGATTTGATAAGAAATCATTTCCGTCATCGGAAAGGCCTGGCAGGTTTTGTACTACCTGAAACTTGCAGGGAATTTTATTTTTAAAATTGAAGTTGCCCTTGCAATTTCCCAGTGTCTTTCCGGTTCCAAAAGGGGTCTGTGGAGCGCATGCCTCATTTGAATTAATTAGTTTGAGGTCTTTAATCGCTTTCTTCTTTATAATACTGACTTCAGCGCCAGTGTCCACTACTAGCTTTGTTTGGCCGTTAAGGCTTATGTCCAGTGCCTTTTGTGTCACTGTAGGGACACCAGATTCGGGTGCTTGCGGCGACCCTTTAAAACTTCTAGTTGGGTTTATAGTCGAGCCGGGGAGTTTTGGGTCGACTGCATGTCGTTTCCCTGACTCCGGACTTCCCACTTTTTCTTTTGCCTGCAGTTTTCATCTGCGTGTCCACGGCGACCACAAAAATTACACTTGAGTCTTATATTAAAGACTTGGAGACCTTTTGTGTTATGCTGTTCTGTTGGTGGTCTGCTGGGGAGGCGTTGAGGAACGTTTTGTTGAGACTGGGTGAAGTACTGGTATGTCTGTCTATTTGTTCTGCAATCACGAACGTCGTGTCCATATTTTTTGCAGTTCGAGCAGAAAGGGGTGTTTTTGCGCTTTAGGCAATCTGTATATGTATGGCCCTTTCGCTGACAGTAGCTACACGCGGACCAGTGCATCTGTGTCCGAGCTTTTAGTTTCAGAGTATGGTGTATGGTGGCGTGGCTGTGATATTGTGTTATTTGCGTGGCGTGAGAAATGGTTTGGGTTCGGTGCTCGAGGTGAGGGGAACATAGATGTTGATGGCATTTGATAATACGGAGATCTGTATAGTTCTCTCACCCGTAAATCTGGGTCCACAGGAGCCACTGTAGGAGCTTTTGCCAGAGGACTCTGGACGATTGTAGCACTTTGCTGTAGTTTCTTCATGTCCAGGGCTTTTTGTATGAGAACTTCTATATCGCCTTCTCCCTGCGTGAGTAAATATTGACACAAATGTGGATTAGTTCCTCCACTTTTAAGGGCATTTTTGGCGAAGTCCATCAGCTGTGTTTTCACTGCCGGGACTGCCTCAGCTCCATAATTTTGTGTCGCAGCCTCATTGCAGATCATCAACAGCTGCTTCAACCTTGTAGCAAAAGCAGTGAGAGATTCCAATGGGTTCTGTCGTGTGGTAATCAATCTGTTCACCAATTCCTGATAAGTCTCACGGGGAAGGTATATCCTGTTCAAACGTTCCTCTACCTCAGTGAATGAAGTAGGGACGTCTGAAGCGAATAGCTGATATGCATCACCTCTTAATCTTGTGGGGAGAACCTGAAGGAAAGCCACCTTTTCTTCATCGTCAAGGCACTGCATAGTTTGCTTGCAGCAACCGATGAAGGTCTGCAGCTCACGTCCCATTTGTGGGGTATTTTCACCCGAAAATAAGGGGACGAGCTGCGCTGTCAGTTTTGCGACCTTGGCGTAGTCCACCATGTTTTGTAGCCGTTTGGCTGAATATTTAAATTTAGGTGGACTAATGGGACTACCTTCTGGACTGGTTTCCGTTAAGAATTCTTCCAGCCAATCTATTAAAAGGTCCTCTGGTGTAGGGTCTGTCACTTCACTAACACAACCACTTTCTTTTTGACCTTCACTTAAATTATCACTTTTATTTTGTTCTAAATTACTCTCACTCTTATTATTATCTAATTCGAGGGAGCGCTGAGATTCAGTTAGCTTATTTAACTCTTCGCGAAATCGAACTGTATTTTCCTTTAAAGCCTGGATTTGTGCAAGCCTATTCTCACGGGTTTGACTCAATTTCCTACTCAGTGAATCACATTGAGTGATAGCTAGCGTGCCTGAATCTTGCGCTCTCTCATACAATCTATTTAAGAACTTATTAAGACTTACTTGTGTAGCGGGACCTGATAATATAGTTCCACTTCGTAGTCGAGGTCCTGTTGGAATTGGTACTGCAGCAGTTGCTTTGCCTTCACCGGAATGCTTGTTGTTGGCACCGGGGGTTTGTCCCGCGTCGGATGATGGTGGAGGATTTGTCCTCTTTGCTGCTTCTGGTTCCTGTTGGAGTGGATTAGAGCTGTTGTCTTCTGACATGAATTGTCGGTTGAAAGGGGGGCTCCAGCCTGCTTATTGCCCTTTGATGTAGTTTGGAGGGGGGTTTCCTTAACCGTCTTCGTATTCCCTCTGAGTACTTTTGTCTGCTGTCGTCTGATTGATTTGCTGCCGGGGGGGCCTTGAGCCGTCTTAACTTCCCCTGGTGTTAGTTGAAAGGGGGGCTATGAAAGCCGCCTTCGAATTCCCCTTCAACTCTGGATCGAAGTCGTCTAATGAGCGAGCTGCCTGCACTTCGGGATTTCGTATTCGTCCTTCTGGGTGGCTTTTGGTAGACTTTATTTCCCTCGGTGGTGCTTGTGCACTGACTGGGGTGAACGCGTGCTCGCCTGGAGCAGAGGCGCCTAAAGATGTAATCTACCCGAGTGTTGGGGGTGACTTGGCTTGAATAGCATCGTCAACGGTTCCCCTTTGGTTCGCAGGATCAAGGAATTTAGGCTTTTGATTGTTTGCAGAAATCAACCTACCTTGATCCTACTGTTATGTACGCAAATTATACCTATCTAAAAAAGGAATAACGTAAAATTACAAGTTAATAAAATCTGAAAAAGACAATAATTATTTGAAATATTTCATACATAAATTTTCATATAAGCTAATCATGCTTAAAAACATGATTAGCTTATCTATTCAATCAGTGAAGAAAATTGCATCAGCAATTTTCTTCACATACCATTCGTTTTTACAAAGTTTATTCCCACGACAAATTTTGCCTTCAGCAAAATTTGCCAGTGGAAATAATTATTTAAAAAAATATAAAACAAAAGACAAATCGTACCCTCAGTACGATTTGTATGAAAATTACAATATGTATGTACGAACGTACATACATATAACAAAAAAAAGCTTTCGCGATAAGAAATGCGCGCCGCGAAAATACATTATATGTATACGCGCGCCGCAATTTCAATCGACGGGACGGTGGCTGATGTTTATAAAAACATCAAATTTCAGTTTTTCAAGCCACCGTCCAACGAAAAATATTCTGGACTTGTTTAATCAAGTCCAGAATAAATGAAAATTTTTCTCAGGGTAGAAATGCAACTATGCATTTTCTACCCTGACCGACGGCTCTTGATCGCGATGAAAGTGATCAAGAGCGCAGTCGAATCATAGCAGCGGGTTGAATTTTAAATTTTAAAGAGCGCAGTCGAATTTTTAACCAAAATCGAGTTGGATAAAAAAAGAATATACGCGGCAGTTCGGCGGTCGAATTTGAAAAAACACGTGAGTTGGACACGGCGCGAAAGAAACAAGGGATCGGTTTTGCTACGGAAGGTTTGGTAATAAAAAGTAGTATTACGAAGAAAGTTGTATAAACGAAAATAACAAAAAGTAGGATTACGAAAGAAAGTTTTATAAACGAAAATATTAAAAAGTAGTATTACGAAGAAAGTTGTATAAACGAAAATAATAAAAAGTAGGATTACGAAAGAAAGTTTTATAAACGAAAATATTAAAAAGTAGTGTTACGGAAGAAAGTTTTATTAACGAAAATAATAAAAAGTTATATTACGGAAGAAAGTTTTATAAATAAAAATAATTAAAAGTTGAATTGGTGAAAGAAAGCTATTAAATAAAAGGAAGAAGAAACTTTACCAGGGTTTTGGATACGACCTCTGCAAACTATATAAGAAAAAGTAAGTACATAACAAAAAATTGGCGCAGCCGGTAGGATAGAGGAAGCCTACTTTGAAAAACAAAAAAAGTATAAGCGCTCGAAAACCCTCTATCCTACGAATCTAAAAGGAGTTTAGGACGAGATCGAATACTGGGCAAGACACCCTACCCTCCGCCTGAAGTTGAGTCTGGCTTCAGGAGTATTTCGATCTTGTCGACTACCAACGCTCGGGGTCGGACAGCTTTAACTGCCTCTGTTTGCAAAACACGCAGCCACCCCCTCATCAGAGCACAAAGTGCCAACGTGGGACAATAGCGGGCTTCATCCCAGCCCAGGATAAAAAAGTCCACAACCCAAAATTTCGAAATTTACACTTGAAGGAAGGAAGTTTGGAAACCATCCGCTATCTGCGATCCGGAGCTGAAAGGGACTTCGAAGTAGGCAACGCGCCCCCCTTTCAGCTTTTATCCAGGGGAATTTAAGTAGGGAATTAAGACGGCAGAAGCCCCCCTAGCTGCAAATTTCACACACGGTGGTCCATGAGCGAGGAAAGCTCCCACCAAGAAATACCGCCGGAAATCCAACTTCCATCAACTCCTCAACAATCTTCCTCGCCGGGCGACGCACAGGAAGATCCGTCCCGGTACGAAGGAGGCAACGCGGGAGCAACATCCGCAACAGAGGGTGCTAATAAAACACCCCCAACAAATTCAACAAAAAAAGGGGTAACACTCAGGAGTGGGACAATCCTTACAGGTCCCCAACAAGTAAGACCTTCTACTTTAAATTTAGAAAATTATTTAAAATATCTAGAGGGGAAAGTGCGAGACTCCTCCGAACTTTCTGTTATACAGTGCGATTCTATCGATAAACAGCTCAAAAAGTCCCGTGAACGGCGGCTTGAGCAAATCGCGCAATTCAAAGAAAGTACGGAAAAATTTAAAGAAAGCTTAAAGCAGTTTGGAGAACTCTCGCACTCTCTCGAAACAGAAATTACAAATAATAGTGTAGAATTAAGAGAAGGTGCCATTGAAGACAGTGTCAGTGATTCCACCGTGAGTGAAATCATATTGAATTGGCTGGGCGACTCCCTTTTGGAAACCAGCGTAGAAGAAACTAGCTCCCCAAAAGTGTCAAACTTTAGCTTCAGAATCCCCAATATAAACATGGCAGATTACGCGAAAATCGCCAAGTTAACTGCCCAGCTCGTACCCTTATTCTCGGGAGAGCAGCACCCAACATTGAGCCTGGAGCTCCAAACTTTCCTAGGATGCTGCAGGCAGGTAATACAGTGCATTTCGGTGGATGAACTAACAGCATTTTTACAAATCTTTCCCACCAGACTTCGAGGCGAAGCTTACCAGCTTTTTGCCTCAAATATGCCCACTACTTTCAAAGAAGTAGAAGAACGGCTAAATCGCACATACCTGCCTAGAGAAACTTACCAGGAACTGGTAAATAAATTAATCACTACAAGGCAGTATCCTTTGGAAAACCTCACAGCCTTCACGGCACGAGTGAAACAAATGGTGGCACTCTGCAGTGAAGCAGCAGAATCCAAGTACGGAGCCACAGCAGCGCCAGCTGTTAAAACGCAGCTGGAAGATTTCGCGAAAAACGCACTGAAAACAGGCGTAAATAACCCATATATGTGCCAATACCTTCTGACCATGACAGACGGCACGGTAGATGACCTCGTACAAAGAGCACTTGACATGGAACGTCTCCAGCAAAGTGCTCTATTCCTGCAACCTCCAGGACAATTCCAAACAAATATGATGCAGAGTACATTGCCAAATTCTGCCGGTACCAGTGTACCAAATAACACACATTTAACTCCAAACAGTACCCTAGTAAATCAAAGCGTATACAATCCTGGCATCATGTCCTACTCACAAGATCCCCGGCAACACAATATAAGCACTAACCCAAGCAGTCACATACCAACGTCACAGTTCACACAGGATGGCCCAGCATATATTAAACAGGAACCAAGGTCGCCAGATAAAAATTATAATGTAAAAAATAAAAATACCTATTTAAATAAAGTGACTTGTAGTTTTTGTAATTTAAGAGGCCACACATATGCCGATTGCCTCAAAAGGAAAAATACGCCTTATTGTGTGAACTGCAAAATGTATAATCATGACGTGCGTGACTGCAGAAGGAACAACAATAGTTTTCAAAGACCCCAAAACAGAGAAGCACCAATTCAACGTCCTAGAGAGCCGCAAAACCCCAATAACATGCAGTTAATAACTGCCAACAAAAACGAAAATGGGAAGCCCGGAGTCAGGGAAACGACGTACAGTCGACCCAAAACTCCCCGGCTCGACTATAAATCTCCCATCTAATAAATTAGGGTCTCCTCAGCAGCCCGATTCCAGTGTCGCTACAGTAAAACTTCCTTTAGACATAGGCCTGAACGGCCAAACTAAACTAGTAGTAGACACAGGCGCTGAGGTAAGTATAATAAAGAAAAGGTCATTAAAAGACCTCAAAGAAATTAACCACAATGAGGCATGTACACTTCAGACCCCATTTGGTACGGGAAAGACGCTGGGAAATTGCCAGGGAAACTTCGTTTTCAAAAACAAAATTCCCTGCAAGTTTCAAGTCGTAAAGAACTTGCCTGGCCTTTCCGATGATGGACTTCTAGGAAATGATTTCCTAGCAAAAAACTGCAACGTTGAGGGTCCTAATAAGGCACTAAGGTTTCCTCGCACGGAAACTAATCCAGACGAATTTGCTTTGCCATTAGAGTTTGACACGGACAAGCTACATTCTGAAAAAGCAGTCGAAGTAAGAACACTTGCAGAAGAGGTAGAGTCTAAACAGGCTGAACTATCCACCTGCAGTGTCTTCAAGGCTTCTCAAACGAGAAAAGCTGGCTGCCAAGCTCCAAAAGGGCCCAAGGAATGTGAAAAAAGCTGTCTAGGCGAGCAAGAGACCGATGATGGCAGGCAGCAATTGGTTACCCTTAAGGAACCAATCTGCATACCTGCGCGCTCTCAAATTGTGGCCCCAGTGCCGTTACAAACTCAAGAAGAAATGCTCTGTTTATCCCAAGAGATAAGCGATGGAGTCTTCTTGGCAAACAGTTTGCTGTCATCTGGAGAAGAATTAGTGCTGGTTAGTATTCTCAACGCTAACAGTCATCAAGTAGTCATACATAGCTTAAAGTTACAGCTATATCCAATAAACGACTACACCATAGTCCCATTAACGCACTCAAAATATCACAAAAGAACACACATTCCACTACCAAATATGGAGGCAATATCAAACAACACAAGAGACGGAACCGAGTGTCTAAAGCCTGCCAAAAAGGTGCATATAGCTCTTCCGTCCAAAATCCCGAGGCATAAATCACTGTTAAACAAACAACGGCCATACAAGAACGGTAGCGAGTCGCTAAAGCCTATACTAAAGGTGCATATTACTCCACCGTCTTCTAGCATAAAAAATCCTACATGGCCAAAAAATACTAGCATCGGCGCGCATGAGTATTCCACACAACCTAAGGCAAAGACCGCACAGGTGTATCAAACTCAGCCGTCAACAAAGCAGGAAGCAAGTACCCTGTTACATGCTAAATACAACAAAATAAAGCCTCATAAGGAATTAACTAAATTCAATCCAGCTTCAGGACACAAATTTACAAGGAATAGGAAGTCAAACCAAGGTTCAGCCGACAAGACGGCGATATTACAACATATACGATATCTATACCCGGATAATGAGACTCCGGATGATCCAAAACAATACCCGCGTATTTCTAGGCTAGAGCAAGAACTCAGCCTAGACACTAATTTAACCGCGGAAGAAAAAATTTCGATATCAGAGCTCTGCGAAGAGTATAACGATATCTTCTTCCTCAAAGGTGACAAACTCACCTATACAAATGCGATAACGCATAATATTCCCTTGGTGCAAGATCAAGCACCAATCAATCAAAAAATGTACCGCTTACCTGAAACACAGCGGAAAGTTATTAACGAGCAGCTAAAAGAAATG
Organism: Dioctria rufipes; assembly: GCA_963924295.1. Classification (NCBI taxonomy): domain Eukaryota; kingdom Metazoa; phylum Arthropoda; class Insecta; order Diptera; family Asilidae; genus Dioctria; species Dioctria rufipes. The sequence continues at coordinate 120,132,005 of OZ002744.1, forward strand.
CTAGACAGCGGGATAGTCCAGTCTAGTAAAAGCCCTTGGAATTCACCTCTACTAGTTGTCCCCAAGAAAGCGGGACCTGACGGTGAAAAAAGGTGGCGCGTCGTTGTCGATTTTCGTAAATTAAACGAAAAGACAATTGGAGACGCATTCCCGCTACCCCGAATCGAGGATATTCTCGACCAGCTAGGTCACGCAAGGTATTTCACCACACTCGATTTGGCCAACGGCTATCACCAAGTTCTTGTCGACAAAAAAGATCGACATAAAACTCCTTTCAGCACAAGTTATGGGCACTACGAGTTCAAGCGTATGCCATTCGGGCTCAAAGGAGCCCCCGCCACATTTCAACGCCTAATGAATTTCGTCTTAACAGGCCTACAAGGCCTCAAATGTTTTGTCTACCTAGATGACATTGTCATCTATGGAAAAAATTTAAATGACCACAACGAAAAGTTGAGGAAAGCCTTCAATAAGTTGAGAGAGAACAACTTGAAACTGCAGCCAGAGAAGTGCCAGTTTCTACGAAGAGAAGTTGTTTACCTAGGACATAAATGTTCTAGCGAAGGAGCCCTACCAGACCCAAGTAAGACGGCTTGCGTCCAAACATTTCCTGTTCCAAAAACAGTAAGGCAAGTTCAGTCATTTTTAGGACTTGCCAATTACTACAGGAAATTCATTCCAGACTTCTCCAAAATTGTACGTCCAATCACGAATTTACTCCGAAAGGATGTAAAGTTCACTTGGACAGAGAAATGCCAAGAAGCATTTCAAAGCATAAAAAATGCTTTAATTTCTCCACCACTTTTGATTTACCCCGATTTTACAAAATCTTTTAATCTTACTACGGACGCAAGTAACGAGGCTCTAGGAGCTGTTCTTTCTCAAGGAGAAGTCAGAAAGGACCAGCCCATTGCCTATGCAAGCCGCACATTAAACAAAGCCGAAAGAAATTACTCTACTATAGAGAAAGAGTTATTGGCTATTGTTTGGGCTACCAAGAATTTCAGGTGCTATCTTCAAGGCCGGAAATTCACGGTCTACACTGACCATAAACCTCTCAAAGGTGTCTTCAATGTGAAAGACCCTACTTCCCGTTTGGTGAGATTTCACCACAAATTATCTGAATTCGATTACAACATCGAATATAAACCAGGGAAGTACAACACTAATGCAGATGCACTAAGTCGCATCCCTCAAGCATCAAAGGAAGACAGTTTAGGCAATACCTCAACGGTAGAAGCCCTAGTCCACCACACGATGGACTCAGATGTGCAGGAAGACAACCCCACAAATAACAAAAAGAAAAAGAAATCCGCTCATTGTTTCGCCGTGACTCGAGCTCAGAAGCAGAAGGCTCAAGAGACAATAAATAGCTCCAGTGTAGAGACAGAAGAGCACACGAAAGCGGACCAAAACGAAATTCAACACACGGAGGCGGAAAAACTAAACCCAGCATCGCTTGAGCAAAAAGTAAGTACTGGCAAGACACCCGAAATTATCACGAGCCCTACGGAAATCCGAACAATCTTAAAAGATTATCACGATTCTCCATTTGGTGGCCATCAAGGTGTCATAAAAACTTACAAACGTATAAGACGCAAGTATTGGTGGAGACACATGCTTAGCGACATCAAGAAATACATAAAAAAATGCCGAAAGTGCCAGACGATGAAAGCTTCTCCACAATATAAAATGCCAATGGTTATCACGGACATCGCAGAACAACCGTTCGACAAAGTCTACCTCGATATTGTAGGTCCATTAGAAGAGACCACGTCAGGTAACAAATATATCTTGACCTTCCAAGATAATCTAACAAAATTTGTCGACTGGTATGCAATACCTAATGCCGAAGCAGTCACAGTAGCGCAAGTTTTCTTTGATGAAATCGTTACGCGCTATCGCATACCCAAAAGAATACTCACCGATCAGGGAACAAATTTCCTGAGTGAATTATTCAAAAGGGTATGTAAGCTTCTAAATGTAAAGAAGTTACAGACTTCGGCATACCACCCGCAGTCTAACGGAGCACTAGAGCGTGCCCACAGACCGCTGATTGAATATCTGCGAACAATTGTAGACGAAAATCCCAAAACATGGGACCAATTCCTACGAACCGCTGCATTCCTGTATAATAATAGTGTACACGAGGGTACTAAACTTACCCCAATGGACTGCCTATACGGCTTCACAGCGGATGTCCCATCAAATTTAAAACGGGATCCCGAACCCGTTTACAATCATGAGAGCTATTATCATATACTGAAGTATAAGCTCCAAAAATCATATGCCACGGCAAGAAAGAACTTATTGGCAAGTAAACAGCGCTCAAAGGGGTACTACGATAAGACAGTACGGCCCCTAACTTTCCATGTAGGAGACAAGGTCCTCATCAAGAACGAAAGCAGAAAACATAAGCTTTCTCAAATCTGGGTAGGACCTTATCAGGTAATAGCAATCACAAGTGATGTGAATACCACAATCAAAATTGGTAAGCGAATGGTGACGGTACATAATAATCGTTTAAAACCATATTTCGAATAAAAGCATGTTGTACAAAAATGAACCAGGTTGACTTAAAATTCCTACTTCAATGTCCATTAAACGTCATTTCAATACCTCCCCAGAAACATTTGCGGTGGAGTCACTCCACTGCCCAGTTTAAAACGGCACAATGCAAGTACAAATATACTTAAAGAATTGTTTTCTTCCTCCGAATTGTCCACAGAAATGGCGCTAAAATTCATCGTAGTTGTCCTCCTCATCCAGTACACAACTGGAGCAATCGCTGACAAACCTTATGTAATAACCCAGCTAAATGGCTCGGGTATATTTTTCGAGGACCTAGGAAGCCTCATGGTATATCATGACACCTGGAATGTCCTCACCGAAATAGATTTGGATGAATTAGATGCCCAGATAAAGCTAGCAGAATATGCGGAGCACTTAGTGCATAAACTCTGCATAAATGTAACCAACCCAGAAGACCTGTGTAACGTGCAGCAACTACACATACACGCTATAATAGACAGCGTACGAAAGCGCACGGAAACTATAAAGGAACTAGCACCAGCAAAACGCAAGGCCAGATCGCTATTTGATGGAATAGGCAATGCCATGCACTATTTGTTTGGCACTATGGACAGCAATAACGAAAAAGAAATTTACAGCAGGTTAGAAGAACTTGAATCGAATACACAAGCCCTAGCCGAGCTAGAGAAACAACAAATCAGTGTTGTTAAAACAACCTTGGAAAAGATTCAAAAACCGCTGGCCATGTTAATAGACAGACAACAAAAAATAGCACACCAGATAAACGATCTCCACCATGTGGCCGATGATTTAACTAAAAGGCAGCTAAGACAAGAGATTAATCAAGCTTATTGCTCCAAATCATCGAAGTTGAATATCGACAACAAGCCCTCCTGGATATAATAATGGCTAGTAAAACCAATCATATTCATCCACTCCTAATGTCCCCCAAAAATCTGTTAGAAATATACCGTAAGACGGCCTCGAATTGCCCGAATGACCAAAATTGTCTATCTGTTCTATACCAAACAGCAGGAGCTCAGTCACTCGTTATGCAGAGTAAATTGGTGGTGAGAATTACTCTCCCAATTTTTAATCTGCCAAAAATGAGGCTACAACAGATTCAATGCTATCCTGTACCCAAGTCAGCAACTTACTCATTAATTCCAGACCCTGGTTATTCATACATAGCCAATAGCGAAAAAACTCAGGAATTTCTCTTATTAAAAGGCGAGGACATGAAAATTTTCAAGAAAATAACAAGTAATTTGGAAGAAAACACGTATGTAGGCCGACTAAATACGCCCATAATAAAGGCAGCAACATCAAATGAATGTGCCATTAAATTACTATATAATCCTTTAAATGAAGTGCCCAAATGCAGCACCAGAGTACAAGCTCCCCAAAAGGACATGTTAATTAAACTAAACAAGCCAAATGCGTGGCTATTTTCATTTCTCACCTCAACGGTGCTACACATCACATGTCCAGATCACTTTCTGATCTCGAAACTGGAAGGACAAGGGATATTAGAGATAACGCAACCATGTCAAGTGCAAATAAGTGACAAGGTGCTCAAATACGAAGGTCAAAGTAAACGCCCGCTGAATATAATTCAACCCAAACAATTTCCACAATTCAATCATTCCTTATTGAATTTGAGTCTGGCCGACATTTTACCAGAACCTCAAAACCAAACGCAAGTTTCAATGGAAATTTTAACGGGGGACGATATCCACAAATCAGTCTACCAGGGTACACACTCCTTAGAGGAAATCCAAAACAAAATCAGCAAATATCAAGAAAAGGTATCGAGAAAGAACTCCCATATCCTGTCCACAACCTCTTTATCATTTACGAGCCTTTTAGTTCTGGCCATAATGGTTGTTGTGGCAGTGAAATATGTACACCCTGTTGTCATCAAGATGAGACAACAGAGGAATCCACCACAAGGTAACCCCGAAATTTCATCAGAGGGAATTCCTTTAAAGGAGCGAACTAACGCTCCCCTACTAGCTCGATCGCTCCCCAGGACCAAATCAGTCCAAATCGTTTAAAGAACGGAATACTGATACTGTCAACATGAGCCACTTAATCGAAGTAAATTTATAGAAAATAGTAGACCTGGTAAAATATATAGAAAGGTACATAGAAATGAAAATGTAACAAAAAAAAATCTATTGAAAAACAAAATAGATAGAATAATAAAAGTAAAGATGAAAAAATAGAATTAAAATAAAAAATATATTATATGGAGTTAGGAATAAAATAATAAAAGGAGAAAAAAGTATAAAATATGTAAATTAAAACTAAAATGCCTTAGATAAATAAAATAAACAAAATAATAGAACTAAAAAAGAAAAAGAAATTACAATTACGTAACAATATAATATAGATCAAAGAAATAAATATAAATAGATAGGAAAGAAAATGTTAGAATTAAAGTATTAATATAAAATAGCACACAATACCTACTAAAAACAGTAGAAGTAATTAAAAAAAAAATAGTGTAAAGATCTAATTAGTAAGAAATATGTAGTTATGACAAACATAAACTTTACCTACGTATTACCAGGCTACTAAAAACATAAATAATAGAAACAAACTAAATAACTATAAAAGATATTAACAAAAACTAGTACTACTATAGGAAGATAAGTAAGCCTTACATAGGTTATAAAAAATTATTTTTTGAAAATTAGCAGAGGAAGAATATAAGAATGAATATAAAATGTAAAGCCTAGCCGAAACCAAAACCGACCAAAACCCGAGCCGTCAAAATAGAAAGCACAACAACCTCCCCTGAGAATTATTCCTCTTCAAAGAATAATTCTCTTTTTCTCAGGGGGAAGGATTGTTATGTACGCAAATTATACCTATCTAAAAAAGGAATAACGTAAAATTACAAGTTAATAAAATCTGAAAAAGACAATAATTATTTAAAATATTTCATACATAAATTTTCATATAAGCTAATCATGCTTAAAAACATGATTAGCTTATCTATTCAATCAGTGAAGAAAATTGCATCAGCAATTTTCTTCACATACCATTCGTTTTTACAAAGTTTATTCCCACGACAAATTTTGCCTTCAGCAAAATTTGCCAGTGGAAATAATTATTTAAAAAAATATAAAACAAAAGACAAATCGTACCCTCAGTACGATTTGTATGAAAATTACAATATGTATGTACGAACGTACATACATATAACAAAAAAAAGCTTTCGCGATAAGAAATGCGCGCCGCGAAAATACATTATATGTATACGCGCGCCGCAATTTCAATCGACGGGACGGTGGCTGATGTTTATAAAAACATCAAATTTCAGTTTTTCAAGCCACCGTCCAACGAAAAATATTCTGGACTTGTTTAATCAAGTCCAGAATAAATGAAAATTTTTCTCAGGGTAGAAATGCAACTATGCATTTTCTACCCTGACCGACGGCTCTTGATCGCGATGAAAGTGATCAAGAGCGCAGTCGAATCATAGCAGCGGGTTGAATTTTAAATTTTAAAGAGCGCAGTCGAATTTTTAACCAAAATCGAGTTGGATAAAAAAAGAATATACGCGGCAGTTCGGCGGTCGAATTTGAAAAAACACGTGAGTTGGACACGGCGCGAAAGAAACAAGGGATCGGTTTTGCTACGGAAGGTTTGGTAATAAAAAGTAGTATTACGAAGAAAGTTGTATAAACGAAAATAACAAAAAGTAGGATTACGAAAGAAAGTTTTATAAACGAAAATATTAAAAAGTAGTATTACGAAGAAAGTTGTATAAACGAAAATAATAAAAAGTAGGATTACGAAAGAAAGTTTTATAAACGAAAATATTAAAAAGTAGTGTTACGGAAGAAAGTTTTATTAACGAAAATAATAAAAAGTTATATTACGGAAGAAAGTTTTATAAATAAAAATAATTAAAAGTTGAATTGGTGAAAGAAAGCTATTAAATAAAAGGAAGAAGAAACTTTACCAGGGTTTTGGATACGACCTCTGCAAACTATATAAGAAAAAGTAAATACATAACACTACCGGCTGCGCCAATTTTGTTGCGTATTCGGGGCTTTGCTGCCGACGTAACTCAATCACCAATATGGAACTTTAATATCTTAACACCGCCCAGCTTTTGGGTTTAAGACGTTTTGGGTAAGCGAGGACACTTATGTTTTGTCTGAGCAAAGACAAAAGGCCATTCAAAAAAACACACTTCTACTTATTCGTATATGTACTCAGGCATTTATTATGTTTCTTGTCTATTTTTTTTTTTATTAGTAACACTTTCAGGCGTACAATTTGTTTTATTAAAACCAACCAATTTTAAATTAATTACGTTAACCTTCTGTAACTCCACCAAAGTATTACCGGGTTCAGAGCCACTAAATGTGAAAACAATAGTCTGTTTTGCAAGTACTCGAATGAAAACTTTTACACTAAATAATGTACTCGTGTTGCTAGATAAAGGCGAGGCAATCATCTTTTTCTCTAGTAAATTCTATTCACATTCAATTGTGAAAAACCCGAACTATAACCTTTTTTATTAATTAATACCTCCGTGCCAAATACCACGACTCAAGAGAAAGCAAACGTAACGACAAGTCAAAGTTAACTCTCTGACATTTTTTCTTCAGATCTAATTACTTGGTAATCGGCAATTCACTCTCGCGAGGCGATCTTTTCGAGGCTTAAAAACGAACTCCCTGTCGACTTTTAATTTTTCATTAATTAAGTCTCGACAGTCAGGATAGGTAAATGCTTAATTAGCATTCCTATCCCGGGAAAATCATTTATCATTGGGTATGTTTAATCATGCCCACAAGAATTTCTCGCCGGACGGAGGTGAAATCCGATCTTTTCATAAATATTGAGCACCACTCCGTCGCTTTATTGCCGTGCTACTTTGTTGCGCACTTGAATTTTCATTTTTTGCTGACAAATCTTACTGAGGGTAAAATTTGTCATTGAATTCGACTTTATTTGTCGTCTTTTCAAGTGGGCTATGCGAAGAAATTGCTGATGCAACTTCTTCCGCATGTGGAAAGATAAGCTGGTCACGTTGTTAAAAATGTGATCAGCTTATTGAGCCCTTTTATGACTTGATTTTAATTTTCTTTAATCAATATGTTGATTTTAGGTATTTTTTATTATAATGGTACCCAGGGTTTTGGTTGTATATTGTGTATACAACAAACTTTCCCCCTGTGAAAAAGAGAGCTATTCTTTGGAGAGGAATAGGAATGAATTTCCTGCCTTGAAGGTAGCATCGGAAATTCCTAGTGGCCCAGACTATAGCCAATAACTCCTTTTCAATAGTGGAGTAATTTGTCTCGGCTTTGTTCAGCGTTCGGCTTGCATAGGCGATAGGCTGGTCTTTACCCACTTCTCCTTGGGAAAGTACAGCTCCTAAAGCTTCGTTACTGGCGTCCGTTGTTAGGTTGAATGGTTTAGAATAATCTGGATAGATTAAAAGAGGTGGTGAAATTAGAGCATTTTTAATGCTTTGGAATGCTTCTTGGCACTTTTCGGTCCAAGTGAATTTTACATCCTTGCGGAGTAAATTCGTAATTGGACGAACTCTTTTTGAGAAGTCCGGAATGAACTTCCTGTAGTAATTGGCGAGTCCTAAAAAGGACTGAACTTGCCTAACTGTTCTAGGAACAGGGAATGTTTGGACGCAGGCCGTTTTACTGGGGTCTGGTAATGCACCTTCGCTAGAGCATTTGTGCCCTAGGTAAACAACTTCTCGTCTCAAGAACTGACACTTCTCTGGCTGCAGTTTGAGATTGTTTTCTCTCAATTTGTCGAAGACTTTGCGAAGTTTATCATTGTGGTCATTTAGGATTTTACCATAAATGACAATGTCGTCAAGATAAACGAAACATTCGAGGCCTTGTAGGCCTGTGAGAACGAAGTTCATGAGGCGTTGGAATGTAGCGGGAGCTCCTTTGAGTCCGAATGGCATACGCTTAAATTCGTAGTGCCCGTAATTAGTGCTAAAAGCGGTCTTATGTCGATCTCTTTTGTCGACTAAGACTTGGTGATAGCCGTTGGCCAAATCGAGAGTGGTAAAGTACCTGGCATGACCTAGTTGATCAAGAATATCCTCGATTCGGGGTAGCGGAAATGCATCGCCAATTGTCTTTTCGTTTAATTTATGAAAGTCGACAACGACGCGCCACCTTTTCTCACCATCAGGTCCCGCCTTTTTGGCGACAACTAATAAAGGTGAATTCCAAGGGCTTTTGCTAGTTTGGACTATCCCGTTATCTAGCATTTCTCGCATTTGCTCATTTATCACCTGTCTCTGAGTCTCTAGTAATCGATAGGCCTTTTGGTTTATTGGGGCCTGATCTTGTACTAATGGAATGTTATGGGTGATAGCGTTTGTATATTTAAGCTTATCACCTTTAAGGTAAAAGATATCATTGTACTCATAACAGAGTTCGGATATCGAAGCTTTTTCTTCCGCGTTTAGATTTGGGTCTAGGCTGAGCTCTTGGTCTAGTCTGTTGACTCGCGGAGTATGTGTGGAATCTTCTTGATCCGGAAATAGTTACCTCACGTGTTGTAAGATAGCTGTATTTTCCAAAAAGCTTGCGTTAGTTTTGGGTTGTTGCACCTTTTTGTACTTTTCACTTACTGTACTAACTGGCAGGGTGTGTGCTTCCTGCTGTTCGAGTAGTGGAGTACTATGTCTGGTATTTTTGTTGGTTTAGAGTACTCGCACGCATTGACACTTTGGTCTATGGGCCGTGAGAGATTGGTATATTTAACTATATTTGATGGTGGAGCCAACATTGCCTTTAATGAGGTCTTACGGATCTCGCACGCATCCTTTGTGGGACTCTGGGGTCTCATTTGATTCTTAATATTAACTTTTTTAGGTGGTGGAGTCGGCTTTGCCTTTGAACAAGTCTTTTTGATATCACACGCACCTTTACTTGGGCTATTATGCCTTGTAATTATCTTAAATCTAGGTATATTGGATGGAGGAGTCAGCTGCATTTGGCTTATCGGCTGCTTTACCTCTCTCGCATCCCGCATTGGACTCTGAGGCCTTAACACTTTTTTAAGATTTTCTTTATTGTACGGTGGAGTCTGCCTTGCCCCTGCTCGGGTCTTACTGGGCTCACACACGTCACTTATTTCGGTTCCTAGTTGAGATAAGAACTTGTATTTAGGAATTTTAGAACTTGGAGCCTTGTTCGGCTTGGGCTCGGATTCGGGAAGCTCACTGTTGTTTATGTTGCTCGTTTGCGATGCATTCGGCTTGAGAACGTTTTGTATATATGCGGCTTCTCCTACTCGGATGACGGCGTAGTCACGGATAGGTAGCAATTGTACCAATAAGCTGGAGATGACTACTTGAGAATTGTTACTGTTGAGTATGGCTACTTGCACTGTTTCTCTTCCAGTGGGCAGTAAACTGTTGGCCAGGAAGACTCCATCGCCTATTTCTTTTGAAAGACAGAGCATTTCTTCCTTCACTCGCAACGGGACTGAGGTGATCATTTGTGACCTAGCAGGTATGCATATTGGTTCTTCTAAGGTAACCAAATGCTGCCTCATTTCGCTGGTCTCTTGATCACCCAGACAGCTCTTTTCGTATTCCAGTGGCCCTTGTTGAACCTGGCAGGCAGCATTACTCTCTTGAGTTGCCTTGGAGACACTGCATGTAGATAGCTTAACCTGTTTAGGTTCCATCTTTTCTGCCAGTGATCTCACTTCGACTGCTTTTCTGGAGTACAGCTTGTCCGTTTTGTATGACAGGGGCACAGTAAACTCTTCGGAGTTGGTCTCCGTGCAAGGAAACTTAAGTGCTTTATTTGGGCCTTCAACATTACAATGATTTGATAAGAAATCATTTCCTAATAGGCCGTCATCGGAAAGGTCTGGCAGGTTTTGTACTACCTGAAACTTGCAGGGAATTTTGTTTTTAAAATTGAAGTTGCCCTTGCAATTTCCCAGTGTCTTTCCGGTTCCAAAAGGGGTCTGTAGAGTGCATGCCTCATTTGAATTAATTAGTTTGAGGTCTTTAATCGCTTTCTTCTTTATAATACTGACTTCAGCGCCAGTGTCCACTACTAGCTTTGTTTGGCCGTTAAGGCTTATGTCCAGTGGAAGTTTCACTGTAGGGACACCGGATTCGGGCGCTTGCGGCGACCCTTTAAAACTTTTAGTTGGGTTTATAATCGAGCAGGGGAGTTTTGGGTCGACTGCATGTCGTTTCCCTGACTCCAGGCTTCCCACTTTTTCTTTTGCCTGCAGTTTTCATCTCCGTGTCCACGGCGACCACAAAAATTCAACTTGAATCTTATGTTAAAGACTTGGAGACCTTTTGTGTTATGCTGTTCTGTTGGTGGTCTGCTGGGGAGGCGTTGAGGAACGTTTTGTTGAGACTGGGTGAAGTCCTGGTGTGTCTGTCTATTTGTTCTGCAATCACGAACGTCGTGTCCATATTTTTTGCAGTTCGAGCAGAGAGGGGTATTTTTGCGCTTTAGGCAATCTGTATATGTATGGCCCTTTCGCTGACAGTAGCTACACGTGATGTTCCGGACCAGTGCATCTGTGTCCGACCTTTTAGTTTCAGAGTATGGTGTATGGTGGCGTGGCTGTGATATTGTGTTATTTGCGTGGCGTGAGAAATGGTTTGGGTTCGGTGCTCGAGGTGAGGCGAACATAGATGTTGATGGCATTTGGTAATACGGAGATCTGTATAGTGCTCTCACCCGTAAACCTGGGTCCACAGGAGCCACTGTAGGAGCTTTTGCCAGAGGACTCTGGACTAATGTAGCATTTTGCTGTAGTTTCTCCATGTCCAGGGCTTTTTGTATGAGAACTTCTATATCGCCTTCTCCCTGCGTGAGTAAATATTGACACAAATGTGCATTAGTTACTCCACTTTTAAGGGCATTTTTGGCGAAGTCCATCAGCTGTGTTTTCACCGCCGGGACTGCCTCAGCTCCATACTTTTGTGTCGCAGCCTCATTGCAGATCGTCAACAGCTGCTTCAACCTTGTATCAAAAGCAGTGAGAGATTCCAATGGGTTCTGTCGTGTGGTAATCAATCTGTTCACCAATTCCTGATAAGTCTCACCGGGAAGGTATGTCTTGTTCAAACGTTCGTCTACCTCAGTGAATGAAGTAGGGACGTCTGAAGCGAATAGCTGATATGCATCACCTCTTAATCTTGTGGGGAGAACCTGAAGGAAAGCCACCTTTTCTTCATCGTCAAGGCACTGCATAGTTTGCTTGCAGCAACCGATGAAGGTCTGCAGCTCACGTCCCATTTGTGGGGTATTTTCATCCGAAAATAAGGGGACGAGCTGCGCTGTCAGTTTTGCGACCTTGGCGTAGTCCACCATGTTTTGTAGCCATTTTGCTGAATATTTAAATTTAGGTGGACTAATGGGACTACCTGCTGGACTGGTTTCCGTTCAGGATTCTTCCAGCCAATCTATTAAAAGGTCCTCTGGTGTAGGGTCTGTCACTTCACTAACACAACCACTTTCTTTTTGACCTTCACTTAAATTATCACTTTTATTTTGTTCTAAATTACTCTCACTCTTATTATTATCTAATTCGAGGGAGCGCTGAGATTCAGTTAGCTTATTTAACTCTTCGCGAAATCGAACTGTATTTTCCTTTAAAGCCTGGATTTGTGCAAGTCTATTCTCGCAGGTTTGACTCAATTTCCTACTCAGTGAATCACATTGAGTTATAGCTAGCGTGCCTGAATCTTGCGCTCTCTCATACAATCTATTTAAGAACTTATTAAGACTTACTTGTGTAGCGGGACCTGATAATATAGTTCCACTTCGTAGTCGAGGTCCTGTTGGAATTGGTACTGCAGCAGTTGCTTTGCCTTCACCGGGATGCTTGTTTTTGGCACCGGGGGTTTGTCCCGCGTCGGATGATGGTGGAGGATTTGTCCTCTTTGCTGCTTCTGGTTCCTGTTGGAGTGGATTAGAGCTGTTGTCTTCTGACATGAATTGTCGGTTGAAAGGGGGGCTCCAGCCTGCTTATTTCCCTTTGATGTAGTTTGGAGGGGGGTTTCCTTAACCGTCTTCGTATTCCCTCTGAGTACTTTTGTCTGCTGTCGTCTGATTGATTTGCTGCCGGGGGGGCCTTGAGCTGTCTTAACTTCCCCTGGTGTTAGTTGAAAGGGGGGCTATGAAAGCCGCCTTCGAATTCCTCTTCAACTCTGGATCGAAGTCGTCTAATGAGCGAGCTGCCTGCACTTCGGGATTTCGTATTCGTCCTTCTGGGTGGCTTTTGGTAGACTTTATTTCCCTCGGTGGTGCTTGTGCACTGACTGGGGTGAACGCGTGCTCGCCTGGAGCAGAGGTGCCTAAAGATGTAATCTACCCGAGTGTTGGGGGTGACTTGGCTTGAATAGCGTCGTCAACGGTTCCCCTTTAGTTCGCAGGATCAAGGAATTTAGGCTTTTGATTGTTTGCAGAAATCAAGCTACCTTGATCCTACCGGCTGCGCCAATTTTGTTGCGTATTCGGGGCTGCCGACGTAACTCAATCACCAATATGGAACTTTAATATCTTAACACCGCCCAGCTTTTGGATTTAAGACGTTTTGGGTAAGCGAGGACACTTATGTTTTGTCTGAGCAAAGACAAAAGGACATTCCACAATAAAACACACTTCTACGTATCCGTATATGTACTCAGGCATTTATTCTGTTTCTTGTCTGTTTTTTTTTTTTTGTTTTATTAGTAACACTTTCAGGCGTACAATTTGTTTTATTAAAACCAACCAATTTTAAATTAATTACGTTAACCTTCTGTAACTCGACCAAAGTATTACCGGGTTCAGAGCCACTAAATGTGAAAACAATAGTCTGTTTTGCAAGTACTCGAATGGAAACTTTTACACTAAATAATGTATTCGTGTTGCTAGATAAAGGCGAGGCAATTATCTTTTTCTCTAGTAAATTCTATTCACATTCAATTGTGAAAAACCCGAACTATAACCTTTTTTATTAATTAATATCTCCGTGCCAAATACCACGACTCAAGAGAAAGCAAACGTAACGACAAGTCAAAGTTAACTCTCTGATATTTTTTCTTCTGATCTAATTAGTTGGTAATCGACAATTCACTCTCGCGAGGCGATCTTTTCGAGGCTTAAAAACGAACTCCCTGTCGACTTTTAATTCTTCATTAATTAAGTCTCGACAGTCAGGATAAGAAAATGCTTAATTAGCATTCCTATCCTGAGAAAATCATTTATCATTGGGCATGTTTAATCATGCCCACAAGAATTTCTCGCCGGACGGAGGTGAAATCCGATCTTTTCATAAATATTGAGCACAACTCCGTCGCTTTATTGCCGTGCTACTTTGTTGCGCACTTGAATTTTCATTTTTTGCTGACAAATCTTACTGAGGGTAAAATTTGTCATTGAATTCGACTTTATTTGTCGTCTTTTCAAGTGGGCTATGGGAAGAAATTGCTGATGCAACTTCTTTCGCTTGTTGAAAGATAAGCTGGTCACGTTGTTAAAAATGTGATCAGCTTATTGTGCCCTTTTATGACTTGATTTTAATTTTCTTTAATCAATATGTTGATTTTAGGTATTTTTTATTATAATGATACCCAGGGTTTTGGTTGTATATTGTGTATACAACAAACCTTCCCCCTGTGAAAAAGAGAGCTATTCTTTGGAGAGGAATAGGAATGAATTTCCTGCCTTGAAGGTAGCATCGGAAATTCCTAGTGGCCCAGACTATAGCCAATAACTCCTTTTCAATAGTGGAGTAATTTCTCTCGGCTTTATTCAGCGTTCGGCTTGCATAGGCGATAGGCTGGTCTTTACCCACTTCTCCTAGGGAAAGTACAGCTCCTAAAGCTTCGTTACTGGCGTCCGTTGTGAGGTTGAATGGTTTAGAAAAATCTGGATAGATTAAAAGAAGTGGTGAAATTAGAGCATTTTTAATGCTTTGGAATGCTTCTTGGCATTTTTCGGTCCAAGTGAATTTTACATCCTTGCGGAGTAAATTCGTAATTGGACGAACTCTTTTTGAGAAGTCCGGAATGAACTTCCTGTAGTAATTGGCGAGTCCTAAAAAGGACTGAACTTGCCTAACTGTTCTAGGAACAGGGAATGTTTGGACGCAGGCCGTTTTACTGGGGTCTGGTAATGCACCTTCGCTAGAGCATTTGTGCCCTAGGTAAACAACTTCCCGTCTCAAGAACTGGCACTTCTCTGGCTGCAGTTTGAGGTTGTTTTCTCTCAATTTGTCGAAGACTTTGCGAAGTTTATCATTGTGGTCATTTAGGTATTTACCATAAATGACAATGTCGTCAAGATATACGAAACATTCGAGGCCTTGTAGGCCTGTGAGAACGAAGTTCATGAGGCTTTGGAATGTAGCGGGAGCTCCTTTGAGTCCGAATGGCATACGCTTAAATTCGTAGTGCCCGTAATTAGTGCTAAAAGCGGTCTTATGTCGATCTCTTTTGTCGACTAAGACTTGGTGATAGCCGTTGGCCAAATCGAGAGTGGTAAAGTACCTGGCATGACCTAGTTGATCAAGAATATCCTCGATTCGGGGTAGCCGAAATGCATCGCCAATTCTCTTTTCGTTTAATTTACGAAAGTCGACAACGAC
The DNA here is from genome assembly GCA_963924295.1 of Dioctria rufipes. Lineage (NCBI taxonomy): Eukaryota > Metazoa > Arthropoda > Insecta > Diptera > Asilidae > Dioctria > Dioctria rufipes. The sequence goes on from OZ002744.1 coordinate 120,147,164, forward strand.
GCGCCACCTTTTCTCACCATCAGGTCCCGCCTTTTTGGGGACAACTAATAAAGGTGAATTCCAAGGGCTTTTGCTAGTTTGGACTATCCCGTTATCTAGCATTTCTCGCATTTGCTCATTTATCACCTGTCTCTGAGTCTCTGGTAATCGATAGGCCTTTTGGTTTATTGGGGCCTGATCTTGTACTAATGGAATGTTATGGGTGATAGCGTTTGTATATGTAAGCTTATCACCTTTAAGGTAAAAGATATCATTGTACTCATAACAGAGTTCGGATATCGAAGCTTTTTCTTCCGCGTTTAGATTTGGGTCTAGGCTGAGCTCTTGGTCTAGTCTGTTGACTCGCGCAGTATGTGTGGAATCTTCTTGATCCGGAAATAGGTACCTCACGTGTTGTAAGATAGCTGTATTTTCCAAAAAGCTTGCGTTAGTTTTGGGTTGTTGCACCTTTTTGTACTTTTCACTTACTGTACTAACTGGCAGGGTGTGTGCTTTCTGCTGTTCGAGTGGTGGAGTACTATGTCGTACTGGTATTTTGTTGGCTTGGAGTACTCGCACGCATTGACACTTTGGTCTATGGGCCGTGAGAGATTGGTATATTTAACTATATTTGATGGTGGAGCCAACATTGCCATTAATGAGGTCTTACAGATCTCGCACGCATCTTTTGTGGGACTCTGGGGTCTCATTTGATTCTTAATATTAACTTTTTTAGGTGGTGGAGTCGGCTTTGCCTTTGAACAAGTCTTTTTGATATCACACGCACCTTTACTTGGGCTATTATGCCTTGTAATTATCTTAAATCTAGGTATATTGGATGGAGGAGTCAGCTGCATTTGGCTTATTGGCTGCTTTACCTCTCTCGCATTCCGCATTGGGCTCTGAGGCCTTAACACTTTTTTAAGATTTTCTTTATTGTACGGTGGAGTCTGCCTTGCCCCTGCTCGGGTCTTACTGGGCTCGCACGCGTCACTTATTTCGGTTCCTAGTTGAGATAAGAACTTGTATTTAGAAATTTTAGAACTTGGAGCCTTGTTCGGCTTGGGCTCGGATTCGGGAAGCTCACTGTTGTTTATGTTGCTCGTTTGCGATGCATTCAGCTTGAGAACGTTTTGTATATATGCGGCTTCTCCTACTCGGATGACGGCGTAGTCACGGATAGGTAGCAATTGTACCAATAAGCTGGAGATGACTACTTGAGAATTGTTACTGTTGAGTATGGCTACTTGCACTGTTTCTCTTCCAGTGGGCAGTAAACTGTTGGCCAGGAAGACTCCATCGCCTATTTCTTTTGAAAGACAGAGCATTTCTTCCTTCACTCGCAACGGGACTGAGGTGATCATTTGTGACCTAGCAGGTATGCATATTGGTTCTTCTAAGGTAACCAAATGCTGCCTCATTTCGCTGGTCTCTTGATCACCCAGACAGCTCTTTTCGTATTCCAGTGGCCCTTGTTGAACCTGGCAGGCAGCATTACTCTCTTGAGTTGCCTTGGAGACACTGCATGTAGATAGCTTAACCTGTTTAGGTTCCATCTTTTCTGCCAGTGATCTCACTTCGACTGCTTTTCTGGAGTACAGCTTGTCCGTTTTGTATGACAGGGGCACAGTAAACTCTTCGGAGTTGGTCTCCGTGCAAGGAAACTTAAGTGCTTTATTTGGGCCTTCAACATTACAATGATTTGATAAGAAATCATTTCCTAATAGGCCGTCATCGGAAAGGCCTGGCAGGTTTTGTACTACCTGAAACTTGCAGGGAATTTTATTTTTAAAATTGAAGTTGCCCTTGCAATTTCCCAGTGTCTTTCCGGTTCCAAAAGGGGTCTGTAGAGTGCATGCCTCATTTGAATTAATTAGTTTGAGGTCTTTAATCGCTTTCTTCTTTATAATACTGACTTCAGCGCCAGTGTCCACTACTAGCTTTGTTTGGCCGTTAAGGCTTATGTCCAGTGGAAGTTTCACTGTAGGGACACCGGATTCGGGCGCTTGCGGCGACCCTTTAAAACTTTTAGTTGGGTTTATAGTCGAGCCGGGGAGTTTTGGGTCGACTGCATGTCGTTTCCCTGACTCCAGGCTTCCCACTTTTTCTTTTGCCTGCAGTTTTCATCTCCGTGTCCACGGCGACCACAAAAATTACACTTGAGTCTTATGTTAAAGACTTGGAGACCTTTTGTGTTATGCTGTTCTGTTGGTGGTCTGCTGGGGAGGCGTTGAGGAACGTTTTGTTGAGACTGGGTGAAGTCCTGGTGTGTCTGTCTATTTGTTCTGCAATCACGAACGTCGTGTCCATATTTTTTGCAGTTCGAGCAGAAAGGGGTGTTTTTGCGCTTTAGGCAATCTGTATATGTATGGCCCTTTCGCTGACGGTAGCTACACGTGATGTTCCGGACCAGTGCATCTGTGTCCGACCTTTTAGTTTCAGAGTATGGTGTATGGTGGCGTGGCTGTGATATTGTGTTATTTGCGTGGCGTGAGAAATGGTTTGGGTTCGGTGCTCGAGGTGAGGCGAACATAGATGTTGATGGCATTTGATAATACGGAGATCTGTATAGTGCTCTCACCCGTAAATCTGGGTCCACAGGAGCCACTGTAGGAGCTTTTGCCAGAGGACTCTGGACGAATGTAGCATTTTGCTGTAGTTTCTCCATGTCCAGGGCTTTTTGTATGAGAACTTCTATATCGCCTTCTACCTGCGTGAGTAAATATTGACACAAATGTGGATTAGTTACTCCACTTTTAAGGGCATTTTTGGCGAAGTCCATCAGCTGTGCTTTCACCGCCGGGACTGCCTCAGCTCCATACTTTTGTGTCGCAGCCTCATTGCAGATCGTCAACAGCTGCTTCAACCTTGTAGCAAAAGCAGTGAGAGATTCCAATGGGTTCTGTCGTGTGGTAATCAATCTGTTCACCAATTCCTGATAAGTCTCACGGGGAAGGTATGTCCTGCTCAAACGTTCCTCTACCTCAGTGAATGAAGTAGGGACGTCTGAAGCGAATAGCTGATATCCATCACCTCTTAATCTTGTGGGGAGAACCTGAAGGAAAGCCACCTTTTCTTCATCGTCAAGGCACTGCAAAGTTTGCTTGCAGCAACCGATGAAGGTCTGCAGCTCACGTCCCATTTGTGGGGTATTTTCACCCGAAAATAAGGGGACGAGCTGCGCTGTCAGTTTTGCGACCTTGGCGTAGTCCACCATGTTTTGTAGCCATTTGGCTGAATATTTAAATTTAGGTGGACTAATGGGACTACCTTCTGGACTGGTTTCCGTTCAGGATTCTTCCAGCCAATCTATTAAAAGGTCCTCTGGTGTAGGGTCAGTCACTTCACTAACACAACCACTTTCTTTTTGACCTTCACTTAAATTATCACTTTTATTTTGTTCTAAATTACTCTCACTCTTATTATTATCTAATTCGAGGGAGCGCTGAGATTCAGTTAGCTTATTTAACTCTTCGCGAAATCGAGCTGTATTTTCCTTTAAAGCCTGGATTTGTGCAAGCCTATTCTGGCGGGTTTGACTCAATTTCCTACTCAGTGAATCACATTGAGTGATAGCTAGCGTGCCTGAATCTTGCGCTCTCTCATACAATCTATTTAAGAACTTATTAAGACTTACTTGTGTAGCGGGACCTGATAATATAGTTCCACTTCGTAGTCGAGGTCCTGTTGGAATTGGTACTGCAGCAGTTGCTTTGCCTTCACCGGGATGCTTGTTTTTGGCACCGGGGGTTTGTCCCGCGTCGGTTGATGGTGGAGGATTTGTCCTCTTTGCTGCTTCTGGTTCCTGTTGGAGTGGATTAGAGCTGTTGTCTTCTGTCATGAATTGTCGGTTGAAAGGGGGGCTCCAGCCTGCTTATTTCCCTTTGATGTAGTTTGGAGGGGGGTTTCCTTAACCGTCTTCGTATTCTCTCTGAGTACTTTTGTCTGCTGTCGTCTGATTGATTTGCTGCCGGGGGGGGCCTTGAGCTGTCTTAACTTCCCCTGGTGTTAGTTGAAAGGGGGGCTATGAAAGCCGCCTTCGAATTCCTCTTCAACTCTGGATCGAAGTCGTCTAATGAGCGAGCTGCCTGCACTTCGGGATTTCGTATTCGTCCTTCTGGGTGGCTTTTGGTAGACTTTATTTCCCTCGGTGGTGCTTGTGCACTGACTGGGGTGAACGCGTGCTCGCCTGGAACAGAGGCGCCTAAAGATGTAATCTACCCGAGTGTTGGGGGTGACTTGGCTTGAATAGCGTCGTCAACGGTTCCCCTTTGGTTCGCAGGATCAAGGAATTTAATCTTTTGATTGTTTGCAGAAATCAAGCTACCTTGATCCTACCGGCTGCGCCAATTTTGTTGCGTATTCGGGGCTTTGCTGCCGACGTAACTCAATCACCAATATGGAACTTTAATATCTTAACACCGCCCAGCTTTTGGGTTTAAGACATTTTGGGTAAGCGAGAACACTTATGTTTTGTCTGAGCAAAGACAAAAGGACATTCCACAATAAAACACACTTCTACGTATCCGTATATGTACTCAGGCATTTATTCTGTTTCTTGTCTGTTTTTTTTTTTGTTTTATTAGTAACACTTTCAGGCGTACAATTTGTTTTATTAAAACCAACCAATTTTAAATTAATTACGTTAACCTTCTGTAACTCGACCAAAGTATTACCGGGTTCAGAGCCTCTAAATGTGAAAACAATAGTCTGTTTTGCAAGTACTCGAATGGAAACTTTTACACTAAATAATGTATTCGTGTTGCTAGATAAAGGCGAGGCAATTATCTTTTTCTCTAGTAAATTCTATTCACATTCAATTGTGAAAAACCCGAACTATAACCTTTTTTATTAATTAATATCTCCGTGCCAAATACCACGACTCGAGAGAAAGCAAACGTAACGACAAGTCAAAGTTAACTCTCTGATATTTTTTCTTCTGATCTAATTACTTGGTAATCGACAATTCACTCTCGCGAGGCGATCTTTTCGGGGCTTAAAAACGAACTCCCTGTCGACTTTTAATTTTTCATTAATTAAGTCTCGACAGTCAGGATAGGAAAATGCTTAATTAGCATTCCTATCCTGAGAAAATCATTTATCATTGGGCATGTTTAATCATGCCCACAAGAATTTCTCGCCGGACGGAGGTGAAATCCGGTCTTTTCATAAATATTGAGCACCACTCCGTCGCTTTATTGCCGTGCTACTTTGTTGCGCACTTGAATTTTCATTTTTTGCTGACAAATCTTACTGAGGGTAAAATTTGTCATTGAATTCGACTTTATTTGTCGTCTTTTCAAGTGGGCTATGGGAAGAAATTGCTGATGCAACTTCTTTCGCTTGTTGAAAGATAAGCTGGTCACGTTGTTAAAAATGTGATCAGCTTATTGAGCCCTTTTATGACTTGATTTTAATTTTCTTTAATCAATATGTTGATTTTAGGTATTTTTTATTATAATGATACCCAGGGTTTTGGTTGTATATTGTGTATACAACAAACCTTCCCCCTGTGAAAAAGAGAGCTATTCTTTGGAGAGGAATAGGAATGAATTTCCTGCCTTGAAGGTAGCACCGGAAATTCCTAGTGGCGCAGACTATAGCCAATAACTCCTTTTCAATAGTGGAGTAATTTCTCTCGGCTTTGTTCAGCGTTCGGCTTGCATAGGCGATAGGCTGGTCTTTACCCACTTCTCCTTGGGAAAGTACAGCTCCTAAAGCTTCGTTACTGGCGTCCGTTGTGAGGTTGAATGGTTTAGAAAAATCTGGATAGATTAAAAGAGGTGGTGAAATTAGAGCATTTTTAATGCTTTGGAATGCTTCTTGGCATTTTTCGGTCCAAGTGAATTTTACATCCTTGCGGAGTAAATTCGTAATTGGACGAACTCTTTTTGAGAAGTCCGGAATGAACTTCCTGTAGTAATTGGCGAGTCCTAAAAAGGACTGAACTTGCCTAACTGTTCTAGGAACAGGGAATGTTTGGACGCAGGCCGTTTTACTGGGGTCTGGTAATGCACCTTCGCTAGAGCATTTGTGCCCTAGGTAAACAATTTCCCGTCTCAAGAACTGGCACTTCTCTGGCTGCAGTTTGAGGTTGTTTTCTCTCAATTTGTCGAAGACTTTGCGAAGTTTATCATAGTGGTCATTTAGGTTTTTACCATAAATGACAATGTCGTCAAGATAAATGAAACATTCGAGGCCTTGTAGGCCTGTGGGAACGAAGTTCATGAGGCTTTGGAATGTAGCGGGAGCTCCTTTGAGTCCGAATGGCATACGCTTAAATTCGTAGTGCCCGTAATTAGTGCTAAAAGCGGTCTTATGTCGATCTCTTTTGTCGACTAAGACTTGGTGATAGCCGTTGGCCAAATCGAGAGTGGTAAAGTACCTGGCATGACCTAGTTGATCAAGAATATCCTCGATTCGGGGTAGCGGAAATGCATCGCCAATTCTCTCTTCGTTTAATTTACGAAAGTCGACAACGACGCGCCACCTTTTCTCACCATCAGGTCCCGCCTTTTTGGCGACAACTAATAAAGGTGAATTCCAAGGGCTTTTGCTAGTTTGGACTATCCCGTTATCTAGCATTTCTCGCATTTGCTCATTTATCACCTGTCTCTGAGTCTCTGGTAATCGATAGGCCTTTTGGTTTATTGGGGCCTGATCTTGTACTAATGGAATGTTATGGGTGATAGTGTTTGTATATGTAAGCTTATCACCTTTAAGGTAAAAGATATCATTGTACTCATAACAGAGTTCGGATATCGAAGCTTTTTCTTCCGCGTTTAGATTTGGGTCTAGGCTGAGCTCTTGGTCTAGTCTGTTGACTCGCGCAGTATGTGTGGAATCTCTTGATCCGGAAATAGGTACCTCACGTGTTGTAAGATAGCTGTATTTTCCAAAAAGCTTGCGTTAGTTTTGGGTTGTTGCACCTTTTTGTACTTTTCACTTACTGTACTAACTGGCAGGGTGTGTGCTTCCTGCTGTTCGGGTGGTGGAGTACTATGTCGTACTGGTATTTTTGTTGGTTTAGAGTACTCGCACGCATTGACACTTTGGTCTATGGGCCGTGAGAGATTGGTATATTTAACTATATTTGATGGTGGAGCCAACATTGCCTTTAATGAGGTCTTACGGATCTCGCACGCATCTTTTGTGGGACTCTGGGGTCTCATTTGATTCTTAATATTAACTTTTTTAGGTGGTGGAGTCGGCTTTGCCTTTGAACAAGTCTTTTTGATATCACACGCACCTTTACTTGGGCTATTATGCCTTGTAATTATCTTAAATCTAGGTATATTTGATGGAGGAGTCAGCTGCATTTGGCTTATCGGCTGCTTTACCTCTCTCGCATCCCGCATTGGGCTCTGAGGCCTTAACACTTTTTTAAGATTTTCTTTATTGTACGGTGGAGACTGCCTTGCCCCTGCTCGGGTCTTACTGGGCTCGCACGCGTCACTTATTTCGGTTCCTAGTTGAGATAAGAACTTGTATTTAGGAATTTTAGAACTTGGAGCCTTGTTCGGCTTGGGCTTGGATTCGGGAAGCTCATTGTTGTTTATGTTGCTCGTTTGCGATGCATTCAGCTTGAGAACGTTTTGTATATATGCGGCTTCTCCTACTCGGATGACGGCGTAGTCACGGATAGGTAGCAATTGTACCAATAAGCTGGAGATGACTACTTGAGAATTGTTACTGTTGAGTATGGCTACTTGCACTGTTTCTCTTCCAGTGGGCAGTAAACTGTTAGCCAGGAAGACTCCATCGCCTATTTCTTTTGAAAGACAGAGCATTTCTTCCTTCACTCGCAACGGGACTGAGGTGATCATTTGTGACCTAGCAGGTATGCATATTGGTTCTTCTAATGTAACCAAATGCTGCCTCATTTCGCTGGTCTCTTGATCACCCAGACAGCTCTTTTCGTATTCCAGTGGCCCTTGTTGAACCTGGCAGGCAGCATTACTCTCTTGAGTTGCCTTGGAGACACTGCATGTAGATAGCTTAACCTGTTTAGGTTCCATCTTTTCTGCCAGTGATCTCACTTCGACTGCTTTTCTGGAGTACAGCTTGTCCGTTTTGTATGACAGGGGCACAGTAAACTCTTCGGAGTTGGTCTCCGTGCAAGGAAACTTAAGTGCTTTATTTGGGCCTTCAACATTACAATGATTTGATAAGAAATCATTTCCTAATAGGCTGTCATCGGAAAGGCCTGGCAGGTTTTGTACTACCTGAAACTTGCAGGGAATTTTATTTTTAAAATTGAAGTTGCCCTTGCAATTTCCCAGTGTCTTTCCGGTTCCAAAAGGGGTCTGTAGAGTGCATGCCTCATTTGAATTAATTAGTTTGAGGTCTATAATCGCTTTCTTCTTTATAATACTGACTTCAGCGCCAGTGTCCCATACTAGCTTTGTTTGGCCGTTAAGGCTTATGTCCAGTGGAAGTTTCACTGTAGGGACACCGGATTCGGGCGCTTGCGGCGACCCTTTAAAACTTTTAGTTGGGTTTATAGTCGAGCCGGGGAGTTATGGGTCGACTGCATGTCGTTTCCCTGACTCCGAGCTTCCCACTTTTTCTTTTGCCTGAAGTTTTCATCTGCGTGTCCACGGCGACCACAAAAATTACACTTGAGTCTTATGTTAAAGACTTGGAGACCTTTTGTGTTATGCTGTTCTGTTGGTGGTTTGCTGCTCTCTCATACAATCTATTTAAGAACTTATTAAGACTTACTTGTGTAGCGGGACCTGATAATATAGTTCCACTTCGTAGTCGAGGTCCTGTTGGAATTGGTACTGCAGCAGTTGCTTTGCCTTCACCGGGATGCTTGTTTTTGGCACCGGGGGTTTGTCCCGCGTCGGTTGATGGTGGAGGATTTGTCCTCTTTGCTGCTTCTGGTTCCTGTTGGAGTGGATTAGAGCTGTTGTCTTCTGACATGAATTGTCGGTTGAAAGGGGGGCTCCAGCCTGCTTATTTCCCTTTGATGTAGTTTGGAGGGGGGTTTCCTTAACCGTCTTCGTATTCCCTCTGAGTACTTTTGTCTGCTGTCGTCTGATTGATTTGCTGCCGGGGGGGCCTTGAGCCGTCGTAACTTCCCCTGGTGTTAGTTGAAAGGGGGGCTATGAAAGCCGCCTTCGAATTCCCCTTCAACTCTGGATCGAAGTCGTCTAATGAGCGAGCTGCCTGCACTTCGGGATTTCGTATTCGTCCTTCTGGGTGGCTTTTGGTAGACTTTATTTCCCTCGGTGGTGCTTGTGCACTGACTGGGGTGAACGCGTGCTCGCCTGGAGCAGAGGCGCCTAAAGATGTAATCTACCCGAGTGTTGGGGGTGACTTGGCTTGAATAGCGTCGTCAATGGTTCCCCTTTGGTTCGCAGGATCAAGGAATTTAATCTTTTGATTGTTTGCAGAAATCAAGCTACCTTGATCCTACCGGCTGCGCCAATTTTGTTGCGTATTCGGGGCTTTGCTGCCGACGTAACTCAATCACCAATATGGAACTTTAATATCTTAACACCGCCCAGCTTTTGGGTTTAAGACGTTTTGGGTAAGCGAGAACACTTATGTTTTGTCTGAGCAAAGACAAAAGGACATTCCACAATAAAACACACTTCTACGTATCCGTATATGTACTCAGGCATTTATTCTGTTTCTTGTCTGTTTTTTTTTTTGTTTTATTAGTAACACTTTCAGGCGTACAATTTGTTTTATTAAAACCAACAAATTTTAAATTAATTACGTTAACCTTCTGTAACTCGACCAAAGTATTACCGGGTTCAGAGCCTCTAAATGTGAAAACAATAGTCTGTTTTGCAAGTACTCGAATGGAAACTTTTACACTAAATAATGTATTCGTGTTGCTAGATAAAGGCGAGGCAATTATCTTTTTCTCTAGTAAATTCTATTCACATTCAATTGTGAAAAACCCGAACTATAACCTTTTTTATTAATTAATATCTCCGTGCCAAATACCACGACTCGAGAGAAAGCAAACGTAACGACAAGTCAAAGTTAACTCTCTGATATTTTTTCTTCTGATCTAATTACTTGGTAATCGACAATTCACTCTCGCGAGGCGATCTTTTCGGGGCTTAAAAACGAACTCCCTGTCGACTTTTAATTTTTCATTAATTAAGTCTCGACAGTCAGGATAGGAAAATGCTTAATTAGCATTCCTATCCTGAGAAAATCATTTATCATTGGGCATGTTTAATCATGCCCACAAGAATTTCTCGCCGGACGGAGGTGAAATCCGATCTTTTCATAAATATTGAGCACCACTCCGTCGCTTTATTGCCGTGCTACTTTGTTGCGCACTTGAATTTTCATTTTTTGCTGACAAATCTTACTGAGGGTAAAATTTGTCATTGAATTCGACTTTATTTGTCGTCTTTTCAAGTGGGCTATGGGAAGAAATTGCTGATGCAACTTCTTTCGCTTGTTGAAAGATAAGCTGGTCACGTTGTTAAAAATGTGATCAGCTTATTGAGCCCTTTTATGACTTGATTTTAATTTTCTTTAATCAATATATTGATTTTAGGTATTTTTTATTATAATGATACCCAGGGTTTTGGTTGTATATTGTGTATACAACAAACCTTCCCCCTGTGAAAAAGAGAGCTATTCTTTGGAGAGGAATAGGAATGAATTTCCTGCCTTGAAGGTAGCGTCGGAAATTCCTAGTGGCCCAGACTATAGCCAATAACTCCTTTTCAATAGTGGAGTAATTTCTCTCGGCTTTGTTCAGCGTTCGGCTTGCATAGGCAATAGGCTGGTCTTTACCCACTTCTCCTTGGGAAAGTACAGCTCCTAAAGCTTCGTTACTGGCGTCCGTTGTGAGGTTGAATGGTTTAGAAAAATCTGGATAGATTAAAAGAGGTGGTGAAATTAGAGCATTTTTAATGCTTTGGAATGCTTCTTGGCATTTTTCGGTCCAAGTGAATTTTACATCCTTGCGGAGTAAATTCGTAATTGGACGAACTCTTTTTGAGAAGTCCGGAATGAACTTCCTGTAGTAATTGGCGAGTCCTAAAAAGGACTGAACTTGCCTAACTGTTCTAGGAACAGGGAATGTTTGGACGCAGGCCGTTTTACTGGGGTCTGGTAATGCACCTTCGCTAGAGCATTTGTGCCCTAGGTAAACAATTTCCCGTCTCAAGAACTGGCACTTCTCTGGCTGCAGTTTGAGGTTGTTTTCTCTCAATTTGTCGAAGACTTTGCGAAGTTTATCATAGTGGTCATTTAGGTTTTTACCATAAATGACAATGTCGTCAAGATAAATGAAACATTCGAGGCCTTGTAGGCCTGTGAGAACGAAGTTCATGAGGCTTTGGAATGTAGCGGGAGCTCCTTTGAGTCCGAATGGCATACGCTTAAATTCGTAGTGCCCGTAATTAGTGCTAAAAGCGGTCTTATGTCGATCTCTTTTGTCGACTAAGACTTGGTGATAGCCGTTGGCCAAATCGAGAGTGGTAAAGTACCTGGCATGACCTAGTTGATCAAGAATATCCTCGATTCGCGGTAGCGGAAATGCATCGCCAATTCTCTCTTCGTTTAATTTACGAAAGTCGACAACGACGCGCCACCTTTTCTCACCATCAGGTCCCGCCATTTTGGGGACAACTAACAAAGGTGAATTCCAAGGGCTTTTGCTAGTTTGGACTATCCCGTTATCTAGCATTTCTCGCATTTGCTCATTTATCACCTGTCTCTGAGTCTGTGGTAATCGATAGGCCTTTTGGTTTATTGGGGCCTGATCTTGTACTAATGGAATGTTATGGGTGATAGCGTTTGTATATGTAAGCTTATCACCTTTAAGGTAAAAGATATCATTGTACTCATAACAGAGTTCGGATATCGAAGCTTTTTCTTCCGCGTTTAGATTTGGGTCTAGGCTGAGCTCTTGGTCTAGTCTGTTGACTCGCGCAGTATGTGTGGAATCTTCTTGATCCGGAAATAGGTACCTCACGTGTTGTAAGATAGCTGTATTTTCCAAAAAGCTTGCGTTAGTTTTGGGTTGTTGCACCTTTTTGTACTTTTCACTTACTGTACTAACTGGCAGGGTGTGTGCTTCCTGCTGTTCGGGTGGTGGAGTAAAAAGCTTTCGCGATAAGAAATGCGCGCCGCGAAAATACATTATATGTATACGCGCGCCGCAATTTCAATCGACGGGACGGTGGCTGATGTTTATAAAAACATCAAATTTCAGTTTTTCAAGCCACCGTCCAACGAAAAATATTCTGGACTTGTTTTCTCAGGGTAGAAATGCAACTATGCATTTTCTACCCTGACCGACGGCTCTTGATCGCGATGAAAGTGATCAAGAGCGCAGTCGAATCATAGCAGCGGGTTGAATTTTAAATTTTAAAGAGCGCAGTCGAATTTTTAACCAAAATCGAGTTGGATAAAAAAAGAATATACGCGGCAGTTCGGCGGTCGAATTTGAAAAAACACGTGAGTTGGACACGGCGCGAAAGAAACAAGGGATCGGTTTTGCTACGGAAGGTTTGGTAATAAAAAGTAGTATTACGAAGAAAGTTGTATAAACGAAAATAACAAAAAGTAGGATTACGAAAGAAAGTTTTATAAACGAAAATATTAAAAAGTAGTATTACGAAGAAAGTTGTATAAACGAAAATAATAAAAAGTAGGATTACGAAAGAAAGTTTTATAAACGAAAATATTAAAAAGTAGTGTTACGGAAGAAAGTTTTATTAACGAAAATAATAAAAAGTTATATTACGGAAGAAAGTTTTATAAATAAAAATAATTAAAAGTTGAATTGGTGAAAGAAAGCTATTAAATAAAAGGAAGAAGAAACTTTACCAGGGTTTTGGATACGACCTCTGCAAACTATATAAGAAAAAGTAAATACATAACACTACCGGCTGCGCCAATTTTGTTGCGTATTCGGGGCTTTGCTGCCGACGTAACTCAATCAGCAATATGGAACTTTAATATCTTAACACCGCCCAGCTTTTGGGTTTAAGACGTCTTGGGTAAGCGAGGACACTTATGTTTTGTCTGAGCAAAGACAAAAGGCCATTCAAAAAAACACACTTCTACTTATTCGTATATGTACTCAGGCATTTATTATGTTTCTTGTCTATTTTTTTTTTTTTATTAGTAACACTTTCAGGCGTACAATTTGTTTTATTAAAACCAACCAATTTTAAATTAATTACGTTAACCTTCTGTAACTCCACCAAAGTATTACCGGGTTCAGAGCCACTAAATGTGAAAACAATAGTCTGTTTTGCAAGTACTCGAATGAAAACTTTTACACTAAATAATGTACTCGTGTTGCTAGATAAAGGCGAGGCAATCATCTTTTTCTCTAGTAAATTCTATTCACATTCAATTGTGAAAAACCCGAACTATAACCTTTTTCATTAATTAATACCTCCGTGCCAAATACCACGACTCAAGAGAAAGCAAACGTAACGACAAGTCAAAGTTAACTCTCTGACATTTTTTCTTCAGATCTAATTACTTGGTAATCGGCAATTCACTCTCGCGAGGCGATCTTTTCGAGGCTTAAAAACGAACTCCCTGTCGACTTTTAATTTTTCATTAATTAAGTCTCGACAGTCAGGATAGGTAAATGCTTAATTAGCATTCCTATCCCGGGAAAATCATTTATCATTGGGTATGTTTAATCATGCCCACAAGAATTTCTCGCCGGACGGAGGTGAAATCCGATCTTTTCATAAATATTGAGCACCACTCCGTCGCTTTATTGCCGTGCTACTTTGTTGCGCAATTGAATTTTCATTTTTTGCTGACAAATCTTACTGAGGGTAAAATTTGTCATTGAATTCGACTTTATTTGTCGTCTTTTCAAGTGGGCTATGCGAAGAAATTGCTGATGCAACTTCTTCCGCATGTGGAAAGATAAGCTGGTCACGTTGTTAAAAATGTGATCAGCTTATTGAGCCCTTTTATGACTTGATTTTAATTTTCTTTAATCAATATGTTGATTTTAGGTATTTTTTATTATAATGGTACCCAGGGTTTTGGTTGTATATTGTGTATACAACAAACTTTCCCCCTGTGAAAAAGAGAGCTATTCTTTGGAGAGGAATAGGAATGAATTTCCTGCCTTGAAGGTAGCATCGGAAATTCCTAGTGGCCCAGACTATAGCCAATAACTCCTTTTCAATAGTGGAGTAATTTCTCTCGGCTTTGTTCAGCGTTCGGCTTGCATAGGCGATAGGCTGGTCTTTACCCACTTCTCCTTGGGAAAGTACAGCTCCTAAAGCTTCGTTACTGGCGTCCGTTGTGAGGTTGAATGGTTTAGAATAATCTGGATAGATTAAAAGAGGTGGTGAAATTAGAGCATTTTTAATGCTTTGGAATGCTTCTTGGCACTTTTCGGTCCAAGTGAATTTTACATCCTTGCGGAGTAAATTCGTAATTGGACGAACTCTTTTTGAGAAGTCCGGAATGAACTTCCTGTAGTAATTGGCGAGTCCTAAAAAGGACTGAACTTGCCTAACTGTTCTAGGAACAGGGAATGTTTGGACGCAGGCCGTTTTACTGGGGTCTGGTAATGCACCTTCGCTAGAGCATTTGTGCCCTAGGTAAACAACTTCTCGTCTCAAGAACTGACACTTCTCTGGCTGCAGTTTGAGATTGTTTTCTCTCAATTTGTCGAAGACTTTGCGAAGTTTATCATTGTGGTCATTTAGGATTTTACCATAAATGACAATGTCGTCAAGATAAACGAAACATTCGAGGCCTTGTAGGCCTGTGAGAACGAAGTTCATGAGGCGTTGGAATGTAGCGGGAGCTCCTTTGAGTCCGAATGGCATACGCTTAAATTCGTAGTGCCCGTAATTAGTGCTAAAAGCGGTCTTATGTCGATCTCTTTTGTCGACTAAGACTTGGTGATAGCCGTTGGCCAAATCGAGAGTGGTAAAGTACCTGGCATGACCTAGTTGATCAAGAATATCCTCGATTCGGGGTAGCGGAAATGCATCGCCAATTGTCTTTTCGTTTAATTTATGAAAGTCGACAACGACGCGCCACCTTTTCTCACCATCAGGTCCCGCCTTTTTGGCGACAACTAATAAAGGTGAATTCCAAGGGCTTTTGCTAGTTTGGACTATCCCGTTATCTAGCATTTCTCGCATTTGCTCATTTATCACCTGTCTCTGAGTCTCTGGTAATCGATAGGCCTTTTGGTTTATTGGGGCCTGATCTTGTACTAATGGAATGTTATGGGTGATAGCGTTTGTATATTTAAGCTTATCACCTTTAAGGTAAAAGATATCATTGTACTCATAACAGAGTTCGGATATCGAAGCTTTTTCTTCCGCGTTTAGATTTGGGTCTAGGCTGAGCTCTTGGTCTAGTCTGTTGACTCGCGGAGTATGTGTGGAATCTTCTTGATCCGGAAATAGGTACCTCACGTGTTGTAAGATAGCTGTATTTTCCAAAAAGCTTGCGTTAGTTTTGGGTTGTTGCACCTTTTTGTACTTTTCACTTACTGTACTAACTGGCAGGGTGTGTGCTTCCTGCTGTTCGAGTAGTGGAGTACTATGTCTGGTATTTTTGTTGGTTTAGAGTACTCGCACGCATTGACACTTTGGTCTATGGGCCGTGAGAGATTGGTATATTTAACTATATTTGATGGTGGAGCCAACATTGCCTTTAATGAGGTCTTACGGATCTCGCACGCATCCTTTGTGGGACTCTGGGGTCTCATTTGATTCTTAATATTAACTTTTTTAGGTGGTGGAGTCGGCTTTGCCTTTGAACAAGTCTTTTTGATATCACACGCACCTTTACTTGGGCTATTATGCCTTGTAATTATCTTAAATCTAGGTATATTGGATGGAGGAGTCAGCTGCATTTGGCTTATCGGCTGCTTTACCTCTCTCGCATCCCGCATTGGACTCTGAGGCCTTAACACTTTTTTAAGATTTTCTTTATTGTACGGTGGAGTCTGCCTTGCCCCTGCTCGGGTCTTACTGGGCTCACACGCGTCACTTATTTCGGTTCCTAGTTGAGATAAGAACTTGTATTTAGGAATTTTAGAACTTGGAGCCTTGTTCGGCTTGGGCTCGGATTCGGGAAGCTCACTGTTGTTTATGTTGCTCGTTTGCGATGCATTCGGCTTGAGAACGTTTTGTATATATGCGGCTTCTCCTACTCGGATGACGGCGTAGTCACGGATAGGTAGCAATTGTACCAATAAGCTGGAGATGACTACTTGAGAATTGTTACTGTTGAGTATGGCTACTTGCACTGTTTCTCTTCCAGTGGGCAGTAAACTGTTGGCCAGGAAGACTCCATCGCCTATTTCTTTTGAAAGACAGAGCATTTCTTCCTTCACTCGCAACGGGACTGAGGTGATCATTTGTGACCTAGCAGGTATGCATATTGGTTCTTCTAAGGTAACCAAATGCTGCCTCATTTCGCTGGTCTCTTGATCACCCAGACAGCTCTTTTCGTATTCCAGTGGCCCTTGTTGAACCTGGCAGGCAGCATTACTCTCTTGAGTTGCCTTGGAGACACTGCATGTAGATAGCTTAACCTGTTTAGGTTCCATCTTTTCTGCCAGTGATCTCACTTCGACTGCTTTTCTGGAGTACAGCTTGTCCGTTTTGTATGACAGGGGCACAGTAAACTCTTCGGATTTGGTCTCCGTGCAAGGAAACTTAAGTGCTTTATTTGGGCCTTCAACATTACAATGATTTGATAAGAAATCATTTCCTAATAGGCCGTCATCGGAAAGGTCTGGCAGGTTTTGTACTACCTGAAACTTGCAGGGAATTTTGTTTTTAAAATTGAAGTTGCCCTTGCAATTTCCCAGTGTCTTTCCGGTTCCAAAAGGGGTCTGTAGAGTGCATGCCTCATTTGAATTAATTAGTTTGAGGTCTTTAATCGCTTTCTTCTTTATAATACTGACTTCAGCGCCAGTGTCCACTACTAGCTTTGTTTGGCCGTTAAGGCTTATGTCCAGTGGAAGTTTCACTGTAGGGACACCGGATTCGGGCGCTTGCGGCGACCCTTTAAAACTTTTAGTTGGGTTTATAGTCGAGCAGGGGAGTTTTGGGTCGACTGCATGTCGTTTCCCTGACTCCAGGCTTCCCACTTTTTCTTTTGCCTGCAGTTTTCATCTCCGTGTCCACGGCGACCACAAAAATTACACTTGAATCTTATGTTAAAGACTTGGAGACCTTTTGTGTTATGCTGTTCTGTTGGTGGTCTGCTGGGGAGGCGTTGAGGAACGTTTTGTTGAGACTGGGTGAAGTCCTGGTGTGTCTGTCTATTTGTTCTGCAATCACGAACGTCGTGTCCATATTTTTTGCAGTTCGAGCAGAAAGGGGAGTTTTTGCGCTTTAGGCAATCTGTATATGTATGGCCCTTTCGCTGACAGTAGCTACACGTGATGTTCCGGACCAGTGCATCTGTGTCCGACCTTTTAGTTTCAGAGTATGGTGTATGGTAGCGTGGCTGTGATATTGTGTTATTTGCGTGGCGTGAGAAATGGTTTGGGTTCGGTGCTCGAGGTGAGGCGAACATAGATGTTGATGGCATTTGGTAATACGGAGATCTGTATAGTGCTCTCACCCGTAAACGTGGGTCCACAGGAGCCACTGTAGGAGCTTTTGCCAGAGGACTCTGGACTAATGTAGCATTTTGCTGTAGTTTCTCCATGTCCAGGGCTTTTTGTATGAGAACTTCTATATCGCCTTCTCCCTGCGTGAGTAAATATTGACACAAATGTGCATTAGTTACTCCACTTTTAAGAGCATTTTTGGCGAAGTCCATCAGCTGTGTTTTCACCGCCGGGACTGCCTCAGCTCCATACTTTTGTGTCGCAGCCTCATTGCAGATCGTCAACAGCTGCTTCAACCTTGTATCAAAAGCAGTGAGAGATTCCAATGGGTTCTGTCGTGTGGTAATCAATCTGTTCACCAATTCCTGATAAGTCTCACCGGGAAGGTATGTCTTGTTCAAACGTTCGTCTACCTCAGTGAATGAAGTAGGGACGTCTGAAGCGAATAGCTGATATGCATCACCTCTTAATCTTGTGGGGAGAACCTGAAGGAAAGCCACCTTTTCTTCATCGTCAAGGCACTGCATAGTTTGCTTGCAGCAACCGATGAAGGTCTGCAGCTCACGTCCCATTTGTGGGGTATTTTCATCCGAAAATAAGGGGACGAGCTGCGCAGTCAGTTTTGCGACCTTGGCGTAGTCCACCATGTTTTGTAGCCATTTTGCTGAATATTTAAATTTAGGTGGACTAATGGGACTACCTGCTGGACTGGTTTCCGTTCAGGATTCTTCCAGCCAATCTATTAAAAGGTCCTCTGGTGTAGGGTCTGTCACTTCACTAACACAACCACTTTCTTTTTGACCTTCACTTAAATTATCACTTTTATTTTGTTCTAAATTACTCTCACTCTTATTATTATCTAATTCGAGGGAGCGCTGAGATTCAGTTAGCTTATTTAACTCTTCGCGAAATCGAACTGTATTTTCCTTTAAAGCCTGGATTTGTGCAAGTCTATTCTCGCAGGTTTGACTCAATTTCCTACTCAGTGAATCACATTGAGTTATAGCTAGCGTGCCTGAATCTTGCGCTCTCTCATACAATCTATTTAAGAACTTATTAAGACTTACTTGTGTAGCGGGACCTGATAATATAGTTCCACTTCGTAGTCGAGGTCCTGTTGGAATTGGTACTGCAGCAGTTGCTTTGCCTTCACCGGGATGCTTGTTTTTGGCACCGGGGGTTTGTCCCGCGTCGGATGATGGTGGAGGATTTGTCCTCTTTGCTGCTTCTGGTTCCTGTTGGAGTGGATTAGAGCTGTTGTCTTCTGACATGAATTGTCGGTTGAAAGGGGGGCTCCAGCCTGCTTATTTCCCTTTGATGTAGTTTGGAGGGGGGTTTCCTTAACCGTCTTCGTATTCCCTCTGAGTACTTTTGTCTGCTGTCGTCTGATTGATTTGCTGCCGGGGGGGCCTTGAGCTGTCTTAACTTCCCCTGGTGTTAGTTGAAAGGGGGGCTATGAAAGCCGCCTTCGAATTCCTCTTCAACTCTGGATCGAAGTCGTCTAATGAGCGAGCTGCCTGCACTTCGGGATTTCGTATTCGTCCTTCTGGGTGGCTTTTGGTAGACTTTATTTCCCTCGGTGGTGCTTGTGCACTGACTGGGGTGAACGCGTGCTCGCCTGGAGCAGAGGTGCCTAAAGATGTAATCTACCCGAGTGTTGGGGGTGACTTGGCTTGAATAGCGTCGTCAACGGTTCCCCTTTAGTTCGCAGGATCAAGGAATTTAGGCTTTTGATTGTTTGCAGAAATCAAGCTACCTTGATCCTACCGGCTGCGCCAATTTTGTTGCGTATTCGGGGCTGCCGACGTAACTCAATCACCAATATGGAACTTTAATATCTTAACACCGCCCAGCTTTTGGATTTAAGACGTTTTGGGTAAGCGAGGACACTTATGTTTTGTCTGAGCAAAGACAAAAGGACATTCCACAATAAAACACACTTCTACGTATCCGTATATGTACTCAGGCATTTATTCTGTTTCTTGTCTGTTTTTTTTTTTTTTGTTTTATTAGTAACACTTTCAGGCGTACAATTTGTTTTATTAAAACCAACCAATTTTAAATTAATTACGTTAACCTTCTGTAACTCGACCAAAGTATTACCGGGTTCAGAGCCACTAAATGTGAAAACAATAGTCTGTTTTGCAAGTACTCGAATGGAAACTTTTACACTAAATAATGTATTCGTGTTGCTAGATAAAGGCGAGGCAATTATCTTTTTCTCTAGTAAATTCTATTCACATTCAATTGTGAAAAACCCGAACTATAACCTTTTTTATTAATTAATATCTCCGTGCCAAATACCACGACTCGAGAGAAAGCAAACGTAACGACAAGTCAAAGTTAACTCTCTGATATTTTTTCTTCTGATCTAATTACTTGGTAATCGACAATTCACTCTCGCGAGGCGATCTTTTCGGGGCTTAAAAACGAACTCCCTGTCGACTTTTAATTTTTCATTAATTAAGTCTCGACAGTCAGGATAGGAAAATGCTTAATTAGCATTCCTATCCTGAGAAAATCATTTATCATTGGGCATGTTTAATCATGCCCACAAGAATTTCTCGCCGGACGGAGGTGAAATCCGGTCTTTTCATAAATATTGAGCACCACTCCGTCGCTTTATTGCCGTGCTACTTTGTTGCGCACTTGAATTTTCATTTTTTGCTGACAAATCTTACTGAGGGTAAAATTTGTCATTGAATTCGACTTTATTTGTCGTCTTTTCAAGTGGGCTATGGGAAGAAATTGCTGATGCAACTTCTTTCGCTTGTTGAAAGATAAGCTGGTCACGTTGTTAAAAATGTGATCAGCTTATTGAGCCCTTTTATGACTTGATTTTAATTTTCTTTAATCAATATGTTGATTTTAGGTATTTTTTATTATAATGATACCCAGGGTTTTGGTTGTATATTGTGTATACAACAAACCTTCCCCCTGTGAAAAAGAGAGCTATTCTTTGGAGAGGAATAGGAATGAATTTCCTGCCTTGAAGGTAGCATCGGAAATTCCTAGTGGCGCAGACTATAGCCAATAACTCCTTTTCAATAGTGGAGTAATTTCTCTCGGCTTTGTTCAGCGTTCGGCTTGCATAGGCGATAGGCTGGTCTTTACCCACTTCTCCTTGGGAAAGTACAGCTACTAAAGCTTCGTTACTGGCGTCCGTTGTGAGGTTGAATGGTTTAGAAAAATCTGGATAGATTAAAAGAGGTGGTGAAATTAGAGCATTTTTAATGCTTTGGAATGCTTCTTGGCATTTTTCGGTCCAAGTGAATTTTACATCCTTGCGGAGTAAATTCGTAATTGGACGAACTCTTTTTGAGAAGTCCGGAATGAACTTCCTGTAGTAATTGGCGAGTCCTAAAAAGGACTGAACTTGCCTAACTGTTCTAGGAACAGGGAATGTTTGGACGCAGGCCGTTTTACTGGGGTCTGGTAATGCACCTTCGCTAGAGCATTTGTGCCCTAGGTAAACAACTTCCCGTCTCAAGAACTGGCACTTCTCTGGCTGCAGTTTGAGGTTGTTTTCTCTCAATTTGTCGAAGACTTTGCGAAGTTTATCATAGTGGTCATTTAGGTTTTTACCATAAATGACAATGTCGTCAAGATAAATGAAACATTCGAGGCCTTGTAGGCCTGTGATAACGAAGTTCATGAGGCTTTGGAATGTAGCGGGAGCTCCTTTGAGTCCGAATGGCATACGCTTAAATTCGTAGTGCCCGTAATTAGTGCTAAAAGCGGTCTTATGTCGATCTCTTTTGTCGACTAAGACTTGGTGATAGCCGTTGGCCAAATCGAGAGTGGTAAAGTACCTGGCATGACCTAGTTGATCAAGAATATCCTCGATTCGGGGTAGCGGAAATGCATCGCCAATTCTCTCTTCGTTTAATTTACGAAAGTCGACAACGACGCGCCACCTTTTCTCACCATCAGGTCCCGCCTTTTTGGCGACAACTAATAAAGGTGAATTCCAAGGGCTTTTGCTAGTTTGGACTATCCCGTTATCTAGCATTTCTCGCATTTGCTCATTTATCACCTGTCTCTGAGTCTCTGGTAATCGATAGGCCTTTTGGTTTATTGGGGCCTGATCTTGTACTAATGGAATGTTATGGGTGATAGCGTTTGTATATGTAAGCTTATCACCTTTAAGGTAAAAGATATCATTGTACTCATAACAGAGTTCGGATATCGAAGCTTTTTCTTCCGCGTTTAGATTTGGGTCTAGGCTGAGCTCTTGGTCTAGTCTGTTGACTCGCGCAGTATGTGTGGAATCTCTTGATCCGGAAATAGGTACCTCACGTGTTGTAAGATAGCTGTATTTTCCAAAAAGCTTGCGTTAGTTTTGGGTTGTTGCACCTTTTTGTACTTTTCACTTACTGTACTAACTGGCAGGGTGTGTGCTTCCTGCTGTTCGGGTGGTGGAGTACTATGTCGTACTGGTATTTTTGTTGGTTTAGAGTACTCGCACGCATTGACACTTTGGTCTATGGGCCGTGAGAGATTGGTATATTTAACTATATTTGATGGTGGAGCCAACATTGCCTTTAATGAGGTCTTACGGATCTCGCACGCATCTTTTGTGGGACTCTGGGGTCTCATTTGATTCTTAATATTAACTTTTTTAGGTGGTGGAGTCGGCTTTGCCTTTGAACAAGTCTTTTTGATATCACACGCACCTTTACTTGGGCTATTATGCCTTGTAATTATCTTAAATCTAGGTATATTTGATGGAGGAGTCAGCTGCATTTGGCTTATCGGCTGCTTTACCTCTCTCGCATCCCGCATTGGGCTCTGAGGCCTTAACACTTTTTTAAGATTTTCTTTATTGTACGGTGGAGTCTGCCTTGCCCCTGCTCGGGTCTTACTGGGCTCGCACGCGTCACTTATTTCGGTTCCTAGTTGAGATAAGAACTTGTATTTAGGAATTTTAGAACTTGGAGCCTTGTTCGGCTTGGGCTTGGATTCGGGAAGCTCATTGTTGTTTATGTTGCTCGTTTGCGATGCATTCAGCTTGAGAACGTTTTGTATATATGCGGCTTCTCCTACTCGGATGACGGCGTAGTCACGGATAGGTAGCAATTGTACCAATAAGCTGGAGATGACTACTTGAGAATTGTTACTGTTGAGTATGGCTACTTGCACTGTTTCTCTTCCAGTGGGCAGTAAACTGTTAGCCAGGAAGACTCCATCGCCTATTTCTTTTGAAAGACAGAGCATTTCTTCCTTCACTCGCAACGGGACTGAGGTGATCATTTGTGACCTAGCAGGTATGCATATTGGTTCTTCTAATGTAACCAAATGCTGCCTCATTTCGCTGGTCTCTTGATCACCCAGACAGCTCTTTTCGTATTCCAGTGGCCCTTGTTGAACCTGGCAGGCAGCATTACTCTCTTGAGTTGCCTTGGAGACACTGCATGTAGATAGCTTAACCTGTTTAGGTTCCATCTTTTCTGCCAGTGATCTCACTTCGACTGCTTTTCTGGAGTACAGCTTGTCCGTTTTGTATGACAGGGGCACAGTAAACTCTTCGGAGTTGGTCTCCGTGCAAGGAAACTTAAGTGCTTTATTTGGGCCTTCAACATTACAATGATTTGATAAGAAATCATTTCCTAATAGGCTGTCATCGGAAAGGCCTGGCAGGTTTTGTACTACCTGAAACTTGCAGGGAATTTTATTTTTAAAATTGAAGTTGCCCTTGCAATTTCCCAGTGTCTTTCCGGTTCCAAAAGGGGTCTGTAGAGTGCATGCCTCATTTGAATTAATTAGTTTGAGGTCTATAATCGCTTTCTTCTTTATAATACTGACTTCAGCGCCAGTGTCCCATACTAGCTTTGTTTGGCCGTTAAGGCTTATGTCCAGTGGAAGTTTCACTGTAGGGACACCGGATTCGGGCGCTTGCGGCGACCATTTAAAACTTTTAGTTGGGTTTATAGTCGAGCCGGGGAGTTATGGGTCGACTGCATGTCGTTTCCCTGACTCCGAGCTTCCCACTTTTTCTTTTGCCTGAAGTTTTCATCTGCGTGTCCACGGCGACCACAAAAATTACACTTGAGTCTTATGTTAAAGACTTGGAGACCTTTTGTGTTATGCTGTTCTGTTGGTGGTTTGCTGCTCTCTCATACAATCTATTTAAGAACTTATTAAGACTTACTTGTGTAGCGGGACCTGATAATATAGTTCCACTTCGTAGTCGAGGTCCTGTTGGAATTGGTACTGCAGCAGTTGCTTTGCCTTCACCGGGATGCTTGTTTTTGGCACCGGGGGTTTGTCCCGCGTCGGTTGATGGTGGAGGATTTGTCCTCTTTGCTGCTTCTGGTTCCTGTTGGAGTGGATTAGAGCTGTTGTCTTCTGACATGAATTGTCGGTTGAAAGGGGGGCTCCAGCCTGCTTATTTCCCTTTGATGTAGTTTGGAGGGGGGTTTCCTTAACCGTCTTCGTATTCCCTCTGAGTACTTTTGTCTGCTGTCGTCTGATTGATTTGCTGCCGGGGGGGCCTTGAGCCGTCGTAACTTCCCCTGGTGTTAGTTGAAAGGGGGGCTATGAAAGCCGCCTTCGAATTCCCCTTCAACTCTGGATCGAAGTCGTCTAATGAGCGAGCTGCCTGCACTTCGGGATTTCGTATTCGTCCTTCTGGGTGGCTTTTGGTAGACTTTATTTCCCTCGGTGGTGCTTGTGCACTGACTGGGGTGAACGCGTGCT
Organism: Dioctria rufipes; assembly: GCA_963924295.1. Classification (NCBI taxonomy): domain Eukaryota; kingdom Metazoa; phylum Arthropoda; class Insecta; order Diptera; family Asilidae; genus Dioctria; species Dioctria rufipes. The sequence goes on from OZ002744.1 coordinate 120,171,402, forward strand.
CGCCTGGAGCAGAGGCGCCTAAAGATGTAATCTACCCGAGTGTTGGGGGTGACTTGGCTTGAATAGCGTCGTCAATGGTTCCCCTTTGGTTCGCAGGATCAAGGAATTTAATCTTTTGATTGTTTGCAGAAATCAAGCTACCTTGATCCTACCGGCTGCGCCAATTTTGTTGCGTATTCGGGGCTTTGCTGCCGACGTAACTCAATCACCAATATGGAACTTTAATATCTTAACACCGCCCAGCTTTTGGGTTTAAGACGTTTTGGGTAAGCGAGAACACTTATGTTTTGTCTGAGCAAAGACAAAAGGACATTCCACAATAAAACACACTTCTACGTATCCGTATATGTACTCAGGCATTTATTCTGTTTCTTGTCTGTTTTTTTTTTTTCTTTTATTAGTAACACTTTCAGGCGTACAATTTGTTTTATTATAACCAACAAATTTTAAATTAATTACGTTAACCTTCTGTAACTCGACCAAAGTATTACCGGGTTCAGAGCCTCTAAATGTGAAAACAATAGTCTGTTTTGCAAGTACTCGAATGGAAACTTTTACACTAAATAATGTATTCGTGTTGCTAGATAAAGGCGAGGCAATTATCTTTTTCTCTAGTAAATTCTATTCACATTCAATTGTGAAAAACCCGAACTATAACCTTTTTTATTAATTAATATCTCCGTGCCAAATACCACGACTCGAGAGAAAGCAAACGTAACGACAAGTCAAAGTTAACTCTCTGATATTTTTTCTTCTGATCTAATTACTTGGTAATCGACAATTCACTCTCGCGAGGCGATCTTTTCGGGGCTTAAAAACGAACTCCCTGTCGACTTTTAATTTTTCATTAATTAAGTCTCGACAGTCAGGATAGGAAAATGCTTAATTAGCATTCCTATCCTGAGAAAATCATTTATCATTGGGCATGTTTAATCATGCCCACAAGAATTTCTCGCCGGACGGAGGTGAAATCCGATCTTTTCATAAATATTGAGCACCACTCCGTCGCTTTATTGCCGTGCTACTTTGTTGCGCACTTGAATTTTCATTTTTTGCTGACAAATCTTACTGAGGGTAAAATTTGTCATTGAATTCGACTTTATTTGTCGTCTTTTCAAGTGGGCTGTGGGAAGAAATTGCTGATGCAACTTCTTTCGCTTGTTGAAAGATAAGCTGGTCACGTTGTTAAAAATGTGATCAGCTTATTGAGCCCTTTTATGACTTGATTTTAATTTTCTTTAATCAATATGTTGATTTTAGGTATTTTTTATTATAATGATACCCAGGGTTTTGGTTGTATATTGTGTATACAACAAACCTTCCCCCTGTGAAAAAGAGAGCTATTCTTTGGAGAGGAATAGGAATGAATTTCCTGCCTTGAAGGTAGCGTCGGAAATTCCTAGTGGCCCAGACTATAGCCAATAACTCATTTTCAATAGTGGAGTAATTTCTCTCGGCTTTGTTCAGCGTTCGGCTTGCATAGGCAATAGGCTGGTCTTTACCCACTTCTCCTTGGGAAAGTACAGCTCCTAAAGCTTCGTTACTGGCGTCCGTTGTGAGGTTGAATGGTTTAGAAAAATCTGGATAGATTAAAAGAGGTGGTGAAATTAGAGCATTTTTAATGCTTTGGAATGCTTCTTGGCATTTTTCGGTCCAAGTGAATTTTACATCCTTGCGGAGTAAATTCGTAATTGGACGAACTCTTTTTGAGAAGTCCGGAATGAACTTCCTGTAGTAATTGGCGAGTCCTAAAAAGGACTGAACTTGCCTAACTGTTCTAGGAACAGGGAATGTTTGGACGCAGGCCGTTTTACTGGGGTCTGGTAATGCACCTTCGCTAGAGCATTTGTGCCCTAGGTAAACAATTTCCCGTCTCAAGAACTGGCACTTCTCTGGCTGCAGTTTGAGGTTGTTTTCTCTCAATTTGTCGAAGACTTTGCGAAGTTTATCATAGTGGTCATTTAGGTTTTTACCATAAATGACAATGTCGTCAAGATAAATGAAACATTCGAGGCCTTGTAGGCCTGTGAGAACGAAGTTCATGAGGCTTTGGAATGTAGCGGGAGCTCCTTTGAGTCCGAATGGCATACGCTTAAATTCGTAGTGCCCGTAATTAGTGCTAAAAGCGGTCTTATGTCGATCTCTTTTGTCGACTAAGACTTGGTGATAGCCGTTGGCCAAATCGAGAGTGGTAAAGTACCTGGCATGACCTAGTTGATCAAGAATATCCTCGATTCGCGGTAGCGGAAATGCATCGCCAATTCTCTCTTCGTTTAATTTACGAAAGTCGACAACGACGCGCCACCTTTTCTCACCATCAGGTCCCGCCATTTTGGGGACAACTAATAAAGGTGAATTCCAAGGGCTTTTGCTAGTTTGGACTATCCCGTTATCTAGCATTTCTCGCATTTGCTCATTTATCACCTGTCTCTGAGTCTGTGGTAATCGATAGGCCTTTTGGTTTATTGGGGCCTGATCTTGTACTAATGGAATGTTATGGGTGATAGCGTTTGTATATGTAAGCTTATCACCTTTAAGGTAAAAGATATCATTGTACTCATAACAGAGTTCGGATATCGAAGCTTTTTCTTCCGCGTTTAGATTTGGGTCTAGGCTGAGCTCTTGGTCTAGTCTGTTGACTCGCGCAGTATGTGTGGAATCTTCTTGATCCGGAAATAGGTACCTCACGTGTTGTAAGATAGCTGTATTTTCCAAAAAGCTTGCGTTAGTTTTGGGTTGTTGCACCTTTTTGTACTTTTCACTTACTGTACTAACTGGCAGGGTGTGTGCTTCCTGCTGTTCGGGTGGTGGAGTAATATGTCGTACTGGTATTTTTGTTGGTTTAGAGTACTCGCACGCATTGACACTTTGCTCTATGGGCCGTGAGAGATTGGTATATTTAACTATATTTGATGGTGGAGCCAACATTGCCTTTAATGAGGTCTTACGGATCTCGCACGCATCTTTTGTGGGACTCTGGGGTCTCATTTGATTCTTAATATTAACTTTTTTAGGTGGTGGAGTCGGCTTTGCCTTTGAACAAGTCTTTTTGATATCACACGCACCTTTACTTGGGCTATTATGCCTTGTAATTATCTTAAATCTAGGTATATTGGATGGAGGAGTCAGCTGCATTTGGCTTATCGGCTGCTTTACCTCTCTCGCATCCCGCATTGGGCTCTGAGGCCTTAACACTTTTTAAGATTTTCTTTATTGTACGGTGGAGTCTGCCTTGCCCCTGCTCGGGTCTTACTGGGCTCGCACGCGTCACTTATTTCGGTTCCTAGTTGAGATAAGAACTTGTATTTAGGAATTTTAGAACTTGGAGCCTTGTTCGGCTTGGGCTTGGATTCGGGAAGCTCACTGTTGTTTATGTTGCTCGTTTGCGATGCATTCAGCTTGAGAACGTTTTGTATATATGCGGCTTCTCCTACTCGGATGACGGCGTAGTCACGGATAGGTAGCAATTGTACCAATAAGCTGGAGATGACTACTTGAGAATTGTTACTGTTGAGTATGGCTACTTGCACTGTTTCTCTTCCAGTGGGCAGTAAACTGTTAGCCAGGAAGACTCCATCGCCTATTTCTTTTGAAAGACAGAGCATTTCTTCCTTCACTCGCAACGGGACTGAGGTGATCATTTGTGACCTAGCAGGTATGCATATTGGTTCTTCTAATGTAACCAAATGCTGCCTCATTTCGCTGGTCTCTTGATCACCCAGACAGCTCTTTTCGTATTCCAGTGGCCCTTGTTGAACCTGGCAGGCAGCATTACTCTCTTGAGTTGCCTTGGAGACACTGCATGTAGATAGCTTAACCTGTTTAGGTTCCATCTTTTCTGCCAGTGATCTCACTTCGACTGCTTTTCTGGAGTACAGCTTGTCCGTTTTGTATGACAGGGGCACAGTAAACTCTTCGGAGTTGGTCTCCGTGCAAGGAAACTTAAGTGCTTTATTTGGGCCTTCAACATTACAATGATTTGATAAGAAATCATTTCCTAATAGGCTGTCATCGGAAAAGCCTGGCAGGTTTTGTACTACCTGAAACTTGCAGGGAATTTTATTTTTAAAATTGAAGTTGCCCTTGCAATTTCCCAGTGTCTTTCCGGTTCCAAAAGGGGTCTGTAGAGTGCATGCCTCATTTGAATTAATTAGTTTGAGGTCTATAATCGCTTTCTTCTTTATAATACTGACTTCAGCGCCAGTGTCCCATACTAGCTTTGTTTGGCCGTTAAGGCTTATGTCCAGTGGAAGTTTCACTGTAGGGACACCGGATTCGGGCGCTTGCGGCGACCCTTTAAAACTTTTAGTTGGGTTTATAGTCGAGCCGGGGAGTTTTGGGTCGACTGCATGTCGTTTCCCTGACTCCGAGCTTCCCACTTTTTCTTTTGCCTGAAGTTTTCATCTGCGTGTCCACGGCGACCACAAAAATTACACTTGAGTCTTATGTTAAAGACTTGGAGACCTTTTGTGTTATGCTGTTCTGTTGGTGGTCTGCTGGGGAGGCGTTGAGGAACGTTTTGTTGAGACTGGGTGAAGTCCTGGTGTGCCTGTCTATTTGTTCTGCAATCACGAACGTCGTGTCCATATTTTTTGCAGTTCGAGCAGAAAGGGGAGTTTTTGCGCTTTAGGCAATCTGTATATGTATGGCCCTTTCGCTGACAGTAGCTACACGTGATGTTCCGGACCAGTGCATCTGTGTCCGACCTTTTAGTTTCAGAGTATGGTGTATGGTGGCGTGGCTGTGATACTGTGTTATTTGCGTGGCGTGAGAAATGGTTTGGGTTCGGTGCTCGAGGTGAGGCGAACATAGATGTTGATGGCATTTGATAATACGGAGATCTGTATAGTGCTCTCACCCGTAAATCTGGGTCCCCAGGAGCCACTGTAGGAGCTTTTGCCAGAGGACTCTGGACGAATGTAGCACTTTGCTGTAGTTTCTCCATGTCCAGGGCTTTTTGTATGAGAACTTCTATATCGCCTTCTCCCTGCGTGAGTAAATATTGACACAAATGTGGATTAGTTACTCCACTTTTAAGGGCATTTTTGCCGAAGTCCATCAGCTGTGTTTTCACCGCCGGGACTGCCTCGGCTCCATACTTTTGTGTCGCAGCCTCATTGCAGATCGTCAACAGCTGCTTCAACCTTGTAGCAAAAGCAGTGAGAGATTCCAATGGGTTCTGTCGTGTGGTAATCAATCTGTTCACCAATTCCTGATAAGTCTCACGGGGAAGGTATGTCCTGTACAAACGTTCCTCTACCTCAGTGAATGAAGTAGGGACGTCTGAAGCGAATAGCTGATATGCATCACCTCTTAATCTTGTGGGGAGAACCTGAAGGAAAGCCACCTTTTCTTCATCGTCAAGGCACTGCATAGTTTGCTTGCAGCAACCGATGAAGGTCTGCAGCTCACGTCCCATTTGTGGGGTATTTTCACCCGAAAATAAGGGGACGAGCTGCGCTGTCAGTTTTGCGACCTTGGCGTAGTCCACCATGTTTTGTAGCCGTTTGGCTGAATATTTAAATTTAGGTGGACTAATGGGACTACCTTCTGGACTGGTTTCCGTTAAGGATTCTTTCAGCCAATCTATTAAAAGGTCCTCTGGTGTAGGGTCGGTCACTTCACTAACACAACCACTTTCTTTTTGACCTTCACTTAAATTATCACTTTTATTTTGTTCTAAATTACTCTCACTCTTATTATTATCTAATTCGAGGGAGCGCTGAGATTCAGTTAGCTTATTTAACTCTTCGCGAGATCGAACTGTATTTTCCTTTAAAGCCTGGATTTGTGCAAGCCTATTCTCGCGGGTTTGACTCAATTTCCTACTCAGTGAATCACATTGAGTGATAGCTAGCGTGCCTGAATCTTGCGCTCTCTCATACAATCTATTTAAGAACTTATTAAGACTTGCTTGTGTAGCGGGACCTGATAATATAGTTCCACTTCGTAGTCGAGGTCCTGTTGGAATTGGGATGCTTGTTTTTGGCACCGGGGGTTTGTCCCGCGTCGGTTGATGGTGGAGGATTTGTCCTCTTTGCTGCTTCTGGTTCCTGTTGGAGTGGATTAGAGCTGTTGTCTTCTGACATGAATTGTCGGTTGAAAGGGGGGCTCCAGCCTGCTTATTTCCCTTTGATGTAGTTTGGAGGGGGGTTTCCTTAACCGTCTTCGTATTCCCTCTGAGTACTTTTGTCTGCTGTCGTCTGATTGATTTGCTGCCGGGGGGCCTTGAGCCGTCGTAACTTCCCCTGGTGTTAGTTGAAAGGGGGGCTATGAAAGCCGCCTTCGAATTCCCCTTCAACTCTGGATCGAAGTCGTCTAATGAGCGAGCTGCCTGCACTTCGGGATTTCGTATTCGTCCTTCTGGGTGGCTTTTGGTAGACTTTATTTCCCTCGGTGGTGCTTGTGCACTGACTGGGGTGAACGCGTGCTCGCCTGGAGCAGAGGCGCCTAAAGATGTAATCTACCCGAGTGTTGGGGGTGACTTGGCTTGAATAGCGTCGTCAATGGTTCCCCTTTGGTTCGCAGGATCAAGGAATTTAATCTTTTGATTGTTTGCAGAAATCAAGCTACCTTGATCCTACCGGCTGCGCCAATTTTGTTGCGTATTCGGGGCTTTGCTGCCGACGTAACTCAATCACCAATATGGAACTTTAATATCTTAACACCGCCCAGCTTTTGGGTTTAAGACGTTTTGGGTAAGCGAGAACACTTACGTTTTGTCTGAGCAAAGACAAAAGGACATTCCACAATAAAACACACTTCTACGTATCCGTATATGTACTCAGGCATATATTCTGTTTCTTGTCTGTTTTTTTTTTTTTTTGTTTTATTAGTAACACTTTCAGGCGTACAATTTGTTTTATTAAAACCAACAAATTTTAAATTAATTACGTTAACCTTCTGTAACTCGACCAAAGTATTACCGGGTTCAGAGCCTCTAAATGTGAAAACAATAGTCTGTTTTGCAAGTACTCGAATGGAAACTTTTACACTAAATAATGTATTCGTGTTGCTAGATAAAGGCGAGGCAATTATCTTTTTCTCTAGTAAATTCTATTCACATTCAATTGTGAAAAACCCGAACTATAACCTTTTTTATTAATTAATATCTCCGTGCCAAATACCACGACTCGAGAGAAAGCAAACGTAACGACAAGTCAAAGTTAACTCTCTGATATTTTTTCTTCTGATCTAATTACTTGGTAATCGACAATTCACTCTCGCGAGGCGATCTTTTCGGGGCTTAAAAACGAACTCCCTGTCGACTTTTAATTTTTCATTAATTAAGTCTCGACAGTCAGGATAGGAAAATGCTTAATTAGCATTCCTATCCTGAGAAAATCATTTATCATTGGGCATGTTTAATCATGCCCACAAGAATTTCTCGCCGGACGGAGGTGAAATCCGATCTTTTCATAAATATTGAGCACCACTCCGTCGCTTTATTGCCGTGCTACTTTGTTGCGCACTTGAATTTTCATTTTTTGCTGACAAATCTTACTGAGGGTAAAATTTGTCATTGAATTCGACTTTATTTGTCGTCTTTTCAAGTGGGCTATGGGAAGAAATTGCTGATGCAACTTCTTTCGCTTGTTGAAAGATAAGCTGGTCACGTTGTTAAAAATGTGATCAGCTTATTGAGCCCTTTTATGACTTGATTTTAATTTTCTTTAATCAATATGTTGATTTTAGGTATTTTTTATTATAATGATACCCAGGGTTTTGGTTGTATATTGTGTATACAACAAACCTTCCCCCTGTGAAAAAGAGAGCTATTCTTTGGAGAGGAATAGGAATGAATTTCCTGCCTTGAAGGTAGCATCGGAAATTCCTAGTGGCCCAGACTATAGCCAATAACTCCTTTTCAATAGTGGAGTAATTTCTCTCGGCTTTGTTCAGCGTTCGGCTTGCATAGGCGATAGGCTGGTCTTTACCCACTTCTCCTTGGGAAAGTACAGCTCCTAAAGCTTCGTTACTGGCGTCCGTTGTGAGGTTGAATGGTTTAGAAAAATCTGGATAGATTAAAAGAGGTGGTGAAATTAGAGCATTTTTAATGCTTTGGAATGCTTCTTGGCATTTTTCGGTCCAAGTGAATTTTACATCCTTGCGGAGTAAATTCGTAATTGGACGAACTCTTTTTGAGAAGTCCGGAATGAACTTCCTGTAGTAATTGGCGAGTCCTAAAAAGGACTGAACTTGCCTAACTGTTCTAGGAACAGGGAATGTTTGGACGCAGGCCGTTTTACTGGGGTCTGGTAATGCACCTTCGCTAGAGCATTTGTGCCCTAGGTAAACAACTTCCCGTCTCAAGAACTGGCACTTCTCTGGCTGCAGTTTGAGGTTGTTTTCTCTCAATTTGTCGAAGACTTTGCGAAGTTTATCATTGTGGTCATTTAGGTTTTTACCATAAATGACAATGTCGTCAAGATAAACGAAACATTCGAGGCCTTGTAGGCCTGTGAAAACGAAGTTCATGAGGCTTTGGAATGTAGCGGGAGCTCCTTTGAGTCCGAATGGCATACGCTTAAATTCGTAGTGCCCGTAATTAGTGCTAAAAGCGGTCTTATGTCGATCTCTTTTGTCGACTAAGACTTGGTGATAGCCGTTGGCCAAATCGAGAGTGGTAAAGTACCTGGCATGACCTAGTTGATCAAGAATATCCTCGATTCGGGGTAGCGGGAATGCGTCTCCAATTGTCTTTTCGTTTAATTTACGAAAGTCGACAACGACGCGCCACCTTTTCTCACCATCAGGTCCCGCCTTTTTGGGGACAACTAATAAAGGTGAATTCCAAGGGCTTTTGCTAGTTTGGACTATCCCGTTATCTAGCATTTCTCGCATTTGCTCATTTATCACCTGTATCTGAGTCTGTGGTAATCGATAGGCCTTTTGGTTTATTGGGGCCTGATCTTGTACTAATGGAATGTTATGGGTGATAGCGTTTGTATATGTAAGCTTATCACCTTTAAGGTAAAAGATATCATTGTACTCATAACAGAGTTCGGATATCGAAGCTTTTTCTTCCGCGTTTAGATTTGGGTCTAGGCTGAGCTCTTGGTCTAGTCTGTTGACTCGCGGAGTATGTGTGGAATCTTCTTGATCCGGAAATAGGTACCTCACGTGTTGTAAGATAGCTGTATTTTCCAAAAAGCTTGCGTTAGTTTTGGGTTGTTGCACCTTTTTGTACTTTTCACTTACTGTACTAACTGGCAGGGTGTGTGCTTCCTGCTGTTCGGGTGGTGGAGTACTATGTCGTACTGGTATTTTTGTTGGTTTAGAGTACTCGCACGCATTGACACTTTGGTCTATGTGCCGTGAGAGATTGGTATATTTAACTATATTTGATGGTGGAGCCAACATTGCCTTTAATGAGGTCTTACGGATCTCGCACGCATCTTTTGTGGGACTCTGGGGTCTCATTTGATTCTTAATATTAACTTTTTTAGGTGGTGGAGTCGGCTTTGCCTTTGAACAAGTCTTTTTGATATCACACGCACCTTTACTTGGGCTATTATGCCTTGTAATTATCTTAAATCTAGGTATATTGGATGGAGGAGTCAGCTGCATTTGGCTTATCGGCTGCTTTACCTCTCTCGCATCCCGCATTGGGCTCTGAGGCCTTAACACTTTTTTAAGATTTTCTTTATTGTACGGTGGAGTCTGCCTTGCCCCTGCTTGGGTCTTACTGGGCTCACACGCGTCACTTATTTCGGTTCCTAGTTGAGATAAGAACTTGTATTTAGGAATTTTGAGCCTTGTTCGGCTTGGGCTCGGATTTGGGCTTCTCCTACTCGGATGACGGCGTAGTCACGGATAGGTAGCAATTGTACCAATAAGCTGGAGATGACTACTTGAGAATTGTTACTGTTGAGTATGGCTACTTGCCTTCCAGTGGGCAGTAAACTGTTGGGCAGGAAGACTCCAGCACCTATTTCTTTTGAAAGACAGAGCATTTCTTCCTTCACTCGCAACGGGACTGAGGTGATCATTTGTGACCTAGCAGGTATGCATATTGGTTCTTCTAAGGTAACCAAATGCTGCCTCATTTCGCTGGTCTCTTGATCACGCAGACAGCTCTTTTCGTATTCCAGTGGCCCTTGTTGAACCTGGCAGGCAGCATTACTCTCTTGAGTTGCCTTGGAGACACTGCATGTAGATAGCTTAACCTGTTTAGGTTCCATCTTTTCTGCCAGTGATCTCACTTCGACTGCTTTTCTGGAGTACAGCTTGTCCGTTTTGTATAACGTCAGGGGCACAGTAAACTGTTCGGAGTTGGTCTCCGTGCAAGGAAACTTAAGTGCTTTATTTGGGCCTTCAACATTACAATGACTTGATAAGAAATCATTTCCTAATAGGCTGTCATCGGAAAGGCCTGGCAGGTTTTGTACTACCTGAAACTTGCAGGGAATTTTATTTTTAAAATTGAAGTTGCCCTTGCAATTTCCCAGTGTCTTTCCGGTTCCAAAAGGGGTCTGTAGAGTGCATGCCTCATTTGAATTAATTAGTTTGAGGTCTATAATCGCTTTCTTCTTTATAATACTGACTTCAGCGCCAGTGTCCCATACTAGCTTTGCTTGGCCGTTAAGGCTTATGTCCAGTGGAAGTTTCACTGTAGGGACACCGGATTCGGGCGCTTGCGGCGACCCTTTAAAACTTTTAGTTGGGTTTATAGTCGAGCCGGGGAGTTTTGGGTCGACTGCATGTCGTTTCCCTGACTCCGAGCTTCCCACTTTTTCTTTTGCCTGAAGTTTTCATCTGCGTGTCCACGGCGACCACAAAAATTACACTTGAGTCTTATGTTAAAGACTTGGAGACCTTTTGTGTTATACTGTTCTGTTGGTGGTCTGCTGGGGAGGCGTTGAGGAACGTTTTGTTGAGACTGGGTGAAGTTCTGGTGTGTCTGTCTATTTGTTCTGCAATCACGAACGTCGTGTCCATATTTTTTGCAGTTCGAGCAGAAAGGGGAGTTTTTGCGCTTTAGGCAATCTGTATATGTATGGCCCTTTCGCTGACAGTAGCTACACGTGATGTTCCGGACCAGTGCATCTGTGTCCGACCTTTTAGTTTCAGAGTATGGTGTATGGTGGCGTGGCTGTGATATTGTGTTATTTGCGTGGCGTGAGAAATGGTTTGGGTTCGGTGCTCGAGGTGAGGCGAACATAGATGTTGATGGCATTTGATAATACGGAGATCTGTATAGTGCTCTCACCCGTAAATCTGGGTCCCCAGGAGCCACTGTAGGAGCTTTTGCCAGAGGACTCTGGACGAATGTAGCACTTTGCTGTAGTTTCTCCATGTCCAGGGCTTTTTGTATGAGAACTTCTATATCGCCTTCTCCCTGCGTGAGTAAATATTGACACAAATGTGGATTAGTTACTCCACTTTTAAGGGCATTTTTGACGAAGTCCATCAGCTGTGTTTTCACCGCCGGGACTGCCTCGGCTCCATACTTTTGTGTCGCAGCCTCATTGCAGATCGTCAACAGCTGCTTCAACCTTGTAGCAAAAGCAGTGAGAGATTCCAATGGCTTCTGTCGTGTGGTAATCAATCTGTTCACCAATTCCTGATAAGTCTCACGGGGAAGGTATGTCCTGTACAAACGTTCCTCTACCTCAGTGAATGAAGTAGGGACGTCTGAAGCGAATAGCTGATATGCATCACCTCTTAATCTTGTGGGGAGAACCTGAAGGAAAGCCACCTTTTCTTCATCGTCAAGGCACTGCATAGTTTGCTTGCAGCAACCGATGAAGGTCTGCAGCTCACGTCCCATTTGTGGGGTATTTTCACCCGTAAATAAGGGGACGAGCTGCGCTGTCAGTTTTGCGACCTTGGCGTAGTCCACCATGTTTTGTAGCCGTTTGGCTGAATATTTAAATTTAGGTGGACTAATGGGACTACCTTCTGGACTGGTTTCCGTTAAGGATTCTTCCAGCCAATCTATTAAAAGGTCCTCTGGTGTAGGGTCTGTCACTTCACTAACACAACCACTTTCATTTTGACCTTCACTTAAATTATCACTTTTATTTTGTTCTAAATTACTCTCACTCTTATTATTATCTAATTCGAGGGAGCGCTGAGATTCAGTTAGCTTATTTAACTCTTCGCGAAATCGAACTGTATTTTCCTTTAAAGCCTGGATTTGTGCAAGCCTATTCTCGCGGGTTTGACTCAATTCCCTATTCAGTGAATCACATTGAGTGATAGCTAGCGTGCCTGAATCTTGCGCTCTCTCATACAATCTATTTAAGAACTTATTAAGACTTACTTGTGTAGTGGGACCTGATAATATAGTTCCACTTCGTAGTCGAGGTCCTGTTGGAATTGGTACTGCAGCAGTGGCTTTGCCTTCACCGGGATGCTTGTTGTTGGCACCGGGGGTTTGTCCCGCGTCGGATGATGGTGGAGGATTTGTCCTCTTTGCTGCTTCTGGTTCCTGTTGGAGTGGATTAGAGCTGTTGTCTTCTGACATGAATTGTCGGTTGAAAGGGGGGCTCCAGCCTGCTTATTTCCCTTTGATGTAGTTTGGAGGGGGGTTTCCTTAACCGTCTTCGTATTCCCTCTGAGTACTTTTGTCTGCTGTCGTCTGATTGATTTGCTGCCGTGGGGGCCTTGAGCCGTCTTAACTTCCCCTGGTGTTAGTTGAAAGGGGGGCTATGAAAGCCGCCTTCGAATTCCCCTTCAACTCTGGATCGAAGTCGTCTAATGAGCGAGCTGCCTGCACTTCGGGATTTCATATTCGTCCTTCTGGGTGGCTTTTGGTAGACTTTATTTCCCTCGGTGGTGCTTGTGCACTGACTGGGGTGAACGCGTGCTCGCCTGGAGCAGAGGCGCCTAAAGATGTAATCTACCCGAGTGTTGGGGGTGACTAAGCTTGAATAGCGTCGTCAACGGTTCCCCTTTGGTTCGCAGGATCAAGGAATTTAGGCTTTTGATTGTTTGCAGAAATCAAGCTACCTTGATCCTACCGGCTGCGCCAATTTTGTTGCGTATTCGGGTCTTTGCTGCCGACGTAACTCAATCACCAATATGGAACTTTAATATCTTAACACCGCCCAGCTTTTGGGTTTAAGACGTTTTGGGTAAGCGAGGACACTTATGTTTTGTCTGAGCAAAGAAAAAGGACATTCCACAATAAAACACACTTCTACGTATCCGTATATGTACTCAGGCATTTATTCTGTTTCTTGTCTGTTTTTTTTTTTGTTTTATTAGTAACACTTTCAGGCGTACAATTTGTTTTATTAAAACCAACCAATTTTAAATTAATTACGTTAACCTTCTGTAACTCGACCAAAGTATTACCGGGTTCAGAGCCACTAAATGTGAAAACAATAGTCTGTTTTGCAAGTACTCGAATGAAAACTTTTACACTAAATAATGTATTCGTGTTGCTAGATAAAGGCGAGGCAATTATCTTTTTCTCTAGTAAATTCTATTCACATTCAATTGTGAAAAACCCGAACTATAACCTTTTTTATTAATTAATATCTCCGTGCCAAATACCACGACTCAAGAGAAAGCAAACGTAACGACAAGTCAAAGTTAACTCTCTGATATTTTTTCTTCTGATCTAATTACTTGGTAATCGACAATTCACTCTCGCGAGGCGATCTTTTCGGGGCTTAAAAACGAACTCCCTGTCGACTTTTAATTTTTCATTAATTAAGTCTCGACAGTCAGGATAGGAAAATGCTTAATTAGCATTCCTATCCTGAGAAAATCATTTATCATTGGGCATGTTTAATCATGCCCACAAGAATTTCTCGCCGGACGGAGGTGAAATCCGATCTTTTCATAAATATTGAGCACCACTCCGTCGCTTTATTGCCGTGCTACTTTGTTTCGCACTTGAATTTTCATTTTTTGCTGACAAATCTTACTGAGGGTAAAATTTGTCATTGAATTCGACTTTATTTGTCGTCTTTTCAAGTGGGCTATGCGAAGAAATTGCTGATGCAACTTCTTTCGCTTGTTGAAAGATAAGCTGGTCACGTTGTTAAAAATGTGATCAGCTTATTGAGCCCTTTTATGACTTGATTTTAATTTTCTTTAATCAATATGTTGATTTTAAGTATTTTTATTATAATGATACCCAGGGTTTTGGTTGTATATTGTGTATACAACAAACCTTCCCCCTGTGAAAAGGAGAGCTATTCTTTGGAGAGGAATAGGAATGAATTTCCTGTGTTGAAGGTAGCATCGGAAATTCCTAGTGGCCCAGACTATAGCCAATAACTCCTTTTCAATAGTGGAGTAATTTCTCTCGGCTTTGTTCAGCGTTCGGCTTGCATAGGCGATAGGCTGGTCTTTACCCACTTCTCCTTGGGAAAGTACAGCTCCTAAAGCTTCGTTACTGGCGTCCGTTGTGAGGTTGAATGGTTTAGAAAAATCTGGATAAAATAAAAGATGTGGTGAAATTAAAGCATTTTTAATGCTTTGGAATGCTTCTTGGCATTTTTCGGTCCAAGTGAATTTTACATCCTTGCGGAGTAAATTCGTAATTGGACGAACTCTTTTTGAGAAGTCCGGAATGAACTTCCTGTAGTAATTGGCGAGTCCTAAAAAGGACTGAACTTGCCTAACTGTTCTAGGAACAGGGAATGTTTGGACGCAGGCCGTTTTACTGGGGTCTGGTAATGCACCTTCGCTAGAGCATTTGTGCCCTAGGTAAACAACTTCTCATCTCAAGAACTGGCACTTCTCTGGCTGCAGTTATTTAGGTTTTTACCATAAATGACAATGTCGTCAAGATAACGGAAATATTCGAGGCCATGTAGGCCTGTGAGAACGAAGTTCATGAGGCGTTGGAATGTAGCGGGAGCTCCTTTGAGTCCGAATGGCATACGCTTAAATTCGTAGTGCCCGTAATTAGTGCTAAAAGCGGTCTTATGTCGATCTCTTTTGTCGACTAAGACTTGGTGATAGCCGTTGGCCAAATCGAGAGTGGTAAAGTACCTGGCATGACCTAGTTGATCAAGAATATCCTCGATTCGGGGTAGCCGAAATGCATCGCTAATTGTCTTTTCGTTTTATTTACGAAAGTCGACAACGACGCGCCACCTTTTCTCACCATCAGGTCCCGCCTTTTTGGGGACAACTAATAAAGGTGAATTCCAAGGGCTTTTGCTAGTTTGGACTATCCCGTTATCTAGCATTTCTCGCATTTGCTCATTTATCACCTGTCTCTGAGTCTCTGGTAATCGATAGGCCTTTTGGTTTATTGGGGCCTGATCTTGTACTAATGGAATGTTATGGGTGATAGCGTTTGTATATGTAAGCTTATCACCTTTAAGGTAAAAGATATCATTGTACTCATAACAGAGTTCGGATATCGAAGCTTTTTCTTCCGCGTTTAGATTTGGGTCTAGGCTGAGCTCTTGGTCTAGTCTGTTGACTCGCGGAGTATGTGTGGAATCTTCTTGATCCGGAAATAGGTACCTCACGTGTTGTAAGATAGCTGTATTTTCCAAAAAGCTTGCGTTAGTTTTGGGTTGTTGCACCTTTTTGTACTTTTCGCTTACTGTACTAACTGGCAGGGTGTGTGCTTCCTGCTGTTCGAGTGGTGGAGTACTATGTCGTACTGGTATTTTTGTTGGTTTACAGTACTCGCACGCATTGACACTTTGGTCTATGGGCCGTGAGAGATTGGTATATTTAACTATATTTGATGGTGGAGCCAACATTGCCTTTAATGAGGTCTTACGGATCTCGCACGCATCTTTTGTGGGACTCTGGGGTCTCATTTGATTCTTAATATTAACTTTTTTAGGTGGTGGAGTCGGCTTTGCTATTATGGGCTATTATGCCTTGTAATTATCTTAAATCTAGGTATATTGGATGGAGGAGTCAGCTGCATTTGGCTTATCGGCTGCTTTACCTCTCTCGCATCCCGCATTGGGCTCTGAGGCCTTAACACTTTTTTAAGATTTTCTTTCTTGTACGGTGGAGTCTGCCTTGCCCCTGCTCGGGTCTTACTGGGCTCGCACGCGTCACTTATTTCGGTTCCTAGTTGAGATAAGAACTTGTATTTAGGAATTTTAGAACTTGGAGCCTTGTTCGGCTTGGGCTCGGATTCGGGAAGCTCACTGTTGTTTATGTTGCTCGTTTGCGATGCATTCGGCTTGAGAACGTTTTATATATATGCGGCTTCTCCTACTCGGATGACGGCGTAGTCACGGATAGGTAGCAATTGTACCAATAAGCTGGAGATGACTACTTGAGAATTGTTACTGTTGAGTATGGCTACTTGCACTGTTTCTCTTCCAGTGGGCAGTAAACTGTTGGCCAGGAAGACTCCATCGCCTATTTTTTTTGAAAGACAGAGCATTTCTTCCTTCACTCGCAACGAGACTGTGGTGATCATTTGTGACCTAGCAGGTATGCATATTGGTTCTTCTAAGGTAACTAAATGCTGCCTCATTTCGCTGGTCTCTTGATCACCCAGACAGCTCTTTTCGTATTCCAGTGGCCCTTGTTGAACCTGGCAGGCAGCATTACTCTCTTGAGTTGCCTTGGAGACACTGCATGTAGATAGCTTAACCTGTTTAGGTTCCATCTTTTCTGCCAGTGATCTCACTTCGACTGCTTTTCTGGAGTACAGCTTGTCCGTTTTGTATGACAGGGGCACAGTAAACTCTTCGGAGTTGGTCTCCGTGCAAGGAAGCTTAAGTGCTTTATTTGGGCCTTCAACATTACAATGAATTGATAAGAAATCATTTCCTAATAGGCCGTCATCGGAAAGGCCTGGCAGGTTTTGTACTACCTGAAACTTGCAGGGAATTTTATTTTTAAAATTGAAGTTGGCCTTGCAATTTCCCAGTGTCTTTCCGGTTCCAAAAGGGGTCTGTAGAGTGCATGCCTCATTTGAATTAATTAGTTTGAGGTCTTTAATCGCTTTCTTCTTTATAATACTGACTTCAGCGCCAGTGTCCACTACTAGCTTTGTTTGGCCGTTAAGGCTTATGTCCAGTGGAAGTTTCACTGTAGGGACACCGGAGTCGGGCGCTTGCGGCGACCCTTTAAAACTTTTAGTTGGGTTTATAGTCGAGCCGGGGAGTTTTGGGTCGACTGCATGTCGTTTCCCTGACTCCAGGCTTCCCACACTTGAGTCTTATGTTAACGACTTGGAGACCTTTTGTGTTATGCTGTTCTGTTGGTGGTCTGCTGGGGAGGCGTTGAGGAACGTTTTGTTAAGACTGGGTGAAGTCCTGGTGTGTCTGTCTATTTGTTCTGCAATCACGAACGTCGTGTCCATATTTTTTGCAGTTCGAGCAGAAAGGGGTGTTTTTTGCGCTTTAGGCAATCTGTATATGTATGGCCCTTTCGCTGACAGTAACTACACGTGATGTTCCGGACCAGTGCATCTGTGTCCGACCTTTTAGTTTCAGAGTATGGTGTATGGTGGCGTGGCTGTGATATTGTGTTATTTGCGTGGCGTGAGAAATGGTTTGGGTTCGGTGCTCGAGGTGAGGCGAACATAGATGTTGATGGCATTTGATAATACGGAGATCTGTATAGTGCTCTCATCCGTAAATCTGGGTCCACAGGAGCCACTGTAGGAGTTTTTGCCAGAGCACTCTGGACGAATGTAGCACTTTGCTGTAGTTTCTCCATGTCCAGGGCTTTTTGTATGAGAACTTCTATATCGCCTTCTCCCTGCGTGAGTAAATATTGACACAAATGTGGATTAGTTACTCCACTTTTAAGGGCATTTTTGGCGAAGTCCATCAGCTGTGTTTTCACCGCCGGGACTGCCTCAGCTCCATACTTTTGTGTCGCAGCCTCATTGCAGATCGTCAACAGCTGCTTCAACCTTGTAGCAAAAGCAGTGAGAGATTCCCATGGGTTCTGTCGTGTGGTAATCAATCTGTTCACCAATTCCTGATAAGTCTCACGGGGAAGGTATGTCCTGTTCAAACGTTCCTCTACCTCAGTGAATGAAGTAGGGACGTCTGAAGCGAATAGCTGATATGCATCACCTCTTAATCTTGTGGGGAGAACCTGAAGGAAAGCCACCTTTTCTTCATCGTCAAGGCACTGCATAGTTTGCTTGCAGCAACCGATGAAGGTCTGCAGCTCACGTCCCATTTGTGGGGTATTTTCACCCGAAAATAAGGGGACGAGCTGCGCTGTCAGTTTTGCGACCTTGGCGTAGTCCACCATGTTTTGTAGCCGTTTGGCTGAATATTTAAATTTAGGTGGACTAATGGGACTACCTTCTGGACTGGTTTCCGTTAAGGATTCTTCCAGCCAATCTATTAAAAGGTCCTCTGGTGTAGGGTCTGTCACTTCACTAACACAACCACTTTCTTTTTGACCTTCACTTAAATTATCACTTTTATTTTGTTCTAAATTACTCTCACTCTTATTATTATCTAATTCGAGGGAGCGCTGAGATTCAGTTAGCTTATTTAACTCTTCGCGAAATCGAACTGTATTTTCCTTTAAAGCCTGGATTTGTGCAAGCCTATTCTCGCGGGTTTGACTCAATTTCCTACTCAGTGAATCACATTGAGTGATAGCTAGCGTGCCTGAATCTTGCGCTCTCTCATACAATCTATTTAAGAACTTATTAAGACTTACTTGTGTAGCGGGACCTGATAATATAGTTCCACTTCGTAGTCGAGGTCCTGTTGGAATTGGTACTGCAGCAGTGGCTTTGCCTTCACCGGGATGCTTGTTGTTGGCACCGGGGGTTTGTCCCGCGTCGGATGATGGTGGAGAATTTGTCCTCTTTGCTGCTTCTGGTTCCTGTTGGAGTGGATTAGAGCTGTTGTCTTCTGACATGAATTGTCGGTTGAAAGGGGGGCTCCAGCCTGCTTATTTCCCTTTGATGTAGTTTGGAGGGGGGTTTCCTTAACCGTCTTCGTATTCCCTCTGAGTACTTTTGTCTGCTGTCGTCTGATTGATTTGCTGCCGTGGGGGCCTTGAGCCGTCTTAACTTCCCCTGGTGTTAGTTGAAAGGGGGGCTATGAAAGCCGCCTTCGAATTCCCCTTCAACTCTGGATCGAAGTCGTCTAATGAGCGAGCTGCACTTCGGGATTTCGTATTCGTCCTTCTGGGTGGCTTTTGGTAGACTTTATTTCCCTCGGTGGTGCTTGTGCACTGACTGGGGTGAACGCGTGCTCGCCTGGAGCAGAGGCGCCTAAAGATGTAATCTACCCGAGTGTTGGGGGTGACTTGGCTTGAATAGCGTCGTCAACGGTTCCCCTTTGGTTCGCAGGATCAAGGAATTTAGGCTTTTGATTGTTTGCAGAAATCAAGCTACCTTGATCCTACCGGCTTAACACCGCCCAGCTTTTGGGTTTAAGACGCTTTGGGTAAGCGAGGACACTTATGTTTTGTCTGAGCAAAGAAAAAGGACATTCCACAATAAAACACACTTCTACGTATCCGTATATGTACTCAGGCATTTATTCTGTTTCTTGTCTGTTTTTTTTTGTTTTATTAGTAACACTTTCAGGCGTACAATTTGTTTTATTAAAACCAACCAATTTTAAATTAATTACGTTAACCTTCTGTAACTCGACCAAAGTATTACCGGGTTCAGAGCCACTAAATGTGAAAACAATAGTCTGTTTTGCAAGTACTCGAATGAAAACTTTTACACTAAATAATGTATTCGTGTTGCTAGATAAAGGCGAGGCAATTATCTTTTTCTCTAGTAAATTCTATTCACATTCAATTGTGAAAAACCCGAACTATAACCTTTTTTATTAATTAATATCTCCGTGCCAAATACCACGACTCAAGAGAAAGCAAACGTAACGACAAGTCAAAGTTAACTCTCTGATATTTTTCCTTCTGATCTAATTACTTGGTAATCGACAATTCACTCTCGCGAGGCGATCTTTTCGGGGCTTAAAAACGAACTCCCTGTCGACTTTTAATTTTTCATTAATTAAGTCTCGACAGTCAGGATACGAAAATGCTTAATTAGCATTCCTATCCTGAGAAAATCATTTATCATTGGGCATGTTTAATCAAGAAGAATTTCTCGCCGGACGGAGGTGAAATCCGATCTTTTCATAAATATTGAGCACCACTCCGTCGCTTTATTGCCGTGCTACTTTGTTGCGCACTTGAATTTTCATTTTTTGCTGACAAATCTTACTGAGGGTAAAATTTGTCATTGAATTCGACTTTATTTGTCGTCTTTTCAAGTGGGCTATGCGAAGAAATTGCTGATGCAACTTCTTTCGCTTGTTGAAAGATAAGCTGGTCACGTTGTTAAAAATGTGATCAGCTTATTGAGCCCTTTTATGACTTGATTTTAATTTTCTTTAATCAATATGTTGATCTTAAGTATTTTTATTATAATGATACCCAGGGTTTTGGTTGTATATTGTGTATACAACAAACCTTCCCCCTGTGAAAAGGAGATCTATTCTTTGGAGAGGAATAGGAATGAATTTCCTGCCTTGAAGGTAGCATCGGAAATTCCTAGTGGCCCACACTATAGCCAATAACTCCTTTTCAATAGTGGAGTAATTTCTCTCGGCTTTGTTCAGCGTTCGGCTTGTATAGGCGATAGGCTGGTCTTTACCCACTTCTCCTTGGGAAAGTACAGCTCCTAAAGCTTCGTTACTGGCGTCCGTTGTGAGGTTGAATGGTTTAGAAAAATCTGGATAGATTAAAAGAGGTGGTGAAAGTAGAACATTTTTAATGCTTTGGAATGCTTCTTGGCATTTTTCGGTCCAAGTGAATTTTATATCCTTGCGGAGTAAATTCGTAATTGGACGAACTCTTTTTGAGAAGTCCGGAATGAACTTCCTGTAGTAATTGGCGAGTTCTAAAAAGGAGTGAACTTGCCTAACTGTTCTAGGAACAGGGAATGTTTGGACGCAGGCCGTTTTACTGGGGTCTGGTAATGCACCTTCGCTAGAGCATTTGTGCCCTAGGTAAACAACTTCTCGTCTCAAGAACTGGCACTTCTCTGGCTGCAGTTATTTAGGTTTTTACCATAAATGACAATATCGTCAAGATAAACGAAATATTCGAGGCCATGTAGGCCTGTGAGAACGAAGTTCATGAGGCGTTGGAATGTAGCGGGAGCTCCTTTGAGTCCGAATGGCATACGCTTAAATTCGTAGTGCCCGTAATTAGTGCTAAAAGCGGTCTTATGTCGATCTCTTTTGTCGACTAAGACTTGGTGATAGCCGTTGGCCAAATCGAGTGTGGTAAAGTATCTGGCATGACCTAGTTGATCAAGAATATCCTCGATTCGGGGTAGCCGAAATGCATCGCTAATTGTCTTTTCGTTTTATTTACGAAAGTCGACAACGACGCGCCACCTTTTCTCACCATCAGGTCCCGCCTTTTTGGGGACAACTAATAAAGGTGAATTCCAAGGGCTTTTGCTAGTTTGGACTATCCCGTTATCTAGCATTTCTCGCATTTGCTCATTTATCACCTGTCTCTGAGTCTCTGGTAATCGATAGGCCTTTTGGTTTATTGGGGCCTGATCTTGTACTAATGGAATGTTATGGGTGATAGCGTTTGTATATGTAAGCTTATCACCTTTAAGGTAAAAGATATCATTGTACTCATAACAGAGTTCGGATATCGAAGCTTTTTCTTCCGCGTTTAGATTTGGGTCTAGGCTGAGCTCTTGGTCTAGTCTGTTGACTCGCGGAGTATGTGTGGAATCTTCTTGATCCGGAAATAGGTACCTCACGTGTTGTAAGATAGCTGTATTTTCCAAAAAGCTTGCGTTAGTTTTGGGTTGTTTCACCTTTTTGTACTTTTCGCTTACTGTACTAACTGGCAGGGTGTGTGCTTCCTGCTGTTCGAGTGGTGGAGTACTATGTCGTACTGGTATTTTTGTTGGTTTAGAGTACTCGCACGCATTGACACTTTGGTCTATGGGCCGTGAGAGATTGGTATATTTAACTATATTTGATGGTGGAGCCAACATTGCCTTTAATGAGGTCTTACGGATCTCGCACGCATCTTTTGTGGGACTCTGGGGTCTCATTTGATTCTTAATATTAACTTTTTTAGGTGGTGGAGTCGGCTTTGCTATTATGGGCTATTATGCCTTGTAATTATCTTAAATCTAGGTATATTGGATGGAGGAGTCAGCTGCATTTGGCTTATCGGCTGCTTTACCTCTCTCGCATCCCGCATTGGGCTCTGAGGCCTTAACACTTTTTTAAGATTTTCTTTCTTGTACGGTGGAGTCTTCCTTGCCCCTGCTCGGGTCTTACTGGGCTCGCACGCGTCACTTATTTCGGTTCCTAGTTGAGATAAGAACTTGTATTTAGGAATTTTAGAACTTGGAGCCTTGTTCGGCTTGGGCTCGGATTCGGGAAGCTCACTGTTGTTTATGTTGCTCGTTTGCGATGCATTCGGCTTGAGAACGTTTTATATATATGCGGCTTCTCCTACTCGGATGACGGCGTAGTCACGGATAGGTAGCAATTGTACCAATAAGCTGGAGATGACTACTTGAGAATTCTTACTGTTGAGTATGGCTACTTGCACTGTTTCTCTTCCAGTGGGCAGTAAACTGTTGGCCAGAAAGACTCCATCGCCTATTTCTTTTGAAAGACAGAGCATTTCTTCCTTCACTCGCAACGAGATTGAGGTGATCATTTGTGACCTAGCAGGTATGCATATTGGTTCTTCTAAGGTAACCAAATGCTGCCTCATTTCGCTGGTCTCTTGATCACCCAGACAGCTCTTTTCGTATTCCAGTGGCCCTTGTTGAACCTGGCAGGCAGCATTACTCTCTTGAGTTGCCTTGGAGACACTGCATGTAGATAGCTTAACCTGTTTAGGTTCCATCTTTTCTGCCAGTGATCTCACTTCGACTGCTTTTCTGGAGTACAGCTTGTCCGTTTTGTATGACAGGGGCACAGTAAACTCTTCGGAGTTGGTCTCCGTGCAAGGAAGCTTAAGTACTTTATTTGGGCCTTCAACATTACAATGATTTGATAAGAAATCATTTCCTAATAGGCCGTCATCGGAAAGGCCTGGCAGGTTTTGTACTACCTGAAACTTGCAGGGAATTTTATTTTTAAAATTGAAGTTGGCCTTGCAATTTCCCAGTGTCTTTCCGGTTCCAAAAGGGGTCTGTAGAGTGCATGCCTCATTTGAATTAATTAGTTTGAGGTCTTTAATCGCTTTCTTCTTTATAATACTGACTTCAGCGCCAGTGTACACTACTAGCTTTGTTTGGCCGTTAAGGCTTATGTCCAGTGGAAGTTTCACTGTAGGGACACCGGATTCGGGTGCTTGCGGTGACCCTTTAAAACTTTTAGTTGGGTTTATAGTCGAGCCGGGGAGTTTTGGGTCGACTGCATGTCGTTTCCCTGACTCCAGGCTTCCCACATTTGAGTCTTATGTTAACGACTTGGAGACCTTTTGTGTTATGCTGTTCTGTTGGTGGTCTGCTGGGGAGGCGTTGAGGAACGTTTTGTTGAGACTGGGTGAAGTCCTGGTGTGTCTGTCTATTTGTTCTGCAATCACGAACGTCGTGTCCATATTTTTTGCAGTTCGAGCAGAAAGGGGTGTTTTTTGCTCTTTAGGCAATCTGTATATGTATGGCCCTTTCGCTGACAGTAGCTACACGTGATGTTCCGGACCAGTGCATCTGTGTCCGACCTTTTAGTTTCAGAGTATGGTGTATGGTGGCGTGGCTGTGATATTGTGTTATTTGCGTGGCGTGAGAAATGGTTTGGGTTCGGTGCTCGAGGTGAGGCGAACATAGATGTTGATGGCATTTGATAATACGGAGATCTGTATAGTGCTCTCATCCGTAAATCTGGGTCCACAGGAGCCACTGTAGGAGTTTTTGCCAGAGCACTCTGGACGAATGTAGCACTTTGCTGTAGTTTCTCCATGTCCAGGGCTTTTTGTATGAGAACTTCTATATCGCCTTCTCCCTGCGTGAGTAAATATTGACACAAATGTGGATTAGTTACTCCACTTTTAAGGGCATTTTTGGCGAAGTCCATCAGCTGTGTTTTCACCGCCGGGACTGCCTCAGCTCCATACTTTTGTGTCGCAGCCTCATTGCAGATCGTCAACAGCTGCTTCAACCTTGTAGCAAAAGCAGTGAGAGATTCCCATGGGTTCTGTCGTGTGGTAATCAATCTGTTCACCAATTCCTGATAAGTCTCACGGGGAAGGTATGTCCTGTTCAAACGTTCCTCTACCTCAGTGAATGAAGTAGGGACGTCTGAAGCGAATAGCTGATATGCATCACCTCTTAATCTTGTGGGGAGAACCTGAAGGAAAGCCACCTTTTCTTCATCGTCAAGGCACTGCATAGTTTGCTTGCAGCAACCGATGAAGGTCTGCAGCTCACGTCCCATTTGTGGGGTATTTTCACCCGAAAATAAGGGGACGAGCTGCGCTGTCAGTTTTGCGACCTTGGCGTAGTCCACCATGTTTTGTAGCCGTTTGGCTGAGTATTTAAATTTAGGTGGACTAATGGGACTACCTTCTGGACTGGTTTCCGTTAAGGATTCTTCCAGCCAATCTATTAAAAGGTCCTCTGGTGTAGGGTCTGTCACTTCACTAACACAACCACTTTCTTTTTGACCTTCACTTAAATTATCACTTTTATTTTGTTCTAAATTACTCTCACTCTTATTATTATCTAATTCGAGGGAGCGCTGAGATTCAGTTAGCTTATTTAACTCTTCGCGAAATCGAACTGTATTTTCCTTTAAAGCCTGGATTTGTGCAAGCCTATTCTCGCGGGTTTGACTCAATTTCCTACTCAGTGAATCACATTGAGTGATAGCTAGCGTGCCTGAATCTTGCGCTCTCTCATACAATATATTTAAGAACTTATTAAGACTTACTTGTGTAGCGGGACCTGATAATATAGTTCCACTTCGTAGTCGAGGTCCTGTTGGAATTGGTACTGCAGCAGTTGCTTTGCCTTCACCGGGATGCTTGTTTTTGGCACCGGGGGTTTGTCCCCCGTCGGATGATGGTGGAGGATTTGTCCTCTTTCCTGCTTCTGGTTCCTGTTGGAGTGGATTAGAGCTGTTGTCTTCTGACATGAATTGTCGGTTGAAAGGGGGCTCCAGCCTGCTTATTTCCCTTTGATGTAGTTTGGAGGGGGGTTTCCTTATCCGTCTTCGTATTCCCTCTGAGTACTTTTGTCTGCTGTCGTCTGATTGATTTGCTGCCGTGGGGGCCTTGAGCCGTCTTAACTTCCCCTGGTGTTAGTTGAAAGGGGGGCTATGAAAGCCGCCTTCGAATTCCCCTTCAACTCTGGATCGAAGTCGTCTAATGAGCGAGCTGCCTGCACTTTGGGATTTCGTATTCGTCCTTCTGGGTGGCTTTTGGTAGACTTTATTTCCCTCGGTGGTGCTTGTGCACTGACTGGGGTGAACGCGTGCTCGCCTGGAGCAGAGGCGCCTAAAGATGTAATCTACCCGAGTGTTGGGGGTGACTTGGCTTGAATAGCGTCGTCAACGGTTCCCCTTTGGTTCGCAGGATCAAGGAATTTAGGCTTTTGATTGTTTGCAGAAATCAAGCTACCTTGATCCTACCGGCTTAACACCGCCCAGCTTTTGGGTTTAAGACGCTTTGGGTAAGCGAGGACACTTATGTTTTGTCTGAGCAAAGAAAAAGGACATTCCACAATAAAACACACTTCTACGTATCCGTATATGTACTCAGGCATTTATTCTGTTTCTTGTCTGTTTTTTTTTGTTTTATTAGTAACACTTTCAGGCGTACAATTTGTTTTATTAAAACCAACCAATTTTAAATTAATTACGTTAACCTTCTGTAACTCGACCAAAGTATTACCGGGTTCAGAGCCACTAAATGTGAAAACAATAGTCTGTTTTGCAAGTACTCGAATGAAAACTTTTACACTAAATAATGTATTCGTGTTGCTAGATAAAGGCGAGGCAATTATCTTTTTCTCTAGTAAATTCTATTCACATTCAATTGTGAAAAACCCGAACTATAACCTTTTTTATTAATTAATATCTCCGTGCCAAATACCACGACTCAAGAGAAAGCAAACGTAACGACAAGTCAAAGTTAACTCTCTGATATTTTTCCTTCTGATCTAATTACTTGGTAATCGACAATTCACTCTCGCGAGGCGATCTTTTCGGGGCTTAAAAACGAACTCCCTGTCGACTTTTAATTTTTCATTAATTAAGTCTCGACAGTCAGGATAGGAAAATGCTTAATTAGCATTCCTATCCTGAGAAAATCATTTATCATTGGGCATGTTTAATCATGCCCACAAGAATTTCTCGCCGGACGGAGGTGAAATCCGATCTTTTCATAAATATTGAGCACCACTCCGTCGCTTTATTGCCGTGCTACTTTGTTGCGCACTTGAATTTTCATTTTTTGCTGACAAATCTTACTGAGGGTAAAATTTGTCATTGAATTCGACTTTATTTGTCGTCTTTTCAAGTGGGCTATGCGAAGAAATTGCTGATGCAACTTCTTTCGCTTGTTGAAAGATAAGCTGGTCACGTTGTTAAAAATGTGATCAGCTTATTGAGCCCTTTTATGACTTGATTTTAATTTTCTTTAATCAATATGTTGATTTTAAGTATTTTTATTATAATGATACCCAGGGTTTTGGTTGTATATTGTGTATACAACAAACCTTCCCCCTGTGAAAAGGAGATCTATTCTTTGGAGAGGAATAGGAATGAATTTCCTGCCTTGAAGGTAGCATCGGAAATTCCTAGTGGCCCAGACTATAGCCAATAACTCCTTTTCAATAGTGGAGTAATTTCTCTCGGCTTTGTTCAGCGTTCGGCTTGTATAGGCGATAGGCTGGTCTTTACCCACTTCTCCTTGGGAAAGTACAGCTCCTAAAGCTTCGTTACTGGCGTCCGTTGTGAGGTTGAATGGTTTAGAAAAATCTGGATAGATTAAAAGAGGTGGTGAAAGTAGAACATTTTTAATGCTTTGGAATGTTTCTTGGCATTTTTCGGTCCAAGTGAATTTTATATCCTTGCGGAGTAAATTCGTAATTGGACGAACTCTTTTTGAGAAGTCCGGAATGAACTTCCTGTAGTAATTGGCGAGTTCTAAAAAGGAGTGAACTTGCCTAACTGTTCTAGGAACAGGGAATGTTTGGACGCAGGCCGTTTTACTGGGGTCTGGTAATGCACCTTCGATAGAGCATTTGTGCCCTAGGTAAACAACTTCTCGTCTCAAGAACTGGCACTTCTCTGGCTGCAGTTATTTAGGTTTTTACCATAAATGACAATATCGTCAAGATAAACGAAATATTCGAGGCCATGTAGGCCTGTGAGAACGAAGTTCATGAGGCGTTGGAATGTAGCGGGAGCTCCTTTGAGTCCGAATGGCATACGCTTAAATTCGTAGTGCCCGTAATTAGTGCTAAAAGCGGTCTTATGTCGATCTCTTTTGTCGACTAAGACTTGGTGATAGCCGTTGGCCAAATCGAGTGTGGTAAAGTATCTGGCATGACCTAGTTGATCAAGAATATCCTCGATTCGGGGTAGCCGAAATGCATCGCTAATTGTCTTTTCGTTTTATTTACGAAAGTCGACAACGACGCGCCACCTTTTCTCACCATCAGGTCCCGCCTTTTTGGGGACAACTAATAAAGGTGAATTCCAAGGGCTTTTGCTAGTTTGGACTATCCCGTTATCTAGCATTTCTCGCATTTGCTCATTTATCACCTGTCTCTGAGTCTCTGGTAATCGATAGGCCTTTTGGTTTATTGGGGCCTGATCTTGTACTAATGGAATGTTATGGGTGATAGCGTTTGTATATGTAAGCTTATCACCTTTAAGGTAAAAGATATCATTGTACTCATAACAGAGTTCGGATATCGAAGTTTTTTCTTCCGCGTTTAGATTTGGGTCTAGGCTGAGCTCTTGGTCTAGTCTGTTGACTCGCGGAGTATGTGTGGAATCTTCTTGATCCGGAAATAGGTACCTCACGTGTTGTAAGATAGCTGTATTTTCCAAAAAGCTTGCGTTAGTTTTGGGTTGTTTCACCTTTTTGTACTTTTCGCTTACTGTACTAACTGGCAGGGTGTGTGCTTCCTGCTGTTCGAGTGGTGGAGTACTATGTCGTACTGGTATTTTTGTTGGTTTAGAGTACTCGCACGCATTGACACTTTGGTCTATGGGCCGTGAGAGATTGGTATATTTAACTATATTTGATGGTGGAGCCAACATTGCCTTTAATGAGGTCTTACGGATCTCGCACGCATCTTTTGTGGGACTCTGGGGTCTCATTTGATTCTTAATATTAACTTTTTTAGGTGGTGGAGTCGGCTTTGCTATTATGGGCTATTATGCCTTGTAATTATCTTAAATCTAGGTATATTGGATGGAGGAGTCAGCTGCATTTGGCTTATCGGCTGCTTTACCTCTCTCGCATCCCGCATTGGGCTCTGAGGCCTTAACACTTTTTTAAGATTTTCTTTCTTGTACGGTGGAGTCTTCCTTGCCCCTGCTCGGGTCTTACTGGGCTCGCACGCGTCACTTATTTCGGTTCCTAGTTGAGATAAGAACTTGTATTTAGGAATTTTAGAACTTGGAGCCTTGTTCGGCTTGGGCTCGGATTCGGGAAGCTCACTGTTGTTTATGTTGCTCGTTTGCGATGCATTCGGCTTGAGAACGTTTTATATATATGCGGCTTCTCCTACTCGGATGACGGCGTAGTCACGGATAGGTAGCAATTGTACCAATAAGCTGGAGATGACTACTTGAGAATTCTTACTGTTGAGTATGGCTACTTGCACTGTTTCTCTTCCAGTGGGCAGTAAACTGTTGGCCAGAAAGACTCCATCGCCTATTTCTTTTGAAAGACAGAGCATTTCTTCCTTCACTCGCAACGAGATTGAGGTGATCATTTGTGACCTAGCAGGTATGCATATTGGTTCTTCTAAGGTAACCAAATGCTGCCTCATTTCGCTGGTCTCTTGATCACCCAGACAGCTCTTTTCGTATTCCAGTGGCCCTTGTTGAACCTGGCAGGCAGCATTACTCTCTTGAGTTGCCTTGGAGACACTGCATGTAGATAGCTTAACCTGTTTAGGTTCCATCTTTTCTGCCAGTGATCTCACTTCGACTGCTTTTCTGGAGTACAGCTTGTCCGTTTTGTATGACAGGGGCACAGTAAACTCTTCGGAGTTGGTCTCCGTGCAAGGAAGCTTAAGTACTTTATTTGGGCCTTCAACATTACAATGATTTGATCAGAAATCATTTCCTAATAGGCCGTCATCGGAAAGGCCTGGCAGGTTTTGTACTACCTGAAACTTGCAGGGAATTTTATTTTTAAAATTGAAGTTGGCCTTGCAATTTCCCAGTGTCTTTCCGGTTCCAAAAGGGGTCTGTAGAGTGCATGCCTCATTTGAATTAATTAGTTTGAGGTCTTTAATCGCTTTCTTCTTTATAATACTGACTTCAGCGCCAGTGTACACTACTAGCTTTGTTTGGCCGTTAAGGCTTATGTCCAGTGGAAGTTTCACTGTAGGGACACCGGATTCGGGTGCTTGCGGTGACCCTTTAAAACTTTTAGTTGGGTTTATAGTCGAGCCGGGGAGTTTTGGGTCGACTGCATGTCGTTTCCCTGACTCCAGGCTTCCCACATTTGAGTCTTATGTTAACGACTTGGAGACCTTTTGTGTTATGCTGTTCTGTTGGTGGTCTGCTGGGGAGGCGTTGAGGAACGTTTTGTTGAGACTGGGTGAAGTCCTGGTGTGTCTGTCTATTTGTTCTGCAATCACGAACGTCGTGTCCATATTTTTTGCAGTTCGAGCAGAAAGGGGTGTTTTTTTGCTCTTTAGGCAATCTGTATATGTATGGCCCTTTCGCTGACAGTAGCTACACGTGATGTTCCGGACCAGTGCATCTGTGTCCGACCTTTTAGTTTCAGAGTATGGTGTATGGTGGCGTGGCTGTGATATTGTGTTATTTGCGTGGCGTGAGAAATGGTTTGGGTTCGGTGCTCGAGGTGAGGCGAACATAGATGTTGATGGCATTTGATAATACGGAGATCTGTATAGTGCTCTCATCCGTAAATCTGGGTCCACAGGAGCCACTGTAGGAGTTTTTGCCAGAGCACTCTGGACGAATGTAGCACTTTGCTGTAGTTTCTCCATGTCCAGGGCTTGTATGAGAACTTCTATATCGCCTTCTCCCTGCGAGAGTAAATATTGACACAAATGTGGATTAGTTACTCCACTTTTAAGGGCATTTTTGGCGAAGTCCATCAGCTGTGTTTTCACCGCCGGGACTGCCTCAGCTCCATACTTTTGTGTCGCAGCCTCATTGCAGATCGTCAACAGCTGCTTCAACCTTGTAGCAAAAGCAGTGAGAGATTCCCATGGGTTCTGTCGTGTGGTAATCAATCTGTTCACCAATTCCTGATAAGTCTCACGGGGAAGGTATGTCCTGTTCAAACGTTCCTCTACCTCAGTGAATGAAGTAGGGACGTCTGAAGCGAATAGCTGATATGCATCACCTCTTAATCTTGTGGGGAGAACCTGAAGGAAAGCCACCTTTTCTTCATCGTCAAGGCACTGCATAGTTTGCTTGCAGCAACCGATGAAGGTCTGCAGCTCACGTCCCATTTGTGGGGTATTTTCACCTGAAAATAAGGGGACGAGCTGCGCTGTCAGTTTTGCGACCTTGGCGTAGTCCACCATGTTTTGTAGCCGTTTGGCTGAGTATTTAAATTTAGGTGGACTAATGGGACTACCTTCTGGACTGGTTTCCGTTAAGGATTCTTCCAGCCAATCTATTAAAAGGTCCTCTGGTGTAGGGTCTGTCACTTCACTAACACAACCACTTTCTTTTTGACCTTCACTTAAATTATCACTTTTATTTTGTTCTAAATTACTCTCACTCTTATTATTATCTAATTCGAGGGAGCGCTGAGATTCAGTTAGCTTATTTAACTCTTCGCGAAATCGAACTGTATTTTCCTTTAAAGCCTGGATTTGTGCAAGCCTATTCTCGCGGGTTTGACTCAATTTCCTACTCAGTGAATCACATTGAGTGATAGCTAGCGTGCCTGAATCTTGCGCTCTCTCATACAATATATTTAAGAACTTATTAAGACTTACTTGTGTAGCGGGACCTGATAATATAGTTCCACTTCGTAGTCGAGGTCCTGTTGGAATTGGTACTGCAGCAGTTGCTTTGCCTTCACCGGGATGCTTGTTTTTGGCACCGGGGGTTTGTCCCGCGTCGGATGATGGTGGAGGATTTGTCCTCTTTCCTGCTTCTGGTTCCTGTTGGAGTGGATTAGAGCTGTTGTCTTCTGACATGAATTATCGGTTGAAAGGGGGCTCCAGACTGCTTATTTCCCTTTGATGTAGTTTGGAGGGGGGTTTCCTTATCCGTCTTCGTATTCCCTCTGAGTACTTTTGTCTGCTGTCGTCTGATTGATTTGCTGCCGTGGGGGCCTTGAGCCGTCTTAACTTCCCCTGGTGTTAGTTGAAAGGGGGGCTATGAAAGCCGCCTTCGAATTCCCCTTCAACTCTGGATCGAAGTCGTCTAATGAGCGAGCTGCCTGCACTTCGGGATTTCGTATTCGTCCTTCTGGGTGGCTTTTGGTAGACTTTATTTCCCTCGGTGGTGCTTGTGCACTGACTGGGGTGAACGCGTGCTCGCCTGGAGCAGAGGCGCCTAAAGATGTAATCTACCCGAGTGTTGGGGGTGACTTGGCTTGAATAGCGTCGTCAACGGTTCCCCTTTGGTTCGCAGGATCAAGGAATTTAGGCTTTTGATTGTTTGCAGAAATCAAGCTACCTTGATCCTACCGGCTTAACACCGCCCAGCTTTTGGGTTTAAGACGCTTTGGGTAAGCGAGGACACTTATGTTTTGTCTGAGCAAAGAAAAAGGACATTCCACAATAAAACACACTTCTACGTATCCGTATATGTACTCAGGCATTTATTCTGTTTCTTGTCTGTTTTTTTTTTTGTTTTATTAGTAACACTTTCAGGCGTACAATTTGTTTTATTAAAACCAACCAATTTTAAATTAATTACGTTAACCTTCTGTAACTCGACCAAAGTATTACCGGGTTCAGAGCCACTAAATGTGAAAACAATAGTCTGTTTTGCAAGTACTCGAATGAAAACTTTTACACTAAATAATGTATTCGTGTTGCTAGATAAAGGCGAGGCAATTATCTTTTTCTCTAGTAAATTCTATTCACATTCAATTGTGAAAAACTCGAACTATAACCTTTTTTATTAATTAATATCTCCGTGCCAAATACCACGACTCAAGAGAAAGCAAACGTAACGACAAGTCAAAGTTAACTCTCTGATATTTTTCCTTCTGATCTAATTACTTGGTAATCGACAATTCACTCTCGCGAGGCGATCTTTTCGGGGCTTAAAAACGAACTCCCTGTCGACTTTTAATTTTTCATTAATTAAGTCTCGACAGTCAGGATAGGAAAATGCTTAATTAGCATTCCTATCCTGAGAAAATGATTTATCATTGGGCATGTTTAATCATGCCCACAAGAATTTCTCGCCGGACGGAGGTGAAATCCGATCTTTTCATAAATATTGAGCACCACTCCGTCGCTTTATTGCCGTGCTACTTTGTTGCGCACTTGAATTTTCATTTTTTGCTGACAAATCTTACTGAGGGTAAAATTTGTCATTGAATTCGACTTTATTTGTCGTCTTTTCAAGTGGGCTATGCGAAGAAATTGCTGATGCAACTTCTTTCGCTTGTTGAAAGATAAGCTGGTCACGTTGTTAAAAATGTGATCAGCTTATTGAGCCCTTTTATGACTTGATTTTAATTTTCTTTAATCAATATGTTGATTTTAAGTATTTTTATTATAATGATACCCAGGGTTTTGGTTGTATATTGTGTATACAACAAACCTTCCCCCTGTGAAAAGGAGATCTATTCTTTGGAGAGGAATAGGAATGAATTTCCTGCCTTGAAGGTAGCATCGGAAATTCCTAGTGGCCCAGACTATAGCCAATAACTCCTTTTCAATAGTGGAGTAATTTCTCTCGGCTTTGTTCAGCGTTCGGCTTGTATAGGCGATAGGCTGGTCTTTACCCACTTCTCCTTGGGAAAGTACAGCTCCTAAAGCTTCGTTACTGGCGTCCGTTGTGAGGTTGAATGGTTTAGAAAAATCTGGATAGATTAAAAGAGGTGGTGAAAGTAGAACATTTTTAATGCTTTGGAATGCTTCTTGGCATTTTTCGGTCCAAGTGAATTTTATATCCTTGCGGAGTAAATTCGTAATTGGACGAACTCTTTTTGAGAAGTCCGGAATGAACTTCCTGTAGTAATTGGCGAGTTCTAAAAAGGAGTGAACTTGCCTAACTGTTCTAGGAACAGGGAATGTTTGGACGCAGGCCGTTTTACTGGGGTCTGGTAATGCACCTTCGCTAGAGCATTTGTGCCCTAGGTAAACAACTTCTCGTCTCAAGAACTGGCACTTCTCTGGCTGCAGTTATTTAGGTTTTTACCATAAATGACAATATCGTCAAGTTAAACGAAATATTCGAGGCCATGTAGGCCTGTGAGAACGAAGTTCATGAGGCGTTGGAATGTAGCGGGAGCTCCTTTGAGTCCGAATGGCATACGCTTAAATTCGTAGTGCCCGTAATTAGTGCTAAAAGCGGTCTTATGTCGATCTCTTTTGTCGACTAAGACTTGGTGATAGCCGTTGGCCAAATCGAGTGTGGTAAAGTATCTGGCATGACCTAGTTGATCAAGAATATCCTCGATTCGGGGTAGCCGAAATGCATCGCTAATTGTCTTTTCGTTTTATTTACGAAAGTCGACAACGACGCGCCACCTTTTCTCACCATCAGGTCCCGCCTTTTTGGGGACAACTAATAAAGGTGAATTCCAAGGGCTTTTGCTAGTTTGGACTATCCCGTTATCTAGCATTTCTCGCATTTGCTCATTTATCACCTGTCTCTGAGTCTCTGGTAATCGATAGGCCTTTTGGTTTATTGGGGCCTGATCTTGTACTAATGGAATGTTATGGGTGATAGCGTTTGTATATGTAAGCTTATCACCTTTAAGGTAAAAGATATCATTGTACTCATAACAGAGTTCGGATATCGAAGCTTTTTCTTCCGCGTTTAGATTTGGGTCTAGGCTGAGCTCTTGGTCTAGTCTGTTGACTC
Organism: Dioctria rufipes; assembly: GCA_963924295.1. Lineage (NCBI taxonomy): Eukaryota > Metazoa > Arthropoda > Insecta > Diptera > Asilidae > Dioctria > Dioctria rufipes. Next base: position 120,205,517 of record OZ002744.1, read on the forward strand.
GCGGAGTATGTGTGGAATCTTCTTGATCCGGAAATAGGTACCTCACGTGTTGTAAGATAGCTGTATTTTCCAAAAAGCTTGCGTTAGTTTTGGGTTGTTTCACCTTTTTGTACTTTTCGCTTACTGTACTAACTGGCAGGGTGTGTGCTTCCTGCTGTTCGAGTGGTGGAGTACTATGTCGTACTGGTATTTTTGTTGGTTTAGAGTACTCGCACGCATTGACACTTTGGTCTATGGGCCGTGAGAGATTGGTATATTTAACTATATTTGATGGTGGAGCCAACATTGCCTTTAATGAGGTCTTACGGATCTCGCACGCATCTTTTGTGGGACTCTGGGGTCTCATTTGATTCTTAATATTAACTTTTTCAGGTGGTGGAGTCGGCTTTGCTATTATGGGCTATTATGCCTTGTAATTATCTTAAATCTAGGTATATTGGATGGAGGAGTCAGCTGCATTTGGCTTATCGGCTGCTTTACCTCTCTCGCATCCCGCATTGGGCTCTGAGGCCTTAACACTTTTTTAAGATTTTCTTTCTTGTACGGTGGAGTCTTCCTTGCCCCTGCTCGGGTCTTACTGGGCTCGCACGCGTCACTTATTTCGGTTCCTAGTTGAGATAAGAACTTGTATTTAGGAATTTTAGAACTTGGAGCCTTGTTCGGCTTGGGCTCGGATTCGGGAAGCTCACTGTTGTTTATGTTGCTCGTTTGCGATGCATTCGGCTTGAGAACGTTTTATATATATGCGGCTTCTCCTACTCGGATGACGGCGTAGTCACGGATAGGTAGCAATTGTACCAATAAGCTGGAGATGACTACTTGAGAATTCTTACTGTTGAGTATGGCTACTTGCACTGTTTCTCTTCCAGTGGGCAGTAAACTGTTGGCCAGAAAGACTCCATCGCCTATTTCTTTTGAAAGACAGAGCATTTCTTCCTTCACTCGCAACGAGATTGAGGTGATCATTTGTGACCTAGCAGGTATGCATATTGGTTCTTCTAAGGTAACCAAATGCTGCCTCATTTCGCTGGTCTCTTGATCACCCAGACAGCTCTTTTCGTATTCCAGTGGCCCTTGTTGAACCTGGCAGGCAGCATTACTCTCTTGAGTTGCCTTGGAGACACTGCATGTAGATAGCTTAACCTGTTTAGGTTCCATCTTTTCTGCCAGTGATCTCACTTCGACTGCTTTTCTGGAGTACAGCTTGTCCGTTTTGTATGACAGGGGCACAGTAAACTCTTCGGAGTTGGTCTCCGTGCAAGGAAGCTTAAGTACTTTATTTGGGCCTTCAACATTACAATGATTTGATAAGAAATCATTTCCTAATAGGCCGTCATCGGAAAGGCCTGGCAGGTTTTGTACTACCTGAAACTTGCAGGGAATTTTATTTTTAAAATTGAAGTTGGCCTTGCAATTTCCCAGTGTCTTTCCGGTTCCAAAAGGGGTCTGTAGAGTGCATGCCTCATTTGAATTAATTAGTTTGAGGTCTTTAATCGCTTTCGTCTTTATAATACTGACTTCAGCGCCAGTGTACACTACTAGCTTTGTTTGGCCGTTAAGGCTTATGTCCAGTGGAAGTTTCACTGTAGGGACACCGGATTCGGGTGCTTGCGGCGACCCTTTAAAACTTTTAGTTGGGTTTATAGTCGAGCCGGGGAGTTTTGGGTCGACTGCATGTCGTTTCCCTGACTCCAGGCTTCCCACATTTGAGTCTTATGTTAACGACTTGGAGACCTTTTGTGTTATGCTGTTCTGTTGGTGGTCTGCTGGGGAGGCGTTGAGGAACGTTTTGTTGAGACTGGGTGAAGTCCTGGTGTGTCTGTCTATTTGTTCTGCAATCACGAACGTCGTGTCCATATTTTTTGCAGTTCGAGCAGAAAGGGGTGTTTTTTGCTCTTTAGGCAATCTGTATATGTATGGCCCTTTCGCTGACAGTAGCTACACGTGATGTTCCGGACCAGTGCATCTGTGTCCGACCTTTTAGTTTCAGAGTATGGTGTATGGTGGCGTGGCTGTGATATTGTGTTATTTGCGTGGCGTGAGAAATGGTTTGGGTTCGGTGCTCGAGGTGAGGCGAACATAGATGTTGATGGCATTTGATAATACGGAGATCTGTATAGTGCTCTCATCCGTAAATCTGGGTCCACAGGAGCCACTGTAGGAGTTTTTGCCAGAGCACTCTGGACGAATGTAGCACTTTGCTGTAGTTTCTCCATGTCCAGGGCTTGTATGAGAACTTCTATATCGCCTTCTCCCTGCGTGAGTAAATATTGACACAAATGTGGATTAGTTACTCCACTTTTAAGGGCATTTTTGGCGAAGTCCATCAGCTGTGTTTTCACCGCCGGGACTGCCTCAGCTCCATACTTTTGTGTCGCAGCCTCATTGCAGATCGTCAACAGCTGCTTCAACCTTGTAGCAAAAGCAGTGAGAGATTCCCATGGGTTCTGTCGTGTGGTAATCAATCTGTTCACCAATTCCTGATAAGTCTCACGGGGAAGGTATGTCCTGTTCAAACGTTCCTCTACCTCAGTGAATGAAGTAGGGACGTCTGAAGCGAATAGCTGATATGCATCACCTCTTAATCTTGTGGGGAGGACCTGAAGGAAAGCCACCTTTTCTTCATCGTCAAGGCACTGCATAGTTTGCTTGCAGCAACCGATGAAGGTCTGCAGCTCACGTCCCATTTGTGGGGTATTTTCACCCGAAAATAAGGGGACGAAATGCGCTGTCAGTTTTGCGACCTTGGCGTAGTCCACCATGTTTTGTAGCCGTTTGGCTGAGTATTTAAATTTAGGTGGACTAATGGGACTACCTTCTGGACTGGTTTCCGTTAAGGATTCTTCCAGCCAATCTATTAAAAGGTCCTCTGGTGTAGGGTCTGTCACTTCACTAACACAACCACTTTCTTTTTGACCTTCACTTAAATTATCACTTTTATTTTGTTCTAAATTACTCTCACTCTTATTATTATCTAATTCGAGGGAGCGCTGAGATTCAGTTAGCTTATTTAACTCTTCGCGAAATCGAACTGTATTTTCCTTTAAAGCCTGGATTTGTGCAAGCCTATTCTCGCGGGTTTGACTCAATTTCCTACTCAGTGAATCACATTGAGTGATAGCTAGCGTGCCTGAATCTTGCGCTCTCTCATACAATATATTTAAGAACTTATTAAGACTTACTTGTGTAGCGGGACCTGATAATATAGTTCCACTTCGTAGTCGAGGTCCTGTTGGAATTGGTACTGCAGCAGTTGCTTTGCCTTCACCGGGATGCTTGTTTTTGGCACCGGGGGTTTGTCCCGCGTCGGATGATGGTGGAGGATTTGTCCTCTTTCCTGCTTCTGGTTCCTGTTGGAGTGGATTAGAGCTGTTGTCTTCTGACATGAATTGTCGGTTGAAAGGGGGCTCCAGCCTGCTTATTTCCCTTTGATGTAGTTTGGAGGGGGGTTTCCTTATCCGTCTTCGTATTCCCTCTGAGTACTTTTGTCTGCTGTCGTCTGATTGATTTGCTGCCGTGGGGGCCTTGAGCCGTCTTAACTTCCCCTGGTGTTAGTTGAAAGGGGGGCTATGAAAGCCGCCTTCGAATTCCCCTTCAACTCTGGATCGAAGTCGTCTAATGAGCGAGCTGCCTGCACTTCGGGATTTCGTATTCGTCCTTCTGGGTGGCTTTTGGTAGACTTTATTTCCCTCGGTGGTGCTTGTGCACTGACTGGGGTGAACGCGTGCTCGCCTGGAGCAGAGGCGCCTAAAGATGTAATCTACCCGAGTGTTGGGGGTGACTTGGCTTGAATAGCGTCGTCAACGGTTCCCCTTTGGTTCGCAGGATCAAGGAATTTAGGCTTTTGATTGTTTGCAGAAATCAAGCTACCTTGATCCTACCGGCTGCGCCAATTTTGTTGCGTATTCGGGGCTTTGCTGCCGACGTAACTCAATCACCAATATGGAACTTTAATATCTTAACACCGCCCAGCTTTTGGGTTTAAGACGTTTTGGGTAAGCGAGGACACTTATGTTTTGTCTGAGCAAAGACAAAAGGACATTCCACAATAAAACACACTTCTACGTATCCGTATATGTACCCAGGCATTTATTCTGTTTCTTGTCTGTTTTTTGTTTGTTTTATTAGTAACACTTTCAGGCGTACAATTTGTTTTATTAAAACCAACCAATTTTAAATTAATTACGTTAACCTTCTGTAACTCGACCAAAGTATTACCGGGTTCAGAGCCACTAAATGTGAAAACAATAGTCTGTTTTGCAAGTACTCGAATGAAAACTTTTACATTAACTAATGTATTCGTGTTGCTAGATAAAGGCGAGGCAATTATCTTTTTCTCTAGAAAATTCTATTCACATTCAATAGTGAAAAAATCCGAACTATAACCTTTTTTATTAATTAATATCTCCGTGCCAAATACCACGACTCAAGAGAAAGAAAACGTAACGACAAGTCAAAGTTAACTCTCTGATATTTTTTCTTCTGATCTAATTAGTTGGTAATCGACAATTCACTCTCGCGAGGCGATCTTTTCGGGGCTTAAAAACGAACTCCCTGTCGACTTTTAATTTTTCATTAATTAAGTCTCGACAGTCAGGATAGGAAAATGCTTAATTAGCATTCCTATCCTGAGAAAATCATTTATCATTGGGCATGTTTAATCATGCCCACAAGAATTTCTCGCCGGACGGAGGTGAAATCCGATCTTTTCATAAATATTGAGCACCACTCCGTCGCTTTATTGCCGTGCTACTTTGTTGCGCACTTGAATTTTCATTTTTTGCTGACAAATCTTACTGAGGGTAAAATTTGTCATTGAATTCGACTTTATTTGTCGTCTTTTCAAGTGGGCTATGCGAAGAAATTGCTGATGCAACTTCTTTCGCTTGTTGAAAGATAAGCTGGTCACGTTGTTAAAAATGTGATCAGCTTATTGAGCCCTTTTATGACTTGATTTTAATTTTCTTTAATCAATATGTTGATTTTAAGTATTTTTATTATAATGATACCCAGGGTTTTGGTTGTATATTGTGTATACAACAAACCTTCCCCCTGTGAAAAGGAGAGCTATTCTTTGGAGAGGAATAGGAATGAATTTCCTGCCTTGAAGGTAGCATCGGAAATTCCTAGTGGCCCAGACTATAGCCAATAACTCCTTTTCAATAGTGGAGTAATTTCTCTCGGCTTTGTTCAGCGTTCGGCTTGCATAGGCGATAGGCTGGTCTTTACCCACTTCTCCTTGGGAAAGTACAGCTCCTAAAGCTTCGTTACTGGCGTCCGTTGTGAGGTTGAATGGTTTAGAAAAATCTGGATAGAATAAAAGATGTGGTGAAATTAAAGCATTTTTAATGCTTTGGAATGCTTCTTGGCATTTTTCGGTCCAAGTGAATTTTACATCCTTGCGGAGTAAATTCGTAATTGGACGAACTCTTTTTGAGAAGTCCGGAATGAACTTCCTGTAGTAATTGGCGAGTCCTAAAAAGGACTGAACTTGCCTAACTGTTCTAGGAACAGGGAATGTTTGGACGCAGGCCGTTTTACTGGGGTCTGGTAATGCACCTTCGCTAGAGCATTTGTGCCCTAGGTAAACAACTTCTCATCTCAAGAACTGGCACTTCTCTGGCTGCAGTTATTTAGGTTTTTACCATAAATGACAATGTCGTCAAGATAACCGAAATATTCGAGGCCATGTAGGCCTGTGAGAACGAAGTTCATGAGGCGTTGGAATGTAGCGGGAGCTCCTTTGAGTCCGAATGGCATACGCTTAAATTCGTAGTGCCCGTAATTAGTGCTAAAAGCGGTCTTATGTCGATCTCTTTTGTCGACTAAGACTTGGTGATAGCCGTTGGCCAAATCGAGAGTGGTAAAGTACCTGGCATGACCTAGTTGATCAAGAATATCCTCGATTCGGGGTAGCCGAAATGCATCGCTAATTGTCTTTTCGTTTTATTTACGAAAGTCGACAACGACGCGCCACCTTTTCTCACCATCAGGTCCCGCCTTTTTGGGGACAACTAATAAAGGTGAATTCCAAGGGCTTTTGCTAGTTTGGACTATCCCGTTATCTAGCATTTCTCGCATTTGCTCATTTATCACCTGTCTCTGAGTCTCTGGTAATCGATAGGCCTTTTGGTTTATTGGGGCCTGATCTTGTACTAATGGAATGTTATGGGTGATAGCGTTTGTATATGTAAGCTTATCACCTTTAAGGTAAAAGATATCATTGTACTCATAACAGAGTTCGGATATCGAAGCTTTTTCTTCCGCGTTTAGATTTGGGTCTAGGCTGAGCTCTTGGTCTAGTCTGTTGACTCGCGGAGTATGTGTGGAATCTTCTTGATCCGGAAATAGGTACCTCACGTGTTGTAAGATAGCTGTATTTTCCAAAAAGCTTGCGTTAGTTTTGGGTTGTTGCACCTTTTTGTACTTTTCGCTTACTGTACTAACTTGCAGGGTGTGTGCTTCCTGCTGTTCGAGTGGTGGAGTACTATGTCGTACTGGTATTTTTGTTGGTTTACAGTACTCGCACGCATTGACACTTTGGTCTATGGGCCGTGAGAGATTGGTATATTTAACTATATTTGATGGTGGAGCCAACATTGCCTTTAATGAGGTCTTACGGATCTCGCACGCATCTTTTGTGGGACTCTGGGGTCTCATTTGATTCTTAATATTAACTTTTTTAGGTGGTGGAGTCGGCTTTGCTATTATGGGCTATTATGCCTTGTAATTATCTTAAATCTAGGTATATTGGATGGAGGAGTCAGCTGCATTTGGCTTATCGGCTGCTTTACCTCTCTCGCATCCCGCATTGGGCTCTGAGGCCTTAACACTTTTTTAAGATTTTCTTTCTTGTACGGTGGAGTCTGCCTTGCCCCTGCTCGGGTCTTACTGGGCTCGCACGCGTCACTTATTTCGGTTCCTAGTTGAGATAAGAACTTGTATTTAGGAATTTTAGAACTTGGAGCCTTGTTCGGCTTGGGCTCGGATTCGGGAAGCTCACTGTTGTTTATGTTGCTCGTTTGCGATGCATTCGGCTTGAGAACGTTTTATATATATGCGGCTTCTCCTACTCGGATAACGGCGTAGTCACGGATAGGTAGCAATTGTACCAATAAGCTGGAGATGACTACTTGAGAATTGTTACTGTTGAGTATGGCTACTTGCACTGTTTCTCTTCCAGTGGGCAGTAAACTGTTGGCCAGGAAGACTCCATCGCCTATTTTTTTTGAAAGACAGAGCATTTCTTCCTTCACTCGCAACGAGACTGAGGTGATCATTTGTGACCTAGCAGGTATGCATATTGGTTCTTCTAAGGTAACTAAATGCTGCCTCATTTCGCTGGTCTCTTGATCACCCAGACAGCTCTTTTCGTATTCCAGTGGCCCTTGTTGAACCTGGCAGGCAGCATTACTCTCTTGAGTTGCCTTGGAGACACTGCATGTAGATAGCTTAACCTGTTTAGGTTCCATCTTTTCTGCCAGTGATCTCACTTCGACTGCTTTTCTGGAGTACAGCTTGTCCGTTTTGTATGACAGGGGCACAGTAAACTCTTCGGAGTTGGTCTCCGTGCAAGGAAGCTTAAGTGCTTTATTTGGGCCTTCAACATTACAATGAATTGATAAGAAATCATTTCCTAATAGGCCGTCATCGGAAAGGCCTGGCAGGTTTTGTACTACCTGAAACTTGCAGGGAATTTTATTTTTAAAATTGAAGTTGGCCTTGCAATTTCCCAGTGTCTTTCCGGTTCCAAAAGAGGTCTGTAGAGTGCATGCCTCATTTGAATTAATTAGTTTGAGGTCTTTAATCGCTTTCTTCTTTATAATACTGACTTCAGCGCCAGTGTCCACTACTAGCTTTGTTTGGCCGTTAAGGCTTATGTCCAGTGGAAGTTTCACTGTAGGGACACCGGACTCGGGCGCTTGCGGCGACCCTTTAAAACTTTTAGTTGGGTTTATAGTCGAGCCGGGGAGTTTTGGGTCGACTGCATGTCGTTTCCCTGACTCCAGGCTTCCCACACTTGAGTCTTATGTTAACGACTTGGAGACCTTTTGTGTTATGCTGTTCTGTTGGTGGTCTGCTGGGGAGGCGTTGAGGAACGTTTTGTTAAGACTGGGTGAAGTCCTGGTGTGTCTGTCTATTTGTTCTGCAATCACGAACGTCGTGTCCATATTTTTTGCAGTTCGAGCAGAAAGGGGTGTTTTTTGCGCTTTAGGCAATCTGTATATGTATGGCCCTTTCGCTGACAGTAGCTACACGTGATGTTCCGGACCAGTGCATCTGTGTCCGACCTTTTAGTTTCAGAGTATGGTGTATGGTGGCGTGGCTGTGATATTGTGTTATTTGCGTGGCGTGAGAAATGGTTTGGGTTCGGTGCTCGACGTGAGGCGAACATAGATGTTGATGGCATTTGATAATACGGAGATCTGTATAGTGCTCTCATCCGTAAATCTGGGTCCACAGGAGCCACTGTAGGAGTTTTTGCCAGAGCACTCTGGACGAATGTAGCACTTTGCTGTAGTTTCTCCATGTCCAGGGCTTTTTGTATGAGAACTTCTATATCGCCTTCTCCCTGCGTGAGTAAATATTGACACAAATGTGGATTAGTTACTCCACTTTTAAGGGCATTTTTGGCGAAGTCCATCAGCTGTGTTTTCACCGCCGGGACTGCCTCAGCTCCATACTTTTGTGTCGCAGCCTCATTGCAGATCGTCAACAGCTGCTTCAACCTTGTAGCAAAAGCAGTGAGAGATTCCCATGGGTTCTGTCGTGTGGTAATCAATCTGTTCACCAATTCCTGATAAGTCTCACGGGGAAGGTATGTCCTGTTCAAACGTTCCTCTACCTCAGTGAATGAAGTAGGGACGTCTGAAGCGAATAGCTGATATGCATCACCTCTTAATCTTGTGGGGAGAACCTGAAGGAAAGCCACCTTTTCTTCATCGTCAAGGCACTGCATAGTTTGCTTGCAGCAACCGATGAAGGTCTGCAGCTCACGTCCCATTTGTGGGGTATTTTCACCCGAAAATAAGGGGACGAGCTCCGCTGTCAGTTTTGCGACCTTGGCGTAGTCCACCATGTTTTGTAGCCGTTTGGCTGAATATTTAAATTTAGGTGGACTAATGGGACTACCTTCTGGACTGGTTTCCGTTAAGGATTCTTCCAGCCAATCTATTAAAAGGTCCTCTGGTGTAGGGTCTGTCACTTCACTAACACAACCACTTTCTTTTTGACCTTCACTTAAATTATCACTTTTATTTTGTTCTAAATTACTCTCACTCTTATTATTATCTAATTCGAGGGAGCGCTGAGATTCAGTTAGCTTATTTAACTCTTCGCGAAATCGAACTGTATTTTCCTTTAAAGCCTGGATTTGTGCAAGCCTATTCTCGCGGGTTTGACTCAATTTCCTACTCAGTGAATCACATTGAGTGATAGCTAGCGTGCCTGAATCTTGCGCTCTCTCATACAATCTATTTAAGAACTTATTAAGACTTACTTGTGTAGCGGGACCTGATAATATAGTTCCACTTCGTAGTCGAGGTCCTGTTGGAATTGGTACTGCAGCAGTGGCTTTGCCTTCACCGGGATGCTTGTTGTTGGCACCGGGGGTTTGTCCCGCGTCGGATGATGGTGGAGAATTTGTCCTCTTTGCTGCTTCTGGTTCCTGTTGGAGTGGATTAGAGCTGTTGTCTTCTGACATGAATTGTCGGTTGAAAGGGGGGCTCCAGCCTGCTTATTTCCCTTTGATGTAGTTTGGAGGGGGGTTTCCTTAACCGTCTTCGTATTCCCTCTGAGTACTTTTGTCTGCTGTCGTCTGATTGATTTGCTGCCGTGGGGGCCTTGAGCCGTCTTAACTTCCCCTGGTGTTAGTTGAAAGGGGGGCTATGAAAGCCGCCTTCGAATTCCCCTTCAACTCTGGATCGAAGTCGTCTAATGAGCGAGCTGCCTGCACTTCGGGATTTCGTATTCGTCCTTCTGGGTGGCTTTTGGTAGACTTTATTTCCCTCGGTGGTGCTTGTGCACTGACTGGGGTGAACGCGTGCTCGCCTGGAGCAGAGGCGCCTAAAGATGTAATCTACCCGAGTGTTGGGGGTGACTTGGCTTGAATAGCGTCGTCAACGGTTCCCCTTTGGTTCGCAGGATCAAGGAATTTAGGCTTTTGATTGTTTGCAGAAATCAAGCTACCTTGATCCTACCGGCTTAACACCGCCCAGCTTTTGGGTTTAAGACGCTTTGGGTAAGCGAGGACACTTATGTTTTGTCTGAGCAAAGAAAAAGGACATTCCACAATAAAACACACTTCTACGTATCCGTATATGTACTCAGGCATTTATTCTGTTTCTTGTCTGTTTTTTTTTGTTTTATTAGTAACACTTTCAGGCGTACAATTTGTTTTATTAAAACCAACCAATTTTAAATTAATTACGTTAACCTTCTGTAACTCGACCAAAGTATTACCGGGTTCAGAGCCACTAAATGTGAAAACAATAGTCTGTTTTGCAAGTACTCGAATGAAAACTTTTACACTAAATAATGTATTCGTGTTGCTAGATAAAGGCGAGGCAATTATCTTTTTCTCTAGTAAATTCTATTCACATTCAATTGTGAAAAACCCGAACTATAACCTTTTTTATTAATTAATATCTCCGTGCCAAATACCACGACTCGAGAGAAAGCAAACGTAACGACAAGTCAAAGTTAACTCTCTGATATTTTTCCTTCTGATCTAATTACTTGGTAATCGACAATTCACTCTCGCGAGGCGATCTTTTCGGGGCTTAAAAACGAACTCCCTGTCGACTTTTAATTTTTCATTAATTAAGTCTCGACAGTCAGGATAGGAAAATGCTTAATTAGCATTCCTATCCTGAGAAAATCATTTATCATTGGGCATGTTTAATCATGCCCACAAGAATTTCTCGCCGGACGGAGGTGAAATCCGATCTTTTCATAAATATTGAGCACCACTCCGTCGCTTTATTGCCGTGCTACTTTGTTGCGCACTTGAATTTTCATTTTTTGCTGACAAATCTTACTGAGGGTAAAATTTGTCATTGAATTCGACTTTATTTGTCGTCTTTTCAAGTGGGCTATGCGAAGAAATTGCTGATGCAACTTCTTTCGCTTGTTGAAAGATAAGCTGGTCACGTTGTTAAAAATGTGATCAGCCTATTGAGCCCTTTTATGACTTGATTTTAATTTTCTTTAATCAATATGTTGATTTTAAGTATTTTTATTATAATGATACCCAGGGTTTTGGTTGTATATTGTGTATACAACAAACCTTCCCCTGTGAAAAGGAGAGCTATTCTTTGGAGAGGAATAGGAATGAATTTCCTGCCTTGAAGGTAGCATCGGAAATTCCTAGTGGCCCAGACTATAGCCAATAACTCCTTTTCAATAGTGGAGTAATTTCTCTCGGCTTTGTTCAGCGTTCGGCTTGTATAGGCGATAGGCTGGTCTTTACCCACTTCTCCTTGGGAAAGTACAGCTCCTAAAGCTTCGTTACTGGCGTCCGTTGTGAGGTTGAATGGTTTAGAAAAATCTGGATAGATTAAAAGAGGTGGTGAAAGTAGAACATTTTTAATGCTTTGGAATGCTTCTTGGCATTTTTCGGTCCAAGTGAATTTTATATCCTTGCGGAGTAAATTCGTAATTGGACGAACTCTTTTTGAGAAGTCCGGAATGAACTTCCTGTAGTAATTGGCGAGTTCTAAAAAGGAGTGAACTTGCCTAACTGTTCTAGGAACCGGGAATGTTTGGACGCAGGCCGTTTTACTGGGGTCTGGTAATGCACCTTCGCTAGAGCATTTGTGCCCTAGGTAAACAACTTCTCGTCTCAAGAACTGGCACTTCTCTGGCTGCAGTTATTTAGGTTTTTACCATAAATGACAATATCGTCAAGATAAACGAAATATTCGAGGCCATGTAGGCCTGTGAGAACGAAGTTCATGAGGCGTTGGAATGTAGCGGGAGCTCCTTTGAGTCCGAATGGCATACGCTTAAATTCGTAGTGCCCGTAATTAGTGCTAAAAGCGGTCTTATGTCGATCTCTTTTGTCGACTAAGACTTGGTGATAGCCGTTGGCCAAATCGAGAGTGGTAAAGTACCTGGCATGACCTAGTTGATCAAGAATATCCTCGATTCGGGGTAGCCGAAATGCATCGCTAATTGTCTTTTCGTTTTATTTACGAAAGTCGACAACGACGCGCCACCTTTTCTCACCATCAGGTCCCGCCTTTTTGGGGACAACTAATAAAGGTGAATTCCAAGGGCTTTTGCTAGTTTGGACTATCCCGTTATCTAGCATTTCTCGCATTTGCTCATTTATCACCTGTCTCTGAGTCTCTGGTAATCGATAGGCCTTTTGGTTTATTGGGGCCTGATCTTGTACTAATGGAATGTTATGGGTGATAGCGTTTGTATATGTAAGCTTATCACCTTTAAGGTAAAAGATATCATTGTACTCATAACAGAGTTCGGATATCGAAGCTTTTTCTTCCGCGTTTAGATTTGGGTCTAGGCTGAGCTCTTGGTCTAGTCTGTTGACTCGCGGAGTATGTGTGGAATCTTCTTGATCCGGAAATAGGTACCTCACGTGTTGTAAGATAGCTGTATTTTCCAAAAAGCTTGCGTTAGTTTTGGGTTGTTTCACCTTTTTGTACTTTTCGCTTACTGTACTAACTGGCAGGGTGTGTGCTTCCTGCTGTTCGAGTGGTGGAGTACTATGTCGTACTGGTATTTTTGTTGGTTTAGAGTACTCGCACGCATTGACACTTTGGTCTATGGGCCGTGAGAGATTGGTATATTTAACTATATTTGATGGTGGAGCCAACATTGCCTTTAATGAGGTCTTACGGATCTCGCACGCATCTTTTGTGGGACTCTGGGGTCTCATTTGATTCTTAATATTAACTTTTTTAGGTGGTGGATTCGGCTTTGCTATTATGGGCTATTATGCCTTGTAATTATCTTAAATCTAGGTATATTGGATGGAGGAGTCAGCTGCATTTGGCTTATCGGCTGCTTTACCTCTCTCGCATCCCGCATTGGGCTCTGAGGCCTTAACACTTTTTTAAGATTTTCTTTCTTGTACGGTGGAGTCTTCCTTGCCCCTGCTCGGGTCTTACTGGGCTCGCACGCGTCACTTATTTCGGTTCCTAGTTGAGATAAGAACTTGTATTTAGGAATTTTAGAACTTGGAGCCTTGTTCGGCTTGGGCTCGGATTCGGGAAGCTCACTGTTGTTTATGTTGCTCGTTTGCGATGCATTCGGCTTGAGAACGTTTTATATATATGCGGCTTCTCCTACTCGGATGACGGCGTAGTCACGGATAGGTAGCAATTGTACCAATAAGCTGGAGATGACTACTTGAGAATTCTTACTGTTGAGTATGGCTACTTGCACTGTTTCTCTTCCAGTGGGCAGTAAACTGTTGGCCAGAAAGACTCCATCGCCTATTTCTTTTGAAAGACAGAGCATTTCTTCCTTCACTCGCAACGAGATTGAGGTGATCATTTGTGACCTAGCAGGTATGCATATTGGTTCTTCTAAGGTAACCAAATACTGCCTCATTTCGCTGGTCTCTTGATCACCCAGACAGCTCTTTTCGTATTCCAGTGGCCCTTGTTGAACCTGGCAGGCAGCATTACTCTCTTGAGTTGCCTTGGAGACACTGCATGTAGATAGCTTAACCTGTTTAGGTTCCATCTTTTCTGCCAGTGATCTCACTTCGACTGCTTTTCTGGAGTACAGCTTGTCCGTTTTGTATGACAGGGGCACAGTAAACTCTTCGGAGTTGGTCTCCGTGCATGGAAGCTTAAGTACTTTATTTGGGCCTTCAACATTACAATGATTTGATAAGAAATCATTTCCTAATAGGCCGTCATCGGAAAGGCCTGGCAGGTTTTGTACTACCTGAAACTTGCAGGGAATTTTATTTTTAAAATTGAAGTTGGCCTTGCAATTTCCCAGTGTCTTTCCGGTTCCAAAAGGGGTCTGTAGAGTGCATGCCTCATTTGAATTAATTAGTTTGAGGTCTTTAATCGCTTTCTTCTTTATAATACTGACTTCAGCGCCAGTGTACACTACTAGCTTTGTTTGGCCGTTAAGGCTTATGTCCAGTGGAAGTTTCACTGTAAGGACACCGGATTCGGGTGCTTGCGGCGACCCTTTAAAACTTTTAGTTGGGTTTATAGTCGAGCCGGGGAGTTTTGGGTCGACTGCATGTCGTTTCCCTGACTCCAGGCTTCCCACATTTGAGTCTTATGTTAACGACTTGGAGACCTTTTGTGTTATGCTGTTCTGTTGGTGGTCTGCTGGGGAGGCGTTGAGGAACGTTTTGTTGAGACTGGGTGAAGTCCTGGTGTGTCTGTCTATTTGTTCTGCAATCACGAACGTCGTGTCCATATTTTTTGCAGTTCGAGCAGAAAGGGGTGTTTTTTGCGCTTTAGGCAATCTGTATATGTATGGCCCTTTCGCTGACAGTAGCTACACGTGATGTTCCGGACCAGTGCATCTGTGTCCGACCTTTTAGTTTCAGAGTATGGTGTATGGTGGCGTGGCTGTGATATTGTGTTATTTGCGTGGCGTGAGAAATGGTTTGGGTTCGGTGCTCGAGGTGAGGCGAACATAGATGTTGATGGCATTTGATAATACGGAGATCTGTATAGTGCTCTCATCCGTAAATCTGGGTCCACAGGAGCCACTGTAGGAGTTTTTGCCAGAGCACTCTGGACGAATGTAGCACTTTGCTGTAGTTTCTCCATGTCCAGGGCTTGTATGAGAACTTCTATATCGCCTTCTCCCTGCGTGAGTAAATATTGACACAAATGTGGATTAGTTACTCCACTTTTAAGGGCATTTTTGGCGAAGTCCATCAGCTGTGTTTTCACCGCCGGGACTGCCTCAGCTCCATACTTTTGTGTCGCAGCCTCATTGCAGATCGTCAACAGCTGCTTCAACCTTGTAGCAAAAGCAGTGAGAGATTCCCATGGGTTCTGTCGTGTGGTAATCAATCTGTTCACCAATTCCTGATAAGTCTCACGGGGAAGGTATGTCCTGTTCAAACGTTCCTCTACCTCAGTGAATGAAGTAGGGACGTCTGAAGCGAATAGCTGATATGCATCACCTCTTAATCTTGTGGGGAGAACCTGAAGGAAAGCCACCTTTTCTTCATCGTCAAGGCACTGCATAGTTTGCTTGCAGCAACCGATGAAGGTCTGCAGCTCACGTCCCATTTGTGGGGTATTTTCACCCGAAAATAAGGGGACGAGCTGCGCTGTCAGTTTTGCGACCTTGGCGTAGTCCACCATGTTTTGTAGCCGTTTGGCTGAATATTTAAATTTAGGTGGACTAATGGGACTACCTTCTGGACTGGTTTCCGTTAAGGATTCTTCCAGCCAATCTATTAAAAGGTCCTCTGGTGTAGGGTCTGTCACTTCACTAACACAACCACTTTCTTTTTGACCTTCACTTAAATTATCACTTTTATTTTGTTCTAAATTACTCTCACTCTTATTATTATCTAATTCGAGGGAGCGCTGAGATTCAGTTAGCTTATTTAACTCTTCGCGAAATCGAACTGTATTTTCCATTAAAGCCTGGATTTGTGCAAGCCTATTCTCGCGGGTTTGACTCAATTTCCTACTCAGTGAATCACATTGAGTGATAGCTAGCGTGCCTGAATCTTGCGCTCTCTCATACAATATATTTAAGAACTTATTAAGACTTACTTGTGTAGCGGGACCTGATAATATAGTTCCACTTCGTAGTCGAGGTCCTGTTGGAATTGGTACTGCAGCAGTTGCTTTGCCTTCACCGGGATGCTTGTTTTTGGCACCGGGGGTTTGTCCCGCGTCGGATGATGGTGGAGGATTTGTCCTCTTTCCTGCTTCTGGTTCCTGTTGGAGTGGATTAGAGCTGTTGTCTTCTGACATGAATTGTCGGTTGAAAGGGGGGCTCCAGCCTGCTTATTTCCCTTTGATTTAGTTTGGAGGGGGGTTTCCTTATCCGTCTTCGTATTCCCTCTGAGTACTTTTGTCTGCTGTCGTCTGATTGATTTGCTGCCGTGGGGGCCTTGAGCCGTCTTAACTTCCCCTGGTGTTAGTTGAAAGGGGGGCTATGAAAGCCGCCTTCGAATTCCCCTTCAACTCTGGATCGAAGTCGTCTAATGAGCGAGCTGCCTGCACTTCGGGATTTCGTATTCGTCCTTCTGGGTGGCTTTTGGTAGACCTTATTTCCCTCGGTGGTGCTTGTGCACTGACTGGGGTGAACGCGTGCTCGCCTGGAGCAGAGGCGCCTAAAGATGTAATCTACCCGAGTGTTGGGGGTGACTTGGCTTGAATAGCGTCGTCAACGGTTCCCCTTTGGTTCGCAGGATCAAGGAATTTAGGCTTTTGATTGTTTGCAGAAATCAAGCTACCTTGATCCTACCGGCTGCGCCAATTTTGTTGCGTATTCGGGGCTTTGCTGCCGACGTAACTCAATCACCAATATGGAACTTTAATATCTTAACACCGCCCAGCTTTTGGGTTTAAGACGTTTTGGGTAAGCGAGGACACTTATGTTTTGTCTGAGCAAAGACAAAAGGACATTCCACAATAAAACACACTTCTACGTATCCGTATATGTACCCAGGCATTTATTCTGTTTCTTGTCTGTTTTTTGTTTGTTTTATTAGTAACACTTTCAGGCGTACAATTTGTTTTATTAAAACCAACCAATTTTAAATTAATTACGTTAACCTTCTGTAACTCGACCAAAGTATTACCGGGTTCAGAGCCACTAAATGTGAAAACAATAGTCTGTTTTGCAAGTACTCGAATGAAAACTTTTACATTAACTAATGTATTCGTGTTGCTAGATAAAGGCGAGGCAATTATCTTTTTCTCTAGAAAATTCTATTCACATTCAATAGTGAAAAATCCGAACTATAACCTTTTTTATTAATTAATATCTCCGTGCCAAATACCACGACTCAAGAGAAAGCAAACGTAACGACAAGTCAAAGTTAACTCTCTGATATTTTTTCTTCTGATCTAATTAGTTGGTAATCGACAATTCACTCTCGCGAGGCGATCTTTTCGGGGCTTAAAAACGAACTCCCTGTCGACTTTTAATTTTTCATTAATTAAGTCTCGACAGTCAGGATAGGAAAATGCTTAATTAGCATTCCTATCCTGAGAAAATCATTTATCATTGGGCATGTTTAATCATGCCCACAAGAATTTCTCGCCGTATAAGCTGGTCACGTTTTTAAAAATGTGATCAGTTTATTGAGCCCTTTTATGACTTGATTTTAATTTTCTTTAATCAATATGTTCATTTTAGGTATTTTTTATTATAATTATACCCAGGTTGTATATTGTGTATACAACAAACCTTCCCCCTGTGAAAAAGAGAGCTATTCTTTGGAGAGGAATAGGAATGAATTTCCTGCCTTGAAGGTAGCATCGGAAATTCCTAGTGGCCCAGACTATAGCCAAAAACTCCTTTTCAGTAGTGGAGTAATTTCTCTCGGCTTTGTTCAGCGTTCGACTTGCATAGGCGATAGGCGATAGGTGGTGAAATTAGAGCATTTTTAATGCTTTGGAATGCTTCTTGGCATTTTTCGGTCCAAGTGAATTTTACATCCTTGCGGAGTAAATTCGTAATTGGACGAACTCTTTTTGAGAAGTCCGGAATGAACTTCCTGTAGTAATTGGCGAGTCCTAAAAAGGACTGAACTTGCCTAACTGTTCTAGGAACAGGGAATGTTTGGACGCAGGCCGTTTTACTGGGGTCTGGTAATGCACCTTCGCTAGAGCATTTGTGCCCTAGGTAAACAACTTCCCGTCTCAAGAACTGGCACTTCTCTGGCTGCAGTTTGAGGTTGTTTTCTCTCAATTTGTCGAAGACTTTGCGAAGTTTATCATTGTGGTCATTTAGGTTTTTACCATAAATGACAATGTCGTCAAGATAAACGAAACATTCGAGGCCTTGTAGGCCTGTGAGAACGAAGTTCATGAGGCTTTGGAATGTAGCGGGAGCTCCTTTGAGTCCGAATGGCATACGCTTAAATTCGTAGTGCCCGTAATTAGTGCTAAAAGCGGTCTTATGTCGATCTCTTTTGTCGACTAAGACTTGGTGATAGCCGTTGGCCAAATCGAGAGTGGTAAAGTACCTGGCATGACCTAGTTGATCAAGAATATCCTCGATTCGGGGTAGCGAAAATGCATCGCCAATTGTCTTTTCGTTTAATTTATGAAAGTCGACAATGATGCGCCACCTTTTCTCACCATCAGGTCTCGCCTTTTTGGGGACAACTAATAAAGGTGAATTCCAAGGGCTTTGGCTAGTTTGGACTATCCCGTTATCTAGCATTTCTCGCATTTGCTCATTTATCACCTGTCTCTGAGTCTCTGGTAATCGATATGCCTTTTGGTTTATTGGGGCCTGATCTTGTACTAATGGAATGTTATGGGTGATAGCGTTTGTATATGTAAGCTTATCACCTTTAAGGTAAAAGATATCATTGTACTCATAACAGAGTTCGGATATCGAAGCTTTTTCTTCCGCGTTTAGATTTGGGTCTAGGCTGAGCTCTTGGTCTAGTCTGTTGACTCGCGGAGTATGTGTGGAATCTTCTTGATCCGGAAATAGGTACCTCACGTGTTGTAAGATAGCTGTATTTTCCAAAAAGCTTGCGTTAGTTTTGGGTTGTTTCACCTTTTTGTACTTTTCGCTTACTGTACTAACTGGCAGGGTGTGTGCTTCCTGCTGTTCGAGTGGTGGAGTACTATGTCGTACTGGTATTTTTGTTGGTTTGGAGTACTCGCACGCATTGACACTTTGGTCTATGGGCCGTGAGAGATTGGTATATTTAACTATATTTGATGGTGGAGCCAACATTGCCTTTAATGAGGTCTTACGGATCTCGCACGCATCTTTTGTGGGACTCTGGGGTCTCATTTGATTCTTAATATTAACTTTTTTAGGTGGTGGAGTCGGCTTTGCTATTATGGGCTATTATGCCTTGTAATTATCTTAAATCTAGGTATATTGGATGGAGGAGTCAGCTGCATTTGGCTTATCGGCTGCTTTACCTCTCTCGCATCCCGCATTGGGCTCTGAGGCCTTAACACTTTTTTAAGATTTTCTTTCTTGTACGGTGGAGTCTTCCTTGCCCCTGCTCGGGTCTTACTGGGCTCGCACGCGTCACTTATTTCGGTTCCTAGTTGAGATAAGAACTTGTATTTAGGAATTTTAGAACTTGGAGCCTTGTTCGGCTTGGGCTCGGATTCGGGAAGCTCACTGTTGTTTATGTTGCTCGTTTGCGATGCATTCGGCTTGAGAACGTTTTATATATATGCGGCTTCTCCTACTCGGATGACGGCGTAGTCACGGATAGGTAGCAATTGTACCAATAAGCTGGAGATGACTACTTGAGAATTCTTACTGTTGAGTATGGCTACTTGCACTGTTTCTCTTCCAGTGGGCAGTAAACTGTTGGCCAGAAAGACTCCATCGCCTATTTCTTTTGAAAGACAGAGCATTTCTTCCTTCACTCGCAACGAGATTGAGGTGATCATTTGTGACCTAGCAGGTATGCATATTGGTTCTTCTAAGGTAACCAAATACTGCCTCATTTCGCTGGTCTCTTGATCACCCAGACAGCTCTTTTCGTATTCCAGTGGCCCTTGTTGAACCTGGCAGGCAGCATTACTCTCTTGAGTTGCCTTGGAGACACTGCATGTAGATAGCTTAACCTGTTTAGGTTCCATCTTTTCTGCCAGTGATCTCACTTCGACTGCTTTTCTGGAGTACAGCTTGTCCGTTTTGTATGACAGGGGCACAGTAAACTCTTCGGAGTTGGTCTCCGTGCAAGGAAGCTTAAGTACTTTATTTGGGCCTTCAACATTACAATGATTTGATAAGAAATCATTTCCTAATAGGCCGTCATCGGAAAGGCCTGGCAGGTTTTGTACTACCTGAAACTTGCAGGGAATTTTATTTTTAAAATTGAAGTTGGCCTTGCAATTTCCCAGTGTCTTTCCGGTTCCAAAAGGGGTCTGTAGAGTGCATGCCTCATTTGAATTAATTAGTTTGAGGTCTTTAATCGCTTTCTTCTTTATAATACTGACTTCAGCGCCAGTGTACACTACTAGCTTTGTTTGGCCGTTAAGGCTTATGTCCAGTGGAAGTTTCACTGTAAGGACACCGGATTCGGGTGCTTGCGGCGACCCTTTAAAACTTTTAGTTGGGTTTATAGTCGAGCCGGGGAGTTTTGGGTCGACTGCATGTCGTTTCCCTGACTCCAGGCTTCCCACATTTGAGTCTTATGTTAACGACTTGGAGACCTTTTGTGTTATGCTGTTCTGTTGGTGGTCTGCTGGGGAGGCGTTGAGGAACGTTTTGTTGAGACTGGGTGAAGTCCTGGTGTGTCTGTCTATTTGTTCTGCAATCACGAACGTCGTGTCCATATTTTTTGCAGTTCGAGCAGAAAGGGGTGTTTTTTGCGCTTTAGGCAATCTGTATATGTATGGCCCTTTCGCTGACAGTAGCTACACGTGATGTTCCGGACCAGTGCATCTGTGTCCGACCTTTTAGTTTCAGAGTATGGTGTATGGTGGCGTGGCTGTGATATTGTGTTATTTGCGTGGCGTGAGAAATGGTTTGGGTTCGGTGCTCGAGGTGAGGCGAACATAGATGTTGATGGCATTTGATAATACGGAGATCTGTATAGTGCTCTCATCCGTAAATCTGGGTCCACAGGAGCCACTGTAGGAGTTTTTGCCAGAGCACTCTGGACGAATGTAGCACTTTGCTGTAGTTTCTCCATGTCCAGGGCTTGTATGAGAACTTCTATATCGCCTTCTCCCTGCGTGAGTAAATATTGACACAAATGTGGATTAGTTACTCCACTTTTAAGGGCATTTTTGGCGAAGTCCATCAGCTGTGTTTTCACCGCCGGGACTGCCTCAGCTCCATACTTTTGTGTCGCAGCCTCATTGCAGATCGTCAACAGCTGCTTCAACCTTGTAGCAAAAGCAGTGAGAGATTCCCATGGGTTCTGTCGTGTGGTAATCAATCTGTTCACCAATTCCTGATAAGTCTCACGGGGAAGGTATGTCCTGTTCAAACGTTCCTCTACCTCAGTGAATGAAGTAGGGACGTCTGAAGCGAATAGCTGATATGCATCACCTCTTAATCTTGTGGGGAGAACCTGAAGGAAAGCCACCTTTTCTTCATCGTCAAGGCACTGCATAGTTTGCTTGCAGCAACCGATGAAGGTCTGCAGCTCACGTCCCATTTGTGGGGTATTTTCACCCGAAAATAAGGGGACGAGCTGCGCTGTCAGTTTTGCGACCTTGGCGTAGTCCACCATGTTTTGTAGCCGTTTGGCTGAATATTTAAATTTAGGTGGACTAATGGGACTACCTTCTGGACTGGTTTCCGTTAAGGATTCTTCCAGCCAATCTATTAAAAGGTCCTCTGGTGTAGGGTCTGTCACTTCACTAACACAACCACTTTCTTTTTGACCTTCACTTAAATTATCACTTTTATTTTGTTCTAAATTACTCTCACTCTTATTATTATCTAATTCGAGGGAGCGCTGAGATTCAGTTAGCTTATTTAACTCTTCGCGAAATCGAACTGTATTTTCCTTTAAAGCCTGGATTTGTGCAAGCCTATTCTCGCGGGTTTGACTCAATTTCCTACTCAGTGAATCACATTGAGTGATAGCTAGCGTGCCTGAATCTTGCGCTCTCTCATACAATATATTTAAGAACTTATTAAGACTTACTTGTGTAGCGGGACCTGATAATATAGTTCCACTTCGTAGTCGAGGTCCTGTTGGAATTGGTACTGCAGCAGTTGCTTTGCCTTCACCGGGATGCTTGTTTTTGGCACCGGGGGTTTGTCCCGCGTCGGATGATGGTGGAGGATTTGTCCTCTTTCCTGCTTCTGGTTCCTGTTGGAGTGGATTAGAGCTGTTGTCTTCTGACATGAATTGTCGGTTGAAAGGGGGGCTCCAGCCTGCTTATTTCCCTTTGATTTAGTTTGGAGGGGGGTTTCCTTATCCGTCTTCGTATTCCCTCTGAGTACTTTTGTCTGCTGTCGTCTGATTGATTTGCTGCCGTGGGGGCCTTGAGCCGTCTTAACTTCCCCTGGTGTTAGTTGAAAGGGGGGCTATGAAAGCCGCCTTCGAATTCCCCTTCAACTCTGGATCGAAGTCGTCTAATGAGCGAGCTGCCTGCACTTCGGGATTTCGTATTCGTCCTTCTGGGTGGCTTTTGGTAGACCTTATTTCCCTCGGTGGTGCTTGTGCACTGACTGGGGTGAACGCGTGCTCGCCTGGAGCAGAGGCGCCTAAAGATGTAATCTACCCGAGTGTTGGGGGTGACTTGGCTTGAATAGCGTCGTCAACGGTTCCCCTTTGGTTCGCAGGATCAAGGAATTTAGGCTTTTGATTGTTTGCAGAAATCAAGCTACCTTGATCCTACCGGCTGCGCCAATTTTGTTGCGTATTCGGGGCTTTGCTGCCGACGTAACTCAATCACCAATATGGAACTTTAATATCTTAACACCGCCCAGCTTTTGGGTTTAAGACGTTTTGGGTAAGCGAGGACACTTATGTTTTGTCTGAGCAAAGACAAAAGGACATTCCACAATAAAACACACTTCTACGTATCCGTATATGTACCCAGGCATTTATTCTGTTTCTTGTCTGTTTTTTGTTTGTTTTATTAGTAACACTTTCAGGCGTACAATTTGTTTTATTAAAACCAACCAATTTTAAATTAATTACGTTAACCTTCTGTAACTCGACCAAAGTATTACCGGGTTCAGAGCCACTAAATGTGAAAACAATAGTCTGTTTTGCAAGTACTCGAATGAAAACTTTTACATTAACTAATGTATTCGTGTTGCTAGATAAAGGCGAGGCAATTATCTTTTTCTCTAGAAAATTCTATTCACATTCAATAGTGAAAAATCCGAACTATAACCTTTTTTATTAATTAATATCTCCGTGCCAAATACCACGACTCAAGAGAAAGCAAACGTAACGACAAGTCAAAGTTAACTCTCTGATATTTTTTCTTCTGATCTAATTAGTTGGTAATCGACAATTCACTCTCGCGAGGCGATCTTTTCGGGGCTTAAAAACGAACTCCCTGTCGACTTTTAATTTTTCATTAATTAAGTCTCGACAGTCAGGATAGGAAAATGCTTAATTAGCATTCCTATCCTGAGAAAATCATTTATCATTGGGCATGTTTAATCATGCCCACAAGAATTTCTCGCCGTATAAGCTGGTCACGTTTTTAAAAATGTGATCAGTTTATTGAGCCCTTTTATGACTTGATTTTAATTTTCTTTAATCAATATGTTCATTTTAGGTATTTTTTATTATAATGATACCCGGGTTGTATATTGTGTATACAACAAACCTTCCCCCTGTGAAAAAGAGAGCTATTCTTTGGAGAGGAATAGGAATGAATTTCCTGCCTTGAAGGTAGCATCGGAAATTCCTAGTGGCCCAGACTATAGCCAATAACTCCTTTTCAGTAGTGGAGTAATTTCTCTCGGCTTTGTTCAGCGTTCGACTTGCATAGGCGATAGGCGATAGGTGGTGAAATTAGAGCATTTTTAATGCTTTGGAATGCTTCTTGGCATTTTTCGGTCCAAGTGAATTTTACATCCTTGCGGAGTAAATTCGTAATTGGACGAACTCTTTTTGAGAAGTCCGGAATGAACTTCCTGTAGTAATTGGCGAGTCCTAAAAAGGACTGAACTTGCCTAACTGTTCTAGGAACAGGGAATGTTTGGACGCAGGCCGTTTTACTGGGGTCTGGTAATGCACCTTCGCTAGAGCATTTGTGCCCTAGGTAAACAACTTCCCGTCTCAAGAACTGGCACTTCTCTGGCTGCAGTTTGAGGTTGTTTTCTCTCAATTTGTCGAAGACTTTGCGAAGTTTATCATTGTGGTCATTTAGGTTTTTACCATAAATGACAATGTCGTCAAGATAAACGAAACATTCGAGGCCTTGTAGGCCTGTGAGAACGAAGTTCATGAGGCTTTGGAATGTAGCGGGAGCTCCTTTGAGTCCGAATGGCATACGCTTAAATTCGTAGTGCCCGTAATTAGTGCTAAAAGCGGTCTTATGTCGATCTCTTTTGTCGACTAAGACTTGGTGATAGCCGTTGGCCAAATCGAGAGTGGTAAAGTACCTGGCATGACCTAGTTGATCAAGAATATCCTCGATTCGGGGTAGCGAAAATGCATCGCCAATTGTCTTTTCGTTTAATTTATGAAAGTCGACAATGATGCGCCACCTTTTCTCACCATCAGGTCTCGCCTTTTTGGGGACAACTAATAAAGGTGAATTCCAAGGGCTTTGGCTAGTTTGGACTATCCCGTTATCTAGCATTTCTCGCATTTGCTCATTTATCACCTGTCTCTGAGTCTCTGGTAATCGATATGCCTTTTGGTTTATTGGGGCCTGATCTTGTACTAATGGAATGTTATGGGTGATAGCGTTTGTATATGTAAGCTTATCACCTTTAAGGTAAAAGATATCATTGTACTCATAACAGAGTTCAGATATCGAAGCTTTTTCTTCCGCGTTTAGATTTGGGTCTAGGCTGAGCTCTTGGTCTAGTCTGTTGACTCGCGGAGTATGTGTGGAATCTTCTTGATCCGGAAATAGGTACCTCACGTGTTGTAAGATAGCTGTATTTTCCAAAAAGCTTGCGTTAGTTTTGGGTTGTTGCACCTTTTTGTACTTTTCACTTACTGTACTAACTGGCAGGGTGTGTGCTTCCTGCTGTTCGAGTGGTGGAGTACTATGTCGTACTGGTATTTTTGTTGGTTTAGAGTACACGCACGCATTGACACTTTGGTCTATGGGCCGTGAGAGATTGGTATATTTAACTATATTTGATGGTGGAGCCAACATTGCCTTTAATGAGGTCTTACGGATCTCGCACGCATCTTTTGTGGGACTCTGGGGTCTCATTTGATTCTTAATATTAACTTTTTTAAGTGGTGGAGTCGGCTTTGCCTTTGAACAAGTCTTTTTGATATCACACGCACCTTTACTTGGGCTATTATGCCTTGTAATTATCTTAAATCTAGGTATATTGGATGGAGGAGTCAGCTGCATTTGGCTTATCGGCTGCTTTACCTCTCTCGCATCCCGCATTGGGCTCTGAGGCCTTAACACTTTTTTACGATTTTCTTTATTGTACGGTGGAGTCTGCCTTGCCCCTGCTCAGGTCTTACTGGGCTCGCACGCGTCACTTATTTCGGTTCCTAGTGGAGATAAGAACTTGTATTTAGGAATTTTAGAACTTGGAGCCTTGTTCGGCTTGGGCCTGGATTCGGGAAGCTCACTGTTGTTTATGTTGCTCGTTTGCGATGCATTCGGCTTGAGAACGTTTTGTATATAAGCGGCTTCTCCTACTCGGATGACGGCGTAGTCACGGATAGGTAGCAATTGTACCAATAAGCTGGAGATGACTACTTGAGAATTCTTACTGTTGAGTATGGCTACTTGCACTGTTTCTCTTCCAGTGGGCAGTAAACTGTTGGCCAGGAAGACTCCATCGCCTATTTCTTTTGAAAGACAGAGCATTTCTTCCTTCACTCGCAACGGGACTGAAGTGATCATTTGTGACCTAGCAGGTATGCATATTGGTTCTTCTAAGGTAACCAAATGCTGCCTCATTTCGCTGGTCTCTTGATCACCCAGACAGCTCTTTTCGTATTCCAGTGGCCCTTGTTGAACCTGGCAGGCAGCATTACTCTCTTGAGTTGCCTTGGAGACACTGCATGTAGATAGCTTAACCTGTTTAGGTTCCATCTTTTCTGCCAGTGATCTCACTTCGACTGCTTTCCTGGAGTACAGCTTGTCCGTTTTGTATGACAGGGGCACAGCAAACTCTTCGGAGTTGGTCTCCGTGCAAGGAAACTTAAGTGCTTTATTTGGGCCTTCAACATTACAGTGATTTGATAAGAAATCATTTCCTAATAGGCCGTCATCGAAAAGGCCTGGCAGGTTTTGTACTACCTGAAACTTGCAGGGAATTTTGTTTTTAAAATTGAAGTTGCCCTTGCAATTTCCCAGTGTCTTTCCGGTTCCAAAAGGGGTCTGTAGAGTGCATGCCTCATTTGAATTAATTAGTTTGAGGTATTTAATCGCTTTCTTCTTTATAATACTGACTTCAGCGCCAGTGTCCACTACTAGCTTTGTATGGCCGTTAAGGCTTATGTGCAGTGGAAGTTTCACTGTAGGGACACCGGATTCGGGCGCTTGCGGCGACCCTTTAAAACTTTAAGTTGGGTTTATAGTCGAGCCGGGGAGTTTTGGGTCGACTGCATGTCGTTTCCCTGACTCCAGGCTTCCCACTTTTTCTTTTGCCAGCAGTTTTCATCTCCGTGTCCACGGCGACCACAAAAATTACACTTGAGTCTTATGTTAAAGACTTGGAGACCTTTTGTGCTATGCTGTTCTGTTGGTGGTCTGCTGGGGAGGCGTTAGGAACGTTTTGTTGAGACTGGGTGAAGTCCTGGTGTGTCTGTCTATTTGTTCTGCAATCACGAACGTCGTGTCCATATTTTCTGCAGTTCGAGCAGAAAGGGGTGTTTTTGCGCTTTAGGCAATCTGTATATGTATGGCCGTTTCGCTGACAGTAGCTACACGTGATGTTCCGGACAAGTTCATCTGTGTCCGACCTTTTAGTTTCAGAGTATGGTGTATGGTGGCGTGGCTGTGATATTGTGTTATTTGCGTGGCGTGAGAAATGGTTTGGGTTCGGTGCTCGAGGTGAGGCGAACATAGATGTTGATGGCATTTGATAATACGGAGATCTGTATAGTGCTCTCACCCGTAAATCTGGGTCCACAGGAGCCACTGGAGGAGCTTTTGCCAGAGGACTCTGGACGAATGTAGCACTTTGCTGTAGTTTCTTCATGTCCAGGGCTTTTTGTATGAGAACTTCTATATCGCCTTCTCCCTGCGTGAGTAAATATTGACACAAATGTGGATTAGTTACTCCACTTTTAAGGGCATTTTTGGCGAAGTCCATCAGCTGTGTTTTCACCGCCGGGACTGCCTCAGCTCCATACTTTTGTGTCGCAGCCTCATTGCAGATCGTCAACAGCTGCTTCAACCTTGTAGCAAAAGCAGTGAGAGATTCCAATGGGTTCTGTCGTGTGGTAATCAATCTGTTCACCAATTCCTGATAAGTCTCACGGGGAAGGTATGTCCTGTTCAAACGTTCCTCTACCTCAGTGAATGAAGTAGGGACGTCTGAAGCGAATAGCTGATATGCATCACCTCTTAATCTTGTGGGGAGAACCTGAAGGAAAGCCACCTTTTCTTCATCGTCAAGGCACTGCATAGTTTGCTTGCAGCAACCGATGAAGGTCTGCAGCTCACGTCCCATTTGTGGGGTATTTTCACCCGAAAATAAGGGGACGAGCTGCGCTGTCAGTTTTGCAACCTTGGCGTAGTCCACCATGTTTTGTAGCCGTTTGGCTGAATATTTAAATTTAGGTGGACTAATGGGACTACCTTCTGGACTGGTTTCCGTTAAGGATTCTTCCAGCCAATCTATTAAAAGGTCCTCTGGTGTAGGGTCTGTCACTTCACTAACACAACCACTTTCTTTTTGACCTTCACTTAAATTATCACTTTTATTTTGTTCTAAATTACTCTCACTCTTATTATTATCTAATTCGAGGGAGCGCTGAGATTCAGTTACCTTATTTAACTCTTCGCGAAATCGAACTGTATTTTCCTTTAAAGCCTGGATTTGTGCAAGCCTATTCTCGCGGGTTTGACTCAATTTCCTACTCAGTGAATCACATTGAGTGATAGCTAGCGTGCCTGAATCTTGCGCTCTCTCATACAATCTATTTAAGAACTTATTAAGACTTACTTGTGTAGCGGGACCTGATAATATAGTTCCACTTCGTAGTCGAGGTCCTGTTGGAATTGGTACTGCAGCAGTGGCTTTGCCTTCACCGGGATGCTTGTTGTTGGCACCGGGGGTTTGTCCCGCGTCGGATGATGGTGGAGAATTTGTCCTCTTTGCTGCTTCTGGTTCCTGTTGGAGTGGATTAGAGCTGTTGTCTTCTGACATGAATTGTCGGTTGAAAGGGGGGCTCCAGCCTGCTTATTTCCCTTTGATGTAGTTTGGAGGGGGGTTTCCTTAACCGTCTTCGTATTCCCTCTGAGTACTTTTGTCTGCTGTCGTCTGATTGATTTGCTGCCGTGGGGGCCTTGAGCCGTCTTAACTTCCCCTGGTGTTAGTTGAAAGGGGGGCTATGAAAGCCGCCTTCGAATTCCCCTTCAACTCTGGATCGAAGTCGTCTAATGAGCGAGCTGCCTGCACTTCGGGATTTCGTATTCGTCCTTCTGGGTGGCTTTTGGTAGACTTTATTTCCCTCGGTGGTGCTTGTGCACTGACTGGGGTGAACGCGTGCTCGCCTGGAGCAGAGGCGCCTAAAGATGCAATCTACCCGAGTGTTGGGGGTGACTTGGCTTGAATAGCGTCGTCAACGGTTCCCCTTTGGTTCGCAGGATCAAGGAATTTAGGCTTTTGATTGTTTGCAGAAATCAAGCTACCTTGATCCTACCGGCTTAACACCGCCCAGCTTTTGGGTTTAAGACGCTTTGGGTAAGCGAGGACACTTATGTTTTGTCTGAGCAAAGAAAAAGGACATTCCACAATAAAACACACTTCTACGTATCCGTATATGTACTCAGGCATTTATTCTGTTTCTTGTCTGTTTTTTTTTGTTTTATTAGTAACACTTTCAGGCGTACAATTTGTTTTATTAAAACCAACCAATTTTAAATTAATTACGTTAACCTTCTGTAACTCGACCAAAGTATTACCGGGTTCAGAGCCACTAAATGTGAAAACAATAGTCTGTTTTGCAAGTACTCGAATGAAAACTTTTACACTAAATAATGTATTCGTGTTGCTAGATAAAGGCGAGGCAATTATCTTTTTCTCTAGTAAATTCTATTCACATTCAATTGTGAAAAACCCGAACTATAACCTTTTTTATTAATTAATATCTCCGTGCCAAATACCACGACTCAAGAGAAAGCAAACGTAACGACAAGTCAAAGTTAACTCTCTGATATTTTTCCTTCTGATCTAATTACTTGGTAATCGACAATTCACTCTCGCGAGGCGATCTTTTCGGGGCTTAAAAACGAACTCCCTGTCGACTTTTAATTTTTCATTAATTAAGTCTCGACAGTCAGGATAGGAAAATGCTTAATTAGCATTCCTATCCTGAGAAAATCATTTATCATTGGGCATGTTTAATCATGCCCACAAGAATTTCTCGCCGGACGGAGGTGAAATCCGATCTTTTCATAAATATTGAGCACCACTCCGTCGCTTTATTGCCGTGCTACTTTGTTGCGCACTTGAATTTTCATTTTTTGCTGACAAATCTTACTGAGGGTAAAATTTGTCATTGAATTCGACTTTATTTGTCGTCTTTTCAAGTGGGCTATGCGAAGAAATTGCTGATGCAACTTCTTTCGCTTGTTGAAAGATAAGCTGGTCACGTTGTTAAAAATGTGATCAGCTTATTGAGCCCTTTATGACTTGATTTTAATTTTCTTTAATCAATATGTTGATTTTAAGTATTTTTATTATAATGATACCCAGGGTTTTGGTTGTATATTGTGTATACAACAAACCTTCCCCCTGTGAAAAGGAGATCTATTCTTTGGAGAGGAATAGGAATGAATTTCCTGCCTTGAAGGTAGCATCGGAAATTCCTAGTGGCCCAGACTATAGCCAATAACTCCTTTTCAATAGTGGAGTAATTTCTCTCGGCTTTGTTCAGCGTTCGGCTTGTATAGGCGATAGGCTGGTCTTTACCCACTTCTCCTTGGGAAAGTACAGCTCCTAAAGCTTCGTTACTGGCGTCCGTTGTGAGGTTGAATGGTTTAGAAAAATCTGGATAGATTAAAAGAGGTGGTGAAAGTAGAACATTTTTAATGCTTTGGAATGCTTCTTGGCATTTTTCGGTCCAAGTGAATTTTATATCCTTGCGGAGTAAATTCGTAATTGGACGAACTCTTTTTGAGAAGTCCGGAATGAACTTCCTGTAGTAATTGGCGAGTTCTAAAAAGGAGTGAACTTGCCTAACTGTTCTAGGAACAGGGAATGTTTGGACGCAGGCCGTTTTACTGGGGTCTGGTAATGCACCTTCGCTAGAGCATTTGTGCCCTAGGTAAACAACTTCTCGTCTCAAGAACTGGCACTTCTCTGGCTGCAGTTATTTAGGTTTTTACCATAAATGACAATATCGTCAAGATAAACGAAATATTCGAGGCCATGTAGGCCTGTGAGAACGAAGTTCATGAGGCGTTGGAATGTAGCGGGAGCTCCTTTGAGTCCGAATGGCATACGCTTAAATTCGTAGTGCCCGTAATTAGTGCTAAAAGCGGTCTTATGTCGATCTCTTTTGTCGACTAAGACTTGGTGATAGCCGTTGGCCAAATCGAGTGTGGTAAAGTATCTGGCATGACCTAGTTGATCAAGAATATCCTCGATTCGGGGTAGCCGAAATGCATCGCTAATTGTCTTTTCGTTTTATTTACGAAAGTCGACAACGACGCGCCACCTTTTCTCACCATCAGGTCCCGCCTTTTTGGGGACAACTAATAAAGGTGAATTCCAAGGGCTTTTGCTAGTTTGGACTATCCCGTTATCTAGCATTTCTCGCATTTGCTCATTTATCACCTGTCTCTGAGTCTCTGGTAATCGATAGGCCTTTTGGTTTATTGGGGCCTGATCTTGTACTAATGGAATGTTATGGGTGATAGCGTTTGTATATGTAAGCTTATCACCTTTAAGGTAAAAGATATCATTGTACTCATAACAGAGTTCGGATATCGAAGCTTTTTCTTCCGCGTTTAGATTTGGGTCTAGGCTGAGCTCTTGGTCTAGTCTGTTGACTCGCGGAGTATGTGTGGAATCTTCTTGATCCGGAAATAGGTACCTCACGTGTTGTAAGATAGCTGTATTTTCCAAAAAGCTTGCGTTAGTTTTGGGTTGTTTCACCTTTTTGTACTTTTCGCTTACTGTACTAACTGGCAGGGTGTGTGCTTCCTGCTGTTCGAGTGGTGGAGTACTATGTCGTACTGGTATTTTTGTTGGTTTAGAGTACTCGCACGCATTGACACTTTGGTCTATGGGCCGTGAGAGATTGGTATATTTAACTATATTTGATGGTGGAGCCAACATTGCCTTTAATGAGGTCTTACGGATCTCGCACGCATCTTTTGTGGGACTCTGGGGTCTCATTTGATTCTTAATATTAACTTTTTTAGGTGGTGGAGTCGGCTTTGCTATTATGGGCTATTATGCCTTGTAATTATCTTAAATCTAGGTATATTGGATGGAGGAGTCAGCTGCATTTGGCTTATCGGCTGCTTTACCTCTCTCGCATCCCGCATTGGGCTCTGAGGCCTTAACACTTTTTTAAGATTTTCTTTCTTGTACGGTGGAGTCTTCCTTGCCCCTGCTCGGGTCTTACTGGGCTCGCACGCGTCACTTATTTCGGTTCCTAGTTGAGATAAGAACTTGTATTTAGGAATTTTAGAACTTGGAGCCTTGTTCGGCTTGGGCTCGGATTCGGGAAGCTCACTGTTGTTTATGTTGCTCGTTTGCGATGCATTCGGCTTGAGAACGTTTTATATATATGCGGCTTCTCCTACTCGGATGACGGCGTAGTCACGGATAGGTAGCAATTGTACCAATAAGCTGGAGATGACTACTTGAGAATTCTTACTGTTGAGTATGGCTACTTGCACTGTTTCTCTTCCAGTGGGCAGTAAACTGTTGGCCAGAAAGACTCCATCGCCTATTTCTTTTGAAAGACAGAGCATTTCTTCCTTCACTCGCAACGAGATTGAGGTGATCATTTGTGACCTAGCAGGTATGCATATTGGTTCTTCTAAGGTAACCAAATGCTGCCTCATTTCGCTGGTCTCTTGATCACCCAGACAGCTCTTTTCGTATTCCAGTGGCCCTTGTTGAACCTGGCAGGCAGCATTACTCTCTTGAGTTGCCTTGGAGACACTGCATGTAGATAGCTTAACCTGTTTAGGTTCCATCTTTTCTGCCAGTGATCTCACTTCGACTGCTTTTCTGGAGTACAGCTTGTCCGTTTTGTATGACAGGGGCACAGTAAACTCTTCGGAGTTGGTCTCCGTGCAAGGAAGCTTAAGTACTTTATTTGGGCCTTCAACATTACAATGATTTGATAAGAAATCATTTCCTAATAGGCCGTCATCGGAAAGGCCTGGCAGGTTTTGTACTACCTGAAACTTGCAGGGAATTTTATTTTTAAAATTGAAGTTGGCCTTGCAATTTCCCAGTGTCTTTCCGGTTCCAAAAGGGGTCTGTAGAGTGCATGCCTCATTTGAATTAATTAGTTTGAGGTCTTTAATCGCTTTCTTCTTTATAATACTGACTTCAGCGCCAGTGTACACTACTAGCTTTGTTTGGCCGTTAAGGCTTATGTCCAGTGGAAGTTTCACTGTAGGGACACCGGATTCGGGTGCTTGCGGCGACCCTTTAAAACTTTTAGTTGGGTTTATAGTCGAGCCGGGGAGTTTTGGGTCGACTGCATGTCGTTTCCCTGACTCCAGGCTTCCCACATTTGAGTCTTATGTTAACGACTTGGAGACCTTTTGTGTTATGCTGTTCTGTTGGTGGTCTGCTGGGGAGGCGTTGAGGAACGTTTTGTTGAGACTGGGTGAAGTCCTGGTGTGTCTGTCTATTTGTTCTGCAATCACGAACGTCGTGTCCATATTTTTTGCAGTTCGAGCAGAAAGGGGTGTTTTTTGCTCTTTAGGCAATCTGTATATGTATGGCCCTTTCGCTGACAGTAGCTACACGTGATGTTCCGGACCAGTGCATCTGTGTGCGACCTTTAATTTCAGAGTATGGTGTATGGTGGCGTGGCTGTGATATTGTGTTATTTGCGTGGCGTGAGAAATGGTTTGGGTTCGGTGCTCGAGGTGAGGCGAACATAGATGTTGATGGCATTTGATAATACGGAGATCTGTATAGTGCTCTCATCCGTAAATCTGGGTCCACAGGAGCCACTGTAGGAGTTTTTGCCAGAGCACTCTGGACGAATGTAGCACTTTGCTGTAGTTTCTCCATGTCCAGGGCTTGTATGAGAACTTCTATATCGCCTTCTCCCTGCGTGAGTAAATATTGACACAAATGTGGATTAGTTACTCCACTTTTAAGGGCATTTTTGGCGAAGTCCATCAGCTGTGTTTTCACCGCCGGGACTGCCTCAGCTCCATACTTTTGTGTCGCAGCCTCATTGCAGATCGTCAACAGCTGCTTCAACCTTGTAGCAAAAGCAGTGAGAGATTCCCATGGGTTCTGTCGTGTGGTAATCAATCTGTTCACCAATTCCTGATAAGTCTCACGGGGAAGGTATGTCCTGTTCAAACGTTCCTCTACCTCAGTGAATGAAGTAGGGACGTCTGAAGCGAATAGCTGATATGCATCACCTCTTAATCTTGTGGGGAGAACCTGAAGGAAAGCCACCTTTTCTTCATCGTCAAGGCACTGCATAGTTTGCTTGCAGCAACCGATGAAGGTCTGCAGCTCACGTCCCATTTGTGGGGTATTTTCACCCGAAAATAAGGGGACGAGCTGCGCTGTCAGTTTTGCGACCTTGGCGTAGTCCACCATGTTTTGTAGCCGTTTGGCTGAGTATTTAAATTTAGGTGGACTAATGGGACTACCTTCTGGACTGGTTTCCGTTAAGGATTCTTCCAGCCAATCTATTAAAAGGTCCTCTGGTGTAGGGTCTGTCACTTCACTAACACAACCACTTTCTTTTTGACCTTCACTTAAATTATCACTTTTATTTTGTTCTAAATTACTCTCACTCTTATTATTATCTAATTCGAGGGAGCGCTGAGATTCAGTTAGCTTATTTAACTCTTCGCGAAATCGAACTGTATTTTCCTTTAAAGCCTGGATTTGTGCAAGCCTATTCTCGCGGGTTTGACTCAATTTCCTACTCAGTGAATCACATTGAGTGATAGCTAGCGTGCCTGAATCTTGCGCTCTCTCATACAATATATTTAAGAACTTATTAAGACTTACTTGTGTAGCGGGACCTGATAATATAGTTCCACTTCGTAGTCGAGGTCCTGTTGGAATTGGTACTGCAGCAGTTGCTTTGCCTTCACCGGGATGCTTGTTTTTGGCACCGGGGGTTTGTCCCGCGTCGGATGATGGTGGAGGATTTGTCCTCTTTCCTGCTTCTGGTTCCTGTTGGAGTGGATTAGAGCTGTTGTCTTCTGACATGAATTGTCGGTTGAAAGGGGGGCTCCAGCCTGCTTATTTCCCTTTGATGTAGTTTGGAGGGGGGTTTCCTTATCCGTCTTCGTATTCCCTCTGAGTACTTTTGTCTGCTGTCGTCTGATTGATTTGCTGCCGTGGGGGCCTTGAGCCGTCTTAACTTCCCCTGGTGTTAGTTGAAAGGGGGGCTATGAAAGCCGCCTTCGAATTCCCCTTCAACTCTGGATCGAAGTCGTCTAATGAGCGAGCTGCCTGCACTTCGGGACGAATTTCTGGGTGGCTTTTGGTAGACTTTATTTCCCTCGGTGGTGCTTGTGCACTGACTGGGGTGAACGCGTGCTCGCCTGGAGCAGAGGCGCCTAAAGATGTAATCTACCCGAGTGTTGGGGGTGACTTGGCTTGAATAGCGTCGTCAACGGTTCCCCTTTGGTTCGCAGGATAAAGGAATTTAGGCTTTTGATTGTTTGCAGAAATCAAGCTACCTTGATCCTACCGGCTGCGCCAATTTTGTTGCGTATTCGGGGCTTTGCTGCCGACGTAACTCAATCACCAATATGGAACTTTAATATCTTAACACCGCCCAGCTTTTGAGTTTAAGACGTTTTGGGTAAGCGAGGACACTTATGTTTTGTCTGAGCAAAGACAAAAGGACATTCCACAATAAAACACACTTCTACGTATCCGTATATGTACCCAGGCATTTATTCTGTTTCTTGTCTGTTTTTTGTTTGTTTTATTAGTAACACTTTCAGGCGTACAATTTGTTTTATTAAAACCAACCAATTTTAAATTAATTACGTTAACCTTCTGTAACTCGACCAAAGTATTACCGGGTTCAGAGCCACTAAATGTGAAAACAATAGTCTGTTTTGCAAGTACTCGAATGAAAACTTTTACATTAACTAATGTATTCGTGTTGCTAGATAAAGGCGAGGCAATTATCTTTTTCTCTAGAAAATTCTATTCACATTCAATAGTGAAAAATCCGAACTATAACCTTTTTTATTAATTAATATCTCCGTGCCAAATACCACGACTCAAGAGAAAGCAAACGTAACGACAAGTCAAAGTTAACTCTCTGATATTTTTTCTTCTGATCTAATTAGTTGGTAATCGACAATTCACTCTCGCGAGGCGATCTTTTCGGGGCTTAAAAACGAACTCCCTGTCGACTTTTAATTTTTCATTAATTAAGTCTCGACAGTCAGGATAGGAAAATGCTTAATTAGCATTCCTATCCTGAGAAAATCATTTATCATTGGGCATGTTTAATCATGCCCACAAGAATTTCTCGCCGGACGGAGGTGAAATCCGATCTTTTCATAAATATTGAGCACCACTCCGTCGCTTTATTGCCGTGCTACTTTGTTGCGCACTTGAATTTTCATTTTTTGCTGACAAATCTTACTGAGGGTAAAATTTGTCATTGAATTCGACTTTATTTGTCGTCTTTTCAAGTGGGCTATGCGAAGAAATTGCTGATGCAACTTCTTTCGCTTGTTGAAAGATAAGCTGGTCACGTTGTTAAAAATGTGATCAGCTTATTGAGCCCTTTTATGACTTGATTTTAATTTTCTTTAATCAACATGTTGATTTTAAGTATTTTTATTATAATGATACCCAGGGTTTTGGTTGTATATTGTGTATACAACAAACCTTCCCCCTGTGAAAAGGAGAGCTATTCTTTGGAGAGGAATAGGAATGAATTTCCTGCCTTGAAGGTAGCATCGGAAATTCCTAGTGGCCCAGACTATAGCCAATAACTCCTTTTCAATAGTGGAGTAATTTCTCTCGGCTTTGTTCAGCGTTCGGCTTGCATAGGCGATAGGCTGGTCTTTACCCACTTCTCCTTGGGAAAGTACAGCTCCTAAAGCTTCGTTACTGGCGTCCGTTGTGAGGTTGAATGGTTTAGAAAAATCTGGATAGAATAAAAGATGTGGTGAAATTAAAGCATTTTTAATGCTTTGGAATGCTTCTTGGCATTTTTCGGTCCAAGTGAATTTTACATCCTTGCGGAGTAAATTCGTAATTGGACGAACTCTTTTTGAGAAGTCCGGAATGAACTTCCTGTAGTAATTGGCGAGTCCTAAAAAGGACTGAACTTGCCTAACTGTTCTAGGAACAGGGAATGTTTGGACGCAGGCCGTTTTACTGGGGTCTGGTAATGCACCTTCGCTAGAGCATTTGTGCCCTAGGTAAACAACTTCTCATCTCAAGAACTGGCACTTCTCTGGCTGCAGTTATTTAGGTTTTTACCATAAATGACAATGTCGTCAAGATAACCGAAATATTCGAGGCCATGTAGGCCTGTGAGAACGAAGTTCATGAGGCGTTGGAATGTAGCGGGAGCTCCTTTGAGTCCGAATGGCATACGCTTAAATTCGTAGTGCCCGTAATTAGTGCTAAAAGCGGTCTTATGTCGATCTCTTTTGTCGACTAAGACTTGGTGATAGCCGTTGGCCAAATCGAGAGTGGTAAAGTACCTGGGATGACCTAGTTGATCAAGAATATCCTCGATTCGGGGTAGCCGAAATGCATCGCTAATTGTCTTTTCGTTTTATTTACGAAAGTCGACAACGACGCGCCACCTTTTCTCACCATCAGGTCCCGCCTTTTTGGGGACAACTAATAAAGGTGAATTCCAAGGGCTTTTGCTAGTTTGGACTATCCCGTTATCTAGCATTTCTCGCATTTGCTCATTTATCACCTGTCTCTGAGTCTCTGGTAATCGATAGGCCTTTTGGTTTATTGGGGCCTGATCTTGTACTAATGGAATGTTATGGGTGATAGCGTTTGTATATGTAAGCTTATCACCTTTAAGGTAAAAGATATCATTGTACTCATAACAGAGTTCGGATATCGAAGCTTTTTCTTCCGCGTTTAGATTTGGGTCTAGGCTGAGCTCTTGGTCTAGTCTGTTGACTCGCGGAGTATGTGTGGAATCTTCTTGATCCGGAAATAGGTACCTCACGTGTTGTAAGATAGCTGTATTTTCCAAAAAGCTTGCGTTAGTTTTGGGTTGTTGCACCTTTTTGTACTTTTCGCTTACTGTACTAACTGGCAGGGTGTGTGCTTCCTGCTGTTCGAGTGGTGGAGTGCTATGTCGTACTGGTATTTTTGTTGGTTTACAGTACTCGCACGCATTGACACTTTGGTCTATGGGCCGTGAGAGATTGGTATATTTAACTATATTTGATGGTGGAGCCAACATTGCCTTTAATGAGGTCTTACGGATCTCGCACGCATCTTTTGTGGGACTCTGGGGTCTCATTTGATTCTTAATATTAACTTTTTTAGGTGGTGGAGTCGGCTTTGCTATTATGGGCTATTATGCCTTGTAATTATCTTAAATCTAGGTATATTGGATGGAGGAGTCAGCTGCATTTGGCTTATCGGCTGCTTTACCTCTCTCGCATCCCGCATTGGGCTCTGAGGCCTTAACACTTTTTTAAGATTTTCTTTCTTGTACGGTGGAGTCTTCCTTGCCCCTGCTCGGGTCTTACTGGGCTCGCACGCGTCACTTATTTCGGTTCCTAGTTGAGATAAGAACTTGTATTTAGGAATTTTAGAACTTGGAGCCTTGTTCGGCTTGGGCTCGGATTCGGGAAGCTCACTGTTGTTTATGTTGCTCGTTTGCGATGCATTCGGCTTGAGAACGTTTTATATATATGCGGCTTCTCCTACTCGGATGACGGCGTAGTCACGGATAGGTAGCAATTGTACCAATAAGCTGGAGATGACTACTTGAGAATTCTTACT
Source organism: Dioctria rufipes (assembly GCA_963924295.1). NCBI lineage: Eukaryota > Metazoa > Arthropoda > Insecta > Diptera > Asilidae > Dioctria > Dioctria rufipes. Next base: position 120,243,644 of record OZ002744.1, read on the forward strand.
GTTGAGTATGGCTACTTGCACTGTTTCTCTTCCAGTGGGCAGTAAACTGTTGGCCAGGAAGACTCCATCGCCTATTTTTTTTGAAAGACAGAGCATTTCTTCCTTCACTCGTAACGAGACTGAGGTGATCATTTGTGACCTAGCAGGTATGCATATTGGTTCTTCTAAGGTAACTAAATGCTGCCTCATTTCGCTGGTCTCTTGATCACCCAGACAGCTCTTTTCGTATTCCAGTGGCCCTTGTTGAACCTGGCAGGCAGCATTACTCTCTTGAGTTGCCTTGGAGACACTGCATGTAGATAGCTTAACCTGTTTAGGTTCCATCTTTTCTGCCAGTGATCTCACTTCGACTGCTTTTCTGGAGTACAGCTTGTCCGTTTTGTATGACAGGGGCACAGTAAACTCTTCGGAGTTGGTCTCCGTGCAAGGAAGCTTAAGTGCTTTATTTGGGCCTTCAACATTACAATGAATTGATAAGAAATCATTTCCTAATACGCCGTCATCGGAAAGGCCTGGCAGGTTTTGTACTACCTGAAACTTGCAGGGAATTTTATTTTTAAAATTGAAGTTGGCCTTGCAATTTCCCAGTGTCTTTCCGGTTCCAAAAGGGGTCTGTAGAGTGCATGCCTCATTTGAATTAATTAGTTTGAGGTCTTTAATCGCTTTCTTCTTTATAATACTGACTTCAGCGCCAGTGTCCACTACTAGCTTTGTTTGGCCGTTAAGGCTTATGTCCAGTGGAAGTTTCACTGTAGGGACACCGGATTCGGGCGCTTGCGGCGACCCTTTAAAACTTTTAGTTGGGTTTATAGTCGAGCCGGGGAGTTTTGGGTCGACTGCATGTCGTTTCCCTGACTCCAGGCTTCCCACACTTGAGTCTTATGTTAACGACTTGGAGACCTTTTGTGTTATGCTGTTCTGTTGGTGGTCTGCTGGGGAGGCGTTGAGGAACGTTTTGTTAAGACTGGGTGAAGTCCTGGTGTGTCTGTCTATTTGTTCTGCAATCACGAACGTCGTGTCCATATTTTTTGCAGTTCGAGCAGAAAGGGGTGTTTTTTGCGCTTTAGGCAATCTGTATATGTATGGCCCTTTCGCTGACAGTAGCTACACGTGATGTTCCGGACCAGTGCATCTGTGTCCGACCTTTTAGTTTCAGAGTATGGTGTATGGTGGCGTGGCTGTGATATTGTGTTATTTGCGTGGCGTGAGAAATGGTTTGGGTTCGGTGCTCGACGTGAGGCGAACATAGATGTTGATGGCATTTGATAATACGGAGATCTGTATAGTGCTCTCATCCGTAAATCTGGGTCCACAGGAGCCACTGTAGGAGTTTTTGCCAGAGCACTCTGGACGAATGTAGCACTTTGCTGTAGTTTCTCCATGTCCAGGGCTTTTTGTATGAGAACTTCTATATCGCCTTCTCCCTGCGTGAGTAAATATTGACACAAATGTGGATTAGTTACTCCACTTTTAAGGGCATTTTTGGCGAAGTCCATCAGCTGTGTTTTCACCGCCGGGACTGCCTCAGCTCCATACTTTTGTGTCGCAGCCTCATTGCAGATCGTCAACAGCTGCTTCAACCTTGTAGCAAAAGCAGTGAGAGATTCCCATGGGTTCTGTCGTGTGGTAATCAATCTGTTCACCAATTCCTGATAAGTCTCACGGGGAAGGTATGTCCTGTTCAAACGTTCCTCTACCTCAGTGAATGAAGTAGGGACGTCTGAAGCGAATAGCTGATATGCATCACCTCTTAATCTTGTGGGGAGAACCTGAAGGAAAGCCACCTTTTCTTCATCGTCAAGGCACTGCATAGTTTGCTTGCAGCAACCGATGAAGGTCTGCAGCTCACGTCCCATTTGTGGGGTATTTTCACCCGAAAATAAGGGGACGAGCTGCGCTGTCAGTTTTGCGACCTTGGCGTAGTCCACCATGTTTTGTAGCCGTTTGGCTGAGTATTTAAATTTAGGTGGACTAATGGGACTACCTTCTGGACTGGTTTCCGTTAAGGATTCTTCCAGCCAATCTATTAAAAGGTCCTCTGGTGTAGGGTCTGTCACTTCACTAACACAACCACTTTCTTTTTGACCTTCACTTAAATTATCACTTTTATTTTGTTCTAAATTACTCTCACTCTTATTATTATCTAATTCGAGGGAGCGCTGAGATTCAGTTAGCTTATTTAACTCTTCGCGAAATCGAACTGTATTTTCCTTTAAAGCCTGGATTTGTGCAAGCCTATTCTCGCGGGTTTGACTCAATTTCCTACTCAGTGAATCACATTGAGTGATAGCTAGCGTGCCTGAATCTTGCGCTCTCTCATACAATCTATTTAAGAACTTATTAAGACTTACTTGTGTAGCGGGACCTGATAATATAGTTCCACTTCGTAGTCGAGGTCCTGTTGGAATTGGTACTGCAGCAGTGGCTTTGCCTTCACCGGGATGCTTGTTGTTGGCACCGGGGGTTTGTCCCGCGTCGGATGATGGTGGAGAATTTGTCCTCTTTGCTGCTTCTGGTTCCTGTTGGAGTGGATTAGAGCTGTTGTCTTCTGACATGAATTGTCGGTTGAAAGGGGGGCTCCAGCCTGCTTATTTCCCTTTGATGTAGTTTGGAGGGGGGTTTCCTTAACCGTCTTCGTATTCCCTCTGAGTACTTTTGTCTGCTGTCGTCTGATTGATTTGCTGCCGTGGGGGCCTTGAGCCGTCTTAACTTCCCCTGGTGTTAGTTGAAAGGGGGGCTATGAAAGCCGCCTTCGAATTCCCCTTCAACTCTGGATCGAAGTCGTCTAATGAGCGAGCTGCCTGCACTTCGGGATTTCGTATTCGTCCTTCTGGGTGGCTTTTGGTAGACTTTATTTCCCTCGGTGGTGCTTGTGCACTGACTGGGGTGAACGCGTGCTCGCCTGGAGCAGAGGCGCCTAAAGATGTAATCTACCCGAGTGTTGGGGGTGACTTGGCTTGAATAGCGTCGTCAACGGTTCCCCTTTGGTTCGCAGGATCAAGGAATTTAGGCTTTTGATTGTTTGCAGAAATCAAGCTACCTTGATCCTACCGGCTTAACACCGCCCAGCTTTTGGGTTTAAGACGCTTTGGGTAAGCGAGGACACTTATGTTTTGTCTGAGCAAAGAAAAAGGACATTCCACAATAAAACACACTTCTACGTATCCGTATATGTACTCAGGCATTTATTCTGTTTCTTGTCTGTTTTTTTTTGTTTTATTAGTAACACTTTCAGGCGTACAATTTGTTTTATTAAAACCAACCAATTTTAAATTAATTACGTTAACCTTCTGTAACTCGACCAAAGTATTACCGGGTTCAGAGCCACTAAATGTGAAAACAATAGTCTGTTTTGCAAGTACTCGAATGAAAACTTTTACACTAAATAATGTATTCGTGTTGCTAGATAAAGGCGAGGCAATTATCTTTTTCTCTAGTAAATTCTATTCACATTCAATTGTGAAAAACCCGAACTATAACCTTGTTTATTAATTAATATCTCCGTGCCAAATACCACGACTCAAGAGAAAGCAAACGTAACGACAAGTCAAAGTTAACTCTCTGATATTTTTCCTTCTGATCTAATTACTTGGTAATCGACAATTCACTCTCGCGAGGCGATCTTTTCGGGGCTTAAAAACGAACTCCCTGTCGACTTTTAATTTTTCATTAATTAAGTCTCGACAGTCAGGATAGGAAAATGCTTAATTAGCATTCCTATCCTGAGAAAATCATTTATCATTGGGCATGTTTAATCATGCCCACAAGAATTTCTCGCCGGACGGAGGTGAAATCCGATCTTTTCATAAATATTGAGCACCACTCCGTCGCTTTATTGCCGTGCTACTTTGTTGCGCACTTGAATTTTCATTTTTTGCTGACAAATCTTACTGAGGGTAAAATTTGTCATTGAATTCGACTTTATTTGTCGTCTTTTCAAGTGGGCTATGCGAAGAAATTGCTGATGCAACTTCTTTCGCTTGTTGAAAGATAAGCTGGTCACGTTGTTAAAAATGTGATCAGCTTATTGAGCCCTTTTATGACTTGATTTTAATTTTCTTTAATCAATATGTTGATTTTAAGTATTTTTATTATAATGATACCCAGGGTTTTGGTTGTATATTGTGTATACAACAAACCTTCCCCCTGTGAAAAGGAGAGCTATTCTTTGGAGAGGAATAGGAATGAATTTCCTGCCTTGAAGGTAGCATCGGAAATTCCTAGTGGCCCAGACTATAGCCAATAACTCCTTTTCAATAGTGGAGTAATTTCTCTCGGCTTTGTTCAGCGTTCGGCTTGTATAGGCGATAGGCTGGTCTTTACCCACTTCTCCTTGGGAAAGTACAGCTCCTAAAGCTTCGTTACTGGCGTCCGTTGTGAGGTTGAATGGTTTAGAAAAATCTGGATAGATTAAAAGAGGTGGTGAAAGTAGAACATTTTTAATGCTTTGGAATGCTTCTTGGCATTTTTCGGTCCAAGTGAATTTTATATCCTTGCGGAGTAAATTCGTAATTGGACGAACTCTTTTTGAGAAGTCCGGAATGAACTTCCTGTAGTAATTGGCGAGTTCTAAAAAGGAGTGAACTTGCCTAACTGTTCTAGGAACAGGGAATGTTTGGACGCAGGCCGTTTTACTGGGGTCTGGTAATGCACCTTCGCTAGAGCATTTGTGCCCTAGGTAAACAACTTCTCGTCTCAAGAACTGGCACTTCTCTGGCTGCAGTTATTTAGGTTTTTACCATAAATGACAATATCGTCAAGATAAACGAAATATTCGAGGCCATGTAGGCCTGTGAGAACGAAGTTCATGAGGCGTTGGAATGTAGCGGGAGCTCCTTTGAGTCCGAATGGCATACGCTTAAATTCGTAGTGCCCGTAATTAGTGCTAAAAGCGGTCTTATGTCGATCTCTTTTGTCGACTAAGACTTGGTGATAGCCGTTGGCCAAATCGAGAGTGGTAAAGTACCTGGCATGACCTAGTTGATCAAGAATATCCTCGATTCGGGGTAGCCGAAATGCATCGCTAATTGTCTTTTCGTTTTATTTACGAAAGTCGACAACGACGCGCCACCTTTCCTCACCATCAGGTCCCGCCTTTTTGGTGACAACTAATAAAGGTGAATTCCAAGGGCTTTTGCTAGTTTGGACTATCCCGTTATCTAGCATTTCTCGCATTTGCTCATTTATCACCTGTCTCTGAGTCTCTGGTAATCGATAGGCCTTTTGGTTTATTGGGGCCTGATCTTGTACTAATGGAATGTTATGGGTGATAGCGTTTGTATATGTAAGCTTATCACCTTTAAGGTAAAAGATATCATTGTACTCATAACAGAGTTCGGATATCGAAGCTTTTTCTTCCGCGTTTAGATTTGGGTCTAGGCTGAGCTCTTGGTCTAGTCTGTTGACTCGCGGAGTATGTGTGGAATCTTCTTGATCCGGAAATAGGTACCCCACGTGTTGTAAGATAGCTGTATTTTCCAAAAAGCTTGCGTTAGTTTTGGGTTGTTTCACCTTTTTGTACTTTTCGCTTACTGTACTAACTGGCAGGGTGTGTGCTTCCTGCTGTTCGAGTGGTGGAGTACTATGTCGTACTGGTATTTTTGTTGGTTTAGAGTACTCGCACGCATTGACACTTTGGTCTATGGGCCGTGAGAGATTGGTATATTTAACTATATTTGATGGTGGAGCCAACATTGCCTTTAATGAGGTCTTACGGATCTCGCACGCATCTTTTGTGGGACTCTGGGGTCTCATTTGATTCTTAATATTAACTTTTTTAGGTGGTGGAGTCGGCTTTGCTATTATGGGCTATTATGCCTTGTAATTATCTTAAATCTAGGTATATTGGATGGAGGAGTCAGCTGCATTTGGCTTATCGGCTGCTTTACCTCTCTCGCATCCCGCATTGGGCTCTGAGGCCTTAACACTTTTTTAAGATTTTCTTTCTTGTACGGTGGAGTCTTCCTTGCCCCTGCTCGGGTCTTACTGGGCTCGCACGCGTCACTTATTTCGGTTCCTAGTTGAGATAAGAACTTGTATTTAGGAATTTTAGAACTTGGAGCCTTGTTCGGCTTGGGCTCGGATTCGGGAAGCTCACTGTTGTTTATGTTGCTCGTTTGCGATGCATTCGGCTTGAGAACGTTTTATATATATGCGGCTTCTCCTACTCGGATGACGGCGTAGTCACGGATAGGTAGCAATTGTACCAATAAGCTGGAGATGACTACTTGAGAATTCTTACTGTTGAGTATGGCTACTTGCACTGTTTCTCTTCCAGTGGGCAGTAAACTGTTGGCCAGAAAGACTCCATCGCCTATTTCTTTTGAAAGACAGAGCATTTCTTCCTTCACTCGCAACGAGATTGAGGTGATCATTTGTGACCTAGCAGGTATGCATATTGGTTCTTCTAAGGTAACCAAATGCTGCCTCATTTCGCTGGTCTCTTGATCACCCAGACAGCTCTTTTCGTATTCCAGTGGCCCTTGTTGAACCTGGCAGGCAGCATTACTCTCTTGAGTTGCCTTGGAGACACTGCATGTAGATAGCTTAACCTGTTTAGGTTCCATCTTTTCTGCCAGTGATCTCACTTCGACTGCTTTTCTGGAGTACAGCTTGTCCGTTTTGTATGACAGGGGCACAGTAAACTCTTCGGAGTTGGTCTCCGTGCAAGGAAGCTTAAGTACTTTATTTGGGCCTTCAACATTACAATGATTTGATAAGAAATCATTTCCTAATAGGCCGTCATCGGAAAGGCCTGGCAGGTTTTGTACTACCTGAAACTTGCAGGGAATTTTATTTTTAAAATTGAAGTTGGCCTTGCAATTTCCCAGTGTCTTTCCGGTTCCAAAAGGGGTCTGTAGAGTGCATGCCTCATTTGAATTAATTAGTTTGAGGTCTTTAATCGCTTTCTTCTTTATAATACTGACTTCAGCGCCAGTGTCCACTACTAGCTTTGTTTGGCCGTTAAGGCTTATGTCCAGTGGAAGTTTCACTGTAGGGACACCGGATTCGGGCGCTTGCGGCGACCCTTTAAAACTTTTAGTTGGGTTTATAGTCGAGCCGGGGAGTTTTGGGTCGACTGCATGTCGTTTCCCTGACTCCAGGCTTCCCACACTTGAGTCTTATGTTAACGACTTGGAGACCTTTTGTGTTATGCTGTTCTGTTGGTGGTCTGCTGGGGAGGCGTTGAGGAACGTTTTGTTAAGACTGGGTGAAGTCCTGGTGTGTCTGTCTATTTGTTCTGCAATCACGAACGTCGTGTCCATATTTTTTGCAGTTCGAGCAGAAAGGGGTGTTTTTTGCGCTTTAGGCAATCTGTATATGTATGGCCCTTTCGCTGACAGTAGCTACACGTGATGTTCCGGACCAGTGCATCTGTGTCCGACCTTTTAGTTTCAGAGTATGGTGTATGGTGGCGTGGCTGTGATATTGTGTTATTTGCGTGGCGTGAGAAATGGTTTGGGTTCGGTGCTCGACGTGAGGCGAACATAGATGTTGATGGCATTTGATAATACGGAGATCTGTATAGTGCTCTCATCCGTAAATCTGGGTCCACAGGAGCCACTGTAGGAGTTTTTGCCAGAGCACTCTGGACGAATGTAGCACTTTGCTGTAGTTTCTCCATGTCCAGGGCTTTTTGTATGAGAACTTCTATATCGCCTTCTCCCTGCGTGAGTAAATATTGACACAAATGTGGATTAGTTACTCCACTTTTAAGGGCATTTTTGGCGAAGTCCATCAGCTGTGTTTTCACCGCCGGGACTGCCTCAGCTCCATACTTTTGTGTCGCAGCCTCATTGCAGATCGTCAACAGCTGCTTCAACCTTGTAGCAAAAGCAGTGAGAGATTCCCATGGGTTCTGTCGTGTGGTAATCAATCTGTTCACCAATTCCTGATAAGTCTCACGGGGAAGGTATGTCCTGTTCAAACGTTCCTCTACCTCAGTGAATGAAGTAGGGACGTCTGAAGCGAATAGCTGATATGCATCACCTCTTAATCTTGTGGGGAGAACCTGAAGGAAAGCCACCTTTTCTTCATCGTCAAGGCACTGCATAGTTTGCTTGCAGCAACCGATGAAGGTCTGCAGCTCACGTCCCATTTGTGGGGTATTTTCACCCGAAAATAAGGGGACGAGCTCCGCTGTCAGTTTTGCGACCTTGGCGTAGTCCACCATGTTTTGTAGCCGTTTGGCTGAATATTTAAATTTAGGTGGACTAATGGGACTACCTTCTGGACTGGTTTCCGTTAAGGATTCTTCCAGCCAATCTATTAAAAGGTCCTCTGGTGTAGGGTCTGTCACTTCACTAACACAACCACTTTCTTTTTGACCTTCACTTAAATTATCACTTTTATTTTGTTCTAAATTACTCTCACTCTTATTATTATCTAATTCGAGGGAGCGCTGAGATTCAGTTAGCTTATTTAACTCTTCGCGAAATCGAACTGTATTTTCCTTTAAAGCCTGGATTTGTGCAAGCCTATTCTCGCGGGTTTGACTCAATTTCCTACTCAGTGAATCACATTGAGTGATAGCTAGCGTGCCTGAATCTTGCGCTCTCTCATACAATCTATTTAAGAACTTATTAAGACTTACTTGTGTAGCGGGAGTTGATAATATAGTTCCACTTCGTAGTCGAGGTCCTGTTGGAATTGGTACTGCAGCAGTGGCTTTGCCTTCATCGGGATGCTTGTTGTTGGCACCGGGGGTTTGTCCCGCGTCGGATGATGGTGGAGAATTTGTCCTCTTTGCTGCTTCTGGTTCCTGTTGGAGTGGATTAGAGCTGCTGTCTTCTGACATGAATTGTCGGTTGAAAGGGGGGCTCCAGCCTGCTTATTTCCCTTTGATGTAGTTTGGAGGGGGGTTTCCTTAACCGTCTTCGTATTCCCTCTGAGTACTTTTGTCTGCTGTCGTCTGATTGATTTGCTGCCGTGGGGGCCTTGAGCCGTCTTAACTTCCCCTGGTGTTAGTTGAAAGGGGGGCTATGAAAGCCGCCTTCGAATTCCCCTTCAACTCTGGATCGAAGGCGTCTAATGAGCGAGCTGCCTGCACTTCGGGATTTCGTATTCGTCCTTCTGGGTGGCTTTTGGTAGACTTTATTTCCCTCGGTGGTGCTTGTGCACTGACTGGGGTGAACGCGTGCTCGCCTGGAGCAGAGGCGCCTAAAGATGTAATCTACCCGAGTGTTGGGGGTGACTTGGCTTGAATAGCGTCGTCAACGGTTCCCCTTTGGTTCGCAGGATCAAGGAATTTAGGCTTTTGATTGTTTGCAGAAATCAAGCTACCTTGATCCTACCGGCTTAACACCGCCCAGCTTTTGGGTTTAAGACGCTTTGGGTAAGCGAGGACACTTATGTTTTGTCTGAGCAAAGAAAAAGGACATTCCACAATAAAACACACTTCTACGTATCCGTATATGTACTCAGGCATTTATTCTGTTTCTTGTCTGTTTTTTTTTTTGTTTTATTAGTAACACTTTCAGGCGTACAATTTGTTTTATTAAAACCAACCAATTTTAAATTAATTACGTTAACCTTCTGTAACTCGACCAAAGTATTACCGGGTTCAGAGCCACTAAATGTGAAAACAATAGTCTGTTTTGCAAGTACTCGAATGAAAACTTTTACACTAAATAATGTATTCGTGTTGCTAGATAAAGGCGAGGCAATTATCTTTTTCTCTAGTAAATTCTATTCACATTCAATTGTGAAAAACCCGAACTATAGCCTTCTTTATTAATTAATATCTCCGTGCCAAATACCACGACTCAAGAGAAAGCAAACGTAACGACAAGTCAAAGTTAACTCTCTGATATTTTTCCTTCTGATCTAATTACTTGGTAATCGACAATTCACTCTCGCGAGGCGATCTTTTCGGGGCTTAAAAACGAACTCCCTGTCGACTTTTAATTTTTCATTAATTAAGTCTCGACAGTCAGGATAGGAAAATGCTTAATTAGCATTCCTATCCTGAGAAAATCATTTATCATTGGGCATGTTTAATCATGCCCACAAGAATTTCTCGCCGGACGGAGGTGAAATCCGATCTTTTCATAAATATTGAGCACCACTCCGTCGCTTTATTGCCGTGCTACTTTGTTGCGCACTTGAATTTTCATTTTTTGCTGACAAATCTTACTGAGGGTAAAATTTGTCATTGAATTCGACTTTATTTGTCGTCTTTTCAAGTGGGCTATGCGAAGAAATTGCTGATGCAACTTCTTTCGCTTGTTGAAAGATAAGCTGGTCACGTTGTTAAAAATGTGATCAGCTTATTGAGCCCTTTTATGACTTGATTTTAATTTTCTTTAATCAATATGTTGATTTTAAGTATTTTTATTATAATGATACCCAGGGTTTTGGTTGTATATTGTGTATACAACAAACCTTCCCCCTGTGAAAAGGAGAGCTATTCTTTGGAGAGGAATAGGAATGAATTTCCTGCCTTGAAGGTAGCATCGGAAATTCCTAGTGGCCCAGACTATAGCCAATAACTCCTTTTCAATAGTGGAGTAATTTCTCTCGGCTTTGTTCAGCGTTCGGCTTGTATAGGCGATAGGCTGGTCTTTACCCACTTCTCCTTGGGAAAGTACAGCTCCTAAAGCTTCGTTACTGGCGTCCGTTGTGAGGTTGAATGGTTTAGAAAAATCTGGATAGATTAAAAGAGGTGGTGAAAGTAGAACATTTTTAATGCTTTGGAATGCTTCTTGGCATTTTTCGGTCCAAGTGAATTTTATATCCTTGCGGAGTAAATTCGTAATTGGACGAACTCTTTTTGAGAAGTCCGGAATGAACTTCCTGTAGTAATTGGCGAGTTCTAAAAAGGAGTGAACTTGCCTAACTGTTCTAGGAACAGGGAATGTTTGGACGCAGGCCGTTTTACTGGGGTCTGGTAATGCACCTTCGCTAGAGCATTTGTGCCCTAGGTAAACAACTTCTCGTCTCAAGAACTGGCACTTCTCTGGCTGCAGTTATTTAGGTTTTTACCATAAATGACAATATCGTCAAGATAAACGAAATATTCGAGGCCATGTAGGCCTGTGAGAACGAAGTTCATGAGGCGTTGGAATGTAGCGGGAGCTCCTTTGAGTCCGAATGGCATACGCTTAAATTCGTAGTGCCCGTAATTAGTGCTAAAAGCGGTCTTATGTCGATCTCTTTTGTCGACTAAGACTTGGTGATAGCCGTTGGCCAAATCGAGAGTGGTAAAGTACCTGGCATGACCTAGTTGATCAAGAATATCCTCGATTCGGGGTAGCCGAAATGCATCGCTAATTGTCTTTTCGTTTTATTTACGAAAGTCGACAACGACGCGCCACCTTTTCTCACCATCAGGTCCCGCCTTTTTGGTGACAACTAATAAAGGTGGATTCCAAGGGCTTTTGCTAGTTTGGACTATCCCGTTATCTAGCATTTCTCGCATTTGCTCATTTATCACCTGTCTCTGAGTCTCTGGTAATCGATAGGCCTTTTGGTTTATTGGGGCCTGATCTTGTACTAATGGAATGTTATGGGTGATAGCGTTTGTATATGTAAGCTTATCACCTTTAAGGTAAAAGATATCATTGTACTCATAACAGAGTTCGGATATCGAAGCTTTTTCTTCCGCGTTTAGATTTGGGTCTAGGCTGAGCTCTTGGTCTAGTCTGTTGACTCGCGGAGTATGTGTGGAATCTTCTTGATCCGGAAATAGGTACCTCACGTGTTGTAAGATAGCTGTATTTTCCAAAAAGCTTGCGTTAGTTTTGGGTTGTTTCACCTTTTTGTACTTTTCGCTTACTGTACTAACTGGCAGGGTGTGTGCTTCCTGCTGTTCGAGTGGTGGAGTACTATGTCGTACTGGTATTTTTGTTGGTTTAGAGTACTCGCACGCATTGACACTTTGGTCTATGGGCCGTGAGAGATTGGTATATTTAACTATATTTGATGGTGGAGCCAACATTGCCTTTAATGAGGTCTTACGGATCTCGCACGCATCTTTTGTGGGACTCTGGGGTCTCATTTGATTCTTAATATTAACTTTTTTAGGTGGTGGAGTCGGCTTTGCTATTATGGGCTATTATGCCTTGTAATTATCTTAAATCTAGGTATATTGGATGGAGGAGTCAGCTGCATTTGGCTTATCGGCTGCTTTACCTCTCTCGCATCCCGCATTGGGCTCTGAGGCCTTAACACTTTTTTAAGATTTTCTTTCTTGTACGGTGGAGTCTTCCTTGCCCCTGCTCGGGTCTTACTGGGCTCGCACGCGTCACTTATTTCGGTTCCTAGTTGAGATAAGAACTTGTATTTAGGAATTTTAGAACTTGGAGCCTTGTTCGGCTTGGGCTCGGATTCGGGAAGCTCACTGTTGTTTATGTTGCTCGTTTGCGATGCATTCGGCTTGAGAACGTTTTATATATATGCGGCTTCTCCTACTCGGATGACGGCGTAGTCACGGATAGGTAGCAATTGTACCAATAAGCTGGAGATGACTACTTGAGAATTCTTACTGTTGAGTATGGCTACTTGCACTGTTTCTCTTCCAGTGGGCAGTAAACTGTTGGCCAGAAAGACTCCATCGCCTATTTCTTTTGAAAGACAGAGCATTTCTTCCTTCACTCGCAACGAGATTGAGGTGATCATTTGTGACCTAGCAGGTATGCATATTGGTTCTTCTAAGGTAACCAAATGCCGCCTCATTTCGCTGGTCTCTTGATCACCCAGACAGCTCTTTTCGTATTCCAGTGGCCCTTGTTGAACCTGGCAGGCAGCATTACTCTCTTGAGTTGCCTTGGAGACACTGCATGTAGATAGCTTAACCTGTTTAGGTTCCATCTTTTCTGCCAGTGATCTCACTTCGACTGCTTTTCTGGAGTACAGCTTGTCCGTTTTGTATGACAGGGGCACAGTAAACTCTTCGGAGTTGGTCTCCGTGCAAGGAAGCTTAAGTACTTTATTTGGGCCTTCAACATTACAATGATTTGATAAGAAATCATTTCCTAATAGGCCGTCATCGGAAAGGCCTGGCAGGTTTTGTACTACCTGAAACTTGCAGAGAATTTTATTTTTAAAATTGAAGTTGGCCTTGCAATTTCCCAGTGTCTTTCCGGTTCCAAAAGGGGTCTGTAGAGTGCATGCCTCATTTGAATTAATTAGTTTGAGGTCTTTAATCGCTTTCTTCTTTATAATACTGACTTCAGCGCCAGTGTACACTACTAGCTTTGTTTGGCCGTTAAGGCTTATGTCCAGTGGAAGTTTCACTGTAAGGACACCGGATTCGGGTGCTTGCGGCGACCCTTTAAAACTTTTAGTTGGGTTTATAGTCGAGCCGGGGAGTTTTGGGTCGACTGCATGTCGTTTCCCTGACTCCAGGCTTCCCACATTTGAGTCTTATGTTAACGACTTGGAGACCTTTTGTGTTATGCTGTTCTGTTGGTGGTCTGCTGGGGAGGCGTTGAGGAACGTTTTGTTGAGACTGGGTGAAGTCCTGGTGTGTCTGTCTATTTGTTCTGCAATCACGAACGTCGTGTCCATATTTTTTGCAGTTCGAGCAGAAAGGGGTGTTTTTTGCGCTTTAGGCAATCTGTATATGTATGGCCCTTTCGCTGACAGTAGCTACACGTGATGTTCCGGACCAGTGCATCTGTGTCCGACCTTTTAGTTTCAGAGTATGGTGTATGGTGGCGTGGCTGTGATATTGTGTTATTTGCGTGGCGTGAGAAATGGTTTGGGTTCGGTGCTCGAGGTGAGGCGAACATAGATGTTGATGGCATTTGATAATACGGAGATCTGTATAGTGCTCTCATCCGTAAATCTGGGTCCACAGGAGCCACTGTAGGAGTTTTTGCCAGAGCACTCTGGACGAATGTAGCACTTTGCTGTAGTTTCTCCATGTCCAGGGCTTGTATGAGAACTTCTATATCGCCTTCTCCCTGCGTGAGTAAATATTGACACAAATGTGGATTAGTTACTCCACTTTTAAGGGCATTTTTGGCGAAGTCCATCAGCTGTGTTTTCACCGCCGGGACTGCCTCAGCTCCATACTTTTGTGTCGCAGCCTCATTGCAGATCGTCAACAGCTGCTTCAACCTTGTAGCAAAAGCAGTGAGAGATTCCCATGGGTTCTGTCGTGTGGTAATCAATCTGTTCACCAATTCCTGATAAGCCTCACGGGGAAGGTATGTCCTGTTCAAACGTTCCTCTACCTCAGTGAATGAAGTAGGGACGTCTGAAGCGAATAGCTGATATGCATCACCTCTTAATCTTGTGGGGAGAACCTGAAGGAAAGCCACCTTTTCTTCATCGTCAAGGCACTGCATAGTTTGCTTGCAGCAACCGATGAAGGTCTGCAGCTCACGTCCCATTTGTGGGGTATTTTCACCCGAAAATAAGGGGACGAGCTGCGCTGTCAGTTTTGCGACCTTGGCGTAGTCCACCATGTTTTGTAGCCGTTTGGCTGAGTATTTAAATTTAGGTGGACTAATGGGACTACCTTCTGGACTGGTTTCCGTTAAGGATTCTTCCAGCCAATCTATTAAAAGGTCCTCTGGTGTAGGGTCTGTCACTTCACTAACACAACCACTTTCTTTTTGACCTTCACTTAAATTATCACTTTTATTTTGTTCTAAATTACTCTCACTCTTATTATTATCTAATTCGAGGGAGCGCTGAGATTCAGTTAGCTTATTTAACTCTTCGCGAAATCGAACTGTATTTTCCTTTAAAGCCTGGATTTGTGCAAGCCTATTCTCGCGGGTTTGACTCAATTTCCTACTCAGTGAATCACATTGAGTGATAGCTAGCGTGCCTGAATCTTGCGCTCTCTCATACAATATATTTAAGAACTTATTAAGACTTACTTGTGTAGCGGGACCTGATAATATACTTCCACTTCGTAGTCGAGGTCCTGTTGGAATTGGTACTACAGCAGTTGCTTTGCCTTCACCGGGATGCTTGTTTTTGGCACCGGGGGTTTGTCCCGCGTCGGATGATGGTGGAGGATTTGTCCTCTTTCCTGCTTCTGGTTCCTGTTGGAGTGGATTAGAGCTGTTGTCTTCTGACATGAATTGTCGGTTGAAAGGGGGGCTCCAGCCTGCTTATTTCCCTTTGATGTAGTTTGGAGGGGGGTTTCCTTATCCGTCTTCGTATTCCCTCTGAGTACTTTTGTCTGCTGTCGTCTGATTGATTTGCTGCCGTGGGGGCCTTGAGCCGTCTTAACTTCCCCTGGTGTTAGTTGAAAGGGGGGCTATGAAAGCCGCCTTCGAATTCCCCTTCAACTCTGGATCGAAGTCGTCTAATGAGCGAGCTGCCTGCACTTCGGGATTTCGTATTCGTCCTTCTGGGTGGCTTTTGGTAGACTTTATTTCCCTCGGTGGTGCTTGTGCACTGACTGGGGTGAACGCGTGCTCGCCTGGAGCAGAGGCGCCTAAAGATGTAATCTACCCGAGTGTTGGGGGTGACTTGGCTTGAATAGCGTCGTCAACGGTTCCCCTTTGGTTCGCAGGATCAAGGAATTTAGGCTTTTGATTGTTTGCAGAAATCAAGCTACCTTGATCCTACCGGCTGCGCCAATTTTGTTGCGTATTCGGGGCTTTGCTGCCGACGTAACTCAATCACCAATATGGAACTTTAATATCTTAACACCGCCCAGCTTTTGGGTTTAAGACGTTTTGGGTAAGCGAGGACACTTATGTTTTGTCTGAGCAAAGACAAAAGGACATTCCACAATAAAACACACTTCTACGTATCCGTATATGTACCCAGGCATTTATTCTGTTTCTTGTCTGTTTTTTGTTTGTTTTATTAGTAACACTTTCAGGCGTACAATTTGTTTTATTAAAACCAACCAATTTTAAATTAATTACGTTAACCTTCTGTAACTCGACCAAAGTATTACCGGGTTCAGAGCCACTAAATGTGAAAACAATAGTCTGTTTTGCAAGTACTCGAATGAAAACTTTTACATTAACTAATGTATTCGTGTTGCTAGATAAAGGCGAGGCAATTATCTTTTTCTCTAGAAAATTCTATTCACATTCAATAGTGAAAAATCCGAACTATAACCTTTTTTATTAATTAATATCTCCGTGCCAAATACCACGACTCAAGAGAAAGCAAACGTAACGACAAGTCAAAGTTAACTCTCTGATATTTTTTCTTCTGATCTAATTAGTTGGTAATCGACAATTCACTCTCGCGAGGCGATCTTTTCGGGGCTTAAAAACGAACTCCCTGTCGACTTTTAATTTTTCATTAATTAAGTCTCGACAGTCAGGATAGGAAAATGCTTAATTAGCATTCCTATCCTGAGAAAATCATTTATCATTGGGCATGTTTAATCATGCCCACAAGAATTTCTCGCCGTATAAGCTGGTCACGTTTTTAAAAATGTGATCAGTTTATTGAGCCCTTTTATGACTTGATTTTAATTTTCTTTAATCAATATGTTCATTTTAGGTATTTTTTATTATAATGATACCCAGGGTTTTGGTTGTATATTGTGTATACAACAAACCTTCCCCCTGTGAAAAAGAGAGCTATTCTTTGGAGAGGAATAGGAATGAATTTCCTGCCTTGAAGGTAGCATCGGAAATTCCTAGTGGCCCAGACTATAGCCAATAACTCCTTTTCAGTAGTGGAGTAATTTCTCTCGGCTTTGTTCAGCGTTCGACTTGCATAGGCGATAGGCGATAGGTGGTGAAATTAGAGCATTTTTAATGCTTTGGAATGCTTCTTGGCATTTTTCGGTCCAAGTGAATTTTACATCCTTGCGGAGTAAATTCGTAATTGGACGAACTCTTTTTGAGAAGTCCGGAATGAACTTCCTGTAGTAATTGGCGAGTCCTAAAAAGGACTGAACTTGCCTAACTGTTCTAGGAACAGGGAATGTTTGGACGCAGGCCGTTTTACTGGGGTCTGGTAATGCACCTTCGCTAGAGCATTTGTGCCCTAGGTAAACAACTTCCCGTCTCAAGAACTGGCACTTCTCTGGCTGCAGTTTGAGGTTGTTTTCTCTCAATTTGTCGAAGACTTTGCGAAGTTTATCATTGTGGTCATTTAGGTTTTTACCATAAATGACAATGTCGTCAAGATAAACGAAACATTCGAGGCCTTGTAGGCCTGTGAGAACGAAGTTCATGAGGCTTTGGAATGTAGCGGGAGCTCCTTTGAGTCCGAATGGCATACGCTTAAATTCGTAGTGCCCGTAATTAGTGCTAAAAGCGGTCTTATGTCGATCTCTTTTGTCGACTAAGACTTGGTGATAGCCGTTGGCCAAATCGAGAGTGGTAAAGTACCTGGCATGACCTAGTTGATCAAGAATATCCTCGATTCGGGGTAGCGAAAATGCATCGCCAATTGTCTTTTCGTTTAATTTATGAAAGTCGACAATGATGCGCCACCTTTTCTCACCATCAGGTCTCGCCTTTTTGGGGACAACTAATAAATGTGAATTCCAAGGGCTTTGGCTAGTTTGGACTATCCCGTTATCTAGCATTTCTCGCATTTGCTCATTTATCACCTGTCTCTGAGTCTCTGGTAATCGATATGCCTTTTGGTTTATTGGGGCCTGATCTTGTACTAATGGAATGTTATGGGTGATAGCGTTTGTATATGTAAGCTTATCACCTTTAAGGTAAAAGATATCATTGTACTCATAACAGAGTTCAGATATCGAAGCTTTTTCTTCCGCGTTTAGATTTGGGTCTAGGCTGAGCTCTTGGTCTAGTCTGTTGACTCGCGGAGTATGTGTGGAATCTTCTTGATCCGGAAATAGGTACCTCACGTGTTGTAAGATAGCTGTATTTTCCAAAAAGCTTGCGTTAGTTTTGGGTTGTTGCACCTTTTTGTACTTTTCACTTACTGTACTAACTGGCAGGGTGTGTGCTTCCTGCTGTTCGAGTGGTGGAGTACTATGTCGTACTGGTATTTTTGTTGGTTTAGAGTACACGCACGCATTGACACTTTGGTCTATGGGCCGTGAGAGATTGGTATATTTAACTATATTTGATGGTGGAGCCAACATTGCCTTTAATGAGGTCTTACGGATCTCGCACGCATCTTTTGTGGGACTCTGGGGTCTCATTTGATTCTTAATATTAACTTTTTTAAGTGGTGGAGTCAGTCGGCTTTGCCTTTGAACAAGTCTTTTTGATATCACACGCACCTTTACTTGGGCTATTATGCCTTGTAATTATCTTAAATCTAGGTATATTGGATGGAGGAGTCAGCTGCATTTGGCTTATCGGCTGCTTTACCTCTCTCGCATCCCGCATTGGGCTCTGAGGCCTTAACACTTTTTTACGATTTTCTTTATTGTACGGTGGGAGTCTGCCTTGCCCCTGCTCAGGTCTTACTGGGCTCGCACGCGTCACTTATTTCGGTTCCTAGTGGAGATAAGAACTTGTATTTAGGAATTTTAGAACTTGGAGCCTTGTTCGGCTTGGGCCTGGATTCGGGAAGCTCACTGTTGTTTATGTTGCTCGTTTGCGATGCATTCGGCTTGAGAACGTTTTGTATATAAGCGGCTTCTCCTACTCGGATGACGGCGTAGTCACGGATAGGTAGCAATTGTACCAATAAGCTGGAGATGACTACTTGAGAATTCTTACTGTTGAGTATGGCTACTTGCACTGTTTCTCTTCCAGTGGGCAGTAAACTGTTGGCCAGGAAGACACCATCGCCTATTTCTTTTGAAAGACAGAGCATTTCTTCCTTCACTCGCAACGGGACTGAAGTGATCATTTGTGACCTAGCAGGTATGCATATTGGTTCTTCTAAGGTAACCAAATGCTGCCTCATTTCGCTGGTCTCTTGATCACCCAGACAGCTCTTTTCGTATTCCAGTGGCCCTTGTTGAACCTGGCAGGCAGCATTACTCTCTTGAGTTGCCTTGGAGACACTGCATGTAGATAGCTTAACCTGTTTAGGTTCCATCTTTTCTGCCAGTGATCTCACTTCGACTGCTTTTCTGGAGTACAGCTTGTCCGTTTTGTATGACAGGGGCACAGCAAACTCTTCGGAGTTGGTCTCCGTGCAAGGAAACTTAAGTGCTTTATTTGGGCCTTCAACATTACAATGATTTGATAAGAAATCATTTCCTAATAGGCCGTCATCGAAAAGGCCTGGCAGGTTTTGTACTACCTGAAACTTGCAGGGAATTTTGTTTTTAAAATTGAAGTTGCCCTTGCAATTTCCCAGTGTCTTTCCGGTTCCAAAAGGGGTCTGTAGAGTGCATGCCTCATTTGAATTAATTAGTTTGAGGTATTTAATCGCTTTCTTCTTTATAATACTGACTTCAGCGCCAGTGTCCACTACTAGCTTTGTATGGCCGTTAAGGCTTATGTGCAGTGGAAGTTTCACTGTAGGGACACCGGATTCGGGCGCTTGCGGCGACCCTTTAAAACTTTAAGTTGGGTTTATAGTCGAGCCGGGGAGTTTTGGGTCGACTGCATGTCCTGACTCCAGGCTTCCCACTTTTTCTTTTGCCAGCAGTTTTCATCTCCGTGTCCACGGCGACCACAAAAATTACACTTGAGTCTTATGTTAAAGACTTGGAGACCTTTTGTGCTATGCTGTTCTGTTGGTGGTCTGCTGGGGAGGCGTTAGGAACGTTTTGTTGAGACTGGGTGAAGTCCTGGTGTGTCTGTCTATTTGTTCTGCAATCACGATCGTCGTGTCCATATTTTCTGCAGTTCGAGCAGAAAGGGGTGTTTTTGCGCTTTAGGCAATCTGTATATGTATGGCCGTTTCGCTGACAGTAGCTACACGTGATGTTCCGGACAAGTTCATCTGTGTCCGACCTTTTAGTTTCAGAGTATGGTGTATGGTGGCGTGGCTGTGATATTGTGTTATTTGCGTGGCGTGAGAAATGGTTTGGGTTCGGTGCTCGAGGTGAGGCGAACATAGATGTTGATGGCATTTGATAATACGGAGATCTGTATAGTGCTCTCACCCGTAAATCTGGGTCCACAGGAGCCACTGGAGGAGCTTTTGCCAGAGGACTCTGGATGAATGTAGCACTTTGCTGTAGTTTCTTCATGTCCAGGGCTTTTTGTATGAGAACTTCTATATCGCCTTCTCCCTGCGTGAGTAAATATTGACACAAATGTGGATTAGTTACTCCACTTTTAAGGGCATTTTTGGCGAAGTCCATCAGCTGTGTTTTCACCGCCGGGACTGCCTCATCTCCATACTTTTGTGTCGCAGCCTCATTGCAGATCGTCAACAGCTGCTTCAACCTTGTAGCAAAAGCAGTGAGAGATTCCAATGGGTTCTGTCGTGTGGTAATCAATCTGTTCACCAATTCCTGATAAGTCTCACGGGGAAGGTATGTCCTGTTCAAACGTTCCTCTACCTCAGTGAATGAAGTAGGGACGTCTGAAGCGAATAGCTGATATGCATCACCTCTTAATCTTGTGGGGAGAACCTGAAGGAAAGCCACCTTTTCTTCATCGTCAAGGCACTGCATAGTTTGCTTGCAGCAACCGATGAAGGTCTGCAGCTCACGTCCCATTTGTGGGGTATTTTCACCCGAAAATAAGGGGACGAGCTGCGCTGTCAGTTTTGCGACCTTGGCGTAGTCCACCATGTTTTGTAGCCGTTTGGCTGAATATTTAAATTTAGGTGGACTAATGGGACTACCTTCTGGACTGGTTTCCGTTAAGGATTCTTCCAGCCAATCTATTAAAAGGTCCTCTGGTGTAGGGTCTGTCACTTCACTAACACAACCACTTTCTTTTTGACATTCACTTAAATTATCACTTTTATTTCGTTCTAAATTACTCTCACTCTTATTATTATCTAATTCGAGGGAGCGCTGAGATTCAGTTAGCTTATTTAACTCTTCGCGAAATCGAACTGTATTTTCCTTTAAAGCCTCGATTTGTGCCAGCCTATTCTCGCGAGTTTGACTCAATTTCCTACTCAGTGAATCACATTGAGTGATAGCTAGCGTGCCTGAATCTTGCGCTCTCTCATACAATCTATTTAAGAACTTATTAAGACTTACTTGTGTAGCGGGACCTGATAATATACTTCCACTTCGTAGTCGAGGTCCTGTTGGAATTGGTACTGCAGCAGTGGCTTTGCCTTCACCGGGGTGCTTGTTTTTGGCACCGGGGTTTGTCCCGCGTCGGATAATGGTGGAGGATTTGTCCTCTTTCCTGCTTCTGGTTCCTGTTGGAGTGGATTAGAGCTGTTGTCTTCTGACATGAATTGTCGGTTGAAAGGTGGGCTCCAGCCTGCTTATTTCCCTTTGATGTAGTTTGGAGGGGGGTTTCCTTATCCGTCTTCGTATTCCCTCTGAGTACTTTTGTCTGCTGTCGTCTGATTGATTTGCTGCCGTGGGGGCCTTGAGCCGTCTTAACTTCCCCTGGTGTTAGTTGAAAGGGGGGCTATGAAAGCCGCCTTCGAATTCCCCTTCAACTCTGGATCGAAGTCGTCTAATGAGCGAGCTGCCTGCACTTCGGGATTTCGTATTCGTCCTTCTGGGTGGCTTTTGGTAGACTTTATTTCCCTCGGTGGTGCTTGTGCACTGACTGGGGTGAACGCGTGCTCGCCTGGAGCAGAGGCGCCTAAAGATGTAATCTACCCGAGTGTTGGGGGTGACTTGGCTTGAATAGCGTCGTCAACGGTTCCCCTTTGGTTCGCAGGATCAAGGAATTTAGGCTTTTGATTGTTTGCAGAAATCAAGCTACCTTGATCCTACCGGCTGCGCCAATTTTGTTGCGTATTCGGGGCTTTGCTGCCGACGTAACTCAATCACCAATATGGAACTTTAATATCTTAACACCGCCCAGCTTTTGGGTTTAAGACGTTTTGGGTAAGCGAGGACACTTATGTTTTGTCTGAGCAAAGACAAAAGGACATTCCACAATAAAACACACTTCTACGTATCCGTATATGTACTCAGGCATTTATTCTGTTTTTTGTCTGTTTTTTGTTTTTGTTTTATTAGTAACACTTTCAGGCGTACAATTTGTTTTATTAAAACTAACCAATTTTAAATTAATTACGTTAACCTTCTGTAACTCGACCAAAGTATTACCGGGTTCAGAGCCACTAAATGTGAAAACAATAGTCTGTTTTGCAAGTACTCGAATGAAAACTTTTACATTAACTAATGTATTCGTGTTGCTAGATAAAGGCGAGGCAATTATCTTTTTCTCTAGTAAATTCTATTCACATTCAATTGTGAAAAACCCGAACTATAACCTTTTTTATTAATTAATATCTCCGTGCCAAATACCACGACTCAAGAGAAAGCAAACGTAACGACAAGTCAAAGTTAACTCTCTGATATTTTTTCTTCTGATCTAATTACTTGGTAATCGACAATTCACTCTCGCGAGGCGATCTTTTCGAGGCTTAAAAACGAACTCCCTGTCGACTTTTAATTTTTCATTAATTAAGTCTCGACAGTCAGGATAGGAAAATGCTTAATTAGCATTCCTATCCTGAGAAAATCATTTATCATTGGGCATGTTTAATCATGCCCACAAGAATTTCTCGCCGGACGGAGGTGAAATCCGATCTTTTCATAAATATTGAGCACCACTCCGTCGCGTCGCTTTATTGCCGTGCTACTTTGTTGCGCACTTGAATTTTCATTTTTTGCTGACAAATCTTACTGAGGGTAAAATTAGTCATTGAATTCGACTTTATTTGTCGTCTTTTCAAGTGGGCTATGCGAAGAAATTGCTGATGCAACTTCTTTCGCTTGTTGAAAGATAAGCTGGTCACGTTTTTAAAAATGTGATCAGCTTATTGAGCCCTTTTATGACTTGATTTTAATTTTCTTTAATCAATATGTTGATTTTAGGTATTTTTTATTATAATGATACCCAGGGTTTTGGTTGTATATTGTGTATACAACAAACCTTCCCCCTGTGAAAAAGAGAGCTATTCTTTGGAGAGGAATAGGAATGAATTTCCTGCCTTGAAGGTAGCATCGGAAATTCCTACTGGCCCAGACTATAGCCAATAACTCCTTTTCAATAGTGGAGTAATTTCTCTCGGCTTTGTTCAGCGTTCGGCTTGCATAGGCGATAGGCTGGTCTTTACCCACTTCTCCTTGGGAAAGTACAGCTCCTAAAGCTTCGTTACTTCCTGTATACAAATTCGCATTTTAGCTGAATGAGTCATGCACACCTGTGTAAACAAATTTAAGCAATATCAGAATATTTATTCTTTTCGTGTAATTTGATACCACACTTCCTGTAAGCAACCGAAAATTTTATTGTTCCAAGAATTTTACTGATTGAAACGTTTCATTGGAATTCGCATAAAGTAAACACATTTTCACATTTTCTTTTTATCTTGAAATGCATTCATGTAAACAATGTCATTTGATATTTGCAATTTCAACCAGCAGAATAAAGTAATCAAATTAATTTGAACGATTTATGTTTTTTTTTTTTTGTTTATCCTGTAATTCGATATCATCTCAGCCTGTAAGCAAATTCGTTCAATGCATCCTGTGCAATGATTATTGTAGCAGCAGGATCATTCATGTTTACAAACCGTTCTTATAAAACCCCAAGCAAACTCTTGGGGAGCATCAGTCAGTTTTAGTGAGTATCCGTGATAGTACATAAAAAAATAAAAATGTCTTCGGTGTTAGTAAATAAAAGTTTTTCAATAATTAAAAACTTGCGGAAAGATGTGTCGAAGTGTTTAACAAATTCAGAGAATAAAGAATACATTGTTAAAAAGTGTAATAGAAACATACTTAAATTTCAGAGTTGCATTACGGAAGTGCAATAAGAGTGCTAGGAAACGACATTTCGAGAGCTGTCTCGAGCAAATTAAAGCATTGAGAGCACTATTGAGAACTCCCCGTCGAGGTGGAGGAATTACTCGCGTAAGAAGAAGCGATTTTGTAAAGTGGGAGGAAATAAAGACAGCGTTCGCAGACAGAATTCGACAAGGTGTTATTGCAAATTTAAAACATATCGATCCGAAGCTATTTATGCAAGACGCTGCCAAATTATTTACGCGCCGTATTAAGAACACTATAAAACGTTATACCTTAGACACACAGCACGATGTAATGAATCATTAGTACTAACTATTCATTAAAATGCCGTGTGTCACACAGTATACGTCATTATGGCTCTAAAATCAGATGATAATGAAGTAGACTAATGAAGTGTTTTCATCCTTCATTATAGCTATAATGAGGATTAATGTACTAGATTTAGCATATAATTTAAGTATTGACCTCTTTGAAAAATAAGAAGAAAGAAATGCAAATCACAAAGTAATTATGTCAAAATATTTTTTAATAAATTTTTTTTTTCATTTCTCAATAATTAAATGAAATAAAATAAAAATAAATAAAATCTAAAATTAATAAAAACAAAGTTTATTGCGTTAATTCGATCCATATTGCTTTTTTAATGTCATAAGTTTCTTAAAGCCAGTTTGACAGATCAACTTAATTAAAGAAATGGCTGTGTGTCTGCAGTTTATAATGAATCATTATACACTAATGAGTCGTTAGTTATTTCTTCATTAAGAGTGCTGTGTGTCTAGGGCATTATATTAATATTAAAGTTTCTACAACGTTTTGTGGTGAATTTTTTAAGGAAACTGGTGACAATGAAATTATAAAAGATATTAAATATTTCCAAGCGAGAACTGCTGCAATTAGTGCAGATGATAATTTAGAGGAGTGGTTTAAATCAAACATTTTGGATCCAATAAACACTCAGCTGGAAGAATTCCAGGAAAAAGACAGTGGCTGGGCACTGCACTCTAAAATACATCTAGCAGTACACATCAAAAAGTTTGAACAACTCCGAGGATCTTCATATATACCCTTACCAAAGGAAATTGCATCAAAGAAAGCATGCATTAATGTGAAAAATAATGATGAATCATGCTTCGCGTGGGCAGTAACATCAGCGATATATCCTGCAGCAGCAAATGTTTGCTCCGATAGGACCTCATCGTATCCACATTACTCTACAGTACTAAATTTAACTGGGATAACATTTCCCATTACCCTTAACCAGATTAAACAATTTGAAGGACAGAACGATTTATCAGTTAACGTATTCATCCTAGAGAAAGAGCATTTCTTCACCACAGTTCCAGTTAGACTTACGAAACACAGGATGGAGCGACATGTAAATCTCTTAATGATTCAAGATGGCTATGACCAGGATGATGATCATATGGATGATGATGATGCTGGCAGATATGATTTCTGCTGGATTAAATATCTTTCGCGCCTTGTATCGAAACAAACTTCGAAAAATACTCGTAAGAGGCATATATGCGACAGATGTTTGTTCTACTTTTACTCTGAAGAAAAATTAGAATCACACACTCCCGAATGCGAGAAACAAAATGATTGCAGGGTTATGTTTCCATCAGAAGAAAAGAAATGGTTGGAATATAAGAATTATAACCATAAGAATCCAGTCCCGTTTTGTGTGGCCGATCTTGAGTCAATATTGAAGCCGATTCAGGGAAACGATCAAAATACACAGCGAATCCAGGAACATGAAATTGACAGCATAGCGTTGTATTTCCACTGCAAACATGATGCTAAGCTCTCATATTACAGAGCATATCGAGGCAAGAATTGCCAACAATGGTTTGCATTAGGATTGCAAAAAATTGCATCCATAGCTGTACAGGAAAAGCTGAACATCAGACCAATGCCACCCCTGACTAAAGAGGAACGGCGTTCACATATGGAAAATACTTGCTGCCATATATGTGAAAAAACGTTTGCAGCCGATGAGGAACGAGTCCGGGATCATTGCCACTTAACAGGTAAGTACTGAGAATCATAATTTCATTCATTTTTTTCATAATTTCTTTTAACAGGAAAACACCGAGGACCAGCGCACAATGCATGTAATCTGATGTATCAAGATTGTCCCATAGTTCCAGTCATTTTTCACAATTTATCTGGATATGATGCCCACTTCATTATTAAGGATATAGCTACAGCCATTCCTGGTAAAGTGGATCTCCTACCAATAAATAAAGAAAGATACATTTCGTTCACCAAGCACGTTGAAGGTAGTCATATCAAATTCAGATTCATCGATTCCTTCCGTTTTATGGCAGAATCCTTAGATAAGCTATCATCATTGCTGCCAATGGATAAATTAAATATTACAAGAGCTGAATGGCAGGAATTGGATGATGATGACTTTGAACTACTTACGCGCAAAGGCGTCTTCCCATACGACTTCGTTGACGATTGGACACAATTGGATTTCCAACACTTACCGGCACAGGAGCAATTCTATAATAAAATGACTGACAGTGATATATCCGCTGATGACTACAATCATGCTGAAAAGGTCTGGCAGACATTTGAAATACAGACACTTGGCGAATATTCCGATCTATACCTGAAAACTGATGTCCTCCTATTGGCTGATGTCTTCGAGAACTTTCGAGAAGTATGTATGAAGACGTACAATTTGGATCCAGCACATTATTACACCATGCCAGGTCTAACATGGGATGCTATGCTAAAATACACCAAAGTGAAACTAGAGCTGATAACCGACGTAGATTTACTGCTATTCATAGAGAGACGTATTCGAGGTGGTATAAGTCAATGCTCGAACAGATATAGCAAAGCAAATAATAAATATATGGATGATTTTAAGCCTGAGGAGAAAGAGAAATACCTGATGTATTATGATGTAAATAACCTTTATGGGTGGGCCATGTCACAGCATTTACCAACCGGAGGATTCAAATGGGTTGATGCTCCCAATATCAAGGTTTTCGAGATTCCTGATGATTCACCAATTGGATACATATTCGAAGTCGACTTGGACTATCCTCAACATCTACATGATACACATAAGGATTTACCGTTTTGCTCTGAGCATGCAGCACCACCTGGAGCAAAATTAGAAAAGCTTTTGGCAACATTACATCCTAAAACTAAATATGTTATACACTACCGAAATTTGAAGCAATGCTTATCACATGGTCTCATCCTGAAAAAAGTGCACCGGGTTCTTCAATTCAACCAATCAGCTTGGCTTAAACCATATATTGACTTAAATACCACCAAACGGAAGCAGGCTACCAGCGATCATGAGAAGGGCAGCTATAAGAAGATGAATAATGCAGCTTTTGGTAAGACCATGGAAAATGATCGCAAGTATAGCGAAATAAAGCTTTGTGAAAAGTGGGAAGGTCGCTATGATGCTAAAGCTCGGATTGCGGCACCCAACTTTCACAGTCCAACGAAATTTGATGAGAATTTAGTTGCTGTGGAATTAATGCGACTCTAAATATTATTCAATAAGCCCCTCTATATTGGAATGGCAGTTTTGGAAATTTCAAAGATATGCCTCTATGATTTCCATTACAGTTTTATGCAGCGTGAATTTGGAGATAAATGTAAAGTCATGTATACAGATACAGATTCTTTAATATATGAACTTGAAGAGAAAAATGCATATGAGTTTATGACCGAAAATATAAACAAATTTGATACAAGTGATTACCCAGAAGATAATCAAATCAATTTACCTCTCATGAATAAAAAGATTCTTGGTCTAATGAAGGATGAGCTGAATGGGAAAATCATGAGCGAGTTTGCAGGTTTGCGCTCGAAAATGTGCAGTCTATGTATAAACGATGGTAAAACTGTAAAGAAAGCAAAAGGAGTAAAGACTAATGTAGTTCAGAGGCATATCAATTTCGAAGACTACGTCGAATGTTTGAATAACAAGCGAGTATTAACTGGTAATCAGAGCTCCATACGATCGCATAACCATAATGTCTACACGATCAGCCAAAAGAAGATTGCATTGAATCCATATGATAACAAGCGGCATATTATGAGTGGGACAATGGATACTCTACCATGGGGACATTACTCTATTCAATCAGAACAGCAAGGAGCAGACGCAGAAAACATTTAATCTAAGGCTAGTCTAAGATATGTATTGTAAATAAAAATTGTATTATAGCTAAAATACCATTTAATGAAATAGTTTGTTTTAATTGTAGGTATTATTACCTAAGATATACATTATTGTAAAATAAAGAAAGTATTATTATAGTTATAGGGAATCCGATTTAAGGAAGCCCAACCATTGAATGATACGCTAAGAATTAATGTTAATATTTTTCAATTTATAATAAATCAATAATAATATTTTATATATGGTATTCTTTTTATTCAATTTCCCTACTAAGTCCAGAGCTCTCGAATAATATTTGCCCACTACAGCGAGCTCCTAATCGGGCGTTTGAGCGTTTTACCCAGAATGTTAGGACAGCTGAGAAAAAAAAATTCATACGTGGGTTCGACGTTCACCCCTGGCATCACCTTTGAAAGTGGAAGGGAGTCTGATCCTTGACCTTCATCCAGAAGTGTATTATATATAAGTGTATAATCAAGCATTTTACAGGGGATTCCATATGTCGACCAGGCCAGTTTGAAAACTATTTAGCTGTTATCAGAGCTGTTTGAAAACTATTTAGGTGTTATCAGAGCTGTTTGAAAAGCTGTTATCAGATCTGTTTAAAAGCTGTTAAGCTGTTATCAGAGCTGTTTCAAAAGCTGCTAAGCTGTTATCAGACCTGTTTGAAAAGCTGCTAGCCTGTTATCAAACCTGTTTAAAAAGCTGTTAACCTGTTAACAAACCTGTTTAAAAAGCTGTTAGGCTGTTATCAGACCTGTTTGAAAAGCTGGTAAGCTGTTATCAGACCTATTTGAAAAGCTGTTAAGCTGTTATCAGACCTGTTTAAAGGCTGTTAAGCTGTTATCAGAGCTGTTTCAAAAGCTGTTAAGCTGTTATCAGACCTGTTTAAAAAGCTGTTAAGCTGTTATCAGACCTGTTTGAAAAGCTGTTAAGCTGTTATCAGACCTGTTGAAAAGCTGTTAATCTGTTATTAGAGCTGTGTCAAAAGCTGATAACCTGTTATCAAACCTGTTTAAAAAGCCGTTAAGCTGTTATCCGACCTGTTTAAAAGCTGTTAAACTGTTATCAAACCTGTTTGAAAAGCTGTTAAGCTGTTATCAGACCTGTTTAAAAAGCAGTTAAGCTGTTATCTGACCAGTCTAAAAGCTGTTAAGCAGTTATCTGACCTGTTTGAAAAGCTGTTATGTTGTCAGACCTGTTTTGAAACAGCTTTGCAAACAGGATAGTGTTGTATACCTAAAAAGGGTTAACAATGATAATTATAAGTAATAATTATCATTGAAAAAATCATTAAAAAATATCTAATTTTCATAAATGGAAATAAGGTAATCATGCTTAAAACATGGTTAGCTTATCTCCAAACAAGGCGAAGAAATTGCCATCAGCAGTTTCTTCAAATTCCTTCGCACATAATAAAAATATTCCCACAAAACGACTTGGGAAAAATAAAAGTTTTAAGTTACATCCCAAGTCGTTTCAATAAAAAAAAAGCCCCACGACAAATCTTACCTTCAGTAAGATTTGTCGTAAATACGATATGTATGTACATATATACATACATACATATCGGGCGCATGAAATTTTACTTCAGTGAAGACTGAAATGATCAAGTCTTCACCGAAAAAAGCTCTTATCAGCGAATTGTCGCGATCTGCATACATTGTGATCGCAACAATGTATGCACGATAGGACGACGATGGTTTGATATTTACGAAAATATCAAATTTCAATTTCAACCATCGTTCGTCGCGATAATTCTGGGCATGTTTAAACATGCCCAGCGGTAAATAATTTTCTCAGGATAGGAATGCTAATTAAGCACTTTCCTATCCTGAGCAACTAGACTTGCGATTACGAAAATCCAAGTCGAGTGCAGTCAGATTTTAAAGTCGAAAGCGGTCAGTAAAAAGAAAAGTCGAGTGTTAGAAAACGTAAAAAGTCAGTGTTAGGCAATAAAATTAAAAGAGTTCCGAGTTTATTTTTTGAAAAGGATTTCTTACTTTTGGTGGCGGCGCGGTCTAAGTTGAATAAAAAGAAAAGGTTGTGATTAACGGCCGTCGTGTATCGTATTATAGTGACGAGTTCGATTGTTTGCTAACTTATAAGTAAAATAGTGTCTATAAAAATAAAGAAAAAGTTAAAACAAAAGCAATTGAGTGTCATTTTTTCACGGACCTAGGAATACATCGGCGAATTAGCAAAGTTAAAAGGTGAGGTGTTACACAGAGTGTCTGCAATTAAAACCGCACAAAGGTACTCAACAATAGATAACAGCTTTTCAGACAGGTCAGATAACAGCTTAACAGCTTTTTTAAACAGGTCTGATAATAGCTTCACAGCTTTTTAAACAGGTCTGATAACAGCTTAACAGCTTTTCAAACAGGTCTGATAACAGCTTAACAGCTTTTAAACAGGTCGGATAACAGCTTAACGGCTTTTTAAACAGGTTTGATAACAGGTTATCAGCTTTTGACACAGCTCTAATAACAGATTAACAGCTTTTCAACAGGTCTGATAACAGCTTAACAGCTTTTCAAACAGGTCTGATAACAGCTTAGCAGCTTTTTAAACAGGACAGATAAGAGCTTAACAGCTTTTCTATAGGGAATCAAGGTTTTAGCCTCCAATACACACTTTCGGATGAAGGTCAAGGACCTGATGCCCTTCCGGTTTCAAATGTGATGTCAGGGGTCAAGTTCTAGCCAACGTGTAAATGTTTTTTCTCAAGCCATCATAGCATTCTGGGTAAATCGCTCAACAGCCCGATTAGGAGCTTGCTGTAGTGGGCAAATATTGATAAAGAATACCTTCAGGAGCTCTGGACTTAGTAGGGAAGTTGAATAAAAAAGAATAGCATACATAAAATATTATTATTGATTTATTATAAATTTAAAAATATTAACATAAATCTGAATACCGGTCGTGTTGATATTACGTAGTAAATAAAAAGATGGGTTTAACGACCTTGTGAATGTGTTATGTACGCAAATTATACCTATCTAAAAAAGGAATAACGTAAAATTACAAATTAATAAAATCTGAAAAAGACAATAATTATTTAAAATATTTCATACATAAATTTTCATATAAGCTAATCATGCTTAAAAACATGGTTAGCTTATCTATTCAATCAGTGAAGAAAATTGCATCAGCAATTTTCTTCACATACCATTCGTTTTTACAAAATTTATTCCCACGACAAATTTTGCCTTCAGCTAAATTTGTCAGTAGAAATATTTAATTTAAAAAATATAAAACAAAAGACAAATCGTACCTTCAGTACGATTTGTCGTGAAAATTATAATATGTATGTACGAACGTACATACATATCACAAAAAAAAAGCTTTCGCGATAAGAAATGCGCGCCGCGAGATTACATTATATGTATACGCGCGCCGCAATTTCAATCGACGGGACGGTGGCTGATGTTTATAAAAACATCAAATTTCATTTTTTCAAGCCACCGTCCAACGAAAAATGTTCTGGACTTGTTTAATCAAGTCCAGAATAAATGAAAATTTTTCTCAGGGTAGAAATGCAACTATGCATTTTCTACCCTGACCGACGGCTCTTGATCGCGATGAAAGTGATCAAGAGCGCAGTCGGTTTTTAAAGTCGCAGTCGAATTTTAGCACAAAAAGGAGTGATGATTAAAATTTTTCTACGCGGCGGAGGCAGAAAAAATTGTGATTAGAAAAAGAGTAGGTTTTTAGACAAAAAAAAACGGCGGTTCGTACGAAAAGAAAAGAGATCGGAGTTGAATTTTTTCCAAAATCTTCTACGACCGGGGTGGTTAAGAAAAAACGGTGGTTTGCAGTCGAGTGTAAAAAGCTAGCGAAAAATAAATCCAGTGTTGTAACGAAAAATAAATCCAGTGTTGTAACGAAAAATAAATCCAGTGTTGTAAAAGGAAAACTGAATCAAGTTTGTAAGGAAAGATAAATCGAGTTTGTAAAAAAAAAAGGAATTAAAATAAATAAAAAGAAAATTCTTAGAAGAAAAGTGTTTTGGATTATAGCAGCCCGACACTAAGCGAAGGTACATAACAAAAATTGGCGCAGCCGGTAGGATAGAGGAAGCCTACTTTGAAAAACAAACAAAGTATAAGCGCTCGAAAACCCTCTATCCTGCGAATCAAGAAGGAGTTGAGGACGGGATCGAATACTGGGCAAGACACCCTACCCTTCGCCTGAAGTTGAGTCTGGCTTCAGGAGTATTTTGATCTTGTCGGCTCCCAACGCTCGGGGTCGGACAGCTTTAACTGCCTCTGTTTGAAAAACACGCAGCCACCCCCTCATCAAAGCACAAAGTGCCAACGTGGGAAAATAGCGGGCTTCATCCCAGCCCAGGATAAAGAAGTCCACATCCCAAAATTGTAAAATTTACACTTGAAGGAAGGAAGTTTGCAAACCATCCGCTATCTGCGATCCAGAGCTGAAAGGGACTTCGAAGTAGGCAACGCGCCCCCCTTTCAGCTTTTATCCAGGGGAATTTAAGAAGGCCACGGGCCCCCCCGGCAGCCAAAGAACTTCAAGAAACCGAACCAACGATCCTGAATTGAGAGGGACCTCGAAGAAGGCAATAAGCCCCCCTCTCTATTTGAACCAAGGGAATTAAGACGGCAGAAGCCCCCCTAGCTGCAAATTTTACATACGGTGGTCCATGAGCGAGGAAAGCTCCCACCAAGAAATACCGCCGGAAATCCATCTTCCATCAACTCCTCAACAATCTTCTTCGCCGGGCGACGCACAGGAAGATCCGTCCCGGTACGAAGGAGGCAACGTGGGAGCAACATCCGCAACAGAGGGTGCTAATCAAACACCCCCAACAAATTCAACAAAAAAAGGGGTAACACTCAGGAGTGGGACAATCCTTACAGGTCCCCAACAAGTAAGACCTTCTACTTTAAATTTAGAAAGTTATTTAAAATATCTAGAGGGGAAAGTGCGAGACTCCTCCGAACTTTCTGTTATACAGTGCGATTCTATCGATAAACAACTCAAAAAGTCCCGTGAACGGCGGCTTGAGCAAATCGCGCAATTCAAAGAAAGTACGGAAAAATTTAAAGAAAGCTTAAAGCAGTTTGGAGAACTCTCGCACTCTCTCGAAACAGAAATTACAAATAATAGTGTAGAATTAAGAGAAGGTGCCATTGAGGACAGTGTCAGTGATTCTACCGTGGGTGAAATCCTATTGAATTGGCTGGGCGACTCCCTTTTGGAAACCAGCATAGAAAAAACTAGCTCCCCAAAGGTGCCAAACTTTAGCTTCAGAATCCCCAATATAAACATGGCAGATTACGCGAAAATCGCCAAGCTAACTGCCCAGCTCGTCCCCCTAATCTCGGGAGAGCAGCACCCAAAATTGAGCCTTGAGCTCCAAACGTTCCTAGGATGCTGCAGGCAGGTAATCCAGTGCATTTCGGTGGATAAACTAACAGCATTTTTACAAATCTTCCCCACCAGACTTCGAGGCGAAGCTTATCAGCTTTTTGCCTCAAATATGCCCACTGCTTTCAAAGAAGTAGAAGAACGGCTAAATCGCACATACCTGCCTAGAGAAACTTACCAGGAACTGGTAAATAAATTAATCACTACAAGGCAGTATCCCTTAGAAACCTCACAGCCTTCACGGCACGAGTAAAACAAATGCTGGCACTCTGCAATGAAGCAGCAGAATCCAAATACGGAGCCACAGCAGCACCAGCTGTTAAAACCCAGTTAGAAGATTTCGCGAAAAACGCACTAAAAACAGGAGTCAATAACCCCTATATGTGCCAATATCTTCTGACCATGACCGACGGCACTGTAGATGATTTAATACAAAGAGCACTTGACATGGAACGTCTCCAGCAAAGTGCTCTATTCCTGCAACCTTCAGGGCAATTTCAGCCAAATGTGATGCAAAACCCGATACCCCATTCAATAAGTGCAACAACACCAAATAACACACATTTTAACCAACTTAGTACATCAGCTAATCACAGCGTATTTACTCCCGGCATAATGCCATTCGCTCAAGTACCTCAGACCCTGCCAAACCCAAGCAGTCACATACCAACGTCACAGTTCACACAGGCAGGCACAGCATATATTAAACAGGAACCAAGATCGCCAAATAAAAATTATAATGTAAATAATAAAAATACCTATTTAAATAAAATCAGTTGTAGTTTTTGTAACTTAAGAGGCCATACATATGCTGATTGCCTCAAAAGGAAAAATAGGCCTTATTGTGTGAACTGCATAACTGTATAACCATGACGTGCGTGACTGCAGAAGAAACAACAATAGTTTCCAGAGACCACACAATAATAGTGGACCACCAAATCAACGTCCTAGAGAGTCGCAAAACCCCAATAACAACTCAAGAGTCTATAACGTGCGTAAAAAGTGCGAGTTTTGTGGTCGTTCTGGGCATGCAGTAAATAACTGTCAACAAAAACGTAAATGGGAAGCCCGGAGTCAGGGAAACGACGTACAGTCTACCCAAAACTCCCCGGCTCGACTATAAATCTCCCATCTAATAAATTAGGGTCTCCTCAGCAGCCCGATTCCAGTGTCGCTACAGTAAAACTTCCTTTAGACATAGGCCTGAACGGCCAAACTAAACTAGTAGTAGACACAGGCGCTGAGGTAAGTATAATAAAGAAAAGGTCATTAAAAGACCTCAAAGAAATTAACCACAATGAGGCATGTACACTTCGGACCCCATTTGGTACCGGAAAGACGCTGAGAAATTGCCAGGGAAACTTCGTTTTCAAAAACAAAATTCCCTGCAAGTTTCAAGTCGTAAAGAACTTGCCTGGCCTTTCCGATGATGGACTTCTAGGAAATGATTTCCTAGCAAAAAACTGTAACGTTGAGGGTCCTAATAAGGCACTAAGGTTTCCTCGCACGGAAACTAATCCAGACGAATTTGCTTTGCCATTAGAGTTTGAAACGGAGAAGCTACATTCTGAAAAAGCAGTCGAAGTAAGAACACTTGCAGAAGAGGTAGAGTCTAAACAGGCTGAACTATCCACCTGCAGTGTCTTCAAGGCTTCTCAAACGAGAAAAGCTGGCTGCCAAGCTCCAAAAGGGCCCAAGGAATGTGAAAAAAGCTGTCTGGGCGAGCAAGAGACCGATGAAGGCAGGCAGCAATTGGTTACCTTAAAGGAACCAATCTGCATACCTGCGCGCTCTCAAATTGCGGCCCCAGTGCCGTTTCAAACTCAAGAAGATATGCTCTGTTTATCCCAAGAGATAAGCGATGGAGTCTTCTTGGCAAACAGTTTGCTGTCATCTGGAGAAGAATTAGTGCTGGTTAGTATTCTCAACGCTAACAGTCATCAAGTAGTCATACATAGCTTAAAGTTACAGCTATATCCAATAACCGACTACACCATAGTCCCATTAACGCACTCAAAAGATCACAAAAGAACACACATTCCACTACCAAATATGGAGGCAATATCAAACAACACAAGAGACGGAACCGAGTGTCTAAAGCCTGCCAAAAAGGTGCATATAGCTCTTCCGTCCAAAATCCCGAGGCATAAATCACTGTTAAACAAACAACGGCCATACAAGAACGGTAGCGAGTCGCTAAAGCCTATACTAAAGGTGCATATTACTCCACCGTCTTCTAGCATAAAAAATCCTACATGGCCAAAAAATACTAGCATCGGCGCGCATGAGTATTCCACACAACCTAAGGCAAAGACCGCACAGGTGTATCAAACT
This sequence comes from Dioctria rufipes, assembly GCA_963924295.1. Classification (NCBI taxonomy): domain Eukaryota; kingdom Metazoa; phylum Arthropoda; class Insecta; order Diptera; family Asilidae; genus Dioctria; species Dioctria rufipes. Next base: position 120,279,265 of record OZ002744.1, read on the forward strand.
CAGCCGTCGGCGAAGCAGGAAGCAAGTACCCTGCTACATTCTAAATACAACAAAATAAAGCCTCATAAGGAATTCATTAAATCCAATCCAATTTCAGGACACAAATTTACAAGGAATAGGAAGTCAAACCAAGGTTCAGCCGACAAGACGGCGATATTACAACATATACGATATCTATACCCGGATAATGAGACTCCGGACGATCCAAAACAATACCCGCGTATTTCTAGGCTAGAGCAAGAACTCAGCCTAGACCCTAATTTAACCGCGGAAGAAAAAATTTCGATATCGGAACTCCGCGAAGAGTATAACGATATCTTCTTCCCCAAAGGTGACAAACTCACCTATACAAATGCGATAACGCATAATATTCCGTTGGTGCAGGATCAAGCACTAATCAATCAAAAAATGTACCGCTTACCTGAAACACAGCGGAAAGTCATTAACGAGCAGTTAAAAGAAATGCTAGACAGCGGGATAGTCCAGTCTAGTAAAAGCCCTTGGAATTCACCTCTACTAGTTGTCCCCAAGAAAGCGGGACCTGACGGGGAAAAAAGGTGGCGCGTCGTTGTCGATTTTCGTAAATTAAACGAAAAGACAATTGGAGATGCATTCCCGCTACCCCGAATCGAGGATATTCTCGACCAACTAGGTCACGCAAGGTATTTCACCACACTCGATTTGGCCAACGGCTATCACCAAGTTCTTGTCGACAAAAAAGATCGACATAAAACTGCTTTCAGCACCAGTTATGGGCACCACGAGTTCAAGCGTATGCCATTCGGGCTCAAAGGAGCCCCCGCCACATTTCAACGCCTAATGAATTTCGTCTTAACAGGCTTACAAGGCCTCGAATGTTTTGTCTACCTAGATGACATTGTCATCTATGGAAAAAATTTAAATGACCACAACGAAAAGTTGAGGAAAGTCTTCAATAAGTTGAGAGAGAGCAACTTGAAACTGCAGCCAGAGAAGTGCCAGTTTCTACGAAGAGAAGTTGTTTACCTAGGACATAAATGTTCTAGCGAAGGAGCCCTACCAGACCCAAGTAAGACGGCTTGCGTCCAAACATTTCCTGTTCCAAAAACAGTAAGGCAAGTTCAGTCATTTTTAGGACTTGCCAATTACTACAGGAAATTCATTCCAGACTTCTCCAAAATTGTACGCCCAATTACGAATTTACTCCGAAAGGATGTAAAATTCACTTGGACAGAGACATGCCAAGAAGCATTTCAGAGCATAAAAAATGCTTTAATTTTCCCACCACTTTTGATTTATCCCGACTTCACAAAATCTTTTAATCTTACTACGGACGCAAGTAACGAGGCTCTAGGAGCTGTTCTTTCTCAAGGAGAAGTCGGAAAGGACCAGCCCATTGCCTATGCAAGCCGCACATTAAACAAAGCCGAAAGAAATTACTCTACTATAGAAAAAGAGTTATTGGCTATTGTCTGGGCTACCAAGAATTTCAGGTGCTATCTTCAAGGCCGGAAATTCACGGTCTATACGGACCATAAACCTCTCAAAGGTGTCTTCAATGTGAAAGACCCTACTTCCCGTTTGGTGAGATTTCACCACAAATTATCTGAATTCGATTACAACATCGAATGTAAACCAGGGAAGTACAACACTAATGCAGATGCACTACGTCGCATCCCTCAAGCATTAAAGGAAGACACTTTAGGCAATACCTTAACGGTAAAAGCCCTAGTCCACCACACGATGGACTCAGATGTGGAGGAAGACGATTCCACAAATAATAAAAAGAAAAAGAAATCCGCTCATTGTTTCGTCGTGACTCGAGCTCAGAAGCAAAGGCTCAAGAGACATTAGATAGCTCCAGTGTGGAGACAGAAGAGCACACGAATGCGGACCAAAACGAAATTCAAATTACGGAGGCGGAAAAACTAAACCCAGCATCGCTTGAGCAAAAAGTAAGTACTGGCAAGACACCCGAAGTTATCACGAGCCCTACGGAAATCCGAACAATCTTAAAAGATTATCACGATTCTCCATTTGGTGGCCATCAAGGTGTCATAAAAACTTACAAACGAATAAGACGCAAGTATTGGTGGAGACACATGCTTAGCGACATCAAGAAATATATTAAAAAATGCCCAAAGTGCCAGACGATGAAAGCTTCTCCACAATAGAAAATGCCAATGGTTTTCACGGACATCGCAGATCAACCGTTCGACAAAGTTTACCTCGATATTGTAGGTCCATTAGAAGAGACTACATCAGGTAACAAATATATCTTGACCTTCCAAGATAAATCGTTACGCGCTATCGCATACCCAAAAGAATACTCACCGATCAGGGAACAAATTTTCTGAGTGAATTATTCAAAAGAGTATGTAAGCTTCTAAAGGTAAAGAAGTTACAGACTTCAGCATACCACCCACAGTCTAATGGAGCACTAGAGCGTGCTCATAGACCCCTAATAGAATACCTGCGAACAATCGTAGATGAAAATCCCAAAACATGGGACCAATACCTACGAACCGCTGCATTCGTGTATAACAATAGTATACACGAGGGTACTAAACTTACCCCAATGGACTGCCTATACGGCATCACAGTGGATGTCCCATCAAATTTAAAACGGGATCCCGAACCCGTTTACAATCATGAGAGCTATTATCATATACTGAAGTATAAGCTCCGAAAATCATATACCACGGCAAGAAAGAACTTATTGGCAAGTAAACAGCGCTCAAAGGGGTACTACGATAAGACAGTACGGTCCCTAACTTTCCATGTAGGAGACAAGGTCCTCATCAAGAATGAAAGCAGAAAACATAAACTTTCTCAAATATGGGTAGGACCTTATCAGGTAATCGCAATACCAAGTGTTGTGAATACTACCATCAAAATTGGTAAACGTATCGTAACGGTACATAATAATCGTTTAAAACCATATTTTGAGTAAGATCATGTTGAACAAAAATGAACCAGGTTGAATTGAAATTCCTACTACAGTGTCCATTAATGCTCATTTCAATACCTCCCCATAAACATTTGCGGTGGAGTCACTCCACGGCTCAGTTTAAAACGGCACAACGTACGTATAAATATGCTTAAAGGATTGTTTTCTTCTTCTGAATTGTCCACAGAAATGGCGCTAAAATTCATCGTAGTTGTCCTCCTCATCCAGTACACAACTGGAGCAATCGCTGACAAACCTTATGTAATAACCCAGCTAAATGGCTCGGGTATATTTTTCGAGGACCTAGGAAATCTCATGGTATATCATGACACCTGGAATGTCCTCACCAAAATAGATTTGGATGAATTAGATGGCCAGATAAAGCTAGCAGAATATGCAGAGCACTTAGTGCATAAACTCTGCATAAATATAACAAACCCAGAAGACCTGTGTAACGAACTACACATACACGCTATAATAGACAGCGTACGAAAGCGCACGGAAATTATAAGGGAACTAGTACCAGGAAAACGCAAGGTCAGATCGCTATTTGATGGAATAGGCAATGCCATGCACTATTTGTTTGGCACTATGGACAGCAATAACGAAAAAGAAATTTACAGCAGGTTAGAAGAACTTGAATCGAATACACAAGCCCTAGCCGAGCTAGAGAAACAACAAATCAGTGTTGTTAAAACAACCTTGGAAAAGATTTAAAAACCGCTGGCCATGTTAATAGACAGACAACAAAAAATAGCACACCAGATAAACGATCTCCACCATGTGGCCGATGATTTAACTAAAAGGCAGCTAAGACAAGAGATTATATCAAGCTTATTGCTCCAAATCATCGAAGTTGAATATCGACAACAAGCCCTTCTGGATATAATAATGGCTAGTAGGACCAATCATATTCATCCACTCCTAATGTCTCCTAAAAATCTACTGGAGATATATCGCAAAACAACTTCGTATTGCCCTAACGATCAGAATTGTTTAGCCATCCTCTACCAAACAGCTGGAGCCCAATCACTCCTTATGCGGAACAAATTGGTGGTGAGAATTACTCTCCCAATTTTTAATCTGCCAAAAATGAGGCTACAACAGATTCAATGCTATCCCGTACCAAAGTCAGCAAATTATTCATTACTTCCAGACCCTGGTTATTCATACATAGCCAATAGCGCTAAAACCCAGGAATTTCTCCTATTAAAAGGCGAAGACATGAACAACTTTAAGAAAATAACAAGTAATTTGGAAGAAAACACGTATGTAGGCCGACTAAATACGCCCATAATAAAGGCAGCAACATCAAATGAATGTGCCATTAAATTACTATATAATCCTTTAAATGACGTGCCCAAATGCAGGACCAGAGTACAAGCTCCCCAAAAGGACATGTTGATTAAACTAAACAAGCCAAATACGTGGCTATTTTCATTCATCACCTCAACGGTGCTACACGTCACATGTCCAGATCACTTTGTGATCTCGAAACTGGAAGGACAAGGGATATAAGAGATAACGCAACTATGTCAAGTTCAAATAGGTGACAAAGTGCTTAAATACGAAGGTCAGAGTAAATTTCCACTAAAAATTATCCAGCCGAATCAATTTCCTGAGCTCAACCACTTTCTACTCAAAGTAAACCTGACTGAAATTTTACAAGGAACTCAAAACCACAGTCTAGGGAAAATCGAAATCTTAACAGGAGACGATGTCCATAAATCAATTTATACCGACACCCATTCGCTGGAAGAAATCCAAAACAAAATTATTAAATACCAGGAAAAGGTATCGAGTAGAAACGCCCATATCCTGTCCACAACTTCTCTATCATTCACGAGCCTACTAGTTCTGGCCATAATGATTATTGTGGCAGTAAAATATCTACATCCTGTTGTCATCAAGATGAGACAACAGAGAAATCCATCACAAGGTAACCCCGAAATTTCATCAGAGGGAATTCCTTTAGAAGAACGAGCTCCTGCTCCCCAACCCAGTCTAAGGCGAACTAGGAGCCTCGCTAAAACCAAATCGGTTCAAATAATTTAAAAATGCGACACGGATACTGTCAACATGGCTCAACAAATTAATTTAAACAAGGTCGTTCTAACATAGAACAACAATGAAAAAAGCAGTCCTGGTAAAGCGTCCAAAGACAATCTAGGTATATACATATATATCAACCTATGTATATTTAACGACTCAACAAAAATAAAACAATGTATACATAGATATAGTGTAATTAATTATAGTGCAAAATAATAAAACGTATATACATTAGAAAAAATAAAAATATCTATGAAAACATAGAATTAAGAAAGCGTAAATAAAATCACAGAATAACGCAGAATGCGTTAGAACTAATGCTACATAAGAATAAAATAGGAAGAAAGAATTTCAATTAGAAATTAAACATGTAAAAAAAAAAAAACAAAAAAACACTAATAAACTTAGAAAGAAAGGCATAAAATAAATAAACTAAAGCTAGAAAATAACAATAACGATAGAAATATAAATGAATCAAAATAGAATGCCCTAGAATTAAATATAAATGTAACACTAGAAAAGATAAAATAACAAAAAACTATAAAACGGTTGCATTGGTAGTAAATAAAAAACTAGAAAAATCAAGTGAAAAGTGACCGATGTAAGTTTAACAAGTTGAAAATCTAGGTGATAAGGAACAGACCAGTAAACAAAAGCTTTACCAGGCTACCACACGCAAAAAGCATTTTTTTTTTCTAAAATTAGAAATAATTATACATACAAAAACAAAATGTAAAGCCAAGCCGAACGAAAAAATAACATAAAATTACATAAGGCTACACAACAACAAAAAATGTCTTTTAACTAAACTTATAATTAGGGAATAAAATATTAAATAACAATTAATATTAAAACAACTAAATCTAACCCAGCCAATAAAATAAAATAAAATAGACACTAACACTAGGATAAAGAATACAATAGTCCTAAACTAGGGTATAATTAAAAGAAAACATTCTTGTAAACTCGACCGAAACCAAAACCGACCAAAACCCGAGCCGTCAAAATAGAAACCACAACAACCTCCCCTGAGAATTATTCCTCTTCAAAGAATAATTCTCTTTTTCTCAGGGGGAAGGATTGTTATGTACGCAAATTATACCTATCTAAAAAAGGAATAACGTAAAATTACAAATTAATAAAATCTGAAAAAGACAATAATTATTTAAAATATTTCATACATAAATTTTCATATAAGCTAATCATGCTTAAAAACATGGTTAGCTTATCTATTCAATCAGTGAAGAAAATTGCATCAGCAATTTTCTTCACATACCATTCGTTTTTACAAAATTTATTCCCACGACAAATTTTGCCTTCAGCTAAATTTGTCAGTAGAAATATTTAATTTAAAAAATATAAAACAAAAGACAAATCGTACCTTCAGTACGATTTGTCGTGAAAATTATAATATGTATGTACGAACGTACATACATATCACAAAAAAAAAGCTTTCGCGATAAGAAATGCGCGCCGCGAGATTACATTATATGTATACGCGCGCCGCAATTTCAATCGACGGGACGGTGGCTGATGTTTATAAAAACATCAAATTTCATTTTTTCAAGCCACCGTCCAACGAAAAATGTTCTGGACTTGTTTAATCAAGTCCAGAATAAATGAAAATTTTTCTCAGGGTAGAAATGCAACTATGCATTTTCTACCCTGACCGACGGCTCTTGATCGCGATGAAAGTGATCAAGAGCGCAGTCGGTTTTTAAAGTCGCAGTCGAATTTTAGCACAAAAAGGAGTGATGATTAAAATTTTTCTACGCGGCGGAGGCAGAAAAAATTGTGATTAGAAAAAGAGTAGGTTTTTAGACAAAAAAAAACGGCGGTTCGTACGAAAAGAAAAGAGATCGGAGTTGAATTTTTTCCAAAATCTTCTACGACCGGGGTGGTTAAGAAAAAACGGTGGTTTGCAGTCGAGTGTAAAAAGCTAGCGAAAAATAAATCCAGTGTTGTAACGAAAAATAAATCCAGTGTTGTAACGAAAAATAAATCCAGTGTTGTAAAAGGAAAACTGAATCAAGTTTGTAAGGAAAGATAAATCGAGTTTGTAAAAAAAAAAGGAATTAAAATAAATAAAAAGAAAATTCTTAGAAGAAAAGTGTTTTGGATTATAGCAGCCCGACACTAAGCGAAGGTACATAACAAAAATTGGCGCAGCCGGTAGGATAGAGGAAGCCTACTTTGAAAAACAAACAAAGTATAAGCGCTCGAAAACCCTCTATCCTGCGAATCAAGAAGGAGTTGAGGACGGGATCGAATACTGGGCAAGACACCCTACCCTTCGCCTGAAGTTGAGTCTGGCTTCAGGAGTATTTTGATCTTGTCGGCTCCCAACGCTCGGGGTCGGACAGCTTTAACTGCCTCTGTTTGAAAAATACGCAGCCACCCCCTCATCAAAGCACAAAGTGCCAACGTGGGAAAATAGCGGGCTTCATCCCAGCCCAGGATAAAGAAGTCCACATCCCAAAATTGTAAAATTTACACTTGAAGGAAGGAAGTTTGCAAACCATCCGCTATCTGCGATCCAGAGCTGAAAGGGACTTCGAAGTAGGCAACGCGCCCCCCTTTCAGCTTTTATCCAGGGGAATTTAAGAAGGCCACGGGCCCCCCCGGCAGCCAAAGAACTTCAAGAAACCGAACCAACGATCCTGAATTGAGAGGGACCTCGAAGAAGGCAATAAGCCCCCCTCTCTATTTGAACCAAGGGAATTAAGACGGCAGAAGCCCCCCTAGCTGCAAATTTTACATACGGTGGTCCATGAGCGAGGAAAGCTCCCACCAAGAAATACCGCCGGAAATCCATCTTCCATCAACTCCTCAACAATCTTCTTCGCCGGGCGACGCACAGGAAGATCCGTCCCGGTACGAAGGAGGCAACGTGGGAGCAACATCCGCAACAGAGGGTGCTAATCAAACACCCCCAACAAATTCAACAAAAAAAGGGGTAACACTCAGGAGTGGGACAATCCTTACAGGTCCCCAACAAGTAAGACCTTCTACTTTAAATTTAGAAAGTTATTTAAAATATCTAGAGGGGAAAGTGCGAGACTCCTCCGAACTTTCTGTTATACAGTGCGATTCTATCGATAAACAACTCAAAAAGTCCCGTGAACGGCGGCTTGAGCAAATCGCGCAATTCAAAGAAAGTACGGAAAAATTTAAAGAAAGCTTAAAGCAGTTTGGAGAACTCTCGCACTCTCTCGAAACAGAAATTACAAATAATAGTGTAGAATTAAGAGAAGGTGCCATTGAGGACAGTGTCAGTGATTCTACCGTGGGTGAAATCCTATTGAATTGGCTGGGCGACTCCCTTTTGGAAACCAGCATAGAAAAAACTAGCTCCCCAAAGGTGCCAAACTTTAGCTTCAGAATCCCCAATATAAACATGGCAGATTACGCGAAAATCGCCAAGCTAACTGCCCAGCTCGTCCCCCTAATCTCGGGAGAGCAGCACCCAAAATTGAGCCTTGAGCTCCAAACGTTCCTAGGATGCTGCAGGCAGGTAATCCAGTGCATTTCGGTGGATAAACTAACAGCATTTTTACAAATCTTCCCCACCAGACTTCGAGGCGAAGCTTATCAGCTTTTTGCCTCAAATATGCCCACTGCTTTCAAAGAAGTAGAAGAACGGCTAAATCGCACATACCTGCCTAGAGAAACTTACCAGGAACTGGTAAATAAATTAATCACTACAAGGCAGTATCCCTTAGAAACCTCACAGCCTTCACGGCACGAGTAAAACAAATGCTGGCACTCTGCAATGAAGCAGCAGAATCCAAATACGGAGCCACAGCAGCACCAGCTGTTAAAACCCAGTTAGAAGATTTCGCGAAAAACGCACTAAAAACAGGAGTCAATAACCCCTATATGTGCCAATATCTTCTGACCATGACCGACGGCACTGTAGATGATTTAATACAAAGAGCACTTGACATGGAACGTCTCCAGCAAAGTGCTCTATTCCTGCAACCTTCAGGGCAATTTCAGCCAAATGTGATGCAAAACCCGATACCCCATTCAATAAGTGCAACAACACCAAATAACACACATTTTAACCAACTTAGTACATCAGCTAATCACAGCGTATTTACTCCCGGCATAATGCCATTCGCTCAAGTACCTCAGACCCTGCCAAACCCAAGCAGTCACATACCAACGTCACAGTTCACACAGGCAGGCACAGCATATATTAAACAGGAACCAAGATCGCCAAATAAAAATTATAATGTAAATAATAAAAATACCTATTTAAATAAAATCAGTTGTAGTTTTTGTAACTTAAGAGGCCATACATATGCTGATTGCCTCAAAAGGAAAAATAGGCCTTATTGTGTGAACTGCATAACTGTATAACCATGACGTGCGTGACTGCAGAAGAAACAACAATAGTTTCCAGAGACCACACAATAATAGTGGACCACCAAATCAACGTCCTAGAGAGTCGCAAAACCCCAATAACAACTCAAGAGTCTATAACGTGCGTAAAAAGTGCGAGTTTTGTGGTCGTTCTGGGCATGCAGTAAATAACTGTCAACAAAAACGTAAATGGGAAGCCCGGAGTCAGGGAAACGACGTACAGTCTACCCAAAACTCCCCGGCTCGACTATAAATCTCCCATCTAATAAATTAGGGTCTCCTCAGCAGCCCGATTCCAGTGTCGCTACAGTAAAACTTCCTTTAGACATAGGCCTGAACGGCCAAACTAAACTAGTAGTAGACACAGGCGCTGAGGTAAGTATAATAAAGAAAAGGTCATTAAAAGACCTCAAAGAAATTAACCACAATGAGGCATGTACACTTCGGACCCCATTTGGTACCGGAAAGACGCTGAGAAATTGCCAGGGAAACTTCGTTTTCAAAAACAAAATTCCCTGCAAGTTTCAAGTCGTAAAGAACTTGCCTGGCCTTTCCGATGATGGACTTCTAGGAAATGATTTCCTAGCAAAAAACTGTAACGTTGAGGGTCCTAATAAGGCACTAAGGTTTCCTCGCACGGAAACTAATCCAGACGAATTTGCTTTGCCATTAGAGTTTGAAACGGAGAAGCTACATTCTGAAAAAGCAGTCGAAGTAAGAACACTTGCAGAAGAGGTAGAGTCTAAACAGGCTGAACTATCCACCTGCAGTGTCTTCAAGGCTTCTCAAACGAGAAAAGCTGGCTGCCAAGCTCCAAAAGGGCCCAAGGAATGTGAAAAAAGCTGTCTGGGCGAGCAAGAGACCGATGAAGGCAGGCAGCAATTGGTTACCTTAAAGGAACCAATCTGCATACCTGCGCGCTCTCAAATTGCGGCCCCAGTGCCGTTTCAAACTCAAGAAGATATGCTCTGTTTATCCCAAGAGATAAGCGATGGAGTCTTCTTGGCAAACAGTTTGCTGTCATCTGGAGAAGAATTAGTGCTGGTTAGTATTCTCAACGCTAACAGTCATCAAGTAGTCATACATAGCTTAAAGTTACAGCTATATCCAATAACCGACTACACCATAGTCCCATTAACGCACTCAAAAGATCACAAAAGAACACACATTCCACTACCAAATATGGAGGCAATATCAAACAACACAAGAGACGGAACCGAGTGTCTAAAGCCTGCCAAAAAGGTGCATATAGCTCTTCCGTCCAAAATCCCGAGGCATAAATCACTGTTAAACAAACAACGGCCATACAAGAACGGTAGCGAGTCGCTAAAGCCTATACTAAAGGTGCATATTACTCCACCGTCTTCTAGCATAAAAAATCCTACATGGCCAAAAAATACTAGCATCGGCGCGCATGAGTATTCCACACAACCTAAGGCAAAGACCGCACAGGTGTATCAAACTCAGCCGTCGGCGAAGCAGGAAGCAAGTACCCTGCTACATTCTAAATACAACAAAATAAAGCCTCATAAGGAATTCATTAAATCCAATCCAATTTCAGGACACAAATTTACAAGGAATAGGAAGTCAAACCAAGGTTCAGCCGACAAGACGGCGATATTACAACATATACGATATCTATACCCGGATAATGAGACTCCGGACGATCCAAAACAATACCCGCGTATTTCTAGGCTAGAGCAAGAACTCAGCCTAGACCCTAATTTAACCGCGGAAGAAAAAATTTCGATATCGGAACTCCGCGAAGAGTATAACGATATCTTCTTCCCCAAAGGTGACAAACTCACCTATACAAATGCGATAACGCATAATATTCCGTTGGTGCAGGATCAAGCACTAATCAATCAAAAAATGTACCGCTTACCTGAAACACAGCGGAAAGTCATTAACGAGCAGTTAAAAGAAATGCTAGACAGCGGGATAGTCCAGTCTAGTAAAAGCCCTTGGAATTCACCTCTACTAGTTGTCCCCAAGAAAGCGGGACCTGACGGGGAAAAAAGGTGGCGCGTCGTTGTCGATTTTCGTAAATTAAACGAAAAGACAATTGGAGATGCATTCCCGCTACCCCGAATCGAGGATATTCTCGACCAACTAGGTCACGCAAGGTATTTCACCACACTCGATTTGGCCAACGGCTATCACCAAGTTCTTGTCGACAAAAAAGATCGACATAAAACTGCTTTCAGCACCAGTTATGGGCACCACGAGTTCAAGCGTATGCCATTCGGGCTCAAAGGAGCCCCCGCCACATTTCAACGCCTAATGAATTTCGTCTTAACAGGCTTACAAGGCCTCGAATGTTTTGTCTACCTAGATGACATTGTCATCTATGGAAAAAATTTAAATGACCACAACGAAAAGTTGAGGAAAGTCTTCAATAAGTTGAGAGAGAGCAACTTGAAACTGCAGCCAGAGAAGTGCCAGTTTCTACGAAGAGAAGTTGTTTACCTAGGACATAAATGTTCTAGCGAAGGAGCCCTACCAGACCCAAGTAAGACGGCTTGCGTCCAAACATTTCCTGTTCCAAAAACAGTAAGGCAAGTTCAGTCATTTTTAGGACTTGCCAATTACTACAGGAAATTCATTCCAGACTTCTCCAAAATTGTACGCCCAATTACGAATTTACTCCGAAAGGATGTAAAATTCACTTGGACAGAGACATGCCAAGAAGCATTTCAGAGCATAAAAAATGCTTTAATTTTCCCACCACTTTTGATTTATCCCGACTTCACAAAATCTTTTAATCTTACTACGGACGCAAGTAACGAGGCTCTAGGAGCTGTTCTTTCTCAAGGAGAAGTCGGAAAGGACCAGCCCATTGCCTATGCAAGCCGCACATTAAACAAAGCCGAAAGAAATTACTCTACTATAGAAAAAGAGTTATTGGCTATTGTCTGGGCTACCAAGAATTTCAGGTGCTATCTTCAAGGCCGGAAATTCACGGTCTATACGGACCATAAACCTCTCAAAGGTGTCTTCAATGTGAAAGACCCTACTTCCCGTTTGGTGAGATTTCACCACAAATTATCTGAATTCGATTACAACATCGAATGTAAACCAGGGAAGTACAACACTAATGCAGATGCACTACGTCGCATCCCTCAAGCATTAAAGGAAGACACTTTAGGCAATACCTTAACGGTAAAAGCCCTAGTCCACCACACGATGGACTCAGATGTGGAGGAAGACGATTCCACAAATAATAAAAAGAAAAAGAAATCCGCTCATTGTTTCGTCGTGACTCGAGCTCAGAAGCAAAGGCTCAAGAGACATTAGATAGCTCCAGTGTGGAGACAGAAGAGCACACGAATGCGGACCAAAACGAAATTCAAATTACGGAGGCGGAAAAACTAAACCCAGCATCGCTTGAGCAAAAAGTAAGTACTGGCAAGACACCCGAAGTTATCACGAGCCCTACGGAAATCCGAACAATCTTAAAAGATTATCACGATTCTCCATTTGGTGGCCATCAAGGTGTCATAAAAACTTACAAACGAATAAGACGCAAGTATTGGTGGAGACACATGCTTAGCGACATCAAGAAATATATTAAAAAATGCCCAAAGTGCCAGACGATGAAAGCTTCTCCACAATAGAAAATGCCAATGGTTTTCACGGACATCGCAGATCAACCGTTCGACAAAGTTTACCTCGATATTGTAGGTCCATTAGAAGAGACTACATCAGGTAACAAATATATCTTGACCTTCCAAGATAAATCGTTACGCGCTATCGCATACCCAAAAGAATACTCACCGATCAGGGAACAAATTTTCTGAGTGAATTATTCAAAAGAGTATGTAAGCTTCTAAAGGTAAAGAAGTTACAGACTTCAGCATACCACCCACAGTCTAATGGAGCACTAGAGCGTGCTCATAGACCCCTAATAGAATACCTGCGAACAATCGTAGATGAAAATCCCAAAACATGGGACCAATACCTACGAACCGCTGCATTCGTGTATAACAATAGTATACACGAGGGTACTAAACTTACCCCAATGGACTGCCTATACGGCATCACAGTGGATGTCCCATCAAATTTAAAACGGGATCCCGAACCCGTTTACAATCATGAGAGCTATTATCATATACTGAAGTATAAGCTCCGAAAATCATATACCACGGCAAGAAAGAACTTATTGGCAAGTAAACAGCGCTCAAAGGGGTACTACGATAAGACAGTACGGTCCCTAACTTTCCATGTAGGAGACAAGGTCCTCATCAAGAATGAAAGCAGAAAACATAAACTTTCTCAAATATGGGTAGGACCTTATCAGGTAATCGCAATACCAAGTGTTGTGAATACTACCATCAAAATTGGTAAACGTATCGTAACGGTACATAATAATCGTTTAAAACCATATTTTGAGTAAGATCATGTTGAACAAAAATGAACCAGGTTGAATTGAAATTCCTACTACAGTGTCCATTAATGCTCATTTCAATACCTCCCCATAAACATTTGCGGTGGAGTCACTCCACGGCTCAGTTTAAAACGGCACAACGTACGTATAAATATGCTTAAAGGATTGTTTTCTTCTTCTGAATTGTCCACAGAAATGGCGCTAAAATTCATCGTAGTTGTCCTCCTCATCCAGTACACAACTGGAGCAATCGCTGACAAACCTTATGTAATAACCCAGCTAAATGGCTCGGGTATATTTTTCGAGGACCTAGGAAATCTCATGGTATATCATGACACCTGGAATGTCCTCACCAAAATAGATTTGGATGAATTAGATGGCCAGATAAAGCTAGCAGAATATGCAGAGCACTTAGTGCATAAACTCTGCATAAATATAACAAACCCAGAAGACCTGTGTAACGTGCAGCAACTACACATACACGCTATAATAGACAGCGTACGAAAGCGCACGGAAATTATAAGGGAACTAGTACCAGGAAAACGCAAGGTCAGATCGCTATTTGATGGAATAGGCAATGCCATGCACTATTTGTTTGGCACTATGGACAGCAATAACGAAAAAGAAATTTACAGCAGGTTAGAAGAACTTGAATCGAATACACAAGCCCTAGCCGAGCTAGAGAAACAACAAATCAGTGTTGTTAAAACAACCTTGGAAAAGATTTAAAAACCGCTGGCCATGTTAATAGACAGACAACAAAAAATAGCACACCAGATAAACGATCTCCACCATGTGGCCGATGATTTAACTAAAAGGCAGCTAAGACAAGAGATTATATCAAGCTTATTGCTCCAAATCATCGAAGTTGAATATCGACAACAAGCCCTTCTGGATATAATAATGGCTAGTAGGACCAATCATATTCATCCACTCCTAATGTCTCCTAAAAATCTACTGGAGATATATCGCAAAACAACTTCGTATTGCCCTAACGATCAGAATTGTTTAGCCATCCTCTACCAAACAGCTGGAGCCCAATCACTCCTTATGCGGAACAAATTGGTGGTGAGAATTACTCTCCCAATTTTTAATCTGCCAAAAATGAGGCTACAACAGATTCAATGCTATCCCGTACCAAAGTCAGCAAATTATTCATTACTTCCAGACCCTGGTTATTCATACATAGCCAATAGCGCTAAAACCCAGGAATTTCTCCTATTAAAAGGCGAAGACATGAACAACTTTAAGAAAATAACAAGTAATTTGGAAGAAAACACGTATGTAGGCCGACTAAATACGCCCATAATAAAGGCAGCAACATCAAATGAATGTGCCATTAAATTACTATATAATCCTTTAAATGACGTGCCCAAATGCAGGACCAGAGTACAAGCTCCCCAAAAGGACATGTTGATTAAACTAAACAAGCCAAATACGTGGCTATTTTCATTCATCACCTCAACGGTGCTACACGTCACATGTCCAGATCACTTTGTGATCTCGAAACTGGAAGGACAAGGGATATAAGAGATAACGCAACTATGTCAAGTTCAAATAGGTGACAAAGTGCTTAAATACGAAGGTCAGAGTAAATTTCCACTAAAAATTATCCAGCCGAATCAATTTCCTGAGCTCAACCACTTTCTACTCAAAGTAAACCTGACTGAAATTTTACAAGGAACTCAAAACCACAGTCTAGGGAAAATCGAAATCTTAACAGGAGACGATGTCCATAAATCAATTTATACCGACACCCATTCGCTGGAAGAAATCCAAAACAAAATTATTAAATACCAGGAAAAGGTATCGAGTAGAAACGCCCATATCCTGTCCACAACTTCTCTATCATTCACGAGCCTACTAGTTCTGGCCATAATGATTATTGTGGCAGTAAAATATCTACATCCTGTTGTCATCAAGATGAGACAACAGAGAAATCCATCACAAGGTAACCCCGAAATTTCATCAGAGGGAATTCCTTTAGAAGAACGAGCTCCTGCTCCCCAACCCAGTCTAAGGCGAACTAGGAGCCTCGCTAAAACCAAATCGGTTCAAATAATTTAAAAATGCGACACGGATACTGTCAACATGGCTCAACAAATTAATTTAAACAAGGTCGTTCTAACATAGAACAACAATGAAAAAAGCAGTCCTGGTAAAGCGTCCAAAGACAATCTAGGTATATACATATATATCAACCTATGTATATTTAACGACTCAACAAAAATAAAACAATGTATACATAGATATAGTGTAATTAATTATAGTGCAAAATAATAAAACGTATATACATTAGAAAAAATAAAAATATCTATGAAAACATAGAATTAAGAAAGCGTAAATAAAATCACAGAATAACGCAGAATGCGTTAGAACTAATGCTACATAAGAATAAAATAGGAAGAAAGAATTTCAATTAGAAATTAAATATGTAAAAAAAAAAAAAACAAAAAAACACTAATAAACTTAGAAAGAAAGGCATAAAATAAATAAACTAAAGCTAGAAAATAACAATAACGATAGAAATATAAATGAATCAAAATAGAATGCCCTAGAATTAAATATAAATGTAACACTAGAAAAGATAAAATAACAAAAAACTATAAAACGGTTGCATTGGTAGTAAATAAAAAACTAGAAAAATCAAGTGAAAAGTGACCGATGTAAGTTTAACAAGTTGAAAATCTAGGTGATAAGGAACAGACCAGTAAACAAAAGCTTTACCAGGCTACCACACGCAAAAAGCATTTTTTTTTTCTAAAATTAGAAATAATTATACATACAAAAACAAAATGTAAAGCCAAGCCGAACGAAAAAATAACATAAAATTACATAAGGCTACACAACAACAAAAAATGTCTTTTAACTAAACTTATAATTAGGGAATAAAATATTAAATAACAATTAATATTAAAACAACTAAATCTAACCCAGCCAATAAAATAAAATAAAATAGACACTAACACTAGGATAAAGAATACAATAGTCCTAAACTAGGGTATAATTAAAAGAAAACATTCTTGTAAACTCGACCGAAACCAAAACCGACCAAAACCCGAGCCGTCAAAATAGAAACCACAACAACCTCCCCTGAGAATTATTCCTCTTCAAAGAATAATTCTCTTTTTCTCAGGGGGAAGGATTGTTATGTACGCAAATTATACCTATCTAAAAAAGGAATAACGTAAAATTACAAATTAATAAAATCTGAAAAAGACAATAATTATTTAAAATATTTCATACATAAATTTTCATATAAGCTAATCATGCTTAAAAACATGGTTAGCTTATCTATTCAATCAGTGAAGAAAATTGCATCAGCAATTTTCTTCACATACCATTCGTTTTTACAAAATTTATTCCCACGACCAATTTTGCCTTCAGCAAAATTTGTCAGTAGGAATATTTAATTTAAAAAATATAAAACAAAAGACAAATCGTACCTTCAGTACGATTTGTCGTGAAAATTATAATATGTATGTACGAACGTACATACATATCACAAAAAAAAGCCTTCGCGATAAGAAATGCGCGCCGCGAGATTACATTATATGTATACGCGCGCCGCAATTTCAATCGACGGGACGGTGGCTGATGTTTATAAAAACATCAAATTTCATTTTTTCAAGCCACCGTCCAACGAAAAATGTTCTCGACTTATTTAATCAAGTCCAGAATAAATGAAAATTTTTCTCAGGGTAGAAATGCAACTATGCATTTTCTACCCTGACCGACGGCTCTTGATCGCGATGAAAGTGATCAAGAGCGCAGTCGGTTTTTAAAGTCGCAGTCGAATTTTAGCACAAAAAGGAGTGATGATTAAAATTTTTCTACGAGGCGGAGGCAGAAAAAATTGTGATTAGAAAAAGAGTAGGTTTTTAGACAAAAAAAAAAAAAAACGGCGGTTCGTACGAAAAGAAAAGAGATCGGAGTTGAATTTTGTCCAAAATCTTCTACGACCGGGGTGGTTAAGAAAAAACGGTGGTTTGCAGTCGAGTGTAAAAAGGTAGCGAAAAATAAATCCAGTGTTGTAACGAAAAATAAATCCAGTGTTGTAACGAAAAATAAATCCAGTGTTTATGATTCTCAGTATTTACCTGTCAAGTGGCTGCAAACATTTTTTCACATATATGGTACCAAGTATTTTCTATATGTGAACACCGTTCCTCTTTAGTCAGGGGTTGCATTTGCCTGATGTTCAGCTTTTCCTGTACAGCTATGGATGACATTTTTTGCAATTCTAATGCAAACCATTGCTGGCAATTCTTTCCTCGATATGCTCTCTAATATGAGAGCTTAGCATCGTGATTGCAATGGAAATAGAATCCTATGCTGTGAACTTCATGTTCCTGGGTTCGCTGTGATGTATTTTGATCATTTCCCTGAATCGGCTTCAATATTGACTCAAGATCGGCATACACATAAAACGGGACTGGATTCTTATGGTTATAATTCTTATATTCCAACCATTTCTTTTCCTCTGAGGGAAACATAATCCTACAATCGTTTTGTTTCTGACATTCAGGAGTGTGTGATGCTAATTCTTCTGCAGAGTAAAAGTAGAACAAACGTCTGTCGCATATATGCCTTTTAGCATAATTTTTCGAAGTTTGTTTCGATATGAGTCGGGAAAGATCTTTAATCCAACAGAAATGATATTTGTCGGCATAATCATCATCATCCATATGATCATCAGGCTGGTTATAGTCATCCTGCAGCATTAAGAGGTTTACATGTCGCTCCATTCTGTGTTTCGTAAGTCTAACTAGAACTGTGGTGAGGAAATGCTCTTTCTCCAGGATGAACACATCTATTGATAAATTGTTCTGGTCTTCAAATTGGGTAATTTGCTTAAGTCTCATGGGAAATTTTATCCCAGTTAAATTAAGTATAGTTGAATAATGTGGATATGATGAGGTCTTATTGGTGTTAACATTTGCAGGATTTAGCGCTGATGTTATTGACCACGCGAAGCATGCTTCATCATAGTTGTTCACATTAATGCAAGCTTTCTTTAAAGCAATCTCCTTCGGCAGAGGTATATACGAAGATCTTCGGAGCTGTTCAAACTTGTTGATGTGTACTGCTAGATGTATTATGGAGTGCAGTGCCCAGCCACTGTCTTTTTCCTGGAATTCTTCCAGCTGAGTGTTTATTGGATCCAAAATGTTTGATTTAAACCACTCCTCTAAATTATCATCTGCACTAATTGCAGCAGTTCTCGCTTGGAAATATTTAATGTCTTTTATAATTTCACTGTCAGCACTTTGTTTAATAAATTCGCCGCAATACGTTGTAGAAACTTTAATATTAAAATAACGTTTTAGAGTGTTCTTAATGAGGCGCATAAATAATTTGGCAGCGTCTTGCATAAATAGCTTCTTAACGATATGCTTTAAATTTGCAATAACACCTTGTCGAATTCTATCTGCGAACGCTGTCTTTATTTCCTCCCACTTTACAAAATCACTTCTTTTTACGCGAGTAATTCCTCCACCTCGACGGGGAGTTCTCAATAGTGCTCTTAGTGCTTTAATTTGCTCAAGACAGCTCTCGAAATGTCGTTTCCTAGCACTCTTATTGCAATTCCGAAATGCAACTTGAAATTTATGCATATTTCTATTTAACTTTTGAACAATATAGTCGTTATTCACTGAATTTTTTAAACACTCCATCACATCTTTTCGCAAATTTTCAATTATTGAAAAACTTTTATTTACTAACATCGAAGACATATTTAATTTTTTTTATATGTTTTTAAACTATCACTGAGGCTCACTAAAACTGACTGATGCTCCCCAAGAGTTAGCTTGGGCTTTTATAGCAACAGTTTGTGAACATAAATGATCCTGCTGTTGGAATAATCATTTCACATGATGAATTCCATCGAATTTGCTTACAGGCTGAGATGATATCGAATAAACAATAAAACTCAATTCTTGGAACAGTAAAACAAAATTTTTTGGCTGCCTACAGTAAGTATGGTATCAAATTACATGAAAAGAATAAATGTGCTGATATTGCTTAAATTTGTTTACAGAGGTGTGCATGACTCATTCAGCTAAAATGCGAACTTTTTAAACAGGAAGCTTACACAGGTGTGTATGAACCATTCAGCTTAAATGCGAATTTGTTTACAGCGGCGATATCAAATTACATCATAAATAGGGGAAGCATGCCTAATGTTTAGTAAACATTTAATATTTGATGCACAGAACCACACTGCCCAGAACACCTACAGAAAGTCATCCGGAAATTTTGATATCTACAAATTCCTCACTAAGAAATATTCAAGTAAGAAAACAGCAAATGTAAGGCGATATTATGCTGATATCTACAACTGCCCAGGGTAACTTAAATTATTAGTAATATTGAACGGCAAGATCGCTAATATCTCGAAAACCACAGTCCGTAGAGGTTTTCTGATGAAAATTTTGTCCCCCGACAGCACCAATATCCTATCCACTGGCACCTCCTAGAATCTATTAGTATGAAAAAGAATAACATAGGGTTATCTTGAATTATTACTAATATTAACTATATCTAAAAATGTAAAATCGCTAATATATCGAGAACCATAGCCCGTAGAGGATTTCTGATGAAAATTTTGTCCCCCAACAGTACCAATACCTTATCCACTGGCACTTCCTAGAATCTATTGGTAAGAAAAAGAATAGAATAGGGTTAACTTGAATTATTACTAATATTAACTATATCTAAAAAGGTAAAATCGCTAATATCTCGAGAACCGTAGCCCGTAGAGGATTTCTGATGAAAATTTTGTCCCCCAACAGTCCCAATACCCTATCCACTGGCAACTTCTAGAAGCTATTGGTATGAAAAAGAATAGCATAGGGTTAACTTGAACTATTACTAATATTAGCTATATCTAAAAAGGTAAAATCGCTAATATCTCGAGAACCATAACCCGTAGAAGATTTCTGATGAAAATTTTGTCCCCCAACAGTACCAATACCCTATCCACTGGCACCAGCTAGAATCTATTGGTATGAAAAAGAATAGCATTGCGTTAACTTTAATTATTACTAATATTAACTAAATCTAAAAAGGCAAAATTGCTAATATCTCGAGAACCATAGCCCGTAGAGGATTTCTGATGAAAATTTTGTCCCCCAACAGTACCAATACCTTATCCACTGGCACTTCCTAGAATCTATTGGTATGAAAAAGAATAGAATAGGGTTAACTTGAATTATTACTAATATTAACTATATCTAAAAAGGTAAAATCGCTAATATCTCGAGAACCGTAGCCCGTAGAGGATTTCTGATGGAAATTTTGTCCCCCAACTGTACCAATATCTTATCCACTGGCACTTCCTAGAATCTATTGGTATGAAAAAGAATAGAATAGGGTTAACTTGAATTATTACTAATATTAACTATATCTAAAAAGGTAAAATCTCTAATACGTCGAGAACCATAGCGCGTAGAAGATTTCTGATGAAAATTTTGTCCCCCAACAGTACCAATACCCTATCCGCTGGCACCTCCTAGAATCTATTGGTATGCAAATGAATAGCATAGCGTTAACTTTAATTATTAGTAATATTAGTTCAAAACCAAAAGCCCATATTTAGGTGCAGCACTTGAAAACAGCAAAATCATAATAAAAAAGCACACATTTAGGCGCAGCACACCATGGGCAAAAAAAAATAAAACTTGAATTATTGCTACAAAGTTAATGTCATCTCCTGGTCAGCCAGACGGTAGGAAGGGAATCCTCCAGGAATGCCCTGTCACGTATACCACTAGACGGAATCCCCCTCAGTGGCCCAGAACCTCGGTCCAGAGCCATCAAAATAGTGGATTCTACCTTGCACTTTTTGTATGGGAAAAGTGATCCAGAATGAACATAGCGTAACTACTAAGATTCAAGTCCTGATGTTGTACAGAGATACGGATTTCATTGCTGTTTTTAAATGATGTTAGAAATGATGAATAGGTGTGATGTTCAAATTTAGTAACACTGTTATCAAAGCAAGCGTCTGGTGCAATATCTAATATTCCTGTATTCATTGTTTCAGCGTCAGGTCTATCGATTTTAAATATGCTATATTTGCAGGTGTTAATGTAGGTCTTGACCGCTTCAAGGTTGTCTGCTGACTAATGATCTTGTCTGCTCCGAACTCGTATTTATCATTATTGTATATCAACATGCTGGGAATTCAAAATTAACCTGATGGTTATAGTCTCTCCTCTGAAATTGTTTAAGTCACCATCTTGGTCAGGGAGCTTCAATGTTAGAGAAGTTACACGTTTGGTGTTCACAGGCACATAGATTACATTTTTGGGAACCTGTACTATTTTACACCCAGGCTCCACGTTCGGTGAAAACTCGTGGAGAGTATGTACTTGTGTGTTGTTGAAGAATGATCCTGATATAATATTACATTCGATGCGTATAGTATTTACTTTAATTATGTTGACTGGCAACGCTGATGTATGCACTATATTAGCAGATAAGTTCCTTTTACTGAATCAAAGCAGGGGAGCTATGGATCTCTGTTTTTCAAAATGTGTTTCTTCAGTTGCCTTAACTTCACTCATCAATGTATTATTTTTAGCTTTTATCGCAACTTTTATCCTTTTCCCCTCTTTATCCAAGTACCCTTGCACATATTTTGCTATATCATCTATCTCATAGGATCCAACAGGTATCTCAACAACCTCATTCCCTACATGAACCAGATTATTGCTCACATCAATATTTGGTATAGAGTTGAATTTTTGAAAATCAGTTAATCCATAAACATAATCCGTTGCTAGCTCCAGCGGAGGAAAGTACTCAGCAGTGAGTAGAGATGAATTTCCCGTGAGAGTAAGTGTTAATGACATGATGGTTGATAATGAACTGCCAAAATTTCAGTATATATACATTTATTTATAGATAATAATTAATGGTTATAACAATTATATAAAAACTCTAAACATAACTGACCGCAAATTACTGCATCATAGTTCTGATAAGAACTGTAGTTGTACGTAATATTACTACCCAAGTAGTTTATGAGCTCCCTTGGCGGTTGGAGATTGCCAAAGCTATCAAAGTATTCGATGTTATCACCTTTCTTGTAGTACGCTACCCAGTGTGTACCTGCTCCAGTTGAGATGTCCAAGTTAACGATTCCGCTTTCTTGCTTCCATGGCTTTTTAGGCAGACCACCACGCATAAATACTCCTCTGAAGTGAGGCAAGTGTGTGGTATACTTGTGAAGATCAAACTCGTTTAGGGGTCTTTTGGGTAGCGTCTTTAATAGTTTTTTGGTTGAGGTTGTAAATAGAATCCAAGTCCTTTTCTGTACGGTTTCAGAAACAGCCCGTTTCCATCTTTACCAACCGCTATAATTTCCATTGTTTGGTTATGACGTTTGCTTTCTTCCAACTTTTCCTTTGCCGCACTGGTATCACTTACTGCTTTAGCTATGCCCGCTGCACCGCCTGATAGCGCTCCCAATGCTGAAAGCCCAGCAAACAACAGGATGAGGAACGGAAGTGCCCCACCAACCTTTGGTACAGGTATCACTCGTGGAGTTTTAATAGATTTCTTCTTTCTTTTCACAATATTTTTAGCTGCACTAAGAGCTATTTTTATAGCTTCCATCAAGTCTTTTGGTTTTTTGATTTTTTAAGATCTTACGTGCATTTCGTACTGCTTCTCGGAATGTGGGTTGGCGTTTATTTTTAGCCTTAAGACCCATACCTAGCTTAATTATAGCCTTCATTGCGTTTGTTATAAGCCAAGCGTTGGCACGTTCACTCAAATTTGCGTCCGTAGCTTTTGCACGCTGCCAGGCTTTTTCAGCTAATATTTTATCAGCTATATGTCGATCACTTGTATATTTATGTCGCGAGTATGCTATATCGTGTTCCTTGCACGCTGCGTCCAGTGGATTAATGATTGGGTCTCCTCTCGCCAATATTTACTGTAACTTTGTTCCTGGTCTGCAGTACTGGTACCCCGGTAGATGTAATTCTACAGGTAATTTGTTGATGATTGAATTTAATAGTCCTCTACCCCCTTTCAAAGATTTTCTGGAGCGTTTCGATTTGTGATCCGACATCTTATAAGGTTCCGATGATACTGTTGAAATGTAATATAAGCAGGTGTATTTATAGGAATCCCGTTAGTCTTCAATATGCGGTTCATTAAACAACAACAAGCTTTTCCTGTTCGAAATGCTGATGTAGCTGTTATGACGGTGAAAAGAAGCATGGACCCCTATTACCTAATAATATAAGGAGCATCATTTTTGGACCATCCAATTGTGGAAAAATTAATGTTATGATAAGTTTGCTGGAACATCCCAATGGTCTTAGATATGAAAATATTTACATATATTCCAAATATTTACATCAACCAAAGTATGAATATTTGAAGCGAGTGATGACCCCCATATCAGGATTGGGGTATTATACAATCTCAAACAACTGCGACGTTCTACCACCAGAGGAATGTGCGATCCTATTTTTGCATGGGACGCCACGAAGATGTAGATAGATTATATCTCTGTCAAACATATACGAATATACCAAGCACTTAATACGAGACAGTGCAAATTTAATCATCTTATTCAAGCAAAATGACTTGAATTTGAAACATATCTATAATGATCATGTGAATACAGACATGAAGTTTGATAAATTTCGAAGAGTCTGTGCTACATGTTGGAAGGATGAATATGGTTTCTTGATGATTGATAAGGATAGCTCAATAAACAAGGGGCGCTACCGTAAAGGATTTGATACCTTCATTGTACTATAAAAGGACGAAACATGCGAAATCCTCATAAGTCGAAGTTGTAACTCAGACGAAAGCACACCGAATCCTGTGGACCTGCTGAGTAGATTAAAGTTGTTCACCTGTTATCAGTGCTGTTAACCTGTTATCAGATCTGTTT
The DNA here is from genome assembly GCA_963924295.1 of Dioctria rufipes. Classification (NCBI taxonomy): domain Eukaryota; kingdom Metazoa; phylum Arthropoda; class Insecta; order Diptera; family Asilidae; genus Dioctria; species Dioctria rufipes. Next base: position 120,303,925 of record OZ002744.1, read on the forward strand.
GAAAAGTTGTTAAGATGTTATCAGAGCTGTTTGGAAAGCTGTTAAGCTGTTATCAGAGCTATTTAAAAGCTGTTAAACTGTTATCAGAGCTGTTTGAAAAGCTGTTAAGCTGTTATCAGAGCTGTTCGAAAAGCTGCTTTCAAAGCTGTTTAGAAGCTGTTAAGCTGTTATCAGAGCTGTTTGTATAGCTGTCAATCTGTTATCAGAGCTGTTCGGAAAGCTGTTAAACTGTTAACAGAGCTGTTTGAAAAGCTGTTAAGCTGTTATCAGAGCTGTTCGAAAAGCTGTTAAGCTGTTATCAGAGCTGTTTGGAAAGCTGTTAAGCTGTTATCAGAGCTGTTTGAAAAGCTGTTATTCAGCTAATAACGAAGACGAATGAAAATCTAGTAAAAGAAATTATCAAGACTAGGAATGCAGTGCGAAGGAAATTAAAAGCCCTAAGGATGGGAAGGATTGAAGCAGAAGCTCAACTTGAAGAAACCTTCAAGCCGATCACTAAACCCTTAAAGGAGTCTGTTAGAACAGTCAAATACGAGCCGCCGGATATAGCCAAGTTTGCGGCAAAAGATGTAAAAGAAGAAGAAGCCAATGAGATTGTGGAACCTTTTACCCCTCCAAAACGAAAATATGTGAAAATGGAGGCTAGTAGCACACAAATAAATTATGGAGATTATTCCTTAATATCTGAAGAAGAATTCGCAACACCTAAACATTCAAGAACATTGACAGGAAGGTCTCCTGTCACCTCCCCCGATACGTCTGGATACATAGTTTCAAACCATTTAAAGCTAATCACTGACAATTGCTCTAAAATGGATCCAACGTATGGAGTTTACTATGATGACAACGCGTGGAGAATCGGTAATTCAACATTTGATGTTGGTGATGTAGGAAATATTGTTATTAAGGAAGAGCTATAAAACAACTTTGGGGTTATGTGAGCTGCTATTTCTTAAAGATCCTGTAAAAAGTCTATATACTAAAGAGGATTTAACTAATTATGGATCTATTTTGAAAGATACCAATGCATATAAACGTGACTATGCTGAAGATGGACAAATAAAAGGTACTAGAGCGGCTAAGTATAAAGCTATAATCAGTAAACTTATACAGCATAAAGGCATGGGACTAATGCGTCTGCTTAAGGAAAATATTGATCATATTTACGGGGATGATCCAAATGAATTAGTAGATAGACTGCGTCTTCTAATGGCATCACAGCAGGCTGGAAACACCAGTCACAACAATGAAATTATATCTATCCTGGAGGAGTTGCGAGACGCAGATATTATAGTATAAATACTACCACATTACCATACTTCTTCACAATCTACAGATGAATGTGGACAACTTTGGACGTTTCTCTAAGCGAGGATGTCTTGGGAAAGCAGGTTAGCGTGGACCAACAGGAGCTCGGGGGTCAGCTGGCGAACAAGGACCTCAAGGACCAGCTGGTAAGCAAGGAGTTCAGGGTCCAGCTGGTGAACAAGGAGAGCGGGGTATTGGATTTAATTTAACGATAAACGGAGACTACGATCTGAAATCAAAGTGTATAAAACGACTTGGTGAACCCCTTGAAAATGATGATGCAATTACCAAAGACTATGTTGACAAGAAAACTAAAATAAGTGTGGAAGAAATAAGAAAAACTATTAATATAGAGGTGGCAAATTTAACGCTATATGTCAATGATGAAATCGCGAAGATTGAATACTATCTGTTTACTTCAGTAATAAATAAGAAAGACTTGACACCAAAAGATGGTGTATATGAGTAAAAACTCTTGAGAAATCTGTTTCATTTATAATTACGATGAGTAAGAGACAAGTGGTAAATGAGCTGCATAAACCAGCGAGAAAATTTTAAACGACGGACTAGATGACTTGTGGCAGGCAGAATTGGTTGAAATGGATCCCTACAAGTATGTAAACAATGGTTACCGATATCTGCCGACAGTAATTGATACCTTCTCCAAATATGCATGGGCAGTTCCAATTAAAAGAAAAACTGGTGTAGAAGTAAAAGATGCCATGCAATCTATATTAAGCGAGGGACCAATACCTAAAACCTACAGACTGATGATGGAAAGGAATTCTACAACCACCTCTTTAAAAACCGAATGCTGAAGCATGCAATTAATCATTACTCTACGTACAGTTCCCTCAAAGCATCAATAGTGGAACGATTTAACCGAACTCTGAAGGATATGATGTGGAAGGAATTCAGTTTTAATGGAACTTATCAGTGGATTGGTATGGTGAGGAAACTGCTCACTGAATACAACTCAAGAATACATCGAACTACAAAAATGAGACCACGTGATATCAACACCTCCAATGAGAAACAACTGCTTTCAACTGTATACAATCATATAAAAATTGTTGTTCCTGCAAAGTATAAAGTTGGATATTTTGTACGCATCAGCAAATTCAAGCATATATTTGAGAAAAGCTATACACCAAACTGGACAGCTGAGATTTTAAAATTATTAAAGTTCCAAACACAAACCCCATCACATATCGTCTGGAAGATTATCAAGGAAATCCAATCACAGGAGGCTTTTATGAATTGGAGCTATTGAAAGTTAGTAGTTACACTATGTATATTCTGGACCACTTTTTCCATACAAAAAGGGTCCGGAAATTTCAAACTATTTTGCTGGCTCTGCACTGGGCTCTGGGCCACTGAGAGGGATTCCTTCTAGTGGTATACGTCACAGAGTATGCCTGGAGAATTCCATTCCTACCGTATGGCTGACCAGGAGATGACGCCAACTTTTTGTTTGATCTGGTCTTGGAGGCTACAATTTGACCTTTGACCTTTCCTGTGTCTGGGTGCTGGAGGTTGTCTGAGAGCTTTAGTGACAATATCTGATATCGGGGATGTATACTTGTCAGCTTGAGTTTGTTGTTAGATGTTTACTTTAGTATGAGTACCTGTGGTGTGTTGGGCTGGGCTACTTGGTGGCTGAGTCTGGCTCACTTTTTCCTTACAAAAAGTGTCCGGAAATTTCAAACTATTTTGATGGATCACTGTGGGTTCTGCGGAGGGGGGGAGGGTAGGGGAAGGGGCTGAGGTCGGTTTTGCACTGAAAAGTTGACATCATGTTGAAGTTTTCTTTTAGGAGGATACTTATGCCATCAACAACAGCCAATGTAGGTAGGTATGTTGACTTGGATATGTTCGTCTTCAGATCGATAATCAAATTCCGAATAATGTAAACAAAATCGCAGCCGAGTAAAGTAAACAAATTGAGTGATATTTACACTCTCTCACACACACACACATATATATTCAGTACCATGTTATTAAATTAGCAACAACTACAACTAACGTAGGTAGATATGTTGGCTTAGATAAGAAATGGCCTAATTTTTGATCTTCAGGTGTAATGCTCCTACTTTGATTCATTGCATATACAATTCATACAGCCGAATAATGTAAACAAAATTCTCACAGACCCGAGTAAATAGCTGAAAAAACAACAACTGATATGTTGTCTTAGATGAGTATTGAAAATTTCTTTTGCTGAAAAAAACAACTGCGGATTAAAAAGGCAAGAGTGATCGTGATATCTAAAAAATAGATCACGGCTGCTTGTAAGGAGTAGTAGAAATTAAAGGCTCGGTGGCCAGGTGGCTGGTAATTTGATACTGGCAAGTAAAATAAACAATGGTTTTTGCATCTAGGAGTGTGTATTGAAAAGTCATAAGTTTTATGAAAAATTGTTGTTTTATTTTAAAGTTTCTTTTTACAAAAATTTGTTTTTATTTCCAATAAAATTTCTTATTACAAAAGTATTTCTTATAGCACATTGCCCAATATGAACTTGGCAAGATGGAGCATTTGTGTTAATCTCTATTAGTTTTCCACAGTTGTATTCATCTTCGACGTTGATAATGATTTCACCCTCCCCAACTATGTTCTGCATCCAATGAACTTTTTCAGCACCTTTTACATATATGGTTTTGTTTCGAAGCAGTGGTTCAACTATAGTGTACAGCTTGTGATACGGTATATAGCCATCATCCCAGCGGAATCCATGAAAATTATGTTGAAGCCATTTTACTTGTCTCTTTTCCACTGAAGTCAAATCTTTGTATCTGAACGGTGGTTGAAATATATAGTGCTGCATCTGGCTTTCATTGGTTAAAATTGCCAGTTCTTTAGTGATAAATTTGTTGAGGTTTGTTTTGAATCCTTGGACGTCTACGATGACAGCCATATTCTTAATTTAATTTTCTAACTTCACTTGTCAGCGGACTGTATTTATTCGATCGTGTAGAAGCAGCCAATATGCTGTTGTATTAGCTGGTATATTTTCAGATGTCTTGAATTCTAGCCTTATGTCAACGGGTCCTGTTTTTATTGTTTCATTTTGATGTGAGCAATCAATGACAGCAATAGGAGCATCAGTTTTGAACTTCTCCCATGTGAGGAACGGTTGATACTGATGACCATAGTATGATTGTGTAAACTTTATATACATCTCATACAGCAATGCGTATCTATTCAAATCAAATTTCAAATTCAAATCATCATAGGGATATGATTCTGAGTTCAAATGAACTGTCACATCGGTAAGTTGGCAGTGATCAAACTTGCTTACATCTTTGGTTTTATCGTTCCTTCGATCCGTTTGTAATGCTAAGATGATAAATCGAGGTTTCTCCAGTTGAGTGGAAGTCTTAACTGACCAGGTTTGATACGTGGATTCTGGCAGTACTGGATAATCATATATATACCAGCTACTGAATGGTATTTGTATTGGGTGACCTCTCCCGATAATTTTAAGTAGTTGCAGCTTTTCATCATCGGATACTGTAACATGTGGAAAGCTCCATTGAAGTTTGGTAATTTCAATTTTCACCTCATCTGTTGCTGATATAATGGCATTATCGTCTGTCCTGCTCCGGATCAATATGAGTTCATGTTTGGAATTTATCAGAATTTTCTTGTAATCTTCAGCGAATCCCAATAAATATTTCAGAGGTACACAATAGTTAAACAGTCCATTGGCTGGTATAAAGGATGAATCTGGTGACCAACTGCCGTTGAGTAGTATCCTGCTTACATTTGCCTTTAGCGATACGTAGTTTTTTAATGTTGTCGCAATCCCAAGATTTCTTGTACGATCGATTTCCACTGCATTCAATTCATAGCGTATTTCCTCAAAAAGAAATGGTAGAGCATTGTTAGCTAATTTTGCAGTTACTGAAATGGCTCCATCCAGCTTTGTTAGAGATCCCTCAATGTAAAGAAAACTTCTTCTGGGTAGAAGATTCATGTCCTAATGTTGTACAGAGATACGGATTTCATTGCTGTTTTTAAATGATGTTAGAAATGATGAATAGGTGTGATGCTCAAATTTAGTAACACTGTTATCAAAGCAAGCGTCTGGTGCAATATCTAATATTCCTGTATTCATTGTTTCAGCGTCAGGCCTATCGATTTTAAATATGCTATATTTGCAGGTGTTAATGTAGGTCTTGACAGCTTCAAGGTTGTCTGCTTACTAATGATCTTTTCTGCTCCGAACTCGTATATATCATTATTGTATATCAACATGCTGGGACTTCAAAATTAACCTGATGGTTATAGTCTCTCCTCTGAAATTGTTTAAGTCACTATCTTGGTCAGGGAGCTTCAATGTTAGAGAAGTTATAATATTACATTCGATGCGTATAGTATTTACTTTAATTATGTTGACTGGCAACGCTGATGTATGCACTATATTAGCAGATAAGTTTCTTTTACTGAATCCTAGCAGAGGAGCTATGGATCTATGTTTTTCAAAATGTATTTCTTCAGTTGCCTTAACTTCACTCTTCAATGTATTATTGTTAGCCTTTATTACAACTTTTATCCTTTTCCCTTCTTTATCCAAGTACCCTTGCACATATTTTGCTATATCATCAATCTCATAGGATCGAACAGGTATCTCAAAAACCTCATTCCCTACATGAACCAGATTATTGCTCACATCAATATTTGGTATAGAGTTTTATGTTTGAAAATCAATTAATCCACAAACATAATCCGTTGCTAGCTCCAGCGGAGGAAAGTACTCAGCAGTGAGTAGAGATGAATTTCCCGTGAGAGTAAGTGTTAATGACATGGTGGTTGATAATGCACTGTTACAATTTCAATATAGATACATTTATTTATAGATAATAATTAATGGTTATAACAATTATATAAAAACTCTAAACATAAGTGACCGTAAATTACTGCATCATAGTTCTGATAAGAACTGTAGTTGTACGTAATATTACTACCCAAGTAGTTTATGAGCTACCTTGGTGGTTGGAGATTGCCAAAGCTATCAAAGTATTCGATGTTATCACCTTTCTTGTAGTACGCTACCCAGTGTGTACCTGCTCCAGTTGAGATGTCCAAGTTAACAATACCGCTTTCTCGCTTCCATGGCTTTTTAGGTAGATTATCACGCATGAATACTCCTCTGAAGTGTGGCAAGTGTGTGGTATACTTGTGAAGATCCAACTCGTTTAGCGGTCTTTTGGGTAGCGTCTTTAATAGTTTTTTGGTTGAGGTTGTAGATAGAGTCCAAGTCCTTTTCTGTATGGTTTCAGAAACAGCCCGTTTCCATCTTTACCAACCGCTAGAATTTCCATTGCTTGGTTATGACGTTTGCTTTCTTCCAACTTTGCCTTTGCCGCACTGGTATCATTTACTGCTTTAGCTATTCCTGCTGCACCTCCCGATAGTGCTCCCACTGCTGAAAGCCCAGCAAACAACGGGATGAGGAACAGAAGTGCCCCGCCAACCTTTGGTACAGGTATCACTCGTGGAGTTTTAATTGATTTCTTCTTTCTTTTCACAATATTTTTAGCTGCACTAAGAGCTATTTTTGTAGCTTCCATCAAGTCTTTTGGTTTTCTGACTTTTAAAATTTTACGTGCATTTCGTACTGCTTCTCGGAATGTGGGTTGGCGTTTATTTTTAGCCTTAAGACCCATATCTAACTTAATTTTGGCCTTCATTGCGTTTGTTATAAGCCAGGCGTTGGCACGTTCACTCAAATTTGCATCCGTAGATTTTGCACGCTGCCAGGCTTTTTCAGCTAATATTTTATCAGCTATATGTCGATCACTTGTATATTTATGTCGCGAGTATGCTATATCATGTTCCTTGCAGGCTGCATCCAGTGGATTAATGCCTGGATCTCCTCTCGCCAATCTTTGCTTTAACTTTGTTCCTGGCCCACAGTACTGGTATCCTGGTAGATGTAATTCTACAGGTAATTTGTTGATGATTGAATTTAATAGTCCTCTGCCCCCTTTCAAAGATTTTCTGGAGCGTTTCGATTTGTGATCCGACATCTTATAAGGTTCCGATGATACTGTTGAAATGTAATATAAGCAGGTGTATTTATAGTAATCCCGTTAGTCTTCAATATGCGGTTCAATAAACAACAACAAGCTTTTCCTGTTCGAAATGCTGATGTAGCTGTTATGAAGGTGAAAAAGAAGCATGGTCCCCTATTGCCTAATAGTATAAGGAGCATCATTGTTGGACCATCGAATTGTGGAAAAACTAATGTTATGATAAGTTTGCTGGAACATCCCAATGGCCTGAGATATGAAAATATTTACATATATTTAAAATCTTTACATGAGTACTTGAAGCGAGTGATGACTCCCATATCAGGATTGCGGTATTATACATTTTCAAACAACTGTGACGTTCTACCTGCAGAGGAAGCCAAATTACATTCAGTGTTTATTTTCGATGATGTAGCATGTGAAAAGCAAGATAATGTGCGATCCTATTTTTGCATGGGTCGCCACGAAGATATAGACAGCTTCTATCTCTGTCAAACATATACGCATATACCAAAGCACTTAATACGAGACAGTGCTAATTTAATCATCTTATTCAAGCAAGATGACTTGAATTTGAAACATATCTATAATGATCATGTGAATACAGACATGAAGTTTGATAAATTTCGAAGAGCCTGTGCTTAGTGTTGGAAGGATTAATATGGTTTCTTGATGATTGATAAGGATAGCTCATTAAACAAGGGGCGCTACCGTAAAGGATTTGATACCTTCAATGAATTATAAAAGGGTGAAACATGTGAAAACTTCATAATTCGAAGTTGTAACTCAGACGAAAGCACACCGAATCCTGTGGACCTGCTGAGTAGATTAAAGCTGTTCACCTGTTATCAGTGCTGTTAACCTGTTATGAGACCTGTTTGAAAAGCTGTTAAGCTGTTATCGGAGCTGTTTGGAAAGCTATTAAGCTGTTATCAGAGCTGTTTGAAAAGCTGTTAAGCTGTTATCAGAGCTGTTTGAAAAGCTGTTATCAGAGCTGTTTAGAAGCTGTCATCAGAGCTCTTTGGAAAGCTGTAAAGCTATTATCAGAGCTGTTTAGAAGCTGTTAAGCTGTTATCGGAGCTGTTTTGAAAGCTGTTAAGCTGTTATCAGAGCTGTTTGCAAAGCTGTTAATCTGTTATCAGAGCTGTTTGGAAAGCTGTTATTCAGTTAATATCGAAGATGAATGAAAATCTATTAAAAGAAATTATCAAGACTATGAATGCAGTGCGAAGGAAATTTAAAGCTCTAAAGACGGGAAGGATTGAAGCAGAAGCTCAACTTGAAGAAACTTTTAAGCCAATCACCAAACCCTTAAAGGAGTTTGTTAGAACAGTCAAATACGAGCCGGCGGATATAGCCAAGTTTGAGGCAAAAGATGTAAAAGAAGAAGAAGAAGAAGCCAATGAGATTGTGGAACCTTTTACCCCTCCAAAACGAAAATATGTGAAAATGGAGTCTAGTAGCACACCAATAAATTATGGAGATTATTCCTTAACATCTGAAGAAGAATTCGCAACACCTAAACATTCAAGAACATTGACAGGAAGGTCTCCTGTCACCTCCCCCGATACGTCTGGATACATAGTTTCAAACTATTTAAAGCTGTTCACTAACAATAGCTCTAAAATTTCTTCTACCTATGGAGTTTATTATGATGACAACGCGTGGACAATCGGTAATTCAACGTTTGATGTTGATGATGTAGGAAATATTATTATCAAGGGGAAGAGCTATAAAATAACTTTGGGGTTATGTGAGCTGCTATTTATGAAAGATCCTGTAAAAAGTCTATATACTAAAGAGGATTTAACTAATTATGGATCTATTTTGAAAGATACCAATGCATATAAACGTGACTATGCTGAAGATGGAAAAACAAAAGGTACTAGAGCGGTTAGGTATAAAGCTTTAATCAGTAAACTTATACAGCATAAAGGCATGGGACTAATGCGTCTGCCTAAGGAAAATATTGATCACATTTACTGGGGTGATCCAAATGAATTAGTGGATAGACTGCGCCTTCTAATGGCATCACAGCAGGCTGGAAACACCAGCCACAACAATGAAATTATATCTATCCTGGAGCAGTTGCGAGAAGCAGATATTATAGTTTAAATACTACCTCATTACCATACTTCTTCGTAATCTACAGATGAGCGTTGATAAGTTTGGACGTTTCTCTAAGCGAGAATATCTTGGGAAACCAGGTGAACGTGGACCAGCAGGAGCTCAGGGCCCAGCCGGTGAACAAGGAATGCAAGGCCCAGCTGGTAAACAAGGAGCTCAGGGTCCAGCTGGTGAACAAGGAGGGCGGGGTATTGGATTTAATTTAACGATAAACGGAGACTACGATCTAAACTCAAAGTGTATAAAACGACTTGGTGAGCCCCTTGAAAATGATGATGCTACTACCAAAGACTATGTTGACAAGAAAATTAAAATAAGTGTGGAAGAAATAAGAAAAACTATTAATATAGAGGTGGCAAATTTAACGCTATATTTCAATGATGAAATCGCGAAGATTGAAAACTATTTGCTTACTTCAGTAATAAATAAGAAAGACTTGACACCAAAAGATGGTGTATATGAGTAAAAACTCTTGAGAAATCTGTTTCATTTATAACTACGATGAGTAAGAGACATGTGGTAAATGAGCTTCATAAACCGGCAAGAAAAAATTTTACACGACGTCGTGTGATTATCAAAGGACTAGATGACTTGTGGTAGGCAGACTTGTTGAAATGGATCCCTACAAGTATGTGAACAAGGGTTACCGCTATCTGCTGACAGTAATTGATACCTTCTCCAAATATGCATGGGCAGTTCCAATTAAAAGAAAAACTGGTGTAGAAGTAAAAGATGCCATGCAATCTATATTAAGCGAAGGACGAATACCTAAAACCCTGCAGACTGGTGATGGAAAGGAATTCTACAACAACCTCTTTAAAAATCGAATGCTGAAGCATGCAATTAATCATTACTCTACGTACAGTTTCCTCAAAGCATCAATAGTGGAACGATTTAACCGAACTCTGAAGGATTTGATGTGGAAGGAATTCAGTTTTAATGGAACTTATCTGTGGATTGGTATGGTAAAGAAACTGCTTACTGAATACAACTCAAGAATACATCGAACTACAAAAATGAGACCACGTGATATCAACATCTCCAATGAGAAACAACTGCTTTCAAGTGTATATAATCATATAAAAATTGTTGTTCCTGCAAAGTATAAAGCTGGGGATTTTGTACGCATCAGCAAATACAAGCATATATTTGAGAAAGGCTATACACCAAACTGGACAGCTGAGATTTTTAAAATTATTAAAGTTCAAAACACAAACCCCATCACATATCATCTGGAAGATTATCAAGGAAATCCATCACAGGAGGCTTTTATGAATTGGAGCTGCTGAAAGTTAAACACCCAAACCTATATCTCGTAGAGAAAATCTTAAAGAAGAGTGGAGATAAATCTTACGTTTAATGGCTCGGAATTTCATCAAAACACAATTCTTGGATTAATAACAAAGATGTTTTATAATTTGTTGAAGAAACAACTATAATACAATTTAAAAATAAATTTATAATTAAAATATCTTAGACTGTACTACAATTAAAACAAAGTACTTAAATAAATGAGACTAAAACTATAATACATGTTTTTATTTACAATAATGGGCTTAGATTTCTATACTTTCCATGCCTGTTCCTTGTTGATCTGAAACTGAACTTTCTGTGCTTGTTGCTTGCTGTTCTGATTGAATAGAGTAATGTCCCCATGGTAGAGTACCCATTGTCCCACTCATAATATACCGCTTGTTTTCATATGGATTCAATGCAATCTTCTTTTGGCTGGTCGTGTGGACATTATTGTTATGCGATCGTATGGAGCTCTGATTAGCAGTTAATACTCGCTTGTTATTCAAACATTCGACGTAGTCTTCGAAATTGATATGCCTCTGGACTACATTAGTCTTTACTCCTTTTGCTTTCTTTACAGTTTTACCATCGTTTATACGTAGATTGTACATTTTCGAGCGCAAGCCTGCAAATTCGCTCATGATTTTTCCATTCAGCTCATCCTTGATTAGACCAGTAATCTTTTTATTCACGAGCGGTAAATTGAATTGAATTGAATTGAAATCATAGAGGCATATCTTTGAAATTTCCAAAACTGCCATTCCAATATAGAGGGCTTATTGAATAAGATTTTGAGTCGCTTTAATTCCACAGCAACTAAATTCTCATCAAATATCGTTGCACTGTGAAAGTTGGGTGCCGCAATCCGAGCTTTGGCACCATAACGACCTTCCCACTTCATGCAAAGCTTTATATCGCTATACTTGCGAACATTTTCCATGTTCTTACCAAAAGCTACATTATTCATCTTCTTATAGCTGTCCTTCTCATGATCGCTGGTAGCCTGTTTCCGTTTGGTGGTATTTAAGTCAGTATACGGTTTAAGCCAAGCTGACTGGTTGAATTGAAGAACACGGTGCACTTTTTTTAGGATGAGACCATGTGATAAGCATTGCTTCAAATTTCGGTAGTGTATAACATATTTAGTTTTAGGATGTAATGTTGTCAAAAGCTTTTCTAATTTTGCTCCAGGTGGTGCTGCATGCTCAGAGCAAAACGGTAAATCCTTATGTGTATCATGTAGATGTTGAGGATAGTCCAAGTCGACTTCGAATATGTATCCAATTGGTGAATCATTAGGAATCTCGAAAACGCTGATATTGGGAGCATCAACCCATTTGAATACTCCGGTTGGTAAATGCTGTGACATGGCCCATCCATAAAGGTTATTTACCTCATAATACATCAGGTATTTCTCTTTCTCGTCAGGCTTAAAATTATCCATATATTTATTATTTGCTTTGCTATATCTGTTCGAGCATTGACTTATACCACCTCGAATACCTCTCTCTATGAAAAGCAGTATATCTACGTCGGTTATCAGCTCTAGTTTCACTTTGGTGTATTTTAGCATAGCATCCCATGTTAGACCTGGCATGGTGTAATAATGTGCTGGATCCAAATTGCACGTCTTCATACATACTTCTCGAAAGTTCTCGAAGACATCAGCCAATAGGAGGACATCAGTTTTCAGGTATAGATCGGAATATTCGCCAAGTGTCTGTATTTCAAATGTCTGCCAGACCTTTTCAGCATGATTGTAGTCCTCAGCGGATATATCACTGGCAGTCATTTTCTTATAGAATTGCTCCTGTGCCGGTAAGTGTTGGAAATCCAATTTTGCCCAATCGTCAACGAAGTCGTATGGGAAGACACATTTGCGCGTAAGTAGTTTAAAATCATCATCATCCAATTCCCACCATACAGCTCTTGTAATATTTAATTTATCCATTGGTAGCAATGATGATAGCTTATCTAATGATTCCGCCATAAAGCGGAAGGAATCGATGAATCTAAATTTGATATGATTGCCTTCAACGTGCTTGGTGAACGAAATGTATCTTTCTTTATTTATTGGTAGGAGATCCACTTTCCCAGGAATAGATGTAGCTATATCCTTAATAATGAAGCGAGCATCATATCCAGATAAGTTGTGAGAAATGACTGGAACTATGGGACAATCTTGATACATCAGATTGCATGCATTATGCACTGGCCCTCGGTATTTTCCTGTTAAAAGAATTTATGAAAAAATGAATTGAATTATGATTCTCAGTATTTACCAGTTAAGTGGCATGAATCCCGGACTCGTTCCTCATCGGCTGCAAACGTTTTTTCACATATATGGCAGCAAGTATTTTCCATATGTGAACGCGATTCTTCTTTAGTCAGGGGCTGCATTGGCCTGATGTTCAGCATTTCCTGTACAGCTATGGAGACAATTTTTTGCAATTCTAATGCAAACCATTGTTGACAGTCCTTTCCTCGAAATGCTCTCTAATATGAGAGCTTAGCATCATGTTTGCAGTGGAAATAGAATCCTATGCTATGAACTTCATGTTCCTGGATTCGCTGTGTATTTTGATCGTTTCCCTGAATCGGCTTCAGTATTGATTCAAGATCAGCATACACACAAAACGGGACTGGATTCTTATGGTTATAATTCTTATATTCCATCCATTTATTTTCCTCTGAGGGAAACATAATCCTACAGTCGTTTTGTTTCTCGCTTTCGGGAGTGTGTGATGTTAATTTTTCTTCAGAGTAAAAGTAGAACAAACATCTGTCGCATATATGCCTCTTACGAGTATTTCTCGAAGTTTGTTTCGATACAAGGCGCGAAAGATCTTTAATCCAGCAGAAATGATATCTGCCATCATCATCATCGACCATATGATCATCAGCCTGGTCATAGTCATCTTGTAGCATTAAGAGATTTACATGTCGCCCCATCCTGTGTTTCGTTGGTCTAACTGGAACTGTGGTGAAGAAACGCTCTTTCTCCAGGGTGAATACGTTTATTGATAAATCGTTATGGTCTTCAAATTGCGTAATTTGCTTAAATGTCATGGGAAATGTTATCCCAGTTAAATTAAGTACAGTTGAATAATGTGGATATGATGAGATCCTATCGGAATGAATATTTGCAGGATATAGCGCTGATGTTACGGCCCATGCGAAGCATGCTTCATCATTATTTTTCAAATTAATGCAAGCTTTCTTTGATGCAATCTCCTTCGGTAGAGGTATATACGATGATCCTCGGAGTTGTTCAAACTTGTTGATGTGTACTGCTAGATGTATTGTAGAGTGCAGTGCCCAGCTACTGTTTTTTCCTGGAATTCTACCAGCTGAGTGTTTATTGGATCCAAAATGTTTGATTTAAACCACTCCTCTAAATTATCATCTGCACTAATTGCAGCAGTTCTCGCTTGGAAATATTTAATATCTTTTATAATTTCATTGTCACCAGTTTCCTTAACACATTCACCACAAAACGTTGTAGAAACTTTAATATTAAAATGACGTTTTAGAGTGTTCTTAATACGGCGCGTAAATAATTTGGCAGCGTCTTGCATAAATAGCTTCGGATAGATATGTTTTAAATTTGCAATAACACCTTGTCGAATTCTGTCTGCGAACGCTGTCTTTATTTCCTCCCACTTTACAAAATCGCTTCTTCTTACGCGAGTAATTCCTCCACCTCGACGGGGAGTTCTCAATAGTGCTCTCAATGCTTTAATTTGCTCGAGACAGCTCTCGAAATGTCGTTTCCTAGCACTCTTATTGCACTTCCGTAATGCAACTTGAAATTTAAGTATGTTTCTATTACACTTTTTAACAATGTAGTCTTTATTCTCTGAATTTGTTAAACACTTCGACACATCTTTCCGCAAGTTTTTAATTATTGAAAAACTTTTATTTACTAACACCGAACACATTTTTATTTTTTTATGTACTATCACGGATACTCACTAAAACTGACTGATGCTCCCCAAGAGTTTGCTTGGGCTTTTATAGGAACGGTTTGTAAACATGAATGATCCTGCTGCTAAAATAATAATTGCACAAGATGAATTCCAACGAATTTGCTTACAGGCTGAGATGATATCGAATTACAGGATAAACAAAAAAAAAAAACATAAATCATTCAAATTAATTTGATTACTTTATTCTGCTGGTTGAAATTGCAAATATCAAATGAGATTGTTTACATGAATGCATTTCAAGATAAAAAGAAAATGTGAAAATTTGTTTACTTTATGTGAATTCCAATGAAACGTTTCGATCGGTAAAATTCTTGGAACAATAAAATTTTTGGGTGCCTACAGGAAGTGTGATATCAAATTACGTGAAAAGAATAAATGTGCTGATATTGCTTAAATTTGTTTGCACGGATGTGCATGACTCATTCAGCTAAAATGCGAATTTTTTAAACAGAAAGTTTATACAGGTGTGCATGACTCATTCAACTTAAATGCGAATTTGTAAACAGGAAGTGGGGTGATATCAAATTACGTAAGGATGGCTCATTCGATTAAATTTGTTTACACAGGTGTGCATAACTCATTCAACTTAAATGCGAGTTTGTAAACGGAAGTGGTGTGATATCAAATTACGTGAGGATGACTTTAATCAGCTGCGCGGATTGGTTACAGCAGGATTAAACTTGTTTTGGAAGATTGCCTATAAATTAAGGAGCTGAATGAGATTCACTATCAGTTTCATTCCGGAGTTCAAACAAATAGCAAGCAAGGAGAAAATAATAATAATAATGCTAAACGCAATGGATGAATTAAAGAAGTTGGAGCAGTACCAACCGTCCCTGAAAACCTGCCAAATGGAGTTGGATAAAGAGTACAAGATTCTTGGAGCGAGAAGGTGTACAACTACATTTGGAGCTCGTGTGGTTCTGGATTTTGAGAATTATCAACTGTTTCTTCCATCACGATACAACACAATTTCGGACGATACTTTGAGTAAAATAAATGCCCAGGGAGATTTCTCGGTGATTAACAGAGGACCGATTGGGCTATCTTATAAAATTGATTTTGTTCAGAATGATGTTAATTTGTATCCAATTAATTATTATATTCGTTAAATAAAAAATGAATAATGTGAAACTAGTTTTTATTATTAGTCATGATAATGAAAGTTACGTTTAGTACTAGTGCTCCACGAGTTTATATGATTGATTGTGAACCCAGAAAAGGATCATGTGAGACATACGCTCTGGATCGCTTTCGCTTCCGAAATAGGATTAATAGAACTTCAGATATATTGTTGCCAATTTTGGATATGAAGCGCAGAGAAAAAGTTTATAATTTAAGATTTAATAATGCGAATAAATAAAACAAAAATTTTTCATAAAGCTTATGACTTTTCAATACACACTCCTAGATGCAAAAACCATTGCTTGCTTTACTTGGCAGTATCAAATTACCAGCCACCTGGCCACCGAGGCTTTAATTTCTACTACTTCTTACAAGCAGCCGTGACCTATTTTTTAGATATCATGATCACTCTTGCCTTTTTAATCCGCAGTTGTTTTTTTCTTTCAGCAAAAGAAATTTTCAATACTCATCTAAGACAACATATCAGTTGTTGTTTTTTTTCAGCTATTGAGAATCTTTCAATTTGTTTACTTTACTCGGGTCTGTGAGAATTTTGTTTACATTATTCGACTGCGATTTTGATTACATTGTTCGGCTGTATGAATTGTATATGCAATGAATCAAAGTATGTAGGAGCATTACACCTGAAGATCAAAAATTAGGTCATTTCTTATCTAAGCCAACATATCTACCTACGTTTGTTGTTGTTGTTGCTAATTTAATAACATGGTACTGAATATCGCCTGGTAGAAAACATTTTGGTATGGCATAGTGTCTGTATGGTTGTGTGTGTGTGTGTGTGTGTGTGTGTAAATATGACTCAATTTGTTTACTTTACTCGGCTTCGATTTTGTTTACATTATTCGGAATTTGATTACCCGTCTGAAGACGAACATATCCAAGTCAACATACCTACCTACATTGGCTGTTGTTGATGGCATAAGTATCCACCTAAAAGAAAACTTCAACATGATGTCAACTTTTCAGTGCAAAACCGACCTCGCCCCTTCCCTCCCCTCCCCCCGCCATTCCGCAGAACCCACAGTGATCCATCAAAATAGTTTGAAATTTCCGGACACGTTTTATATGGAAAAAGTGAGCCAGACTCAGCCACCAAGTAGCCCAGCCCAACACACTCATACTAAAGTAAACAACTAACAACAAACTCAAGCTTGCAAGTATACATCCCCGATATCAGATATTGTCACTAAAGCTCTCAGACAACCTCCAGCACCCAGACACATGAAAGGTCAAATGTCAAATTGTAGCCTCCAAGGCCAGATCAAACAAAAAGTTGGCGTCATCTCCTGGTCAGCCATATGGTAGGAAAGGAATTCTCCAGGCATACCCTGTGACGTATACCACTAGACGGAATCCCCCTCAGTGGCCCAGAACCCAGTCCAGAGCCAGCAAAATAGTTTGAAATTGCCGGACACTTTCTGTATGGAAAAAGTGGGCCAGAACATACATAGTGTAACTACTAAAGTTAAACAACCGAACCTATATCCCGTAGAGAAAATCTTAAAGAAGAGTGGAGATAAAGCTTACGTTAAATGGCTTAGATTTTCATCAAAACACAATTCTTGGATTAATAACAAAGATGTCTTATAATTTGTTGAAGAAACAGCTATAATACAATTTAAAAATAAATTTGTAATTATAATTATAACATCTTAGACTGTACTACAATTAAAACAAATTACTTAAATAAATGAAACTAAAACTATAATACATGTTTTTTATTTACAATAATGAGATTAGATTTCTATACTTTCTCTGTGCTTGTTCCTTGTTGATCTGGAACTGAACTTTCTGTGCTTGTTCCTTGTTGCTCTGGTGGAATTGGGTAATGTCCCCATGGTAGAGTATCCATTGTACCACTCAAAATATATCGCTTGTTATCATGTGGACTTAAAGCTATCTTCTTTTGGTTGGTGGTGTAGACATTGTGGTTATGCGATCGTATGCAGCTCTGATTTCCAGTTAAAAGCTGCTTGTTGTTCAGGCATTCAACGTTGTCTTGGAACTTTATATGCCTCTGAACAGCATTTGTCTTTATTCCACTGGCTTTTTTTACAGTTTTACCATCATTTATGCGTAGGCTATACATTTTCGAGAGGAGGCCTGCAAATTCACACATTATTTTCCCGTTCAGCTCATCCTTCATAAGACCAGGAA
The DNA here is from genome assembly GCA_963924295.1 of Dioctria rufipes. Taxonomy (NCBI): domain Eukaryota; kingdom Metazoa; phylum Arthropoda; class Insecta; order Diptera; family Asilidae; genus Dioctria; species Dioctria rufipes. Next base: position 120,321,986 of record OZ002744.1, read on the forward strand.
TCTTTTGATTCATAAGCGGTATATTGAACTGATTATTTACATGGTAATCACTTGTATAGAATTTATCAATATTTTCAGCCAAAAAGTCATATATGTTTCTCTCTTCAATTTCATATATTAGGGAGTCTGTATCGGTATAGATGACTTGGCATTTATCATCAAACTCGCGCTGCATAAAACTGTAATGGAAGTCGTAGAGGCATGCTATTGGAATTTCTAAGATATAGAGTGGCTTATTAAACAACACTTTCAGTCTCCTTAATTCCACAGCAACTAAATTCTCATCAAATATTTTCGTACTGTGAAAGTTGGGTGCCGCAATCAGAGCTTTGGCACCATATCGGCCTTCCCACTTTACGCAAAGCTTGATGTCACTATACTAGCGTACATTTTCCATGGTTTTATCAAACGCAGCATTATTCACCTTTTTATAGCTGTTTTTTTATGATCGCTGGTAGCCTGTTTCCGTTTGGAGGTATTCAAATCAATGTATGGTTTAAGCCAAGCTGACTGGTTGAATTGCAAGATCCGGTGTACTTTTTTTAGGATGAGGCCATGTGATAAGCATTGCTTCAAATTTCGATAATATATAGTATATTTTTCTTTATGGTGTAATGTTGTTAAAAGTTCTTCTAATTTTGAACCTGGTGGTGCTGTATGCTCAGAGCAAAACGGTAAGTCTTTTTGCTTATCATGCAGATGTAGTGGAGAGTCTAAATCAACTTCGAGTATGTATCCAGTTGGTGAATCATTAGGAATTTGGAAAACTTCAATATCGAGACTATCAGCCCATCTGAATCCTCCGGTAGGTAAATGTTGTGACATGGCCCATCCATAAAGGTTGTTAACATCATAATATATTAAGTATTTTTGTTTTTCATCTGGGTTAAAATCATCCATATATTTATTGTTGGCTTTACTGTAACTATTGGAACATTGGCTTATACCTCCTCGAATACCTCTCTCTACGAATAGCAGTATGTCAACATCAGTTATCAACTCCAGTTTCACTTTGGTATATTTTAATATTGCATCCCATGTTAGACCTGGCATGGTGTAATAATGTGCAGGATCTAAATTGTATGTCTTCATACATCATTATTCAGTAACAGTTGTGCAGTTCAGACGTGTTTTTTTCTAAGCTCATCTACCTTTGCATAAAATGGCTAGTAAGTGTTTTACTTGTGATCAAACTTTTAATAATCCTAAAGACGTTATAATGTGCGTCTCTTGTAATAACTACTATCACTCTGGTTGCTGTAATCTAAAAAATCTTGAAAATCTGCGTAAACTCGGCCAAAAACGTGAACAGTGGAAATGTGATATGTGCAAAACGGATAAATCTGCTTCAAATATTGAAACTCTCATAAATAGTGTACTTGAAAAGTTCAAAAGCGAGATTTGTGGTGAAATTAAAAAAGCGAAAGATGAAGTCAGTGAAATAAAAACTGCTATTCAGTTCATGTCAGTGAAATTCGACGAGTGCAATGGAAAACTAAATAATCTTTTGAAAGAAGTACACTCTCTAAAAGAAGAAAATTCTACTTTAAAAAACGAAATTGGAAATCTAAAAACTCAAAATAATCTGCTGCAACAAGAACTCAGAAGGGAATGCATTTCAATTAGCGGTCTCAAAACTACACCAAATGAGAATCCGATGAATATCATGAAAGCCATAGCAAGTGTCATTAACCTTGATTTTAATGAAAATGATCTGAGTCATTGTTATCGCCAACACAGACAAACAACACCATCATCAGCTGGAATAATAGTTGCAAAGTTCACTCGCAGGGTCATTAGAGATGATTGGATACGAGCATTCAGAACAGCTGTTAAGATGCATAACAATGGGCCTGGTATTCGAGCCGAATTAGTAAACAGAACTCTGGGTGATGGGCGCTTTTTCATTGGAGAGTATCTAACGGCTCCAACGGCAGCCTAGCTGAAGCAGGTAAAGGGTACGTTAAAAAATAGAAATTTCAAATATATCTGGGTAAACGAAGGACGGATTTTTGTTAGAAGGACAGATAGCAGTAGACCGTTTCATGTAAGAAATAATGCTGATTTGGATAGTCTCTTGGATCAATAGCGATTAAATTTTCTTCAGTTTCTCCCCCTTTCTTTTCTTTTTTTGTAATAAACTAATTCAATGGATGATTTGATAAGCTCTTTAGATATAGAAAGTAGCAGTAACACTGATATATTACATAATAAACTAGATTGCCAAAATTTTTTTAAATATGATGCCACTGTAAATGATTTAAAAATATTCCACATGAATATAAGAAGTCTCTCCAAACATTTTGAAGAAACTATTGTACTGTTTCAGGATCTGGGGACAAATTTTGATATAATAGTGTTTACGGAAACTTGGCTGAAGGAAACTGATTGTTTTAATCTAGATGGATACGAAATGATTAACAAGCCTAATTTGCATAATAAATGTGATGGTGTGGTTGTTTTCGTGAATAACCGTTTTATGTTCCGTGTTATTGACCACATTTTACTCGAGTCTAATTGTCTGCATTTAGAATTGACTTTATCAAATCGTGAAAAAATTGATCTCACCGTCATTTATAGATCCCCGAGTTTCTTTCCAGATAACTTTATTAATTCGCTCGATGACTTCTTACTGGAAAATATTTCTCTAAAAAATCACTTAATAATTGGCGACATAAATATTAATATTTTAGATAATAACATATCTGCATTTTCAAATGATTACCTTGATGCACTATATAAGTATGGCTTTAATAGATCATTAAAAGGTGTAACGAGAGCTACAGCTGGTAACTCTTCTTGCTTGGACCATATTTTTTATAAAGGTAACGAAGGCATGATATTTTCAACTGCAATTCTTGAGACCTATATCACGGATCATTTTGCTACTTTAGCGAAGATTGAATTTGATAACGATAGACCTGTAAATGATTGCGAGCATGAGCAAAACTACATCCCATTTGTAAATTATCCGTGTCTTATCCAAAGGATTGAGCATGAAGATTGGTTTGAGGTGTTTAATTGCCAATCGGCCGAACAGAGCATGAATGTGTTCTATAATATCTTAAATGACCACTTAAAAACTTCTAAAGTTAAGAAATATGCACGTACTACCCCTAAACTTAAGTCTGATAAACCATGGATTACAAGAGGAATATTGGCATCTGTAAATCGTAGAAATAAGCTTGCAAAGAAGGTACGTAGACAACCCTTTAACAACAACGCTGGCTTGCAATTTAAGAAATATAGGAATAAACTAAATTCTATAATTAAAGCTTCAAGAGAAATTTATTATAAAGCGGAAATAGGGAAAGTCTTAGATGACCCTAAGAAGTTATGGGCTAAAATCAATGAATTAACTTACAAGAGTAAACGTGATAACACTGTAAGGGAAATAAAAACAAATATATCCATATCAAATAATCCTGTAGATATAGCCACAGCTTTTAATTTGCATTTTAACTCAGTGGGTGAATATATCTCAAACTCCGTGAATTGTGGGACTGAAAGTATCATCAACCAAACAATAGCGAATGAAGCGAATATTGATTTCTCCTTCCAATCCTCCGTTATTACTAATGATGAAATACTTTACCACATATCGGGGTTGAAGATAAGTACAGCTGCGGGATTAGATAATTTCACTCCTAAAATCTTAAAAATGTTGGCATGTTACATAAGTTCCCCCTTATGTCACGTTTTCAATTTGTGTCTGGAGCAAGGTACCTTCCCCTGTAAACTCAAGACAGCAGTGGTAATACCTATATATAAAGCTGATGACAGACTTAATCTCAATAACTACAGACCTATTTCACTTATATCAAACATAGCAAAGTTACTGGAAAAATGCATTAAAACCAGACTCATGTCTTACCTTAATAACAATAATATTATAGCTGACAACCAATATGGGTTTAAACTTAAGTCTAGCACTAACGATGCCCTTTATGATGTTACCGAATTCATTAACACTGCAATTAATAAAAGTGAGAAGGCTATGGCAATATTCTTAGACCTAAAAAAGGCTTTTGATACGGTGAATCATGATAAGCTTCTGGACAAACTATCATCAATAGGAATACGGGGTACAGAACTATCATTTTTTCGTTCTTATTTACGTGATAGAGTACAAGCCGTGAAAATAGGAAATGTCATAAGTGACCCTTTAATAGTTAAATGTGGAATACCCCAAGGAACAGTACTTGGTCCCATACTTTTTATTATCTATATTAACGATCTTTGCAAATTAGAAATCAATGGAATGCAGGGGCATGCTGTAGTTTTTGCCGACGACACCGTTCTCCTGTTTAAACACAAAAACACAAATACACTATTATCTCTAGCAACTAGTGGCTTCCGACGGGTATCTAATTGGCTAGCTCAACATAAGCTTGCTTTAAACTTAAACAAAACCAATTATATGTTCTTTGGGCACGGCCAACAAGAGCAAAATGTTGATCAGTTTAAATTGGAAGTAGACGGAAAAATACTACAATCTGTTAAAGAGGTAAAGTACTTAGGGGTGATTATTGACGACAAATTAAAGTGGGATAAACACATAAATAATGTCTGCAAAAGAATACGGAAAACAATTTACAAAATTCTAATAATTAGAAATGTACTAAAACTTGACTACATAAAAATGATATATTATGCAATAGTGCAGTCTTTGTTACAGTATGGGATCATTGCCTGGGGATCAACGTTCACAAACACAATCACACCATTATGTAACTTACAGAGTAAAATTGTGAAGATGTGCCTTAAAAAATCTAAGTTTTCTTCAACCACATTAGCGTTTAACGAATTCAAAGTGATGACTATACGTCAGATCTATGTATTCACATTGCTTAAATTCATGTTCATAAAGCTTGACAGGTTCCCGATTCACTACTCTGGGCATTTCACACGCCGGCAAACAACTCGACCCCTTAACATTGAGTTTTGTACCAAAACAAGTTGTGTAAGGCATAGTAGTATCCTTGGTCCAAAATTGTATAATGCGATTCCCCAGGACTTGAAACAACAGCTTAATGAAGTGAATTATAAGAGCCTTTTCAAGGTGCATGTTTTTCTTACGCCTAATATTTATGATGAAATATTAAAATTTAGCCATTAATGTACCTCCTTTTTTAGTTTTTCTTTTGGTTTTGTTTGGCATAGTTTTTCTTTTTTTCTTTTTCATGTTTTTCTTTTTTTCCTCTTTTTCTTGAAATGTGATATTTGTTAAAATGTCTACATTTTTATATAATGAATTTATAATAATCGTAAGTTTTGTAATTAATCTTTAGTTAAGTATAATATGTAAGTCAATCTTTTTAATATAATGTAGCTTGGCTTAGACAGATGGAAATTAACCGAGACTGTTACAACGCTCACTCACAAGCCGTGGCTTATGTGAGCGTTAGCTTAAGACAACACTAGTAATCATAAGCTATATTATTTTATGTTTCTTTAAGCTGAATAAATATATATAAAAAAAAAAAAAAAAAGACATCTCGACAGTTCTCGAAGACATCGGCCAATAGAAGGACATCAGTTTTCAGGTATAGATCAGAATATTCGCCAAGTGTCTGTACTTCAAAATGTCCTCCACACCTTTTCTGCGCGGCTGTAGTCTTCAGCAGATATATCACTGTCAGTCATTTTATTATAGAATTGTTCCTGCGCCGGTATGTGTTGGAAATCCAATTTTTCCCAATCGTCAACGAAGTCGTATGGGAAGATGCCTTTGCGTGTAAGTAGTTTAAAGTCATCGTCATCCAATTCCTGCCATACAGCTCTTGTAATATTTAATTTATCCATTGGAAGCAATGATGATAGCTTATCTAAAGATTCAGCCATAAAACGGAAAGAATCGATGAATCTGAATTTTATGTAGCTACCGTCCAGGTGCTTGGTGAACGAGACATATCTTTCCTTGTTTATTGGTAGGAGATCCACTTTCCCAGGAATAGATGTAGCTATATCCTTAATAATGAAGTGAGCATCATATCCAGAGAAGTTGTTAAAAATGACTGGAACTATGGAGCAATCTTGGTACATCAGATTGCATGAATTGTGAGCTGGCCCTCGGTATTTTCCTGTTAAAAGAATTTATGAAAAATTGAATTGAATTATGATTCGCAGTATTTACCTGTTAAGTGGCAATGGTCTCGGACTCATTCCTCATCGGCTGCAAACGTTTTTTCACATATATGGCAACAAGTACTTTCCATATGTGAACGCCTTTCGTCTTTAGTCAGGGGTGCATTGGTCTGATATTCAGCTTTTCCTGTACAGCTATGGATGCAATTTTTTGCAATTCTAATGCAAACCATTGTTGGCAATTCTTGCCTCGATATGCTCGGTAATATGAGAGCTTAAAGCTAAGCTAAGCTAAGTCTTAATGCAAAAATTATTTGATGTCTTTTGCTTGAATTTCATAGAGCTTATAACGACTTTTGCTTTATGAAGATGCTAAATAAAAATTAATTCAGAGGCTGCTTTTTATTTGAAAATTATCTGAATTGCTGTGATCCACTGCAGTCCAACGTGTCTGCCCAGGTGTTATTTTAATCAATCTTTAATTCACTGGGATATCTCTACGTAGAGAGATTCGCGACGGTTCATGGAAAGGCTCGCCCCATTTCTATTCAAATTTGTGACGAGGGTCTCGGGCGGGGTATTTTCGGTACCAGTCGGTAAGCGTCCATCACCTTAAATAAGGGATGTTCACTTCCGTCAGGCTTTTACCTGAGCATATCCGGTTCGAGGTACTGGTGTAATGATTGGTTGCGGTAACAAAAAGAAATTGATCCTAATGTAGAGCGTCACTACTAACGTAGGATACGCTCTGTTTGATGGCGTCAACACTGCTGGGCAGAAGATACGCCGATATTACTAAACTTCAATAATACACTCGTTAACTCTAGAAATCCAACTGTGTAATTTCTTTGACTTGTCACATAGTTTGTATACATAATTTCACAAAGAGAAATGCTCGCCTCAATTAGGAAAGCTTACATAAACATTGCTTTCTTTATTACTATTTTTTTGTTTTATTGTTTCTCTTATTCGTTCTCAATTGTTCTAGTTATTATTTCACTGTAGTGACCATCATGAACATGCACACGGTGACTCACATTATACAATCACTTTCAGTTGCACCTGACCCAGTGCATGGGACTATGTAATATTTGTTGTGCCCGTAGAAATGATGAGTCAAAGCGTGGATACTCATATCGATAATAATTGAATGAATTTTTTGTGTTATTGTTTTGATATTAGGTCACTATGTGATTTACATGTAATGATGTGGTGCAATGATATCATGAGGTCGTGATATTATGAGATCAGTATAATTAGATCGTACAACGATATCATGAAGTTGTGACATCTTCCTATTATTATAATGATATCATCACACCCTCACCCTTTCTGTTGAGTCTTTAGCATTTTAAAGATGAAAACATGGATTATACTAAAGTTTAATACTATAGTTAATGCTACGAATATTTACTTAAGTTTCTATTATAAAATATGAGAATATTTGCTTTTCTTATTTAATAGGATTTGTATCATTTTTGTAGTTACTTATTTAAGTTATGATATATGAAAATATTTTCTTTTCTTATAGTTACATGTTTATTTTTACATTAACCTTTTTTAATCTATCATTATGGATTTTCTTGGGTGTGCGGGTTATTTCGATTATTGTGTTCACACCTTCTCTTTGCAATACTTTGAATGGAACTTTACATGGTTTCTGAAGTTTCTTGCGATCTTCGTTTTTCAAAAGTACTAAGTCATTAGTTTTGATGTTTATTGGGTTTGATGCACCTTGCTTTTCAACTCGTTTCTGTTTAACGTTTTCTATTAAATATCTTGGTTTTGAAATAGCTGTTCCCAATCTGAATTTTAGTTCATTTGCGTAGTTGTCTAAATTGTAAATTTTGTCACTGTTGTTAATTACGTCAAATGGTAGGTAAGGTAATTTGCCAAATGTTAATTCGTACGGTGTATAATTGGTGTCTACGTGAGGTGTGGTGTTGTAAGAAAAAGTGTAATATAGTATCCATTTATCCCTTTCTAAGTCTTCGGCGAACGAAAGCATGTATTCATTAAGAACGCGATGGTTTCGTTCAGCTGTTCCCATACTTTGATGATGATATGGGGTGCTAAAAAGTTGTTCTATTTCAAGTAGTTTACATATTTCTTGCATTAATCCGTTAGTGAATTCGGTACCTTGATCCGTTTTTAAAATCTTAAAATGCCCATATTTTAAAATGAATTCATTTACTATTGTTGAAGCTACTGTGTTACCGTCTTTTGTTTCTAGGGCCGATGCTATCACGAATTTTGTCAGTTCGTACTACATAGTAAGTATGTATCGGTAATTATTCGAGATCCTAAGTGGTCCTACTATGTCGATAGCTACAGTTAGTCTCGAAACTTGTTGTCGGTGTATCGGTCTTTATCATTTTTTCTTTAGTCTGTCTTACCTGTTTGTTGAGTGCACATTGTTCACAGTTGTTAATATAGGCTTTTACCGTTCTGTTTATGTTTTTCCAACTAAAGCGTTGTTTAATTTTTAGTACTGTTTTTCTTACTCCTAAATGTCCTCCGTGTGGTGAACTGTGGTATTCTTCTATTATCTTGTATTGAGCTTCAGTGTTATTTATTCTTTTAGGGGGTTCATATAATATTATTTTGAGTTTTGCGCGATTATCAATTTCTTTTCCTTGCTGCAATTTGTTAAATAAATTTTTCTTTTCGTATGCATTCAAATATATCATCTTTGTTTGATAGAGCTAGTTCATGAATATTCATTTTGTGGATAGCATCCAATAGCTTCTTCATGATAGAAACGTATTTCATATCAGAGTTATCGTTATTGACTTTCTTATCGCTACTTCGTAACTTCTCCGTGATAGAATCTTGTTTCGTATCAGGATTGTCGTTGCAATATACTCTTATTTCATTTTTCGTACGTACGATTCTTATTTGTTTCTTATAATTGCGCAGCATTATGAATTTTAATTTTATTATATTTCTGATATCAGATATGGAAGTGGAATCCCAAGTGTAAAGTTGATCAGGCTTTAACTGTGGTTGGGGAGTATTTCTAATTTTTGCTTCCTCATTATTGCATGCTTTTTGTTTTTCTGTCATACCCCTTGTTAGCAGTAGTGTTTTATTTACTGTTAAGTCTCTTTCTTTCGGAACCATATTTTTCATAATATCGGAGTCTAATTACAGAAAGCTACGAATCTACGAACTTCATCGGCATTCTTGAGTACTGGGAAATTTTTTATGACCTCGTATTTGGAGGGGTCAGTTTTTACACCTTCATTTGTTATCAAATGCCCTAGATATACAACTTCAGTTTTAACGAATTGGCATTTGTTCGGGTTGAGTTTGAGATTGTATTTACGAAATCTTTGAAATACTTTGGTTAGATTTGTATTGTGGTGCAACCGAAAACTATAATATCGTCTACATAAAGGAATGCTTCGGAACTAAGCCCGGTGAGAGCAATCGTTAACATTCTCTGAAAACTGTTAGAAGATATCTTTAATCCAAAAGGTAGTCTTTTGAATTGAATATGACCGCTTCTCGTCGAAAATGCTGTGAGGGGTCTTGAGTTCTCCGATCTGGTGGAATGAACTAGTCATGTCAAGAGTTGTGAAATATTTCGCTCTTCCTAACTTGTCCAGTACATCCTCCAATCTAGTTAAAGGGAACTTGTCGGTAATTATTTTGTCGTTCAACTTTCTGAAGTCTACGACTAAACGCCATTGCTTGTTATCGCCGGTGCCCATTTTAGGTACTATGAGTAGTGGAACGTTGTAAGGGCTAGTAGATGGCTCAATGATGTCGTTGGATTCTAGCTCCTTGACCTGTTTTTTTTATCTCCTCGTTTTGAGTGTGTGGTAATCGGTAGTTTTTTATATACACGGGAGTATTATCCATGACTTGGAGTGTTTGCTTATAAAAGTTGTTCGTAGTAAAAATTTCATCTTGCAGGTGAAATATATCATTATATACCTTTATTATTCCCAGTAGGTTTGCTTTAGCTTCTTCCTCTTCGTAAGCTATCTTTATTGCCTGTAGCAGTTTGTTTGTTCGTTTCATGTCACACTTATTTCTTGTTTTCACTAGTGTGGAATAGTTTTTCAAAGGTTCTATTTCTACTTTGAAATTTGGTATCATTAATTCTTCGTCGTTAGTGTTTAGCATTTTAATGTGGCATACACCTTTCGCTGGTATTATTGTGTTCGCTATGAATACACTCTGTAATTCTTTATTCAGTACTATGCTGTCTTCTTGTCTAGAGCGACATATTGGTATTGTCTCTTCTGGTTTTGCTGGAATTTTTATCTGTGTAATCTGTAATGGTTTCATTTCCATATGTAAGATAATATCGCGTGCCTTCACGTGAAATTATATAGTGAACGTCCCGTAGTCTATTTTGCATAGGTATTTTCTTAATATGTCCCGATCGATAATTCCATTTGTGTCGAAAATTTTCATCTACTAAATTAAATGGATTGCTGACTCTGTGGGCACCTATGTGTTGCATTAAGCTTATTGATCCTAATGAAGTTATTGCTTCTTTAGTAATTCCTGATAATTTAAATTTGCTATTTGGATCTACAATATAATTATCTGCTATATAATTTTATATAATTTGTACAGGTGTATGAGATTCTGTACATCTTATTACATTCCCGCTTAGGGAGGACGTTTTATTCCCTGGTCCTGGACATAGCTAACTTGTGGGGAGTTGTTATTTCTATTAAAATTTATATTATTATTAGTGCTGTTACTTCTGTTATAGTTAAAGTTTCTATTATTATTGTTACTTCTGTTATTGTTATTATTATTATTTATTATGGTGTCTATTGTTGTTTTGTTGATTATAGCTTACCCTAGTATTATTGTTATTGTTTCTGTGATTTTTGTTAGGACTATGGTTGTAATTCTGGTTATAACCCTGCCTGTTCAGTCCACGTACTGAACAATATTCCCTCGACGAATCCAACTAGTTGTTCCCTAAAAATAAACAAAAGGGAATCCACAAAGGATCATATTCTAGTGGAGAGAATTCAGTATACAAACCTAATTAATCAGCTAAATTACTCCGCAACTTTTCTCCAACAATCTAAAAACCCCACGATGACATCTACAAGCTAAAAAGAACAAAATATTATTGAAAGATTAAATAAATTCAATAAAATAATGCAAACTTACACGAAAATACATGATTTCCATGTATATATACAGCTGACATGTCATCACTTTGACATTACGTCAACCAGATGCTCTTGTAGCAGGTATAAACGTCGCTATGGCAACGCCATGAGGAGTACAACACATGACCGTCTTCAGCAGCTATAAAAAGGCGGCGAACGATAGCAAAAGCACCCATTTCCAAATCAGAGTTGATCTGATTAAGTCCTAAGCCTTGGAGTCTGTTCTGAGCAAAATCCTTATCCTAACCAGAAGTTAATTCTAAAATTCCTTACAGAAGTTAATTCTATGCCAATAACTTGAGGTTGACTCAAATCCTAATACAGAAGTTAATTCTGGCTGTCATAAATATTTGAGGTTGAATCAATCCCAAAAACAGAAGTTGATTCTGCTTAAAGAAATATTTGAGGTTAACTCAATCCTACACACAGAAGTTAATTCTGGCCGTCCTACATACTTGAGGTGGACTCAATCCATAACACAGAAGTTAATTCTGGCTATCACAAATATTTGAGGTTAATTCAATTCTGAAACAGAAGTTAATTCTGTCTAAATAAATATTTGAGGTTAACTCAAGTACGTCGGGTAGGAGTTTATCCTAAGGATTGCAAAGTGAGGTTAACTCAAGCAATCTCACACAGGAGTTAATCCGAAGGTCTATACAGCGTCATACAAACGTTAATTTAGATCTGTTTCCAGAGGCTAACTCTGCACAAAATATTCAGAAGCTAATTCTGAACAAGGTAGAAGGAAGTTCCTTCCCACACGTAGCAGTACTCAGATTGCTGCACACATAAAAAGCGCACAAGACCCAACGTCGCAAGTGCCATCATTACAATCTCAGACGCAGCAATATTCCAAATTTGCTGCACTCAAAAAGGTATGCACATGATAAACATCATCAGTGCTGCCTTCATGCCCTCACGTACCAGCACGACAAAAAAAACTGCACAATAAAGGCAGAATAATTGGACACGTTCATCAACTTCATTTATAACAGCCTTACAAGCTGTTCTAATCGTAAAATAATACATTCCGTATTATATCTCAACTGCTCTCACGCAGTAACTCATGCAAAGAGTTCTACCACCGGCATATTCAAGTGAAAAAAGTTTAAAATCTGACATATTTATCTGATCTCACTCCAACTGTCTCGTGCCTGCTCATCTACCAAAATTCTTCTTCATTACAGGGGCAGGATTCTGTAGCACGGAGAATTTGGGAATTTGGGAGATGAGAATTGCGTTTTCTTAGAATTCTTAATTCCCTAATTCTCCATTCCCAATTCACTAACATGGTTGGAGAATTAGGGAAAACGTAAGAAATATGAAAAGTGCGAATCGCCTGGGACGATTAAGGGTATCAATTTTTGTTCTAGAGGGTTGGACGTTTTTTTCAAAAGTGAGGTACATCTGCCTGTTAACTTCCACTGTCGAAATAAATTTAAATTTCTTTTTTGTTGGGGTAGTTTTTGAGGGATGTAGGAGGGTAGGTTTTCCCGAGTTTTTCCGGGATAACGAGAGAATGGAGAGTAGAAGGAGAATGTATGTGGTATCAAAAAAAAATGGGAGCTCAGCTCGAACAAGATAAGCTTATGAAAAGGGGCGGGGAGAGTGCGGGGTAGAAATGGGAGCTGATTGAGAGAAATTAAAAAAATTAAGACAATATCAGGAGCTGCAATAATTCGCAGGGGTAAGTTCAGGATCTCTAAGCCCAATAAAAAAAAAAGTAAGAATTCACTTTGGTAATTAGCCATGCATGGGTATTATAGGCTATATTTTATTTCGATTAACGGTAATTTGCAGATTTGAGCGGCCTCGGCGGTAAATTTTGCTATCGCAATATTCACGGGCGCCTAACTCTATGTGGGAGGGCTGTAGAGTATTAGAATTTTTTTGATAGATTAAGGGTTTAGAGTACAAAAATATGGGTGAACAATTTTTGGGGCAGGGTGTTTTGGTGGTTGGGGGTCGTACCACCCCTCATAGGGGGTTGCTCAAACTACGTCATGTTTGGTACCAAATTAAAGAGGGAGGAGAGGGTAATCGAGTGGTGTAGTTTGTCTTTGATCGTTTTAACGTAATAGCTGACTTTTGACCGCCGAAAAACTATTTTTTTACACTACGGTCATATACACCCCAGTTTCCGTATTTTACATATATTTCTTCCGATCTTTGTTTCGCATCCATTAGTACTCGGTTGTGAACATTTCTGTCATGGGAAGTAAATTTCCAGGACTTACCAGTTCTTCGCAATGATGAGATGAAAATATGTCAATTTTTGTACCAAAAACGGCCAATTTTTCACCTTAAAAAGGACTGCTACACTTCTTTTACAGTTATTTCCAAAACGGTTTATCGGATTCAAAAATTATTTACATATTTAATTAGGGGACAAAATGTAGATGCGATTTCATCCTACACACAAGCTTTACCGTGTATATTTAAAAAATTTACAGCATCTCTTCTGTACTGTTTGTATTGTCTGCTTTTGTTGCGTTTTGTGAAGGTATCTAGGTACCTAGGAATTTCAAATTTAGTTATATATTCACTGCGTGTCCTGGCTATATTGTAAAAAACAAATTATGGAAATCCATGCAATACTAACAGAGGAACAAGGATTTTGTCTCTCAAAGTATCCGCTAAAAATTATAAATCATGCGAAAATGATCAATTTGGTCGTCGTCCAGTACAGAAGAGATTCTGTAAAATTTTTAAATATACACGGTAAAGCTTGTGTGTAGGATGAAATCGCATCTACATTTTGTCCCCTAATTAAATATGTAAATAATTTTTGAATCCGATAAACCGCCGACATCATTTTTACTTTTAATGAATTGCTTTTTTTTTTTTAAGTTTATATTAAGTTTTATTGAATTATTGAATTTTAAATTAGTATTAAGTTTGAATTGAATTGTGATATAGATTGTAAGAACTGAAATAAGCACTAAATAAAAACTAAAATTTTATACTTTGAATATAAAACTGAGTTATCCATAAAACCGTCACCCTAGCCACATACAGTCCACTATAAAGAGAATTTGCACTGCCTATTGTAGTTTTGACTATTTTGACTATATCTATTAACTTGTCTGATTGAATTGTTTTGCCTATTAAAGTGCATAATATTATTGACAGGATGTGACTGTTTTTTCTGCTGTTGTAGCAAATGAATCAAGAGCATCTATTTGTAACTTATTTAATTCACCTATGAGTTCTATCCTTACAAGCCGAGACCGTTGACCTTTTCTATGTTAAATTGCCGAGTTGTGTGGATTTGGGATATTAGTGTTTTTGTAGTTTGAAGTAAGTTCCTTTTTTAAAGCCTCAAAAGTTGTTGGTGTCTGAGTACCTAGAGCTGTTTGAATGTTTAGTGATAGTTTCACATTGAAAACAAAGTCCAACAAATCCAATTTCGCTGTGTCGCTTAAGGTTTTATTGATGAATTCTATGATTTTTAGGAATGCGGTTAACTCGCTAAATTTTCCTTCAAAAACAGGGATGGCTTTCATGGCCGTTCCTAAATCAAAGTTGGCCATTTCGCTGTTTTCTTCCGTCAGTGATTCTTGTAAAGCTTCTACTAGTAAAGTTTTTAGTTCTCTTGAGAATATATTGAATTTAATCTTATTATCGAGTGTTTTTAACTCATCTAGTGTAACTATCAGAGCCTTGAATTCTTGATTTATTTCTTCTAGTCTTTGTGATTTTAATTTCAAGGTTTCAGTTTTAAAACCCCGCATGTGGCCTTTTTTTAAATTCGTCAAGATTTTCTCAATTTCGCCTATTAATTCATTTAATGAGTCCATTCAAAGGAGAGAGAAAGAGATCTAAATTTTAGCAATCTTTATTATTCATTTAAAAAAAAATTCTTCTTGTTTTTATAATATTTAAACATTAATCGATCTACTTAGTTGCTTTTTAACATAATCCCCATTATATCTGATGTAAATATATACTATTACTACTATTCTATAAAAAATGCAATTGTTGTCATCGCTTGTTGGTATTCAACGAAGAAACTGTTTTGTAAATTGGTGGAGCTGCAGTTTCCCATGTTTACTTTAGTTTCCTTAGTTCCTCGAATATTGCTTTCTTGTTAAGTCCTTGGGCTATTGGGATGAGTCTGTGTAGTTCTGAACGTTTTGCTCTTAAGGCCACTTCTTTGCTCCCACGCTTTTAGTGCCGTCTTTTTGTTTTTACCTGATCCGCTGTTGTTGCCGTAGATTTGTGTCTGCGGTTATATTTTTCCAAAGTCAATGGTTTTGGGCCTCAGACTTTCAATTCGTCTACTAGTGTTGGTATGTACGTCACCGTTGCCTGACTTGTCTGTGGAGCCTCTGGTGTATACTCGAACTCGTTTTCGATTAATTCAGTTAATCGCGAAAACAATGAGTCGAATTTCGTTTGTGAAGACAATTCTGTCATCGGGATAGAATGAAGATGTTGGCAATTTTTTCGGAAAAAAAAACTGCAGATTATTTAGACGATTCGAATTAGTTGCGAATTTTTAATTTCGATTTCGTCTAATCCTTCTTGTTGATTTCAGAATGTAGTTGAATATCCAAATTTCCATCAATCAGAAGAAGATTTCAGGTTAGTCGCAGGGTCGCGATGTAATGATTGTGTGCCGTAACAAAAAGAAATTGATCCTAATGTAGAGTGTCACTACTAAGGTACGCTCTGTTCGATGGCGTCAACACTGCTGGGCAGAGGATACGCCGATAGTACTAAATAAACTTCAGTAAAACACGCGGTAACTCCAGAAATCCAACTGTGTTATTTCTTTTACTTGTCACATCGTTTTTATACATAATTTCACAAAGAGAAATGCTCGCCTCAATTAGGAAAGCTTAAATAAGCATTGCTTTCTTTGTTACTATTCTTTGTTTTATTGTTTCTCTTATTCATTCTCAATTATTTTAGTTATTATTTCACTATAGTGACCATCATGCACACGGCGACCCGCATTATACAAGCACTTTTAGTTGCACCTGACCCAGTGCATGGGACTATATAATATTTGTTGTGCCCGTAGAAATGATGAGTCCAAGCGTGAATACTCAATTGAATGAATTTCTTGTGTTATTGTTCTGATATTAGGTCACTATGTGATTTACATTTAATGATGTGGTTCAATGATATCATGAGGTCATGAGATCAGTATAATTAGATCGTACAATGATATCATGAAGTTGTGACATCAAGCTATTATTATAATGAGATCATCACTCTGGATAGACGTGGGCACCGAAGCGAAATGCCATGCTTGCCATTTGGTAGGGCATTTTATTGCTGACTGCCCCAAGAGAAGCGGAAAGAGGGCTGAACAGAAGGCTCCCTCGAGGGAAACCACTGCTACAGTAGTGGCTCCGGAAGAGGGACTTTCTGCCAGAGCTCAACCTGCTATCTTGGAGCAGCCAGTGGTTAAGATGCCTGAAATTGTCACAGAGGCAAAAAATATTAAGGCTATAAACGGTGCCACGTCAGCACGCGAAAACATGTCTACTTCTGACGAGGAGACGATTATACATGTAGGCAAAAAAGGAGGACGAGGAGGAAGACGAAGGTGGACCGGATGATGCTGTCTCCTCCAGAGCCAGCAAAGCCAGTCGTTCCAAAACGGCCCCACTCGGAGGAGGACGATAGCGGAGCCCGCGGTTCGAAGGTTGTTGTGAGAGAGGCGGAAGCATCTCTCGAACAGCTTTCGGACTGCGAAATGACCGGTTTGGATGAGACTGGTCTCTCGAGCTTCAGTGGCTACGAATCGTGTGGTAGCACCATGTCGATTGGTAGCCAATTTGAAGTCTCGGAGGGTATGGAAGCCCTTCCTAGGGAGAAGATCTCCAAAATTCTTGCCCGGCTCCTGTACAAGAAGAATTCAGATAAAATCTGGAGTATTCTTGTGGAGGAGCTGGGGAGGCCAGAGTTGTTACTTCCTCAGCTTCTACTCCTACAAGAGGAGTGCAAGTTGAAGAGGAAGTATAAGGATGCAGCTCGGTTAGATCAACTTCATAGGAATGTGGGGAGTTGCTTCAGGAGCATCGCTTGGCCGATTCTCCTCGTCAGTAGATGTGGTCTCTTTGAATGCCCAAGATAGCTTCTATCAACACTATGGGTTTAAGTGCACATACAAGGTTACACAGGACTATAGAACATGTCAAAATGTTCGATATAGACATAGCGCTTCTACAGTAGACGAATTTTACACAAGACACATATACACAACTTGAGCGTTATGCTTATTTACACACTGGCTATGCAATGTTTGCCACACTTGCGCCTCGACGAGACTCAGGGGTGGCAATCATTGTATCCAACAAATTCACACTATCGTCTCCTGTCTATACAGATATCTTCCCAGGCTTCGCTTCTTCCTTGGACTTTGTCGTTCAAGACAAACATATCAAGGTAGTAAACGTGTACCTTCCTCATGACCAGGACATTACAAGACAAGTTCTTGATAGTGTTCAAGCCTGTCTGGTGAATTTTAGTGGCGAAAGTACCCTCGGAGGTGATTTCAACTGCACGCTAAAGCCCTCAATGGATCGGCATTCCGGAGTTGAGTTCAACTCTGTCAATGCTACTCAGTTGAGGAATTTTATCCGTGTTTCCAGACTCGTGGATATCTATCGTTGGATGCATCCTACGACTAGATCATATACGAGGGTCTCGCGAATTATCCATGGAAGTCTCGCAGGCTCCAGAATCGATAGACTTTACGTCTCACATGGAATACTAGAACATTTCGTTGGTGTAACTAATGAAGTGTTTTCCGTTAGCGACAACCTTCTTGTACAGTAGTGTCTACTCTGAATCGACGTCGACAACATCCTCGACCACTCATGAATTTCTTGAGAATATTGCCACTTTCTCTGAAGACAACAAGGAGCACCTGTATACAGTAATCACATTGGAGGATATGATCGCTGCGACAAAGGATCTAAGGCGACAAACTTCACCTGGTTATGACGGCTTGACTCCAGAATTCTTCATACATTTCAGGGTTCTATTAATTCCTGACCTTTTGGAAGTCTTCAATTCGGCGGTTGAGACACATTTAGACTTTCCTTCTAGTTGGAGGGGGTCTGGTAAGCAATTGATTCCAAAGAAAGGAGATTTGCTGAGGATGGGGAACTGGAGGCCAGTAACCCTATGCAATGTGGACTACAAAATCGTCTGCAAAGCATTAGGGGCAATACTCCGCTCAGTGATTGCTTCTGTAATACACCCGTAACAGTCCTATTGTGTTCCTGGTCGTAGTATCTACGACAACATCGCGGTAGCCAAACATTTGTTTGCCAACCATGAAGAGACCGGTACACAAATGACCATGATTTCACTTGACCAGCAAAAGGCTTTTGATTGCGTCTCGCACGAGTATCTCCTGACTGCTCTCGAGGCATTTGGGTTCCCGCTCAGGTAGCTCGATATCATCGGGAAACTGTATAGAGATTCAGCGATTTGGATTAAGCATCAAGGACAGGTTCTGGCTCCTATCTCGTTTCATCGAGGTATCAGACAGGGCTGTCCATTGTCAGGTATGCTTTAAGATCTTTCGTTGGAGCCGCTACTGGTGAATCTTCGTCGAATGCTCGGGCAATATTCAGTGCATCTACCACATACCAAGGTAAGGCCCCTTATGTTGGTATATGCGGATGACCTTTCTATTTTCGTGACAAGAGATGAAGCTTTTCCGGTCGCTCGTGCTGTTTTCTAACAGTACGAATGTATAGCGGGCGCTAATATCAACCTTAGCAAGAGTCAAGACTTGTGGTGTGGAAGGTGGAGAGATCGAACAAATACTCCACTGAACATCCAATGGACTAATACTTGCCTGAAGTATTTAGGTGTGTATATCGGACGCGAGAGTAAATCAAATAATAGCCGCATCGCTCTTGAGAAACTCTCTAGAGCTGTAAACTCATGGCGTAGTCGACTATTTCCACTATCCTTAATGGGAAGGTCAGTCGTGATAAACTATTTGATTACCTCCTCCATCTGGTAAAGTCTGAGACGTTTGATGAAGGCTTCGTAGGTCTTCTTCAAGCAAAAGCGATAGACGCCTTTTGGTGCGAAAAACGATGGGTTGCTGAAAGCACGCTCTGTCTGCCAGTCTAGATAGGTGGATTAGGTCTCACTAACTTGGTTGTGAAATCAAGGTGTCTCCAAGTGCGTGCATTCCAAAGAGTGTTTTCCAAGAGAGACATCTTGATTTCACAACTGTGGGTGAATGTACTGCGAGGAAACGTCATAGGGGAGTATTAATACCTGCTCTCTGTCCGATCACCCTATCTTCGTGACTGGCCACAGGATCTACTCTCAACGATTCAGACCTGGGGCAGAATCAGGCCAGCATTTCACCTTAAGTGTAATGCCCTGCGATACACGCACTTCGCGTCGATTCCAATCAGGTTTAATCCTGAATTAATAGATTCAGTGTTCAGTAATGCTCGAGGTTTTGAAGCTGATAGGCATACTCTGACAGTTCTTGGAGATATTATTGTTATTTCTCGAAACTGTCGAATAAACACTAACACTCCACAACTACACGACCTGGCGGCTTCTGCGCGGGAGAGATTTCGCGAACTTGGGACCAGTGACCCTGGCACTAAGTTGGTAGATGCTTTCGTTCTGGACAGACCGACTCACATACCTTTCAGCACACTTACAACACGTGTGCTCCGTGACGTGCTTATGTCAATAAGACCTCCGGAGTATACAGGATACAACAGATGGCGAACACACCTCGGGGTGAATATGGGCGTGATGGGAGGGATAACTTGCAGAGTAGTCTACAGTTATACTTCTAGTTACAAAGATGCTGATGTGCATTCAAATTGCTGCATCACAGTCTTATGCATCATATTCAGTTGTCATATATCGACCGGCGGGTTCAGAGGATCTGCACAGTTTGTTCTGGTGAAGGCACCTTGTTTCACAGGTTCTTCACTTCTCCAGCTTTGCAGAGTCTGATGGAACTGGTGCGCGATATGTGTCACTTGATCCACCCGAATTTCAGCATTACTAGGACATCGTTTCTATGGGGACCAAAGGATTGTATTCGGGTGAACTGTTTGATTAGCTTTGTGTTGACATTGGCCAAATCTACAATTCACGTGTACTACATGAGAGCCGGAGATGGGAATCAGAACACTGACCCACTACACCACGCACAAGGACTTAAGCGCCACTTCGTTGACAGATTGAAGAGACGTTTACGTCTTGAATATCTGACATTGAACGCAGACACATTCAACTGCACATGGCAACCACAATCGTCGGTGCAGGACGGAGCTCTTGTCTTTCGCTGGTGATAGCAGGCCACAGCATTTGCAACACTAGTCCACGGGGCTTCTCCCCGCTTAGGAATCGTTGCACGTGCTGTGGGAAGGACAAGTACTCTGTTAGAGATGCTAAGCTGAAAGGGATGATGAGGGCAGTTTGTAGAGGTCTATAATACTACAGGCAGCACCTCGCGCGACTCTATAACGTTATCGCGCAAATTTATCGTTCGTTCGGCTATTAAGTTTTTAATTCGGTTTCGGTCTCGATGCTAAATTTCAAAATTTTTTGTTTGAATTCGCTCGTTTAGGTCATTATTTATATTAGTTTATTTTGGAAATTTGGTACTCCTTGGAACTGCCACTTACCTAATTGTCAAAATTGGTACTGGTTCTAAATTTTTGGATAAACTTTAGATCTTTTTCAAAATCCTTGCGTCCGTTTTTAGTCTCTTTTGAGTATTTTGTCTTGTTTGTTTTCCTTTTGGTGTGTCATTTTTATTGTATTACTTGTTTTAATTGTCCCTTTTGACTGTTTGTAAGTTAGTTTAGCTAGTGTCTTTTTTACAATTTTGTGCCTTTTGCCAATTAGTTTTAAGCAATTTTTAAAAGAGCCAGAGAGCGAAAAATAAAACAGACTTATTTACATAAAAAAAAAAAATAGTATTTCTATTATGGTGTCTATTGTTGTTTTGTTGATTATAGCTAATCCTAATATTATTGTTATTGTTTCTGTGATTACTGTTAGGTCTATGGTTGTAATTCTGGTTCTAACCCTGCCTATTGTAGTTTTGACTATTTTGACTATATCTATTAACTTGTCTGATTGAATTGTTTTGCCTATTAAAGTGCATAATATTATTGACAGGATGTGACTGTTTTTTCTGCTGTTGTAGCAGATGAATCAAGAGCATCTATTTGTAACTGATATATTTCACTTATGAGGGTTGATATTCTATCCTTATAAGCCGAGACCGTTGATCTTTTCTGTGTTAAATTGCCGAGAGTTTTGTGGATTTGGGATACTGTATTAGTGTTTTTGTAGTTTGAAGTAAGTTCCTTTTTTAAAGCCTCAAAAGTTGTTGGTGTCTGAGTACCTAGAGCTGTTTGAATGTTTAGTGATAGTTTCACATTGAAAACAAAGTCCAACAAATCCAATTTCGCTGTGTCGCTTAAGGTTTTATTGATGAATTCTATGATTTTTTGGAATGCGGTTAATTCGCTAAATTTTCCTTCAAATACAGGGATGGCTTTCATGGCCGTTCCTAAATCAAAGTTGGCCATTTCGCTGTTTTCTTCCTTCAGTGATTCTTGTAAAGCTTCTACTAGTAAAGTTTTTAGTTCTCTTGAGAATCTATTAAATTTAATCTTAATATCGAGTGTTTTTAACTCGTCTAGTGTAACTATCAGAGCCTTGAATTCTTGATTTATTTCTTCTAGTCTTTGTGATTTTAATTTCAAGGTTTCAGTTTTAAAACCCCGTATTTGGCCTTTTTTTTTAAATTCGTCAAGATTTTCTCAATTTCGTCTGTTAATTCATTTAATGAGTCCATTCAAAGGAAAGAGAAAGAGATCTAAATTTTAGGGATCTTCATTATTCATTTAAAAAAAAATGGTTTTTGTTTTTATAATATTTAAACATTAATCGATCTACTTAGTTGCTTTTTAACATAATCCCCATTATATCTGATGTAAATATATACTATTACTACTATTACTATAAAGAATGCAGTTGTTGTCATCGCTTGTTGGTATTCAACGAAGAAACTGTTTTGTAAATTGGTGGAGCTGCAGTTTCCCATGTTTACTTTAGTTTCCTTAGTTCCTCGAATATTGCTTTCTTGTTAAGTCCTTAGGCTATTGGGATGAGTCTGTGTAGTTCTGCACGTTTTGCTCTTAAGGCCACTTCTTTGCCCCCACGCTTTTTGTGCCGTCTTTTTGTTTTTACCTGATCCGCTGTTGTTGCCGTAGATTTGTATCTGCGGTTATATTCTTCCAAAGTCAATGGTTTTGGGCCTCTGAGTTTCAATTCGTTTATTAGTGTTGGTATGTACGTCGAAGTTGCCTGACTTGCTTGTGGAGCCTCTGGTGTATGCTCGAACTCGTTTTCGATTTATTTAGTTAATCGCGAAAACAATACGTCGAGTTTCGTTTGTGAAGACAATTCTGTCATCGAGATAGAATGAAGATGTTGGCAATATTTTCGGAAAAAAAACTGCAGATTATTTAGACGATTAGAATTAGTTGCGAATTTTTAATTTCGATTTCGTCTAACCCTTCTTGTTGATTTCAGGATGTAGTTGAAGATCCAAATTTCCATCAATCAGAAGAAGATTTCAGGTTATCGCAGGGTCGCGATGTAATGATTGTGTGCCGTAACAAAAAGAAATTGATCCTAATGTAGAGTGTCACTACTAAGGTAGGATACCCTCTGTTCGCTGGCGTCAACACTGCCGGGCAGAGGATACGCCGATATTACTAAACTTCAATAAAACACGCGTTAACTCCAGAAATCCAACTGTGTAATTTCTTTGACTTGTCACATCGTTTTTATACATAATTTCACAAAGAGAAATGCTCGCCTCAATTAGGAAAGCTTACATAAACATTGCTTTCTTTGTTACTATTCTTTGTTTTATTGTTTCTCTTATTCATTCTCAATTATTCTAGTTATTATTTCACTATAGTGACCATCATGAACATGCACACGGCGACTCACATTACACAAGCACTTTCAGTTGCACCTGACCCAGTACATGGGACTATAAGTTAAATATTAAGAGTACAAATTTATTTAAAAAAAAAGAAACTTTATTTAACGTTTTACTACAATTAGGAAATTACAACTGTTAATAATTAATTAATAATAATAATAATTAATTAATAATTTTAGGGAAGTAGTGTCTTTCGAAGATCTGCAGCCTATTTTCTTGTGCACTGCTTTGCACTCTTTTGTGATATTCTATAATAATATCTTCTTGTTCAGCCTCGCACTGTACGTCGATGATCTGTGCCACTTTTTCCAATTTTTACTTACAAGTAAAAAGTTACATACTGCAGCCAGGTTGCTGAACATTTTTAACATTCACCTTAAAGTTGTAAGGTTTTCCAGGTCTTACTATACTTTGCAATATAGCAGCATGCATAAATGCACCAGTCTTATTGAAATCTAATGCAAGATTTCAAAGAAAAGACAACCTTCCAAGGAACACCTTGGTGAAATAAAATGTACTTTTCCTACTGATAAATGAATAAAGTTCTGTCCACGCAAGGACTAGAACATGCTGTAAACACCAGCAAACATAGCTAAAATTAAAAATTAAAACATAATCACTGTTTTGACAAAACCTTTTATGCCACTTATCTCATCTTCTGCAATATCCAGTGCAGGGTTTTTGTAGCAGGACGTATATATCCTCACAAATAATCAAACACAATATTGCACAAGTATACATTTTTATGTATTTATGTTTTTTTTTCACAATAAAAGTTTTATTATAAACAAAAAAAAACACAAAACCCAGAAATAAATTTGTCATTCAATGACAAATGTCAAACCACACAACATTTAAATTGTGGCGCCCCCGTCATCTCAAAATCGTAACACTCCCACAGCGCCGTGGTGAACTTGCGCAAAGTCGAATACAATAGCCAGCAACTAAGCGAAGCCACAGAACAATGGGCGGCAGCTGGCCCCAACCATATAAAAAGCGGGCGATTTTAGAAGAAAAATCACTCATTGCTCGGTATTTCACCAGTAAAGTCAGCTAGCTGGACCATTGCCACTAGCATTCTTTCCACTTGTGCTCAATTTTTTGTAGGGTTATTCCCACAATCAAGTCTTCCTCACATACAGGTAAATGAAAAATAGAAATTTTTTTGGGATATTACCAGAAGTTTTCTATTTAATCAAAAACACCACTGAAATATAGAATAAATTCAAGATTTTGGGATATTACCAAATTAAGAATAGACTTCTATGATTTCAGATCTTTTTCTTCATAAAAAAGGGAAAATATTCTGGGATATTACCAGAGAATTTCTCATTTAAATTTTTTTATACTGAGATTGGAGAGTTAATTCGCAATAATTTTGGGATATTACCAAGCTAAGAATAAAATTCTGCAATCTAAGTTATTTTTTGTCTCATCTTTTTGTAATTAACTATTCAACAAAGTTAATTTGGGAAATATCCAATTAACTAAGGTTAACGTAAGGGTTTCACAAAACATTTCATTTGGTGATATATCCAAGTGAAGTGTGGCAGGAAACTCCAATAATATTGGGCGATTTCCATACTAAATGAAAATCCGGTTAATATCTAGGCTAAATCGGCGGCAAAACCCTTTGGGATATTTCCAGGGGCTTTTTTGCTGATTTGGTTGTGGATGCAGGAAAGGGACAATATCTTGGTATTGGACGTTTTGGGAGATTTTTAACGGTTCAATCTATAGACCAGAATTAGGTCAGAAACAGGTAGAGGGATTAGCTACATCAACCATTCAGGTTCGATTACAATACAGGGAGTCGATAAGTATAAAATATTACTAACCTTTTTTTGTTTCAAGAAGATATTAATTAACTCCTTTTTTATATTGAATTTTCTAAAAGAATTTGAATTGCTACTCTTTTTTTTGCGCTTTATTAATTTGTTCCTTTCTCTTATTGCAGATAATTAGCAATAAGTAGAATTTAAGAGCTAGTTAATAATTAAGATTTTTTTTTGAATTACTTTATTTTTGTTAATTTTATTGTTTTCTTTGAATTTAATTATTATTTATTTGTTAAAATATTGTTAGTTCTAAAGGTACGCAATAAACGTATCAAAAGCAGGTTAATCTTTCAATCAGCAATTTACCTATTTTTTTACTTCCATTTTTTTCAATTTTATTAAATTTTTTTATGTACAGCCATAGGAGCTGTATCACTGGTCCTTCAAACCCGGATAAACCGGTAGCATTATACGTTTATTGAGTGTTAAAATTAACAATAAAAAAGAAAAAAAATATAGCAATTCAAATTTTTCTGTGTTTGGTGAAGGAAGACTAACTAAAATGGAAGCACTTATAAAGAGACAAAGAGCTTTCAAAAAAGTTTTGACTCAACAACAGTTAACTAAAGGTTATCTGAAGCAAAGAACCCGGAGTATTGAGGAATTGTGGGAACAATTTTTGACTAATCATCAAAGATTATTAGTAGAGTTTGAGGAAACAGCACTCAACGACTACGAAACAAGCCATGTTTTTGAGGAATGCGACGAAATCTACTTCGGTTTCTTAGGGGAGCTCCAAGAACAGCTATCAAAGCTTCAAGAGCTCCAAATGCCAAAGGTAACTAAACCAGAGGCAAGTGTAATCAATGACCACAAAACGGAAATAAAATTGCCTAGCATTGAAATTCCGAAATTTGATGGTGATTACACTAAGTGGACATCTTTCCACGATATGTTCGAATCTTTGATTCATAAAGATTCTCAAATTCCCTTAGTACAAAAGTTGCACTATTTAAAGTCCAATCTATCTGGAGAACCAGAACGGATATTGTGACAATACGATGTAACTAGAACTAATTATCAACCAGCTTGGGCAGAGTTGACACAAAGATACAATAATTAAAAGGTATTAGTGTTCACACAACTCAAAGCCTTATTTAATCAAGCTATAGTAAAAGCTGAACATGAAAGTAGCCTAAAAAATTTACATGATAAAACAAAGGAATGTTTACATGAATTGCAATCCCTTGGAATAGGTACAAAGACCTGGGATCCAATAATTATTTTTATAATAACACAAAAACTACCTATGGAAACTCGAACTCTATGGGAACAATCAATTTCCAAGAGTACAGAGATTCCAGATTTAAAGGAAATGTTTTGTTTCCTAGAATCTCGCTTCCGAACTTTGGAAGCTATTAACCCCAGTAAGGTGGGTTATGTTGCCATGAAAAAACGTGGACAAAATAAATCATTAAACTATCACGTCAACGAACAATATGGTTGCGTGTTATGTAAGGGAGACCATCGCATACAAAACTGCGATGATTTCCGACGGCATAATATTGACACTCGTCGGAAGATCCTGTTGAAACATAATATTTCTTTTAACTGTCTACAAAAACATAATAGATCTTGTACGATGAGTAAAAGGTACCCGGTGTGCAAAGGAGAACATACAATCCACAAATGCACACAATTTAAACAAAAGAGTTTTAATGCAAAACGTGAACTTGTGATAAAGAACAAGCTTTGCACAAATTACTTAAAACCTCATAATAAAGAAGTATGTCCAAATAAAAATGGATGTTTCAAGTGTGACAAGCGTCATCACACATGGCTTCACGAAGACAAAAACATGTCTTCAAACAAGCCAAGGGCTGTTGAAACCATACAATCAAGACAGTCAGAAAATTCAATCCCATCAACTTCGGCAAATGCTTGTTCAAATAAACAGAAAGCCACACAAGTACTATTAGCTACGGCTATAGTACATTTTAGGGACAGAAGTGGGATAACAATTCCCATGCGGGCTTTGGTTGATCTAGGATCACAAAGTTCTTTTATAACCGAAGCGGCTGTTCAATCTTTACAACTGAAAGGCGTGTCAACGTCACTTCAAATTACCGGATTGGGATCTACACAAGTGGCAAAGGCATACAAAGAAGTGTCTGTCCATGTGAGATCAGCCACCTCAGCTGATTTTGAAATCCCATTGCGGGCTTATGTTTATTTATTTATTTATTTATTTATTCGGTCAATTAAAAATGGTACATTACAGAGCTTTTTACACTCCTATTACGATACTACCATTATAGCTATACAAACAAGTGGATGGTTTTACAAGCTAAATCAAGAAGAAGAAAATAATACAAGTGATACAATAACTTAAGAGCTAGTAGTGCATAACTAAACTTACAACCAAATACTACAAAAGTACAATTCAATGGACTAGTTACAAAATTGATCAATATAAGTACATTGGAGGGAAAAATTCAGAGCTATTCAATATCAATCTGTTAAAATAAAACTAGTGTTTACAGCTTAGAAATATAGAACTACAAACCAGAATTCAAATATGGTACTTACGAGACAAAAACCACTGCATCAACTGCAGAACTAAATTTCATTAAAATAATTACAGATATAAACAATCAGCAGATTCAAAGCTACAATGTTACAGCTAGTTACATAATTCAATAGGATATTCACTACAAAAATTAGAAGCATACATACAAAATAAGTTCAAAATAAATTCAAAATACCACACTAAAGGGCTGAAATTCAGTAGGATAGCAGCAAAACAGAACGATGCGTGCGCATTTAAAGGTGTACCTAAATGAGATAGTTAATTAAGAATGAGCAGGAAAAATACAGTTGTAGTTGGACTACAGAGGCATCAAAGATGGGGAGAACTATAGAAGGATAAAAATAGTAATAATATAAAAATAGAATGTTCATCAATATCATACTAAGAACTGGTTTAAGCATAAATATAAACGGAAAGGGCAAAGCAATATTTGAAAATGGAATAAGCCAATATTTATTGTCCGATCTCAAGCAGAATCAACCTTTTGAATGACAGAGGACCAGTGTTGAAAATGTCTATATTATTAAATCTGGAGTTGTATGACTTTTGCATTCTGACGATGGGCGATTTATCTTTTATGTTGGTTCTACTAGTTGGCAATCTAAAAAGGGTGTTATGTCTAGAGTTCCGGGGCGGAATATGGAAGTCTATACGGGAAAGCAAAGATGGGCATGATATCTGATCATTAAGGATATTATATAAGAACATTGAATCCAGGAATGCTCTTCGGTTCTCAAGTGTAGACAAGTTGAATTTGGTTAGTCTCTCGTGGTATTCCATGGACATGTTATCAAGCTTGAATAATGTGATTCTGGTGAATCTACGCTGGACGACCTCGATCTGTGATACATATGAGGAGTAAAATGGATTCCATACTTGGCTCGAATACTCGAGAATGCTTCTTACTAGGGATTTAAAAAGAGTAGTATATGAAGCCGCACACTTAAATGACTAACAGGTACGAAAATTGAAGCCCATTAGACGGAAAGCTTTGGATGTAATGAAATTTATGTGTGATGCAAAGGGAAGCTTACGATCAAATATAACTCAAAAGTCATTTAATTCATCAACACGAGTCAAAGATATATTATGGATTCTATAATCGAAGGAGATAGAGTCCCTTTTGCGGTAAAAAGATATAAATTTGCACTTGCTGACATTAATTTCAATGCAGTTCTCTAAACTCCACTTTTCTAGTTGAAGAATATCCTTTTGAAGGAGGACACAGTCGGTAACATTGTTAATAATTCTATATAGTTTCGCATCGTCTGCATATAATAAGCAGTTAGATGAAAGGAGAGAAGGCAAGTCATTAATATAGATAAGAAATATCAATGGTCCAAGTATTGTGCCTTGGGGTACACCGGAGACTTGTTGGAATAAGGGCGATTCCTCACCATTAAAGACTACGACATTTTCTCTTTTGGACAAGTAGGAAAAGAACCAGGATACGGTGTCGGGATGAAGCCCTAAGCTAACCATTTTGGAAAGGCATAGCTTATGGTTTATTTTATCAAAAGCCTTACTAAAGTCCGTATGTACAGAGTCCAGCTGCTTAGTTTCGTCAAGGGCACAGGCGATCAAGTCCGTAAATAGAGCTAAGTGTGAGACTGTGGATCGAAGGGGTAGAAATCCGTGCTGCTGTTCCGAGATGAATGGTTTTATTAGTGGTAGCAGTTGGTTGTATATAACTTTTTCGCATACGAGTGTAAGTGCATTGGAAATCGAGATGGGACGGTAATTAGTAATGAGTTTTGGGTCACCTGATTTGAAGACAGGCAAAACAAAACATTTCTTGAGGGTTGCAGGGTAAATTTTGTTATTTATTGAGAGATTGAATAATTTGCAAAGGGGTTCTGCTAGACTGACAGCGCATTTTCTGAAGACGATGTTAGGGATGCCGTCAGGGCCCGCGTTTTTATTACAATCTAGATCTTTCAAAACTATAAGGACATGTTCAGGCGAGATGGTACCTAGTTTAATAGTGATCGATTGGTTCTGTTGAAAGATAGACGGGGCTATAGGATCCCTATCGTCATAAACTGATTTGAAGTAATTTGATAACATTTCGTTTACAGATTTGCGGAAAGAAGAGGTGGTGTCATTATATGTTAATTCTTTTGGATTGATATTAGATCGTTTTAAATTTTTACTAAATACCCAGAAGGATCTAAGATTACCTTGAAGGGAATTTTCTGTGCTTTCAACATATTTCCGGTAACATTCCTTTAAGAGTAATTTTGACATTTTCCTAAGGTAAGAAAAGGTGTTATAAGTTTCAGGGTGTGGATTGGTTTTATAGAGGCGTCTATATCTATCCTTTTCTTGGAGTAGTTTTATAAGCCGACTGGAATACCATTTCGGAAAGCGGTTATGTTTACAAACTGCAGGTACATATAGATTAATTCCTTGATATGTGATCTCGTAGAATTGTTCAAAAGATAGCTCAAGATCAGGGGATAGAATAGATGACAAATCACGATTGCTTAAGAAATTATTGAGACTATTATAATCACCTCTTTGGTAGTTTCTAACCTTGGTAAATAAATCCCAGGCAGTCTTCGGATGTGTCAATATCAATTGTATGTCGAGCGGAGGATGGTGGGGGTCAATCTTAGAAAGAGGACACACAGATGTAGATATATCAATATTATATGAGGGAATATTAGTCCATACAAGATCCAAGAGTCTGTTATTAAAGTTGACTTGATTATTGTATTGTTTCTGGCAACAAATCTCCATATTATTAAGAAGAGATTTAGAGACAAGACTATAAGCCTCAGACACACGCATACAATTTACCGATGCACTAAGAGTCCAACGTAGGTATGGGAAATTAAAATCGCCTAAGAAAATGATTTTCGAATTTATGGGTAGCTGCAAGATTTTATCACTAATACTGGATAATAAAGAATTGTATACATCGTATGAGGTTTGGGGAGGTAAATAGACACAGCATATGTGAAGTGTAAAAGTCCTTTCCTTTATGACTACCCAAATCATTTCATGTTCAGATTCCACAGCTTGCACTCGAAAAGAATTATAGGTACATCTGACAGCTATTAGGCATCCACCACCATCCCTGTTACTCGTGTAATTCAAATCTCTGTCCCTTCTATAAATTGAGTACCTGTCATCAAGAATCGCGCTACTATAGACATATGGTTGTAAGAAAGTTCCGGTAAGACATATAATATCAAAATTATTTGCAATCGCGGCTAAACGGACATTTTCAGTTTTTGAACGCAATCTCCTGACATTCTGGTAATAAATATTCAAAGACATCACTTAATAATTTGAAATTGGCTAGTGCTTAAAAGGTTTCGCTTGATACGATCCAGACACAATTCATTTGTTATAATATGAGGCTTAGAGTTGTCTTCCTTTTTCAAATATATTTTGGAGTTCTTAACCCATATGTACTTAAATTCGTTTTCTTTCTTAAACTGCTTTGCCATATACAGTAATGCCTTCTTTTCTTTAGACAAAAATTCATTTATAAATATGATATTCGTTTCTGAGTAGCCAAGAGAGTCAGCTGTAAGCTTATCGCAGACCTTATACGCTATCAATGTACGGTCCCTGACCAGTTGTGAAACATACTTTATGACTAAGGGGTTATCGCCCGATTTGCTCTTTTTACGATATGCTTTCAATATGTCACCATCATCACAAGGCAACTTAAGGAACGCATGAAGCTTTCGGATGATATCAAGGGGTTGTTCGTTAGGACAAGTTGGTATATTTTTTATCTCCAAAAAATTCGTAAGAGATCTCTCTTCCAGAGTTTGCAGGCGATCTTTCAGGGATGAGGTTTCAACATTTAGCCGAGAGTTATCGGACTCAAGAACTTTGATTCTTTTTTTATGATCTTCAACTGTAATAACTATTTTTTTAATTTCGTCGAAACCGCGCAATAAAGTGTCAACTGAATTATTAAAATCGAGCTGCTTATTCTTGATATTAGCTATCTCCTTCGACATATTTTGAACAATTTCTAGAATATTAGGTTCCTCACCAACGTCACTTGCCATGTCACAGTTACTGGGATTATTACAGCGGGAGCACCGAAATGCAACCATCCCACTCATAATGCTACTAGTAATCTCATCAGATAGTTTACAGCAGGATGCGTGATAAAAGTTTAGGCAATCGACGCATTTGAAGCCAGAGTTATTTTTATTAAGATACAAAGAGCAGTTTGCACATTTAGGCGCCATAGTGAATAGTAAATGGAGCAACCCCAGTATTCATCCAAAAGTAACTGACGAACGAAAAGTAAAGCACACCGCTTTCAAGCAAAACTGGAACAGCTATATTCAAACGAAAATCGTAACAAAGAAGGTCAGGGTCGCACAGCGAAGCATAAAACACAGCCAGTCAAGAGTATGAATACTAGTAAAATGCAATTGAATTCAAGACTTAATTTAAAATTTAAGATCAAGTTGGCGCAAAATGCTAGAGTCTGAAGTCCAACTATTAGAAAATTAAAAAATTAGATGAGCCAAATTAAGTTAATATGTGATATGAGTAACACGGCTTTCAGTAGTTCCAGTTTGCGCTCCCCATACCTAAATAGCAGCCTATTGACTAACTAGTTTACAGAAACAAGCTCTACGTAGCTGCGAGGTCATTTAATAACAGACTACTTTCTGGATTATGTAATTGTTAAAAGGACATAAACCTCACTGATATTAAAGCGTATGAATAGAAATTAGTAAATACAAATATTATAAGAGGACAAGCCTCGACTAACTTAAGTACTATATAGATTTAAATAAAAGAAAAGCACACACGATACCTTCCAGTTGATGTACCTTGCAGTTTACCAGATTTGAAAAAAGTCATCAAACCATAAGTGAGTGTAGATTTGACATAATCAGATCGCATGTAATCCGGCTGTTAATATGCGTACGTGCCTCCCAGTTTACTAGCTTCGAATACAGTCGTCAAACTATCAGACTAGATACATAGATTTGACTGGATAGTCCGGCTGCTGATTTATTTGCCACCCAGTTTACTAGTTTCGAATACAGTCGTCAAACCGCAGGGCTGGATACATAGATTTGACTGTATAGTCCGGCTGCTGATTTATTTGCCACCCAGTTTACTAGCTTCGAATACAGTCGTCAAACCGCAGGGCTGGATACATAGATTGACTGGATATAGAATTAGATTAGGTATGCGTAATTAATACACACTTTATAAGCAATCCTCAAGCAAACCCAGCAATCACAGTACGCAGCCAGTAATTTAATAATGCTGATAAATCCGCTAAAAACTCTTGCAACAGAGAAACTGCAAGCCAATAATTTCGTTAAATATACTACTGATGAATCCACTGCAAGCTATTTGTCAATGCAAAAATGCAAGCAAATCGAGGGCCACAAAATGGCGCCTGGCGTAAGCGCGATGTCTCCTTTTTCTGTCCTCCGTAGAGAAAAGCTCTAATTAAAATTGATTGAAGTTATAAAGCAATCGATAATCGAAAACAGTATTTCTCCAGTGCGATGAGCACCGCGTATTTGTCTAATTTATCAGGCGATAATATATAGCGCCTTCACCACTGAAACACCGCTGCTAGATGACGACAGCACTAGGAAGTAAGCTGCAATCGAAGTTGAAATCACTGCTATTCCCAAACTAGTTTATATAAAAACATGCGACCAGGAATTTAATAATACTCAATTAGCACTAGAACTTCGATATAAAGAATTTTCAGAACCAATATTATGAAAAATTGGCGGGAGCTAATTAGTTATGCTTGTTGACAGCAGAAGTCTTCTTCTTCTTTATCTATGTTATCAAGAAGATAACTAATATATCCCCACCAACACACATAAGGTCTTCTGATTGGACTCATATAAAAGGGTTGCTATTAGCAGACCCAGAGTTCCTAAAGGCAGGAAAAACAGACTTGTTGTTAAGTGTGAATACCTATGCAAAAATATTATGCAAGGGAATTAAAAGTGGACCTGAACGGACCCCCATAGCACAGAATACAAAGCTAGGGTGGATTCTTTTCGGAGAAACAACAGCACCACTAAATCAAGTGGACAAAAATGATATTTTTCCTGAATTCCCTACAAGTAGTGCTGATGACTTAGCACAGCTGAATAGTCAAGTGCGGAAGTTTTGGGAATGGGAATAGCTCAACCCAAAAGGCGAGCTTACTAAAGAAGAAGAGCAATGTGAGCAATTCTTTATGGAGAATCATAAACACCTTGATAATGGCAGTTACGTAGTGAAGCTGCCATTTAAATCAGGCAAGGTTCTCGAGCTTGGGGAATCAAAGATAATGGCGTTAAAAAGATTCGCTCAAGTCGAGAAAAAATTTGAGCGAGCCGCCGACATACGAGCTGAATATCATAAATGTATTCAAGAATATTTAAACCTGGGGCATATGTGTAAGGTAAATAAAACCACGCAAAAAGCGAATACCCAGAGGTATTATTTACCCCATCATGCTGTTCTTAAGGACAGCACTACTACCAAATTAAGAGTAGTATTTGATGCTTACGCAAAGTCATCAAACGGGAGAAGCCTCAACGAACAAATGTTGACAGCTCCCACATTACAACCAAAGTTGTACTCAACATTGCTAAAATGGGGTGTTCATAGATATGCAGTGACTGCCGATATAGAGAAGATGTATTGAATAATTAAGATACATAAGGATGACCAAAAGTATCAGACAATACTTTGGCGAAGTAGTGAAGTTGAGCCAGTAGAAGAATACGAACTCAACACCGTAACATTCGGCACTACGGCAGAACCATATTTAGCAATAAAAACACTGCAGCAATTAGCCAAGGATGACAAAGAAAAGTATCCTAAGGCGTCAAAAATTGCAATGCAAGATTTTTACGTTGACGATCTGCTAACAGGTGGAAATACCATAGCAGAAGTCAAACAAACCCAAAAAGGGCTAATAAAGCTATTAGAGGGAGAACGTTTCAACATCTTGAAATGGGCAGGCAATCATGATGAAATGCTTGATTGGTTACCTAAGGATGAAATAGAGCTAGAGTTGCCATTAAATTTCGAAGATGACAACCAAATCAAAGCTTTAGGAATCCAGTGGCATCCAGCCACCGATAATTTTATGTTTGCCTTCAAGGCTTCAGAATTTGAAGCAGAAGCCACAACAAAAAGAAAAATTTTGTCGCAAGAAGCAAAACTATTCGACCCTTTATGTTGGATAGCTCCCTGTGTAGTTTTGGCGAAAATTATCATCCAGAAATTATGGATGCATGGATGTCCCTGGGACGAAATAGTCCCAGAAGAATTCAGCGAGGAATGGAGGCAGTTCAAGATACAGCTGCCTCACATATTGAGAATAAAAATTCCTCGCTGGATACATACAAAGCAAGACAGAGACAACTGTCAATTGCATGGGTTTTGCGACGCATCAAATTCAGCGTACGCAGCTGTCGTCTACATAAGAGTTCAAGACGATGACGGCACAATAAAAATAACATTGCTCATATCAAAAACTCGAGTGGCTCCCGCAAAGCCAATTACGTTGCCAAGACTTGAGTTAAGTGGAGCAGTGTTGTTAACTAGACTACTAAGTCAAGTTCGAGCTAACTTGCATACGAGTAATATTAGCAGCTTTTCATGGTGCGATTCAAAACTCGTATTGGCCTGGATTTCAGGTCATCCAAATAGATGGAAAACTTATGTGGCAAACAGAGTTACCGAGATACAAGAAGGGAACCTAAATAATATGTGGGCATATGTACCTACAAAGGATAATCCTGCTGACATGGCATCACGAGGTCTAATGCCAATGAGCATTCAAGACCGTGAGCCATGGTGGACAGGTCTTAGTTGGTTAAGGCAGCCAAGCCAAGACTGGCCACAAGATAAGAGCCTTAGCAGAGAGACGTCTTACGAATTAAAGACAGTGAAAGCTCTTGCAATGCAAAAAAGCGAAGGGCTCGAAACAGTAATTGAGCGATTCTCGTCATACAAACGATTGTTGCTTGTCACTGCACAATGTCTCCGATTCATCCTTAATTGTAGACATAAAGAAGAAAGGAACATTGGCAGATTGACACCAGCTGACATAGAAACAGCCAAAATAAGAGTAATCCAGCAAACACAACAGCAAGAATTTGAAAATGAATTCAAGCAGTTAAAGGCTGGAGAAAATTTGCACAAAAATAGCAAAATAATAGGGCTTTGTCCATTTTTAGACAAACATTCAGTCTTGAGAGTAGGTGGCAGGTTGCAAAATTCAGACCTGCCAATCTCAACACGACACCCAGCGATACTACCCAAAGATCATCATTTAACTAATTTAGTGATTGATCACTACCACAAAGAAACTTTGCATGGTGGACCACAACTGGTCCTAAATACCATACGAAGTCAGTTTTGGATCATGAATGGACTACACGCCGTTAAGAAAAGGATTCATCTCTGCGTAATATGGGTTAGACATCGCGCTGCAACACAAAAGCAGCTTATGGCCAGTCTACCCAGTCCTCGAGTGTCACAGGCACACCCATTTGAGAATACGGGGTAAGACTATGCTGGTCCTATTGATGTCAAGACCACAAAATATCGGGGATCCAAAACATACAAAGGATACTTGTGTTTATTTGTGTGTATGGCAACAAAAGCCATACACATCGAAGTAGTCTCTGACTTAACGTCTGAAACCTTTCTCGCAGCATATAAAAGATTTTTGCAAGACGAGGTTTATGTGTTAATATATATTCCGATAATGGAACAAATTTTATTGGTGCAAACAAAATTTTTCAGCAAGAGTACAAAAAAGCACTCGCTGAAGCAAACGAACTAGCAGCTCACAATACTGCAGCCATGGGGATCAAATGGCATTTTATACCTCCTGCAGCTCCACATCAAGGTGGACTTTGGGAGGCAGGTGTAAAAAGTATTATACACCATTTGCGTCGAATTCTAAGTTCATCAACATTAACAATAGAAGAACTAAATACATTAGTCATTCAAATAGAAGCATGTCTCAATTCCAGACCGCTGCACGCTATCACTGCGGATCCAGAACAACTGGAAATTCTCACCCCAGGTCACTTTCTAATTGGAAGACCGCTACTAGCTGTACCAGAGCCCACTCAAGAAGAGTCAAATATGCACCTTCACAGACGATGGAAGCTGATTCAGCAACTATGTCAACAATTCTGGAAAAGATGGTCAACAGAATACTTGACCGAAATGCAGAAAAGGCAAAAGTGGAATGCGCCACAAAATAACATTAATATTGGTCAAGTTGTCATCATTAAAGATGAAAAGCAACCACCAACAAAATGGGTGTTGGGGCTCATTGCAGAGCCACAACCTGGTAAGGACGGCAGAGTTAGAGTGGTGTCTGTAAAAACAGCAAACAATATTTTGCAAAGACCCATTCAAAAATTTTCCCCTTACCAGTCAATTTGCAATAAAGGTGCAAAGGAAGTAAGTTGTGATGTCCGTAAATATTTGTATACGGCAAGTTTGATGCATGTATGGGTCCTGGCCATATATTTCTATTTTTACATATTAGATAAATAATATATAAAATTCTTCCTAAGAAATTAAATAGGTTAAAGAAGAAAATGGAAGACATCTTCGAAATTATGCATGAGAGCTTGATGAACGAATTTGAAGAGGCTTGGACAGAGTTGCCAGACACTAAGGCAATCGAATGGGCAATCACACCATTGCCTCCGACGCCGCCGCTGCCAAGCATGCCGGAGCTTAACACGCCTCCCAGTGAAGCAGAGTTCCAATTTAGGATGCCTCTGTCTCCTCCGTTTGTCAAAACGGAAACGATTCAATTTATTTTTGAAGGACGGCGCGTCCATTCGTTTAAGGCTTGTAAAAAACAAGGTGGTATGGTATAACTACCACTGGCCAAAGCCAAAGGTAAGCGCTCACTGTAATTTAGTAAATAAAACATGATCCAGTCATTTAGTTGATGCACAAGTAGTGCATCAACGGGGCCGGAAGTTGTTGCATTTATCAACCAGAAATATATTTAAAAGAATAATAAAAGAAATACAAACAATATGGTTTGTTTATATGTACAATATATATATATAAAAATATAGAATATGCAAAAAAAATATTAAGCAACATATACATACCTCCAGTGGACGGAAATCTGTGCCGCTTTTTCCACTTTTTACTTACAAGTAAAAAGTTACATACTGCAGCCAGGTTGCTGAACATTTTTAACATTCACCTTAAAGTTGTAAGGTGTTCCAGGTCTTACTATACTTTGCAATATAGCAGCATGCATAAATGCACCAGTCTTATTGAAATCTAATGCAAGATTTCAAAGAAAAGACGACCTTCCAAGGAACACCTTAGTGAAATAATATGTACTTTTCCTACTGATAAATGAATAAAGTTCTGTCCACGCAAGGACTAGAACATGCTGTAAACACCAGCAAACATAGCTAAAATTAAAAATTAAAACATAATCACTGTTTTGACAAAACCTTTTATGCCACTTATCTCATCTTCTGCAATATCCAGTGCAGGGTTTTTGTAGCAGGACGTATATATCCTCACAAATAATCAAACACAATATTGCACAAGTATACATTTTTATGTATTTATGTTTTTTTTTTCACAATAAAAGTTTTATTATAAACAAAAAAAAACACAAAACCCAGAAATAAATTTGTCATTCAATGACAAATGTCAAACCACACAACATTTAAATTGTGGCGCCCCCGTCATCTCAAAATCGTAAAACTCCCACAGCGCCGTGGTGAACTTGCGCAAAGTCGAATACAATAGCCAGCAACTAAGCGAAGCCACAGAACAATGGGCGGCAGCTGGCCCCAACCATATAAAAAGCGGGCGATTTTAGAAGAAAAATCACTCATTGCTCGGTATTTCACCAGTAAAGTCAGCTAGCTGGACCATTGCCACTAGCATTCTTTCCACTTGTGCTCAATTTTTTGTAGGGTTATTCCCACAATCAAGTCTTCCTCACATACAGGTAAATGAAAAATAGAAATTTTTTTGGGATATTACCAGAAGTTTTCTATTTAATCAAAAACACCACTGAAATATAGAATAAATTCAAGATTTTGGGATATTACCAAATTAAGAATAGACTTCTATGATTTCAGATCTTTTTCTTCATAAAAAAAGGGAAAATATTCTGGGATATTACCAGAGAATTTCTCATTTAAATTTTTTTATACTGAGATTGGAGAGTTAATTCGCAATAATTTTGGGATATTACCAAGCTAAGAATAAAATTCTGCAATCTAAGTTATTTTTTGTCTCATCTTTTTGTAATTAACTATTCAACAAAGTTAATTTGGGAAATATCCAATTAACTAAGGTTAACGTAAGGGTTTCACAAAACATTTCATTTGGTGATATATCCAAGTGAAGTGTGGCAGGAAACTCAAGTCAAACGAGAAATCAATAATATTGAGCGATTTCCATACTAAATGAAAATCCGGTTAATATCTAGGCTAAATCGGCGGCAAAACCCTTTGAGATATTTCCAGGGGCTTTTTTGCTGATTTGGTTGTGGATCCAGGAAAGGGACAATATCTTGGTATTGGACGTTTTGGGAGATTTCTAACGGTTC
Source organism: Dioctria rufipes (assembly GCA_963924295.1). Lineage (NCBI taxonomy): Eukaryota > Metazoa > Arthropoda > Insecta > Diptera > Asilidae > Dioctria > Dioctria rufipes. Next base: position 120,361,170 of record OZ002744.1, read on the forward strand.
AATCTATAGACCAGAATTAGGTCAGAAACAGGTAGAGGGATTAGCTACATCAACCATTCAGGGTCGATTACAATACAGGGAGTCGATAAGTATAAAATATTACTAACCTTTTTTTGTTTCAAGAAGATATTAATTAACTCCTTTTTTATATTGAATTTTCTAAAAGAATTTGAATTGCTACTCTTTTTTTTGCGCTTTATTAATTTGTTCCTTTCTCTTATTGCAGATAATTAGCAATAAGTAGAATTTAAGAGCTAGTTAATAATTAAGATTTTTTTTTTAATTACTTTATTTTTGTTAATTTTATTGTTTTCTTTGAATTTAATTATTATTTATTTGTTAAAATATTGTTAGTTCTAAAGGTACGCAATAAACGTATCAAAAGCAGGTTAATCTTTCAATCAGCAATTTACCTATTTTTTTACTTCCATTTTTTTCAATTTTATTAAATTTTTTTATGTACAGCCATAGGAGCTGTATCACTGGTCCTTCAAACCCGGATAAACCGGTAGCATTATACGTTTATTGAGTGTTAAAATTAACAATAAAAAAGAAAAAAAATATAGCAATTCAAATTTTTCTGTGTTTGGTGAAGGAAGACTAACTAAAATGGAAGCACTTATAAAGAGACAAAGAGCTTTCAAAAAAGTTTTGACTCAACAACAGTTAACTAAAGGTTATCTGAAGCAAAGAACCCGGAGTATTGAGGAATTGTGGGAACAATTTTTGACTAATCATCAAAGATTATTAGTAGAGTTTGAGGAAACAGCACTCAACGACTACGAAACAAGCCATGTTTTTGAGGAATGCGACGAAATCTACTTCGGTTTCTTAGGGGAGCTCCAAGAACAGCTATCAAAGCTTCAAGAGCTCCAAATGCCAAAGGTAACTAAACCAGAGGCAAGTGTAATCAATGACCACAAAACGGAAATAAAATTGCCTAGCATTGAAATTCCGAAATTTGATGGTGATTACACTAAGTGGACATCTTTCCACGATATGTTCGAATCTTTGATTCATAAAGATTCTCAAATTCCCTTAGTACAAAAGTTGCACTATTTAAAGTCCAATCTATCTGGAGAACCAGAACGGATATTGTGACAATACGATGTAACTAGAACTAATTATCAACCAGCTTGGGCAGAGTTGACACAAAGATACAATAATTAAAAGGTATTAGTGTTCACACAACTCAAAGCCTTATTTAATCAAGCTATAGTAAAAGCTGAACATGAAAGTAGCCTAAAAAATTTACATGATAAAACAAAGGAATGTTTACATGAATTGCAATCCCTTGGAATAGGTACAAAGACCTGGGATCCAATAATTATTTTTATAATAACACAAAAACTACCTATGGAAACTCGAACTCTATGGGAACAATCAATTTCCAAGAGTACAGAGATTCCAGATTTAAAGGAAATGTTTTGTTTCCTAGAATCTCGCTTCCGAACTTTGGAAGCTATTAACCCCAGTAAGGTGGATTATGTTGCCATGAACAAACGTGGACAAAATAAATCATTAAACTATCACGTCAATGAACAATATGGTTGCGTGTTATGTAAGGGAGACCATCGCATACAAAACTGCGATGATTTCCGACGGCATAATATTGACACTCGTCGGAAGATCCTGTTGAAACACAATATTTCTTTTAACTGTCTTCAAAAACATAATGGATCTTGTACGATGAGTAAAAGGTACCCGGTGTGCAAAGGAGAACATACAATCCACAAATGCACACAATTTAAACAAAAGAGTTTTAATGCAAAACGTGAACTTGTGATGAAGGACAAGCTTTGCACAAATTACTTAAAACCTCATAATAAAGAAGCATGTCCAAATAAAAATGGATGTTTCAAGTGTGACAAGCGTCATCACACATGGCTTCACGAAGACAAAAACATGTCTTCAAACAAGCCAAGGGCTGTTGAAACCATACAATCAAGACAGTCAGAAAATTCAATCCCATCAACTTCGGCAAATGCTTGTTCAAATAAACAGAAAGCCACACAAGTACTATTAGCTACGGCTATAGTACATGTTAGGGACCGAAGTGGGATAACAATTCCCATGCGGGCTTTGGTTGATCTAGGATCACAAAGTTCTTTTATAACCGAAGCGGTTCAATCTTTACAACTGAAAGGCGTGTTAACGTCACTTCAAATTACCGGATTGGGATCTACACAAGTGGCAAAGGCATACAAAGAAGTGTCTGTCCATGTGAGATCAGCCACCTCAGCTGATTTTGAAATCCCATTGCCGGCTTATGTTTATTTATTTATTTATTTATTCGGTCAATTAAAAATGGTACATTACAGAGCTTTTTACACTCCTATTACGATACTACCATTATAGCTATACAAACAAGTGGATGGTTTTACAAGCTAAATCAAGAAGAAGAAAATAATACAAGTGATACAATAACTTAAGAGCTAGTAGTGCATAACTAAACTTACAACCAAATACTACAAAAGTACAATTCAATGGACTAGTTACAAAATTGATCAATATAAGTACATTGGAGGGAAAAATTCAGAGCTATTCAATATCAATCAGTTAAAATAAAACTAGTGTTTACAGCTTAGAAATATAGAACTACAAACCAGAATTCAAATATGGTACTTACGAGACAAAAACCACTGCATCAACTGCAGAACTAAATTTCATTAAAATAATTACAGATATAAACAATCAGCAGATTCAAAGCTACAATGTTACAGCTAGTTACATAATTCAATAGGATATTCACTACAAAAATTAGAAGCATACATACAAAATAAGTTCAAAATAAATTCAAAATACCACACTAAAGGGCTGAAATTCAGTAGGATAGCAGCAAAACAGAACGATGCGTGCGCATTTAAAGGTGTACCTAAATGAGATAGTTAATTAAGAATGAGCAGGAAAAATACAGTTGTAGTTGGACTACAGAGGCATCAAAGATGGGGAGAACTATAGAAGGATAAAAATAGTAATAATATAAAAATAGAATGTTCATCAATATCATACTAAGAACTGGGTTAAGCATAAATATAAACGGAAAGGGCAAAGCAATATTTGAAAATGGAATAAGCCAATATTTATTGTCCGATCTCAAGCAGAATCAACCTTTTGAATGACAGAGGACCAGTGTTGAAAATGTCTATATTATTAAATCTGGAGTTGTATGACTTTTGCATTCTGACGATGGGCGATTTATCTTTTATGTTGGTTCTACTAGTTGGCAATCTAAAAAGGGTGTTATGTCTAGAGTTCCGGGGCGGAATATGGAAGTCTATACGGGAAAGCAAAGATGGGCATGATATCTGATCATTAAGGATATTATATAAGAACATTGAATCCAGGAATGCTCTTCGGTTCTCAAGTGTAGACAAGTTGAATTTGGTTAGTCTCTCGTGGTATTCCATGGACATGTTATCAAGCTTGAATAATGTGATTCTGGTGAATCTACGCTGGACGACCTCGATCTGTGATACATATGAGGAGTAAAATGGATTCCATACTTGGCTCGAATACTCGAGAATGCTTCTTACTAGGGATTTAAAAAGAGTAGTATATGAAGTCGCACACTTAAATGACTGACAGGTACGAAAATTGAAGCCCATTAGACGGAAAGCTTTGGATGTAATGAAATTTATGTGTGATGCAAAGAGAAGCTTACGATCAAATATAACTCAAAAGTCATTTAATTCATCAACACGAGTCAAAGATATATTATGGATTCTATAATCGAAGGAGATAGAGTCCCTTTTGCGGTAAAAAGATATAAATTTGCACTTGCTGACATTAATTTCAATGCAGTTCTCTAAACTCCACTTTTCTAGTTGAAGAATATCCTTTTGAAGGAGGACACAGTCGGTAACATTGTTAATAATTCTATATAGTTTCGCATCGTCTGCATATAATAAGCAGTTAGATGAAAGGAGAGAAGGCAAGTCATTAATATAGATAAGAAATATCAATGGTCCAAGTATTGTGCCTTGGGGTACACCGGAGACTTGTTGGAATAAGGGCGATTCCTCACCATTAAAGACTACGACATTTTCTCTTTTGGACAAGTAGGAAAAGAACCAGGATACGGTGTCGGGATGAAGCCCTAAGCTAACCATTTTGGAAAGGCATAGCTTATGGTTTATTTTATCAAAAGCCTTACTAAAGTCCGTATGTACAGAGTCCAGCTGCTTAGTTTCGTCAAGGGCACAGGCGATCGAGTCCGTAAATAGAGCTAAGTGTGAGACTGTGGATCGAAGGGGTAGAAATCCGTGCTGCTGTTCCGAGATGAATGGTTTTATTAGTGGTAGCAGTTGGTTGTATATAACTTTTTCGCATACGAGTGTAAGTGCATTGGAAATCGAGATGGGACGGTAATTAGTAATGAGTTTTGGGTCACCTGATTTGAAGACAGGCAAAACAAAACATTTCTTGAGGGTTGCAGGGTAAATTTTGTTATTTATTGAGAGATTGAATAATTTGCGAAGGGGTTCTGCTAGACTGACAGCGCATTTTCTGAAGACGATGTTAGGGATGCCGTCAGGGCCCGCGTTTTTATTACAATCTAGATCTTTCAAAACTATAAGGACATATTCAGGCGAGATGGTACCTAGTTTAATAGTGATCGATTGGTTCTGTTGAAAGATAGACGGGGCTATAGGATCCCTATCGTCATAAACTGATTTGAAGTAATTTGAGAACATTTCGTTTACAGATTTGCGGAAAGAAGAGGTGGTGTCATTATATGTTAATTCTTTTGGATTGATATTAGATCGTTTTAAATTTTTACTAAATTCCCAGAAGGATCTAAGATTATCTTGAAGGGAATTTTCTGTGCTTTCAACATATTTCCGGTAACATTCCTTTAAGAGTAATTTTGACATTTTCCTAAGGTAAGAAAAGGTGTTATAAGTTTCAGGGTGTGGATTGGTTTTATAGAGGCGTCTATATCTATCCTTTTCTTGGAGTAGTTTTATAAGCCGACTGGAATACCATTTCGGAAAGCGGTTATGTTTACAAACTGCAGGTACATATAGATTAATTCCTTGATATGTGATCTCGTAGAATTGTTCAAAAGATAGCTCAAGATCAGGGGATAGAATAGATGACAAATCACGATTGCTTAAGAAATTATTGAGACTATTATAATCACCTCTTTGGTAGTTTCTAACCTTGGTAAATAAATCTCGGGCAGTCTTCGGATGTGCCAATATCAATTGTATGTCGAGCGGAGGATGGTGGGGGTCAATCTTAGAAAGCGGACACACAGATGTAGATGTATCAATATTATATGAGGGAATATTAGTCCATACAAGATCCAAGAGTCTGTTATTAAAGTTGACTTGATTATTGTATTGTTTCAGGCAACAAATCTCCATATTATTAAGAAGAGATTGAGAGACAAGGCTATAAGCCTCAGACACACGCATACAATTTTCCGATGCACTAAGAGTCCAACGTAGGTATGGGAAATTAAAATCTCCTAAGAAAAGGATTTTCGAATTTATGGGTAGCTGCAAGATTTTATCACTAATACTGGATAATAAAGAATTGTATACATCGTATGAGGTTTGGGGAGGTAAATAGACACAGCATATGTGAAGTGTAAAAGTCCTTTCCTTTATGACTACCCAAATCATTTCATGTTCAGATTCCACAGCTTGCACTCGAAAAGAATTATAGGTACATCTGACAGCTTTTAGGCATCCACCACCAACCCTGTTACTCGTGTAATTCAAATCTCTGTCGCTTCTATAAATTGAGTACCTGTCATCAAGAATCGCGCTACTATAGACATATGGTTGTAAGAAAGTTTCGGTAAGACATATAATATCAAAATTATTTGCAATCGCGGCTAAACGGACATTTTCAGTTTTTGAACGCAATCTCCTGACATTCTGGTAATAAATATTCAAAGACATCACTTAATAGTTTGAAATTGGCTAGTGCTTAAAAGGTTTCGCTTGATACGATCCAGACACAATTCATTTGTTATAATATGAGGCTTAGAGTTGTCTTCCTTTTTCAAATATATTTTGGAGTTCTTAACCCATATGTACTTAAATTCGTTTTCTTTCTTAAACTGCTTTGCCATATACAGTAATGCCTTCTTTTCTTTAGACAAAAATTCATTTATAAATATGATATTCGTTTCTGAGTAGCCAAGAGAGTCAGCTGTAAGCTTATCGCAGACCTTATACGCTATCAATGTACGGTCCCTGACCAGTTGTGAAACATACTTTATGACTAAGGGGTTATCGCCCGATTTGCTCTTTTTACGATATGCTTTCAAGATGTCACCATCATCACAAGGCAACTTAAGGAACGCATGAAGCTTTCGGATGATATCAAGGGGTTGTTCGTTAGGACAAGTTGGTATATTTTTTATCTCCAAAAAATTCGTAAGAGATCTCTCTTCCAGAGTTTGCAGGCGATCTTTCAGGGATGAGGTTTCAACATTTAGCCGAGAGTTATCGGACTCAAGAACTTTGATTCTTTTTTTATGATCTTCAACTGTAATAACTATTTTTTTAATTTCGTCGAAACCGCGCAATAAAGTGTCAACTGAATTATTAAAATCGAGCTGCTTATTCTTGATATTAGCTATCTCCTTCGACATATTTTGAACAATTTCTAGAATATTAGGTTCCTCACCAACGTCACTTGCCATGTCACAGTTACTGGGATTATTACAGCGGGAGCACCGAAATGCAACCATCCCACTCATAATGCTACTAGTAATCTCATCAGATAGTTTACAGCAGGATGCGTGATAAAAGTTTAGGCAATCGACGCATTTGAAGCCAGAGTTATTTTTATTAAGATACAAAGAGCAGTTTGCACATTTAGGCGCCATAGTGAATAGTAAATGGAGCAACCCCAGTATTCATCCAAAAGTAACTGACGAACGAAAAGTAAAGCACACCGCTTTCATGCAAAACTGGAACAGCTATATTCAAACGAAAATCGTAACAAAGAAGGTCAGGGTCGCACAGCGAAGCATAAAACACAGCCAGTCAAGAGTATGAATACTAGTAAAATGCAATTGAATTCAAGACTTAATTTAAAATTTAAGATCAAGTTGGCGCAAAATGCTAGAGTCTGAAGTCCAACTATTAGAAAATTAAAAAAATTAGATGAGCCAAATTAAGTTAATATGTGATATGAGTAACACGGCTTTCAGTAGTTCCAGTTTGCGCTCCCCATACCTAAATAGCAGCCTATTGACTAACTAGTTTACAGAAACAAGCTCTACGTAGCTGCGAGGTCATTTAATAACAGACTACTTTCTGGATTATGTAATTGTTAAAAGGACATAAACCTCACTGATATTAAAGCGTATGAATAGAAATTAGTAAATACAAATATTATAAGAGGACAAGCCTCGACTAACTTAAGTACTATATAGATTTAAATAAAAGAAAAGCACACACGATACCTTCCAGTTGATGTACCTTGCAGTTTACCAGATTTGAAAATAGTCATCAAACCATAAGTGAGTGTAGATTTGACATAATCAGATCGCATGTAATCCGGCTGTTAATATGCGTACGTGCCTCCCAGTTTACTAGCTTCGAATACAGTCGTCAAACTATCAGACTGGATACATAGATTTGACTGGATAGTCCGGCTGCTGATTTATTTGCCACCCAGTTTACTAGCTTCGAATACAGTCGTCAAACCGCAGGGCTGGATACATAGATTTGACTGTATAGTCCGGCTGCTGATTTATTTGCCACCCAGTTTACTAGCTTCGAATACAGTCGTCAAACCGCAGGGCTGGATACATAGATTGACTGGATATAGAATTTAATGATGATGATTATGATAGCTCGGCGGTGTGTAATGAACCACAGCTACTAGAGCAGCGCTCCACTAGGTATGCCTAATTAATACACACTTTATAAGCAATCCTCAAACAAACCCACCAATCACATTACGCAGCCAGTAATTTAATAATGCTGATAAATCCGCTAAAAACTCTTGCAACGGAGAAACTGCAAGCCAATAATTTCGTTAAATATACTACTGATGAATCCACTGCAAGCTATTTGTCAATGCAAAAATACAAGCAAATCGAGGGCCACAAAATGGCGCCTGGCGTAAGCGCGATGTCTCCTTTTTCTGTCCTCCGTAGAGAAAAGCTCTAATTAAAATTGATTGAAGTTATGAAGCAATCGATAATCGAAAACAGTATTTCTCCAGTGCGATGAGCACCGCGTAATTGTCTAATTTATCAGGCGATAATATATAGCGCCTTCACCACTAAAACACCGGTGCTAGATGACGACAGCACTAGGAGTTTATATAAAAACATGCGACGAGGAATTTAATAATACTCAATTAGCACTAGAACTTCGATATAAAGAATTTTCAGAACCAAAATTATGAAAAATTGGCGGGAGCTAATTAGTTATGCTTGTTGACAGCAGAAGTCTTCTTCTTCTTTATCTATGTTATCAAGAAGATAACTAATATATTCCCACCAACACACATAAGGTCTTCTGATTGGACTCATATAAAAGGGTTGCCATTAGCAGACCCAGAGTTCCTAAAGGCAGGAAAAATAGACTTGTTGTTGGGTGTGAATACCTATGCAAAAATATTATGCAAGGGAATTAAAAGTGGACCTGAAGGGACCCCCATAGCACAGAATACAAAGCTAGGGTGGATTCTTTTCGGAGAAACAACAGCACCACTAAATCAAGTGGACAAAAATGATATATTTTCTGCATTCACTACAAGTAGTGCTGATGACTTAGCACAGCTGAATAGTCAAGTGCGGAAGTTTTGGGAATGGAAAGAACTCAACCCAAAAGGCAAGCTCACTAAAGAAAATTATGGAGAATCATAAAAGCCTTGATAATGCCAGTTATGTAGTGAAGCTGCCATTTAAATCAGGCAAGGTTCTCGAGCTTGGGGAATCAAAGATAATGGCGTTAAAAAGATTCGCTCAACTCGAGAAAAAATTTGAGCGAGCTGCCCACATACGAGCTGAATATCATAAATGTATTCAAGAATATTTAAACCTGGGGCATATGTGTAAGGTAAATAAAACCACGCAAAAAGCGAATACCCAGAGGTATTATTTACCCCATCATGCTGTTCTTAAGGACAGCACTACTACCAAATTAAGAGTAGTATTTGATGCTTCCGCAAAGTCATCAAACGGGAGAAGCCTCAACGAACAAATGTTGACAGCTCCCACATTACAACCAAAGTTGTACTCAACATTGCTAAAATAGGGTGTTCATAGATATGCAGTGACTGCCGATATAGAGAAGATGTATTGAATGATTAAGATACATAAGGATGACCAAAAGTATCAGACAATACTTTGGCGAAGTAGTGAAGTTGAGCCAGTAGAAGAATACGAACTCAACACCGTAACATTCGGCACTACGGCAGAACCATATTTAGCAATAAAAACACTGCAGCAATTAGCTAAGGATGACAAAGAAAAGTATCCTAAGGCGTCAGAAATTGCAATACAGGATTTTTACGTTGACGATCTTCTAACAGGTGGAAATACCATAGCAGAAGTCAAACAAACCCAAAAAGGGCTAATAAAGCTATTAGAGGGAGAACGTTTCAACATCTTGAAATGGGCAGGCAATCATGATGAAATGCTTGATTGGTTACCTAAGGATGAAATAGAGCTAGAGTTGCCATTAAATTTCGAAGATGACAACCAAATCAAAGCTTTAGGAATCCAGTGGCATCCAGCCACCGATAATTTTATGTTTGCCTTCAAGGCTTCAGAATTTGAAGCAGAAGCCACAACAAAAAGAAAAATTTTGTCGCAAGAAGCAAAACTATTCGACCCTTTATGTTGGATAGTTAGTTAGTTATCATCCAGAAATTATGAATGCATGGATGTCCTTGGGACGAAATAGACCCAGAAGAATTCAGCGAGGAAGATACAGCTGCCTCACATATTGAAAATAAAAACTCCTCGCTGGATACATACAAAGCAAGACAGAGACAACTGTCAATTGCATGGGTTTTGCGACGCATCAAATTCAGCGTACGCAGCTGTCGTCTACATGAGAGTTCAAGACGATGACGGCACAATAAAATTAACATTGCTCATATCAAAAACTCGAGTGGCTCCCGCAAAGCCAATTACGTTGCCAAGACTTGAGTTAAGTGGAGCAGTGTTGTTAACTAGACTACTAAGTCAAGTTCGAGCTGACTTGCATACGAGTTATGTTAGCAGCTTTTCATGGTGCGATTCAAAACTCGTATTGGCCTGGATTTCAGGTCATCCAAATAGATGGAAAACTTATGTGGCAAACAGAGTTACCGAGATACAAGAAGGGAACCTAAATAATATGTGGGCATATGTACCTACAAAGGATAATCCTGCTGACATGGCATCACGAGGTCTAATGCCAATGAGCATTCAAGACTGTGAGCCATGGTGGACAGGTCCTAGTTGGTTAAGGCAGCCAAGCCAAGACTGGCCACAAGATAAGAGCCTTAGCAGAGAGACGTCTTACGAATTAAAGACAGTGAAAGCTCTTGCAATGCAAAAAACCGAAGGGCTCGAAACAATAATTGAGCGATTCTCGTCATACAAACGATTGTTGCTTGTCACTGCACAATGTCTCCGATTCATCCTTAATTGTAGACATAAAGAAGAAAGGAACATTGGCAGATTGACACCAGCAGACATAGAAACAGCCAAAATAAGGGTAATCCAGCAAACACAACAGCAAGAATTTGAAAATGAATTCAAGCAGTTAAAGGCTGCAGAAAATTTGCACAAAAATAGCAAAATAATAGGGCTTTGTCCATTTTTAGACAAACATTCAGTCTTGAGAGTAGGTGGCAGGTTGCAAAATTCAGACCTGCCTATCTCAACACGACACCCAGCGATACTACCCAAAGATCATCATTTAACTAATTTAGTGATTGATCACTACCACAAAGAAACTTTGCATGGTGGACCACAACTGGTCCTAAATACCATACGAAGTCAGTTTTGGATCATGAATGGACTACACGCCGTTAAGAAAAGGATTCATCTCTGCGTAATATGTGTTAGACATCGCGCTGCAACACAACAGCAGCTTATGGCCAGTCTACCCAGTCCTCGAGTGTCACAGGCACACCCATTTGAGAATACGGGGTAAGACTATGCTGGTCCTATTGATGTCAAAACCACAAAATATTGGGGATCCAAAACATACAAAGGATACCTGTGATTATTTGTGTGTATGGCAACAAAAGCCATACACATCGAAGTAGTCTCTGACTTAACGTCTGAAACCTTTCTCGCAGAATATAAAATATTTTTGCAAGACGAGGTTTATGTGTTAATATATATTCCGATAATGGAACAAATTTTATTGGGGCAAACAAAATTCTTCAGCAAGAGTACAAAAAAGCACTCGCTGAAGCAAACGAACTAGCAGCTCACAATACTGCAGCCATGGGGATCAAATGGCATTTTATACCTCCTGCAGCTCCACATAAAGGTGGACTTTGGGAGGCAGGTGTAAAAAGTATTAAACACCATTTGCGTCGAATTCTAAGTTCATCAACATTAACAATAGAAGAACTAAATACATTAGTCATTCAAATAGAAGCATGTCTCGACTCCAGACCGCTGCACGCTATCACTGCGGATCCAGAACAACTGGAAATTCTCACCCCAGGTCACTTTCTAATTGGAAGACCGCTACTAGCTGTACCAGAGCCCACTCAAGAAGAGTCAAATATGCACCTTCACAGACGATGGAAGCTGATTCAGCAACTATGTCAACAATTCTGGAAAAGATGGTCAACAGAATACTTGACCGAAATGCAGAAAAGGCAAAAGTGGAATGCGCCACAAAATAACATTAATATTGGTCAAGTTGTCATCATTAAAGATGAAAAGCAACCACCAACAAAATGGGTGTTGGGGCTCATTGCAGAGCCACAACCTGGTAAGGACGGCAGAGTTAGAGTGGTGTCTGTAAAAACAGCAAACAATATTTTGCAAAGACCCATTCAAAAAATTTGCCCCTTACCAGTCAATTTGCAATAAAGGTGCAAAGGAAGTAAGTTGTGATGTCCGTAAATATTTGTATAAGGCAAGTTTGATGCATGTATGGGTCCTGGCCATATATTTCTATTTTTACATATTAGATAAATAATATATAAAATTCTTCCTAAGAAATTAAATAGGTTAAAGAAGAAAATGGAAGACATCTTCGAAATTATGCATGAGAGCTTGATGAACGAATTTGAAGAGGCTTGGACAGAGTTGCCAGACACTAAGGCAATCGAATGGGCAATCACACCATTGCCTCCGACGCCGCCGCTGCCAAGCATGCCGGAGCTTAACACGCCTCCTAGTGAAGCAGAGTTCCAATTTAGGATGCCTCTGTCTCCTCCGTTTGTCAAAACGGAAACGATTCAATTTATTTTTGAAGGACGGCGCGTCCATTCGTTTAAGGCTTGTAAAAAACAAGGTGGTATGGTATAACTACCACTGGCCAAAGCCAAAGGTAAGCGCTCACTGTAATTTAGTAAATAAAACATGATCCAGTCATTTAGTTGATGCACAAGTAGTGCATCAACGGGGCCGGAAGTTGTTGCATTTATCAACCAGAAATATATTTAAAAGAATAATAAAAGAAATACAAACAATATGGTTTGTTTATATGTACAATATATATATATAAAAATATAGAATATGCAAAAAAAATATTAAGCAACATATACATACCTCCAGTGGACGGAAATCTGTGCCGCTTTTTCCACTTTTTACTTACAAGTAAAAAGTTACATACTGCAGCCAGGTTGCTGAACATTTTTAACATTCACCTTAAAGTTGTAAGGTGTTCCAGGTCTTACTATACTTTGCAATATAGCAGCATGCATAAATGCACCAGTCTTATTGAAATCTAATGCAAGATTTCAAAGAAAAGACGACCTTCCAAGGAACACCTTAGTGAAATAATATGTACTTTTCCAACTGATAAATGAATAAATTTCTGTCCACGCAAGGATTAGAACATGCTGTAAACACCAGTAAACATAGCTAAAATTAAAAATTAAAACATAATCACAACAGTTTTGACAAAAACTTTTATGCCACTTATCTCATCTTCTGCAATATCCAGTGCAGGGTTTTTGTAGCAGGACGTATATATCCTCACAAATAATCAAACACAATATTGCACAAGTATACATTTTTATGTATTTATATTTTTTTCACAATAAAAGTTTTATTATAAACAAAAAAAAACAAAACCCAGAAATAAATTTGTCATTCAATGACAAATGTCAAACCACACAACATTTAAATTGTGGCGCCCCCGTCATCTCAAAATCGTAACACTCCCACAGCGCCGTGGTGAACTTGCGCAAAGTCGAATACAATAGCCAGCAACTAAGCGAAGCCACAGAACAATGGGCGGCAGCTGACCCCAACCATATAAAAAGGGTGCGATTTCAGAAGTAAAATCACTTATTGCTCGGTATTTCACCAGAAGTCAGCTAGCTGGACCATTGCCACTAGCATTTTTTCCATTGTGCTCAATTTTTCGTAGGGTTATTCCCACAATCAAGTCTTCCTCACATACAGGTAAATGAAAAATAGAATTTTTTTGGGATATTACCACAAGTTTTCTATTTAATCAAAAACACCACTGAAATATAGAATAAATTCAAGATTTTGGGATATTACCAAATTAAGAACAGACTTCTACGATTTCAGATCTTTTTCTTCATAAAAAAGGGAATATATTCTGGGATATTACCAGAGAATTTCTCATTTAAATTTTTTTATACTGAGATTGGAGAGTTAGTTCGCAGTTTTGGGATATTACCAAGCTAAGAATAAAATTCTGCAATCTAAGTTATTTTTTGTCTCATCTTTTTGTAATTAACTATTCAACAAAGTTAATTTGGGAAATATCCAATTAACTAAGATTAACGTAGTTTCACAAAACATTTCATTTGGGGATGTATCCAAGTGAATTGTGGCAGGAAACTCAAGTCAAACGAGAAATCAATAGTATTGGGCGATTTCGATACTAAATAAAAATCCCGGTTAATATCTAGGCTAAATCGGCGGTAAAACCCTTTGCGATATTTCCAGGGGCTTTTTTGCTGATTTGGTTGTGGATCCAGGAAAGGGACAATATCTTAGTATTGAACCTTTTGGGAGATTTTCAAGGGTTCAATCTATAGACCAGAATTAGGTCAGAAACAGGTATAGGGATTAGCTACATCAACCATTAAGGGTCGATTCCCATACAGGGAGTCGATAAGTATAAAATATTACTAACCTTTTTTTCTTTCAAGAAGATATTAATTAACTCCTTTTTTATATTGAATTTTCTAAAAGAATTTGAATTGCTACTCTTTTTTTTGCGCTTTATTAATTTGTTCCTTTCTCTTATTGCAGATAATTAGCAATAAGTAGAATTTAAGAGCTAGTTAATAATTAAGATTTTTTTTTAATTACTTTATTTTTGTTAATTTTATTGTTTTCTTTGAATTTAATTATTATTTATTTGTTAAAATATTGATAGTTTTAAAGGTACGCAATAAACGTATTAAAAGCAGGTTAATCTTTCAATCAGCAATTTACCTATTTTTGTACTTCCATTTTTTCACTTTTGTTAAATTTTTTTATGTACAGCCATAGGAGCTGTATTAGTCGCTATGTGATTTACATTTAATGATGTGGTTCAATGATATCATGAGGTCATGAGATCAGTATAATTAGATCGTACAATGATATCATGAAGTTGTGACATTAAGCTATTATTATAATGAGATCATCACACTGGATAGACGTGGGCACCGAAGCGAAATGTCATGCTTGCCATTCGGTAGGGCATTTTATTGCTGACTGCCCCAATAGAAGCGGAAAGTGGGCTGAACAGAAGGCTCCCTCGAAGGAAACCACTGCTACAGTAGTGGCTCCAGAGAAGGAATTTTCTGCCAGAGCTCAACCTGCTATCTTGGAGCAGCCAGTGTTTAAGATGCCTGAAATTGTCACAAAAAATATTAAGGCTATAAACGGTGCCACGTCAGCACGCGAAAGCATGTCTACTTCTGACGTTGAGTCGATTAGCCATGTAGGCAAAAAAAGTAGGACGAGGAGGAAGACGAAGGTGGACCGGATGATGCTGCCCCCTCCAGAGCCAGCAAATCCAGTCGTTCCAAAACGGCCGCACTCGGAGGAGGACGATAGTGGAGCCCGCGGTTCGAAGGTTGTTGTGAGAGAGGCGGAAGCATCTCTCGAACAGCTTTCGGACTGCGAAATGACCGGTTTGGATGAGACTGGTCTCTCGAGCTTCAGTGGCTACGAATCGTGTGGTAGCACCATGTCGATTGGTAGCCAATTTGAAGTCTCGGAGGGTATGGAAACCCTTCCTAGGGAAAAGATCTCCAAAATTCTTGCCCGGCTCCTGTACAAGAAGAATTCAGATAAAATCTGGAGTATTCTTGTGGAGGAGCTGGGGAGGCCAGAGTTGTTACTTCCTCAGCTTCTACTCCTACAAGAGGAGTGCAAGTTGAAGAGGAAGCATAACGATGTAGCTCGGTTAGATCAACTTCATAGGAAGGTGGGGGAGTTGATTCAGGAGCATCGCTTGGCCGATTCTCCTCGTCAGTAGATGTCCCACATTCATCGTTTGAGCTCTTCATCTCTTTGAATGTCCAAGATAGCTTCTATCAACACCGGGGGTTTAAGTGCACATACAAGGTTACACAGGACTATCGAACATGTCAAAATGTCCGATATAGACATAGCGCTTCTACAGGAGACGAGTTTTACACAAGACACATATACACAACTTGAGCGTTATGCTTATTTACACACTGGCTATGCAATGTTTGCCACACCTGCGCTTCGCCGAGGCTCAGGGGTGGCAATTGTAGCGCCTTGCTACCATGTAGTTTGTACAATTTTATTATTACGTTATTTATTATTATTACTCTTTCACCATAAGGTACTTTACTTAGTTTTGCAAATATCTACTTAGTCATAAGTCTGTAATAAGTTAAGTAACAACAGGCCATGATAATGTAAGTTAGATAAAGTAGGCGTTGTTTTGTATATAAGTAGAGCAAATTAATGTTTTGGAATTGGTACTACTCAGGACTTCAATGGATTCATATCTCAGGATAATAAACACAAATTAAATAATATAAAAGCTTTATTATTTTTACAGTGGTGACCCCGAACATTCAAAAAAGGACCCGAATACTCAAAAAATGGACCCGAACCCTTGCTACCATGTAGTTTGTACAATTTTATTATTACGTTATTTATTATTATTACTCTTTCACCATAAGGTACGTTACTTAGTTTTGCAAATATCTACTTAGTCATAAGTCTGTAATAAGTTAAGTAACAACAGGCCATGATAATGTAAGTTAGATAAAGTAGGCGTTGTTTTAGTATATGAGTAGAGAAAATTAATGTTTTGGAATTAGTACTACTCAGGACTTCAATGGATTCACATCTCAGGATTGTATTATCTGTGAACTCGGGATGAATTAATGAAATGCACAGCTTGCTAAAACTACTTTATTGCTCGGTGACTGCGTACATACTGCTGCTACATATCTAGTCTACTTGATTAATTCCTAATGATCTAGTACAAAAGAGAGAGAGTGTGTACAAATATAAATATCCTACATCTAGGAAGAGACATACTGGACACGTATAGTAGTTACTAACTCATATATACTACATCTCCCCCTTTTTAGTTGTTAACATTTTGTAATTTTATGTAATTCAAGGTAAATATAGTGTGCTAATTTACATCTTATCTTTACTTTTAATTTCAACATTATAGTTTCTCTTACCAACTTTTTTTTTCGGTTCTAACATTCTAGACTAGATTTAAAATATAATTCAATTTACAATTTAACAATTTAATTCAATTCAATGAGAAAGCTGATGTTCGGCATGGTTGTAAGTTATAGATTTTCAAGTATTAAATAAAGTTATTTTCGAGGACGTAAAAAATAAGAGTTTCTTCTTAATTCTGTTTCATCATCTTTTGTAATCCAATATGATCGGGGTGTGGAATGTTTTGCCTTGATCGTTCCTTTTTCCCAGTTATTGTTGGTATAGTTTTTAACCCATACCTTTTGCTTTTCCGTAAACGGCTTTCTTTGTTTTACTTTTTTATTATAATAGTTTTCATTACGATAATTATTGCTATGGATACAGTTCTTAATATGTTTCGAATTTACTGATTCAAGTAACTTGTCCTTTATTGGTAATAGAGTTCTTTGTTTCCTACCCATTAAAACTTCTGCTGGCGATTTGTTGCTGTTCTTAATTGGAGTATTCCTATATTCTAATAGGGTTAACCACAATTCTTCCCCACTTTCTTTGCACTTCTTCATTAACGTTTTTGCTATTTGCACTGATCTTTCCGCCAGACCATTTGCCTGAGGATAATGTGGACTTGTCGTTATGTTGTCTGCTATAATGCTTTTTGGTATTCCATGAGTGGCGAATAAGCTTTTCAATTTCAGTATGACTTCGTTACTAGTTTAATTTCTAAGTGGTAAAATTTCTAGATATTTTGAAAAGTAATCGGTTACTACTAAATAACTTTTTCCTGCGTAATGAAAAATATCCATACAAATTTTATTAAATGGTTTGGGTTCAACTTCGTGTGCTATATATGGTTCTCTTGCATTTAAGTTTCTATGTTTTTGGCATAACTCGCAACTACTAATCCTTTTTTCAATTTGATCTGATATTCCTGGCCAGTAGACTAATGTCCTAGCACGGGCTTTGGTTTTTTCTATTCCCTGATGGGGCTTGTGCAAGAGATCTAATATTTCTTCGCGTAAACTTTGTGTCACTAAGATTTTCTCATTTAAAAAAATTAAATCATCACTCAGAGTTAAATCATTTTTCATTGTCCAAAATGCTTTAATATTTTCCTTAACTTTTGCTTTCTCATTAGGCCAGCCCTCTTGTATTATTAACTTTAAGTCCTTTAATACTGGATCTTTTTCTGTTTCTTCTATGTATTGTTGTTTCCTTTCGAGTTCTACATTAATTGTATGAACTACTTGATCTAAATCTGTAATTTCGGGATTACTTACGTTTTTATCACAATTTCTTGAGAGTAAGTCTGCAATATGCATGGTGAATGTTTCAAATCTATCTTGTATTTAGTTAATCTTAGTCTCATTCTCTGGAGTCTAGAGTTAGGTATCCTGCAAATATCCTTTTTAAAAATACCAAGGAGTGGTTTATGATCCGTGACCACTTGAAATTTCCTTCCGTAAATAAAGTGATGGAACTTCTGGCACGCAAGCACAATCGCCAGTAGTTCCTTTTCAATTTGTGCGTATCTTTGTTCTGTCTCTGACAGACTTCTTGAAGCGAAATATACAGGTTTACCTTCCTGCATCATACAAGCACCTATAACCCATTTTTGACGCATCAGCTTGAATAGATACTTCCTTTTTGCATCGAAAGTTCTAAGTGTTGGGGTTTCTCCTATGGCGAGCTTAATTCGTTGTAAACAGTCTGCATGGGTGTTTTCCCATCGAAAAACAGCTTCTTTTTTTAAAAGTTCTCTTAATAGCTGTGAGATATCTGCAAGATTTGGGACAAAATTTCGAATATAATTGATCATTCCTAGGATTTTCTGGAGATCCTTTTTATTTTTAGGAGCCTCTATTTTATCAATGGCTTTAACCCGTTCCGGGTCACATTTTATTCCTTCTTTTGAAATTATGTTTCCGAGAAACTTGACTTCATTAAATTTATATTGCACTTTATCAGGATTGAATTTTACATTTAATTTCCTTGCCCTTTCTATGACTTTTTTTAATATTTCATCATGCTCCTTTTCTGTACCAGCGGCTATCAAAATATCATCAATATAAACTATTAATCCTGGAATACCTTTAAAATTTTCCTCATTAAACTTTTGAAATGCCTCGGGGGCTGTTGAGATACCAAAAGGTAGTCTGTTAAATCTATATCATCCGAACGGAGTACTGAAAGTGCACAATTTGCTTGAATTCTCATCTAGGGTTATTTGATAATAGCCATCTTTAAGGTCCAAAATCGTAAAAATTGTTTTATTCGTCAATTTAGGTGTAATTTCTTCTAGGGATAGGATGATGTAAAGGTTTAATTGCTTGGTTGAGATCGCGAGGGTCTATGCAAAATCTAATCGTCTTATTTGGTTTCTCTACAATAATAGAATTAGAGATCCATTCTGAAGCAGAGTTGGCCTTTTCTAATTATTATTCCTAGTTCAACTAATCTTTCGAGCTCAGCTACACTTTATCCTTGATTGTCATCGGAATCCTTCTAGCTGGCTTTGCTGTCGGTTTAGCATTTTGCTTAAGTTCAATTTTAAAATTTTGTGGAAAACTTCCTAGTCCCTGAAATAACTCTTTGTTTTCTTCTATGACCTGTTCCCTATTTATATAGTTTTTATTAATCTCATTTACTCTTCGAATTAATTTTAAATCTACGCATGACTCAAGACCTAAAATGGGAAAATTTCCTTCTTTCGTTATAATGAACTCTATATTCTTTATTCTATTTCTAACAATGCAAGATAGAGAGGCTGTACCCATTGCTTTAAGAACTGTTCCATCATATGCTTGTATTCTCGTATTACAATCATTAAGTTTTATATTTGAAAATTCCGCAATGAATCGATAAGGCAAAACATTTATATCAGCACCTGTATCCAGTTTAAATTTTAATAATTTACCAGAAACTTTAATTAATTCAAACCAAGAGTTACTTATTATTTCATTACTTTCAATTATATTTATATAAAACTCATCACTGTTACGGTTGTCATTGTCCATAAATTTTAATTCTCGTATTTCTTTTTTATTTGCCTTGCATGCAATTGCAAAATGATTCTTACCTCCGCATTTCCTACACTTGGTGTTCCATGCCGGACATTTTCTTAACTCATGATTTTTCATGCATTTAGTGCATGATATGATTTTATTTTGGCCTGTCTCTCTCTGCTCTATTATATTCCTACTTACTCCTGTTGTCAACTCTGAATAGTTATTCCTAAAACCTGAATTTTTATAATTAGTATTTTTTCGCAAATTATATTTATTTGAAACGTTAGTTACAGTATCTAATTGTTTGCTGGTTCCTGGTGGTTTGTGTATGTGTTTCATCTGATTATTCGCAATCTCTGCTGCCCGCGCCATTTCGATCGCCTTTGTCAAATCCAGTGAATCTACTTCGAGTAACCGTTTTTGAAGATGCTTGTCCGATGTACCCAGCACAATACGGTCCCGCACCATTCTACTCTCCTGCTCCGCAAATCCGCAATTTCGAACGAGTTTTTTAATTTCCATCAAAAAATTATCGAATGGTTCTCCAATATCCTGGTTGCGTTTATGGAATTTAAAGCTTTCGTAAACTTCATTCCGCTTAGGCTTGCAAAATTCTTCAAAAGATTTAATAACTTCTGTATACTTTTTTCTATTCTCTTCTGATAAGTTGAAGGAATTAAAAATCTCAACTGCTTCTGGGCCGATTGCGTTTAGAAATATTGCCACTTTAACTTCCTCACTTTTTTTTGTAATTTCAGCAGCTGTGCTAAATATTTCATAATTCTGCCAAAACTTTCGCCAGTTTTCAGCTAAATTTGATCCCTCTAGGCTTAACTTCTCGACTTTACGTATGTAATCCATTGATTTTGCTGTTATCGTCCGGTATCGAATTTTTGGTGGCCTTCCAATGGGTTACTTTTCTTTCAACTCTTTTGATTTTAATTTTTCCGCAATCGTCATAACCCAGCACTTTATCTCAAAATTTAATTTTCACCAGCTTGTTTGTTTTTATGATAATGTATCAAATCACTTCACGAATCTCGATTTTATCATTTTTTTTCTTATATCGGTGCACTATAATCAAACACGTGTACCGGCTACCGGCTGCGCCATGTATTATCTGTGAACTCGGGATTAATTAATGAAATGCACAGCTGCTTAAAACTACTTTATTGCTCGGTGACTGCGTACATACTGCTGCTACATATCTAGTCTACTTGATTAATTCCTAATGATCTAGTACAAAAGAGAGAGAGTGTGTACAAATATAAATATTCTACATCCAGGAAGAGACATACTGGAAACGTATAGTAGTTACTAACTCATATATACTACAAGGATAATAAACACAAATTAAATAATATAAAAGCTTTATTATTTTTACAGCAATCATTGTATCCAACAAATTCACACTATCGCCTCCTGTCTATACAGATATTTACCCAGGCTTCGCTTCTTTCTTGGACTTTGTCGTTCAAGACAAACATATCAAGGTAGTAAACGTGTACCTTCCTCATGACCAGGACATTACAAGATAAGTTCTTGATAGTGTTCAATCCTGTCTGGTGAATTTTAGTGGCGAAACTACCCTCGGAGGTGATTTCAACTGCACGCTAAATACTTCAACGGATCGGCATTCCGGAGTTGAGTTCAACTCTGTCAATGCTACTCGGTTAAGGAATTTTGTCCGTGTTTCCAGACTCGTGTATATCTATCGTTGGATGCATCCTACGACTAGATCATACACGAGGGTCTCGCGAAATATCCATGGAAGTCTCGCAGGCTCCAGAATCGATAGACTTTACGTCTCACATGGAATACTAGAACATTTCGTTGGTGTCACTCATGAAGTGTTTTCCGTTAGCGACAACCTTCTTGACAGTAGTGTCTACTCTGAATCGACGTCGACAACATCCTCGACCACTCATGAATTTCTTGAAAATATTCCCACTTTCTCTGAAGACAGCAAGGAGCTCCTGGATACAGTAATCACATTGGAGGATATGATCGCTGCGACAAAGGATCTAAGGCGACAAACTTCACCTGGTTATGACGGCTTGACTCCAGAATTCTTCATACGTTTCAGGGTTTTATTAATTCCTGACCTTTTGGAAGTCTTCAATTCGGCGGTTGAGACACATTCAGACTTTCCTTCTAGTTTGAGGAGGTCTGGTAAGCGATTGATTCCAAAGAAAGGAGATTTGCAGAGGATGGGGAACTGGAGCCCAGTAACCCTATGCAATGTGGACTACAAAATCGTCTGCAAAGCATTAGGGGCAATACTCCGCTCAGTGATTGCTTCTGTAATACACCCGTAACAGTCCTATTGTGTTCCTGGTCATAGTATCTACGACAACATCCCGGTAGCCAAACATTTGTTTGCCAACCATGAACAGACAGGTACACAAGACCAGCAAAAGGCTGTTGATAGCGTCTCGCACGAGTATCTCCTGACTGCTCCCGAGGCATTTGGGTTCCCGCCCAGGTAGCTCGATATCATCGGGAAACTGTATAGAGATTCAGCGATTTTGATTAAGCATCAAGGACAGGTTCTGGCTATTATCTCGTTTCATCGAGGTATCAGACAGGGCTGTCCATTGTCAGGTATGCTTTATGATCTTTCGTTTGAGCCGCTACTGGTGAATCTTCGTCGAATGCTCGGACAATATTCAGTGCATCTACCATATACCAATGTAAGGCCCCTTATGTTGGCATATGCGGATGACCTTTCTATTTTCGTGACAAGAGATGAAGCTTTTCCGGTCGCTCGTGCTGTTTTCTAACAGTACGAATGTATAGCGGGCGCTAATATCAACCTTAGCAAGAGTCAAGGCTTGTGGTGTGGAAGATGGAGAGATCGAACAAATACTCCACTGAACATTATTTAGGTGTGTATATCGGACGCGAGAGTAAATCAAATAATAGCCACATCGCTCTTGAGAAAATCTCTAGAGCTGTAAACTCATGGCGTAGTCGACTATTTCCACTATCCTTAATGGGAAGGTCGGTCGTGATAAACTATTTGATTACCTCGTCCATCTGCTAAAGTCTGAGACGTTTGATGAAGGCTTCGTAGGTCTTCTTCAAGCAAAAGCGATAGACGCCTTTTGGTGCGGAAAACGATGGGTTGCTGAAAGCACGCTCTGTCTGCCAGTCTAGATAGGTGGATTAGGTCTCACTAACTTGGTTGTGAAATCAAGGTGTCTCCAAGTGCGTGCATTCCAAAGAGTGTTTTGCCAGAGAGACACCTTGATTTCACAACTGTGGGTGAATGTACTGGGAGGGAACGTCATAGGGGAGTATTAATACCTGCTCTCTGTCCGACCACCCTATCTTCGTGACTGGCCACAGGATCTAATTTCAACGATTCAGACCTGGGGCAGAATGAGGCCAGCATTTCACCTTAAGTGGAATGCTCTGCGATACACGCAATTCGCGTCGATTCCAATCAGGTTTAATCCTGAATAAATAGATTCAGTGTTCAGTAATGCTCGAGGTTTTGAAGCTGACACGCATACTCTGGCCGTTCTCGGAGATATTATTGATATCTCTGGAAACTGTCGAATAAACACTAACACTCCACAACTACACGACCTGGCGGCTTCTGCGCGGGAGAGATTTCGCCAACTTGGGACCAAAGACCCTGGCACTAAGTTGGAAGATGCTTTCGTTCTGGACAGACCGACTCACATACCTTTCAGCACACTTACAACACGTGTGCTCCGTGACGTGCTTATGTCAATAAGACCTCCGGAGGATTCAACAGACAGCGAACTAATATCCCAAAATCTTGATTTTATTCTATATTTCAGTGGTGTTTTTGATTAAATAGAAAACTTGTGGTAATATCCCAAAAAAAATTCTATTTTTCATTTACCTGTATGTGAGGAAGACTTGATTGTGGGAATAACCCTACAACAAATTGAGCACAATGGAAAAAATGCTAGTGGCAATGGTCCAGCTAGCTGACTTTACTGGAGAAATACCGAGCAATGAGTGATTTTTCTTCTGAAATCGCCCCCTTTTTATATGGTTGGGGTCAGCTGTCGCCCATTGTTCTGTGACTTCGCTTAGTTGCTGGCTATTGTTTTCGACTTTGCGCAAGTTCACCACGGCGCTGTGTTAGTGTTACGATTTTGAGATGACGGGGGCGCCACAATTTAAATGTTGTGTGGTTTGACATTTGTCATTGAATGACAAATTTATTTCTGGGTTTTGTTTTTTTTTGTTTATAATAAAACTTTTATTGTGAAAAAAAATATAAATACATAAAAATGTATACTTGTGCAATATTGTGTTTGATTATTTGTGAGGATATATACGTCCTGCTACAAAAACCCTGCACTGGATATTGCAGAAGATGAGATAAGTGGCATAAAAGTTTTTGTCAAAACTGTTGTGATTATGTTTTAATTTTTAATTTTAGCTATGTTTACTGGTGTTTACAGCATGTTCTAATCCTTGCGTGGACAGAAATTTATTCATTTATCAGTTGGAAAAGTACATATTATTTCACTAAGGTGTTCCTTGGAAGGTCGTCTTTTCTTTGAAATCTTGCATTAGATTTCAATAAGACTGGTGCATTTATGCATGCTGCTATATTGCAAAGTATAGTAAGACCTGGAACACCTTACAACTTTAAGGTGAATGTTAAAAATGTTCAGCAACCTGGCTGCAGTATGTAACTTTTTACTTGTAAGTAAAAAGTGGAAAAAGCGGCACAGATTTCCGTCCACTGGAGGTATGTATATGTTGCTTAATATTTTTTTTGCATATTCTATATTTTTATATATATATATTGTACATATAAACAAACCATATTGTTTGTATTTCTTTTATTATTCTTTTAAATATATTTCTGGTTGATAAATGCAACAACTTCCGGCCCCGTTGATGCACTACTTGTGCATCAACTAAATGACTGGATCATGTTTTATTTACTAAATTACAGTGAGCGCTTACCTTTGGCTTTGGCCAGTGGTAGTTATACCATACCACCTTGTTTTTTACAAGCCTTAAACGAATGGACGCGCCGTCCTTCAAAAATAAATTGAATCGTTTCCGTTTTGACAAACGGAGGAGACAGAGGCATCCTAAATTGGAACTCTGCTTCACTGGGAGGCGTGTTAAGCTCCGGCATGCTTGGCAGCGGCGGCGTCGGAGGCAATGGTGTGATTGCCCATTCGATTGCCTTAGTGTCTGGCAACTCTGTCCAAGCCTCTTCAAATTCGTTCATCAAGCTCTCATGCATAATTTCGAAGATGTCTTCCATTTTCTTCTTTAACCTATTTAATTTCTTAGGAAGAATTTTATATATTATTTATCTAATATGTAAAAATAGAAATATATGGCCAGGACCCATACATGCATCAAACTTGCCGTATACAAATATTTACGGACATCACAACTTACTTCCTTTGCACCTTTATTGCAAATTGACTGGTAAGGGGAAAATTTTTGAATGGGTCTTTGCAAAATATTGTTTGCTGTTTTTACAGACACCACTCTAACTCTGCCGTCCTTACCAGGTTGTGGCTCTGCAATGAGCCCCAACACCCATTTTGTTGGTGGTTGCTTTTCATCTTTAATGATGACAACTTGACCAATATTAATGTTATTTTGTGGCGCATTCCACTTTTGCCTTTTCTGCATTTCGGTCAAGTATTCTGTTGACCATCTTTTCCAGAATTGTTGACATAGTTGCTGAATCAGCTTCCATCGTCTGTGAAGGTGCATATTTGACTCTTCTTGAGTGGGCTCTGGTACAGCTAGTAGCGGTCTTCCAATTAGAAAGTGACCTGGGGTGAGAATTTCCAGTTGTTCTGGATCCGCAGTGATAGCGTGCAGCGGTCTGGAATTGAGACATGCTTCTATTTGAATGACTAATGTATTTAGTTCTTCTATTGTTAATGTTGATGAACTTAGAATTCGACGCAAATGGTGTATAATACTTTTTACACCTGCCTCCCAAAGTCCACCTTGATGTGGAGCTGCAGGAGGTATAAAATGCCATTTGATCCCCATGGCTGCAGTATTGTGAGCTGCTAGTTCGTTTGCTTCAGCGAGTGCTTTTTTGTACTCTTGCTGAAAAATTTTGTTTGCACCAATAAAATTTGTTCCATTATCGGAATATATATTAACACATAAACCTCGTCTTGCAAAAATCTTTTATATGCTGCGAGAAAGGTTTCAGACGTTAAGTCAGAGACTACTTCGATGTGTATGGCTTTTGTTGCCATACACACAAATAAACACAAGTATCCTTTGTATGTTTTGGATCCCCGATATTTTGTGGTCTTGACATCAATAGGACCAGCATAGTCTTACCCCGTATTCTCAAATGGGTGTGCCTGTGACACTCGAGGACTGGGTAGACTGGCCATAAGCTGCTTTTGTGTTGCAGCGCGATGTCTAACCCATATTACGCAGAGATGAATCCTTTTCTTAACGGCGTGTAGTCCATTCATGATCCAAAACTGACTTCGTATGGTATTTAGGACCAGTTGTGGTCCACCATGCAAAGTTTCTTTGTGGTAGTGATCAATCACTAAATTAGTTAAATGATGATCTTTGGGTAGTATCGCTGGGTGTCGTGTTGAGATTGGCAGGTCTGAATTTTGCAACCTGCCACCTACTCTCAAGACTGAATGTTTGTCTAAAAATGGACAAAGCCCTATTATTTTGCTATTTTTGTGCAAATTTTCTCCAGCCTTTAACTGCTTGAATTCATTTTCAAATTCTTGCTGTTGTGTTTGCTGGATTACTCTTATTTTGGCTGTTTCTATGTCAGCTGGTGTCAATCTGCCAATGTTCCTTTCTTCTTTATGTCTACAATTAAGGATGAATCGGAGACATTGTGCAGTGACAAGCAACAATCGTTTGTATGACGAGAATCGCTCAATTACTGTTTCGAGCCCTTCGCTTTTTTGCATTGCAAGAGCTTTCACTGTCTTTAATTCGTAAGACGTCTCTCTGCTAAGGCTCTTATCTTGTGGCCAGTCTTGGCTTGGCTGCCTTAACCAACTAAGACCTGTCCACCATGGCTCACGGTCTTGAATGCTCATTGGCATTAGACCTCGTGATGCCATGTCAGCAGGATTATCCTTTGTAGGTACATATGCCCACATATTATTTAGGTTCCCTTCTTGTATCTGGGTAACTCTGTTTGCCACATAAGTTTTCCATCTATTTGGATGACCTGAAATCCAGGCCAATACGAGTTTTGAATCGCACCATGAAAAGCTGCTAATATTACTCGTATGCAAGTTAGCTCGAACTTGACTTAGTAGTCTAGTTAACAACACTGCTCCACTTAACTCAAGTCTTGGCAACGTAATTGGCTTTGCGGGAGCCACTCGAGTTTTCGATATGAGCAATGTTATTTTTATTGTGCCGTCATCGTCTTGAACTCTTATGTAGACGACAGCTGCGTACGCTGAATTTGATGCGTCGCAAAACCCATGCAATTGACAGTTGTCTCTGTCTTGCTTTGTATGTATCCAGCGAGGAATTTTTATTCTCAATATGTGAGGCAGCTGTATCTTGAACTGCCTCCATTCCTCGCTGAATTCTTCTGGGACTATTTCGTCCCAGGGACATCCATGCATCCATAATTTCTGGATGATAATTTTCGCCAAAACTACACAGGGAGCTATCCAACATAAAGGGTCGAATAGTTTTGCTTCTTGCGACAAAATTTTTCTTTTTGTTGTGGCTTCTGCTTCAAATTCTGAAGCCTTGAAGGCAAACATAAAATTATCGGTGGCTGGATGCCACTGGATTCCTAAAGCTTTGATTTGGTTGTCATCTTCGAAATTTAATGGCAACTCTAGCTCTATTTCATCCTTAGGTAACCAATCAAGCATTTCATCATGATTGCCTGCCCATTTCAAGATGTTGAAACGTTCTCCCTCTAATAGCTTTATTAGCCCTTTTTGGGTTTGTTTGACTTCTGCTATGGTATTTCCACCTGTTAGCAGATCGTCAACGTAAAAATCTTGCATTGCAATTTTTGACGCCTTAGGATACTTTTCTTTGTCATCCTTGGCTAATTGCTGCAGTGTTTTTATTGCTAAATATGGTTCTGCCGTAGTGCCGAATGTTACGGTGTTGAGTTCGTATTCTTCTACTGGCTCAACTTCACTACTTCGCCAAAGTATTGTCTGATACTTTTGGTCATCCTTATGTATCTTAATTATTCAATACATCTTCTCTATATCGGCAGTCACTGCATATCTATGAACACCCCATTTTAGCAATGTTGAGTACAACTTTGGTTGTAATGTGGGAGCTGTCAACATTTGTTCGTTGAGGCTTCTCCCGTTTGATGACTTTGCGTAAGCATCAAATACTACTCTTAATTTGGTAGTAGTTCTGTCCTTAAGAACAGCATGATGGGGTAAATAATACCTCGGGGTATTCGCTTTTTGCGTGGTTTTATTTACCTTACACATATGCCCCAGGTTTAAATATTCTTGAATACATTTATGATATTCAGCTCGTATGTCGGCGGCTCGCTCAAATTTTTTCTCGACTTGAGCGAATCTTTTTAACGCCATTATCTTTGATTCCCCAAGCTCGAGAACCTTGCCTGATTTAAATGGCAGCTTCACTACGTAACTGCCATTATCAAGGTGTTTATGATTCTCCATAAAGAATTGCTCACATTGCTCTTCTTCTTTAGTAAGCTCGCCTTTTGGGTTGAGCTATTCCCATTCCCAAAACTTCCGCACTTGACTATTCAGCTGTGCTAAGTCATCAGCACTACTTGTAGGGAATTCAGGAAAAATATCATTTTTGTCCACTTGATTTAGTGGTGCTGTTGTTTCTCCGAAAAGAATCCACCCTAGCTTTGTATTCTGTGCTATGGGGGTCCGTTCAGGTCCACTTTTAATTCCCTTGCATAATATTTTTGCATAGGTATTCACACTTAACAACAAGTCTATTTTTCCTGCCTTTAGGAACTCTGGGTCTGCTAATAGCAACCCTTTTATATGAGTCCAATCAGAAGACCTTATGTGTGTTGGTGGGGATATATTAGTTATCTTCTTGATAACATAGATAAAGAAGAAGAAGACTTCTGCTGTCAACAAGCATAACTAATTAGCTCCCGCCAATTTTTCATAATATTGGTTCTGAAAATTCTTTATATCGAAGTTCTAGTGCTAATTGAGTATTATTAAATTCCTGGTCGCATGTTTTTATATAAACTAGTTTGGGAATAGCAGTGATTTCAACTTCGATTGCAGCTTACTTCCTAGTGCTGTCGTCATCTAGCAGCGGTGTTTCAGTGGTGAAGGCGCTATATATTATCGCCTGATAAATTAGACAAATACGCGGTGCTCATCGCACTGGAGAAATACTGTTTTCGATTATCGATTGCTTTATAACTTCAATCAATTTTAATTAGAGCTTTTCTCTACGGAGGACAGAAAAAGGAGACATCGCGCTTACGCCAGGCGCCATTTTGTGGCCCTCGATTTGCTTGCATTTTTGCATTGACAAATAGCTTGCAGTGGATTCATCAGTAGTATATTTAACGAAATTATTGGCTTGCAGTTTCTCTGTTGCAAGAGTTTTTAGCGGATTTATCAGCATTATTAAATTACTGGCTGCGTACTGTGATTGCTGGGTTTGCTTGAGGATTGCTTATAAAGTGTGTATTAATTACGCATACCTAATCTAATTCTATATCCAGTCAATCTATGTATCCAGCCCTGCGGTTTGACGACTGTATTCGAAGCTAGTAAACTGGGTGGCAAATAAATCAGCAGCCGGACTATACAGTCAAATCTATGTATCCAGCCCTGCGGTTTGACGACTGTATTCGAAACTAGTAAACTGGGTGGCAAATAAATCAGCAGCCGGACTATCCAGTCAAATCTATGTATCTAGTCTGATAGTTTGACGACTGTATTCGAAGCTAGTAAACTGGGAGGCACGTACGCATATTAACAGCCGGATTACATGCGATCTGATTATGTCAAATCTACACTCACTTATGGTTTGATGACTATTTTCAAATCTGGTAAACTGCAAGGTACAGCAACTGGAAGGTATCGTGTGTGCTTTTCTTTTATTTAAATCTATATAGTACTTAAGTTAGTCGAGGCTTGTCCTCTTATAATATTTGTATTTACTAATTTCTATTCATACGCTTTAATATCAGTGAGGTTTATGTCCTTTTAACAATTACATAATCCAGAAAGTAGTCTGTTATTAAATGACCTCGCAGCTACGTAGAGCTTGTTTCTGTAAACTAGTTAGTCAATAGGCTGCTATTTAGGTATGGGGAGCGCAAACTGGAACTACTGAAAGCCGTGTTACTCATATCACATATTAACTTAATTTGGCTCATCTAATTTTTTAATTTTCTAATAGTTGGACTTCAGACTCTAGCATTTTGCGCCAACTTGATCTTAAATTTTAAATTAAGTCTTGAATTCAATTGCATTTTACTAGTATTCATACTCTTGACTGGCTGTGTTTTATGCTTCGCTGTGCGACCCTGACCTTCTTTGTTACGATTTTCGTTTGAATATAGCTGTTCCAGTTTTGCTTGAAAGCGGTGTGCTTTACTTTTCGTTCGTCAGTTACTTTTGGATGAATACTGGGGTTGCTCCATTTACTATTCACTATGGCGCCTAAATGTGCAAACTGCTCTTTGTATCTTAATAAAAATAACTCTGGCTTCAAATGCGTCGATTGCCTAAACTTTTATCACGCATCCTGCTGTAAACTATCTGATGAGATTACTAGTAGCATTATGAGTGGGATGGTTGCATTTCGGTGCTCCCGCTGTAATAATCCCAGTAACTGTGACATGGCAAGTGACGTTGGTGAGGAACCTAATATTCTAGAAATTGTTCAAAATATGTCGAAGGAGATAGCTAATATCAAGAATAAGCAGCTCGATTTTAATAATTCAGTTGACACTTTATTGCGCGGTTTCGACGAAATTAAAAAAATAGTTATTACAGTTGAAGATCATAAAAAAAGAATCAAAGTTCTTGAGTCCGATAACTCTCGGCTAAATGTTGAAACCTCATCCCTGAAAGATCGCCTGCAAACTCTGGCAGAGAGATCTCTTACGAATTTTTTGGAGATAAAAAATATACCAACTTGTCCTAACGAACAACCCCTTGATATCATCCGAAAGCTTCATGCGTTCCTTAAGTTGCCTTGTGATGATGGTGACATCTTGAAAGCATATCGTAAAAAGAGCAAATCGGGCGATAACCCCTTAGTCATAAAGTATGTTTCACAACTGGTCAGGGACCGTACATTGATAGCGTATAAGGTCTGCGATAAGCTTACAGCTGACTCTCTTGGCTACTCAGAAACGAATATCATATTTATAAATGAATTTTTGTCTAAAGAAAAGAAGGCATTACTGTATATGGCAAAGCAGTTTAAGAAAGAAAACGAATTTAAGTACATATGGGTTAAGAACTCCAAAATATATTTGAAAAAGGAAGACAACTCTAAGCCTCATATTATAACAAATGAATTGTGTCTGGATCGTATCAAGCGAAACCTTTTAAGCACTAGCCAATTTCAAATTATTAAGTGATGTCTTTGAATATTTATTACCAGAATGTCAGGAGATTGCGTTCAAAAACTGAAAATGTCCGTTTAGCCGCGATTGCAAATAATTTTGATATTATATGTCTTACCGGAACTTTCTTACAACCATATGTCTATAGTAGCGCGATTCTTGATGACAGGTACTCAATTTATAGAAGGGACAGAGATTTGAATTACACGAGTAACAGGGATGGTGGTGGATGCCTAATAGCTGTCAGATGTACCTATAATTCTTTTCGAGTGCAAGCTGTGGAATCTGAACATGAAATGATTTGGGTAGTCATAAAGGAAAGGACTTTTACACTTCACATATGCTGTGTCTATTTACCTCCCCAAACCTCATACGATGTATACAATTCTTTATTATCCAGTATTAGTGATAAAATCTTGCAGCTACCCATAAATTCGAAAATCATTTTCTTAGGCGATTTTAATTTCCCATACCTACGTTGGACTCTTAGTGCATCGGTAAATTGTATGCGTGTGTCTGAGGCTTATAGTCTTGTCTCTAAATCTCTTCTTAATAATATGGAGATTTGTTGCCAGAAACAATACAATAATCAAGTCAACTTTAATAACAGACTCTTGGATCTTGTATGGACTAATATTCCCTCATATAATATTGATATATCTACATCTGTGTGTCCTCTTTCTAAGATTGACCCCCACCATCCTCCGCTCGACATACAATTGATATTGACACATCCGAAGACTGCCTGGGATTTATTTACCAAGGTTAGAAACTACCAAAGAGGTGATTATAATAGTCTCAATAATTTCTTAAGCAATCGTGATTTGTCATCTATTCTATCCCCTGATCTTGAGCTATCTTTTGAACAATTCTACGAGATCACATATCAAGGAATTAATCTATATGTACCTGCAGTTTGTAAACATAACCGCTTTCCGAAATGGTATTCCAGTCGGCTTATAAAACTACTCCAAGAAAAGGATAGATATAGACGCCTCTATAAAACCAATCCACACCCTGAAACTTATAACACCTTTTCTTACCTTAGGAAAATGTCAAAATTACTCTTAAAGGAATGTTACCGGAAATATGTTGAAAGCACAGAAAATTCCCTTCAAGGTAATATTAGATCCTTCTGGGTATTTAGTAAAAATTTAAAACGATCTAATATCAATCCAAAAGAATTAACATATAATGACACCACCTCTTCTTTCCGCAAATCTGTAAACGAAATGTTCTCAAATTACTTCAAATCAGTTTATGACGATAGGGATCCTATAGCCCCGTCTATCTTTCAACAGAACCAATCGATCACTATTAAACTAGGTACCATCTCGCCTGAACATGTCCTTATAGTTTTGAAAGATCTAGATTGTAATAAAAACGCGGCCCCTGACGGCATCCCTAACATCGTCTTCAGAAAATGCGCTGTCAGTCTAGCAGAACCCCTTTGCAAATTATTCAATCTCTCAATAAATAACAAAATTTACCCTGCAACCCTCAAGAAATGTTTTGTTTTGCCTGTCTTCAAATCAGGTGACCCAAAACTCATTACTAATTACCGTCCCATCTCGATTTCCAATGCACTTACACTCGTATGCGAAAAAGTTATATACAACCAACTGCTACCACTAATAAAACCATTCATCTCGGAACAGCAGCACGGATTTCTACCCCTTCGATCCACAGTCTCACACTTAGCTCTATTTACGGACTTGATCGCCTGTGCCCTTGACGAAACTAAGCAGCTGGACTCTGTACATACGGACTTTAGTAAGGCTTTTGATAAAATAAACCATAAGCTATGCCTTTCCAAAATGGTTAGCTTAGGGCTTCATCCCGACACCGTATCCTGGTTCTTTTCCTACTTGTCCAAAAGAGAAAATGTCGTAGTCTTTAATGGTGAGGAATCGCCCTTATTCCAACAAGTCTCCGGTGTACCCCAAGGCACAATACTTGGACCATTGATATTTCTTATCTATATTAATGACTTGCCTTCTCTCCTTTCATCTAACTGCTTATTATATGCAGACGATGCGAAACTATATAGAATTATTAACAATGTTACCGACTGTGTCCTCCTTCAAAAGGATATTCTTCAACTAGAAAAGTGGAGTTTAGAGAACTGCATTGAAATTAATGTCAGCAAGTGCAAATTTATATCTTTTTACCGCAAAAGGGACTCTATCTCCTTCGATTATAGAATCCATAATATATCTTTGACTCGTGTTGATGAATTAAATGACTTTTGAGTTATATTTGATCGTAAGCTTCCCTTTGCATCACACATAAATTTCATTACATCCAAAGCTTTCCGTCTAATGGTGTGCGGCTTCATATACTACTCTTTTTAAATCCCTAGTAAGAAGCATTCTCGAGTATTCGAGCCAAGTATGGAATCCATTTTACTCCTCATATGTATCACAGATCGAGGTCGTCCAGCGTAGATTCACCAGAATCACATTATTCAAGCTTGATAACATGTCCATGGAATACCACGAGAGACTAACCAAATTCAACTTGTCTACACTTGAGAACCGAAGAGCATTCCTGGATTCAATGTTCTTATATAATATCCTTAATGATCAGATATCATGCCCATCTTTGCTTTCCCGTATAGACTTCCATATTCCGCCCCGGAACTCTAGACATAACACCCTTTTTAGATTGCCAACTAGTAGAACCAACATAAAAGATAAATCGCCCATCGTCAGAATGCAAAAGTCATACAACTCCAGATTTAATAATATAGACATTTTCAACACTGGTCCTCTGTCATTCAAAAGGTTGATTCTGCTTGAGATCGGACAATAAATATTGGCTTATTCCATTTTCAAATATTGCTTTGCCCTTTCCGTTTATATTTATGCTTAACCCAGTTCTTAGTATGATATTGATGAACATTCTATTTTTATATTATTACTATTTTTATCCTTCTATAGTTCTCCCCATCTTTGATGCCTCTGTAGTCCAACTACAACTGTATTTTTCCTGCTCATTCTTAATTAACTATCTCATTTAGGTACACCTTTAAATGCGCACGCATCGTTCTGTTTTGCTGCTATCCTACTGAATTTCAGCCCTTTAGTGTGGTATTTTGAATTTATTTTGAACTTATTTTGTATGTATGCTTCTAATTTTTGTAGTGAATATCCTATTGAATTATGTAACTAGCTGTAACATTGTAGCTTTGAATCTGCTGATTGTTTATATCTGTAATTATTTTAATGAAATTTAGTTCTGCAGTTGATGTAGTGGTTTTTGTCTCGTAAGTACCATATTTGAATTCTGGTTTGTAGTTCTATATTTCTAAGCTGTAAACA
This sequence comes from Dioctria rufipes, assembly GCA_963924295.1. Taxonomy (NCBI): domain Eukaryota; kingdom Metazoa; phylum Arthropoda; class Insecta; order Diptera; family Asilidae; genus Dioctria; species Dioctria rufipes. Next base: position 120,395,859 of record OZ002744.1, read on the forward strand.
CTAGTTTTATTTTAACTGATTGATATTGAATAGCTCTGAATTTTTCCCTCCAATGTACTTATATTGATCAATTTTGTAACTAGTCCATTGAATTGTACTTTTGTAGTATTTGGTTGTAAGTTTAGTTATGCACTACTAGCTCTTAAGTTATTGTATCACTTGTATTATTTTCTTCTTCTTGATTTAGCTTGTAAAACCATCCACTTGTTTGTATAGCTATAATGGTAGTATCGTAATAGGAGTGTAAAAAGCTCTGTAATGTACCATTTTTAATTGACCGAATAAATAAATAAATAAATAAACATAAGCCCGCAATGGGATTTCAAAATCAGCTGAGGTGGCTGATCTCACATGGACAGACACTTCTTTGTATGCCTTTGCCACTTGTGTAGATCCCAATCCGGTAATTTGAAGTGACGTTGACACGCCTTTCAGTTGTAAAGATTGAACAGCCGCTTCGGTTATAAAAGAACTTTGTGATCCTAGATCAACCAAAGCCCGCATGGGAATTGTTATCCCACTTCTGTCCCTAAAATGTACTATAGCCGTAGCTAATAGTACTTGTGTGGCTTTCTGTTTATTTGAACAAGCATTTGCCGAAGTTGATGGGATTGAATTTTCTGACTGTCTTGATTGTATGGTTTCAACAGCCCTTGGCTTGTTTGAAGACATGTTTTTGTCTTCGTGAAGCCATGTGTGATGACGCTTGTCACACTTGAAACATCCATTTTTATTTGGACATACTTCTTTATTATGAGGTTTTAAGTAATTTGTGCAAAGCTTGTTCTTTATCACAAGTTCACGTTTTGCATTAAAACTCTTTTGTTTAAATTGTGTGCATTTGTGGATTGTATGTTCTCCTTTGCACACCGGGTACCTTTTACTCATCGTACAAGATCTATTATGTTTTTGTAGACAGTTAAAAGAAATATTATGTTTCAACAGGATCTTCCGACGAGTGTCAATATTATGCCGTCGGAAATCATCGCAGTTTTGTATGCGATGGTCTCCCTTACATAACACGCAACCATATTGTTCGTTGACGTGATAGTTTAATGATTTATTTTGTCCACGTTTGTTCATGGCAACATAACCCACCTTACTGGGGTTAATAGCTTCCAAAGTTCGGAAGCGAGATTCTAGGAAACAAAACATTTCCTTTAAATCTGGAATCTCTGTACTCTTGGAAATTGATTGTTCCCATAGAGTTCGAGTTTCCATAGGTAGTTTTTGTGTTATTATAAAAATAATTATTGGATCCCAGGTCTTTGTACCTATTCCAAGGGATTGCAATTCATGTAAACATTCCTTTGTTTTATCATGTAAATTTTTTAGGCTACTTTCATGTTCAGCTTTTACTATAGCTTGATTAAATAAGGCTTTGAGTTGTGTGAACACTAATACCTTTTAATTATTGTATCTTTGTGTCAACTCTGCCCAAGCTGGTTGATAATTAGTTCTAGTTACATCGTATTGTCACAATATCCGTTCTGGTTCTCCAGATAGATTGGACTTTAAATAGTGCAACTTTTGTACTAAGGGAATTTGAGAATCTTTATGAATCAAAGATTCGAACATATCGTGGAAAGATGTCCACTTAGTGTAATCACCATCAAATTTCGGAATTTCAATGCTAGGCAATTTTATTTCCGTTTTGTGGTCATTGATTACACTTGCCTCTGGTTTAGTTACCTTTGGCATTTGGAGCTCTTGAAGCTTTGATAGCTGTTCTTGGAGCTCCCCTAAGAAACCGAAGTAGATTTCGTCGCATTCCTCAAAAACATGGCTTGTTTCGTAGTCGTTGAGTGCTGTTTCCTCAAACTCTACTAATAATCTTTGATGATTAGTCAAAAATTGTTCCCACAATTCCTCAATACTCCGGGTTCTTTGCTTCAGATAACCTTTAGTTAACTGTTGTTGAATCAAAACTTTTTTGAAAGCTCTTTGTCTCTTTATAAGTGCTTCCATTTTAGTTAGTCTTCCTTCACCAAACACAGAAAAATTTGAATTGCTATATTTTTTTTCTTTTTTATTGTTAATTTTAACACTCAATAAACGTATAATGCTACCGGTTTATCCGGGTTTGAAGGACCAGTGATACAGCTCCTATGGCTGTACATAAAAAAATTTAATAAAATTGAAAAAAATGGAAGTAAAAAAATAGGTAAATTGCTGATTGAAAGATTAACCTGCTTTTGATACGTTTATTGCGTACCTTTAGAACTAACAATATTTTAACAAATAAATAATAATTAAATTCAAAGAAAACAATAAAATTAACAAAAATAAAGTAATTCAAAAAAAAATCTTAATTATTAACTAGCTCTTAAATTCTACTTATTGCTAATTATCTGCAATAAGAGAAAGGAACAAATTAATAAAGCGCAAAAAAAAGAGTAGCAATTCAAATTCTTTTAGAAAATTCAATATAAAAAAGGAGTTAATTAATATCTTCTTGAAACAAAAAAAGGTTAGTAATATTTTATACTTATCGACTCCCTGTATTGTAATCGACCCTGAATGGTTGATGTAGCTAATCCCTCTACCTGTTTCTGACCTAATTCTGGTCTATAGATTGAACCGTTAGAAATCTCCCAAAACGTCCAATACCAAGATATTGTCCCTTTCCTGGATCCACAACCAAATCAGCAAAAAAGCCCCTGGAAATATCTCAAAGGGTTTTGCCGCCGATTTAGCCTAGATATTAACCGGATTTTTATTTAGTATGGAAATCGCCCAATATTATTGATTTCTCGTTTGACTTGAGTTTCCTGCCACACTTCACTTGGATATATCCCCAAATGAAATGTTTTGTGAAACCCTTACGTTAACCTTAGTTAATTGGATATTTCCCAAATTAACTTTGTTGAATAGTTAATTACAAAAAGATGAGACAAAAAATAACTTAGATTGCAGAATTTTATTCTTAGCTTGGTAATATCCCAAAACTGCGAATTAACTCTCCAATCTCAGTATAAAAAAATTTAAATGAGAAATTCTCTGGTAATATCCCAGAATATTTTCCCTTTTTTATGAATGTTACTGTTTCTTTGCGAGGAAACTTGTTTGAGTTTTTGAAGTACTTGTTATAAAATTATAACCAAGTACTCTCATACAAGCACCTACTTTGTTGATTTGGTTATCAGAAATGTCGCACTTTTTTGTAACGGTATACATCGGAGTAGCTAATGTAGCTTTGCTCCTATGTGTAGTATGGTGGAGTAGCTAATTTAGCTTTGCTCCTATATGTGGTGTTGTGGAGTAGCTAATATAGCTTTGCTCCTATATGTAATGTAGTGGAGTAGCTAATGTAGCTTTGCTCCTATATGTAATGTAGTGGAGTAGCTAATATAGCTTTGCTCCCAAGGTGTGGAATGATTAGTGTAATGGAGTAGCTAATTTAGCTTTGCTCCTAGTATGGTGTAGTGGAGTAGCTGAACAGCTTTGCTCCAAATGATAACAACTGAATGTGTCTTGTGTTGAGTTACGATTGCAACTAACTTTTAATAAAATCGTTATAATATTTATACTAAAAATATAACCTTAACTGCTACGGAAGTAAAGCTAAAACTCTTAATTAATTTCCTCACAGCGCTCGCCGTATACATATATGTATAAATTACACTTTGCCCAATATCTACAGCTGGCCATTATCATCCGTAAATACTATCTTTGTTAAACGTTTGTATTTTATTTATAGACGTACATACATAAATATAAATTTCGTTAAATGCTTGCAGCTGGTCAATGCTACTTCACGTCATTCGTCGTGAACCATTAATTTGGTCGCCTACATACATACATTTGTTTTACCTCCGGCGCAAGGTCGTCATATTACAATGTGGGATTTCTTGCGAGCCGGGGTATTACCTCACTTTCTTTTTCCACTTGTTTTATAAGCGGCAATAATTGCTGTAGGTCAGTAATAATATGTATGTACGCGCCATTCTTTAGGTAAAATGGTATAATGTACCGTATGTATGTACATGCATGCAATGATTTGTTTCACTTGCTATGCAATGTAGGTATGTACATATGTATGTACATATTTTCTTTTAAAGTAGGTCTGATAGGCAAAATAAGTATGTATGTACGTAATTTGGACAAACGTATGTCTGATATTCAATGTACGTATGTATGTACGTAATTTCTTTTTTGTAAGGGCTGTATGTAACAAACCTCCCTTTTTTTTTTAAAAACTGTGTTATTCTTAGAAGAGGAATAACGCATTCGAACATTGTATATGGCTTTGATAGATAATAATAAAAAAAAATAACAAAATGTTACATACATATATGTATATACATAATGCCGAGCGCTGAGATGATTACTTAGTTAGGTTGAAGAAGCTGACTTATCTGTATACATTATCGAGAATTATTTCTAGCCTATTTATAAAATTTTTTTTTGTTTAAGATTAATTAGATACAGAAAGAAGAAATTTTTCTCTTATGCAGGTATAAATATGTTTTTTTTTTTGTATTAATATATCTGTATATCAAATTACAACTTAACATTTTATGGCTTTACAATACCATATACGTACACATTTTTTTTTTTTTTTATTCTTAGTTTTTTTATTTTTACAATTTTAATTCTTTATGCTTTATATATTTATATGTGTAACATATGTTCTCATTCCAATTTTAATTTGTTGCCGCATATGTCTGTATATACGTATGTTCGCATTATAATTTTAAAATTTTTTTTTTTTTATGCATTTACTGTAATATATTTGTATGTACATATGTTTTCATTACCTCTTAATTTTTTAGGCACCTACAATAAGATATGTATGGTACATATGTTTTACTTATAATTTTAATTTTTTAATGCATTGATTGTAATATATTTGTATGTACATATGTTTTCATTACAATTTTTTTTTTATGCATTTATTGCAATATATATGTGTGTACATAAGTTTTCATTATAATTTTAAATTTTTATGCGTTTACTGTACAATATATGTGTATATACATTTTCCATTATAAGTCTTTATGATCTATTGGTGTATATCTAATATTTCTTTTTGTTACAATTTATTTATTTACCTTAATCTATATATATATATACTTTGGACACCAGACATACATATTTCTCTCCCGTTAATTTTATTATTTATATTTTAGACAAGACAGATATTTTCAATTAATTTTGGTTAACTTGGATTTGAGAAGTTACTAAACTACTTGCAAATTGCGGGGGCGTGTACATGAATTGGGATGGGTTATAGATGGTGGTATTGGTGGTGGTGGAGGTATTGATAAATGTTGCCTCTTATTTTCCTGGGGTTGCGGGTTAGTTTGTGGCTTACTTGAATCTTTTGATTCTGAATGAACGGTCTGAGATGCCGTTTCTGGTGAGTTGGTTAGGGGTTTTACTCTCGCTTTGTGAGCTTTGGTGATCTCTGATTGGAAGTTTTGGGAAATTTGTTTGACTTTGTTCATCGATATCTTTTTCTGGTTTGGAATATGAAGATTAGATTTGACAACTTCTTTGCATTTGGTATTTAAGTTACCCGGAATTTCTACTTCACGCTGTAGAGGTGTCTCAGCATCTAACTGAGATTTTGGATTACTTACGATTACCACATTGGGCATTTCCACTATGCTTTTCTTTTTCTTGTTCTTTATAGTTTTACATAACTTCAGTATACCAATTATGCTTAGTAATAAAATTACCAATGAACTCAGAGATAGGGAGCTTATTTGAACCATTTGTGATTCAGTTCGCTCTTTTCTCTGCTTTTCCAGTGTTTTTATTTGTTCTTCCAATTGATCTAAAGAGTAAGAATTCTCATTCAGAATATGATTGGCATCTTCTGCTCTTATCATAACTATATGTTTCTTTACGGTGTTGTTAACATGTTGGATGAAGTTCTGAATGGTTTCAGTTAGATTTGAATTTATGGGTTGAGGGTATTCTGGTTAAATTTGGCAATAAAAATAAAAGTAATTAACTAATTATTGTCTTTCTTTAATCAAAACAAAAAAGATTTTACCTCTGATTTATTATGTTGATGTGGAATGTATTCTTTATCTTTCTTTTAAAAGGTTAACTATTATTCGTGGAATGGTTTTAACCTGTTGTTGTGCACTGTTACTCTTCGTCTGCCGATTTGAATAATAGTATTTACAGGATTGAAAGCTTTTATTACTAGATATGGACCTAGCCATATCTGGGACAACTTGTGTTTCTTAGCTTGATTCTTCAATAATACTTTATCACCTGGTTGGAAAGTTACTGGTCTTGACTGTTTATCGTAGTGTAATTTTGACTTTTCCTTAGCGTTAAGTAAATTTTTTCGGGCAATAGCGTAGGTTTTCTGTAATTTGTACCTAAGAATATGGTAGTAACTTTCGTGATTGTACATTGGCTCTGGCTCTCTTCTTAGATTTGAAGGTACATCCGCTGTAAATCCAAACAGACAGTCCATTGGAGTGAGCTTAGTGCCTTCATGTGGACTATTATTATACACAAAAGCCGCAGATCTCAGGAATCGATCCCAAGCCTTTGGATTTTCGGATACAATAGCTCTTAAATACTCTACTAGTGGTCTGTGGGTTCGTTCAAGTGCACCGTTGGATTGTGGGTGATAAGCGGATGTTTGCAGTTTTTTAATCTTTAAGAGCTTACAAACTCGTTTGAAGAGATCGCTTAAGAAGTTGGAGCCTTGATCAGTTACTACCTTTTTAGGAATGCGGTAACGAGTAATTATCTCGTCGAAAAATATTCCTGCTACCGTTTCTGCTTCGCCATTCGGCATGGCGTAGCAGTCTACGAATTTCGTAAGATTGTCTTGAAAAGTCAAAATATATTTGTTTCCTGAGTGCGTTTCCTCAAGAGGTCCTACGATGTCCAGATATACTTTTTCGAATGGCATTAGGGCAGTATCCGTTATGACCATTGGCATACGATACTCTGGGCTAGCCTTCATTTTTTGGCATTTAGTACATTTGCGGACATATTTTCTAACCGAGCTGAGCATGTTTTTCCACTTGTACTTCCTTTTTATTCTTTTATAGGTTTTGACTACATCTTGGTGACCACCGAATGCAGAATCGTGGTAGTCCTTTAAAATTGTTTCGATTTCCTCCGGGTCCGTGATAGCTTCCGGCAATTTAACTTGGGAGTCTATAAGATTATTTTTTATAGGAGATTTGCTGTGTTCAGATGAAACGTTTCCAAATAGGCTGTTCTCAGTTGAGCCAATCTCAACTGAGTCTTTTATGAAGTTCTCTGAATTCTTTTGAACTTTATGGGGAGTTTTCTGAACTACGTCTTCTATTTCTGTCTCCCTTGCTTGAGCTCTTGTAACTACGTGACAATGTGCGTGTGTAGGTTTTGAGGGTGGCGGCGAACTAAACTCATTTTCTTCTATATCGGAATCGGCTCGGTGATGTACCTGAGCTTCCACAATGAATGAATTGGAGTTTGTCTGGTTTAGCTGGGCAGGTATTCGACTAAGCGCATCTGCATTAGTATTATATTTTCCAGGCTTATATTCAATTTTGTAGTCAAACTCCGAGAGTTTATGATGAAACCTGACTAATCTCGATGTTGGGTCTTTCACGTTGAATACGCCTTTAAGGGGCTTGTGGTCGGTGTAGACCGTGAAATTTCTGCCCTGCAAATAACACCTGAAGTTCCTGGCGGCCCATACAATAGCGAGTAACTCTTTTGTTATTGTGGAGTATTTTTGTTCCGCCTTATTTAAACTTCTACTTGCATAGGCTATAGGCTTGTCTTCGCCTATTTTCCCTTGGGATAAGACAGCTCCCAATGCCTCGTTGCTAGCATCTGTTGTCAAGTTAAAGGGTTCAGTAAAATCAGGATATGAGAGAAGGGGAGGATTTACAAGTGATCTTTTAATTTCCTCGAAAGAGTTTTGGCACTTTTGTGTCCAAGTAAATTTAACGTCTTTGCGTAAAAGATTTGTTAGGGGTCTGACTATTTTTGAAAAGTTCGGAATGAACTTGCGGTAGTAGTTAGCCAACCCAAGGAACGATTGGGTTTGTCTAACGGTTCGGGGTTGAGGAAAATTTTGGACACAACTTGTTTTGCTGGGATCAGGAAGTGCTCCTTCGTTTGAACATTTGTGTCCGAGGTAAATCACTTCCCTGCGAAGGAACTGGCACTTTTCGGGCTGTAATTTAAGGTTATGAGCTCGAAGTCTGTCGAATACCTTAGTCAATTTCTCGTTGTGATCTTGCAAATTTGTTCCATATATTACAATATCATCGAGATAGACAAAGCATTCTAAGCCTTGGAGACCCGTTAGAATGTAATTCATTAATCGCTGGAAGGTCGCAGGCGCGCCTTTCAGCCCAAATGGCATTCTCTTAAATTCATAGTGCCCATATGCGGTACTGAACGCAGTTTTGGGTCTATCCTTCGGATCAACAAGTACTTGGTGATACCCGCTTGCTAGATCGAGTGTAGTAAAATATCTGGAGTGTCCAAGTTGATCCAGTATATCTTCTATCCTGGGTAATGGAAAAGCATCTCCTATAGATTTCTCGTTAATTTTACGGAAATCTACTACTACTCGCCAGCGTTTATTGCCGTCAGGCCCAGCTTTCTTGGGAACTACCAGCAATGGAGAATTCCACGGGCTTTTACTTAATTGGATTATGTCGTTGTCCAACATTTCCTTAATTTGCTCATTTATAACTGCCCGATGTGTTTCTGGGAGTCTATACATTTTCTGATTTATTGGTGGTTGATTATGTAATGTGGGAATGGTGTGTTTTATACTGTTAGTGTATGTTAACTTGTCCCCCTTTAGATGAAAAAGGTCATTATAGTCATAACATAGCTCTAGAATTGATTTTTTCTCTTCTTGATTTAAGTTTTTATCCAACAGTAATTCTTCACGTAAAGCCACAAGTCTGTCTGGACTGTACCTTGAAATGTGGTTTACGTTTATTGAATATGGATTGGAGTTAAAAATTTTCGTATCTTTTACGAAGTTATTGGAATTTTTGCAATGTTCATGGGGGGAAGGTGGATCACCTTCTTTCTGAGAACTTTGGGAATTTATTTCGTCCAAAGGTAACTGTAGAGAGCTAATGTTATAATAATTAACTGGAACTAGAGTAAGTTTTAATTTTCTTAGGAATGCAGGTTCTGTGTTTACGTTCAGAACAGATAACGGTATGAAATTTTTATGAGGACTAACTAGGCAATTTGCGACAAATACTCCTTCTTGAATCTCCTGAGACAAACAGAGCATTTCCTGGTCCAATTGTACCGGTATGCTCAGTATGATTTGAGATCGAGGGGGTATTCTATGAGATCGCTGAAGTTCTACTTCATATTGCCTACCTTCATCTTCATTCAAAGTGTTTGAAATTTCTTCAATTGGAAGTAAGGAACTTTCGTTTTTGGTTGCCCGTGAAACGGTAGTAGATTCAGATCCCTCCACTATTTGATCCTTTGGTATATCCTCTCCATCTTCTATGGATGTTTCGAGAGGTACCGTGAATTCTATAGGGTTGGCTTCCGTGCGAGGAAACCGGAGTAATCTGTTAGGCCCTTCTATATTGCAATTTTTTGCAAGAAAATCGTTACCTAATAGCCCATCGTGCGAGATTTGGGCGTTATCTTCTACAACCTGTAGATTGCACGGGATACTGCTGCTTAATAAAAAGGTGCCTTGGCAGTTACCCAATGTTCTTCCTTCTCCAAATGGAGTTTTCAAAGTGACGTTTTGTCCTGTTTCTATCCGCTTTTGTATATTTAATGCTTCCTGTTTTATTAGGCTTACTTCGGCTCCAGTGTCTACTATCAGCCGAACGGCTGTGTTTTTACTTATGTCCAATGGTAATTTTACCACTGGAACATTTTCTGTAGTTTGTTTCTTTGTTGTTTGAGTAGACCCTGAAGTAAGTTGCACTGTTCTATTTAATGTCGAGCCGGGGATTTTTCGGTCGACAGTGTGCCGTTTCCCGAATGTGTGGCCTCCCATCGTTGTTTCTGCTGGCATGTGGACACCGTATGGCTTCTTCGGCCACAAAAATCGCACATATTTTGTATGTGGTTTATTCTTTGCTCCCGATTTGCAGAGCCCCACCGAGCATGGTTGCTACTGTTTGCATGTTCGGGTGGTGCCTTGGCATTTTGCTTGCAATGTTGGGCATCATGGCCTTTTATTCTGCAGTTTACACAGAAAGGAGTATTTTTTCGTTTCAGACATTCGTCATACGTGTGGCCCTTGTAGTTGCAGTAGCTGCAGGTGATTTTATTCAATAGAAATTTTTGTTTGTCGAATATTTTTTCTCCTGTATGTCGAGACAAAGAATTTTGGCAAAGAGGTGGGCTTCCTAAAGGTTTTCGTGTGAAACTGGTTTGGGTGGAATGCCAATTATTTGTAGGGTTCCCATCAGTATTAAAAGACACTGATGGCACCTTTAGAGGCTCCCCTATGGGAGGTATATTGAATTCCGTTTTTATATTGGGTTTGCTCATCTCATTGGTGTAAGGGTATGGAGCAACACTCTCGTGAATAGGGAGATTATAAGTATTAGCATAATTTGTAGGATTATGCTTTAAAAAGTTCTCCATTGGAAAATTGCTTGTGGTATTAGGAATGTAATGAGTGGGTTGTGGGATATGAAAGAGTCCTTGTTGCAATCTTTCCATATCTAGTGCCCTGTGAATGAGCTTGTCTACTGAATCTTCATTCAAGGTAAGTAGATATGCACTTAGATGCGGATTAGTTGCACCACTCTTTACTGAAGCCATAGCGAAATCCTCTATTTGTCGTTTCACCACGTTAAAATTTTCAGCACCGTATTTGTTATGTGCTGTTTCGTTACATTGTAACAATAGGCCTTTTAGCCTAGTGGTGAATGAGTTAAAAGACTCGTGTGGATATTGTCGACAAGTAATTAATCTGTTTATCAGCTCATGGTATGTCTCACGAGGTAAATAATTACGATAAAGCAATTTTTCAACCTCTTCAAATGTTGTGAGCGAGCTTGAAGCGATTAGCTGGTATGCATTACCTCTCAACCTAGTGGGGAAAATTTGCATAAAAGCTACTTTTTCTTCCGCTTCTAGATATTGCTGTACTTGTTTACAACAGCCCAAAAAAGTTTGTAACTCTGTGAGGATGTGGGAGCTGAATTCCCCAGAGAATAAGGGCACCATTTGTGCCGTTAGTTTAACCACCTTTTCATAATTCACTGGCATTTTGTTTGTTTTGTTTATTTGTTCAGTCTGGATTATATCTGACGTGCCTTTATCTGAGTTAGGCGTATTAACGATTTTTCTGTTATTAGATCGTTTAAACTATGGTTTCTTATGAGGAAGTTAATCAAACTGTGTCTTCTGAAACGTTTGCCTGAACGATGCTCGCGATACCAGTTTATGGATGGTCTGCTTTGGGGGGAATTTTGCTCTACTATAGGGCTATCTGAAGGGCTTCCTGGAGGGCTAGTGTTATCAAACGACAATGAACTTATTGCCGCCTCAAAATCGGAGCATGAAAAGCTTCGGTTAGTTTTAGGCATGAAAGCCAAAACTTCGAGTTTCCACGGGTAATTGTGAGGGAGAGAAGTAGGGAAGAAAAGGGAATAAGTAGTTTAGTGACTTTTGTAGAAAAAAAAACAAAGAAATTTGCATGAATGTGTGAGATTTGCACTTATAGTTAATAACGGCTACTTAGATTGGAATTACTTTTCCAAGAATGAAAAGAGGGCGAGAAGAATCAGCGATTTTTATTTTTTTTTTTTTTTTAATGTGTTAGATATACTTTAACACTGTCTAAATTGAATTCGCTAATAATTGTTGCCTTTTTTTTTACAATTTTTATAAAGACTTACTTAAAACTTTGTTGTTTCTTCTCTATCGTAGTGTTTTGCTAAGCCGTATTTTTTCTTTCTTCAATTTGGTTATCTATTGAATTCGTACTGCTGCTTGCGGCTTCTTCCGTGTGTTGGCTAGGTTAGAAGCGCCTTATTGTGGTATTTCTGATATCAGATTCAACAGTTAGATGTTCGTATGCACTCGTAGGTTCGAAGATCAAGGTTTTTCAAGTATTTGTAGGTTGAACTAACTTCCTTGATCCTACCGGCTGCGCCAATTTTGTTACTGTTTCTTTGCGAGGAAACTTGTTTGAGTTTTTGAAGTACTTGTTATAAAATTATAACCAAGTACTCTCATACAAGCACCTACTTTGTTGATTTGGTTATCAGAAATGTCGCACTTTTTTGTAACGGTATACATCGGAGTAGCTAATGTAGCTTTGCTCCTATGTGTAGTATGGTGGAGTAGCTAATTTAGCTTTGCTCCTATATGTGGTGTTGTGGAGTAGCTAATATAGCTTTGCTCCTATATGTAATGTAGTGGAGTAGCTAATATAGCTTTGCTCCTATATGTAATGTAGTGGAGTAGCTAATATAGCTTTGCTCCCAAGGTGTGGAATGATTAGTGTAATGGAGTAGCTAATTTAGCTTTGCTCCTAGTATGGTGTAGTGGAGTAGCTGAACAGCTTTGCTCCAAATGATAACAACTGAATGTGTCTTGTGTTGAGTTACGATTGCAACTAACTTTTAATAAAATCGTTATAATATTTATACTAAAAATATAACCTTAACTGCTACGGAAGTAAAGCTAAAACTCTTAATTAATTTCCTCACAGCGCTCGCCGTATACATATATGTATAAATTACACTTTGCCCAATATCTACAGCTGGCCATTATCATCCGTAAATACTATCTTTGTTAAACGTTTGTATTTTATTTATAGACGTACATACATAAATATAAATTTCGTTAAATGCTTGCAGCTGGTCAATGCTACTTCACGTCATTCGTCGTGAACCATTAATTTGGTCGCCTACATACATACATTTGTTTTACCTCCGGCGCAAGGTCGTCATATTACAATGTGGGATTTCTTGCGAGCCGGGGTATTACCTCACTTTCTTTTTCCACTTGTTTTATAAGCGGCAATAATTGCTGTAGGTCAGTAATAATATGTATGTACGCGCCATTCTTTAGGTAAAATGGTATAATGTACCGTATGTATGTACATGCATGCAATGATTTGTTTCACTTGCTATGCAATGTAGGTATGTACATATGTATGTACATATTTTCTTTTAAAGTAGGTCTGATAGGCAAAATAAGTATGTATGTACGTAATTTGGACAAACGTATGTCTGATATTCAATGTACGTATGTATGTACGTAATTTCTTTTTTGTAAGGGCTGTATGTAACATGAAGAAAAAGATCAGAAATCATAGAAGTCTATTCTTAATTTGGTAATATCCCAAAATCTTGAATTTATTCTATATTTCAGTGGTGTTTTTGATTAAATAGAAAACTTCTGGTAATATCCCAAAAAAATTTCTATTTTTCATTTACCTGTATGTGAGGAAGACTTGATTGTGGGAATAACCCTACAAAAAATTGAGCACAAGTGGAAAGAATGCTAGTGGCAATGGTCCAGCTAGCTGACTTTACTGGTGAAATACCGAGCAATGAGTGATTTTTCTTCTAAAATCGCCCCCTTTTTATATGGTTGGGGCCAGCTGCCGCCCATTGTTCTGTGTCTTCGCTTAGTTGCTGGCTATTGTATTCGACTTTGCGCAAGTTCACCACGGCGCTGTGGGAGTTTTACGATTTTGAGATGACGGGGCGCCACAATTTAAATGTTGTGTGGTTTGACATTTGTCATTGAATGACAAATTTATTTCTGGGTTTTGTGCTTTTTTTTGTTTATAATAAAACTTTTATTGTGAAAAAAAACATAAATACATAAAAATGTATACTTGTGCAATATTGTGTTTGATTATTTGTGAGGATATATACGTCCTGCTACAAAAACCCTGCACTGGATATTGCAGAAGATGAGATAAGTGGCATAAAAGTTTTTGTCAAAACAGTTGTGATTATGTTTTAATTTTTAATTTTAGCTATGTTTGCTGGTGTTTACAGCATGTTCTAATCCTTGCGTGGACAGAACTTTATTCATTTATCAATAGGAAAAGTACATTTTATTTCACCAAGGTGTTCCTTGGAAGGTCGTCTTTTCTTTGAAATCTTGCATTAGATTTCAATAAGACTGGTGCATTTATGCATGCTGCTATATTGCAAAGTATAGTAAGACCTGGAAAACCTTACAACTTTAAGGTGAATGTTAAAAATGTTCAGCAACCTGGCTGCAGTATGTAACTTTTTACTTGTAAGTAAAAATTGGGAAAAGTGGCACAGAGTTCCGTCCACTGGATATGTGTATGTATATGTTGCTTAATTTTTTTTTTTTTGCATATTCTATTATTTTTATATATATATATATTGTACATATAAACAAACCATATTGTTTGTATTTTTTTATTATTCTTTTAAATATATTTCTGGTTGCTCAAAACAATAACACAAGAAATTCATTCAATTATTATCGATATGAGTATTCACGCTTTGACTCATCATTTCTACGGGCACATCAAATATTATATAGTCCCATGCACTGGGTCAGGTGCAACTGAAAGTGCTTGTGTAATGTGAGTCGCCGTGTGCATGTTCATGATGGTCACTATAGTGAAATAATAACTAGGATAATTGAGAATGAATAAGAGAAACAATAAAACAAAGAATAGTAACAAAGAAAGCAATGTTTATGTAAGAAGCTTTCCTAGTTGAGGCGAGCATTCCTCTTTGTGAAATTATGTATAAAAACGATGTGACAAGTCAAAGAAATTACACAGTTGGATTTCTGGAGTTAACACCACACCACGCATTTTCCCCACAAAAATATTCGCTATTTCTTTCGGGCAACAAACTTCATAACAGCTAGCGAAGCATTTCCACCTTCTGGCACCTTTAACATTTCACACGCTCCGAGCTCACCTGAAACCCCAGAAAACGCTGACAACAGGTCTACGCAGAATGCACCGCCACCAGCTACATCCGTTCGTCGCCAATATTAATCAGTTGTATTCTTGCTTTAATTATTAACAGTTGTAATTTCCTAATTGTAGTAAAACGTTAAATAAAGTCTATTTTTTTTAATTAAATTTGTACTCTTGATATTTAACTGGCGCCCGAGCAGGGACCCGCGAATAGCAAAGTTGTGATTGTGTTCTGAGTAAACCCGTCACCCTAATTTCGTGGGCGTTAATCATTTGAAGATAGTGTAAACAGCTATTCATTGCAAAATAGTGTAAACGGCTATTTATTCTAGAATAGTGCAAACAGCTATTCAGTGCAAACAAAAAAGGGAATACAACAACTCAGGATAAAAGAGGCCGCCGAGTAACTGAATATTAATATCGGACGAAAAGGAGTCAGCGAGTACTGGCAGCCGCTTCTGAGCAAAACATGCAACTCATTCTACTAGTGTAAAGAATTTTAAATGATTCTCCAATTTTTTTTTTTTTGAGAAAACTCATATTTCTTTTTATTAAACATAATTAAGCTTACCATCTCATTATCAACAGAATAATTGCTGAACTACAAATAAATACTTCAAAAATAGTGAAATCAAAATAAAGTTTTCTAATTAAAATAAATACTGCAGTAAATTAGGTTAAAAGTAGTTACACTATGCCGGTACCAGACCACTTTTTTGAGCCGCCTAAAGGATTTCGCCACAGATGGCGCCACCGTCGCCAGGTGGTTTAAGCCCATACTAAATGTAGGTTTGTGTCTTGGCTGTATTGGTTTCTGCCTTGAATACACCATTGTGTCTTGGGTGCACCATTGAGTCTCGACTGCGCCCTAGCGGGATTAACCGGTACTACCGGGATGTATCATTTGGTCTTGACTGCGCCCTAGCGGCATTAACAGGTACTACCAGCATGCTCCGGTTTTCTAGCGACATCTGTTCGGGCGCAAACGCCATTTCTTGAGTAAGGTTCCCTAGCGGCCTTAGCCGGAACTACCAGCATGCCTTGGCTTTGCTGTTTTCTTTTATTGGCGGGAGAGTTCAGCGTCATTCGAATTTCACAGCATGCTCCGGTACTACGGCTTTCTTGGATGTGTGGTACGGTTCTCTTGGAAGTTTTTTGCTTCACTTTTGGCCCACACGTGGCAGCATTCTACGGTTTTGGGAAGTTTTTTGCTTCACTTTTGCCCACACGTGGCAGCATGCTACGGTTTTGGGAAGTTTTTTGCTTCATTTTTTTTGGATGTGTGGTGCGCCTAAATGTAGGCTTTTGTTGTTTTCAAGTGTTGCGCCTGGTTTTCAATTAATATTAGTAATAATTGATTTTTCTTGAGCGCCTAAATTTAGGCTTATGGTTTTGAACTAATAATTAAAGTTAATAGTAGGAAATTTTTGTTCATGCCAATGGATTCTAGATGGTGGGTATGTTGGGGTAATGAAATTTTCATCAGAAATCCTCTACGGGCTCTGGTTTTCGAGATATTAGCGTATTAATAATTCAAGTTATTTTTGCTCATGGAAATGGATTCTTGGCGGTGTGGGGTGGGAGTTTTCATCAGAAATCCTCTACGGGCTTTGGTTTTCGAGATATTGGCGACATCTGTTTGAGCGCAAAACGCCATTTCTTGAGTAAGGTACCCGAGCGGCCTTAGCCGGAACTACCATCATGACTTGGTTTTGCTGTTTTCTGTTATTAGCGGGAGAGTTCTAGATATAGGCATGACGTCATCATGGTTTTGCTGCACATAAATAAGTTTTCTTAGCAGGGAAGTTGTAGATATCAGCATCATTCGAATTTCACAACATGACATCACCATGAACAGATTCTAGAAGATGTCAGTGAGGGTTCTGGGGTATGTGTGTTTGAAAAGTCTTATCTTTTATAAACATTTGTTTTTATTTCCAATAAAATTTCTTATTATAAAAGTATTTCTTATAGCACATTGTCCAATATGAACTTGGCAAGATGGCGCATTTGTGTTAATCTCTATTAGTTTTCCACAGTTGGGATCTAGTTCAGATTGTTGAACACCACCGAATTTCTTTAAACTTTCAACACTAGTTCCTTTTTACTCACAAATCACAAATATGAAATCAAAATTTTGCGGAAAGTTATAGTTTCAGAGATAATCGATTTTAAAAATCGCGAAATTTGCACTATATCTCACAATACAATTTGACATTCCCCCGCAATTAATTAAATCTTCTTCTTCTTTTTAGTATTAAAAAGAGGCTGTGGTAGGTATATAAATACCTTCCGAACATTCGGGTTACCAGCATTGCGTTTTTTTAATCATTACGAGTTGATGTAGCATTTACTTCGAATGGAGTAGAAAAACTTTTATTAAAGAAGCACACACACACACCCACACACACTGGCAGGGGCACACACACAACGCAATGCTGGTAACCCGAATGTTCGGAAGGTATGTATATACCTACCACAGCCTCTCTTTAATACTAAAAAGAAGAAGAAGATTCAATTAATTGCAGCGGAATGTCAAATTGTATTGTGAAATATAGTGCAAATTTCGCGATTTTTAAAGTGCATTATCTCTGAAACTATAACTTTCCGCAAAATTTTGAGTTCATATTTGTGATTTGTGAGTAAAAAGGAACTACTGTTGAAAGTTTAAAGAAATTCGGTGGTGTTCAACAATCTGGTCGTATGCCAAATTTAGAATACAAGTGCATACTAAAGATGAACAAATTCCATCTACGAAACGAGAATTATTATCAGAAGTTCCAAAAATCCTCGATCCCATCGGATTACTCGCACCCATAACCATAAAGATTAAATTACTCTTTCAAGAATTATGGACTAAGGAACTAGAATGGGATGAAAAGCAATGCACATAAGTGGAAGACATTCGTAGGAAATAGAGTTTCGGAAATTCAATCTCTTACAGAAAATAAACGTTGGTTTCACATAAAGTCCTCTGAAAATCCTGCCGATATAGCATCACGGGTAATTTTTCCATCGCAATTAGGGGAAAATTTGCTGTGGTGGGAAGGCCCACGACGGCTAAAAGACGAAAAAATCAACTATCATATAAATGAAATAAGTAAGACAGATCTAGAAAGAAGAAAGATCGATGTCAATACAGTAACGCATCAACAACACGAAGGAATAATCTACTCTATACTTCAAAGATATTCGTCACTGAAGAAAATGCAGAACATCTTATCGTACTGTTTACGCTTCATCAAGAACCTCAAGATGAGAGCAGCGGCTCGCAAAACTGGTCCTCTCGAGGTCGAAGAAACTAAAAATGCATTGCTATTAATAGTCAAGGCAGTACAACAAAGGCACTTCAACGAAGAACTAAGAAAATTAAACGGCAAACAAGAAATAAACAAGACAAGCCGACTCATTTCGTTAACACCATTTCTCGACTCAAAGGGAATAATTCGTGTGGGCGGAAGGTTAGAAAATGCAAACCTTACATTTGACCAGAAACATCCTATGATACTGCCATACAAAAACGAATTGACAACACTTATCATTGATGAAGCACACATGAAAACACTCCAAGGAGGAAATGCGCTAACACTGGAAGTTGTCCGACAAAAATTCTGGATATTGAACGGATTAAAGGCTTTCAAGGGACACATTCATAATTGTGTCAGATGCCATCGATACAAAGCTCAAATGTCCCAACAAATGATGGGGATTCTACCGAAGGCGAGAGTGGCACCCAGTCGTCCATTCACCCATACTGGAGTTGACTATGCCGGTCCCTTTGAAATGTTGGTGGCTAAAGGAAGAGGAAACAAGACCTGCAAGGGATATTTGGCTGTATTCGTATGTTTCACTACGAAGGCTATTCACATCGAAGTAGTATCGGACTTAACATCGAAGGCATTCATTGCAGCATTGAGAAGATTAGTTGGAAGAAGAGGCCCAGTATCGCACTTATATAGCGATAACGCTACTATCTTCGTAGGAGCAAGTAAATTAATCAGTGACTTGCACAATGAAGAAAAATACAAAATAGAGGTCAACGACGCATTGAAAGAAACAGGCACCCAGTGGCATTTCATCCCCGCACTTTGGAGGTCTCTGGGAAGCCGAAGTTAAATCCATTAAACACCATATACGGCGAGTAATTGGCGAAACAAGATTAACATTTGAAGAAATGTGTACCTTATTGGCACAAATTGAAGCGTGTCAAAATTCACGGCCGCTATGTCCACTATCAGAGGACCCAGAAAGTCTTGATGTTCTAACACTTGGGCACTTCCTAGCAGGATCAACTATGTTAACAGTACCAGAAAGAAGCTATCTTGACACTAACTACAATCCTGTAAATAGATGGGATCGCCTTCAAAGGATGATCCAAGATTTCTGGAATAAATGGTCAGTGGAATACATCGGAAGACATCGGCCCAAAGGCAACCAAACATAACGATCGGAAAGCTGGTTCTAGTTAAAGATGAACAGCAGCCACCCTCAAGATGGGCACTTGGTAGAGTAATCGAGACCCATTCTGGACCCGATGGGCTAATAAGGGTTGTGACTTTAAAGATGAAAAACGGCAGAATTAAGCGCCCAATATCAAAAATATCATTGCTGCCCGTAATAGACAACGAAGGTACTTCTGACCCCAATATCAATGAACCAGAAGAATTCAATAATGATAGTGAGCCAGAGCAAACAGTCAAATCCATAGCAACAAATGTTACTATGATAGATCAGGAAGTATATCACAATCGAAACCAACATAACTGAAAACGACGGATGGGCACCGATGAACAAGCCAACTTGAAGATTAGTCGGCGAGAACAAGTACCCGGAGGCTCAAGATCATTGCGATCACACAGATTGAACAGCTGGAGTTATTTATCTATTCTGGCTCTGTTCTTTATAATAGCAGTTGCTGACGACATAAAGAAACCATACGAAATAACGAAATTCGATAATCACGAAGGATTGTATTTTGATGACATCTCTGAAATTCAACTTTATTCCAGTGAATGGAACCTCCTTGTGTATTATGACCTCACAACTTATTGGAAGGAGTTTTATGGAATAAAAAACTCCATACAAAGGCATAGAACTCTGTGCGAAGAAGAAATATGCATTTCACGAATCCTAGGCAGTGGTACAATGGAACAACTTAATCATCAAATGTTGGTTTTGGAACACATTAACGAACTGTTATATCAACAGAATGATCACCTTCAAATTCGCAGAAAAAGAGCGCCCCTCGAATTCATCGGAACAATATCTAACAAACTATTCAGCATCCTCGACCAAGAAATCGCAGATAATTAAGAAAAACAAATACATGAAATAAAGAAAGATGAATATCTCGTAAGACAACTATTAAGGAACCAAACATCAATAATGGAAAATACAGTAAATATGATGAAGAAGAATCACAATTCAATACAAAATCAAATTAACATGATCGAAAGTCAGATTGAATCGATAACAGTCAAATTAAACCATTCACAGTATGAAACATTAGTTAGCGAATCTTTCAATTCTGCAGCAATTTTGATCACTTTGAGCATATTTTCATTTCAAACTGTTCAAAGAAGTATTCTAGCAGTAATAATGGACACAAAACAAGGACTTGTGAACACATTAATACTCACACCTGCACAACTTAATGATCAAATCAAGATTATACGAGAACATATTCCGCAAAATCTTAGATTACCTGGAGATGGAAGTAAGACCTCACTGATGACTATCTACAATTCAATTCATATGAAAGTAAGAATTACGGAAAATAACGCTCTATTTGACATACGAATTCCACTGCTAAATACAGAAGAATATTGGCTTTATGAACTAATCTCGAGAAATATGTTTACATTGAACCATCCAGCAAATACCTAGCTGTGAATCGTCCACGAGATCGTTTCACTCCTATGAGAAGGGAAGATCTGAAGGCCTGCCAAAGGATAAGAGATAATCAAATAATCTGCATCTTAAAACAGCCAATATTCACACTAAAGTCCAATCAAAGTCGCTGTGAATTAGAACTATTGAGTAACGAACGTAAGATCTCACCCTTCTGCAAGTTACGAAGTAGAGAAGCAGAAAACATATGGATAAAATTACACAGTATAAGTACCTGGTTATTTATATTGAAGGAAGAAACACTATTCAACGTCATATGTGGAGATGCCACACACCACTTATCACTGAACGAAAACGGAATCATTCAACTTCAACAAAATTGTGTTATAAATCATACAACACTATCCATAAACTCCAACAACAAATCACGAGGAAGGATACAATCATCCTTCATACCAGAAAATAAGGTCATCTCAAGGCATTTAAACTCAAGCACCAAATTAACGCCAAATATATCAGAAGTTACGATTCCACAGCTGATTAAGGAAGTAAACAGCAATGACCTGGCGGAACTGAACGAGGCTATAACATCCCAACAACAACGGATAGATAACATGTTTGACCTAGATATCCATGACCTGCATCACTACAGCAGTATATATGGGCTTGCAGCCATCATAGTAATAATTGGACTCTACCTACTATACAATAAACAAATAACGTGCTGTTTAAGGCCGAAGAGTATCAAACCAATTCCAGCTCCAAGACGAAGCAAGCAAGGGGAAGAGTGACAGGGCAGCATCGAGTTACCATCACTCAACATTGAAGGGGGAGAATGTACGGAGTACATCTAATTAATTCAACATTCATAAAATTAATTTCCATTAACAAAAAATAAAATTCATTCACCTTAATTAATTATTACTGAGGTAGCATAATTCATAGAAACGTTGTAAAATAATTTTCTTGCATGAGCGAAAATGTAATGTCAGCATTTGATGCAATTCATTGAACTCATTGCAGTAAGTTGTTTTGTTCTTTTTTGCTTATTGAAATTTCTTTCTTTTTTCTTTTTTTTGTTATTCTGAGTTCAATAATTGCTACATTTTTATTGTCAGCAATTTAGTATTATAAATTAAGATTGATCGATTAATTGTAAATCCAGTATTCTGTTGAAAGTACAAATAAAATTATTTATCTTGAGCAGTATTGGTATTTCGTTTGGTTAATTAATATCAACAGGGGTTATCATGTGTTTAGCTTGGCTGGGTGAATATATATCTGAAAATAGATCACGTGAAACTGCTGCGATATTAGATTATTTTCTTATCAGGTTGAGAAGGAGTTAAATTTAAAGCTTTGATTAAAGAATGCGATGTTCTAGATGGCAACAAAATGAAAGTTTATAAGAATTTGGTAAGATAATGTTGTATAAAAAAATGTAATAAACAGAAGAAAATTGTATAATAATCTGGTAAGAGTATGTTCCATACAAAATCTAACAAGCGGAAGAAATTTTATAAAAATCTGCGTGTATCTGTTGAACCACAAGACACTTGATTTTTCACAGGTTTACCTGGTAATCACTCTTTTTAAAATTTCGAATGGGATCCTCAAATAAATGATAGTACTGCAGAGTTATCCATTTGAGATATCTAGATATCCATATGTCCAGGAACCTAGAATAGGGTGACCTTATACTGTATGGATTTAGGCTATAGCTTTACCCAAAACGAATTGCATGAGAATTTGGTTAGTGGTTAGTGTTTTCTTAAATGTGGGACTGTTAAAATGAATATTGGGGAGCTTATGAGAGAATATAATAACATTTTTTTCGATGAGCATAAGAAACAAATTCAAGAATGCTATAACTTTTTCAAACTATAAAAAAATATTGAGAAAGTCGAGTCAAAATGTTATGAGCACCATATAAGCTGGGCTTGGGCAAGAGATGATTCAATGGATTCAACAGTATGAGTTTATGGCCGAAAATATAAACAAATTTAATACAAGTGATTACCCAGAAGATAATCAATTCAGTTTACCGCTCATGAATAAAAAGATTCCTGATCAAATGAAGGATGAGCTGAATGGGAACATCATGAGCGAATTTGTAGGCTTGCGCTCAAAAATGTACAGTTTGCGTATCAACGATAGTGAAACTGTAAAGAAAGTAAAAGTAATAAATACTAATTTAGTCCAGAGGCATATCAATTTCGAAGACTACTTCGAATGTTTGAATAACAAGCGACTATTAACTGCTAATCAGAGCTCCACACGATCGCATAACCATAATATCTACACGATCAGCCAAAAGAAGATTGCATTGAGTCCATATGATAACAAGCGGTATATTATGAGTGGGACAACGGACACTCTACCATGGGGACATTACTCTATTCAATCAGAACAGCAAAGAGCAGACGCAGAAAACCTAGTCTAAGGCTAGTCTAAGATATATATTGTAAATAAAACTTCTATTATAGCTAAAATACCATTTAATAAAATAGTTTGTTTTAATTGTATTATAGTCTAATATATACGAGTACATTATTGTAAAATAAAAAAGTTAGAGGGAAACCGATTAAAGGAAGCCTAACCATTGAATGATGCACTAAGAATTAAATGTTAATATTTTTCAATTTATAATAAATTATATTTTATATATGGTATTCTTTTTATTCAATTTCCCTATATTTGCCCACTACGGCGAGCTCCTAATCGGGAGGTTAAGCGTTTGGCACTCCGGCGGTGACCCGGTACTCTTTAGGTCCGTCTTCGGTATCCTAAATGAGCACCCTGTTGCTGAGGTAATCGCCGATTATTCGCAGCAGGTACTCCTCCGGTACACCCATATGCTGTGATGCTCTCATGATCAGGCCCCAGTTAGCAGAGTTGAATGCGTTCTTGACATCAAGTGTGATTATGGCGCAGTATTTGATACTGCCGCCCTTCCATCTCGTTCCTTCGATGGCCTCTTTGGCAATGGACACCACAAGGTTTAGCGCGTCTAGCGTCGAGCGTGCCTTCCGAAAGCCGAATTGCCTTGCCGATAGTGGTCTCTCGCCTTCGGTTATTTTTTCCAGTCTATTCTGAATTATTCGCTCCAAAAGTCTCCCAGCAGTGTCTAGAAGGCAAATTGGGCGATAAGCCGATGGGTCACCTGGTGACTTGCCGGCCTTGGGCAGCAGTACAAGCTTCTGGCGCTTCCAGTCTTTCGGTTCCTTCCTGCAGGCACGTCTCCATTACATCAGTGAACATAGTTTGGTTGCACTCGATCGCTTTCTTCAATGCCCTGTTCGGGATTTCGTCGGGTCCTCGCGCCTTGTTCTCCCCCACCTTCTTGCACGCCTTCATCAACTCTTCTACCGTAACCGCCGGAATGTTTGTGTCTCCAGACGGGGCTGTGTCAATGGTCCACCTTGGATTCTGTGGTGGGATAATCGACTCCAATAGAATTGGGCACTTTTTTGCTGGCGATCTTGAGCCTCTTAGCTTCGACGTCACCACCTTGTAGGCGTTGCCGAAGGGGCTAATGATGAATATGCCATTAACCCGCACACCCACGTAGCCTGCCTGTCCTTGGACAACTACTTGTTGGATCGGGAATCTACCACATGCCCAAATTGCTGCCTATTCGGTGGTATCGGCCACCCATGTAGAGCCGTCGACTCTTCGGTATTGTTCCGAAACGATGGCCACGTCAATTTATTTTTCCGCCACTGTTTGCCGTAGCAGGTCCTGCGCGACCTCGCAATTATTGAGGTTTATTTGTAACAGCGTCATGTTACGTCTGTCTTAATAGAGCTCCTAAACTTGGGGCACCTGCTGCTCCCTATTATGTGGGGCACCTTCTTGTCCTTAGTGCTGCAGGTCATGCAGCACGGTGTCTTATCGAAGTTCTTAGCGATGTGTCCTTCTCCTCCGCACTTTTGCATTGCTTGGACCTGTCCTCGCCTTTGCAGTCCTTTGCCATGTGTCCGCAGTCGAATCAGCGAAAGCACGACATGGGTTTTGTCGCTTCTCTGATCCTGCAGACGGTCCAACCAATCTTGTCCTTACCGGTTGCCAGGATGTTCTTCGCATGCTGAAATGGCAGGCTTATTATCGCCGATTGCGTGCCACCATACGCCTGCCGCAAGCTTCTGATTGAAGACACCGGTAAGATGTTTATTTCCAACGGTTTGTTCAGTGCCTCGTGCACCTCGCCGATTATTCGCAGCAGGTACTCCTCCGGTACACCCATATGCTGTGATGCTCTCATAATCAGGCCCCAGTTAGCAGAGTTGAATGCGTTCTTGACGTCAAGTGTGATTATGGCGCAGTATTTGATACTGCCGCCCTTCCATCTCGTTCCTGCGATGGCCTCTTTGGCAATGGACACCACAAGGTTTAGCGCGTCTAGCGTCGAGCGTGCCTTCCGAAAGCCGAATTGCCTTGCCGATAGTGGTCTCTCGCCTTCGGTTATTTTTTCCAGTCTATTCTGAATTATTCGCTCCAAAAGTCTCCCAGCAGTGTCTAGAAGGCAAATTGGGCGATCAGCCGATGGGTCACCTGGTGACTTGCCGGCCTTGGGCAGCAGTACAAGCTTCTGGCGCTTCCAGTCTTTCGGTTCCTTCCTGCAGGCACGTCTCCATTACATCAGTGAACATAGTTTGGTTGCACTCGATCGCTTTCTTCAATGCCCTGTTCGGGATTTCGTCGGGTCCTCGCGCCTTGTTCTCCCCCACCTTCTTGCACGCCTTCATCAACTCTTCTACCGTAACCGCCGGAATGTTTGTGTCTCCAGACGGGGCTGTGTCAATGGTCCACCTTGGATTCTGTGGTGGGATAATCGACTCCAGTAGAATTGGGCACTTTTTTGCTGGCGATCTTGAGCCTCTTAGCTTCGACGTCACCACCTTTTAGGCGTTGCCGAAGGGGCTAATGATGAATATGCCATTAACCCGCACACCCACGTAGCCTGCCTGTCCTTGGACAACTACTTGTTGGATCGGTAATCTACCACATGCCCAAATTGCTGCCTATTCGGTGGTATCGGCCACCCATATAGAGCCGTCGACTCTTCGGTATTGTTCCGAAACGATGGCCACGTCAATTTATTTTTCCGCCACTGTTTGCCGTAGCAGGTCCTGCGCGACCTCGCAATTATTGAGGTTTATTTGTAACAGCGTCATGTTACGTCTGTCTTAATAGAGCTCCTAAACTTGGGGCACCTGCTGCTCCCTGTTATGTGGGGCACCTTCTTGTCCTTAGTGCTGCAGGTCATGCAGCACGGTGTCTTATCGAAGTTCTTAGCGATGTGTCCTTCTCCTCCGCACTTTTGCATTGCTTGGACCTGTCCTCGCCTTTGCAGTCCTTTGCCAGGTGTCCGCAGTCGAATCAGCGAAAGCACGACATGGGTTTTGTCGCTTCTCTGATCCTGCAGACGGTCCAACCAATCTTGTCCTTACCGGTTGCCAGGATGTTCTTCGCATACTGAAATGGCAGGCTTATTATCGCCGATTGCGTGCCACCATACGCCTGCCGCAAGCTTCTGATTGAAGACACCGGTAAGATGTTTATTTCCAACGGTTTGTTCAGTGCCTCGTGCACCTCGCCGATTATTCGCAGCAGGTACTCCTCCGGTACACCCATATGCTGTGATGCTCTCATAATCAGGCCCCAGTTAGCAGAGTTGAATGCGTTCTTGACGTCAAGTGTGATTATGGCGCAGTATTTGATACTGCCGCCCTTCCATCTCGTTCCTGCGATGGCCTCTTTGGCAATGGACACCACAAGGTTTAGCGCGTCTAGCGTCGAGCGTGCCTTCCGAAAGCCGAATTGCCTTGCCGATAGTGGTCTCTCGCCTTCGGTTATTTTTTCCAGTCTATTCTGAATTATTCGCTCCAAAAGTCTCCCAGCAGTGTCTAGAAGGCAAATTGGGCGATAAGCCGATGGGTCACCTGGTGACTTGCCGGCCTTGGGCAGCAGTACAAGCTTCTGGCGCTTCCAGTCTTTCGGTTCCTTCCTGCAGGCACGTCTCCATTACATCAGTGAACATAGTTTGGTTGCACTCGATCGCTTTCTTCAATGCCCTGTTCGGGATTTCGTCGGGTCCTCGCGCCTTGTTCTCCCCCACCTTCTTGCACGCCTTCATCAACTCTTCTACCGTAACCGCCGGAATGTTTGTGTCTCCAGACGGGGCTGTGTCAGTGGTCCACCTTGGATTCTGTGGTGGGATAATCGACTCCAGTAGAATTGGGCACTTTTTTGCTGGCGATCTTGAGCCTCTTAGCTTCGACGTCACCACCTTGTAGGCGTTGCCGAAGGGGCTAATGATGAATATGCCATTAACCCGCACACCCACGTAGCCTGCCTGTCCTTGGACAACTACTTGTTGGATCGGGAATCTACCACATGCCCAAATTGCTGCCTATTCGGTGGTATCGGCCACCCATGTAGAGCCGTCGACTCTTCGGTATTGTTCCGAAACGATGGCCACGTCAATTTATTTTTCCGCCACTGTTTGCCGTAGCAGGTCCTGCGCGACCTCGCAATTATTGAGGTTTATTTGTAACAGCGTCATGTTACGTCTGTCTTAATAGAGCTCCTAAACTTGGGGCACCTGCTGCTCCCTGTTATGTGGGGCACCTTCTTGTCCTTAGTGCTGCAGGTCATGCAGCACGGTGTCTTATCGAAGTTCTTAGCGATGTGTCCTTCTCCTCCGCACTTTTGCATTGCTTGGACCTGTCCTCGCCTTTGCAGTCCTTTGCCAGGTGTCCGCAGTCGAATCAGCGAAAGCACGACATGGGTTTTGTCGCTTCTCTGATCCTGCAGACGGTCCAACCAATCTTGTCCTTACCGGTTGCCAGGATGTTCTTCGCATGCTGAAATGGCAGGCTTATTATCGCCGATTGCGTGCCACCATACGCCTGCCGCAAGCTTCTGATTGAAGACACCGGTAAGATGTTTATTTCCAACGGTTTGTTCAGTGCCTCGTGCACCTCTTCTTTGGTCGTCACCTCGTTTATGTCTTTGCACACGACATTTATCTCGTGGGTGCGAACCGTAACTGTAGCTGTCCCCTCGAGCGCTTCAGTCACCGCTGCCTTCAGTGCGTCACTCTTCCCGCCCTCGTCCTTCGTCAGTTCGAACATCATGTGTCCCTTCTGATTTCTCTTCACACGGACGACGTCATCTTCCAAATCCTTCAGTTTCGGGTCAGACTACACTTTGCGCAGGATATCTGCGTACGTTGCATCACCTAATTTCTCCACAACGATAGCGTCGGCCCTGTGCCTTCTCCTCATCTTTATGTTCTTCTGTTGTCCATTCTGCTGGATCCTCCTGGTAACTTTGGGCATCTCTTCCTGGCCGTCACGTCTTCTTGTTTTGGGGACGCGCCCTTTCGCGACTTCTGCCGGTCTTTTCCGCTTCTCCACGGTTTTCCAACAGAAGGCGGGCGTTGTACTCCTTGGTGTTTCGGGCACATCTGCGACTTCCGAGCAGGGCTTGGCGACCGCACGCGTCTCATTTTTGTCTAGTTACGCCTCTATCTTTTCTAGCTCCGCCTCTGTCTTTTCTAGTTCCGTCATGGGGAATCATGCTCAGAGCCGGATCGGCACTAGTCGGGAATGTTCCATCCGAGCTTACACGTGCATCGGGATGCCGAGCTTTCCGGTAGGTGTCACCCTCCCTTACTCAGGTAGTGGAATGGAGCATCCGTCAGCCCTGTATCAACCTAGTCCATTCGTGAGTCTTCGTTAGCCAGCATATAATAATTAACATCTCACTGGCGTCGATCTTAATGTGCCCTTTGGCACTCCGTCCTTTGATTTTTGGTCCGCCCTGTGTATTTGATTTCCCCAGTACCTCTCTTTCGAAGGGCGTCCCCCTATCCGCCACCTGGGGAGGCGCCCGGTTGGAGAACAAATTCGCAAAACAAACTCCTGCGGGTGTGTCTGTGTGTGTGAGTGGGTGGGTGTGTGGGTGTGTATGCGTGTGTGTGTGTGTGTGTCCAGCCTCGCAAAAGTGTCCCGATGTCTCTGTCCCCACAACTCTAAGCGTATATAGCAAATTTAAAGAACATTCACACAACCCCTCCATGGCCTGATAGTAGAGCGCCTTGGATTTTACAAAACCACACATTCTCAGTTCGATTGCAGCAAAAGCCATTATTAAAAATCACCTAAGATTAGCTGACGGGGATCTGCCAACCAGATGACGTCATCCCCTGGTCAGCCAGACGGTAGGAAAGGAATTCCCCCAGGCGGGCCCTGTGAGGTAGACCACTAGACGGAATCCAGCAGTGGCCCAAACCCGGTCCAGACCACCACAATAGTTGGAATTTTCCGGTCAGTTTTTATATGGAAAAAGTGCTCCAGAAACGCCATAGCTATGTTACTCTCGACCACCACATACCATGAGAAAGATGAAGAAGAAAAGAGAAAAGTAAAATCCTCATACCAAGACTAATCCAGAAGGGATTAGGGGGGAAACGTCTACTCATTAAATGTAGAGATGATGCTGTACAAGCGTTGCCGAGGCCGCAAGGGTTTCGTCGGGCTCGATCTGTGCATGGCGAGTCAAGGTCACCTCCCTGAAATCGCGCCAGTTCGTGGTCAGGGTTCGACCCTTGTCCCAGTAATAAAAGCCAGGGCGTACTCGCAGTCCAGCAACGTAAAAAAAACTGGTCCATCCGTACGCCTCGCCCTCTAGGCCCAAGACGATTCGAAGAACTCTCCAACTAGTAATTTAACCAACTGTCTATAGAACCTCTCCTCCTGACCACAGACAAGGTGTTGCACGTAGAAGCGTCCCTTAGTCCCAACGCGAGTCTTCGAAATAGTATGGTAATCAGCACGAATGTCGAAACGGCACGAATTAAAATTTTCAAATCCTTTTCCAATGTGGAATTCCTCCGGCGGCACAGCCTCCGTAGGGTACCATATAGGAGGAGTTCTGACGCATTGCCAAGAAAGGGGGGTAACCGAGAAGGATAAAAGAACTTACTAACAAGAGGTATACCGGACGCTAGGTTGAGCGGGTCCTAAGCGGCGCATTGGTAACGTGTAGCTACCAGTTAAGCTGGCCGTATGCCTTCTTAGAGCTACCAGGACTAACCTATTTCGGTTTCGGTCTTGATATCCTGAGCATGGTAGACTCCGATCGGGATACCTTTATCATTCTTCAGACGATACGAAGCGCGGGCTATGCGCTCTACAACAGTCGGTTTGATGAATTTCGGAGCAAACTTAGCAGCAAACCGATACACCGCGCTACTTTGGATGTGGTTTCGTACGAAAACAAACTGCCCTGGCTAGAAAGCTCTCCAGCGAGTTCGGAGACTGTAATCCGCGGAGTATCATTTGTACGCCTCAGCCAAGTGTGTTTTGAGCAGGTCACGCACTGAATGAACTCTTTGAAAGAAAGACAGTGCTCGATTCCATACTTCTGCAACGACTGGATGAATAGTTTGGAAATGAATTCACTTCCGTCAATAGAATGAATAAATCTGGGAACGCCGAACACATAGTATACTTCTTGCCCTAGGTAGCTTGCTACTCTCGCAGTGGTAGCTCCCGGCATTGCTTTCAGCAGCACCTGTTCCGTTTCTTGCTTCGTGGGTAGGGACCCAAGAAATTAAACTTGCAGTGCATGCACTGCCACGGTAGCTCTGTGTTACCCCTCTCTCCTAATGGCGGTCTGAGAGAGTAGTTCCACGGCTTCACGCTTTTACAAACCCCACACTGGTTAATGAATTTCGTACCTCGAGCCCCATTGAAGGCCAATAGTAGTGACGACGCAGCTTTTCGAGTATTTTGGCCATGCCAAAATGCGCAGATGTTGGGGCAAAATATTCATCGGCAATCAGTTTGGTGGTAAGCTCTTTAAGAACCTAGAGCTTCCGTGAGACTTGACTTGCTCCTACGATGTTCTTGGGAGAAGCGAATGATAGGTACACCATGCCATTTGTAAATCGGAGATTATCCAAAGCGTTCGGATTAGAGTTTATTCGCTGAACTCGCTCGACGTACGAGGACTCAAGATATGCCGGTGAGTCTAGGATGATTGCTTCGATGGTGGGTGAACAAGCGTATTTCCAATAAGAGAACTTCCCAACTCCTCTGCAAAGCACCAAAACAAAGCATCAGCTACCACGTTTTCCTTTCCGATATTCGATGTTGAAGGTGAAGGCTTGGACTCTACCGTCCTAGTCTGCCACATAGATATTTCCATGAGCCATTTATGACTAGAATGATCTGTGATGTTCGTAAACTCCAGGTGCTCGACATATGGTCGAAGCGTTTGACACTTAGTACTGCCACCAGACACTCTAACTCGGTGATGCTGTAGTTCTTTTTTGCAGCATTTAACTTTTGCGACATAAATGCATTGGGGTGTTCAGCTCTATCAGCATGTCGCTGGAATATCACGCTACCCACCCTCGTCGTACTTGATCACATTGTATGAAGAACGGCCGAGAGAAATCTGTATTAGTGAGCACCGGTGCAGTGGCAAGACACTCCTTCAGCTGTGTGAAAGCTTGTTCTGCCTGCTCGTTCCACAAGAATTTGACGTTCTTTCTCAGCAGATCTGTGAGAGGAGTAGCTATTGTTACGAACTGCGGAATGAAGCGCCGGTACCAGCCACAGATTACCAGAAAACTACGGGATTTTTTACGGTATTTGGTCTTGAAAAGTTCTGAATGGTAGAAACATTCTCGGGGTCTGCCTTCATGCAACCATTTTCAACCACAAAACCAAGGTACCTGACTTCTCGCATGCAGAATTTATTCTTGTCCACGTTGATGGTTACGACCTTACGGAGGAGCTCCGCGACTGTACTGAGCACCTTGAAATCTTCATCAAACGTGGAGGAGTTAATAGCAAGTCGGCTAAGTTGACAGCTACCTGGTCATTCAATTGGTGTGGACTGACCTTACACATTAACTTGCACATCGTCTGATCAGAGTTGCATAGCCCTAAGGGGAGGACTGTGAACTGGTATAGTGGCCGCCCTGGAGCGACGATGGCAGTCTTATCGCGGGAAGGTCTTGCTAGTGGAATTTGCCAAAAGGCGTCTTTCAGGCCGATGGTTGCAATGAACTGAATCTCCTGTAATCGACTCAGGAGCGCATGGAAGAGAGGTAAAGGAAACGCGTCCGCAACAGTCACAGAGTTTCTCTTGCGAGTATCTTGGCATAGTCGAGCCTACCCATTTGCTATCTTCACCAGGGTGACGGGAGAAGACCATGGGCTCTGACTCTCCTCAATAACTCCGAGCGCTAGCATACGAACGAGCTCGTCGTACATTGCTTTCTGTATTACTGGTGAAGCAGCGTAGTAGCGGTTTTTGATGGGATTTGTAGCTCCAACATCAGTCACATGCACGACGTAAGATGTGCGACAGAGGCCGTGTTTATTAAAGGATGGAAAGGATTCAACTACTGCCTGGAAGCGTTGGTTATCCGTATCGGACAGGTCATGTTTCTGAAAACACTTGTGTGCGGGCTTAGGTAAACCATAACTGGAGCTAGACCGAAAACTCAAAAAATCGACCCCCAAATACAGGGACTGTTATGGAGAGGGAACTAGGTGAAACCGCATCATGATCCAGCACCTGTTGCTGCTGACCGTTTGCAGTCGATATGGCGGATGGCATGGGGTGGAAACGGATTCCTGCTCTTTGTAAAAAATGTTCGCCTACGAATCCTAACACACGCACACTGGCATTGCTCTCTAAAAGGCCTCTTATTCGCTGGCCTTGGGTAAAGACATCGGCGTAAGGCCAAGGGTCAATATTACTTGGCAGTGTTGTTGCAGCGACGGCAGCCTTTCCATTTCTGCACGAGCCGTGGTAACGGCGGATGCGTGATACGGTCTTGGGCGGATACAAATTTGCTCTGATAAAGGAAGACGGTTCTTCACTGGAAACAGTGTCTGAATCGGTGGCGAAATCTGATAATGCATTTCCGGAGGTCGTGCAACTACAGGACTCTGAGTCCCATGGCCCTCCCCCTTTGGGAAAGTCGAGGTGGCTTGAACTTGCATGTGGTTGTTGGCGACGTAAACGACGGTGCCGGTTTAGTATGACCTGGGATGAAATCTGAGAGCGGGTAGTGCTTAGGTAAATCATGAAATTCTGTTGGTCTGGAAGTTTGGGCCGGAGTCAGAATACGCGGAGCTCCCACTGAATTCTGACTCCGTCTCAGGTCTCTCGACGAGCAAGTTAGGCACTCGCTTTTCACAACGCCTGCTGCGCCACACCCTTGAAATAATGTTCACCGTGGTAGCAATTGACAGTTCCAACAGATGAGTCTTGGTCTGGATGGTAACTAGTACTCTCTCTGCGGCACAGCTTGAAGAGCTGCTGCTACTGGCTATTTGAATATAATTCGTGGACAGATCGTCGTGGATGTAAGTCTCTGAACTTTGGCTTGATCTGTGACCAGAGTTCTTCAAATTTGTAGCATAGGTCCCTCAGATCGACAACATTCCTTGTGTGATGTAACAGCAATGCCTCTTGTAAAGCCGGCTTCATTTTCCGCCTTAGGATCTCTACGAGCTCTCTTTCAGGTATTGGATGAGACATTATAGAGATTAGTGCGTGAACTGCCAAGCGGTAGTCACTGAAAGATTTTCGAGGACCTTGCGTTCGAGCCTCTACTAATTTACGGATTTTAGAGTCTGTCTCTTGATCCCTAAATTCCCGGAGCAGTGCAGCCCGCAATTCCGTCCAGGTTTGCCAGCGGTGGTCACGTAGGTACAACAAATAGAAATTCGCTGCTTTACTGCTTTACCTCTAACGACGGAATGAAAACAAGTACAGAGCTCGGAGAAAGGCACTTGTTCTAAGAGAGTAAGTGATTCTACGCGAAAAATGATCTCCTTCACATCCAGGCCTGAGGTGCCATCAAAGTCCAATTTCCACCTGTAGACGGTATTCTGAGTTAAGCTGCTACGATCTGTAGCACTAGCCAGCTGATGGCATGTTGAACTGTTCAGAGGTGAGATAGCCGAGCCTGGCAAACTTAGTGGTCGCGCCCGCAGTCGTCATACCTCTGCTGGGGAACTACGTCCGGATTTGGTCTGGGGATCACACCTTATACTCTTTCGTCCACTGTACGGACGCGAGTCCTTTCTTGGAGTTGTGCCGCCAGCGACCGCTGAGCGTTATGCATGCCAGCAAGAGCAGGTAGTTCACAGACTCCCTCCGGGGCTGGAAGATTAAGGCACGATAGATCTGGGTTGAAGCGGTGACTCCCTGTACTAGCCTTGGGATTACTCAAAGTTGTAAAAACTGTTCGGGTGGAAGTTTTAGACATGGCACCTGTGTTCCAGTGTTGACTTCTACCACGGCGACGGGCGGAATCGCCAGGCTAAGAGCGCCCTCCCCGTCAGACACGCGAGCCTGCGACGGAAGCCGGACTGTTTCAACCGAGCTCAGGAGACCTTCCAATGCCGAAACAAATTTTTGGACTTCTGAGCGCACAGATGGAAAAGTAATGTGCAACCGTCGGACTCTATAAACAACGCGGATAATCTGACTGCGATAACGAGAGTGATCGCCGTCCGTCAGAATAGGTTCTGAGGTGAGGTCATTCCCCAAAGTTTCCACACGGCTGGCGAGATAGTGGGCCTCGCGCGAGGGATTTTTGTGAGCATGTGATCTTTGAGTTTCTTTACTAGGATCTGGATGGATGTTGCGCACGATATACTCGACAGCCAACTCGTCTGGTTATAGATATGTGAAGTCCATATTCGATTTGCGTCAGTTGAAAATGAGCACTTGTAATAGAAATGTAGGTTGAGAATTGTACCAATATCCCGACATTAAGGACGGTGTACTGGCCGTGAATAATTCGACGAAGGAGTACTAGTATATTAGAAATATTTGACGAAAAGTTGCTGAGATATAGGTACGCAATGAAGTTACCGGGAAGAATTATAACTCGTGTGCAAATACAAAAAGTACTGAAATCAAATGTTTCGCAGATATATTTGAAATTTAAGACCTAGTCCACAAGGTGCTCGTGTACAAAAAAACTAGTTTGAAAAAAAAACCCTTTTACATATCACTATATAAATGGTAGAATAGTTCAGAAACGACGACATCTATGTCTCAGACCTAGTTCGTGGTGGAATGTGCTTAAATAAATTGAACGCACTTCAAAGCGATGCCTTTATGATAAACAATGAAACTCTAGAATTGCGCGAGTATATTATGATGAATAAATAATGCGGACTGTGCCGTGAGCCACAAATTCCTAACAGCGCGCGAAAGTATTGTTCGATAAACGAAAAGTTTCCGAAATAGTGTTATGGATATTCAAAGAGATTCAAAAGAATATCTGTGCGATAAAACCAAAATTTCGGAAATTATTATTCAGAATGTGCGATAAAACAAAATTCTTTGTAGACTTCGTGCGTATAAATATATCTATGTTCAGAAGAAAATTCAAAGTAATGACTGTATGATAAATCCAAAGAGGAAGATCGATAAATCTGTGCGTATATAAATATACAAATTCAAGAGAAATTTCAGAATAATAGCTCTATGATAACTCTAAGGAGGAATAACTATAATTTGTGCGCGTATTCAATTTGTGCGTACATAAATACATATATGTATTCAAAAGAAAATTCAACATAATAACTTTATTATTAATCCAAAGAGGAAGATCTGTAAAGCTGTGCGTATCTTGTTATTCCAAACACTTAATAATACGAAGGAGTTTATTAGAGCAAGCTTTTTTGCTCTTGCTGAACGAGGTGAATCAAAAAAATAAAACTTGACTGTCAAGATTGTCACAGACTTACCAAAATAAGACGAATGTCAACGTAGAACTGCGAGAGGGCGGGAATATCCTCTTCCGATGTTGCGGACCTGCTGGTTTAACCAAGAAACCTTCCGGAAATTGTCAGCGACAAAAAATGCAGGAAGACCTGAAATAATAAAACTCCGTAGTTTAACTACTCTGGCTTGAATTTTATAAGAACTTCCCTTCTCGCATGCCTTCGTTGTTCCTATGGTAGCAAGCTGTACCATTTATTTGGAAAGCTCATGAGCAAATTCAAGCGACTGAGCTACTTCATCACATTTTGCAACTGCAGCCTTTTGGTCTCCACTTAGCTCTTTACCCGAGGCTTGTATTGCTCTATATGACTCGAGTTTCGTCTTACGCTTTTCCAAATTGCGGTGGAAATTAAAACTCCCAGACGAACTACACTAAACTCCACGCAAGAAGCGAAGAAGCGCGACACAATAAACAAAACCTTTGGAAACACAAAACAAATCAGAACCGAACTGGACATTTATTCAGTCAGCTATTTAGCGGGTAAAGAAAGGGCACTGAACCATATCGAAATCGGAAACAAATTTTTACAGTTCCGCGCGACACCTAGTCCATCCACAAGAAACTTCGCAGGCCTCGCACTGCGCCCGTGACGCGCGTCGCAAGAATAAATGCAACATTTCTCTCACTCATGCCATCTCACTAATTCTGTGAAGTCCGAAAATCTACTAAAGTTCAAGGCAAACTGATCCGGCTGGTATAGAAAATAAGGTCAATCAATGAGCTGACACTCATTGCTCGGGCGTGCGCGCTGCAGCGTCATTTTCCTTAGTGTCTCTAATCACTGAAATGTGGTAAAATGCGGCACGTGTACGCCGGTCCATTGAATATTAAAACTTACCAAGTTGACAGCTAGAACAAAATAAGAGCTGCCGAATAGTCTGACGCTGATTAAATTACAACCAATGCCGGAAGAGGAAAGTAACTGAATAGATTAGAATTAATGTCAGATAATGTGACATTTATCGAAGTAAAAGCACAAAAAAAGTTTTAGAGAATATTAGAGAAGAAAAGCACTAAATAATCTGACATTCCCTGAAATAAAAGCACAAATAAACTTTTAGCCAATATTAGAGAAGAAAAGTACTGAATAATCTGACATTCCCTGAAATAACAGCACAAATAAAGTTTTAGCCAATACCAGAGAAGAAAACCATTGAATAATCTGACATTCTCTGAAATAAAAGCACAAATAAAGATTCTTATCCAATATAGGAAAATCAAAGCCGCTGAATAATTTGACACCCTTTAAATTACAATTACGATCAAAAAGTTTAACAAGATGGTTGCAGCGTTTACCTGCACACCAAAGGTGCAAAACAAATTAAAACTACAAACCGAAAATTGGCAACACACCTAAATAAGCGAGTGCTCAACAGCATTAATAATTGGGTGGTGTGCGACTCAACTGATCACGACTGTGATACATATGACTCACAGATGGCGTGAGCATCATATAAATTCGATAATTCCGCCAGCGCCCGCATGTTTTAATTTGGCGCACGGGGCAACAAGCTTAATGTCGGATTGAATTTGCGTGGTGGGGGAACTATCATAAAACTAGCATCACGAGCATGCTCAAGCTCAGATTGGTTTATGCCGTCTAAGTGGAATTTGCCACAAAATTGGAATTTGCCAAGGTGTTTGTTGTTTAAAGTGGAATTTGCCACAAAATTGGAATTTGCCAAAGTGTTGTTTTGTCAAAGTGGAATTTGCCACAAATTGAATTGGTATGTACAATTTAATAACTTTTCTTCCTTTTTTTTATATATTGCATAGGTACCTACCCAGTGGATTAAATTGAACGTGGATTCTCGTGGAAGCGGAATTAATGCAGAAATTCAGAGATTGGGATTTACCAATCTCTCATAGGGTTAGCTTTACAAATGACTAATGGGATTTACCAGAGGTCTTTTAGTTAGAAATTTTTTTTTGAGTGAAGTGCGATATAACCTGGATTTGGACTCTGCACAGCCACTGGACTGGAACCTAGTGCGGCAATATTACTTAAGGACACGGATGAAATTTTTATCTAAATTTTTTAATTAAAGTGAATTTCATAAAAATTGAGTGTGTTAAGAGTTGATTGTTTAACTTGATTAAGAGAAGTTATTTCATGTTAGATTTGAATTAGACATTTTTAAAAATAGATAGTAAATTTATACAAATTGAAACTGAATAAGAATAAACTTTGAACTTGAAAGGATATCGGCATTTTTTCATTTTATACAATAGAATCAGCCCTATATCTGATTCGGAAGGTTAGTGACGACCAAAAGCGTTGCCACAACAGCTAACCTTCTGAGCAAGTGTAGCGTACATCTGCCGTTACAAGTATCGGAAACAAAATGTTAACCAAAAATTAGTACCAAACTTATAAAATTATAAAAATGGTGAAAATAAATTACAAAATGAACTGTTAACTACATAGGAGTAAAGAACTTGTAAAATTAGGAGCTTGCCAAAAAGAATTTCAAAACCAAATGTCAACTGAAAATTAGTACCAAACTTATAAAATTAGAAAAATGGTGAAAATGAATTGCAAAATGAACTGTTAACTAAATAGGAGTAAAGAACTTGTAAAATTAGGAGCTTGCCAAAAGAGAATTTCAAAACCAAATTTCAACTAAAAAAATAGTAACAATAGTCGAATGGTCGTTCCGCTATGTCTGTAATCACCATTGGAATCTTATACTGTGGTGAGGCCTTCATGGTTTGACATTTGGTACACCGCTTAATATGCTTTTTGATGTCGCTAAGCATGTGCCTCCAGCAGTACTTTCTTCGAATCCGTTTATAAGTTTTTATCACTCCCTGGTGGCCACTAAATTGGGAATCATGATAATCCTTTAAGATTAATTGAATCTCCTCTGGGCTCGTGATTACTTCAGGGGGACGAGTTTTGTCTATGATTTGTGGATTGGTACTAGGTGGACTGTCAAGATCTCCGCCCTCTTCTGGATGATGAGTTTGTTCTTTTCGTTCTATTGCTTTGGCTTGGCTGTCTGGATTTGTTCCACTTTCCTGAATGTTTCGTGTCTGGGCTCTTGTTACTGCATTGCAGACACTCCTTAAGGTCCGATCAGTGTTTTTCCTCCTCTATATCTGAGTCCACTTGATGGTGGGCTATAGTTTCTACCGTGAAGGTTGTCATTATCCCGTGGAATGCGGCTTAAAGCATCGGCATTCGTGTTGCGCTTTCCGGGCTTATACTCAATTTTATAATTGAACTCGGAAAGTTTATGGTAAAATCTCACCAGAAGGGAAGTGGGATCCTTAACATTGAAAACGCCCTTGAGCGGTTTGTAATCTATATAGACCGTGAACTCTCGGCCTTGCAGATAACACCTGAAATTTGTAGTCGCCCAAACTATAGCCAGTAACTCTTTCTCAATCGTGGAATAGTTACGTTCGGCTTTGTTCTGGGTACGGCTGGCATAGATAATGGGGGGGGGTCACTTTCTACTTCTGCTTGAGAGAGAACTGCTCCAAGAGCCTCGCTGCTGGCGTCTGTGGTAAGGTCTAACTGTTTTGAAAAATCGGGATATATTAAGAGCGGAGGGGAAATTCAAGC
This sequence comes from Dioctria rufipes, assembly GCA_963924295.1. Classification (NCBI taxonomy): domain Eukaryota; kingdom Metazoa; phylum Arthropoda; class Insecta; order Diptera; family Asilidae; genus Dioctria; species Dioctria rufipes. The sequence goes on from OZ002744.1 coordinate 120,434,988, forward strand.
GTTCTTAATGCTTTGAAATGCCTCTTGGCATATCTCAGTCCACTTAAACTTTACATCCTTTCGGAGTAAATTTGTTAGTGGACGTACAGTTTTCGAAAAATCGGGTATGAATTTTTTGTAGTAATTGGCAACGCCCAAAAATGATTGGACTTGCCTTACTGTCTTAGGAATGGGGAAACTTTGGACGCATGCCGTTTTGCTAGGGTCAGGTAGTGCTCCTTGGTTAGAACATTTGTGTCCTAAATACACTACCTCGCGCCTGAGAAATGGACATTTCTCTGGTTGAAGTTTCAGGTTATTTTCTCTCAACCTGTCAAAGACTTTACCAAGCTTTTCGTTATGGTCTGCCATACATTTTCCATAGATGACGATGTCATCTAAGTAGACGAAACATTCTAGGCCTTGTAGGCCAGTTAATATGAAATTCATTAAACGCTGAAATGTAGCCGGGGCTCCTTTGAGCCCGAACGGCATGCGTTTGAATTCATAATGCCCGTAGTTGGTATTGGAAGCCGTTTTTGCTCGATTTTCGGATCGACAAGTACCTGATGATAGCCATTGGCTAGGTTTAGGGTGGTGAGTTATTTTGAATGGCCCAATTGATCGAGGATATCCCCAATCCGAGGTAGCGGGAAGGCGTCGCCAATCGTTTTTTTGTTCAACTTACGGAAATCAATGACGACTCGCCACCTTTTCTCACCATCTGATCCCGCTTTTTTGGGGACGACTAGCAGTGGCGAGTTCCATGGGCTTTTGCTGGGCTTGACAATGTCGTTGTCCAGCATTTCTCTGAGTTGCTCATTTATGACATTTCGCTGTGTCTCTGGTAACCTGTCCATCTTTTGGTTAATAGGTGGTTGGTCTTGCACTAGAGGGATGTCGTGGGTGATGGCATTAGTATGTGTAAGCCTGTCACCTTCTAAAAAGAATATGTCAGCTACTTGTTTCATATATGGGAGACGCTGGGCCAGATGGGTCTGCAGGAGGTGCTACCAGCAGACCGCCAGTGCCTGACGTTGGGTTTTTCATGTTAGCTCTTTCTTGTTAGTGCTTGGTTGACCTGGGCTCTTATGCCCTAATTTCTTAATCTTAGATTTACACATAACATGATGCTCACCATCGCCGTCATTTCGACTCATGCGATTCGACGGATTGGCCCTTGTACTATCTTTATCTGGTTCTCGTTTTATTGGGACGACGGTGTAGTCTTTAATGGGAACCAGGTGTAGGTTCACGCTATTTAGGACTACTTGTGAACTGCGTGTGTTGAGGATTCCTATGGGGACTGCCTTTAACCCAGCTGAGAGTAAGCTGTTTGCTAAGAAGACTCCGTCGTCTATCTCTTTTGACAGACTGAGCATTTCTGCCTGCAACTGCAACGGAACTTTGAATAAGATCTGAGACCTTGCTGGTACGCACACATGTTCATTTAAATTCACCTGATGCTGTCCAGTTTTACAGGCCGATCTTCGGAAATCGAGTCACCCTTATCGCGTTCTTGTAAGTCACAGCCGACTTCTTCTGACTGAGAAGCTTTGAGAACACTTCGGGTAGAAGGTGTATTCCCATCGGGTTTAATATCTTCTACCAGTGTCTCTTTGTTGACTGTGTTTTGTGAACGAGCGTTATCCGATGCGGTTTTTAATACAACATCAAACTCTTCTGGATTGGTTTCCATACGAGGAAATCTCAGAACATTTTTGGGTCCCTCAACGTTACAGATCTTGGCTAGGAAATCATTTCCTAGCAAGCCGGCGTCGGAAATACCTGGGATGTTTTATACCACCTGAAAGTTGCAAGGTAAGTTGCTTTTTAGCATAACGTTTCCTTGGCAAATTCCGGTGCCAAAGGGGCTTTGAAGCGTTAGTCTCTTGTTGGGATTTATTAGCTCGCGAGATTTGAGAGCTTTTTTCTTAATGATATTGATCTCAGCGCCGGTGTCCACTATTGGCTGGGCCTGGCCATTTAGACTTATCACTAGAGGAAATCTGGCGGTGGGCACACTGAAGTCGGGCGGCTGAGAAGACCCTTGTTTATTGCTGGTAGTGTTTTTAGTCGAACCGGGAGTTATGGGTCGACTCCTTGTCGTTTCTCTGCTTTTTATCCTCCCATTTTTGCTTTTGTCGACATTCGTCGATCTTGTGTCCGCGGCCTTATATTAAAGACTCTGGGGCCTTTTGTATTGTTCGGGTCTGACTGTGGTTGATTGTTAGGCGATCCTCGTGTGAAACGAGTTGCAGACTGTGCTTGGTTGTTTCGACACTCGCGAATGTTATGCCCACAACTTCTGCAGTTAGCGCAGAAGGGGGTGTTCTTGCGTTTTAAACACTCCGTGTAGGTGTGTCCCCGCTTCTGGCAGAAATTACAAGTGATATTTTGTACCAGATTCTGTGTATCCGGAAGTCTAGAATCCCTTCGTGGAAATGGCGGGTGTAGTGGTTGAGCATGTACATAAGGGGGATTATTAAACTGTCAGGGCTCTCGTGCTTGCGGTGATGCATACATGGGTGGCTGTGGTGCTTGATTGTAAGGAGTTCCGCTAAGAGCTCGTACTCGAAGACTTGGGTCTATTGGTGCCATTGGATATGGCTGTTGCGTTAGTGGCGTTTGAACGACAACTGTGCCTGCTTGTAGCTTTTCCATATCTAAAGCATCTAAAGTATCAGCTGCTCTAGATCATTTTCTATCAGAGTGAGGTGGTACTGGCATAGGTGGGGGTTGTTCACTCCACTTTTGAGGGCATTTTTGGCGACGTCCGCCAACTGTGTCTTCACAGCTGGGGCTGCCGTTGCGCCGTACTTCAGTACCGCTGCCTCGTTGCAAAGCATCAGCAACTGCTTCACTCTTGTTGTGAAGGCAGTAAGAGTTTCCAACGGGTTTTGCCTCATTGTTATCAGTTTGTTGACTAATTCTTGGTACGATTCTCGTGGTAGGTAGGCTCTGTTCAGACGTTCCTCCACCTCACTAAAAGTAGTTGGAACGTCCGAAGCAAACAGCTGATAGGCATCGCCACGAAGTCTTGTGGGCAAAATGTGTAAGAAGGCTGGTTTTTCTTCCTCACTTAAACAGTGCAAGTCCTGTTTGCAACAGCCAATAAATGCTTGCAGCTCACGACCTAACTGTGGGGCATTTTCACCCGAAAACAGAGGAACTAGTTGTGCCGGGAGCTTGGCCACCTTTGCATAGTCTACCATTGTGATTATTTTTGTTAAACTTTTGTAGGGTAGTCTGCTGGTGCCTTTTTGGGTTTCAGGGCTGGTTTCTGGACTTGATACCGTGAAGGATACTTCCAGCCAGTCGCTACCTAATATCACTATCATTTTCAGCACTTACAACTACACTGGCTGAGCTCTTATCTAAATTGAGCGAGCGCGAAAATCCGGCAAATTCGATAAGCTCCTGTTTGAACTTTTCTGTTTCTCTCTTAAATTTTTCTATTTGGGTCAGCCTCTGCTCTCTGCTTTGACTTAATCTATGGTCAAGAGCGTCGCAGTGCGTGACCGTGAGCTTATCGGATTCCCGCGCCTTCTCTAATATCTTATCTAACATACTTTCTAAATTTACTTTGTTCTTAACTATTGGTCCACTTACAATAGTGCTACTTCGAAGGCGAACTCCGTCGGCTTCTGGTAGTTGGTCTAATGTGCTGTCCTGGCTACCTGATAGTGGGTGAGTGACCTCTGTGGTGTTGCCTGTACCTTCCCGGAGGTGATGAAGATTTTCACCTGGGGATTTTTCCGCGTCGGATGAAGGTATGGAGTTGATGGATGATCCTGTCCCAGGTGCCGGGATACAGTCTTCCTGGTGCATAAGCGTCCCGCGTTATCCAAAAAGGGGGCTTTCAGCCTTCTTAGAGTATTCCATTCTGGATTTGTTTTTGCTACTAGGGGGCTCCTGCCGTCTTAATTCCCTCGGCTGAGATGGAAAGGGGGGCTTTTGCCGACTTCGAGATCCCTTTCCATCCTGGAACGAAGTTTCTATTTCCGGTGCTTCTGTTTGCTGCCGGGGGGGACCTAGGCCTACTTATTTCCCCTGAATATGGTTGAAAGGGGGGCTTAAAGCCTTCTTCGAAATCCCCTTCAACCTAGGAACGATGGTATCTTCCTTCTGGAGTTGATTTTGAATAGATGTCCGTTGTCTCCTGTCCTTCTTGGTGCTGGAAAAGAGCTTCTGATGTTCGGTGTAGAATTCCAATCTGGAGGTCCAAGTCTCTTAATGCTGTTTTTCTCTCTTAATGGGGTGAACGCTTGCTCGCCTGGAGCAGAGGCGCCCACAGATGAGATCAACCCCGAGCGTTGGAGGTGACGTGGCCTTATAGCTTAGCTTGGCTAGTGTCACAGGCTCCCCGTAGATTCGTGTAGGACCAAGGCTTTTCAAGCGTTTACGAACGTTTACCTTGACCAAGCTTCCTTGATCCTACCGGTTGCACCAATTTTGTTATATATATATACATATATCGTAGTTATAGAGTTAAGTTGTTGTACGTCGCGGTTAAAGACTTCCTCTTTTTGCTTAAGCTTAACGCTCACCTGTATTTCAGTTAATCTAATTCAGGCTTAATAGCACAACCTTCTTTATTTCACACCACTCAAACGATTTTTTTATTGAACTTACTCCTTTAGATATAATTTTATGAGTTGTTTGGAATGTGAAGAAAATTGCTGATGCAATTTTCTTCACCCTTTGGGAAGATAAACTAATCATGTTCTGTACATGATTAGTTTATTGAATTTTATAATTTATGATTTTCTTTTCGTTTTTCTTTTATACGCCCAATTTTAGGTTTTTAGGTGGAAGGTTTTTGTAAAGCTACCGATATGATACATATATGTACCTAGGGTTTCATATATATAACAGCAACAACAACAACTAATGTAGGTAGATATGTTTGCTTAGATAAGAAATGGCCTAATTTTTGATCTTCAGGTGCAATGCTTCTAATTTGATTCATTGCATAAACAATTCGTACAGCCGAATAATGTAAACAAAATCTGATGAAATTCATATTACTAATAATTTAAGTCTAGGCTATTTGAAAATTGTATGGAGCAGCCCTGTTAGAAAATTTTTAGTCTTCAAGTGTAATGGAATGACTGGTCTTGTGTCTATTGGAAAGTCTTCCGCTCAGTAAAAGTCATATCAGCAATGCCGCTTCATATTTATATCCTCTAAGGTATCATAATCCGAAATGGTGTTGTATCAATAGTGCAATAGTGAAGACTGGGGTAATATAAGTTAAAAGCTTTGGTGGATGGTATTTAGCATCACATAATTCTAGGAAGATATAGAAGCTTTGGTTAAGACCGTGGCGATGGTCAAGAGCGGTTAGTGTTATTTGCTTATTTTTAAAACTTACCAAGAAAGCATTAGGTTGGTTGAGAGTGGACTAAATTAAAAGTTTTAATGAAAGAAGGTGGTATGATTATATTAATTTAGTTTTGGATAAGTAGTGGAGTGCTGTAATATGTCTCGCTCTAACACATTAGGAAGCTTTAGTGAATACCGTACTTTGAAACCATCTCGCTCTCTCAAAACATCTTTCTCTCTCTAACGCACATGTTTGAGGTGGACTTGATCATATACATGCCCCCTTGGAGCCTGGTCGTCTGCTTTATATACTATGAGTATAATATGGTTGCCTGGAATTATCAGGCTTGTTGTTGAACGGGGCTATACAACTTGTTGGCTGAGATCATTAGCGGCGGGGTGGGGCCAATTTACTGATCTAACTTCTATTCGTACAGAAATGTGGTGTTTTGATAATCCTAAGCCTACTTTCTTATCTTCCGCACCAAAATAAATTGTTAACCAAATGACTGCGATTCCTCAAGCAAGAACTCCCTGTTGAGTAATCATTGTATATCGCGCTGTACCTTGGGCTTATGATATCGAATGTACCTGCCTACAGATTCGGGCTCCGGCTGCAAATAGACACACATTCAACTGGGAGTTAGTGGACGTAATATGTAGAGGTTACATTTTAGTTAAAGCTATTTTATTATTTTGTTAAGTAAGGTATATAGTAGGTGTAGCCTTTGGGAAGGTACTAAGCTGTAAATTACTAGAAGACTATTTTCCTATTTTCCTGTATGGATAGTAAGTTAGGCTCTATAGCATATATAAATTCAATGTTTGGCAGTTTTCTATAAGTATCAATATAGAACATTTTAGATAGCGGACTCTCAATGCACACAAATAGATTTCTGTCATGGCTTGGGAAGTATTCTCGGAGTTTTGGTATGAGGGATTGAATCGATGTATGTTGTACAATGGATTGGAGGTATATGTTTTTATTTGATTGGAGCAAAGTATTCTCACGGCTTCATGATCCAAAGCTTAAATAAAACTGAAATTCGTAAAAAAATGTTGAATCGAAGACGAATTCTATCGTAATATTGAGAAGGATTTAAGGGTTTAAGAAAAGTAGGTGGTAGAATGATATGTTGATTTGAGGAATATCTGAGATGAGCAGTGGTAGTTGTATGGGTGCAGTAAAAGAAAACCTTATTAGCAATTGTTTTTATGATCAGGTGTAATGGCATGGTGGTCAATGTTGCCACTTTTATGTATATAAGAACCTTTTATTAAACTTTATAAAAATGGCTTACATTTAAAAACAAAGAAAAATGGCTCTGAAAACAGAAAACACAGGCTCTAAATAAACTAAATCTAAATGGTCGCAAAAGGCTCAAACAATACAAAAAGAAACTTGACAAAAGGTATGAACACTAAAACTAGACAGGGCACACAAAAACACAAAAGAATAGAAAACAAAGGTAAAAGGTAAATTTAAAAATGTTCACAATAATTTTGAAATAAGGTTTTCAAAGCCAAAGTTAAAGTTATCTTAAATTTAAAAAGTGTGCCTATATCTACAGATAAGTGGCAGTCCAAGAAGAGTCCCCCATGAAAAATAAACCAAATAATTGACATGAAATATTTTTTTTTTAAACGATCGGATGAGAAATTTAAAATTTAGAAACTAATACTTATATTAAATGCCACTGATACTGTTATAGAGTCCCGCGAGGGCAGACCTCTACAAACTGCCCTCATCATCCCTCCAGCTTAGCATCTCTAACAGAGTACTTGCCCTTCCCACAGCACGTGCAACAATTCCTAAGCGGGATGTAGCCCCGTGGACTAGTGTTGCAAATGCTGTGGCCTGCTATCACCAGCGAAAGACAAGAGCTCCGTCCTGCACCGACGATAGTGGTTGCCATGTGCAGTTGAATGTGTCTGCGTTCAATGTCAGATATTCAAGACGTAAACGTCTCTTCAATCTGTCAACGAAGTGGCGCTTAAGTCCTTGTGCGTGGTGTAGTGGGTCAGTGTTCTGCTTCCCATCTCCGGCTCTCATGTAGTACACGTGAATTGTAGATTTGGCCAATGTCAACACAAAGCTAATCAAACAGTTCATCCGAATACAAACCGTTGGTCCCCATAGAAACGATGTCCTAGTAATGCTGAAATTCGGGTGGATCAAGTGACACATATCGCGCACCAGTTCCATCAGACTCTGCAAAGCTGGACAAGTGAAGAGCCTGTGAAACAAGGTGCCTTCACCAGAACAAACTGTGCAGATCCTCTGAACCCGCCGGTCGATATATGACAACTGATTATGATGCATAAGACTGTGATGCAGCAATTTGAATGCTACATCAGCATCTTTGTAACTAGAAGTATAACTGTAGACTACTCTGCAAGTTATCCCTCCCATCACGCCCATATTCACCCCGAGGTGTGTTCGCCATCTGTTGTATCCTGTATACTCTGGAGGTCTTATTGACATAAGCACGTCACGGAGCACACGTATTGTAAGTGTGCTGAAAGGTGTGTGAGGCGGTCTGTCCAGAACGAAAGCATCTTCCAACATAGTGCCACGGTCACTGGGCTCAAGGTGGCGAAATCTCTCCCGCGCAGAAGCCACCAGTTCGTGTAGTTGTAGAGTGTTCCTGTTTATTCAACAGTTTCCAGAGATATCAATAATATCTCCGAGAACTGTCAGTGTATGCGTGTCAGCTTAAAAACCTCGAGCATTACTGAACACTGAATCTATTAATTCAGGAATAAACCTGATTGGAATCGACACGAATTGCGTGCACCGTAGAGCATTCCACTTAAGACGAAATGCTGGCCTTATTCTGCCCCAGGTCTGAATCGTTGAGATTAGATCCTGCGGCCAGTCACGAGGATAGGGTGGTCGAAAAGACAACAGGTAGTAATACTCCCCTATGCCGATCCCTCCCAGTACATTCACCCACAGTTGAGAAATCAAGGTGTCTCTCTGGCAAAACACTTGTTGGAATGCACGTACTTGAAGACACCTTGCTTTCACAACCAAGTTAGTGAGACCCAATCCACCTATCTTGACTGGCAGGCAGAGCGTGCTTTCAGCAACCCATCACGACTGACCTTCCCATTAGGGATAAAGGAAACAGTCGACTACGCCATGAGTTAACAGCTTTAGAGAGTTTCTCAAGAGCGCTGCGGCTATTATTTGATTTACTCTCGCGTCCGATATACACACCTAAATAATTCAGGCAAGTATTAGTCCATTGGATGTTAAGTGGAGTATCTGTACGATCTCTCCATCTTCCACACCACAAGCTTTGACTCATGCTAAGGTTGATTTTAGCGTCCGCTATACGTTCTTACTGTTCGAAAACAGCACGAGCGACCGGAAAAGCATCATCTCTTGTCACGAAAATAGAAATGTCATCCGCATATGCCAACATAAGAGGCCTCACATTGGTATATGGTAGATGCACTGAATATTGTCCGAGCATTCGACGAAGATTCACCAGTAGCGGCTCCAACGAAAGATCATAAAGCATACCTGACAATGGGCAGCCCTGTCTGATACCTCGATGAAACGAGATAGGAGCCAGAACCTGTCCTTGATGCTTAATCAAAATCGCTGAATCTCTATACGGTTTCCCGATGATATCGAGCCACCTGGGCGGGAACCCAAATGCCTCGAGAGCAGTCAGGAGATACTCGTGCGAGACGCTATCAAAAGCCTTTTGTTGGTCAAGAGAAATCATGGCCATTTGTGTACCTGTCTGTTCATGGTAGGCAAACAAATGTTTGGCTACCGCGATGTTGTCGTAGATACTACGACCAGGAACACAATAGGACTGTTCCTGGGTCTCATCAAAACGGGTCATATCGCAGTCCGAAAGCTGCTCGAGAGACGCTTCCGTGTCTCTCACAACAACCTTCGAACCGCGAGCACCACTATCGTCCGCCTCCGAGTGGGGCAGTTTTGAAGCGACTGGCTTTGCTGGCTCTGGAGGAGGCAGCATCTCCCGGTTAACTTTCTTCCTCCCCGTCCTCTTTTTTTTAACTACTTGTCTATTCGACTCCTCGTCGGAAGTAGCCGTGTTTTCACGTGCCGACGTGGCATCGTTTATAGCCATAATAGTTTTTGCCTCTGGGACAAGTTCAGGCACCTTAGCCACTGGCTGCTCCAAAATAGCAGGTTGAGAGCTGGCCGAAGATTCCTTCTCCAGAGCCACTACCGTAGTAATGGTTTCCTTCGAGGGAACCCTCGGTTCAGCCTTCCTCCCGCTTCTCTTGGGGCAGTCAGCAATAAAATGCTCTACCAAATGGCAAGCATGGCATTTCACTTCGGTGCCCACGTCTATCCAGTATCTCGAGGCGGATATGCTCAAGTAAAACCCTGATGGAAGCGTGCTCCCCTTATTTAAAGTGATGGACGCTTCCCGGCTGGTACCGAAGATACCCCGCCCGAGACCATCGTCCCCAATTTTAATGGTAATGGCGCGAACCTTTCCATGAACCTTCCCGAATCTCCCAAGGAAATTCGCGAGGTCTTCATGTTGGGCTCGCATAGGGACCCGCGAAAACACGACTTTCGTGGGCCTTTCCCTGAGTGGGAATGGTACAAGGTGTCTCCTCTCCACCTCGATGCCCTCAAGCATAAGCTTGGTAGCGCTTTCGAGGGTTGTGGAATACACCTTAACCATTCCCCAGCTATTATCCCCATGGCAAATAGCTGCTCACAGGAGATGACGCGGAAGATTGCCTTCAGGTGTGCAGTCTGAGGACATCCTCTGATGTGCTCCAACTGCATCCCGTAGCTCTCGTCCTGGTACCTTCCGTCGAAAAAGCCCTGGAGACCCGCACTGGTCTTGGCCCGAGGCTTGCCTGCGTCCAATGGGGCTGGACGAGGAGTGCTGCCTTTACCTACAATTTCCAAGGCTGGCTGACTCTTGGAACCACCACTTACCTGGGCGTATGAAATCCCTGCAACTAACGCCGGGGATCGTGGTGCTGCTGGTAGTCTTGTTTCTGATGCCTGTGGCTTCAGCTGCTTCGAAGCATTTGCCTTCGCTGCAGAAAGCGCTGGTCTAATGACAAGACCGCTAGGCTTTTGCGCTGAAGCCGAAGCCGTTTCAACGACTTCCTTCAGCGTTGGACGTTTTGGGCTTGCGCCCCTCGGTAGTTCATTTGCCAAAGCTGCAGCTACCAATGCTGCAGAAATAGCTGCAGCGTCCGGAGGTGCTGCTTCAGGTTCTTCAGAGACAGTGGTCTTCTGCATTCCTGCAATCTTCTCCGACGGAGTTGGGCCCTCTAATCATTTGTTTAGAGGAGGAGGAAGAAGCCTTTGTATTCTTCTTCCTCCTTCCATTTAGTTTGAGGGGATCATCAGTCCCCCAGAATCGCTGCTGCTCACTTTGAGCACAGCAGAAGAGATTTATTATTTAGTATTTTGAAATACTATCTTAAAATTTTTAATTGTTTTTGTTTCTACCAGACCTTGCTTAAATTGTAGAAATTATTTCTCTCCTTCAAACACGGTTGCCATGTTGTCATGGCAACGAGTAAAATGAATTAAAACTTCCAAAACTGTCAAACTTTTGCACTTTTTTCACAATTATTTTTTAAATTTTTCAATACTTTTTTTTACAGTTATACTTTCACTAGGCACAATATATGATATACACTAACTTCAATATCACTTTTGAACAATTATACAGGTTTTCCCTAGTATTTTCCGTTATAATTCTTTATTATTTGTGGAGCTATTAGGTGACGCGTTCGCTATCTTCAGATATAATAATAATAAGTTTATTTAACAGTTCATATAATTCATTCCAGACACCCATAATGGAATATTAAAATAAACATCAACAATGACCCGAGGTCGTCTGTTGAGTTGGCAACAATATAAAAAAAAATTCATACTGACTAATGTATAACTAAGTAATATCCTATTAATAACAACAAAAAGAAGAAAAAAAACTATTTGGCTTAGTCTAAGTACATATATTGACATTCATTGAAGATTCATTCCATATTAATTCAAGTCCCATAGCCTGAGAAAAATCTAGCTAGAAAATGACTTACAATTCTAAGCCCTATAAGTGAGTCATAGATAAATACATACATGAATATTTTTGCTAGTTATTGTACTGTTCTATGAGCATTTGTCGATATTTCCAGGCTAGCTTGGCGTATTAGAAATGACCTTCGAAATTTTTTCCGTTCAGAATTGTAATTACCTCGTCTTCTGTGAGATATGTTTTACCGAACGCTAGAATTCTAAATTCTTTCAGAATAGGACAAACAGCCAAGTAGTGTAGTAAGTCTTCATCCTCTTCTAAATTACATAGAGAGCATATTGAGCTACCATCTGTGCGCCACGGACTGGCATTTAGTGACAACATACCATTCCTATAGATTAGAATTAGCCGTATTTTCATAGTAGATAAACTATCCTTAAAGTAGCTCAGTTCCCCCAAATTATAGTCTAATTTGTCATAAAGTCCGTGACGTACAGTCTGTCTAGCCCTATCATGAGCCCTTTCAAATAACCACTTTTCCCCCTTTTCCAAAATTTCACACAGAACTGGTGACAGGGTTTCTGTGCTCTGCAGGCGTGAATCGAGATGTATTCCATGCTTTTCAGCGAGATCTAACCACTGATCTGGTATAATGGAATGACCAGTGTTGCAATACGAAATCTTTCTAGAGTAACTTTTTCGCAAAGTGATCCTTTTCTGGTTAGGCGATGAGAGTTCGACATCAAAAATCTCATGTTATTTCCAAATTTACTTTTGCAATTATCTCGCTTTAGCACATCATCATCATCTGTCTCTCTCTAATACAAATGCTTGAGGTGGATTTGGTCATATACTCATATTCATGAATTAAAATATTTTTATATATTGCCTTGTTTTCAGATTTCCTTTTGGGAATTAAAATATTTTTATTATGGCCCTATTTTTTGATTTACTTTTAGGCCTGTTTCAGATATATAACAACCCCTCCCCCTGAGAAAAAGAGAATTATTCTTTGAAGAGGAATAATTCTCAGGGGAAGTTGTTGTTGGCACAAATTGGGTCTGAATTCCTTATCAAGGTATCAGATTACTTTTTGTTACTTTGTTGCTTCGATAATTGTGAGGGCTTGGGTGGAAGATTTATTGGTCAGGGATCACTTGAGTTTTGGTACTTGTATCTGCTAGCTGCTAATGGTCGAATTTCCGTTTTAGTTCCCCTTTTTTTTAAATTTTGCCACTCTGCTGTTCACGATGTGATTGATCAACATTCCCCAGCACTCACCACCGGGTCTTACCTCTGTGGCTTCCTCAATTTACGTGCTGCACGTGATTCCGGGGTGGCGGGGCCCAATCCAGTTAGTCTAGCTAAGACGCGGGGAGCGCCCTTTCACCATGTGAGGCGAGGATACCGTGCCGGGCACACCTATAAAGTGGATTTACCTTTATACCCGCACCAGGGTGAGTACTTGATCTAAGAGCATTTGTGATTTGTTATATTTTTCTCTCCCTCTTTTTTTTCTTTTTTTTCAGGAGGTACCCTTAACATCATGAGGCGGCATTGATTATGCGCATGTTGCCACCCCGTTTTTGATCCTGTGCTCACCTCCATCATCCAGCCGCTGATGGCCACCCCTCCCCTCTTTGAATTCGATGATGTTTGCGAAGATGACTGGGACCGGGAATGTAACCGGGACAACATCTGATTTTTATTTTTTGTGTTTGATTTTTAAATTTAACTTAACTTTTTTGTAACTTTCCTATCTTCCTTCTTTTTCAACAACAAAAAAAAATATACTTACTCCCCCATTTAAGTTGCTCTAATTTTTTTTTTTTTTTTTTTTGTACTTTTACGGGAGGACCAAAGGAAGACAAGAACCAGACAAGGGTGTTTTCTAATGCTTTAACTTATTATTGGTGGTTTTTCCTCTTTTTTTGTGTGTGATAGGCTCGGCTTGATTGGTTCGGTCGGCGCGGTTCTTTCTATCTAATAACAAAACTTTTCTCTTATTATCCTAAGAGACACATTTTTTTTTGTTAGGATTCTCTTACTTCTTATTTTTCTAAATTTTGATTTTATTTTACATTCGTTTTTTTTTTTTTAGTGTATGTTTAATTTTACACACTTTAAACCATTTTTATTTTGTTATTTGTAGCCTGGTAAATCCCTTTTTCTTTTGCTTTTATTATTTCAAATGCAATCTTTTCTATAGTTTTTTGTTATTTTATCTTTTCTAGTTTTATATATTATATCTAATTCTAGGGCATTCTATTTTAATTCATTTATATTTCTAGCTTTATTTTTATTTCTAGCTTTAGTTTATTTATTTTATTCATAATTAAGTCTAATGTATTTTAATTTTTTACCGCTCTATCTATTTTGATATATATTTATTTCTACTATTTTCTTTATTTTATTTATATATTACTAATATATAGTTTATTGATACATTTTTAGTTGTTCTTTTTGTTTTTAATTACCAGTTTTCCGTGTATTTAATGTACATATTTTACCAGGTCTACCTTTATCAAACTGCATTAATCAAGTGGCCCATGTTGACAGTGTCAATGTTGCACCTTTAAACTATTTGAACTGATTTGGCCCTGGCGAGCGATCGAGCTCGCTTTGGAGTAGCTTGGGGAGTGTTAGTTCGCTCTTCTATAGGAATTCCCTCTGATAAAAATTCGGGGTTACCAAATTCGGGGTTACCTTGTGGGTGTTTTGACCGCTGTTTCATTCTTGTGACAACAGGGTGTACATATTTCACTGCCACAACAATCATTATGGGCAGAACTAATAGGCTCGTAAATGATAAAGAGGTTGTGGACAGGATATGGGATTGTCGGCTTGATACCTTTTCCTGGTATTTACTGATTTTGTTTTGGATTTCCTCTAAGGAGTGTGTACCAGGTAGACTGATTTGTGGATATCGTCTCCCGTTAAAATCTCGATTTCCCCCAGACTGTGATTTTGAGATTCTTGTAAAATTTCAGCCAGTTTTACATTGAGTAACGAATGGTTTGGCTCAGGAAACTGATTCGGTGAATAATTCTTAGTGGATATTTGCTCTGACGTTCGTATTTAAGCACTTTGTCACCTATTTGAACTTGACATGGTTGCGTTATCTCAAGTATCCCTTGTCCTTTCAGTTTCGAAATCACAAAGTGATCTGGACATGTGTTGTGTAGCACCGTGGAGGTGATAAATGAAAATAGCCACGCATTTGACTTTTTTAATTTAATCAACATACCCTTTTGGGGAGCTTGAACTCTAGACCTACAATTGGGCATTTCATTTAAAGGATTGTATAGGAATTTTACTGCACATTCATTGGATGTTGCTGCTTTAATTATAGGCGTATTAAGTCGACCTACATACGTGTTTTCTTCCATATTATTGGTGATCTGTTTGAATTTTTTCATGTCCTCATTTTTTAGGAGTAAAAATTCTTGCGTCTGAGCGCTATTTGCAACGTATGAATAACCAGGGTCCGGAATTAATGAATAGTTTGCTGACTTGGGTACAGGATAGCATCAAATTTATTGTAGTCTCAGTTTTGGCAGGTTAGAAATTGGGAGAGTAATTCTCACCACCAATTTGTTCTGCATGAGGCGTGACTGAGCTCTTGCTGTCTGATATAGGACAGACAGACAATTTTGGTCATTTGGACAATTGGAGGTAGTTTTTCGATATATTCCTAGCAATTATTGTGGAGACAGGAGGAGTGGATGAATGTGATTTGTTCTACTAGCCATTATGATTTTCAAGAGGGCTTGTTGTCGGTATTCGACTTCTATCATTTGAAGAAGCAGGCTCGATAGGATTTCTTGTCTCAACTGCCTTTTTGTTAGGTCATCGGCCACAATATGCAGATCGTTTATTTGATGTGCTATTTTTTGTTGTCTGTCCATTAACATAGCCAGCGGTTTTTGAATCGCTTCCAAGGTCGTTTTGACCACACTAATCTGTTGTTTCTCTTGCTCTGCTAGGGCTTGTGCATTCGATTCAATTTCATCTAACCTGCTGTAGATTTCTTTCTCGGTATAGTTGTCCATGGTGCCGAACAAATAAAGATCTGGCCTTGCGTTTTCCTGGGCCTAGTTCCTTTACAGTTTCCGTGCGCTTTCGTACGCTAGCTATTATAGCGTTGTAGCAACTATAACATTTTACTATACTCTGAACACCCTGCGTAGTAAATTTGTATAATATATCCAACCCTGCAGTCTACACTTACATACGCACATCACGCACAGCATAATGCACAATGCTCATAAATTCGTCCGCTGTGAGATGTGTTATATACCTAATATATAATATAATATATAAAATATATATATAAAATACAATAAAAAACCTGAAAAAAGGGGAAGAAAATAAAAATCATATTCATTAATTTTTTCACCTAAGCTAAACATGGTTGGCTTATCTCTTAAATCTATGAAGAAAATTGCATCAGCAATTTTCTTCACATTCCACATAATTTATAAAATTTTTCTCATAAAACAACTTGGGAAAAACAAAAGTGTCAGTTTACAACCCAAGTCGTTTTACTTAAAAAATTTTCACGACAAATTTTGCATTCAGCAAAATTTGTCATTTCAACAATTTAATTAAAAAATAAATCAAAAGGCAAATCGTACCTTCAGTACGATTTGCAGCGAAAAATACAATATGTATGTACATACGTACATACATATTATTAAAAAGCTTTCACGATAAGAAACGCGCGCCGCATAAATGCATTGTATGTATATGCGCGTCGCGATTTCAAACGGTGGCTGATGTTTTAAAAAGTGTAAGATTACATTTTTGCAGCCATCGTTCAACGCGAATAATTCTGGACATGTTCAAACATGTCCAGAGTTAAAAAGTTAAATTTTCTCAGGATAAGAAAATGCAATTTAGCATTTTCTATCCTGAACGACGGCTCTTGATCACGATGAATGTGATCAAGAGTTGAGTTGGATTTTTGAATTAAAATACGGCGGTTCGGCGGAAAGTTAGAAAAATACAGTTTGAGTTGATTTTAAAATTTAGATAACGGCGGTTGGGCGGAAAATTAAAAGAAAAATTAATCGGTGAAAAAAGTGTTTCGACTATTAAAAGAAATAAAGTTTATGTTCTGAAAAAAAAAAGAGAGAATATAAGTTATAAAAAATTTTGTGATCCAATTTTGGAAAAAGTGAAATAAAGTTTATGTTCTGTAAAAAAAAAGGGCAAAAAAGTTTTTGGATATTGACTCCACCCAGCAAATCCGGAGGTACGTAATTGTTATAACAACAATATATATATAACAAAATTGGCGCAGCCGGTAGGATCAAGGAAGCTTGGTCAAGTTAAACGATCGTAAACGCTTGAAAAGCCTTGGTCCTACACGAATCTACGGGGAACCTGTGACACTAGCCACATTATACGGCCACGTCACCCCCAACGCTCGGGGTAGATATCATCTATAGGCGCCTCTGCTCCAGGCGAGCAAGCGTTCACTCCAGTGAGTGAAAAGACAGCATTAAGAGACTTGGACCTCCAGATTGGAATTCATCACCGAACACCAGAAGCCCCTTTCCAGCAGCGAGAAGGAGGATAACGAAGACAGCCCCACTCAGCAACCAACTCCAGAAGGAAGATATCATCGTTCCTGGGTTGAAGGGGATTTCGAAGAAGGTTTTAAGCCCCCCTTTCAACCATATCCAGGGGAAATAAGTAGGCCTAGGGCCCCCCCCGGCAGCAAACAGAAGCACCGGAAATTGTAACTTCGTTCCAGGATTGAAAGGGATCTCGAAGTCGGCAAAAGCCCCCCTTTCAATCTCAGCCAAGGGAAATAAGATGGCAGGAGCCCCCCTAGTAGCAAGAAACATTCCAGAAGGGAATACTCCAAGAAGGCTGGAAGCCCCCCTTTTGGACAACGCGGGACGCATATGTCAGGAGAAAACTCGACACCGGCACCTGAGACAGGCACGAGATTAAACTCCATACCTTCATCCGACGCGGAGAAATCCCCAGGTGAAAATCTTCATCACCTCCGGGAAGGTACAGACAACGCCCCAGAAGACAACCCAACACAATCAACTAGCCAGGATCCAGACCCATCACAGCAGGAAAGAAAAGGAGTTCGCCTTCGAAGCGGCACCGTTTTAACAGGGCCCACAGTTGTATCTAAAGTAAGTCTAGATAAGTTTTTAGAAAAGTTGTTAGAAAAGGGCACGTGAATCCGATAAGCTCACTGTCACGCACTGCGACGCTCTTGACCATAGATTAAGTCAAGGCAGAGAGCAGAGCCTGACAAAAATCGAAAAATTTAAAAAAGATACAGAGCGATTCAAACAGGAGCTTATCGAATTTGCCGGGCTTTCACGTTCACTAGGTTTAGATAAGAGCTCAGCCAGTGTAGTTGTAAGCGCTGAGAGTGACAGTGATATTAGTGGTGACGAAGCGGACCAAACAACCGCCGAAAATCTCCTTAGTGGCTGGCTAGAAGTATCCTTCACGGATTCTAGTCCAGAAACCAGCCCTGAAACCCGACAAAGCACGAGTAGACTACCCTACAAAAGTTTAAATAAAAAGATAATCACAATGGTAGATTATGCGAAGGTGGCCAAGCTCACGGCACAACTAGTTCCTCTGTTTTCGGGTGAAAATACCCCACAGCTAGGTCGTGAGCTACAAACATTTATTGGCTGTTGCAAACAGGCCCTAAGTGACGAAGAAAAACCAGCCTTCCTACATATCTTGCCCACAAGACTTCGTGGCGATGCTTATCAGCTGTTTGCTTCGGACGTTCCAACTACTTTTAGTGAGGTGGAGGAACGTCTGAACAGAACCTACCTACCACGAGAATCGTACCAAGAGTTGGTCAACAAATTGATCACAATGAGGCAAAACCCGTTGGAAACTCTCACTGCCTTCACAACAAGAGTGAAGCAGTTGTTGATGCTTTGCAACGAGGCAGCGGTACTGAAGTACGGAGCAACGGCAGCCCCAGCTGTGAAGACACAGTTGGCGGACTTCGCCAAGAATGCCCTCAAAAGTGGAGTGAACAATCCCCACCTATGCCAGTACCTCCTCACGCTGGTAGAAAATGATCTAGAGCAGCTGATACAAAAGGCTCTAGACATGGAAAAGCTGCAAGCAGGCACAGTTTTCGTCCAAACGCCGCTAACGCAACAGCCATACCCAATGGCACCAATAGACCCTAGTCTTCGAGTTCGGGCTCTCAGCCGAACTTCTTACAATCAAGCACCACAGCCACCCATGTATGCATCACTACGAGCACAAGAGCCCAGGCAGTTTAACAATCCCCCATACGTACATGCTCCACCACTACGCCCGCCGTTTCCACGAAGGGATTCTAGACAACCGGATACACAAAATCTGGTACAAAACATCACCTGTAATTTCTGCCAGAAGCGGGGACACACCTACACGGAGTGTCTAAAACGCAAAAACACCCCCTTCTGCACTAACTGTAGAAGTTACGGGCATGACATTCGCGACTGTCGAAACAACCAAACACAGTCTGCAAATCGTTTCACACGAGGATCGCCTAACAATCAACCACAGTCAGACCTGAACAATACAAAAGGCCCCAGAGTCTTTAACATAAGACAAAAATGTGATTTTTGTGGGCGCCGTGGACATAAGATCGACGAATGTCGACAAAAGCAAAAGTGGGAGGATAAAAAACAGGGAAACGACAAAGAGTCGACCCAAAACTCCCCGGCTCGACTATAAACCCTACCAGCAATAAACAAGGGTCTTCTCAGCCGCCCAACTTCAGTGTGCCCACCGCCAGACTTCCTCTAGACATAGGTCTAAATGGTCAGGCCCAGCTAATAGTGGACACCGGCGCTGAAATCAGTATCATTAAGATAAAAGCTCTCAAATCTCGCGAGCTAATAAACACCTACAAAAAACTAACGCTTCAAAGTCCTTTTGGCACCGGAAAAACCTTAGGAAGTTGCCAAGGAAACTTCATGCTGAAATGTAACTTACCTTGCAACTTTCAGGTGGTAAAAAACATCCCAGGTATTTCCGACGACGGCTTGCTAGGAAATGATTTCCTAGCCAAAAACTGTAATGTTGAGGGACCCAACAAGGTTCTGCGATTTCCTCGCACG
The DNA here is from genome assembly GCA_963924295.1 of Dioctria rufipes. NCBI lineage: Eukaryota > Metazoa > Arthropoda > Insecta > Diptera > Asilidae > Dioctria > Dioctria rufipes. Next base: position 120,454,414 of record OZ002744.1, read on the forward strand.
GAAACTAATCCGGAAGAGTTTGCTGTTCCACTAGAAACCGCATCGGACAACCCGTGTTCACAAAACACAGTCAACAAAAAGACACTGGTAGAAGATATTAAACCCGACGGGGATACACCTTCTACCCGAAGTGTTCTCAAAACTTCTCAGTCAGAAGAAGTCGGCTGTGATAAACAAGAACGCGATACGGGTGTGTTTATTACCAAAAATCTGGCTTGTAAGACTGGCCAGCAACAGGTAAATTTAAATGAACCTGTGTGCATACCAGCAAGGTCTCAGATCGTAGTCAAAGTTCCGTTGCAGTTGCAGGAAGAAATGCTCAGTCTGTCAAAAGAAATAGACGACGGAGTCTTCTTAGCGAACAGCTTGCTCTCAGCTGGGTTAAAGGCAGTCCCTATAGGAATCCTCAACACACGCAGTTCCCAAGTAGTCCTAAAAAGCCTGAACCTAAAGCTGGTTCCCATTAAAGACTACACTGTCGTCCCCATCAAACGAGAGCCAGATAAAAATATTACAATAGCCCATCCTTTGAATCCCATGAGTCGAAATGGTGGCGATGGTGAGCATCAAAATATAATTAAACCTAAGATTAATAAAATAGGGCATAAGAGCCCAGGTCAACCAAGCAGTAACAAGAAACAGCTTCAAGACGCTTGCGGGTCCCTCATGAAAACCCCAACGTCAGGCGCTGGCCAGCACACAAATGGTCTGCCGGTAGCAACTCCCGCAGATCCATCTGGCCCAGCGCCACTCATATATCAAAGAAATAGGTTAAGAGGTAAAATGAATAGGGATAATAGTAATAGAACTAGATTTAAGAACAGGGCAATAAGCGCCGATCAGACGGCCACCCTACAACACATAAAATACTTGTTCCCAAACGAAGTCGAACAAGAAGACACCAGTAATCAGCCCCGCCTCATCAGACTAGAGCAAGAACTCAGTCTGGATGAAACTCTAAACAACTCTAAAAGGTGACAGGCTTACGCATACCAATGCCATCACCCACGACATCCCTTTGGTGCAAGACCAAGCACCTATTAACCAAAAGATGTACCGGTTACCAGAGACACAGCGAAATGTCATAAATGAGCAACTCAGAGAAATGCTGGACAACGACATTGTCCAGCCCAGCAAAAGCCCATGGAACTCGCCACTGCTAGTCGTCCCCAAAAAAGCGGGACCAGATGGTGAGAAAAGGTGGCGTCTCGTCGTTGATTTCCGTAAGTTGAACGAAAAAACGATTGGCGACGCCTTCCCGCTACCACGGATTGAGGATATCCTCGATCAACTGGGCCTTTCAAGATACTTCACCACCCTAGACCTAGCCAATGGCTATCATCAGGTACTCGTCGATCCGAAAGATCGAGCAAAGACGGCTTTCAGTACCAACTACGGGCATTATGAATTCAAACGCATGCCGTTCGGGCTTAAAGGAGCCCCGGCCACATTTCAGCGTTTAATGAATTTCATATTAACTGGCCTACAAGGCCTAGAATGTTTCGTCTACTTAGATGACATCGTCATCTAAGGAAAAAGTCTGGCAGATCACAACGAAAAGCTTCGCAAAGTCTTTGACAGGTTAAGAGAAAATAACCTGAAACTTCAACCTGAGAAATGTCAATTTCTCAGGCGCGAGGTAGTGTACTTAGGACACAAATGTTCTAACCAAGGAGCACTACCTGACCCTAGCAAAACGGCATGTGTCCAAACTTTCCCCACTCCTAAGACAGTAAGGCAAGTGCAATCATTTTTAGGCCTTGCGAATTACTACAGAAAATTCATACCCGATTTTTCAAAAACTGTACGTCCTCTAACAAACTTACTCCGAAAGGATGTAAAGTTTAAGTGGACTGAGAAATGCCAAGAGGCATTTCAAAGCATTAAGAACGCTTTAATTTCCCCTCCACTCTTAATATATCCCGATTTTTCAAAACCATTCAACCTTACCACAGACGCCAGCAGCGAGGCTCTTGGAGCAGTTCTCTCTCAAGGAGAGGTAGGAAGTGACCAGCCCATTGCCTACGCCAGCCGTGCCCTGAACAAAGCCGAACGTAACTATTCCACTATTGAAAAAGAGTTACTGGCTATAGTTTGGGCGACTAAAAATTTCAGGTGTTATCTGCAAGGCCGAGAGTTCACGGTCTATACAGATCACAAACCACTCAAGGGTGTCTTCAATGTTAAAGACCCCACATCCCGTCTGGTGAGATTTCACCATAAACTTTCCGAGTTCAATTATAAAATTGAATATAAGCCCGGAAAGTACAACACGAATGCCGATGCTTTAAGCCGCATTCCACGGGATAATAACAAAGACAAGGAAACTACAACCTTCACGGTAGAAGCTATAGTCCACCATCAAATGGACTCGGATATAGAGGAGGAAAAACACTCATCGGACCAAAAGGAGTGTCTGCAATGCAATGCAGTAACCAGAGCCCAGACACGAAATATTCAGGAAAATGGAACAAACCAAGACAGCCAGTCCAAACAAAAAGAACAAACTCATCATCCAGAAGAGGCCGCAGACCATGACAGTCCACCTAGTACCAATCCACAAATCATAGACGAAACTCGTCCCCCTGAAGTAATCACAAGCCCAGAGGAGATTCAATTAATCTTAAAGGATTACCATGATTCTCTCTTTGGTGGCCATCAGGGAGTGATAAAAACCTATAAACGGATCCGAAGAAAGTACTGGTGGAGGCACATGCTTAGTGACATCAAAAAGCACATTAAGCGGTGTGCCAAATGTCAAACCATGAAGGCCTCACCACAGTATAAAATGCCGATGGTAATTACAGACATAGCGGAACAACCATTCGATAAAATCTATTTAGATATAGTCGGCCCACTAGAGGAGACAGAATCCGGAAACAAATATATATTAACGTTTCAGGATAACCTCACGAAATTTGTAGATTGGTATGCCATACCGAATGGGGAAGCTATAACGGTAGCGCAAATTTTCTTCGACGAAATCGTCACACGCTACCGCATTCCCAAAAGAATAGTCACCGATCAGGGAAGTAATTTCCTGAGTGACCTATTCAAAAAGGTATGCAAACTCCTCAGGATAAGTAAGCTGCAGACTTCAGCTTATCATCCCCAATCAAATGGAGCACTCGAACGTGCACATAGACCATTGATTGAATATCTACGAACTATAGTGGACGAAAATCCCAGCTCATGGGATAGTTATCTGCGAACCGCAGCTTTCGTGTACAACAACAGTGTACACGAAGGGACAAAATTAACTCCCATGGACTGCCTCTACGGCTTTACAGCGGACGTTCCGTCCAACTTAAGGCGAGATACCGAACCCGTGTATATCACGAGAGCTACTACCATATTCTCAGGTATAAGCTTCAGAAGTCTTACGCCATGGCACGAAAAAATCTTCTGATGAGTAAACAGCGCTCGAAAAATTACTATGACAAAGCTGTACGTCCCCTGACATTTCACAGAGGAGACAAGGTTCTACTCAAGAGCGAGAGTCGCAAACATAAGCTCTCCCAGATTTGGGTAGGACCCTATACGGTAACCGGCATCCCCAGTTCAGTAAACACAACAATTAAAATTCGCAAACGAGAGGTGACGGTACATAACAACCGTCTAAAACCTTTCTACGAATAAATAGGTGTCCATAGAAGCTAAGTAGTGTTGAGGTACATACATACATTAAATTAAAGAACAATAGAACCTAAGCTACAGAGTCAACAGAAAACCCCATTTTAATATCCTATCCTATTCTCTCCTAGATAACAATGCGGTCAATAATTTTCTACGGACTGTTCCTGATCACAATAGGAGCCCTCGCGGAGGAACCTTACACTATAACGCCCCTAAATAATACGGGAATACTATTTGAGGAGCTTGGAAGCCTATCAGTTTACCACGACACTTGGAGCGTCATCACTGAGTTAGATCTGGGCGAGTTGGACAATCAGACAAAACTGGCGGAACGTGCGGAACACTACGTTCATCAATTATGTGGTAACAAATCCTTCGATCAAGATCTATGTACCCTACAAACCAAACATGTACATGCCCTGATGGAAAACATAAATAGACGCACCAATGTCATTAAAGAGGCAGTGCCTAAATCACGCAAGCCCCGATCCATCTTTGATGGGATAGGTAATGCGATGCACTATCTCTTTGGCACTATGGATAGCGGAAACGAACAAGAGGTGTACAGCCGACTACGCGAATTAGAGGTAAATACTCAAACCTTAGCTGATCTGGAAAAGCAACAGATCAGTGTAATAAAAACCACTTTTGAACAAATTCAAAAACCCTTATCCTCACTGTCTGAACGACAACACCAGATAATCAATCAGATTACCCATCTGCAGAATACAACGGATGATTTGATAGCCCACCAAATAAGACAAGAGATCGTTTCTAGTCTAACATTACAAATGATAGAGTTGGAATTTAGACAACAAGCTCTACTGGACATAATAGTGTCCAGTAGAAATAATCAAATCCATCCTCCTATTTGCTAGAGATTTATCACAAATCTCACTCCACTTGTCCCAATCTACAAGACTGTTTGTCAGTTCTGTATCAAACAGCAGATGTTAAGACACATTTGTTGCAGGACAAATTAGTTATCCGAATCAAACTCCCCATTTTTAATATCCCCAAGATGAAAATCCAACAGATTAGATGTTTCCCCATACGGGTGGATCCAAAGCATTCATTAATACCTGATATCAAATATTCTCATGTGGCAAGCCAAATCCAGACCCAGGAATTTCTGTTGCTGAGGCCAGAAAACCTGAGATCTTTCAAAAAAATTTCAAAGGGAATCAAGGAAGATACGTGGATTGGTAAGCTAAATACACCACTCACCAAAGCTACAAAAACAGATGAATGTGTTATCAAACTTCTATTCAATCCACTGGGCGAACACCCACAATGTAGCATCAGAGCCCAAATTCCCCCAAGAGACACAATAATAAAACTCAATAGACCAAATTCGTGGCTGTACACCTTAACTGAAACTACTATAGTACATATAACTTGTACTCAACAGTTACTCACCCATCGTCTCGCAGGACAAGGAATCATGACAATCAACGAACCATGTTCCTTGCAAATAGGGTCTAATACTCTGTATTACGAAGCAGAAAATCTACATCCGCTAAGAGTTTTTCAACCACCCTACTTCCCAGGCACAAACGAAACTCAGGATGAATTGGCAGAATATATGTCCAAGATACCAGCTCCTAAAAACCCTGAGAATCAACCAACGTTGCTCCTCGGAGATGATACAAACCATCGTATCCACCTGGATACAAAATCTCTAGAAGAAATCCGTACCAAAGTGAACAACATTCACTTTGGACCAAAGGCCAAGATTCCTCATATACTCTCTATTACATCCCTATCAATGACCGGACTCTTGTTGCTAATTGCATCTGTGGTGGCATTAGCAAAATATATCGTACCCGCATTCATGGCATGGATTGCTAAACGCAGACAACAGCCCACAGCTGAAAACGTTCCTATGGAACCGGTTTACGCAACACCCCAAGGAAAATTAAAACGTACTCAAAGTCTCCACAGAGCGAGATCTATACAAGTAATATAGTATAATCAAAAAGATCTATACTCGTTGGTTGGCCCCCGTCTCATTCTTTTATTACTGGCGGAACCACTATCCTTTCACTACACTGGTATTAGAAGATAATTTGAAATAATTTATAGCAAATAAGAAATAAAGCGACCAGGTAAAATAAATATTACATAAGAATAAACTTTATTTAGTAGTACCTAAGAACCCAAAATTAACAAACATAAGTAGTACTTAGCAAAGTTGAAATAATAAATTAAATAAGGTAATAAATAGAAGAAAGAAAGGCATAAGATAATAGAATTAAAAAATAAAAACATAACCGAAGATTATTTACACAAAAATAATAATAATAAAAATAAGAAGTAAATGATATGTAGCAACGTTAAATAATACACAACAATTAACTTAGATATAGACATAAAATCATAAGATTATACTAAATAAGATAACAAAAACAAAACTAGAACAAACTAACAGTTAGATTAAAAAACTTAGACTAGACAACTCGTTCTTAACTAACCCATAGTAAAGATGACAACACGAAATACAACCCCCTAGAATTTCAGAAAATAACTAGGAATAAATAAACGACGTAAAATAAGGAAACGACGTAGAAATAATTAGGTAACGTACAGTAAGTGAATATTTAGTCTCTAGTATAAGTTAAGCCGAACAACAGATTATAATCTGCCAAGACCGAAACCACCGGGGATATGTAACTACCGGAAAACCAAAAACAAAAGAAACAAAAATCTTTTTCTGGCTCCACACAAAATAATAGGATATCCTAGAGTCAGTATAAACCAACTAAAAACAGGCCAACAGATTTTTTTTTTTTTCTCTCAAAGACCTCAACAATAACCCGGTAATCTTAAAGCCACCTAACACCATCCAACCCCAAATATGAATCAGCGTCATAGAGAAATTGATGATCAAACCCAAAAAACTGTCAAGACCATTTTTCCTTTTACCTAAAATCTATAAGGGAGAACACAAAAAAAAAACAATTTTTTTTTAATAATAAATGAAAAACGATATCTCGCCATTTAGCCAAGAATTTTTTTTTATTTTTTTTTATAAGAAATACAAAAATAAGAAGAATAAAATTAAAACTAAATTTTGAAAAAAAAGGGGTTAAAGTTAATTACAAAAAATCAAGGAGAAAAATTATAAACTATGGTGGTGCGGGAAACTAAATAACACCCAAATTCTAAAAGAAACAAAAAAAAGGGGAGTAATTAGAAAATGAGGTCCAAATAAAAAGTGAAAATAAGTTACCATGAAGCGGATTAGCGTCCTCGGCTTAGCCCTGGGCGGGACCAGAAGCATCACCGGGAAGATCCCAATTCTCCTCGGCAGGACAAGACCCCTCATCTGGGAGGTCCCAGGCCGTGCAAGACTCAACGTCTGACGCATTCAGGTCGTCAGGGGCAGGGTCGTCCCAATTCTCCTCAAGAAAAGGACTTGATGATGCTACCGGAGGACCCCAGCCGGCCACAGGGGTGGAAGTGCCCAAAGCTGCAACGTCGTCCTCATGCAGCATGTACAGTGGATGCGCCCTGCACGTCAGGCAGCAACACCAGCCGACCTCCCCGGATAGAGCCAGCGTCGCCCCTAAGAAAAAAAAAAGAAAAAGACAAAAGAGAATATAGAAAAATAGTCGTTGTTCCAAAAATAAATAATCAAAACTTACCCAAAGCTATCCAAGATGCACCGCCATGGGCAGACAAACATAGCTCCAACCTGTGAAAACTATCTACCTCGGCTGGAGCGGACCAGATACAAATATCTGGGCGCCCGTCCCTCCGCAGCAGTATACGGATTAAGCCCCGCCACCGGGGGGCCACACTCTGCACAGATATGCCGATCACCCTCACACAGTGGGGCCTGTAACAAACGTACGGAGCACGCGGACTTAACACTTCTCCAAATTGCATGATGAAACTATAAATTACTCCGGTTGCGCGACCCAATTTAAAGGGCAAAACAGCTAACGTTGGAAAAAATTAAGATGCACCTATCTCGGAGAATCCCACGCAACCGCAGTAGCTAAAGAAGGTTTTTTTTTCTTTCATCCCTTAAGGCATACAAAATAAGCTCCATATATATCACACAAGTTACATTTTGCGTACTATGTATGTAGCTACAAAAACATAAATCTCAAACGTTTTTTTTTCTTATTTCTTTCCAAGCCGATGCAAGATGCATTTCAATATCTCACACCGACTCTTCAAAAAAAAAAAACACAAAAAAAAATACAATTGCAATGTGCAAACGCTCTCTCTCTACGGTAGAAAAATAAATCCGTGTCTTGTCGTTCGCTTATCAGCGGCACGAGATATTAAATTACGAGCACAGAAGCCGGTTGAACGGAATTCATTTAAACATGTATGTATGAATATCCAAATGAAATGACATTTTGTCTTATCAAACAGATTTTTTTTATTTTTACTAAACAATTGGGGCCAGGAAAGAGACTCTTGTATAAAATAATCAATAAGAAATGCACTAAAAACAGAAAATTTCTTATTCTCTATTTTTAGCAGACGCTAAGATAAAGTCATAAGGACCATAGAAATTAAAGAAATAGAATAAGTAAAATATATAGTATATAAAACTAAAACTAGAATAACGTAATTGTACAACAGACACAAAAATTATATATAACAAAACAAAAAGATGTAAACACTCAACCGAAAGCCAACCAAGAACCGCCCGCCAAAAAACGCACCCACAACAACTTCCCCTGAGAATTATTCCTCTTCAAAGAATAATTCCCTTTTTCTCAGGGGGAAGGATTGTTATATACCTAATATATAATATAATATATAAAATATATATATAAAATACAATAAAAAACCTGAAAAAAGGGGAAGAAAATAAAAATCATATTCATTAATTTTTTCACCTAAGCTAACCATGCTTAAAACATGGTTGGCTTATCTCTTAAATCTATGAAGAAAATTGCATCAGCAATTTTCTTCACATTCCACATAATTTATAAAATTTTTCTCATAAAACAACTTGGGAAAAACAAAAGTTTCAGTTTACAACCCAAGTCGTTTTACTTAAAAAATTTTCACGACAAATTTTGCATTCAGCAAAATTTGTCATTTCAACAATTTAATTAAAAAATAAATCAAAAGGCAAATCGTACCTTCAGTACGATTTGCAGCGAAAAATACAATATGTATGTACATACGTACATACATATTATTAAAAAGCTTTCACGATAAGAAACGCGCGCCGCATAAATGCATTGTATGTATATGCGCGTCGCGATTTCAAACGGTGGCTGATGTTTTAAAAAGTGTAAGATTACATTTTTGCAGCCATCGTTCAACGCGAATAATTCTGGACATGTTCAAACATGTCCAGAGTTAAAAAGTTAAATTTTCTCAGAATAAGAAAATGCAATTTAGCATTTTCTATCCTGAACGACGGCTCTTGATCACGATGAATGTGATCAAGAGTTGAGTTGGATTTTTGAATTAAAATACGGCGGTTCGGCGGAAAGTTAGAAAAATACAGTTTGAGTTGATTTTAAAATTTAGATAACGGCGGTTGGGCGGAAAATTAAAAGAAAAATTAATCGGTGAAAAAAGTGTTTCGACTATTAAAAGAAATAAAGTTTATGTTCTGAAAAAAAAAAAGAGAGAATATAAGTTATAAAAAATTTTGTGATCCAATTTTGGAAAAAGTGAAATAAAGTTTATGTTCTGTAAAAAAAAAGGGCAAAAAAGTTTTTGGATATTGACTACACCCAGCAAATCCGGAGGTACGTAATTGTTATAACAACAATATATATATAACAAAATATAGAGGTAAAGTAATAAGATCATAAATAGGAAATAGTGACTTAAATTAGTAGAATAAATAAGAAAAATTATTTTTATCGATATTAGATGCAGTAGAAATTATATATATTCCCATAAGAAATATATTCTATATATAGGCATATTCCCGTCAAACCAAGACAGTAAACCATTCTTCTCCAAGACCACAAAACAACGAAAGGTCGGCCCAAAAAGAAAAAGAGATGCAAGAATCTACTTTGACAACCCGCCTAATTAAACTTTCGGAGTTACAAGATTTCGACAATCCGTAACCCCAAATACTCTCATAGGATAGCTTATTCGAGATAGCAACCACTCTCATAATCAGGGACTATAAGTTGACACTATTCTATAATTGCACCAAACTGTGCATATCACTACCCAAGACAATAGTATGAGTACCAGATGCAGTAATAACAGCCAGTCAAGCTTAAAGCCGCTTAACAACACTCAGAACCGCCAAAGACCTAGCCACCAAAAACGCACCCACATCAACTTCCCCTGAGAATTATTCCTCTTCAAAGAATAATTCTCTTTTTCTCAGAGGGAAGGATTGTTATATACCTAAAATAAATAATATTTTTACATAAACCTGAAAAAGGGCAAAACATAAAAATTATTCAATAAATTTTAACATAAGCTAACCATGCTTAAAACATGGTTAGCTTATCTCTTAAATGGGTGAAGAAAATTGCATCAGCAATTTTCCTCACATACCATAAATTTTTCTCATAAAACGACTTGGGAAAAACAGAAGTTTCAGTTTACAACCCAAGTCGTTTTACTTAAAAAATTTTCAAGACAAATTTTGCCTTCAGCAAAATTTGTCACTTCAACAATTTAATTAAAAAAATAAATCAAAAAGCAAATCGTACCTTCAGTACAATTTGCCGTGAAAAAATTCAATATGTATGTACATACGTACATACATATTGTGTAAAAAGCTTTCACGATAAGAAACGCGCGACGCATAAATACATTGTATGTATATGCGCGCCGCGATTTCAAACGACGGGACGGTGGCTGATGTTTTAAAAAGTGTAAGATTACATTTTTGAAGCCATCGTTCAACGCGAATAATTCTGGACATGTTTGAACAAGTCCAGAATTGAAAAATTAAAATTTTCTCAGGATAAGAAAATGCAATTTAGCATTTTCTATCCTGAACGACGGCTCTTGATCACGATGAATGTGATTAAGAGTTGAGTTTGATTTTTGAATTAAAATACGGCGGTTCGGCGGAGAATTAAAAGAAAAAGTGGAGTTGAGTTGATTTTTTGATTTCGGCACGGTCACCCCGGAAGAAAAATTGTAGTCAGAGTTCGGTTGTTTTTTGCGTTCCCTATAAAAGAATCGATTTGAAAAAAAAAACAAACTTGGTGGCGGCGCGTTTTCGGTCGTTTTGCCGGTCGTTTTGTAATAAAAGAAAAGTTGTGAAAAAAGAATAGTTCAAAAAAAAGAAAAGTTGTAACTAAGGAAGAGTATTAAATAAAAAATAAGTTGTAATAAAAGAAAAGTTGTCAACAAAATAAAAAGTGTTGTGAAATACAAAAAAAAAAAGGGTGCAAACCAAAGAAATAAACTGTGTATCATTGAACCAACCCGTGGATTACATCAAAAACTTAACCAAGGTGAGAGGTACACATAGGAAATAAATATATAACAGATGCAAAGATGAGTATCAGTTAGTTGGTGACAGGCTGTCATTGGTATGGTTGGATCGCGCGCATATACGAATCGTTAATTAATATATTCTCAAATCGTGAACTTAACCATAACTATTATTATGTTATTATTGTTAATAAATAAGGACCATGAATTGAATAAATAGAATTTTAGTAGAGTAAATTCGGTGTTTTATAAATAAAGCGACAGTACGAAACCAACAAGTGGTGACCCCGACGTCTGTAAAAGCTAACAAAAATTAAGTGCGCAAAGTTCAATTTTGAAGATCCAACCAACACGCAACACAAAAAGAATTCAAAAAAATAATTCTGAAATCAAAAGTTTTTAATCAGGATTAGTTTATCGCCATTACGACAGCAGCATAAAAACCTCATGGAGCAACACACTGAATAGCCGCATCAAGGAAATCAAGACGAAAAGAAGAACAAATACCGCTAGGAGAGAACGGTAAACCCAACGGGAAGAAGAAACGACTATATTCTGCAAAGTAGAAACACGATCACAAATAGCATACCAAGAAGCACACACAGCCAGAGTTGGATATCTGTCAAAAAATTTAAGTTATTGTGAATTCATTTTATATACAGTACGCTAGACCACAGATAAATTTTTTCACATTTCTCTCATTTGTAGCCGAACATCCACACCAACAGACAACCAGCATAATATTCAGTGTATGTACAAAAATACAAAGGCAAACATCTGGCTATAGCAAGCAAGTGAAAATTTTTATTAACGTGCATAGACGTGAGATTAAAGGTATTGTGCATTGTGCAGGTATGTGCTTCTTTCTTACAAATGTGCGCTGTATTTATAATGTATAGTGGTATGTGCTTTATTCTCGTATTTTAGTAAATAAAATTCACAATCATCTTTTAAAAAATTGTGACTCAAGAGTGTCACAGAATAAATTATTTTCAATAGCAAAATAACAAAATACCCGAGAATAAAAATCACTTAAAATTTTTTTTTTTTTTTTTTTTATTAAACAAACAAATTAAATATATATAAATACAGAGATGTGGGGAAAATCAAACATATTACGCACATTAATTTACAAGATATTTATATTTCCAAAATTTTACTAAAATTATTTACCCTTACGGTACAACAAAAACTCGCGGGTTGTTCAGAATATTAAATAAAAGTTACATAGAAGTATATAAAATTTCCTTGCTAAAAACAGAATTATAATCATAAAATGACAAACGACGAAACTCACACAGATAATAAACCCTCCAGCGTCGAAGCGGTATCTATAAGACTACCTCCATTCTGGACGAATTCGCCCAGTACTTGGTTTATTCAGGCCGAAGCACAGTTTTCCATAGGTAAAATAGTAAAAGATTCAAGTCGTTACAATTATGTCCTTACAGCATTACCACAGAACGCTTTAGAATCGGTGATAGATTACATTCAAAAACCTCCTCAGACAGACCAACACAATGGTCTAAAAGATATTCTGATAGAAAGGCATTCTTTAAGTGAGGAGCGCAGAATAGAACAACTCTTGTCTAACGAACAATTGGGTGATCGCAGACCCAGCGAATTTTTAAGATCTTTAAAACAATTAGCGGGAACATCTGATACAATAAGCGAAGGTTTCGTAAAAAAACTATGGTTAAGGCGACTGTCGCAAATCATTAGTATCTCATTAATTCCACAATCAGATAAACCAGATACAGAAATTATCTCCCTCGCAGACAAAATATGGGAAGCCTCGCAAGCATCCAACTCCATTTGCGCAATAAACAATTCCGAAACAACAATTTATAATCAACAAAACCTGAAAATAGTAAAACTAGAGCACGACATAGCTGAAATAAAATCAATGCTAAGGAGTCTATCAGTTAATGAATAACGTTATCCGCGAATGGGTCGTGGCAATCCGCCAGACTACAGGCGACGACACAATAGTAGGAACAGTAGAAATACTACTCAACATGACATCTGCCGATACCATAAACAATTTAAAGAAAAAGCAAGAAAATGCGAAAACCCGTGTGAATTTAAACCGCGAGATCAACACAAACAATTTCAAAACTCAAAAAACTGAAACGCCCAATCGAACAGGCGATCATCGATAGGGCTATTAATAAAGTACGCCGCCTTTTTATTCGAGACAATCGGAACAACATTTCATTTTTAGTAGATACAGGCGCAGACATTTCGGTCATTCCTCGCGCATATTTCAAGAATCCTAAACAGGACCCATATTTTAATCTGTCAGCTGCCAATGGTTCAACAATAAACACATACGGTTCAAAACTCCTTGAAGTAAATCTAGGTCTGCGACGGAGTTTTATACATCCATTCCTTCTTACCTCAGTGAACCGACCTATCATAGGCGCAGATTTTCTAACCAAATTCGGTTTATTGGTTGATCTTCAAAATAGACGACTTATTGATACAAAAACTGAGTTATCAATAAACGCGATCTGTCTCATATCCAACACTCTAACACCGCTGAAGTTTTCAATTGATAACGAGTACGGACACCTCTTACGCGAATATCCATCTTTGCTCGAAACCACAAACTTTAAATATCGGATCAAGCATAAAATGCAACACCACATAACCACACAGGGGCAGCTACCATTCTCCAAGCCCCGTCGATTAGACGCAATAAAGCATAAAGCAGCCCTAATGGAGTTTCAACATATGGTTGAACTGGGAATCTGCAGACCATCCTCATCTCCAGTATCATCACCTCTGCATATGGTTAACAAGAAAGACAGCAAAGATTGGCGTCCGTGCGGCGACTATCGGCGGCTCAACGCCATTACAATTCCCGATAGATACCCAATACCACACGTACACAATTTCGCAATGCAACTCAATGGACGTAAGGTATTCTCCAGAATAGACTTATATCGAGCATATCATCAAATACGAGTCGCACCTGACGACGTCCACAAAACAGCGATCACGATGCCTTTCGGACTCTTCGAGTTACTTAGAATGCCGCTCGGGTTGAGAAATGCCGGACAGACATTCCAGCGTTTTATCAACGAAGTAATAAAAGACTTACATTTCGTATTCGGGTACATCGACGACCTACTCGTAGCAAGCAATGATGACGAAGAGCATAAAGAACACTTGCGTAGTTTATTTCAGCGCCTGACAGACTACGGATTAACGATAAAGCCATCGAAGTGCGTATTTGGTATGCCCACCTTAGATTTTCTAAGCCATACAATATCTCAAGATGGAATACTTCCATCGAAAAACAGAATAGAGGCAATAAATAAAATGAAAACCCCAACATCAATTAAACAAATGCAGCAATTCATAGGTATGGTAAACTTTTACCACCGATTTATACCTAAATTAGCTCATCTGCTGGCCCCATTGCATAAACACTTAGCTCACTTGTAAAAACAGAAACAAGTAAAAAGTTTCACCTGGCCAGAAGAATGCAACAATGCATTCGCGGAAGTAAAAAGCGCCATTTGTAATACAACGCTTTTAGCACATCCACTTGAAGACACTGCTTTCAGCATAGCCACTGACGCATCTAACACGGCCGTCGGAGCAGTCCTTCAACAGTACCGAAACAATAGTTGGGAACCTTTGGGATTCTTCTCAAAAGGACTAACAAATACCGAGAAAAATTACTCGGCCTACGATCGTGAGCTCTTAGCAATATATCTCGCGATAAAGCATTTTAGATACTTTGTAGAAGGCAGAGATTTCTGCATATTCACGGATCACAAACCTCTGACAAATGCTTTAACTACAAAAACCGAACTAAGCCCTCGCCAGATAAGACATTTAGATTTCATATCCCAGTTTACGAATAACATTAAACATGTCTCAGGAAAAGCTAACGTAGTGGCAGATACTTTATCGCGATCAGCCAATAGTAAAGAAATCCATAATACAGAACTCGCAGTGATGGATTTACAAACACTGTGCAAAGAATAAAAAGACGATAACGAGTTAAAAGAATTAATCAGCATTCGAAACGAAAGCTCAAAATTAAAAATAGAACTTATAAAAATCCCAATAACACAACAAGAAATATGGTGCAAAACGAGTACCGGAATTAATCGCCCATTTATACCAAGAAAAATCCGCAAGCAAGTCTTTGACTCGTTGCACAATTTGGCACATCCTGGAGTCCGAAGTACACGAAAGCTTGTGACGTCGAAATATTTCTGGCCATGTATTAATAAGGACTGCAACGAATGGTCCCAAGCTTGCATTGCTTGCCAGAAGTCCAAAATACATCGGCACACCAGGGCAGCATTTGGTCAATTTCAACTCCCAAATCACCGATTCGAGCACATCCATATGGATATTGTTGGTACATCCTCACTATCATCGACAGGTACACCCGCTGGCCTGAGGCTTACCCAATTGAAGATATATCTGCAACCACAATCGCAAAAACCTTCGTCCAACAATATGTATCTCGATTCGGCGTTCCACTTGAGATAACCACAGATCAAGGAACCCAGTTTGAATCGAAGCTATTCACCGAAGTTAGAAAACTACTAGGCTCACATCGCATACGCACAACAGCATATCACCCCCAGGCCAATGGTATGATCGAACGATTCCATCGTCAATTGAAGTCGTCAATAATTGCAAGAAATAACGTAATTAATTGGAGTAACGAACTACCATTTGTCCTACTAAGCAATCGAACATGTGTTAAGGAAGACTTACAGTGCTCACCTGCAGACTTGGTATACGGGCAGCCTCTTAAACTTCCAGGCGAGTATTTCATTGAAAAAGCCAAAGAAGATGTCACACCTCCACAAAACTTTGCAAGTCAAACAAATATAAATGTACCAAAAAAGCTCGACACCTGCGACTTTGTATTCGTCAGGGTGGACAAAGTCCGACCCAGCTTAAGTCCTCCTTATGAGGGACCATTCAAGGTTATTCAACGATTCCGAAGGCATTTTGTGGTAAATGTGAGGAACAAGAACGTTACAATATCTGTAGACCGGCTAAAACCCGCAAATATATTGAACAACATAGATGCCGACCTGACTGAATCAAATAAACAAATTTCTTTAAAATAAATTGCAATATTTTCTTTTACACTGCACGCTACGCTGGAAGGGGAGTGTGTAGCAACTATAATATTTTACTATACTCTGAACACCCTGCGTAGTAAATTTGTATAATATATCCAACCCTGCAGTCTACACTTACATACGCACATCACGCACATTGGTGTGGTTGGATCGCGCGCATATACGAAACGTTAATTAATATATTCTAAAATCGTGAACTTAACCATAACTATTATTATGTTATTATTGTTAATAAATAAGGACCATGAATTGAATAAATAGAATTTTAGTAGAGTACATGCGGTGTTTTATAAATAAAGCGACAGTACGAAACCAACAGCGTATATGTGTAGTTGCTGCGCGTTGCACAGATCTCCTTGGTCTGTTATATGTATTTATGCACAGATTGTGCAATAAGTGCTCTACATATTCCGCTAGCTTTATCTGGGTATCTAATTCATCCAAGTCTATCTCGGTGAGGACATTCTAGGTGTCATGATATACCATGGGATTTCTTAGGTCCTCGAAAAAGATACCCGAGTCATTTAGCTGGGTGATTACATAAGGTTTGTCAGCGATTGCTCCAGTTGTGTACTGGATGAGGAGGACAACTACGATGAGTTTTAGCGCCATTTCTGTGGACAATTCAGAAGAAGAAAATAATCCTTTAAGCATATTTGTACTGGTATTGTGCCGTTTTAAACTGAGCAGTGGGTGACTCCACCACAAATGTTTATGGGGAGGTATTGAATTGAGGTTTAATGGACACTGTAGTAGGAATTTCAAATCAACCTGGTTCATTTTTGTTCAACATGCTTTTGCTCGAAATATGGTTTTAAATGATTATTATGTACCGTTACGATACGTTTACCAATTTTGATTGTGGTATTCACATCACTTGGTATTGCGATTACCTGATAAGGTCCTACCCAGATTTGAGAAAGCTTATGTTTTCTGCTTTCATTCTTGATGAGAACCTTGTCTCCTACATGGAAAGTTAGGGGCCGCACTGTCTTATCATAGTACCCCTTTGAGCGCTGTTTACTTGTCAATAAGTTCTTTCTTGCCGTGGCATATGATTTTTGGAGCTTATACTTCAGTATATGATAATATCTCTCATGATTGTAAACGGGTTCGGGATCCCGTTTTAAATTTGATGGGACATCCGCTGTGAAGCCGTATAGGCAGTCCATTGGGGTAAGTTTAGTACCGTCGTGTACACTATTGTTGTACACGAATGCAGCGGTTCGTAGGTATTGGTCTCATGTTTTGGGATTTTCATCTACGATTGCTCGCAGGTATTCTATCAGGGGTCTATGTGCACGCTCTAGTGCTCCGTTAGACTGTGGGTGGTATGCTGAAGTTTGTAACTTCCTTACCTTTAGAAGCTTACATACTCTTTTGAATAATTCACTCAGGAAGTTTGTTCCCTGATCGGTGAGTATTCTTTTGGGTATGCGATAGCGCGTAACGATTTCATCAAAGAAAACTTGCGCTACTGTGACTGCTTCTGAATTAGGTATTGCATACCAGTCGACAAATTTTGTCAAATTATCTTGGAAGGTCAAGATATATTTGTTACCTGATGTGGTCTCTTCTAATGGACCTACAATATCGAGGTAGACTTTGTCGAACGGTTGTTCTGCGATGTCCGTGATAACCATTCGCATTTTATATGGTGGAGATGCTTTCATCGTCTGACACTTTGGGCATTTTTTAATATACTTCTTAATATCGTTAAGCATGTGTCTCCACCAATACTTGCGTCTTATACGTTTGTAAGTTTTTATGACACCTTGATGGCCACCAAATGGGGAATCGTGATAATCTTTTAAGATTGTTTGGATCTCCGTGGGGCTCGTAATAACTTCGGGTGTCTTACCTGTACTTACTTTTTGATCAAGTGATGCTGGGGGGCATTAGTGTTGTACTTCCCTGGTTTATATTCGATGCTGTAATCGAATTCAGATAACTTGTGGTGAAATCTCACCAAACGGGAGGTAGGGTCTTTCACATTGAAGACACCTTTGAGAGGCTTATGGTGAGTATAGACCGTGAATTTCCGGCCTTGAAGATAGCACCTGAAATTCTTGGCAGCCCAGACTATAGCCAATAACTCTTTCTCTATAGTAGAGTAATTTCTTTCGGCTTTGTTTAATGTGCGGCTTACATAGGCAATGGGCTGGTCCTTTCCGCCTTCTCCTTGAGAAAGAACAGCTCCTGGAGCCTCGTCAAAAGTGGTGGAGAAATTAAAGCGTTTTTATACTTTGGAGTGCTTACTGGCATTTCTCTGTCCAAGTGAATTTTACATCCTTTCGGAATAAATTCGTGATTGGACGTACAATTTTGGAGAAGTCTGGGATGAATTTCCTGTAGTAATTGTCAAGTACTAAAAATGACTGAACTTGCCTTACTGTTTTTGGAATAGGAAATGTTTGGACGCAGGCCGTCTTACTTGGGTCTGGTAGGGCTCCTTCGCTAGAACATTTATGTCCTAGGTAAACAACTTCTCTTCGTTGAAACTTCTCTGGCTGCAGTTTCAAGTTGTTCTCTCTCAACTTATTGAAGACTGTCCTCAACTTTTCTTATGACAATGTCATCTAGGTAGACAAAACATTCGAGACCTTGTAAGCCTGTTAAGACGAAATTCAGTAGGCGTTGAAATGTGGCGGGGGCTCCTTTGAGCCCTAATGGCATACGCTTGAACTCATAGTGCCCATAACTTGTGCTGAAAGCAGTTTTATGTCGATCTCTTTTGTCGAGGAGAACTTGATGATAGCCGTTGGCCAAATCGAGTGTGCTGAAATACCTTGCGTGACAAAGTTGGTCGAGAATGTCCTCGATTCGGGGTAAGGGCAATGCGTCTCCAATTGTCTTTTCGTTTAATTTACGAAAGTCGACAACGACGCGCCACCTTTTTTCACCGTCAGGTCCCGCTTTCTTGGGGACAACCAGTAGAGGTGAATTCCAAGGGCTTTTACTAGACTGGACTATCCCGCTGTCTAGCATTTCTTTTGACTGCTCGTCAATTACTTTCCGCTGTGTTTCAGGTAAGTGGTACATTTTTTGATTGATTGGTGCTTGATCTTGTACCAATGGGATGCGATGCGTTATTGCTATAGGTGAGTTTGTCACCTTTGAGGAAGAAGATATCGTTATACTCTTCGCAGAGCTCTGATATCGAATTTTTTTCTTCCGCGGTCAAATTAGGGTCTAGGCTGAGTTCTTGCTTTAACCTAGATATGCGCGGGTATTGCTTTGGCTCGTCCGGAGTCTCATTATCCGGGTATAGATATCGTACATGTTGTAAAATTGCTGATTTTTAAGCTGAACTTTGGGTTGACCTTCTCTTCCTGTTTAACTTGTTACCTGTAGGTATATGAGGCTTATTTGATTCCTTTTGAGGCTTTATTTCGTTATTTTTAGCATGTTGCAGAGGATTTGCTTCCTGCTTGGTTGACGGCGGAGTTTGGTACACCTGTGTGGTCTTTGCCTTAGGTTGTGTGATATGCTCATGCGCGTCAATGCTACTGCCTTTTGAACTTGTAGAGTTTTTTGTGTTGTGTGACGGTGGAGTAGTATGCACCTTTAATATAGGCTTTAGTGACTCGCTACCGTCCTTATATGGCCGTTGTTTGTTTACTAGTGACTTTTGCCTCGGTATTTTGGACGGAAGAGTTATGTGCACCTTTTTGGCGGGCTTTAGACATTCAGTTCCGTCTCTTGTGGTGTTTGGTATTGCCTCTTTATTTGGTACGGGAACGTGCGTTTGGTTGTGGTCTTTTGTGTGTGTTAATAGGACAATGGTGTAGTCGTTTATTGGAAATAGCTGTAACTATAAGCTATGTATGACTACTTGATGATTGTTAGCGTAGAGAACACTAACCAGCACTAATTCTTCTCCAGACGATAGCAAACTGTTTGCCAAGAAGACTCCATCGCTTACCTCTTGTGATAAACAGAGCATTTCTTCTTGAGTTTGTAATGGGACTGGGTCAACAATTTGCGAGCGCGCAGGTATGCAGATTGGTTCCTTAAAGGTAACCAATTGCTCCTGATTTCGTCGGTCTCTTGTTCGCCCAGACAGCTTTTTTCACATTCATTGAGCTCTTTTGGAGCTTGGCAGCCAGCTTTTCTCGTTTGAGAAGCCTTGAAGACACGGCAGGTGGATAGTTCAGCCTGTTTAGACTCTACCTCTTCTGCAAGTGTTCTTACTTCGACTGCTTTTTCAGAATGTAGCTTGTCCGTTTCAAACATCAATGGCAAAGCAAATTCATCGGGATTAGTCTCCGTGCGGGAAAACCTTAGTGCCTTATTAGGACCCTCAACGTTACAGTTTTTTGCTAGAAAATCATTTCCTAGAAGTACATCATCGGAAAGTCCAGGCAAGTTCTTTACGACTTGAAACTTGCAGGGAATTTTGTTTTTGAAAACGAAGTTTCCCTGGCAATTTCCCAGCGTCTTTCCGGTACAAAATGGGGTCTGAAGTGTACATGCCTCATTGTGGTTAATTGTGTTAAGATCTTTTAATGACCTTTTCTTTATTATACTCACCTCAGCGCCTTTGTCTACTACTAGTTTAGTTTGGCCGTTCAGGCCTATGTCTAAAGGAAGTTTTACTGTAGCGACACTGGAATCGGGCTGCTGAGCAGACCCTAATTTATTAGATGGGAGATTTATAGTCGAGCCGGGGAGTTTTGGGTAGAATGTACGTCGTTTCCCTGACTCCGGGCTTCCCATTTACGTTTTTGTTGACATGCGCTTAATATACGTCCAGATCGGCCACAAAATTCGCACTTTTTACGCACGTTGTATACTCTGGAGTTGTTGATGGGGTTTTGCGGCTCTCTAGGTCGTTGATTTGGTGGACCACTATTGTTGTGTGGTCTCTGGAGACTGTTGTTGCTTCTCCTGCAGTCAAGCACGTCGTGGTTATACATTTTGCAGTTCACACAATAGGGCGTATTTTTCCTTCTGAGGCAATCAGCATATATGTGGCCTCGTAGATTACAAAAACTACAAGTCCTTTTATTCAAATAGTTATTTTTATTGTTTACATTATAATTTTTATTAGGAGATCTTGGCTCCTGTTTGATGTATGTTGATGTGTTTGCCTGTGTGAACTGCGGCTGCTGAATGTGACTATTTGCGTTTGGCAGGGTTTGAGGAACTTGAGCGAATGGCATTATGCCGGGAGTAAATACGCTGTGATTAGCTGATGAATTAAGTTGGCTAAATTGTGCGTTATTTGGTGTTGTTGCACTTATTGAATGGGGTATCTGATTTTGTATTACATTTCGCGGAAATTGCCTTGAAGGTTGCAGGAATAGAGCACTTTGATGGAGACGTTCCACGTTGGGTGCTCTTTGTATTAATTCATCTACAGTGCCGTCGGTCATTGTCAACAGGTACTGACACATATAAGGGTTATTTACTCCAGTCTTTAGGGCGTTTTTGGCAAAGTCCTCGAGTTGCCTTTTAACAGCTGGTGCTGCCGTGGCTCCATATTTGGACCCTGCTGCTTCATTACATAGTGCCAGGATTTGTTTTACTCGTGCCGTGAAGGCTGTGAGGTTTTCCAAAGGATACTGCCTAGTGGTGATTAATTTATCTACCAGTTCCTGGTAAGTTTCTCTAGGCAGGTATGTGCGATTTAGCCGTTCTTCTACTTCTTTGAAAGTAGTTGGCATATTTGAGGCAAAAAGCTGGTGAGTTTCGCCTCGAAGTCTGGTGGGGAAGATTTGTAAAAAATGCTGATAGTTTATCCACCGAAATGCACTGAATTACCTGCCTACAGCATCCTAGGAATGTTTGGAGCTCAAGCCTTAATCTGCCATGTTGATATGGGAGATTTTTGACTTTGATCTTGGCACTATTGGGGAACTATTTTCTTCTATGCTGGTTTCCAGATGGGAGTCGCCTAGCCAATTTAAAAAGATTTCACTCGCGGTGGAATCACTGACACTGTCTTCAGTAGCACCTTCTCTTAATTCTACACTATTAATTTTAATTTCTGTCTCGAGAGAGTGCGAGAGTTCCCCAAACTGCTTTGAGCTTTCTTTACATTTTTCCGTACTTTCTGTGAATTGCGCGATTTGCTCAAGCCGCCGTTCACGGGACTTTATGAGCTGTTTATCAATAGAATCGCACTGTATAACAGAAAGTTCGGAGGAGTCTCGCACTTTCCCCTCTAGATATTTTAAATAATTTTATAAACTTAAATTAGAAGATCTTACTTGTTGGGGACCTGTAAGGATTGTCCCACTGCTGACCGTTAGCCCTTTTACTGTTGAGATTGTTGGGGGTGTTTGCACTCCACCCTCTGGTGCGGATGTTGCTCGTTTCCTCCTTCGTTCCGGGATGGAACTTCCTGTGCTTCGCCCGGTGAGGAAGATTGTTGTGGAGTTGGTTGAAGTGGTGTGATTTCCTGCGGCGTTTCCTGGTGGGAGCTGTCTTCACTCATTGACCACCGTGTGTAAAGTTTGCAGCTAGGGGGCTTCTGCCGTCTTAATTCCCTTGGTTCAAATTGAGAGGGGGGCTGATTACCTTCTTCGAGGTCTCTCTCAATTCAGGATCGCTGGTTTTTTCGGTTGAAGTTCTTTTGCTGCCGGGGGGCCCGTGGCCTTCTTAAATTCCCCTGGATAAAAGCTGAAAGGGCGGCGCTTTGCCTACTTCGAAGTCCCTTTCAGCTCCGGATCGCAGATTGTCGGTTGAGGATTCTTCCTTCCTTCAAGTGTAAATTTAGCTCTTTTGGTTGTGGACTTCTTTTCTCCTGGGCTGGGATGAAGCCCGCTATTGTCCCCCGATGGCACTTGGTGCTTTGATGAGGGGGTGGCTGCGTGTTTTACAAACAGTGGCAGTTAAAGCTGTCCGACCCCGAGCGTTGGGAGCCGACAAGACCGAAATACTCCTGAAGCCAGACTCAACTTCGGCGAAGGGTAGGGTGTCTTGCCCAGTATTCGATCCCGTCCTTAACTCCTTTTTATTCGTTGGTAGATAGAGGCTTTTCAAGCGCTTATACTTTTGTTGTTTTGCAAAGTAGACTTCCTCTATCCTACCGGCTGCGCCAATTTTGTTACGTATTTTTTTTTCATACCCTTACTCCGTATATCTGGTAATCCTTAGGCGGGTTTGATGTCCAAGTTAAACTCGACACTCACTGATTTTTTTCTTTTTACAATTTTATTATTACTCACACTTTTTATCTTTTTTTTTACAACGATTACACTCTTTCCTTACACCCTTAAGTAGATATCTATTTTTTCTTATCAGCCCTTTTATTTTATTTTTAACCGAGACCAAACCGAACCAAATGTAAAAATCGACTCTCTTGTGGTTTTTCAAAACTCAACTGTTCTCTCTCTCCCCTTTCTTTTTTTTTCAACTCGACTATTAACCGACCATTTTTTTTTAATAAATTAGAAAAATACGAATGAACAAATTCCGAAAGTACGCCCTGTTACAGAGGCAACAATCGGGTTTTTAGAAGTCTTCATTTTTTTTTAAGGATTGCGCTAAATACCACGTTTTAAGTTAGCCCTGCGACAAAAGTCCAACTCGCTTCGTTTTGTAAAACTCGATTCCTTTTCAAAAACTCGACTGCGCTCTTGATCACTTTCATCGTGATCAAGAGCCATCGGTCCGGGTAGCAAATGCATAGCTGCATTTCTACCCTGAGAAAAATTTTCATATATTCTGAACTTGTTTAAACAAGTCCAGAATATTTTTCGTTGGATGCTGGCTTGAAAAAATGAAATTTTCTTCACTGATTGTCTTGATAAGCCAATCATGTTATTAAGCATGATTAGCTTATATAAAAATTCATGAATTAAAAAAAATTTATATATTGCCTTGCTTTCAGATTTACTTTTGGGAATTAAAATATTTTTATTAATTCACTTTTTTTGATTTACTTTTAGGCCTGTTTCATATATATAACATCCACGTCCGATTAACAACGACCGGGATCCCTAGTTCACGAGATATTTTCCAAATTTTCCGCGGTTGATTATCAACGACTTGAATTCCTAACCGGAAAGGAAAGGAAATCGTTCCGTTATTTGCGACTCGGGCTCTGTAAAGTACGCAGTCTATTGTCTAGGGTTTCTGTATTCGGCTCTACCCCACGTGAATATTCTGACGAGGAAGGGTGTAGCAATCGACCAACATGGCCGAGGAACAGCTGGAAAAGGTTCTGCGAAAGCTCGAAGATTTGGACGACAAAGTTGGCGCACAGTCAAGTCCAATGGCAGAATTCGGCAACGAAATGAGAACTATAATGGGAGAGAATAGGTCCTTTAGAGAAGAGTTGGATACGTTACGAAAGCAGGTGTCCGATATGTCCGTCCTGAGCGCCTCTGCGATCGCACATAAGGTCATGGACAAAACCGAGGTACCACCGAATGCGCAAACCTCCGACAATGTGACTGGGCATCCGCTTTCCGACGTTGCGGCCGTGTTGGTTTAACCAAGAAACCTTCCGGAAATTGTCAGCGACAAAAAATGGAGGAAGACCTGAAATAATAAAACTCCGTAGTTTAACTACTGTGGCTTGAATTTTATAAGAACTTCCCTTCTCGCATGCCTTCGTTGTTTCTTTTCCGCTATGGTAGCAAGCTGTACTATTTGTTTGGAAAGCTCATGAGCAAATTCAAGTGACTGAGCTACTTCATCACATTTTGCAACTGCAGCCTTTTGGTCTCCACTTAGCTCTTTACCCGAGGCTTGTATTGCTCTATATGACTCGAGTTTCGTCTTACGCTTTTCCAAATTGCGATGGAAATTAACAATCACACAATAAACGAAACCATTGGAAACACAAAACAAATCAGAACCGAACTTGACATTTATTCAGTCAGCTATTTTGCGGGTAAAGAAAAGTCACTGAACCATAGCGAAATCGGAAACGAATTTTTACAGTTCCGCGCGACACCTAGTCTATCCACAAGAAACTTCGCAGGCCTCGCACTGCGCCCGTGACGCGCGTCGCATGAAAAAATGCAACATTTCTCTCACTCATGCCATCTCACTAATTCTATGAAGTCCGAAAATCTACTAAATTTCAAGGCAAACTGATCCGGCTGGTATAGAAAAGAAAGCCAATCAATCAGCTGACACTCCTTGCTCGGGCGTACGCGCTGCAGCGCCATTTTCGTTAGTATCTCTCAGTGTGGTAGTACGCGCCAACGTATACGTCGGTCGATTGAATATTAAAATTTGCCAAGTTGACAGCTAGAAAAAAATAAGAGCTGCCGAATAGTCTGACGCTGATTAAATTACAACCAATGCCGGAATAGAAAAGCAACTGAATAAATTACAATTAATGTCAGATAATGTGACATTTTTCGAAGTTAAAGCACAAAAAAAGTTTTAGACAATATTAGAGAAGAAAAGCACTAAATAATCTGACATTCCCTGAAATAAAAGCACAAGTAAACTTTTAGCCAATATTAGAGAAGAAAAGTACTGAATAATCTGACATTCCCTGAAATAACAGCAGAAATAAAGTTTTAGCCAATATTAGAGAAGAAAACCACTGAATAATCTGACATTGTCTGAAATAAAAGCACAAATAAAGATTCTTAGGCAATATAGGAAAATCAAAGCCGCTGAATAATTTGACACCCATTAAATTACAACTACGGACAAAAAGTTTAGCAAGTATCGGAACCAAACTGTTAACCAAAAATTAGTACCAAATTTATAAAATTAGAAAAATGGTGAAAATGAATTACAAAATGAACTGTTCACTAAATAGAAGTAAAGAACTTGTAAAATTAGGAGCTTGCCAAAAAGAATTTCAAAACCAAATGTCAACTAAAAATTAGTACCAAACTTATAAAATTAGAAAAATGGTGAAAATGAATTGCAAAATGAACTGTTAACTAAATAGGAGTAAGGAACTTGTAAAATTAGGAGTTTGCCAAAAAGAATTTCCAACCCAAATGTCAGCTAAAAATTAGTACCAAACTTATCAAATTAGAAAAATGGCGAAAATGAATTGAAAAATGAACTGTTAACTAAATAGGAGTAAATAACTAGTAAAATTAGGAGCTTGCCACAAAAGAATTTCAAAACCAAATGTCAACTAAAAAAATAGTACCAAACTAAAAATGAATTGCAAAATAAACTGTTAACTAAATATCACTAAGAAACTTGTAAAAGTAGAAAATGTTCAACGTGATTTCCAAAGGAAGGTAACTTTTAGATGTAGATGCCGCTAGTTAAGGTTAGGATAGTTAAGCAGCGAGATACGTAGCGACACTCGGGAAAAATTGTAAGCGATCAGATTGCAATTGAAGATAGAAAAGCTGGATGAAAGCTGCCGTATTAAGTTTGACTCTGTTCTAGAAAGCATAAAAAAAAGAAAAAAATTTATTGTAATAATAGAAGAGCAAGATCCCAAGTTTTTTTTATGTTAAAAATAAAACAAATAAGTTTTAGGTAAGAGTTTGCCTTTATTTAGAAACCACGGACCAACAAAATAAATCAGGAAGAAGAAAAGAAGAAAACAAACGGAGAACCGATAATACACTAATCCTAAAGGGGTCCCAGGTAACCAAGATTTTATTCCTAAAATATTCGCTGGCGTGTTCCCCACGAACACCCCTACCAACTGGTACTCCGCTGGTAACGCTCGGCTAAGTGGACGTAGTCCAAGTAACGGATTCAGCATCGGGAACCGCCGCCGCCCAAACCAAAACGTCGACTCCTAAATAATTTCCTCGGGAACCTGCGCGGTTCCAGCAGCCTAACTACGTATTATATAAACCTACCAAATTTGTGGCGGAAACTGTAACAACTTAACATCCAGGAATATTTGGCAATTTTCGCTTGAGGGGGCCGAAGGAAACGTTTTAAGATTGGTGTCAAGTGTGGGGTAAGTTTAAACCTCGTAAAGGGGACCCAACTATCCCTCACTCAGTCACGAGTAGCAGCACCACACCAACAAGACCTGTCCGCCAATTGTTGGTATTCGACGATGGCAGACGTCTCAATAAGTGTGCTCTCTGATCTTAGGCAGTAATAGAAATTAAGGTAAATAAGTTTGTGTGCCAGTTTAATAAGCGTATTTTTCTTTAGATTTTGGTTTTTTTTTTGTTTTTGCTTTTGCATTACTTTTGGAAAATTTTCTTAGGTAGCTAACTACTTACAATTCACGAAACCATTTAAAAAAAGAAAATTTATTTATTTCTTATTTGCCAAACAGAACATAAAGGGCAAAGAATTTTTGACATTTGGGTTCAATTTTGCAAGTGAAGCGCTTTCTATATTTGGTTAATAATTTTTTTTTTATATTTGCTAATACGCGATTTGAGAAGTACAGAACGCTTTCCATATCGCTTTACACTTGATAATTTATTAACAACACACAAAGTGCAAATAAGTTCGATATTGTTTTTTTTTACTTGGCTATTGAAGGATTACTAACACGCCAAGCATTGCTTTCTATATTTGGTTAACAATTTCTTTTTTATATTTTCTAATACCCGATTGGAGAAGTACAGAATGCTTTCCATATCGCTTTACATTTGATAATTTATTAACAACACATAAAGTGCAAATAAGTTCGATATTTTTTTTACTTGGCTATTGAAGAAGTACTAAAGCGCCAAGCATTGCTTTCTATATTTGGTTAAAAAAAAATTATATTTGCTAAAACGGAGTGAAGGATATTCCTGAACTTTGTCTTTTGCCGTGTACTATACACGAAATATTTCGTAAATTCTCCACGTCCGATTAACAACGACTGGAATCCCTAAAGGGAAAAGTAAGAAATATTTCCTATATTTTGCCTATGCCATATATAGTTCACGAAATATTTTCCAAATTTTCCGCGGTTGATTGTCAACGACTTGAATTCCTAACCGGAAAGGAAAGGAAATAGTTCCGTTATTTGCGACTCGGGCTCTGTAAAGTACGCAGTCTATTGTCTAGGGTTTCTGTATTCGACTCTACCCCACGTGAATATTCTGACGAGGAAGGGAGTAGCGATCGACCAACATGACCGAGGAACAGCTGGAAAAAGTTCTGCGAAAGCTGGAAGAGTTGGACGACAAAGTTAGCGCACAGTTAAGTCCAATGGCAGAATTCGGCAACGAAATGAGAACTATAATCGGAGAGAATCCGTCCTTTAGAGAAGAGCTGGACACGTTACGAAAGCAGGTGTCCGATATGTCCGTCCTGAGCGCCTCTGCGATCGCACATAAGGTCATGGACGAAACCGAGGTTCCACCGAATGCACAAACCTCCGACAACGTGACTGCGCATCCGCCGCCGAGTGGTCATTCAACACCATCTCAAACTAGAACCCCCAAGGAAAGTTCAGACTATTGCGAGAATCCATCGGCTACAGTAAACGCACCCGTGGATGCATGCCATAATCTCGTGGGGCCAAAACCATCGAAAGTGGCACCGACATCATGCAGCTCGCAGGCAGTAAAGAAGGACGGACAGTCAAAGAAGACTATGCTCTGACTAACAGAATACGACGGAAAAGCCCCTTGAAAACCCTATGAGATACATTTCGAGGCAATCGCAGAAACTAACGGCTGGGATGATGAAACCAAAGCCTTATATTTAGCCGCAACTCTACGCGGCCGGGCTATGGGTTTTGTGTTTATGTTTTTGCAGTTTGGCGCGGAGTGTAATCAATCAGCTTTTCGGAATTTTCCACGGCACTTTTACGGATGACCAGGTTTAAGCTTCCATCTTAATCAGAGGAGGCAAGAGACCAGATCGTTTTGGAACATCTCTTGGATGGAATTTTTAACTTAGACGTGCTGAAGCGGGTTCAAGATTTCAATCCACCTACGCTACAAGATGCAGTACAAACAGCATTCCGAATCGAAGCTAATCATCGAGCTACAAGGGCTGCGAGTCAAAATATAAGAGTCGGTATTGCAACGAGCAATAGTGGACCGCCACCACGAGAACCGCCGGACTTAAGAAGGGAATCGATGGGAAGAAATTCTGCACGGATGTCGCCGGGAAACGCCAACGAGCTAGCGTGAGGGAGCCGCAGCTAGCTCCAATAGCTCCTAACTCAGCCAACACCTCTCGCAAAACCAATTTGCTAGCCCGAGATGTCACGGGAACTATCCGCAAGTGCGACTTACGACACAGATATGGTTTTATCGTGCGTGATGAGACTCAAGCAGATGTCTTCTTACACTTCGCAAATTTCCACAACCTGATTTTGAATCCAGAAGTCGAATTAGTTCCTGGAAATCGTGTAGAATTCGACCTGATTCAAGGGCGTCCTACAAACAGAGCTATTAATATCCGTCTGATACCTGTTGAGCTGGGAAAAAATATAGTATGACCTCCTAAAACAGTTCATTTCTCACGAGGCATACCTCACTCGAACTCGCAGCTAATCCAAGTACAGCAGTCCTCCGGAAGGAGAGAAATTAATACGAACATTGGTCCATCTAGTCCCAAGGAAAGTGTAAACACAAGTCCGCTGATTTCGGGGAGAAGAAACCAGCATACTTCACAAACGCTCCACGTGCAGTTCGCAAGCATGTCTTTGGCCGCATAAGTACCAACTGTCCTCTAATAACGAGCCTTCTAGAACTAACAAACCTTACCAAAGTAGTCACAAATACCAAAAACACGGATACACCTATAACCACACCTACACCCAGTACCAGCACACTTAAAATCAAAAAAACTCCAAATACTAACACACCTTCCAACTATCCTACACCGAGCACTCGCACACGCCGATTTAACACACTGACCACAGACCACCCACTTCCCACTAACACATTACCCCAATCCTTCCCACTAACACATTAATCAGTTCCTTCTTCCAAGCTAACACACTAATCTCCCGCCCACTCTCCACTACTATCCTAACAAATCATCCTATTCCCACTAACGCACTAATCAACCCCACCTTCCCCGCTAACACACTAATCTCCCGCCCACTTCCCATTAATCCCCTAACCAGCCATCCACTTCCCACAAACACATTAATCCATTCCTTCTCTCCTACTAACACACTAACACCGTCCACCTCCCACCAACACACAAACAAACCACCTTACACCAAACACCTGCACGTCAATCACGCAAGATACACCAGCAAATGGTACCCCGATTCCCGCCACATCTATAACCCTAGACAACGTAGAAACGCATAACACCACTATATCATCAGCTTTGAGGCTACCGCCTCCACCCATAATAACTGTGAGCCAAGGTACGATTTGTAATACTATCCAGATAAAAGGAAAAATCGAAGAGCTTGTCTGCCACATGATTATGGACACCGGAGCTACCCATTCCATACTTAATAGCAGAATACTCCCTCGTTTGCGGAACCATTCTCGTCTCAAGCCCTCCTTTACGCAAATTCGGAATGTCACAGGAGAAACCAACATAGTAGATGGAGTTATTGAGCTGCGCATAACTATCAAAATCTTCTCCGCCACAAATACCTTCTATGTAGCAGAGGTATTCGACGACTGAATGGATTTTCTTGCAAGTCACCTTTGTTCAATTACCCTAAAGAAACGCTTTGTCCAGATTGCCCACGAGATCGTAGCAAAAATGGAAGAAAGCAGTGACCTCTGTGCCAGAGCCAGAATCATACAAGATTGTGCATTACCAGCTGAATCAACCTGCTTCGTAGCACTTTTCAACCCGATGTTCGGTGAACAGGAAAAAGTTTTTCTATCTCCAAATAATGTTCCCCATTCTCTCTGTATGGGACCGGCGGTCTGCCTTTCACATAGGGGAAGTATGAAAATTCGGGTAACTAACATCACGGAAAACCCAATCGAGCTCAAAGCTAACACATCTTTAGCAGATTTTGGAGTGACTGCAGACATTGTCAGTTCGTCCGAGGAAGTGACACCCAACTTGAATAGTTTACCACCTGAATTATACCTATTGCTGGATCCCACAACTGTACATCTTGATAATCAACAAAAAATAATACTGGAAAAGCTACTCGTGGAACATCAAGACGTATTTGCCAAAACCAAAACTGATCTCGGCCGAACCACAATAATGCGGCATCAGATCGACGTAGGCGACAGTAAACCAATTAAACAGCCCCCAAGGAGGCTTCATCTGGCCAAGCGTCAGGAGGCGGAAAATCTAGTAGACGATATGAGAAGCCAAAGTGTCATAAATCCATCTAATAGCCCGTTGACCTCTCCAGTTTTAAAAAGAGATGGCTCGACTAGATTTTGCGTCGACTACAGGCGAGGTCACCAAAAAAGATTCATATCCGCTGCCACTTATCGATCTGACTCTTGATGTACTGGCCGGCTCTACTTGGTTTTCGACACTAGATTTACAGTCGGGCTACTGGCAAATAGAAGTGGAAGAAGAGGACTGTAAAAGACAGCGTTCACTACAGGCAGTGGATTGTGGGAGTTTTCAGTTATGCCATTTGGACTAACCAATGCCCCTGCAACCTTTCATAGGCTCATGGAAATCATCCTCCAAGGAATTCCACCTCAGGCATGCTATCGTACATGGCATGTTATCGTACTTGACTCCACGTTTGAGCAAATGGTAGAAAATCTCCGCCTTGTCTTAGCCCGATTAAGAGTAGCAAATCTAAAAGGTTCACCGAAGAAGCGTCAGTTGTGTCATAGGGAGGTGAAATTCCTAGGACACGTCATCAGTGACACCGGCTTGTCGACAGACCCCAACAAAACAAATGCTATCAAGAAATGGTCTAGACCACAAGCACGAGGAGATATCCAGTCATTTCTTGGGCTGTGTGCTTATTACCGGCGATTCGTTAAACATTTCTCAGCTATTGCGAAACCATTAACGCAGCTTATGGAGAAAGGTCGAAAGTTTCTCTGGACATATGCCTGTCAGGAAGCGTTCAAGGTGTTGAAAGACTGCTTACCAACTGTACCTATACTTACACAGCCTGATGAAAACCTGCCTTTTAACCTGAACACAGACGCCAGCCAACACGCTTGGGGAGCTATTCTCTCACAAGTTAAAGGCGGGATGGAACACGTGGTGGAATATCACAGCAAAACATTCAGCCGACCTGAGTGAAACTACTGTGTCACCAGGAAGGAATTGGTTGCGATAGTCAAAGCCTGCGCACATTTTCACCCCTACTTGTAGCGTATACCCCCTTACGCTACTTTTGATTGGCTTCTCTACGTCTGTAGAGACAAACCTCATGATTTCCCAGAGTAAATAATTTAATCAAATTTAGCTATTATCAAGAAGGAGCCCTATGCTACTTCTTCATATTAGAAAATTCCTGACAAGATAAAATTTATTTATTTTCCAGAAGTAGCCCTTTTCTACTTCTTCATATTAGAAAAGTCCTGAAAAGATAAAACCATATTTATACACACCCACCAATTTTGCTCGAAAACAAAATATTCTTTCTACCTAGAAAGACTACACACACACCCGTACCCAGGCAATAGCACCAGTGCTAACTTGCCTTTAAAACTCACAAAAAGTGAAAAATGTTCGTTCGCTTAGCGGTGAGCACAAAAGACACGAACCGAGCCGGTGTTGAACGAAGCCGCTCGTCGGTCGCTCGGTCGGCAGACAGAACGGGTACGGTAAGCGGATGGCAATGGGTCGTCGAGGCAGTCTACTTTTGAAACTCGGTCGATTAACTTAAGCGTAGCGCGCAGCTGTGAGTCGAGAAAATGTTCATTTTGAGAGTTCCTTTTTTGTGTATGTTCACGTTGTCGGTCTAAGGAAATGAAAATCTTTTTGTGAAGTTCCAGAAACATTTACCGGTGGAAGTCGGTTTTTCTTTCGCTGTACGTGGTGTGTGCCTCCTATAAGAGAAAAGTCATATTAGTTTTTTTTTTTTTGAATTTGCTATTGATTAAATTACCTGAGTTGAGTACTTGGTGAACTTTTTGCAATCATCCTATGAAGGAAAAGTTATGTTAGTGTTTTTAAGAAATTTTCAATTGATGAAATTACCTGAGTTGAGTACCTGGTGAACTTCTGCGATTATCCTATAAAAGGAACAATTTACATTAGTGCTTTTAAGGAAATTTCCAATTGATTAAATTACCTGAGTGTTGCGTATGAAAACTTTGGATTTTTAATTAGTTCTGGATTAACCGTGGTGTGTTCCTCCTATAAGAGAAAAGTCATATTAGTTTTTTTTTTTGAATTTGCTATTGATTAAATTACCTGAGTCTAGTACTTGGTGAACTTTTTGCGATCATCCTATGAAGAAAAAATTATGTTAGTACTTTTAAGAAATCCCAAATTGGTAAACTTTGTTCGACAATCCTATTATGGGAAATATAATACTAGTTTTTTATTGAGAAAATTTTCAATTAATTAAATTACCTGAGTGCTTCGTACAGCAATTGTTGAATTTTTGACAGTACCTGGTGAACTTTGTGCGATAATCCCATTATGGGAAATATAATATTAGGTTTTTTTTTATTAAGAAAATTCCCAGATGCAATTATTGAATTTTTGACAGTACCTGGTAAACTTTGTTCGACAATCCTATTATGGGAAATATAATACTAGTTTTTTATTGAGAAAATTTTCAATTAATTAAATTACCTGAGTGCTTCGTACAGCAATTTATTTTTAGTTTTAGAGAGTACCTGGTGAACTTTGTGCGATAATCCTATTATGGGAAATATAATATTAGTTTTTTTATTGAGAAAATTTTCAATTGATTAATTTACCTGAGTGCTTCGTACAGCAATTTTTGAATTTTAGACAGTACCTGGCGAACTTTGTGCGATAATCTTATTATGGGAAATATAATATTAGTTTTTCATTGAGAAAATTTTCAATTGATTAAATTACCTGAGTGCTTCGTACAGCAATTTTTTCTTAGTTTTAGACAGTACCTGGTGAACTTTGTGCGATAATCCTATTATGGGAAATATAGTATTAGTTTTTTTATAAGAGAAAAGTCATATTAGTTTTTTTTTTTTTGAATTTGCTATTGATTAAATTACCTGAGTTGAGTACTTGGTGAACTTTTTGCGATCATCCTATGAAGAAAAAATTATGTTCGTGCTTTTAAGAAATTTTCAATTGATTAAATTACCTGAGTGCTTCGTACAGCAATTTTTGAATTTTAGACAGTACCTAGTGAACTTTGTGCGATAATCCTATCATGGGAAATATAATATTAGTTTTTTTATTGAGAAAATTTTCAATTGGTTAAATTACCTGAGTGCTTCGTACAGCAATTGAATTTTAGACAGTAGTTGAACTTTGTGCGATAGTCCTATTATAAGAAAGATAATATTAGTTTTTATTAAGAAAATTTTCAATTGATTAAATTGCCTGTGTGCGGCGTACCTCGATTTTGAATTTTATGAGATAATCCTATAAGATAAAGACTCATTTAGTATATTTGGATATAAGTTTAAATGGTTAAATTACCTGAGTGCTGCATACATCGATATTTGAATTCTAATCAGTACCTGATTAATTTTGGTGCATTCAGACTATGAAGGAAAGGTGATATTAGTGTCTTTTAAGGAGACTTTCAATGGTTAAATTACCTGGGCGTGCGTACATTGAGTTTTGAATTTTATTTAGTACCTGGTTACTTTTGGTATATTTCTCCTATGAGATGAAGATTCTATTAGTGTATTTTGGATAAAAGTTTCAATGCACGTTTAACTTTGGTGTTCTCATTCCGCAAAGGAGAAACGATATTTGTTGATTTTGAATATTGGCTTAGAGCACCTATCTGTGATGCCACTAGTCTCCTATAAAGGGGAAAACATACCCGTTCCATTCAAGGAAATCATCAACGACTGTAGTGTGCTATTTGTTGGACTCCTGAGGACGTTAGGGTTTAGGGCTCCGTAATTGATGAAGACATATTTCATATCTTTTTAATCAATCTTTAATTCACTGGGTTATCTCTACACACTACTTACTTAAAAACAAAATATAAAATTGACAAGAGTTCAAATTCAACTGTACTATAATGGAATCACGCGGAGCCCCCCTAACTACCAATGCTGCTGTTGAGTAACAACTGACTCGAATTCAATGCGTCTGCCGAGACCTTGCACGAATTTCGACAATCGATGTTTTTATCAGAGCCGGAGAGACGAGATGCTGACAATTGATAACAAGATGCATATGTAGATAATGACTCAATGGATTGCAATGCCTTTGTGGGGCACTGAGCGCACTACAGTACTCCCCTTCCAGTCGAAGACGCAAAAATATAAGGATCTAAATAGAACAAAATTTAACTTTTTTTGATATTTTCAGAGCGTCGTTAGATTCTGCTATAAAGGCCGGCTTTAACCGATCAATGGTAATATTGACATTTCTGCCTCTAATGTTAACGATGAAACTTTTCCTTAATTTTTTAATTACTTCGTAAGGACCTTCATAGGGTGATCTCAAAGCTCCTTTCATTTGCTCGACACGTACAAAAACTTGATCGCAGTCCTTTAATTGCTTGGGGATGTATGTGAGTGTATCCGATTTCCGTGATTGAGTTGGCTTAAAGGAGTTTATTCTCTTCCTCAATTGAGAAATAACGGTGTCCGGTTCTATATCCGTTAAATTCTGATCAGAAGAGTAGAATTCGGATGGAAGCTTGAGCGGTTGCCCATAGACTAGTTCCGATGGCGAGTATTTTAGATCGGGTTTGAAAGCGCAGCGAATTCCTAACAAAATTATGGGTAAGTCATCACTCCACCCAGCATTTGCTTGCCTGCATCTCAAAGCGTTTTTGAGTTGGCGGTGAAAGCGCTCTACCATTCCATTAGCCTGTGGATGGTAGGCTGTTGTTCGAATTCGGTGGGTGCCAAGGAGCTCAGTCAGCTGCTGAAAGAGCCGAGACTCGAACTGACTTCCTTGATCAGTGGTTATCCGCAAAGGTACGCCAAATCTACACACAAACTCCTTAACAAATGTCACGGCGATAGTGGAGGTTAATGTATCCTTTAGAGGATAGGCTTCTGGCCACCTTGTGAAACGGTCCACCACTGTTAATATGTGAGTGAATCCGTGTGACGGTTCCAGAGGGCCAACAATGTCCATGTGGAGATGTTCGAATCTGGCATTGGGGATGGGAAATTCCCCATGTGGACTTTTCGTATGTCTGTGGACTTTGGATTGTTGGCATTGTACGCACTCCTGCACCCATGCCTTGATATCCAGATTCATTTTGGGCCAGAAGTAACGCGTGGAAACTAGTTTGCGAGATGCTCGAATCCCAGGATGTGATAATGAATGAAGTGACGTAAAAACAGATTTTCTGAGAGTGGCTGGAATGACAGGTCTAACATGTTCTGTTGACACTTCGCACCAGATTGGATCTTGAAAAGTTGGAAAGAATTTCCTCTCCAATTTGATTTTCGATTTTCTTTGTGCAGAATTCAGCAAAGTCTGTAGTTCAGAATCGTTTTTCTGATGCTTTTCTAAAGTTGGAAGATCAAATTTAATGGATGAACAGTCCAGTGCTTCGTTTGCAAATGTACGGGACAAGGAGTCTGCAACTGTGTTGTCTTTTCCTTTGATGTGTCGTATTTCAGACGTAAATTGGGAGACGAAGTCTAGATGTCTAGCTTGTCTTGGACTTCTCTCAGTTTTTGATTTCAGGGCGGTTGTCAAAGGTTTGTGGTCAGTGTATACCACGAAATGACGGCCTTCTACAAAATGCCTGAAATGCTTGATTGATAAAAGTATTGCTAACAGCTCCCTGTCGAAAGCTGAATATTTGGTTTCTGCAGGACTTAACTTTTTTGAGAAGAATGCTAATGGCTCCCAGGAATTATCATCTCCACACTGTTCCAATACGGCTCCTACAGCGACATTCGAGGCATCCACTGTGAGTCGTAGTTTGGCATTGTCCGATGCAAAAGTTAGAAGGGTAGCTGAGGCAAGGGCTTCTTTTATTTTAATGAAATTTCGTTCACAATCCTCTGGCCATGTAAATGCTTTCGATTTTGATTTCATTAGATTGTTCAAGTTATTATATATAGGCGTGAGTAGTTCTGCGATATTTTTTATGAATCGATGGTAGAAATTTACCATTCCAATAAACCTTTGTATTTGTCGAATGGATTTCGGAGCAGGATAGTTCACTATCGCCTTAACTTTATCTTCGGATGGAAGAATGCCGTCTTTGTTGATTCTATGACTAAGAAAGTTCAGGTCATTTACACCGAAAATGCATTTGGAAACATGGATTTTGAGATCGAAATTCTGTAGGCGTTGAAATAATATTTCCAAGTGGGTTTTGTGTTCTTCCATGTTCCTACTAGCGACTAGAATGTCGTCGATGTAAACGAAGATAAATTGAAGACCTCTAGTTACTTCATTCATGAATCTTTGGAATGTTTGAGAAGCGTTTCGTAGACCAAAAGGCATTCTAACGAACTCAAACATTCCAAAAGGTGTGGTGATAGCTGTCTTGTATATGTCCTCGTCAGCTACCGGTATGTTATGATATGCGCGAATTAAGTCTATCCTAGAGAAAACAGAACACTCTCGTAAATTCATTGAAAACCCTTGAATATGGGGAATCGGATAGCGGTCTGGTTCCGTTATCACATTTAATCTACGGTAGTCCCCACAAGGCCGCCAATCATTCGGATCCTTTTTCGGGACCATGTGCAGCGGAGAGCATGTTGATGACGCCGATGGCCGGCAAATTCCCAACTGCAACATGTGTTGAAATTCTATATATGCCGCCTTATGTTTGGTTGCATCCAGTTTTCGTGGATGTGCGAAGGGTAAGCGACCTGTCGTCGCAATGAAATGTTTCACACTGTGTTTGACTGGAAGTGAGAAATCAGGAGGGCTTGTTAGCTCTGGGTATTGCTTTAGTAGATGACCAAATTTTCCGTTAATGGATAGTACCCTAGGTGTCGGAGAGTCTATATGGAGAACCTTGCCTGATGATGACAAGTTGGTTGCAGGATCAATTAAACGTTTCCTTTTCAAATCTACAAGGAGACCGAATTTATTCAAAAAATCTGCTCCTATAATTGGTCTGTTGATGGATGCTAAAATAAATGGGAAAATAAAAGCGTATCCCCAAATCCAGTTCGAGCAGTTTCATCCCGAAAGTCTTGATTGGAGTGCCATTAGCGGCTGTTAAACAAAATTGTGAAGTGGGCCGCGATGAGTGTGAGAATATGGAGTTAGGTACAACTGACACATCTGCACCAGTGTCTACTAGAAATCGAAGTTTAGTAATTGGACAATAGATAAAAAGACGGCTCGAAACATTTGACCGATTGCTAGCCGTCATAGCTACCGGATGAATCAGTTTTCCGATTGATTGGAAGTTCCTGATTTGGTATGAAAAGAACATGGTCGAGTGCACTTCTGAGCCTTTGAACCATGTTGTTTGTGGTACCAACAGATTGATTTAGAGTCTACGCTCTTTGAATTGATTGGTTTGCGACGAACACTTGGAGACCTACTGCGATTTTGATTCCACATTCTTAAATTCCGAATATCTTCTTTAAGCTTGTCTATTTCCCGCCGTGCTTGCTTCAACTCTTCCTTGATGAATTGTGTTTCGCTGGAGTTCGATTTATTTTGTTTTGAAAATTTCTGTATGGAGCTAATCGAAGGACTCTGACTAACCTCCCAGACTTTGTCTGCCAGTTCAACCTGTTTATCCAGTGGTTGATCACTAGCTACGGTCAGTGGGACTGCCACTGAAGAAGGTAGTTTCCTAAGCCATAATGAGTGAATAAGGTCATCGCCGACCACAGACATTGAACTTGCGATCGATTGCATGTGTCTCAGCAGATCGGATGGTTTGCGATCACCCAAATCTTCAGCAGACAAGAGCTTTTCAAGCCTACGTTGCTCTGATATAGAATGTCTCTTAATTAAAGCATCGCGTAAAGTGTTGTATTTCTCCTTAGTAGGAGGTTTGCTCAATATGTCTAATACGCTATTGATTGCATCGACTGGAAGGGCGGAGATCGTATGGGCAAATTTACTTTCGTCTTTTGTGATCTTTTTTATACAAAACTGAGATTCTACAGCATAGAACCAAGCACTAGGTGCCTTCTCCCAAAAGGGGGGGAGTGTTACGTGCGCAATCTCAAAAGGTTCTTTGCTATCAATTTTTTCTGTAGTTGAATTGTCATTATCGTTTCCCTTTGGTTCGGTCATTTCAGATTAATATCGAGAATAAGATTTTTTTTTTTTTAGGCTTAAACTATCGATTTCCGAATATTCGAACAAAGTTTTTGTTAGAGATTCAATTTCAAACACTTTTTGATCAACAGCACCAGTTAGGAAAGTTCAACGATCCCGGTGCTAACAATTTCTATTTATGTAGATCTCATAAATTATGTAAAAACAAAAAAAAATCACTTCAAAATCTGTAAATTAAATTTCTAAATATCTGATTCATTCACAAGCTGGAAAATTAAAATTTTTTAAGTTGTGTAAATTCAATATAGATATTATCCTAAGTCTAAATTGAAATTATATAGTCTAAATCTATGATACTTAAATGCCTACGTAAGTGTTTTTAGGAAATTGACATTTGCAAAAACAAAAAAATCAAATAAACAAACAAAAATGTTGTATGTACTAAATATAAAAAATTTGTTTCACCAAAAACTAATTCAATGTGCTGCTTTCCAATATTAGCAAGTGCATTATCGTGCCAGTAATACAATTCACTGCAAAAGAGTGCTGCGCCGTAATCAGCGTAATCAAACGAATGTAATTACTGCTACACCGAATTGAAAAATGCAATTCCAGTTTGGAACGGATTGATGATTCTGTGTTCTGATGTAGATATGTGCTACGCTGCTATTGTTGTCACTTGCCGCTGTGATTCTCTTGATTTTTTACAGAGGTTGTACCGTAAAGCTCATGAAGCAAAAAATTTTTGATGTATTTTGCTTGAATTTCATAGAGCTTATAATGACTTTTGCTTCATGAAAATGCGAAATAAAAATTAATTCAGAAGCTGATTTTGTTTGAAAATTATCTGCATTGCTGTGATCCACTGCAGTCCAACGTGTCTGCCTAGGTGTTAAAAAAAAACAATCGGGGTCACCAATGTAGTGTGCTATTTGTTGGACTCCTGAGGACGTTAGGGTTTAGGGCTCCGTAATTGATGAAGACATATTTCATTTCTTTTTAATCAATCTTTAGTTCACTGGGTTATCTCTACTCACTACTTACTTAAAAACAAAATATAAAATTGACAAGAGTTCAAATTCAACTGTACTATAATGGAATCACGCGGAGCCCCCCTAACTACCAATGCTGCTGTTGAGTAACAACTGACTCGAATTCAATGCGTCTGCCGAGACCTTGCACGAATTTCGACAATCGATGTTTTTATCAGAGCCGGAGAGACGAGATGCTGACAATTGATAACAAGATGCATATGTAGATGTTTTGCCGGGCTAGGGATTTTCCGGCGGGAAACTAGGAGTGCTTGCTTAACCAGCGAAGATCTCTAGTACCCTTGTTGTTTGCGGGGAACTTCTCTCAAAAAATTTAGGTCTTCCAAAGAGTTTTATTTTAATTTCACAGTTCAATTTTCACAAATCAGTGTTACAAACTACTTCACAATACTTTTTCAAAAAAGAAGAAAGAACTACATTGAAAATTTAACACTAATTATAAGTTTGAAGTTCCTATGCACAGACCACTCACTGACTGACTTCTTATTTAATTCGCACCTTTATTGATTTATGATTTCTTTTGTAGACGACCTAATAAGAGCTTCGTACACTAGTGGAGTAGCAGTCAAGTATCATTTAAAAAACTAACTGACTGACCTTTTACTCAGGCCACCCTTCTTATTGATTTCCAAATTCCTCTCGGTTATTGGGGTCTCATTTGATTGACCGAAATTTTCATGAAAAGATAGGGGAACCATACGAAAAGTTTTTGGCATATAGGGTGCTTTATGCTAGAGCTTTTAAGTCGTGCGCTAGTGGTTATGTACGGGGGAATTGCGCCGTTTATCGGCTGAGTGTTGTACATAATTTTGCAGCCCAGGGAAATGATAAGACTTTCTGAAAATTAGAAAAAGAGATTTGAAGGGGAAACACTGCAATGCTTTTAATGAGGTTCATGTATGGGCATTGAGATGCCGGCTTGTATAGTTAAAGTGCAGAAAGGGGAGATGTGACGGGTCTGTATACTTATCCATTTTTATGAATGAGTGTATTAAGTTATGTTCTTCGCTCCGAAAATTATTGGGGAAAAGCATGGTTCGAAAGAGAATTCAATTTCATTCACCTGGATAAAAGTTGAAGGACAAAGTAAAGTTGTTTTTCTATGAGAAATGCGTTCGAGGCAGAATTTATCGTTTTGGCAAATTAATTTAATTGATTTACCGGAAAATTTGTATAGGGTTTCTTGGGGCTATTTCCTTTGAGAAAATATTATGAAGTTTCAGGTGTTATTTAGTGAGAAAAATTGTGTGAATATTGATTCAACGGAAATTGGTTTATGTTACGGAGACGCATTTCTCAGGCTATTGAATATAGCGAAAATTTATTATTTTGGATCAATGCAATGTATGTCTTATTTGCCCATTATAAATCTAGGTCTTATATGCCCATGTGAAATGAAGGTAAGGAGAGGGTTTACCGATTCATTACACCTATCCCCTTAGGAAAAGAAAGTTTCATTACTGGAGGGAATGTAACTTTCTTTTAAATTAGATGGGTCACCGTCCATCGCTTTGTGTGACTATGAGAGGGTGTAAGAAGAATATGGCCATGAGTTCGGTTTTTTGTTTCAAGCGTCGTAGTCAGTTTAAAGTGTCGTGCCTTATTATAATGTTAAAATTCTATTTAGGTGAATAGTACTTGTTTTGCTTCTTGTAAAATTAAAAATTTTCTTGATTTTATAAACCCCATACTTATGTTTAATTAACGTCTAATGTTTCTACTTACTATTATGAGTTTTTTATAAGATACTTTCTAGAAATTCCGAATTGTATTTTTATATAACCAATATAGATAAAACAGAAGGTAATATCGAAATGAAGTATATATATATGTAATAAAGTAAAATCTAATATTTAGGTATAATGAAACATTTTTTTCTACTTCTACTTAGGTGAATAGTACTTTTATTGCTTCTTATAAAATT
Source organism: Dioctria rufipes (assembly GCA_963924295.1). Lineage (NCBI taxonomy): Eukaryota > Metazoa > Arthropoda > Insecta > Diptera > Asilidae > Dioctria > Dioctria rufipes. The sequence goes on from OZ002744.1 coordinate 120,496,629, forward strand.
AAAAATTTTCTGGATTTATAAACCCCATACTTATGTTTAATTAACGTCTAATGGTTCTAGGTTTTTTTTTTTTTGATACTTTCTAAAAATTCTGAATTCTATTTTTTTTTATATAAACAAAATATCGAAATGAAGTATATGTATATATAATAAAGTAAAACCTAATATTTAGATATAGTATATTTTTTTTTTTGAAGACACGAATAAGTTGTGTGGAATTTTCGTTATCATATTTCAATTTTAAGTGCCACCGTTTCGTCGTGTGCTTATTTTGGGAGTTACTTCGATGTTTTTTTCATCGAAATTGTGTAAATGGGTTCATCTTTCATTTCTGTGCATTCTATCTCCTCTGGATTTGATTTTATTTCTCTTGTTGTTGTTTTTCTACAATTTAGCTTTGCTCTAAGTTTGTATAGCAACATTGCGAGTAGGACGCTAGCGAACAGATAAGAAATAGCATAATGATGTATATGATGCGGGTTAGGGGATTCCGTATCGAATTTCTCGTTTTGTTTTTGCAGGTTTATTGCCTTACCTAGATTGTCTAACTCGTCTTCACTGTTGAATTTAAGAACTCGGACAGGTGGTTGCTTTTCTGAGCTTTGCTTGCTCAAATTCGTGTAATGGGGTAATTGGAAACTTAAGTTGAGTGATGGGAGGAAGTAGTTATTGATCTGGGCGGACTTTACGTTATGGGCTTGTATTATCAGATTTCTAGTTTTGATATAGCAACCTTCAGTTATTTCCATGATCCCTAGATTTGATAATTTCCTAGCGTTAATAGCATTATTGCATATTATGTCGATCGTAATCTCATGATCTAATGAGAAAAGCCATCTATTTGGCTGTGATAACTGAATCCAAAAATCTGTTCGGGCAGTAGTTTTTATCTCGCAGTGCGGAGGCACAATATTCATGTGATTTAGTAGGTCCACCTCGCAGAGATTATTTTGAGAATGTACATTGAAAATGGGGTGGCTGACTTTACACAGGTAATAATTTAAATCATGCGTTACACATTGCATAAGGTCAAATTTGTTCATAGTGTAGTAATGTTCCCGATTGAAATCTATAACCAGATATTCGGAGGTTGGCTGGATAAATATGAAATTTGTTTCGTGTGGGATTGGTAATGGGTATACTTTAAATAATTGGTAACTATCTCTAAAGGGTAGCGGGAGTTTAAACTCGAATAAAATTTTGTTTTTGATAATTGCCGTGCGTACCTCACTTATTTGGTATAATTGTAGCAAGCTGTTCTGTTTTCTATCTATAGGTAAAGTAAGTGTATTGGGAATTTCCTTTTGGATGGTTCCCAAGACGTTTCTCATCTGTTGAGGTGATATAATTGATGGGTGTGGTTTCCCGTGCCTAACGTCTGTGATTAAATTAATTAATATGTTTTGTGTAGCTTGGATCCTGTGTATTATTAAGCCAGTAAGGGAGACCAAGGTGTCTATTTGTATGCTTATTTTGGTGGTAATTGTCTCTGTATTTAAGTTATTAATGGTAGAGTTTATTTCGTCTACTCTATTTTCTATGTGTAGGAATTGATTTTTTATTTCGATTCGGCTTTTGTTGAATATGTTGGCTGTAGTTTCGACGATCAGGGTTTGGTTTTTCAGGAGGCTCAGAAGATGATTTTGGTTGTTGTGTAGGTTCTCTATTTGCTGGTTATAAGCTAAAGCGTCTTCCTCGCTGAGTGTTCCGAATAAGGTCTTGCTTAGTGCACCAATGGCATTAATTAATCCCCTTTTGTATCGATGATTTTCTGACCGTAATAGTTCCATGTTTTGTTCTAATTTTACTACTTCTAGGTGCAATTGTTGAGTAACACCCCAACATGGAATGGTTTGGTCGTAGTATTTATGTATTAAATTGCGGAGGGAATTTATGTCGTTTATGTATGAATTTAATTTACCTATTTCGAATTGGAAATTCTCCAAGTCGTAGTAAACCAAGATTTGCCATTCGTTACTGTAAAGCCCGATCCGTCCAACCTCTTCGAAATAGATTCCTGGGTTGTCTTTGAGTTCACTGATCTTAACGTTGGCATAACTCTGGCCGGTCAGTAGGGCCGCGATGAGCAGGACTATAAGAAACCTAAAGTGAATTCGTGCATTATTACTGAGTTGGATTACTCGAAGAAAAGTTTGAGGTTGTTATTATGTATTGTTTTTGATTTATTGCCTATTCTTATGGTGGAGTTTTCGGTAGAATTTATGTTAATTATCTCGAAAGGTCCCGTCCATAATGGAGAAAACTTGTTTTTTTTTTGTAAAATTTTTTATTAGTACCTTGTCCCCTAGGTTGAAGTTCTTTATTTTTGTGTTCTTATCGTAGTATTCTTTGCTTCGTTTTTTATTGTGTATTAAATGCTCTTTAGCGATACTATACCCATGTTGTAACCTAGCCCTTAATTCGTTCGAATAGTTATCGTAATTATATGACAAGCTTGGTGTGGATTTGAGTTTGTGTGGTAGATTTGCCGGAAATCCGTAGAGAAGTTCAAAAGGTGTGTAATTTGTGCTACTATGTGGTGTGGTGTTAAATACAAAGGTTGCGTAGGGAATCCATTGATCCCATGTTGTAGGGTCCCGGTTGACGTAATGCCGAAGATACTCAGCTAGGGTTCTATGAGTTCTTTCGAGAGCTCCATTGGTCTGTGGGTGATAAGGAGTGGTTTGAATTTTATGAATTCGTAATAATTTGCATGTCTGGGAAAAAAGGTCGCTTAGGAAATTCGTTCCTTGATCTGTAAGAAGGTTTTCCGGAATTCCATGTTTACAGACGATTTTTGTGACGAATGCTTCGGCTACTGTTTTTGCCTCAGCGTTTCTGATAGGGATGGCTTCCGAAAATTTAGTTAAGTCATCTTGGAATGTCAGCAAGTATTTGTTGCCATCGTAGCTTACAGGCAATGGACCGACGATATCCAAAATTACCTTTTCAAAAGGTTTCGAACTGGTGGTGGTTATTTTCATTGGGATCCTGGGATTACTACTAAGTTTGTTCTTTTGGCATGATTGGCATTTTGATATGTAATTTTCAACATCCTTACTCATCCCTTGCCATCGATAGTTCGCCTGGATCCGTTTTAAGGTTCGAGTGACCCCTTGATGTCCTCCGATTGGTGATTCGTGGAAGATCTTCAAAACTTCATCAATATCTTTCTTTTCCGTGAGCGTTTGAATCTTAACTGAGTAACACACGACTCTATAGGTAGGTGAAGGAAAGGCGTAGCTAAGTAAGTTTTTTATTTCGCGGTTGGAGGTTGGATCATACTCAGGTATGGATATACTGAGTTCGCTCGCTTTTTGTTCTGTAAGATATTCTCGGAATTTTCTTAATATTTTTAATGTGTATTCAATATCCCTTTCCGTTCTTAGACGATCGGTACCTTTTGCTATAATGTATGTAGTTTTTTCCTTAGTGATAATGTGTATATCTTTGCTTGTGAGATTTTGTAATAAGGTGGGAAACCTTGCAAATAATAAGGTTTTTATTTCGCTTTCTCTATTGTTGATTAAAAAAATTTTTGGTGAGACTTTTGCTTGGGATAAGAGTGATTGGTTACTATGGATTACGTGAAAAAATTCTGTGGTTATACTAGATATATACTCATTGTATTCATCTGAGGTTTTGGTGTTATCTGCAGCTTCTGTATTACGGGTTTGGCTTCTTGTTGCTACATTTATAGTTTTTTCCCTGTTTTCGGTTTGATTCGCGATTGTTATCCTACTAAGTGCATCAGCGTTTGAATTTAGTTTACCTGGCTTGTATAAGATTTTATAATCGTATTCCTCGAGTCTGATTCGCCATATCATTAAACGCGACGATGGGTCTTTAAGATTCATTAACCATTTTAGGGGCATGTGGTCAGTTATTATGTTAAATTTCCTTCCATAAATATATGGGCGAAATTGTTCAACGGCGAAGACAATCGCGAGTAGTTCTTTCTCTATGGTAGCGTATCTCGTTTCGGCCTGGTTGAGTGTCCTGCTAGCGTAGCAAATCGGACGATCTTGGCCTATTTGTCCTTGGGATAACACCGCGCCCAAGGCTATGTCACTAGCGTCCGTGGTTACGTTGAAGTCTTGAGAATAGTCAGGATATGCAAGAATTGGTGTGTTTTGAAGCTTTTCTTTTAGAGACCTAAATGCTTCATCACAAAAACAATCCCATATAAAAGGGGAGTCCTTCTTTAGCAGATTGGTAAGGGGTTTTGCTGTCTTAGAGAAATGGGGTATGAAACGGCGGAATATCCTGCGAAACCTAGAAATGATTTTACATCTCTAGCCTTTTTGGGAGTTGGATAGGTTTTCACTGCCGATATTTTGGAAGGGTCCGGCCTAACTCCATCTTCACTTACGACATGTCCGAGGTAAATGATTTCCTTCTGCAAGAAGTGACACTTATCAGGTTGCAGCTTAAGATTGCTTTCCCTGAGTCGTTGTAACACTTCTATTAGTTTTTTATTGTGGTCTTGTAAATTGTGACCATAGATCACAATATCGTCAAGGTATACGAAACATCGCAATCCTTGCAGACCAGTCAGCACCGTATTCATTAATCTTTGAAAGGTTGCCGGTGCTCCTTTTAGTCCGAAAGGCATTCTATTGAATTCGTAATGCCCAAACGGAGTACTGAACGCGGTCTTCTCTTTGTCGCTGTCGTGCATGGTAATTTGGTGGAACCCGCTAGCTAGGTCGAGAGTGGAGAAGTATTTTGATCGCCCTAACTGATCGAGGATATCGGTTATGTTAGGTAGAGGGTAGGCGTCACCGACAGTTATATCGTTTACGCTACGAAAATCCACTACGACTCTCCAGCGCTTATTTCCAGCACTGTCCGGTTTTTTGTTTACTAAGAGCAAGGGTGAGTTCCAAGGGCTCTTGCTAGGGGTAATTATCCCATTCGTAATCATTTCCTCGATTTGTTTATTGATTTCATCGCGTTGGGAGACTGGAAGGCGATAAGGTTTGACATATATTGGGGGTTTATCTGGAAGTGTCGGAATCGAGTGAGAGACGACATCAGTGTAGGTAAGGATGTCGCCCTCTAAGTAGAATAAGTCATTGAATGATCGACAAATGTTAATGATTGTAACCTTTTCTTCAGGATTACAATGCTCTAATTTGAGGTTTTCTTCTAACCTTTTTAATCTGTTTTTTACCGGGTCATTTTTGGTGTTGGTTTGTATAATTTCGTAGGAATCAAGATCTTCTTCTATAAGTTTTATTTTCCTGAAAGGGACCTTTACCTCGTGTTCGTTTGAATTTAAGATTAATACCTTGGCTGTGTTATTCACCGGCGAAATCAGGCAATTACCTACATAAACTCCAGGTTCAATTTCTTGGTGTAAGCACAAGGTTTCTTTATTCGAGGCTACGGGTATTTCTACTATTTTTTCAGTACGCGGGGGGTAAGGATATTACAGCGTCTGGAACTAAATTTTGCATTAACATTTCCTCTATCCTATTTCTACTACCTATTTTATTTTCCTCATTTGTATTTGAATTTATTTCATTGATAAAAATATTTTCCATTTTGTTGTCTTTATATTCCATGTGTAATTTTTTATTTTCTTCGTATGGGATGTTTTCTGTGATTCTTTCCTCAGGACCGCTGTCGTAGCGTCGCGAGTCCGTGTTGGTATATTCTTCTTGTGAGCCATAGTCGTAGCGTCTCGCATTCACTTTAGAATTTTTTTTATGCAGATCTTTTCTGAAACATCCTACTTCTAAGTTGGTACTTTTTGATTGTATATTTTTATTCAGGTCACTGTCGTAGCGTCGTGTTCCTGAATAATTGTTTTCCGACTTTGAATTATTTCTATTATCTTTATGCATTTCGTTATATTTCCCATTAAAATTTGTTTTTCCCTCTACATATATTAAATCGTATCTTTCCTTGATATACTTTTCATTTATCCCATTTCTAATATTACTCCCGTTACACCTGCTTGTGTTGTTTGCTTCTGTTACTGCATCCCTCCCGAGTTGAGGTGATACATTTTCCCAAAGGGCCAGGTGCAATTTGAGGTAGTTTTCTGAATCATAAGTACTGTTCGGTACTTATGTAGGAAGTCGTTACCTATAATGCCGTCGTGAGTTAGTGTACTTCCCTTTCGTAAAATATGGAATTTATGTGAAATATTTACTAAATTTTTCCCTACTTGGATTCGTAAATTTGCTAGTGTAGTACCATGAGTGGTAGTAGATTTACCTGACAGGGTACAGATTGTACATTGATGCGATTCTAATATAGGAGTATCACCTCAAGCTAATTCCGCCTTGTGTAGGCTGATTTCGGCTCCGGTGTCTATAACATAAGTTGACGTTTTACCAGATATTGAAGAATATAGTGTTATTACGGCGCCTTTAGGTGTAACTTCAATGGGTATTTGTATGGAAGTATTTACAGGTTTGCGGGGGTGGAATGTATGACGGCTCGAGTATGGGCTAGGTGAGGTAGTTCGCCTTCCAACTCCTCTGGCCCATTCTCGTTTTCCTGCGCTTCTGTCCACTGGATATTTCTCAGAGGTCTTACGTGGTCAGGCCTATTGCCGTTGGAGTTTGCTTGTGGTTGTCTAGTGGTAGCTCGTGGTGGTCGCATATAGCTGCTTCCAAAGTAATTTCTATTTGTACCTTGGGAATTATGTGCCACGGGACGTTGTGAGTGATTATTATCTGTTAGGAGAGCTTGACGGTTGAGCATCCTCTCGTCATATGCTTTTGCGCGACATTCACTAATGTGATGATTCGCTCGGTTGCAGTATCGGCAAATTAGTCGATTCACCTCTCTTTTGATTGTTACTGTATTAGGGTTAAACGAGGGCAATGCTTTTCTCTGAAAGCAAACGTCTCTAGTATGTCCTCTTTTGTTACAGAAACCGCAAATGACAGGATTAGAGTGTCTTGTGGGTGCTGAAGTGGCACCCGATTGCTCGCTCATTCTAAGCATCTGTTCCTGAGCATATACTATAGCCTTCCGAAGGGTACTTTCTGCTCGAGCCTTGACCATTATCTTGAGATGGTCATGTCGCAAACCATCTTCAAAGGCTCTTGTGGCGTTTATTTCGTTTTCCTTAAGTAGGAAATCTCTCGCGATTGCGTTATCAGTACCTTTAAGAGTAACGTCGTTTAATTCGGATAAAAGCTTAGTCATTCTTTGGGAATAATCTTTAAGATCTTCCCTTGGGGCTTGCTTTATTCTTGATATCTCTGCCTGAATTGCAACCCTAGGCCTATCTTCTGAAAATTGTGATTCTAACTCGTCTTTAAGTTGAGCCCAAGAACTTATTTCTTTATATTTAAAGATGTCGTACGCGCTACCGGTTAGCTTGGTCTTTAATAGGTTTAAGAAAAAACTCTTGTCAGAAGCATTTCTCGCGTGAGTAAATAATATTTCGCTGCAAGAAACAAATCGATGTAGATCTTTGGGGTTGCCATCGAACTCAGGAATTAGATTTCTCGCGTCGGAGATTGATATGGCAAGATCATTTTTGGGTAAGTTTTGGTTTTCGGGATTTGGCACTTGTTGCTGTTCGTTTGGCATTGTGTCGTGAAAAGGTAGCTCTTGAAATGCTGATACCGATGCAATTCTCCTTCGAGATTCTTGTCGCGTTAATACAGGATCAGGGACGAGTAATCGTCGCTGCCTTTTATATACAAATCTTTTGGATGTCCCCGTCGTGTATACAACAATAAAATAAAATGAAAATTAAAAGGAATTTCAGAATTGGGTATTATATTAAAATGTATTTAAACGTATATATAGGAGGAAAAAGTGTTCTGAAATTATTTAGAATCGGTCACTACATATGAACTCAAGCCCTTAGATCCAATATGAATGGTCCAAAAAATTTTAATTGTTTCAAAATCTAAATAATATCATAAAGTTGATGAGTCTCAAATAGAAACAGTAACCTGCTTCATAAATCAAATAATTGGATTTAATAAGAAAAAGTATTTATGTTCGTATCTCTTTATATACAAAATGTAAATTATATGAACTTTTATGAAGCAAGTTTCTGAACATTTAAATACTCATTCTCATTTTATAGAACATCAAGGGTACACTTTCCATGTTTCCTTTTTGTCACTTTTCTTGCAAAAAGTTAAAAGGAACTTATGTTTTATGCACTGGGTTTGTACTTAATATACCTATGTATTAATTGTGTGGAAATAAGCTAGCGGAACACTTAATTTCAATTTAATTTTATATTTTAGAAAAAGAAATGAAAAAAAAAATGTCCGTAGAATCTGCTTTTGATTTGTGTGCACCCTTGTGCAATTTAGAGAAATTAGTAGGGGAGTTACGTATTATCGTACCGTATTTCGAGGTGACACAAAAAATTAATGCAGAGGGAAAATTGTACACACAGAACTTTCATGCCCTTATTTTTGTCTGTTTTTCGTGTTCACAATGACGGCATTAATTAACATTGAAAATTTTACACTTTTCACTAGACACTAGTATACTCTAAAAAATTATTATATATATATATATATATATCTTTCCTTAAACAAAAAATTGGTTACCATATCTTTTATATTATAGGTTATCACATTTATCGAAAAAAAACAAAGTATATATATATAATAAAGCAAAATCTAATAAAAAAAATTTTGTTGGTTTTTTTTTTTTTTCAAATTTTACGATATAAATTTAGTTGATAAGAAAAAGGAATATCTGTGAAATGACGTGACTTACATTTGCTGCTGCAGTTGAAGAAGGCGCTGCTTTAAAGCGATATATTCCACGTAGTCGGCTGTCTCGTCATCCGGTCCGGCAGGCTCAGCATATACGGCTAATTTCTCCTGGATTTGGGAAATTTCTTCTTGGTGGTCCATTAGATTGGTCTATTGTTTCTCTTGAGGTGTTGGGCAGTGATTTCGGGCCGCCTGCCTTAAATTTATCCTCTCAGGATCTCTATTCAGAATGGAGATCTAGTACCGCTTCTTTAGGGATGTTGGGCAGTGATTTCTGGCTGCCTGCCTTGAATTTATCCTCTCAAGATCTCTATTTATATTGGAGATCTAGCACCGCTTCTTTTGGATGTTGGACAGTGATTTCGGGCTGCCTGCCTTGAATTTATCCTCTCAAGATCTCTATTTATATTGGAGATCTAGCACCGCTGCCACCAGTTGTTTTGCCGGGCTAGGGATTTTCCGGCGGGAAACTAGGAGTGCTTGCTTAACCAGCGAAGATCTCTAGTACCCTTGTTGTTTGCGGGGAATTTCTCTCAAAAAATTTAGGTCTTCCAAAGAGTTTTATTTTAATTTCACAGTTCAATTTTCACAAATCAGTGTTACAAACTACTTCACAATACTTTTTCAAAAAAGAAGAAAGAACTACATTGAAAATTTAACACTAATTATAAGTTTGAAGTTCCTATGCACAGACCACTCACTGACTGACTTCTTATTTAATTCGCACCTTTATTGATTTATGATTTCTTTTGTAGACGACCTAATAAGAGCTTCGTACACTAGTGGAGTAGCAGTCAAGTATCATTTAAAAAACTAACTGACTGACCTTTTACTCAGGCCACCCTTCTTATTGATTTCCAAATTCCTCTCGGTTATTGGGGTCTCATTTGATTGACCGAAATTTTCATGAAAAGAGAGGGGAACCATACGAAAAGTTTTTGGCATATAGGGTGCTTTATGCTAGAGCTTTTAAGTCGTGCGCTAGTGGTTATGTACGGGGGAATTGCGCCGTTTATCGGCTGAGTGTTGTACATAATTTTGCAGCCCAGGGAAATGATAAGACTTTCTGAAAATTAGAAAAAGAGATTTGAAGGGGAAACACTGCAATGCTTTTAATGAGGTTCATGTATGGGCATTGAGATGCCGGCTTGTATAGTTAAAGTGCAGAAAGGGGAGATGTGACGGGTCTGTATACTTATCCATTTTTATGAATGAGTGTATTAAGTTATGTTCTTCGCTCCGAAAATTATTGGGGAAAAGCATGGTTCGAAAGAGAATTCAATTTCATTCACCTGGATAAAAGTTGAAGGCCAACGTAAAGTTGTTTTTCTATGAGAAATGCGTTCGAGGCAGAATTTATCGTTTTGGCAAATTAATTTAATTGATTTACCGGAAAATTTGTATAGGGTTTCTTGGGGCTATTTCCTTTGAGAAAATATTATGAAGTTTCAGGTGTTATTTAGTGAGAAAAATTGTGTGAATATTGATTCAACGGAAATTGGTTTATGTTACGGAGACGCATTTCTCAGGCTATTGAATATAGCGAAAATTTATTATTTTGGATCAATGCAATGTATGTCTTATTTGCCCATTATAAATCTAGGTCTTATATGCCCATGTGAAATGAAGGTAAGGAGAGGGTTTACCGATTCATTACATAGATAATGACTCAATGGATTGCAATGCCTTTGTGGGGCACTGAGCGCACTACAACGACTAAGTTATCTGCGTCCTGTGCACGTCTTCTCTGTAATGGTATTCGGCAGGTGTATGAGAGCGGAAGAGGAAAATACGTTCAGATTAGGCGACAAGTAAAGAGCTTGCAGACATACCAGCATATGACCAATATATGGTGAGCCTAAGGATATGCGGTTTACTCCAAATCACTTTGGCGCTTGGCAGTAGTCGGCCGTCCGGTAATTGGTGAGCTAAGTTACCTTTTTATGACAATAGTTTGTTACGTTACTTTTTTTTGAATTTGTATACATATTTTTTAGATTATTCTTATATTTCTCCTCATCGCTACTCTTAGAGTTCAGTATGTATAATATATATATTTAGGCTTACGCATCAGTTTAGTAGGGCCATATTGCTAGGTTAAGGATCAGTTGAAAGAAGAAAAAGGAAAAAAAAACAATAGTGAGAAGACAAGAAAAGGTTAAATAAAGCAAAAGGAATTTTTTTCTGCCGCTGAAGTGCGGAAGCTATCACACATATTTGATTTTTCTTCATCCTGTTTTGCTTTGCTTTTTTTTTTGTTTTTCTTATTGTTTTTTTTAGGTCATCCACCGATTTAATTCCGGACGCCTTCTGTATACCGTTGATGTGATGCCAAAGGCAGGGTGATTGGGGTGAGTTACTCCCAGACAGGCGAGTTGAGTTCCATATTCTGCTCTCTCAACCAGCATACTGCTTGTGTTTCCTCCCTTTTCCTTTGAAGGTATCACTTGAGTCCCATGTTCGCCTAAAGGATAAGACCGGGGGTGTAAAGGCAACGGAGTAGGTCGGCACAAACACACACACCAACACACAAATGGGGCTAAGAATTTTTTTTTTGTGACTGCGACGTCTTAGCCATGGTGGATGGGGGCGATGGGCCCGTTTACGTCCAGTCAGCACTCCATCATCATCTGGAGTCCACGCTCTTTCTCTCAATCTCTGCGTTTGTCTGTCTCCGGGTGTTAATCACTTGTTCGGCGTTGCTGAGGTCTTCGTTCTCTTTCTTCTTCTCTTTCAGCATTTAATAAAATAAATTTTCTTCCTTCCTTTTTAGGCTTTCAGGTTCCACAAGGAGAAGGAAGTTTGCATAGATTCTTTTTTTTTTGTCTGTCTGTCCGTCTGTAGTCCCATATACGAGGTCTTTTCTTCACTGTCCGTCCGTCTATCTGATCAGCTACGTTGACGATTTTGCACAGCTTTACAAGCATTGAAGGGATGTGGGTGGCAAGAACCACCCCAAGCCGGCTGATCGCTGGCGGCATACTCGCTGTGCAGCCACCCACACATATCCTGGATATGATTTTTGTAACAAGAGGTATCGGATGCGGTATGTAGCCACATTCAGGCTCAAGTGAATGTAGGTACATCTGTCGGCGGACAAGCTCTTCGTTACAAACTTACTGGGAAAAGTTCACAATTCGAACAAACCATGCATCTTTGAGATGGTTTGTTGAACACAGCTGAAACGAAAATAAAACATTAGTATGCATTTTTAAAAAAGTATTTTTTACGTCCCTATTTGTTCCTTCCAGTGCCTCATATCCAAATACAGCCTGTAACTTTAGGAATTGACTGAAAGAAAAAGAAATGCATCAATTAGTTATAATTAACTTAATTAATTAAATTTATTTAATGAAGTTACAAAATTACGAATGCAGTGCTATACTGCCAAGAAATCGAATTTCTTGGCAGTACAACAACAACGTTATGTAAACATAAACATAGTGATATCTAAGCGAAATTCATGCACCCTGCATAATAAACATTTGCTAAATGTGCAGAGATGTTTATATATGCAAAATGCATAAACTCGCAGCATGTCCATACATGAATATTCACAAAATTTAACATTTTCTTTTCATTGTTGACATGTCACAAGCACTGTTAACACGAACAATATTTCACATGTTTTACAATTATTATGCATCATTTATGCTGCAAAATATTACTAAATACTTAAAAGAATGTTATTATAAACTTACCTTAATAATTTATCCATTTGTTGATGAGGAAAACCCAACACAAAACACGGAACTTCACTACTTAAAATCCGCGAAACCAACTGTCACCGCGACGAAGTAAATAATCACTTTTATGAAGTTGGCCGCGCTCTACCTGTTGGCAATAATTAAAAAACGCGAAATTGCCCAGGTAAGGAAATATTTATAAAAAAAGGTAATTCCAATTCCCGTAATGAGTGGGAAAGAGAACGATGTGGAAACAAGACAGAAGAAAATTCGTGAGAGAATTTATGTTCCACACCGGAAATTAACATAGTATGATAGGGAGCGGCCATATTGATAAGTTTTAGAAAAATTGAAATATCGCAATAAATCAATTAGGAAAAATTATGGATAATTAAAAATAAATTAATTCATATAATTTAGAAAATTTTGACATTACAGCATGGACTTATAATGTGCAAAAAATATATGAAAATTGCATTTTTTCATGTGGAACTTGTCCGAAAATGGCGGCTCGGACATTATAAAAAGGAGGTGCTCCCTAATTAACTCTCATTAGTTTCACAGCGATCGTACATGCAACTTCGCATAGATCCAGTGTTTCTTCAAAAATCTAAAGTGAAAAAATTAAAATAATTTTCAAGACAATCGTATAGCATAAATCAACGTGCCAAGCAAGGTACAGCATTCACATGCTATAAAGATTATAATAGCAAATTAATAAGTTGGTGTGACTTGAATTTGGTGGTGAACGTTTTAGGATAAGTATTTGTTTTATATATTCTTAAAACATTTGGTGGTGGACATTTTAATTTAGTTTTTTCACATAGCATTAACTTCATGCAAGCCACGCATAATTAATGCTTCATGTAAAAAAAACAACGTAGATTAGTTAATATTAAGCTACACGTGAATTATAGTAAGTAACAATTTAGCACTAAGAAACAGTGAAATTAAATATAATAAAAGTGAAATTGGTGAAAATCTGAGGTATAAAATTGAGCATGTGTCACGTTACGACACCTCAAGAATACGTGCCTACAGATAATTAATTAAATTAATGAAGTACATTTAAAGTGAAAAAAAATAAAAATAGAATTCAGACTAACGTAAAATAAGTAATTTTTGGTTAATAAAGTAACAGTAAACACAAGCGCACATATCTTGTCATTTTAACATACCGCTACACTAACCTACCTAAAATGCAGTAATATAGCTGTAGTGTTCAAGTACCGCTACATTACAAAACATTTTTTGGTGGTTCCATCCAGGAATGTGTGCCTGTTTACTGTTGCGATTGACAATAATTCATTTACGATTAAATTAGTCAAGCAATTCTTACTGTTATTGTGCTGAAACGTGGCAGTTTTTAAGAAGTTTTCAAAATAATAACTGTGCTTAGACGTGGCAGTTCTTATTAAAAAATACAAAAATTAATTTATAAACGTGCTTAGACGTAAAACTTCAGGCTGCCCAGACGAGGCAGCTCGAATATTTTCGAAATTTCTGTTATACTTACTGAACTTACATGTCAGTAAATCGTGTTACATAGTTAATTGCTGAACTTACATGTCAGTAACTCTTAATAAATAGCTGATTAATTAAATTAACTAAAATTAGTAACGAAAATTTAGCTAAATATTTTTCACGTCAATTTGTCATACACGGTATCAATTTACGTTCTTCGACTAAATTTACATTTATCCCACGTGGCATTAAATTGCTTCTTTCAATTATCTTCATCATTTAACCCACACGGTTAATTAACTAATCGTAAAATATCAATCAACATGGATTCAGTAGATAAACTAATCCTTACGGAAAGCATATTGCGTGCAAGAATTGAAAAGTTAATCGAAAATGGAAAGAAAACGAACCTTGCTAAACGAACACAAGGCTTTTATGAAACTAAAATTACAGATTTGAAAAAACTATGGGAAATATATAGCGATACAGATATGGCAATAAATCAGGCTTTATTAGAAAGTTCTGATGAAAAGCAACATGAGTATTTAGCCCAAGATAATCATAGCTCAACAGAGTTAAAATATTCCGAATATATGGGAGAATTAGTAGAAGGATTGCGGAAATTCGTCCCAACTACTGAAGCATCAAGCTCGGGACAAGTACCTATTCATTCGACAACTGTTGTTCAACAGGAATCATTCCTTCCGCGCATTCAGTTGCCCAAGTATAACGGCAACTACGATTTATGGCGATCATTTCATGATCTATTCATTTCTCTTGTTCATGACAATACAAAGCTAACACCAGTTCAAAAGCTGCATCATCTGAAATCTTGTTTAGTGGGTGATGCTGAGAAATTGTTGCGGCACACCCCAGTAACAAATGAAGATTACATGCCAGCATGGAACAAGTTAAAGGCTAGATATGAGAACAAGAGAATTTTAGTTAATCATCAATTAAAGGTTTTGGTAAACCAAGCCAAACTAAATGCAGAGTCTGCCAAGGGACTCAAGTCAATAATTGATACAACAGACGAATGTATCCAACAATTACAAAGTTTAGAAGTTGATACGACATCATGGGATGTACTTCTAATACATCTGTTAGTACAGAAATTACCTTTCATTACCCTCAAAATGTGGGAAGAAGAGCAGGGAGGCACACAAGAACTCCCAACATTTAAGTCATTTAAGCAGTTCTTAAATACACGTTTAAGAATTTTAGAATCGTTAGCAGATAGTCTAGTTAAGTCCACACCACATCACAAACCAAACACCACACCAGATGTGACAAAGTCATATCACGTTACAAATGAATTTAAATGCGCAGCATGCAATGCCAGGCATTACCTCCAAAAGTGTCCGAAGTATCTACCGATGGACATACCATCCAAATATCAGATATTGAAGGCATCAGGTCGGTGCTCAAATTGCTTAGGAATTCACCACTTAAATAATTGCACTAGCAAATTTAGATGTCTGAAATGCAATAAGAGACATCATAGCACCCTTCATGAAGAACACAATAAGGAAAAACCCAAGTCCTCAGCTGTTCATAATGAGCATAAGTCAGCACATGAAAAGGTTCGATTGAGCTCAAGTCAAGCTAATCAATCTAGCCCCTCACAGGAAAGCTTTTCCCGGTTACAAGCAGTCAACAATACTGATGGCTTAAACACTAGTCATAACTTCGTAACCCGAGAAAGTCACAATGCTCTACTAGCAACTGCATTAGTAGTAGCACAGACAAAAAGCGGAAAACCTTATATTCTACGATGTCTGATAGATAGTGGCTCGCAATCATCTTTCATCACGGAGGAAGCTTGCAGGAAATTAGGAGCAGTACAAAGCCCAATTGCAGTCTCCATCACAGGCTTAAACACTAGCCATACAGCCATCTCAAGGCACCAAACAATACTCTCTCTTCGGCCTCGAACAACGAGATCTACAGCAGTATTAGAAGAAAACTTTCTAATACTTAAGAACATTACAGATCCTCTGCCTTCTAGAATAGTGTCTAAAAAGGAATGCGCGAAGCTAAAGAAACTGCAACTCGCAGATCCCACATTCTGGAAACCGGGAAGGATAGATGCATTATTAGGAGCAAGAGTTTATGCTCAAATATTGCGAACCGGTATACGGCAAGGAACAAATACGACTCCTACAGCAGTCAACACAATATTTGGTTGGATTTTGCTAGGGTCTAGCATAGATGATGCAGAGCACAAAACGTCATCATTTACAATCACAACTGATGATGTGGCTCTTCAACTCAAGAAGTTCTGGGAAACAGAAGAATTTCCCACAAACCCCATTCTCAAAAAAGAAGACAAGGAATGTCTACAGAGTTATCAACTCAATCACCAGCGTCTGCATAATGGAACTTATCAAGTTAAGTTACCTTTTGTAAACAACGAGAACCCTACTCTGGGGCAATCGAGAATACAAGCAATCAAACGCTTTCAAGGAATTCAACGACAATTAGCCAGAAATCCAGACTTGAAAGTTGAATATGAGAGATGTTTGGACGAATATCTCTTGTTGGGTCATATGGAGGAAATACCTCCGCCCAATATCAATCAGCCCCATTATTATATACCTCATCATGCCGTTGTGAAGGAAAGCACGACAACAAAGGTGAGAGTAGTATTCGATGCCTCAGCTAAGACGTCGAATGGCAAATCCCTTAATGAGTATCTACTAAAGGGCCCAGTTCTGCAACCTAAGCTGTTCGCCACGTTGCTCAACTGGCGCAAATATAAAATTGCTATGAACGCAGACATTGAAAAGATGTATCGCATGATCACCATGCATCCCGATCACCGAACATTTCAGCGAATCATTTGGAGACTTCCTAAAACTCAGGAGATTCAGGATTTTCAGCTGAACACGGTGACATTTGGAATTGCGTCAGCGCCATACTTAGCTATTCAGACGCTACAACAGTTAGCAAATGATGAACAGCAAAGATGGCCTTTAGCTTCTACGGTTACAACCACAGATTTTTATGTAGATGATCTCCTGACTGGAGCTGACAATCTTAATGACGCCAAATGCTTATTAAGTCAACTAATAGGTATGATGAAATCTGGAGGATTCAATCTCAGGAAATGGACAAGCAACAGTTCAGAGTTGTTAAGCCATCTTCCTGCAGAGCAACGTGAATTCACAGAAACACTAACGATCACAGACCAGGAATCTGTAAAAACACTTGGAATTCGCTGGCATCCTAAACTGGATAGTTTTTCCATTATAACCAAACCATGGACAGTTCATGCCAAGGTAACTAAACGAACCATTCTGTCTGACATCGCATCACTGTACGATCCTTTAGGCTGGCTGGCACCAGTGGTAATCACAGCCAAGGTGCTCATGCAAGCACTATGGATCACAGGATGTGCATGGGACAACAAGGTATCGGAGATAATAGAACAACAATGGAATAAGTTTAAACGTAACTTAAAATGCATAGAAAACATACAAATCCCTAGATGGATCAACTATTCATCTGAGGCAAGCATCCAATTACATGGATTTTGTGATGCGTCTACAAAGGCTTTTGCAGCTGCCGTTTATTTACGGGTAGACGATCAGAACGGCTTAATTCATAGCAATTTGCTTACTGCAAAGACTAGGGTAGCTCCAATTAAGCCAACAACAATTCCTAGATTAGAGCTTAATGGAGCTCTATTACTTGCACGACTGCTTCAGGCTACACTTGAAGATATGCGCCTATATCATGTGCCAATCTTCGCCTGGACAGACTCAACAATTGTCCTGCAATGGATCAAGGAACATCCAGCCCGATGGAAAATCTACGTAGCAAACCGCGTCGTCGAAATACAAGACGTTGTACGCTTCGAACATTGGCGTCACATATCCACAAAACACAATCCGGCAGATTTAGCCTCCAGAGGTGTTCCTGCAGCAGATTTAACCAGTAATCATTTATGGTGGCATGGACCATCATGATTAGCTGAAGAACAGGACAACTGGCCGAAATTTAAGGACATTTCGGAACAAACAAATTTAGAAGCTAAAGAACTGCCTACAGTAAGTTTTTTAGCGAAATTAGACAACAATCTTCTTTTACGATATTCGTCGTATACTCGCCTTGTGCGAATTGTAGCAAACATTCAACTTTTCATACACAATTGTCGGCATCCGCAATCGAAACTCGTTCAAGCTTTCACTGTGCAGGAATGGAATAATGCTGAAGTAACAATATTAAAACTCGTACAACAAACTGCGTTCGCAGAAGAGTATAAGAATATGTTGGGCAAGAAACCATTGTCACAACATAGCAAATTAATCAAGCTCAATCCATTTCTGGACAACAACGGTCTAATACGATTAGGTGGTAGACTTCTGAATGCAACATTGCCATATAATAGGAAGCACCCAATCATCTTACCACGTGATCATCACGTTACACTAATACTAATTGACAAACTGCATGTGGATACTCTGCATGGCGGTGCATCACTAGTTCTCAGCACTAGTCGAGATAGATTTTGGATCATGGATGCTCGACGCCGAATTACTAGTCGAATACATAACTGCATTATCTGTTTTAAACATCGCACTACAACAAGAACCCAATTAATGGGAAATCTACCAACGTCTCGAGTGAATATAACGAGACCGTTCCTTAACGTAGGAATTGATTATGCGGGACCTGTAATAATAAAAGCATCAAACCTACGAAATGCAAAATTGCTGAAAGCATACTTTTGCATCTTCATTTGTATGGCCACAAAGGCGGTACATTTGGAGTTGGTATCAGATCTCACATCTGAAGCATTCCTCGCTGCATTAAAACGATTTGTAGCACGAAGAGGATTGTGTAGTGACATATACTCAGATTGTGGCACCAACTTCATTGGAGGAAAAGCGATTTTAGACAAGGATTTGCAAGCAGCAATTAAAGGTGCAACTCCAGTAGCAGCACAATATCTTGCCTCCAAGCAAATCAATTGGCATTTTAATCCTCCAGCCTCTCCACACTTTGGAGGGATATGGGAAGCTGGAGTAAAGGCAATAAAGTACCATTTACGCCGAACATTACAACACTCCAGATGCACATTCGAAGAATACTCTACAGTCCTGGCTCAGGTTGAGGCATGTCTAAATTCTAGACCGCTATGCTACGTGAGAAATGATCCAGAGGATTTACTTATCCTCACACCCGGACATTTTTTAATAGGCCAAGCACTTAATGCCATTCCAGAGCCAGACTATACGCATGAAGCAATACTACCTTCCAAACGGTGGAAGTACATACAACTATTATATAAACAGTTTTGGGATAAATGGTCAAGGGATTACTTGAACCAATTGCAAAATCGACCCAAATGGTATACAAGACAACCAAATATTCAAGTAGGGGACGTGGTACTTGTAAAACACGATCAGATGCCACCCACAAGTTGGTTAATGGGCATAATCGAACAAGTGCATCCAGGGACAGATGATCTGGTTCGGGTAGTCAAGGTCAAAACGCGAAACGGTAGTTTTCTACGACCAATTGCAAAAATTAGTCCGCTACCATTAGCTATAGATTAACTACCTGTTCTTAGTGTCGTCATGTGTCTGTCCTTTTGTGTACTACTGTTGGCTGAGGGTTGTGTTCTATTCACGTTACGCCATACTAATTGGTTGCCATTTCAGATGTCATTCACCTACGAACAGGATGATACATTATACATTCTGGAAGACATTTACTTTAGCCCACCAGGAAGCCCGGAGCGGAGGATGTTGCGTGACCCGGGATGTGATGTCTTTGGCAGACCCAGGCCGGAGTTGGCCCACGAATTGGCTTCAGGAGTTCGAGAAGAAGTTGTACGAGCTACAGAAGAAGTTTCCAGAACCAGAGGAGAGCCATCCACGAGCGCAGCAGCTAAGGAATCAACTACGGCTGCAAACTTACCGTTTGTAGGCCCGACTCCCTTTACGGATCCACACCCGGATCAGACAGTGGTGGTTAATGGCGGTCGGATATCACAGTTATCCAGACTTCTGCTGACCACAACCATAAACGAGTTCGAAATGAGGATGAACAATAGCTTTCAAAAATTTCGAACGCGAGAAGGCGTAGATATATATCTGCCTCGATATGTCTTGCAGCGTATTAATGTTCGGGCAATACAGCAGCGGAGGAACCGCGGAAAATTCATTAACCTACCCGACAAATACCAAGTCAAATTAAAGGTCAACAAGGACGGAGAATTAATCTTTCATCACTACCACAAGCGAGGTATACGTAAGATAAAGAAGGCTTTGGTTGAACAAACTGTTCAACGGGGGGGAGTATGTTGAACACAGCTGAAACGAAAATAAAACATTAGTATGCATTTTTAAAAAAGTATTTTTTACGTCCCTATTTGTTCCTTCCAGTGCCTCATATCCAAATACAGCCTGTAACTTTAGGAATTGACTGAAAGAAAAAGAAATGCATCAATTAGTTATAATTAACTTAATTAATTAAATTTATTTAATGAAGTTACAAAATTACGAATGCAGTGCTATACTGCCAAGAAATCGAATTTCTTGGCAGTACAACAACAACGTTATGTAAACATAAACATAGTGATATCTAAGCGAAATTCATGCACCCTGCATAATAAACATTTGCTAAATGTGCAGAGATGTTTATATATGCAAAATGCATAAACTCGCAGCATGTCCATACATGAATATTCACAAAATTTAACATTTTCTTTTCATTGTTGACATGTCACAAGCACTGTTAACACGAACAATATTTCACATGTTTTACAATTATTATGCATCATTTATGCTGCAAAATATTACTAAATACTTAAAAGAATGTTATTATAAACTTACCTTAATAATTAATCCATTTGTTGATGAGGAAAACCCAACACAAAACACGGAACTTCACTACTTAAAATCCGCGAAACCAACTGTCACCGCGACGAAGTAAATAATCACTTTTATGAAGTTGGCCGCGCTCTACCTGTTGGCAATAATTAAAAAACGCGAAATTGCCCAGGTAAGGAAATATTTATAAAAAAAGGTAATTCCAATTCCCATAATGAGTGGGAAAGAGAACGATGTGGAAACAAGACAGAAGAAAATTCGTGAGAGAATTTATGTTCCACACCGGAAATTAACATAGTATGATAGGAAGCGGCCATATTGATAAGTTTTAGAAAAATTGAAATATCGCAATAAATCAATTAGGAAAAATTATGGATAATTAAAAATAAATTAATTCATATAATTTAGAAAATTTTGACATTACAGCATGGACTTATAATGTGCAAAAAATATATGAAAATTGCATTTTTTCATGTGGAACTTGTCGGCTCGGACATTATAAAAAGGAGGTGCTCCCTAACTAAACTCTCATTAGTTTGACAGCGATCGTACATGCAACTTCGCAAAGATCCAGTGTTTTTTCACATAGCATTAACTTCATGCAAGCCACGCATAATTAATGCTTCATGTAAAAAAAACAACGTAGATTAGTTAATATTAAGCTACACGTGAATTATAGTAAGTAACAATTTAGCACTAAGAAACAGTGAAATTAAATATAATAAAAGTGAAATTGGTGAAAATCTGAGGTATAAAATTGAGCACGTGTCACGTTACGACACCTCAAGAATACATGCCTACAGATAATTAATTAAATTAATGAAGTACATTTAAAGTGAAAAAAAATAAAAATAGAATTCAGACTAACGTAAAATAAGTAATGTTTGGTTAATAAAGTAACAGTAAACACAAGCGCACATATCTTGTCATTTTAACATACCGCTACACTAACCTACCTAAAATGCAGTAATATAGCTGTAGTGTTCAAGTACCGCTACATTACAAAACATGGTTGATGAATTTTCCGTGTCCCGAAGGACAAGTCGCAAGATGGATAGAACGCATGCAGGCCTATGATTTCGAAATCGTGCATCGTCCATGTAAAAATCATAGTAACGCAGATGCAATGTCGCGTCGTCCTTGTTCAACGACTGAGTGTCAATATTGTCGGCGGCTCCAAGAGAAAGACACAATCATAATTCGCTTAGTCACCACCCGGAAGGATAAGCCTCAGCAGCAGCAGGATGACCTCACCCTACGTTACATTCGGAATTGGCTGACTATAGGTCAGCGTCCAGATAAGGAAAGCATCAAAAGCTTGAGCCTCGAAATTAGGGCGTATAGGGCAATGTGGTCTCTTCTGAAACTGGATGATAACATCGCCGTCCGCATCTTCAGCCAAGGAGTAGAAACTATTAAACAAATCTTGGTCCTGAAATCTCTTCGAAAACTTGTTCTCCAGCAAGTACATGACTCTCTAAGTGGCGGACACTTTGGCGTTGATAAGACGTTAGGTAAACTTCGACAGAAATATTATTGGATTGTAGTAGTACTGATGTAAAGGGCTGGTGTGCCGGATGCCTAGAATATCAAGCACGGAAAGGACCGCGGCCAAAACGGAGAGCTCCTCTATAAGTATGTAACATTGACGCACCTTTCGAAAGAGTTGCTGTAGACATACTGGGACCACTTCCAAAGACCAATAAAGGTAACCGCTACTTAGTAGTCTGTATGGGCTATTTCAGTAAATGACCCGAGGCAATTTCAGTACCAGATCAGACACCCGAGACGGTATCCGATGCACTCATATCAGCCGTATTCAGTCGACATGGAGCTCCACTACAGCTCCATTCGGATCAAGGTAGAAATTTTGAAAGTGCCGATTTTCAAGAGATACTGCAGAAGTTCGGAGTAGAAAAGACGAGCACAACGGCCTTACACCCACAGTCGGAAGATTTAACAGAACAATTCTTGACTACCTGGCGAAATTTTTGAATTCGCACCAAAGGGAATGGGACCATTATGTGCCTTATCTACTTCTATCGTATCGCGCAAGTGTACAGGATAGCACTAAACAAACCCCGGCTAAACTCCTTTTTGGTCGAGAACTTCGTTTACCACTGGAGATAGTATTGGGAAGCCCACCTACCGAAGTTATGTCGACTAGTGAGCAGATGGACAACTTGACCACGGCACTGAATGCGATCCATGAGAATAATCGAGTTATGCTGAACACTGCGAGCCGGCGTATGAAGACATACTATGGCTTGCGGTCGAAGAAACCCAGTTTCCAAGTAGATCAACTTGTTTGGTTATACTTCCCATGACGCGTAATCGGGCGGTGCCCAAAACTTCAGTGCGACTGGGATGGGCCATACAAGATCACCGAGGCTGTAACCGAAGTGGTGTTCAAGATAAAAAAGTGTCAGGGTGGAAAGTTGCGAACTATCCACGTCGTTAGATTAGCCCCATACCGCGAAAGAAATGACCTTTGCATATAACTGCTAATGCTTCCTGGTAGCCCTAAGGAGGCATCCAAACCAGCTTAACTGGTAACTACAGGATACCGATGTGCCGCTTAGGACCTACCGTACATAGCGGCCGGTATACCTCATGTAAATTATTCCACTTTTTCACACTACCTCGCTTGATAATGAGTCGAAACCCCTCCCATATGGTACCCTATGTAGGCTGCGCTGCCGTAGGAAACCCACATTAAAGACTGTCTTCGAAATATTAACCTCTGCTGGGGACTTTGAGGCACACCGTCGAACGAATGTCGATGTGCGTTCAGAGGGAGATGACCAGTGTGGAGGAGGTCCTGCAGTCAGTTGGTTAGGTTACTGGTTGCAGAGGCTTCTCCGAATTGTCTTGGGGTTGAGGGTCGGAGGTGTACTGGTAGACCAGATTTTTTGTGTTGCTGGGCTGCGAGTGCACCTTTGGTTTTCGATACCGAGACCGATATCGAGCTCTTACCAAGGACCGGCGTGACGCCGTGGATGTGCTTCTGACTCGCCATGCACAGTTCAAGTCCGACAAAGCCTTACTGGCGTCCCTTCATTCTTGCTACAATCCGTCGTGGCTAATGAATAAAATTTGAAAGGAGACGATCCTAGTAGAACGCACCTCTACCTTAAATGAGTAGATGAATTTTGCTTGACCGTCTATAGCTCTAACCCCTTCTGGGTTACCTTTCAGTGGACATCTTAACTTTCCTACCCTTTCTTCATTACTTCTATAATACGTGGTATCTGAACGAAAGTTGAATGGATATGATCCTAGTAGAACCCACCTCTACCTTAAATGAGTATATGAATTTTGCTTGACCGTCTATAGCTCTAATCCCTTCTGGGTTATCTTTCAGTGGACGTTTTAACTTCCCTACCCTTTCTTCATTACTTCTATAATACGTGGTAGCTGAACAAAATTTAAAAGGACTCGATCCTAGTAGAACCCATCTCTACCTTCAAATGAGTAGATGAATTTGCTACTAAACCTTTCTGAGTTAGCCTTCGTTAGAAGGTTTCAACTTTCCTTTCTCTACAGTATTTCCTTAATACGTGGTGGCTGATAGAAATTTAAAAGAGCAGGATCCTTGGCTAACCCATCTCTAGCTGTAATGAGTAGATGATTTTTCACAAACCCTTTCAGAGTCAACGTTCATTAGACGGTATTTGCTGACCTAGATGGTCATATATCCTCCTGATACAATAGTCACACCAGAGGTATGCAGCATGGCCGGAGCTATAAGCTTATAAGAGGGGGGGGGGGATTTTCAGCGATAATAAATAGAGGAAGACCTGAAATAATAAAACTCCGTAGTTTAACTACTGTGGCTTGAATTTTATAAGAACTTCCCTTCTCGCATGCCTTCGTTGTTCCTTTTCCGCTATGGTAGCAAGCTGTACCATTTGTTTGGAAAGTTCACGAGCAAATTCAAGTGACTGAGCTACTTCATCACATTTTGCAACTGCAGCCTTTTGGTCTCCACTTAGCTCTTTACCCGAGGCTTGTATTGCTCTATGTGACTCGAGTTTCGTCTTACGCTTTTCCAAATTGCGAAGGAAATTTAAAATCCTGGAAGAAATACAATAAACTCCACGCAAGAAGCGAAGAAGCGCGACACAATAAACAAAACCATTGCAAATACAAAACAAATCAGAACCGAACTTGACATTTATTCAGTCAGCTATTCAGCGGGTAAAGAAAAGGCCCTGAACCATAGCGAAATCGGGAACAAATTTTTACAGTTCCGCGCGACACCTAGTCCATCCACAAGAAACCTCACAGGCCTCGCAAGCTCTGCGCCCGTGACGCGCGTCGCAAGAAAAAATGCAACATTTCTCTCACTCATGCCATCTCACTAATTCTATGAAGTCCGAAAATCTACTAAAGTTCAAGGCAAACTGATCCGGCTGGTATAGAAAATAAATCCAATCAATGAGCTGATACTCATTGCTCGGGCATAGTTTAGCAAGTATCGGAACCAAAAGGTTAACCAAAAATTAGTACCAAACTTATAAAATTAGAAAATAGGTGAAAATGAATTACAAAATGAACTGTTAACTAAATAGGAGTAAAGAACTTGTAAAATTAGGAGCTTGCCAAAAAGAATTTCAAAACCAAATGTCAACTAAAAATTAGTAACAAACTTATAAAATTAGAATAATGGTGAAAATGAATTGCAAAATGAAGTGTTAACTAAATAGGGGTAAGGAACTTGTAAAATTAGGAGCTTGCCAAAAAGAATTTCAAAACCACATGTCAACTAAAAATTAGTACCAAACTTATAACATTATAAAAATGGTGAAAATGAATTGCAAAATGACCTGTTAACTAAATATCACTAAGAAACTTGTAAAAGTAGAAAATGGTCAAAGTGAATTCCAAAGGAAGGAAAGTTTTAGATGTAGATGCCGCTAGTTAAGGTTAGGATAATTAAGCAGCGAAGTACGTAGCGCCACTCGGGAAAAATTGTAAGCGATCAGATTGCAATTGAAGATAGAAAAGCTGTGTGAAAGCCACCATATTAAGTTTGACTCTGTTCTAGAAAGCATAAAAAAAAAGAAAAATTTATTGTAAGAATAGAAGAGCAAGATCCCAAGTTTTTTTATGTTAAAAATAAAACAGATAAGTTTTAGGTAAGAGTTTGCCTTTATTTAGAAACCCCGGACCAACAAAATAAATAAGGAAGAAGAAAAGAAAGAAACAAACGGAGAACCGACAATACAGCAATCCTAAAGGGGCCCCAGGTAACCAAGATTTTATTCCTAAAGTATTCGCTGGCGTGTTCCCCACGAACACCCCTACCAACTGGTACTCCGCTGGTAACGCTCGGCTAAGTGAACGTACTCCAAGTAACGGATTCCGCAACGGGAACCGCCGCCGCCCAAACCAAAACGTTGACATC
This sequence comes from Dioctria rufipes, assembly GCA_963924295.1. Classification (NCBI taxonomy): domain Eukaryota; kingdom Metazoa; phylum Arthropoda; class Insecta; order Diptera; family Asilidae; genus Dioctria; species Dioctria rufipes. The sequence goes on from OZ002744.1 coordinate 120,522,748, forward strand.
TAAATAATTTCCTCGGGAACCTGGGCGGTGCCAGCAGCCCGACTACGTATTCTTTAACCGTACCCGAATTTGGGGCGAAAACTGTAACAACTTAACATCCAGGAATATTTGGTAATTCTCGCTTGAGAGGGCCGAAGGAAACGTTGTAAGAGTATGTTTATTCGACAACGATCAAGAAGCTAATACAATAAGAAGTTTTTTTACCATTTCTAGAACCGATTTTTGTTCAATGCAATTTGAAATTTATGCAAAGCTACATTTACACAATAACCGGGTTGAACTTGTTGTAATTTACAAATGTACTATTGGCTGTGTATGAATGAGTTTATACAATGAATTTATTATGAATTTTTGGTTTTGATTTAAGCGATTAATGTATGCACAAACATACCGCCAGCGTTGAAATTATGTCGAGGTGCCGGAGGTACTTTTGAGCTTCTACATCTATCGGAAGCGGAGCAATTTTGTGCACTGATCTCTGAATAATACTTGTCGAAGTCCGGATCTCTGCAATCCTCACGTGACCATCTGGTACGTTTGAAGTTTTAACTGCTCGACCCAATTTCCATTTGAATTGTGGGGGATCGTCCTGATGAAACAAAACTAGCATGCCTTTCGTAACGTCAGAGCGTGGCAAATGCTAGCAGAACCGTTCTTGGAGACTGCTTACGTATTCTCGCGACCATATTCGCCAGAAATGCTGCAACAGAGCCAAAATTCGTTGCCATCGATGTAGGTATTTGATCTTTTGCTTGGATAAGTCTGGTTCTGGTGTTATGTATATAAAAACCTAAGTTAGGATATATATGTATGTACATAACAAAATTAGAAAGAAGAAATCCTACAATTGGCTATTTTAAGAAAAACGAAATGGAAAAAATTACATAAACCGTAAAATTCAATAAGCTAATCATGCTTAAAACATGGTTAGCTTATCTCTTAAATGGGTGAAGAAAATTGCATCAGTAATTTTCCTCGCATACCATAAATTTTACTCCCATAAAACGACTTGGGAAAAACAAAACTTTCAGTTTACAACCCAAGTCATTTTACTTAACAATTTCGCCACTCAAACAATTTAATTAATAAATAAATCAAAAAGCAAACCGTACCTTCAGTACGACTTGCCGCGAAAAATACAATATGTATGTACATACGTACATACATATTACGTAAAAAGCTTTCGCAATAAAAAAAAAGCGCCGCATAAATGCATTGTATGTTTATGCGCGCCGCGATTTCAAACGACGGGACGGTGGCTGATGTTTTTAAAGTATAAGATTACATTTTTTTGAAGCCATCGCGAATAATTCTGGAGAAGATTGAACAAGTCCAGAATAGATAGTAAAATTTTCTCAATATAAGAAAATGCAATTAAGCATTTTCTACCCTGAACAACGGCTCTTGATGACTATGTAGGTGATCAAGAGTTGAGTTGTGTGTTTGGTTTTGAAGAGTCGAATAGGTCGTTTTGAACAAGAGATTTGGAGTTTTTAGCTTTTTACGCGATAACTGGGCATAGAGGAATGTGTTCTGATCGCCGGTCGATGGTGGTATGTATAGAGAAGGAACTCTTTTGCTCTCCGCTAGAGTACAAGTTCTTACACTTAGACTCTTGTCGTAGTTTAGATATGGCACTGGTTCATGGACCAGTACCTTGAGGAATTGTGCAAGGGTTCTTGGATCGTTACACTGTTTTACTGCTGATTACACTGCCTATAATTAGCGTGGTGTATGAAATAGAGGTGACGTATAGTAAAACCACAGGTTTCTATTGAAAATCGAAACTTAATAAATGCTTTATTTTCCATTATCGGCTTTTTATATGATCAGTATGCTGATTATTACAAATAAGCGCTTGATTGTACATTTTTAGTCGCGCCGGAAAGAATTTCAGAGGAAAGTTAATACTGCTAAAATGTTATTTGTTCGAAAAAATGCTGATATTTCCAAAGCGAGTGAATTGAAATTATTTACAATTAATGGAATATTTTTTATAATTGCTGAATATATAAAATTATTGTGAAACCTCGAATTGAAGAAATGCAAGAATGCAAGAAATTGCACAAATTATATTATGACTAACTTATATGGAAATTATTGAATGGAATAAATGCGTTGTTGTATGTATGTATGTTAGGCTGCCTGAACATCTTCCCCGCGTTGAACAGCTTGAATAATATTGTGATTAACTCGCCACCTTTCGTCCACTCAAACCAGGAATTTGTTTTAGACGGCGAGTTGGGCAAAGTACAACCACATATTCTCAAGTGGAGAGGTTTTTTGTGTGTGCTATACTCCAAGCGACAGAAATAATCCAGAGAGTAGATAGTGCTATGGTAGTATGAAGCGTGATTGACATCGGACATGAAGTCCAGACTGCCAGCATGAGCTAACAGATCAATCGATGGACAGCGTTGACTGCAGGGCGGCACGCTAGCTGGCCTCCACTATTGGCGAAAAGTGTGGGCAGGTGCCACGAAAACCTGTCACTTTGCCTCCAACCATATACAAAAAAAATCGTTATAAACAAGAAGATTTATTCACATTTTTCTTTAGGAAGCTCAATTGATTGCCCATTCGTAGATCGCCCTCACAGAAAAATATCATAGCACTCTATCAATTATTATTATTGCGAGTAACCATGCAATCAGTACAAGTTTTCCCTCTCTGTATTACTTAATATAGGTTTAATCGTATTCAGCAGAAAGTTATTCGATATCATTATAGGTTACACAAATTCGCAACAATAATTTCGCTCGATATCATTATAGTCTAATCCAATTCCCAAAAAAAATTTTTACTCGATATGTTTATAGTCTAATCGAATTCCAATAATCTTACTCGATATATTTATAGTATAATCAAATTCCAAAAAAATTTGCTCGATATATTTATAGTCTAATCAAATTCCAAAAAATTTTACTCGATATATTTATAGTCGGTCCAAAGTCACGAAAAGAAATCCAATATACATTATTACAGGTATGCTACAGTTGATTAAATTCAATTAAGTGAATGTATATACATATATATATATATATATTCATTACCAATTTTAACGTCTAAGATTAACTCCTCGCTATACCAGAACACCCTGGCCAAGTCGCTGTATTATTGTAAAAAGCTACAATCTCCTTTCTTTAGGAGTTGCTAGTGTCAGTATGAGAAGCTTCTAAGCTTTCTCTAAATTTATTCGAAGACCTAAAATATTTTATCTTATTTTTCCTATTTAAAAACAACTTTCTTGACTACACGAGGACTGTATCTGTATTAATTTCCTTTAACGTTTTGCTCAGGTGAAATCAACATATAATATTTAAAAAACCATATAGTCAACAATTTAAGAGGCAACGACTTACATTTCTTCATTGCTGAGGAATCCATTGCAGAGGCCTCCGAGATGGTCCTTCCTGGTACTGTCAATAGAATTTTAAAGGATTTCTAATATTCGTTAGTATATTTTACTTGGCCGAGACGTGCACGTGCTAATCTAAAAAAACAAATCTTCCTTTACACAAATCATATTACTTTTAGTTTATAAATTTCAGATAACTTCCTTGAGTGTGTTGGGGTGCCACGTGTGAGCTCCGCATGTTTTAGATGACCACTGAACTTGCTCTGATGCGACCTGTACTTGCCGTGTATCTACATTTGTAACTCGCGAACTTGGAAAAATATTATGTTAATACGCCTCACGCCCATTGGCGAAGATTTAGGTTGGGTCTAAATTTTCCATTTACCAGCGCGGAAGTATATCTACCCTCAAAAGCGCCAGCTAAGTAGTTGTTGCATTCATTCTGATGATTCTCTGGCTGGACAGCTACAAATTTATTGCTTTCAAAGAACTGGGAAAAGTGACTATACAGTATAATGGTCACCAAAGCAGCCTTTCGCATGCTTAACGAGGACGACAAAGTATGAACGTGACTCCCCAGTTATCTCAGACACCACGAAGTAGAATTATACAGCCAGAAAGTTGTTTCTAGAATCTGGCGGGTTTCAGAATATAAATTACGGTCCAATTTGACTAGGCTCATGACTTTCTCTTCTTTTCGACTTACATCTCGTGTATAAATTCCGATAACTCTTGATTTTTCTTTCCTACTTCTCAGAAAACTGTCAGCACCTCTCCATCAAAAGAAACCTTCTTTTATTCGTCCGCTCGGGTACTTGTCCGTTCGACGTGTGGCCCACGCTGTGTGCTGCTGTTAGCCGTCGGGTAGCGTACTGCTGCCTGCAGAACGCTACGACCATAATAGGGCAGGGTAGTCTAGACCACCTGTGGACCAGACTACTCTGAAAAAATGGTCGTCTGAGCTAGCCGGTCTTAAAACATAGGCCTCATCGCTGCGGCCGCCCAATGTGTGCCTCGAACTACGACCCATGAAAGCATCTCCATCACGCAAGCCAGACGGATGCGACGGGGTGTCAAAGACAGTCTGGTATGCTCGAGAGGTGACGAATCGAAGGCACATCCCTGAAATCCCGCTAGTCTTGGATAAGATCTCGACATCATTCTCCATGTCGGAAACCAGAGGTGTACTGACAAGTTGTTAACCCGGTCAGCCCCCCTCTCACGGAGATGCCGAGAGAGCTCTGCGATCAGTAACCTAACCAACTGATCGCAAATTTTTCCCAGCCCTGACATTTCACTTTGATCTCCTACCACGCTTGTTCAGCGGTGTGTCCTCAAGGCGTTGTTGAGGTAGTGACAGGGCTGATTTTCTTCCTTAAATTCATAAAGACGTTATACAAGTGGAATTCCCACGGCAAATTCTGCCGTAGGGTTACCATATAGGAGGGGTTCTGACGCATTGTCAGGCGAGCAATTGGGATAACGTATCCATTGTCCAAGATGTATGCCGACCGGTAGGCTGGAAGGGTCCTAAGCGGCACGATGGCACCCTGTAGTTTGCCAGTTAACCTGGCTGGATGCCTTATTAGGGCTACCAGGAATAAGCGTTGCAATAGATAGATGACTTGTCCGAGAATATGGGTATCACGGCCTGATGTCCTTGGCGTGATAGCCTCTAAACGTTTTCCCCTGCAGATCCTCAAGCTCATACGAGGAGTTTCCTTTCGTTGACTTAATTTGACAATTTACAAACAATTTACGACCTAGTTTAGCGCTGGTCTGCTGCTGGAAATTGCTTTGAGCAAAATTCCGTCTGAATACTTCTTGACCCACTTTGAAATTAACAGGCTTCGCTCTGAGATTATAAGCCTTTGAACCCTGTTCGAATACGTAGTTTAGGTTCTCCTGCACTCTCGCACGGATCAATCTCAATTTGTCTTCAGCATCTACTCTCAGAGGCTCATTAAGAGTTCCGAGGCTCCTAAGAACGGAATAGGAGCTCGCATGATCAATCATCTGTTGACCGAAGGGTGATCGGTAGGGAGAGAAGCCAGTTGCTTGGTGGAAAGAGCTCCTAAGGGAGCTAGCTATATGGCTTAACTTCTCATCCCACTTGGTATGTTCCTTTCGAATGTATGCTCTAATCCCTGACAATAGAGGCCCCCGCTCTGAGGCGTTTGCTTGCGGCGAGTAATCTGCCGTTCCCAAGTATTTCATCCCATTCTTGTCCAGTAATCTGGCGAACTGAGCTGAGCAAAACTGGACTCCATTGTCAGACACTATCGCTTCGAATATATTTTTGTAACAGGTACATTCTAAAAAGAAAACATCCTGAAAGCAAAGCATCAAAATTTTTATAAAATTAAATCTCATCTAATCACTCTCAATCAAAACACAGATACACAACCAAGCAAAGCCATGTGTTTGTCATCTATACAACATATTGCACAAATACAATACAAAAGTATAGCCTCTTCGAGTAAATTAAATTAAAGTCATTATCTTACGTTTGAACCGTTACATTCGTGATAAAAACAATTCCTGAAAAGGGAACATATTAAAAAATACCATGCTAAAATTGAGTTCTGAAAAGCAAATAAAGTTAATCTAATTAAAATATTCCCTAAAAATATGTACGACATATAACAAAAGCATGTGTTATCATGTAGCATACAATGCATGGCACAAATATAATCAGATCAAGCCGATCAATTTGCAACTTTATCATTATCATCATTACAAGTACTATCCAACGGATATTTCTTCGCTACGTGATAGAGAGAATATTTGTTTCAAATGTAATTCAATTTAACACAGCAGCATGGGTTGCTCTAATTTTCTTGGTGCTATGCAGTTTTGTTCGTTGCTATAAAAATTTTATCGCTAGTACCGTAAGATCACATTAGTGGTGTCGTGTGCAAGCAAGGTTTATAAAAACGACAACCTGACTTATCTCGACCTCTTTTTGTACTTGGCATCGCTTGGGGTAAGTAGGCTGTTTAGGGACTAACATTTATATCGGGTATCGACTGATATTTCACTTTTAACACCTAACAATCATTTCCGGTCTCAACGGAAATAAACGCATCTTATGTCGGGTCTTGACTGAAGATAAGATATTTACTAATAATCATTTCTGGTCTCGACGGAAATAAGCGCATATTATTTCGGGTCTCGACTGAAGATAAGATAAAACTTTAAGCCGGGTCTCGACTGACTTAAAGAATATTATCTCGGGTCTCGACTGAAATAATATCTTACTAACATTAACACTTTATTTCTGGTCTCGACGGGAATGAAGAGATGTCTAACCTATAGTTAGAACAAAGGGTCTTAACATTAGCTTAAAGCCAACCCTCAAGCGTCAAGTTGTAGTTCGGTGAGTACCAGTCACTTGTAACAAAATAATATTTATTCATATCTCTATTTTATTATATATTTGCTCATATACATATTTACAAATTATACTCTTCTGGTGCATATTTATTAAGTATCATAATTTGACTTTATTCTATACTAATTTTACATATATTGACGATTTTATATTGCAATTTTTTCCCAGTAAGTGATTTTCAGTGTGATATAAAAATTCTCTGACCCAAAACTTATATATTGACACTTATCTCTATCCATCTATTTCTGAAAATCGTACACCATAAATCGGTGTCAAGTAGTGTGTTTTCTAGTGGTTGTGGATCTCTGATCCAATAGTTTATATAATCCTGTATTAATACGATTACTCGAGATATTTAAACAAAATAAGTGTGCCAGTGTTTTGAAGTTTCTAACTTTCGCTCTATATTAACCCCATATATTGAATACTGATTTATATATCTATTGTTAACAATCCTGTAAGTGTGTTTCCCTATACGTTTGAATCGTTGACGTAATAATTTTTATACATAACCTGATTTTAATGTAATTAGTGGTCAATCCTATAAAATAAGCGAACAGTGTTTGTTTTGCTAAGAGAGTCGACTACTGATCTTGATCCAAATTTACCAGTGCCTTCATTTCAGTTTCACTAAGTTCAAACTCGCGTGTACGTTCTACAATCGGACTGTTTAGCTTGCCGATTCTCCTATCCACAGGGCTTCCCTGCAGTGTCTATTCAGCAGCCAGACACAACCTAAAAGGCAAAAGAGGAAAGTTAAAATATATATCAGATTTAAAAATCTTGATAACAGAAAGGCATAAATCCATACAAATAGTCCCCCTCGAAAGGGTAAACAAACAAACTACAACAACAACTACAACAACATGCACTACAAACTGAACACAAATTTAATAAGCAAATAATAAAGAGGAACAATTAAAGGTTTTACAAAACTTACCAGCAACTTACAAAGGTGAAGTAAACTGCTTCTGGAAATCCCTCGCTGTCCATTTACTGCATAATATGAAGAAGTCCTCCTGAAATGACAGCTGACTAACGATTCACCTGAAGCGCAACTTTCTGGCAATTTTCCACCGGCATCCAACGTTAACAACATTAAAATTATGCATTAAGCTACTCTCACGGTGAAAATCCTTAGAGCAAGTCGTGATTTGACGGATACCTTCATATTGTCCCGGGATACAACCCACGTTTCCTATGGTATTCAACGCAGTGCGTTTAAAGAAAACCACGATTAAGTGATAGAACATCACGATTATAAAATATTCGCGAATTTTATTTATCTATTACCTAGATAAGTAATTTGGCAAAGCAAGGAGGAGCAAAATGGACAATTACATGAAAACTGGAAGCTCCACACATAATCAGTGATTCCAAAAATGTGCGTAATTGCATTTTATGGTTAATTATTGAAATTAATTTGTGAGGCCTACGAGTAAAGGATTTATTGACAATTTAAATCAAAAATTGTAGAAATCTTTAAAAAAATACAAATAAAATTTAAAACCCTCACAAGTCAAGATGAAGTTTAAAGAAATGGAGAAAAGCTAGATTATGGTCACGCATTCCACTACTACAGTTAGACATTTTAAATTGGAAACAAGCAGACATGTTTAAAATTTCCCCTCTCAAGGGACATAAAAAGTCGATAGAACAGGGCTCTTAGTTTTTTTCTTGTTTTCACAGCAGTCACCAGAAGAATTTTGGCATCACAGTTCCCAACTGTTGTAAAGGAATTTAAAAATAAGCGGTAAATCACCAGTTACGTTGGATATCGCAGTAAATACACTTTCGTGGGAAATCTACCGCTGTTCCAAACGTATTCTAAGAATGGTGCATGAAATATATCTACCAAAATTAAATTTTTCAGAGAGACCAACATTATATTTTACTTTCGATTCAGTTTAATTTAATTCTTTCCTTCCCTCATTTTTTCCATAATTTCATTGCTTTTATAATTTTTGTTGCACGTCATGAGAATTAATTTTTTTGTTTAAAAAATATTTTTTTCTTTACTTTTTGTTTTTGGTTTTTTTGCTCGAGTTTCATTGTTATAGATCATACCATAAAAACCATAAAAAACGTAATATAAAATCTATATTAAATTTACTGTGCATTTTTTTTCCATTATATTTTTGCCAAATCAACAGAATCCAATTTACATTTTCGTTCAAGTTCACATTTGACAAAACTAATTTCCGTTCCCGTGAGAACGAAGGCATAATATTAAATTCACCTTTTCATGCGCGGCAGACGCGAAGTCAGCAATTTTATTAAGGTAAAAAGCGCACAAATGAGTAATTGAAGTATGAAAAACATATTCACAGTTAGTCTGAAGTTTGGAATCAAAAGTAAATCGTCGCGCCCTAAAAATTCGTTCCTCGTATATACATAAGTCGCCAATGTAATTCCAAAATTTTTTATTAAATTGATTTCAATAAAGAATTAATGAATAGTTAAAGTTGGTGTTCTTATTTATATATTTTTTTTTTCTTAATAATAAAAATAGATTATTAAACTTTTAATATCATTATTTTGTTTGCTTATCCCAATTTCTATTGTACTGAATAAATAGTTGCTAAATATTTGAATTAATTTTGTAACACTGATTTGAATTATAATAATAAATAGAACGTAAGTAATCACTCGAATGAACGACTTATTATTCATTACTCTATGCCTTTTACAGTCCACTATTCAAATCATTTTTGGTCCTTCGAGCCGGATGTGTGAGACTCTTCTATGTTAATTATATTACAATCTACAACTTATTAAGAACGATAAATATTTAGATATTTGGCAATTATTTAGCGGGCTCAAAACTCCCTCCATCACATCACACAATTTAAGACTGCCGATTAAACGCAATTGAGTTTTCCATATTAAAACATATTTAATCTACACAAAGACTTTAAAAATGGCTGATAAACTCGACAATTTGGGCATCAAACAGATAGTGCTAGCGGATAAATTGGAAAACGCAATTAAAAATGGAAAGAAGACACGGTTGGAGAAACGAACAATGAATTTTTACGAAACACAAATAGTGAGTTTAAAAAAACTGTGGGAAGAATTCGATGCTAGTGATACAGTAATTCGGGAATTCATCAATGCATCAAAGATAATATGCGCACACGAATACATAACTAAAGATAAATATACAGAGCTGCAGATCAAGTATATGGAATATTGAGGGGAATTAACTGACGGGTGGATTCAAAACACCCAGGGATGATCAACGCATCCATAGTGCAGGCCATATAATTATACACACCAATACTAATACTCAAGGCCAGCTGCCTCGGATTAATCTGCCGAGTTTTAATGGCGAGTATTTATCGTGGCGGTCATTTTACGATTTATTTGTATCTCTAGTGCATAGCAATTCGCTAATGCCCGCAGTACAAAAGCTGCACTACCTAAAAGGTTTCTTCACTGGGGAAGCAGCACGATTATTAAAACATATTCCTGTTACCTCTGCAGATTACGGACCAGCCTGGGAAAAATTAAAAGAAGGATATGAAAACAAGAGACTTTTGGTAAATACGCAAATAAGCATTCTCATCAATCAGCCCAAATTGTCAACCGAAAACAGTAAGAACATTAAGGCATTAATGGATACTACTGAAGAGTGCATTCAGCAACTAAAGGCATTGAAAGTAAATTTATCGTCATGGGGTACACTATAGATCTTCTTGCTACTCCAAAAATTACCATTTGTGACTTTCAGACTTTGGGAGGAACAATTGGGTGATACACAGCAACTGCCAACTTTAGAGCAATTTCAACGATTTTTGCAAACTAGATTCAGAGTGTTAGAATCCATGGCACAGTCAGTGAACGCGAAGCTTACCATCCAAACCACAAAAACATACCACGTGGCAAATTCAGCGAAATGTCCTGCATGTAATGGTGGACACTATGTGTGAAATTGTAGAAAATTTTCAGAAATGACCGCATTGTGTCGAAGGAAGTGCATTGAAGAATCCGGGAGATGTTTTAATTGTCTTTCAAACAACCACATTGCTAGTCAGTGCCCTAATAGCCGAAGATGTAAGACATGCTATGGACTACACCACACTTTGCTTCACAAGACTGACCATACCGCAAATAATAAGGAGGCAACAAATACAAGGAAAAACGGCAAAACCTTTAATCCTGGGAATCAAAGATCCTGTCAAGACAATAACAAGTCTAGAGCTTGTAAACTAGCATCCAATAGTGATGCTGAAGAAAAGGAAGAAGTCAGAAGTTCTTTTTTGCTACAGAATTGAATAATGCACTATTGGCTACAGCCCTAGTAAAAACACTGGATCGAAACGGGAATTCGGTTACACTATGTTCTTTGATAGACCCAGGGTCGCAACCTTATTTCATAACGGAAAGCTCCTGCAAAACACTAGGCTGACATGAAAGGCCTACCAGAATAGAAATAATTGGATTAAACTGAAGTCAGACAGCATGGTCCAATCGACAAGTTAAGGTTAAATTAACATCTCGCATGGGTAAGGGGAATTCTTTACAGGTTAACGTGTTAGTTATCAGCAAGATAACCGATCCACTGCCAAGAATCCCGGTTCCAGCTAAAGAGTGGAACCACTTCAAAGGTATTGAATTAGCAGACCCTTCTTATCGGAAGCCAGGGCCGATTGACCTACTTCTCGGAGCTCAAGTATTTGCCATTATATTATTGCAAGGATTACGTAAGGGACCCAAGAAGGCACCAGTTGCTATTAACACGATATTCGAATGGGTAATATTGGGGAATGCACCAGAATCACCAGTACAGAAGATCAAGCCCTTTACAATGACTAATAGGACCATGGAGGCATTGAATAATCAACTGAAGAAGTTTTGGGAAACCGAATCGGTTCATGCGAAATCCTTTTTAAAGCCAGAGCATGAGGATTGCGAAAGGATGTTTGTATGGACAGTATCAGGTGGAGCTGCCATTTATAAACGGACATAAGCCGTCCTTCGGTCCCTCTAGAGAGTTGGCTCTAAAACGATTCAATACTTTGAGACGAAAGTTTGACAACAATCAACAATTTTAAAAGGACTACACCAAATGCTTGAATGAATACGCCGAACTCGGGCATATGATGAGAGTAGATCCAACAAACTGGACGGCCGTCGACGCCTACTATATTCCACACCATACAGTCTTTAAAGAGCTTAGAGTAGTGTTCGATGCATCGACGAAAAGTGGTAATGGAAAATCGCTGAATGAGCAGTTGCTAATTGGACCGACAATTCAACCCAAATTATTCTCAACTCTTTTGAAATGGAGAAGATACAAGGTAGCAATGACGGAGGATATTGAGAAAACGTACCGCATGATTGCAGTGCACCCCAATCATCATCAATATCAAACAATTATCTGGCAGAACCCAGAAACGAAAGTCGTTGAAGACTACAAGTTAACCACCGTGACGTTTGGTACTTCGTCACCACCCTATTTGGCAATTCTCATATTGCAAATGTTGGCAACTGATGAAAGGAAAAACTGGCCCTTAGCATCTAGAGCAGTAGGTACACATTTTTATGTAGACGACCTATTGACTGGGGCAGATACTGTAGAACAAGCAAAGGAACTACAAAGCCAATGTATCAACATGCTAAAGACAGGAGGCTTCAACTTAAGAAAGTGGGCCAGCAACAGTTTCGACCTGTTAGAATAAATACCCGCTGAGCATAGGGAATTACAAGGCGTGTTAAAATTTTATGAACAAGAAGTCGTAAAAACTTTATGTATACGGTGGCATCCTGGCTCCGATTATTTCACCTTCGTCATCATGCAAGGGTATGAGAAAAATTTGTGGACAAGAAGATCGATTCTATCAGAAATCTCAGCACTCTATGATCGTTTGGGTTGGATCTCACCCGTAATTGTTGTAGCGAAAATATTGATGCATACATTGTGGATATCAGATTATGGTTGGGACACTCCAGTTGACGAAATTATTACAAATCAGTGGCAATTTTTTAAAAATACGCTAAAGGACTTGGAAGCAATCAAAATACCAAGATGGGTTAGAACGTGCAACCAATCCTCAGGCCTACAACTGCATGGATTTTGCTATGGGTGGAAGATACCAATGGAAAAATAGCCTGCCACATGTTGTCATCAAAGACAAAGGTTGCTCCAATTCGGCCAATCACGATACCTGGATTGCAGTTGAATAGCGCAGTCGGTAGGATGTGTCAAGTGCAATCCACTTATGTTTTAACATTTAATGGCACATCCAATTAACCTACGTACATATGTATATCACCAGAAGTGATATAAAGTGATATAGGATATTTCTAATATCAGCAGAAGTGATATAGTAAATCTTTCAATGTAAAATATCAGCAGAAGTGATATAATAAATTACCATGACGTCCAAACACACTTCCTAGATGTGATGTATAATATTTCTGAAATCAACTAAATACTTATAAATTAATTTGCATCAGATCTATTAAATTTCATCAGAAGTGATGTTTAAAAATTTCAATCAGCAAATGTGATGTGGTTTTCTCATATAAATACAAACAATAAATTAACAAATCACCTGAGTAATACCAGCGAAATTTATGGTAAACTTAAAGGAAGTAGAGAAGAAATTCAACACAAGAATAAGAAAGGAAGACAACTTCTGATATCTAAATCGAAACTTGGGACGGTACATAATTGCATAATTGGAACAATTCCGACGTAACTTGCAGAATTTTGTATAATGCAAAGAAGCCGACAATCAAAGTGATATCTTAATGTATGTTAATATGAATGAAGTTCCATCTACTAATTCAGAAGATATAGATAAACTAACAGAATTAAGAAGTAGTATTCAATTAAGAAATTCAGCTATAGAAGGTTCTGATATTCCAATAAATTTTGATGTAACAGAACATTTGAACCCAGTGGAAAATTTTAAAATAACAGATTATCCAGAATTAAAAGAAGGTAAAAATACGATTAATCCTTATTTTGTTATCACTCCAAACAGTGAAAGTGCAAAAGATTTTAATATCTCTGAAGTAACTATGACGACACCTTTGACTTTAAATATAGATCCCCTTAAATACCTCAATAAACTACCCAAGTTCTTCGGTGATTATAAAGATCTCCAAAATTTCACTAACCTTATCGACAGAATTCACCCACAGTTACTACGCTACGATACGCTTAGCCAAACTATTCTTTCTGATATTATAAAATCTAAACTAAAAGGCAGGGCAAGAGAAATTATAGAAATTAATAATCATGTAACATCCTGGTTAGAGATAAAAGAAATTTTAATAAATAATTTCGGTGACCGCTCTAGTCTAGAAGAATTATTTGACCAACTGAGAAGTATCTCCTTCAGAACAAACTGTGTTGATTTTTATAGCGAAATAAAAGTTGCATTGAGAAGGCTCAATGTAAAAACAAAGCTCACCCTAACAGGAGGAGACGACTTAAAGATCGTAGAGCAAACTATTACCAATAATAAGACTTCTGCCTTGACGATATTCAAAAATAAACTCCCCGAACCAATGCGATCAATTCTGTATTGTAGAGACCCAGAAAGCCTGGAAACAGCAATGGACATATTACATGAAGCCGGCTATGTATACTATAACGTTAGTTCGCCTAGAATAAATGACCCCAGTCTTAGAAGTAATAATAGGATTAATAATAGAAATAGTTTCCGCAATAATAATAAGTCAAATAACTTTAACCGTAATAATCTTAGTGGAAATAACAATAGAAACAATGGTTATAATAACCCCAACAATGGCAGGAATTTTGCTAATGGAATCCAACATTTTTCGCAACCTCATAATTATAGAAATAATACATTCCAAAACCAACAATTTTTGCAATCTTCGAATTATAGAAATCATTCATACCAAAACCAACGTATTCCACGTACCAATTCATCATTTAGACAATCAACCCCTCCTCATAATAATACAACAAATGATACTTCTTTTCAATATAGACCCCAACAGGTTCCAGATAACCCATTTAGAAATCCATCATTCGGAAATAGAAATAACCACGAAAACCAGCAATATCAACGGCTACCACCACCTGAACCGATGGATATAAATTCTAACGAAATGATAAAAACGCAACTACCCCAGAATTCTCAGCTCCAAAATTTTCATTTGATAGCCTCACCCACCAATTATCATATATCATAGTCGATAGTAACATAAGACCTCTTAAATTTATTATAGATTCCGGCGCTACACATTCAATTATAAACCCTGGACTCTGTAGCCCGAACTTATTAGAGACCCTTAAGGAAAATGTTTTTATTAGAACAATAAGTCAAGAAGTTAAAATAACGCAGAGGGCAGTAATCCCCTTGTTCAAAGAATTAGGTGATTCAAAGAATAAAGTAGAATTATTTGTATTTCCTTTTCATAAAAATTACGACGTCTTAATCGGAAATAATATTTTGATCCCACTAAAATCTAAAATTGATTTCGAAAATCAGACTCTAATTACTAAAGGTAACGAGACAAAATTCTACTTTTCACTCAAACAAGAAAGTTTCAACTACGAGTTGGAGAGAAATGGCAATTTCGAGTTAACCGTTCCCGTGCAACAAAGGGAAGGCCTAGCTTATCTGAAGGAGCAGAAGTCCTCAGATGACAATATAATAGTACGCGAGGGTATTTATAATGTAGAAGATTATAAAATAAACGCGAAAGTACAGATAAAGAATGAAGGTAATAAGTATATCAAAGTTAGCCCATTACAGCCTCAGGTAGTAAACGACCAGAATTTTAACGTTCTGCAAGAGGACATAAACAAACCCTCCTCAGAACAAATTCGTACCGATCACCTAAACTTAGAGGAAAAGCGAAATCTCTTGAAAGTAATTAGAAAATTTTCTAAGATATTCTATAGAGAAGATTCAGATCTGACCTTCACCAACGTTATTAAACATAGAATTCGTACGACAAACGATGTACCAATATATGTTAAGTCCTATAGGTATCCATATATTCACAAAGAGGAAGTGGAAAAACAAATGGAAGACATGCTGGAAAAGGGTATTATCCGACCCAGCAACTCGCCTTACTCTGCTCCAGTCTGGATAGTCCCGAAGAAGACGGACGCCAGCGGCAAATCTAAATGGCGAATCGTCATTGACTACCGCAAGTTAAATGACGTAACTATAGATGACAAATATCCTATCCCCAATATCGATGAGATATTAGGAAAACTAGGAACATGTCAATATTTTACAACGCTGGAGCTTGCAAAAGGGTTCCATCAAATTGAAATTGATGAGAACGATATACACAAAACAGCGTTTAGCGTGGAAAATGGACATTACGAATTATTCCGTATGCCTTTTGGTCTTAAAACGGCGCCTGCCACTTTCCAGCGCCTTATGAATAATGTTCTCAAAGATTATATAAATAAAATCTGTCTGGTCTACTTAGACGACATCATTATTTACTCCTCTTCTTTAGAAGAACATCTAGACTCCTTAACTAAAATCTTCAAAAGACTTGAAGACGTAAATTTGAAGGTACAGCTAGATAAATCGGAGTTTCTGAAAAGAGAAACCGAGTTTTTAGGACACATAATTACACTCGAAGGCATAAAACCTAATCCAAAGAAAATCGAATGTGTCAAGAACTTCCCAATCCCAAAAACTCCAAAACAGATTAAGCAATGTCTTGGACTCACTGGATACTACAGAAAGTTCATCCAGGATTATTCAAAAATTGCCAAGCCCATTACTAAGTATTTGAAAAAGAATCAAAAGATTAATATAAATGATACAGAATACATAAATAGTTTCGAAATTCTCAAAAGACTACTTATTTCGGAACCAATATTAAAATATCCGGATTTCAGCAAATTATTTACGTTAACAACAGACGCGAGTCAGTACGCATTAGGCGCCGTACTCTCACAAGACGGGCATCCAATATGTTATGCTAGTTGTACTCTGAATGATCACAAACAAAACTATAGTACGATCGAAAAAGAATTGCTAGCTGTGGTATGGGCAACGAAATACTTCCGCCCTTACATTTTCGGAAAGTTTCTGATCGAAACGGACCACAAGCCTTTACAATGGCTATTCTCCATAAAATAACCGAATTCAAAATTAGTGCGTTGGCGATTGAAGTTATCGGAATATGACTACGACATTAAGTACAAGAAAGGCACTCAAAACAGTAACGCAGACGCCTTATCACGTATAGAGTTAAATCTTGCACAAGAAATGGATACTAACGAAATCCCGCTTAGTAAATCCCCGTTAAACGTATTCAAAACCCAAATCGCAATTTTTAAAAGTAATTCCGGTTCTCTGAGAATTAAAAATTTGAAAATCTTTAATAAATCCAGGAAGTCAATTTACACTAAATCATTAGACGACGATACTGCAACCACTATACTCAAATCGCATTGCAATCCCAAATCCCTGAAAGCAATTTATGTAAACGATGTCGGATTTCTCCAAACACTAGAAAAAGCATTTCACACACACTTTTCGGGCAATAATCTATTCAAATTAATAAAATGTGATAGAGTTTTAAAAGATATTACAGACGAAGAGAATTTAGCTAAATTAATAGAAGAAAAACATCTAAAGAATAACCACAGAGGCATCATAGAGGTATGTAAAGAATTACATGTAAAATATTTTCACCCAAAGATATCCACTCGAGTAACCCAGTTCATTAATAACTGTAAAATTTGTTACATAGAGAAATACGAAAGAAAACCAATAAAACATAAATTTCAAATAACCGAAACTCCAAGTAGTCCAAACCAAATAATTCACATAGATGTCTTCTATACCTTAGAGAAAAATCTGTTCTTAACATTTCTAGATAAATTTAGCAAATTTGGTCAAGCTATTAAAAGTCAAGCAAGATCTTGGGTAGAATTTAAGAGATCAATCCTACAGTACATATCCGCAATAGGAAAGATCAGAAAAATCATAGTAGACTACGAACTAGGTTTTAAAGCTCTCCCCTTAAGAGAATTTTTACGAAAAGAAAACATTGATATACATTTCACTTCAAACAATAATCATACATCCAATTCAGATATCGAAAGGCTACATAACACAATCAACGAGCATTTGAGACTCTTAAGACACGACGAAAATAAGGATATTGACACCGTCGAAGAAAAAATTCTAAAAATTATATCCTTTTATAATAATACAATTCATTCCACTACGAATAAAAAACCGATAGATTTTAATAACGTGAAGATAAAGGATGACGAATATAGTGATATCCGAGAGAGGATCTCAAAAATTAAAGAAAAAGTCATTAATAAATTAAATCGCGATAGGGAAGAAGTACAGGTAGATTCAGGCCCAAATTTCATTAAAGATATAAGATGTGGGAAAAATCATGCCAAATTTAGAAAGGTAGATATAGAGAAAAAAGATGAAGATCTTGTAATAGATAAAGGAACAGGGCTCAAATATTATGTATCGCACGTAAAAAGGAAGAAAAAATACCAAGATAATAATTCACCTACAATTCAAGCAAAAAAATGTAAACAAAAAAATAAACCTATAAAACCGACTTTTGTTTCAGGTCAAAATGATACAGACAATAATCCTCACTGCTCTAATAATCCTCCCTCCAACACTTTCTCAAACAATTGAGGTCCAAAACCTTAATAGCAACAATGGGTACGTTACGATTAAGTTAGAAGATGAGAAAATTATTACAAGGTTCAAAAAGGTCTTACATATTATAAATATAACGGAATACGAAAATACCAGAGATTTGATTCGCGACAATATTATAACAATCAAAGACAAAGCCAATCTCATACAACCCATGTGCAGCACGCTCACTCATAACTTTAACTTACTAGACAGAAAAATTAAGAATTTAAAACCGCATACTAGACAAACGAGAGGACTAATTAACATACTGGGAACAGGACTAAAATACATAACTGGTACAATGGATTACAAAGACGAACAGGAAATTAAAAGCAAACTAGACGCGTTATCAAAAAATAACAGAAACTTGATAGACGAAAGTAACAAACAAATTATAGTAAACAACGAAATTTCGGACCAGATAAGAAACCTAACGAAACAGATTAAGACACAACAAAATACCATATCAAAATATCTAAACGACTTTAGTGAACAAAACGGGAACAGAGTAGTTACGCTATACAGGTTCTGGCCCACTTTTTCCATACAAAAAGTGTCCGGAAATTTCAAACTATTTTGCTGGCTCTGGACTGGGTTCTGGGCCACTGAGGGGGATTCCGTCTAGTGGTATACGTCACAGGGTATGCCTGGAGAATTCCTTTCCTACCGTATGGCTGATCAGGAGATGACGCCAACTTTTTATTTGATCTGGTCTAGGAGGCTACAATTTGACCTTTGACCTTTCCTGTGTCTGGGTGCTGGAGGTTGTCTGAGAGCTTTAGTGACAATATCTGATATCGGGGATGTATACTTGTCAGCTTGAGTTTGTTGTTAGTTGTTTACTTTAGTATGAGTGCCTGTGGTGTGTTCGGCTGGGCTACTTGGTGGCTGAGTCTGGCACACTTTTTCCATACAAAAAGTGTCCGGGAATTTCAAACTATTTTGATGGATCACTGTAAGTTCTGTGGAGGGGGGAGGGGAGGGGAAGGGGCTGAGGTCGGTTTTGTACTGAAAAGTTGACATCATCTTGCAGTTTTCTGAGCAATCTTGAGGTGGTTCTGAGGCCGCTTTTGTACTGAAAATTAACATTATACTGTGACAGTACCATACAAAAATTGCAAGGTAGATTCCAACTATTTTCCTGGCTCTAGACCGGCTTCTGGGCCACTGAGGGGGATTCCGTCTAGTGGTATACGTCACAGAGCCTGCCTGGGGGAATTCCTTTCCTACCGTCTGGCTGAAGCTCTAAACATTTGTGAAGGGGTGCGTAGCTTTATTGGTAGAGGTTTCTAGTTAAGTTGATCTGGTCTTGGAGGCTACAATTTGACCTTGAGATGCCCCTCCTGGGAATATCTGATACTATGACTAGGACTGTCTGGGGCGTGTTAGATTGGCTTAAGTAATGATGTGAAATGCCCTAAGCGAGTTTATATCGGAGCTGTATACTTGTCAGCTTGATTTTGTTGTTAGTTGTTTACTTTAGTATGAGTGCCTGTGGTGTGTTGGGCTGGGCTACTTGGTGGCTGAGCAAACGTTACCTAAGGCGTGGATGCATGTGTGCAACTGTGTATTTATGTGGATAAGAAATGTTATGAAATTCCCTAGTAATTAGTATAAGTAATAATTCAAGTTAATCCTAGAATATTTTTGTTCATACCAATAGATTCTAGAAGGTATCAGTGGAGATCTTAGTCCTGGAGGTGGACAAATTTTTTATCAGAAATCCTCTACGGGCTATGGGTTTCGAGATATTAGCGATCTTATCTTTGCAGGTATAATTAATAGTAGTAATAATTCAAGTTAAACCTAGGATATTTTTTGTTTATGCCAATAGTATTAGTACTAGGATGGTAAAATTTTCATCAGAAATCCTCTACGGGCTATGGTTCAAGATATCACCGATCTTACCTTCTCAAGTGTAATTAATATTAGTAGCTGAAAAAAACAACATCAACTATAACCTAAGTTCTGGACTAAAGATTTGATGATATTTATCTGTAGGTGCCTTTTATAAACATGATTGCACCATGTAGCCATATATCTAAAAATAGATCAAGCGAAGCTGGTTGGTGTGAATGTAGGTAGATATGTTGACTTAGATATGTAATGGAAATTAGTAAATGCTTAATTTTACTCTTCAGGTGTAATGCTTCTAATTTGATTCCTTGCATAAACAAATTCGTACAGTACAGTAAAATAAACAAATTCGCAGTTGAGTAAAGTAAACAAATTCGGACAGAGGCCGAGTAAAGTAAACAAATTGAGCGATTTATGACAGATTCCTAATTTCTTTAGTTGAAAACAACAACTGATATTAATCTGTAGGATATGATGTCTTAGATGAGTAGTGGAAGTTATAATTGAATATTTCTTTTGCTAAGAAAAAAAACAACAACAACTATAACGTAAGTTGTGAATTAAAAATCTTTTATAAACAAGAGGGAACATGCTATGATATTCGATATCTAAAAATAGATCACGGCTGCTTCGGATGTTAAGAAACAGTAATAGAAATTAAAGCCTTATCAGAAAATTTTCGATGTAGGTGTTTGTATGTGTATGTATTGAAAATTCTTAGCTTATATGAAAAATTGTTTTTTAATTTCAATAAAATTTCTTTTTTGGGCAGGTTAAATTTAAAGTTTTGATTACCTATGATATCAATGTGAGGTGATACTAATATAGTATGATAGGTTGACTTAGATGAGTAGTGAAAATTGTATGGGTATAGTAAAAGACTTTTCATCAAATTTTTGGTGATAAGGTGTAATGGCATGACCAGTGTTGCAACACGAAATCTTTCTAGAGTACCTTGTTAGCCTAGCCTGAAAGTGATTGAGCAGCCACATCTGAAAAATTGCATATTATCATTAGCTTGAGAGTGGGTTAATTAAAAGCATTAACGAGCTATCATATTAATGTAGAATGATATGCCGACTTAGATGAGTAATATAAATTTTCGGTGACCAGGTGTAATGAGCTTGAAATATAATATAACTTCTTGCGTAGTTAAACAAATACATTCGAATAAAATAAACAAATTGATTTATGTTTATTTTGTGTCTAGGGCTGGTGAGCATAGGGAGCTGGCAGAGTTATTAACCATGATATCATAGTTCACATGAAGCTGACAAGAATATGATAATTTTATCTTCATACTATCAGATTGAGCACATATTTTCTAACCATTACGTTAAGCGTGGGTTTAACTAAAAGTTTTGATGAAAGAAGGTGGTATTATGATATTAATGTAGTATGATATGTTGTCTTAGATGAGTAGTGGAAGTTATCAGCAATATCGCTTCATATTTATCTCTCTAAAGCATCATCCGAATGGTGTTGTATGAACGAACAAAAAACTGATAATTCTTCAAGCCTATAGTGAAGACCGTGGTGGAGGTTGAGCGTGGGTACTGTAAGTTGTGTATATATTAATTGTGGTGTATATTAATCTAGTAGGATATGAAAGCTTTAGTGAAGAGCGTGGAAGAGGATAGTATTATGTGTTTACCTTTAAATCTTAAGTTAGGTTGAGAGTGGGTTAAATTAAAAGCATTGATAATAGAAGATAGTGCTATGATATTAAGTAATGGAAATTGTATGGGGGCAGTAAAAGAATAATTTTTGGCTGTCAGGTGTAATGGCATGACTTAGCAGGTAATTTGATATTACCTTTTGCCAAGATCGTGGCGGTTGAGATTGGGTTAAGCTTAGTGGTGCTCGATGTATATTTTATGGGTGGTGGGTGTGCATAATATAGTAGAAAGCTTTAGTGAATACCATACTTTTCAACCAGCTGACTCTGTCAAAACATCTGTGTCGCTCTAACATAAATCTGTGTTCATATTTTAGGTGGGTATAATAGCTTGAAATTATCTTATGGAAGGCTAGATAAGAACTTGTTAATTTCATCTTGTGGTGAGCATATGAAGGTAGCAGGGTTTTTTTATAAATCAAGCAGTTACGCTGTTATGAGATTTGATTGATATCTATATCTAAAAAAATAGTTCACATGAAGATGATAAGAATATGATATTTTTATCTTCATACTATTGGGGCAGGTGCATTGTTTACTTAACATTAAGTTGAGAGTGGGTCAAATTAAAAGCTTTGATAGAAGAACGCTGTGTTATAATATTAATGTGGTATGATATGTTGTCTGAGGTGAGTAGTGGAAGTTGTATGGGAGCTATGAATAAGCAGTAAAATCCTAATCAGCAATCTCGCTGGATATTTGATAATTCTCAAAATTCATAGTGATGCTCGTGGTGGGGGGTTGAGAATAGGTACTGTAAGCTATGTATTACGTTAAAAGTTTTGATGGATGGTATTTTGTATTTATCTCCTCGAAATAGTGTTGTATGAGTATCAGAAAGGTTGAAAAAAAGTTGATAATGCTTCAAGTTCAATAGTGTAGACCCCGATGTTGAAAGTGGGTATTTGGAATGATATAATTCTAGTAGGATATGGAAGTATTATTTATTCATCTTTAAATCTTACCAAGTCTGAAAAACTTACATAATATGATTAAGAAAGCTTCGTGATATATATCAAAAGTGATACCAATGGATTACATAAGGAAAGTAGGTTCACTTCATCTGCAAACAACAAATATGGCTGAAAGCGACACACGGTGTGAGTAATAATCATTCTTGCTTCAATTATCACTATTAAGGGATGTGTGCCGCAGAAAATATATTAAGTCTAGCCTAGTCTAAAATATGTATTGTAATTAAAAATTGTATCATGGTTATAATGCCATTTATTGAAATAATTTGTTTTAATTGTATTATAGCTTAAGTCTAAAGTCTTTTTTCTTTAGTTCAGCAAGGCCACGATTTCATAGATATAGATTGATCCTTATAATGAATATTCCTTATGCCTTTACACCAATGTGGCGTTAAAAGGTTCGTGGTGCACCACTTTCACAAATAACATCTCTCCATCTTTACTTTTTGCGATCTTTGTTCGAATATCCTGATTTTTCGACCTGTTGGTAGGGAACTTTCTTCTTTATTTCTGGAAAGCATCGATTTCATAGATGTAGACTGAGCCTTATATGAATATTCTTTACTCCTTTCATGTTGTGAAGCTATGTAAATTCTACCAAACATTGACAAAAAGTAATTACGGGGCATGCCTTAAAAAGTGCGATTTAACTTAGCACTAGAAATTCCCATTTTGTATACTTGGAGAGCTCATAAAGAATCATGTAAACTTACACTGTATGCAGATGTTGATTTCAACAACAGATTCATCAAACACAGGAAATTTTGATTACATACAGCTCTGTACCATAAGATTATAAGAATTAATACTTGTTAATTTTTAATAAATGATATTTTATATATGGCCTTCTTTTTATTCAATTTCCCATACTAAGTCCGGAACTCCCGAATAATGTTTGACCACTACAACGGGTGGTGGTGGCGGTGGGTGGTGGTGAGTGGTGGTGGTGGTGGGTGGTGGGTGGAGGTGGTGGTGGTGGTAGTGGTGGGGGTGGTGGTATTGGTTGCGGTGGTGGGTGCCTGGTCTTGGATGGCGCTTGAAACGGATATTTGACGCGTGGCATCAATTTGATGCTGACTAATCTAAGGTCTACCCTTCTATCTGTGGATGAGCTGAAAAAGCTGTTTTATAAGCTGTTAAGCTGTTACCAGACCTGTTTTAAAAGCTGTTAAGCTGTTACCGGACCTGTTTTAAAAGCTGTTAAGCTGTTATCAGACCTGTTTTATGAGCTGTTAAGCTGTTATCAGACCTGTTTTAAAGCTGTTAAGCTGTTACCAGACCTGTTTTAAAAGCTGTTAAGCTGTTACCGGACCTGTTTTAAAAGCTGTTAAGCTGTTAAGCTTTTAAAACAGGTCTGATAACAGCTTAACAGCTTATAAAACAGGTCTGGTAACAGCTTAACAGCTTATAAAACAGCTTTTTCAGCTCATCCACAGATAGAAGGGTAGACCTTAGATTAGTTAGCATCAAATTGATGCCACGCGTCAAATATCCGTTTCAAGCGCCATCCAAGACCAGGCACCCACCACCGCAACCAATACCACCACCCCCATCACTACCACCACCACCACCTCCACCCACCACCCACCACCACCACCACTCACCACCACCCACCGCCACCACCACCCGTTGTAGTGGTCAAACATTATTCGGGAGTTCCGGACTTAGTATGGGAAATTGAATAAAAAGAAGGCCATATATAAAATATCATTTATTAAAAATTAACAAGTATTAATTCTTATAATCTTATGGTACAGAGCTGTATGTAATCAAAATTTCCTGTGTTTGATGAATCTGTTGTTGAAATCAACATCTGCATACAGTGTAAGTTTACATGATTCTTTATGAGCTCTCCAAGTATACAAAATGGGAATTTCTAGTGCTAAGTTAAATCGCACTTTTTAAGGCATGCCCCGTAATTACTTTTTGTCAATGTTTGGTAGAATTTACATAGCTTCACAACATGAAAGGAGTAAAGAATATTCATATAAGGCTCAGTCTACATCTATGAAATCGATGCTTTCCAGAAATAAAGAAGAAAGTTCCCTACCAACAGGTCGAAAAATCAGGATATTCGAACAAAGATCGCAAAAAGTAAAGATGGAGAGATGTTATTTGTGAAAGTGGTGCACCACGAACCTTTTAACGCCACATTGGTGTAAAGGCATAAGGAATATTCATTATAAGGATCAATCTATATCTATGAAATCTTGGCCTTGCTGAACTAAAGAAAAAAGACTTTAGACTTAAGCTATAATACAATTAAAACAAATTATTTCAATAAATGGCATTATAACCATGATACAATTTTTATTTACAATACATATTTTAGACTAGGCTAGACTTAATATATTTTCTGCGGCACACATCCCTTAATAGTGATAATTGAAGCAAGAATGATTATTACTCACACCGTGTGTCGCTTTCAGCCATATTTGTTGTTTGCAGATGAAGTGAACCTACTTTCCTTATGTAATCCATTGGTATCACTTTTGATATATATCACGAAGCTTTCTTAATCATATTATGTAAGTTTTTCAGACTTGGTAAGATTTAAAGATGAATAAATAATACTTCCATATCCTACTAGAATTATATCATTCCAAATACCCACTTTCAACATCGGGGTCTACACTATTGAACTTGAAGCATTATCAACTTTTTTTCAACCTTTCTGATACTCATACAACACTATTTCGAGGAGATAAATACAAAACACCATCCATCAAAACTTTTAACGTAATACATAGCTTACAGTACCTACTCTCAACCCCCCACCACGAGCATCACTATGAATTTTGAGAATTATCAAATATCCAGCGAGATTGCTGATTAGGATTTTACTGCTTATTCATAGCTCCCATACAACTTCCACTACTCACCTCAGACAACATATCATACCACATTAATATTATAACACAGCGTTCTTCTATCAAAGCTTTTAATTTGACCCACTCTCAACTTAATGTTAAGTAAACAATGCACCTGCCCCAATAGTATGAAGATAAAAATATCATATTCTTATCATCTTCATGTGAACTATTTTTTTAGATATAGATATCAATCAAATCTCATAACAGCGTAACTGCTTGATTTATAAAAAAACCCTGCTACCTTCATATGCTCACCACAAGATGAAATTAACAAGTTCTTATCTAGCCTTCCATAAGATAATTTCAAGCTATTATACCCACCTAAAATATGAACACAAATTTATGTTAGGGCGACACAGATGTTTTGACAGAGTCAGCTGGTTGAAAAGTATGGTATTCACTAAAGCTTTCTACTATATTATGCACACCCACCACCCATAAAATATACATCGAGCACCACTAAGCTTAACCCAATCTCAACCGCCACGATCTTGGCAAAAGGTAATATCAAATTACCTGCTAAGTCATGCCATTACACCTGACAGCCAAAAATTATTCTTTTACTGCCCCCATACAATTTCCATTACTTAATATCATAGCACTATCTTCTATTATCAATGCTTTTAATTTAACCCACTCTCAACCTAACTTAAGATTTAAAGGTAAACACATAATACTATCCTCTTCCACGCTCTTCACTAAAGCTTTCATATCCTACTAGATTAATATACACCACAATTAATATATACACAACTTACAGTACCCACGCTCAACCTCCACCACGGTCTTCACTATAGGCTTGAAGAATTATCAGTTTTTTGTTCGTTCATACAACACCATTCGGATGATGCTTTAGAGAGATAAATATGAAGCGATATTGCTGATAACTTCCACTACTCATCTAAGACAACATATCATACTACATTAATATCATAATACCACCTTCTTTCATCAAAACTTTTAGTTAAACCCACGCTTAACGTAATGGTTAGAAAATATGTGCTCAATCTGATAGTATGAAGATAAAATTATCATATTCTTGTCAGCTTCATGTGAACTATGATATCATGGTTAATAACTCTGCCAGCTCCCTATGCTCACCAGCCCTAGACACAAAAAAAACATAAATCAATTTGTTTATTTTATTCGAATGTATTTGTTTAACTACGCAAGAAGTTATATTATATTTCAAGCTCATTATACCTGGTCACCGAAAATTTATATTACTCATCTAAGTCGGCATATCATTCTACATTAATATGATAGCTCGTTAATGCTTTTAATTAACCCACTCTCAAGCTAATGATAATATGCAATTTTTCAGATGTGGCTGCTCAATCACTTTCAGGCTAGGCTAACAAGGTACTCTAGAAAGATTTCGTGTTGCAACACTGGTCATGCCATTACACCTTATCACCAAAAATTTGATGAAAAGTCTTTTACTATACCCATACAATTTTCACTACTCATCTAAGTCAACCTATCATACTATATTAGTATCACCTCACATTGCTATCATAGGTAATCAAAACTTTAAATTTAACCTGCCCAAAAAAGAAATTTTATTGAAATTAAAAAACAATTTTTCATATAAGCTAAGAATTTTCAATACATACACATACAAACACCTACATCGAAAATTTTCTGATAAGGCTTTAATTTCTATTACTGTTTCTTAACATCCGAAGCAGCCGTGATCTATTTTTAGATATCGAATATCATAGCATGTTCCCTCTTGTTTATAAAAGATTTTTAATTCACAACTTACGTTATAGTTGTTGTTGTTTTTTTTCTTAGCAAAAGAAATATTCAATTATAACTTCCACTACTCATCTAAGACATCATATCCTACAGATTAATATCAGTTGTTGTTTTCAACTAAAGAAATTAGGAATCTGTCCTAAATCGCTCAATTTGTTTACTTTACTCGGCCTCTGTCCGAATTTGTTTACTTTACTCAACTGCGAATTTGTTTATTTTACTGTACTGTACGAATTTGTTTATGCAAGGAATCAAATTAGAAGCATTACACCTGAAGAGTAAAATTAAGCATTTACTAATTTCCATTACATATCTAAGTCAACATATCTACCTACATTCACACCAACCAGCTTCGCTTGATCTATTTTTAGATATATGGCTACATGGTGCAATCATGTTTATAAAAGGCACCTACAGATAAATATCATCAAATCTTTAGTCCAGAACTTAGGTTATAGTTGATGTTGTTTTTTTCAGCTACTAATATTAATTACACTTGAGAAGGTAAGATCGGTGATATCTTGAACCATAGCCCGTAGAGGATTTCTGATGAAAATTTTACCATCCTAGTACTAATACTATTGGCATAAACAAAAAATATCCTAGGTTTAACTTGAATTATTACTACTATTAATTATACCTGCAAAGATAAGATCGCTAATATCTCGAAACCCATAGCCCGTAGAGGATTTCTGATAAAAAATTTGTCCACCTCCAGGACTAAGATCTCCACTGACACCTTCTAGAATCTATTGGTATGAACAAAAATATTCTAGGATTAACTTGAATTATTACTTATACTAATTACTAGGGAATTTCATAACATTTCTTATCCACATAAATACACAGTTGCACACATGCATCCACGCCTTAGGTAACGTTTGCTCAGCCACCAAGTAGCCCAGCCCAACACACCACAGGCACTCATACTAAAGTAAACAACTAACAACAAAATCAAGCTGACAAGTATACAGCTCCGATATAAACTCGCTTAGGGCATTTCACATCATTACTTAAGCCAATCTAACACGCCCCAGACAGTCCTAGTCATAGTATCAGATATTCCCAGGAGGGGCATCTCAAGGTCAAATTGTAGCCTCCAAGACCAGATCAACTTAACTAGAAACCTCTACCAATAAAGCTACGCACCCCTTCACAAATGTTTAGAGCTTCAGCCAGACGGTAGGAAAGGAATTCCCCCAGGCAGGCTCTGTGACGTATACCACTAGACGGAATCCCCCTCAGTGGCCCAGAAGCCGGTCTAGAGCCAGGAAAATAGTTGGAATCTACCTTGCAATTTTTGTATGGTACTGTCACAGTATAATGTTAATTTTCAGTACAAAAGCGGCCTCAGAACCACCTCAAGATTGCTCAGAAAACTGCAAGATGATGTCAACTTTTCAGTACAAAACCGACCTCAGCCCCTTCCCCTCCCCTCCCCCCTCCACAGAACTTACAGTGATCCATCAAAATAGCTTGAAATTCCCGGACACTTTTTGTATGGAAAAATTGAGCCAGACTCAGCCACCAAGTAGCCCAGCCGAACACACCACAGGCACTCATACTAAAGTAAACAACTAACAACAAACTCAAGCTGACAAGTATACATCCCCGATATCAGATATTGTCACTAAAGCTCTCAGACAACCTCCAGCACCCAGACACAGGAAAGGTCAAAGGTCAAATTGTAGCCTCCTAGACCAGATCAAACAAAAAGTTGGCGTCATCTCCTGATCAGCCATACGGTAGGAAAGGAATTCTCCAGGCATACCCTGTGACGTATACCACTAGACGGAATCCCCCTCAGTGGCCCAGAACCCAGTCCAGAGCCAGCAAAATAGTTTGAAATTTCCGGACACTTTTTGTATGGAAAAAGTGGGCCAGAACCTGTATAGCGTAACTACTGAACAGAATACTAAAAATAGAGGACGAAGTACAATACATGCAGCAAGTATACCAAATGAATTATGACATTACTTTACTGAAAAATCACATAGACGACATCGAAACAATCATGCTGACCAGTAAATTAGGGTTACTTTCCAGAAACATTCTTACGGAAACAGAGTTGAATTTGATTCCAAACCTAGAGAACTTCAAAGATATTAAAATCGTAATTGCATTCCACAAAGAACAAATTATTGTTATTATACTAATCCCAGAGTACAGCGAAAACCCGTTGTCAAAAGTCCTTATAGAACCAATCCCTAACGATAAAAATAAATCCATATATTTGGATGAATATACAGTTTTAGTAGACCGAAATAACACTGTTTATAGTATAATAATAAAGGACAACTTAGAGAAAAATTTAATTAAAATAAAGGATAAATGTGTCCATAATATCATCAATTTTAACGAAGCTTACTGCCCTATGCAAAACTTTTCAAAAGAAGAAATAAGAGAAATTACTCTAGGGATAATTTTAACGAAAAATATTGCAAGAATGAATATATACCAGAATTGTAATAATTTGATTAAATATGAAAATTGTAAGGTAGAAATATATAACGTATCATATGATAATTTTTATACTAGGATAAAGGATAATATTATCTTACCACATTTTGTTACAAAAATAACAGAAAACAAAACTATAAGTTTAATCAGTCTTGAAGAAATCCATATAAATAATATTAAGAAAATTAACGAAATAATAGAGGAAAAATATGTAAACCGTTTATTAAACATACCTATAAATATCATTATTGTAATAGCCATTTTAGTTATAGTTTTTGGCATCAAAATCATATTACCTAAAAATAAAGGAAAAATTGTAATAAATGCTTCGTCGGAGCCTCAGACTAACGGTGGGGGTGTTAGAGATCATACCATAAAAACCATAAAAAACGTAATATAAAATCTATATTAAATTTACTGTGCATTTTTTTCCATTATATTTTTACCAAATCAACAGAATCCAATTTACATTTTCGTTCAAGTTCACATTTGACAAAAATAATTTCCGTTCCCGTGAGAATGAAGGCACTTTTTTCCTGCGCGGCAGACGCGAAGTCAGCAATTTTATTAAGGTAAAAAGCGCACAAATGAGTAATTGAAGTATGAAAAACATATTCACAGTTAGTCTGAAGATTGGAATCAAACGTAAATCGTCGTATATACATAAGTCGCCAATGTAATTCCAAAATCTTTTATTAAATTGATTTCAATAAAGAATTAATGAATAGTTAAAGTTGGTGTTCTTATTTATATATTTTTTTCTTAATAATAAAAATAGATTATTAAACTTTTAATATCATTATTTTGTTTGCTTATCCCAATTTCTATTGTACTGAATAAATAGTTGCTAAATATTTGAATTAATTTTGTAACACTGATTTGAATTATAATAATAAATAGAACATAAATAATCACTCGAATGAACGACTTATTATTCATTACTCTATGCCTTTTACAGTCCACTATTCAAATCATTTTTGGTCCTTCGAGCCGGATGTGTGAGACTCTTCTATGTTAATTATATTACAATCTACAACTTATTAAGAACGATAAATATTTAGATATTTGGCAATTATTTAGCGGGCTCAAAACTCCCTCCATCACATCACACAATTTAAGACTGCCGATTAAACGCAATTGAGTTTTCCATCTTAAAACATATTTAATCTACACAAAGACTTTAAAAATGGCTGATAAACTCGACAATTTGGGCATCAAACAGATAGTGCTAGCGGATAAATTGGAAAACGCAATTAAAAATGGAAAGAAGACACGGTTGGAGAAACGAACAATGAATTTTTACGAAACACAAATAGTGAGTTTAAAAAAACTGTGGGAAGAATTCGATGCTAGTGATACAGTAATTCGGGAATTCATCAATGCATCAAAGATAATATGCGCACACGAATACATAACTAAAGATAAATATACAGAACTGCAGATCAAGTATATGGAATATTTAGGGGAATTAACTGACGGGTGGACTCAAAACACCCAGGGAAGATCAACGCATCCGTAGTGCAGGCCATATAATTATACACACCAATACTAATACTCAAGGCCAGCTGCCTCGGATTAATCTGCCGAATTCTAATGGCGAGTATTTATCGTGGCGGTCATTTTACGATTTATTTGTATCTCTAGTGCATAGCAATTCGCTAATGCCCGCAGTACAAAAGCTGCACTACCTAAAAGGTTTCTTCACTGGGGAAGCAGCACGATTATTAAAACATATTCCTGTTACCTCTGCAGATTACGGACCAGCCTGGGAAAAATTAAAAGAAGGATATGAAAACAAGAGACCTTTGGTAAATACGCAAATAAGCATTCTCATCAATCAGCCCAAATTGTCAACCGAAAACAGTAAGAACATTAAGGCATTAATGGATACTACTGAAGAGTGCATTCAGCAACTAAAGGCATTGGAAGTAAATGTATCGTCATGGGGTACACTATAGATCTTCTTGCTACTCCAAAAATTACCATTTGTGACTTTCAGACTTTGGGAGGAACAATTGGGTGATACACAGCAACTGCCAACTTTAGAGCAATTTCAACGATTTTTGCAAACTAGATTCAGAGTGTTAGAATCCATGGCACAGTCAGTGAACGCGAAGCTTACCATCCAAACCACAAAAACATAGCACGTGGCAAATTCAGCGAAATGTCCTGCATGTAATGGTGGACACTATGTGTGAAATTGTAGAAAATTTTCAAAAATGACCGCATTGAGTCGAAGGAAGTGCATTGAAGAATCCGGGAGATGTTTTAATTGTCTTTCGAACAACTAGTCAGTGCCCTAATAGCCGAAGATGTAAGACATGCTATGGACTACACCACACTTTGCTTCACAAGACTGACCATACCGCAAATAATAAGGAGGCAACAAATACAAGGAAAAACGGCAAAACCTTTAATCCTGGGAATCAAAGATCCTGTCAAGACAATAACAAGTCTAGAGCTTGTAAACTAGCATCCAATAGTGATGCTGAAGAAAAGGAAGAAGTCAGAAGTTTTTTTTGCTACAGAATTGAATAATGCACTATTGGCTACAGCCCTAGTAAAAACACTGGATCGAAACGGGAATTCGGTTACACTACGTTCTTTGATAGACCCAGGGTCGCAACCTTCTTTCATAACGGAAAGCTCCTGCAAAACACTAGGCTGACATGAAAGGCCTACCAGAATAGAAATAATTGGATTAAACTGAAGTCAGACAGCATGGTCCAATCGACAAGTTAAGGTTAAATTAACATCTCGCATGGGTAAGGGGAATTCTTTACAGGTTAACGTGTTAGTTATCAGCAAGATAACCGATCCACTGCCAAGAATCCCGGTTTCGGCTAAAGAGTGGAACCACTTCAAAGGTATTGAATTAGCAGACCTTTCTTATCGGAAGCCAGGGCCGATTGACCTACTTCTCGGAGCTCAAGTATTTGCCAGTATATTATTGCAAGGATTACGTAAGGGACCCAAGAAGGCACCAGTTGCTATTAACACGATATTCGAATGGGTAATATTGGGGAATGCACCAGAATCACCAGTACAGAAGATCAAGCCCTTTACAGTGACTAATAGGACCATGGAGGCATTGAATAATCAACTGAAGAAGTTTTGGGAAACCGAATCGGTTCATGCGAAATCCTTTTTAAAGCCAGAGCATGAGGATTGCGAAAGGATGTTTGTATGGACAGTATCAGGTGGAGCTGCCATTTATAAACGGACATAAGCCGTCCTTCGGTCCCTCTAGAGAGTTGGCTCTAAAACGATTCAATACTTTGAGACGAAAGTTTGACAACAATCAACAATTTTAAAAGGACTACACCAAATGCTTGAATGAATACACCGAACTCGGGCATATGATGAGAGTAGATCCAACAAACTGGACGGCCGTCGACGCCTACTATATTCCACACCATACAGTCTTTAAAGAGCTTAGAGTAGTGTTCGATGCATCGACGAAAAGTGGTAATGGAAAATCGCTGAATGAGCAGTTGCTAATTGGACCGACAATTCAACCCAAATTATTCTCAACTCTTTTGAAATGGAGAAGATACAAGGTAGCAATGACGGTGGATATTGAGAAAACGTATCGCATGATTGCAGTGCACCCCAATCATCATCAATATCAAACAATTATCTGGCAGAACACAGAAACGAAAGTCGTTGAAGACTACAAGTTAACCACCGTGACGTTTGGTACTTCGTCACCACCCTATTTGGCAATTCTCATATTGCAAATGTTGGCAACTGATGAAAGGAAAAACTGGCCCTTAGCATCTAGAGCAGTAGGTACACATTTTTATGTAGACGACCTATTGACTGGGGCAGATACTGTAGAACAAGCAAAGGAACTACAAAGCCAATGTATCAACATGCTAAAGACAGGAGGCTTCAACTTAAGAAAGTGGGCCAGCAACAGTTTCGACCTGTTAGAATAAATACCCGCTGAGAATAGGGAATTACAAGGCGTGTTAAAATTTTATGAACAAGAAGTCGTAAAAACTTTATGCATA
Source organism: Dioctria rufipes (assembly GCA_963924295.1). Taxonomy (NCBI): domain Eukaryota; kingdom Metazoa; phylum Arthropoda; class Insecta; order Diptera; family Asilidae; genus Dioctria; species Dioctria rufipes. The sequence continues at coordinate 120,556,761 of OZ002744.1, forward strand.
CGGTGGCATCCTGGCTCCGATTATTTCACCTTCGTCATCATGCAAGGGTATGAGAAAAATTTGTGGACAAGAAGATCGATTCTATCAGAAATCTCAGCACTCTATGATCGTTTGGGTTGGATCTCACCCGTAATTGTTGTAGCGAAAATATTGATGCATACATTGTGGATATCAGATTATGGTTGGGACACTCCAGTTGACGAAATTATTACAAATCAGTGGCAATTTTTTTAAAATACGCTAAAGGACTTGGAAGCAATCAAAATACCAAGATGGGTTAGAACGTGCAACCAATCCTCAGGCCTACAACTGCATGGATTTTGCGATGGGTGGAAGATACCAATGGAAAAATAGCCTGCCACATGTTGACATCAAAGACAAAGGTTGCTCAAATTCGGCCAATCACGATACCTGGATTGGAGTTGAACAGCGCATTAATTCTAGCTCGATTCATCACAACAACAATTCAGGACATGCAATTAGAACACATTCCTATAATCACTTGGTCAGATTCGATGATAGCCCTTCAATGTATTCACTCAGCCAAATGGAAAACGTATGTAGCCAACCGAGTTGTCGAAATTCAGGATGCCGTTGGTCCAGACAACTGGCGGCACGTACCCACAAATTACAATCCAGCAGATATTGCTTCTAGAGGCACTCTTGCGAATGAATTAGTTAGTAATAGGTTATGGTGGAATGGCCCTGAGTGGCTCATAAAGGGCGAGAAACATTGGCCAAGGGCCACCATCGCATCAAATCAGTTACAACAAGAAGTAAAAAATTCAGCTCCAATTACATTGCACACTCGAATAGACACGGAACTGTTATCTCGATACTCATCCTTTACAAAACGAACTCGCATCGTTGCATTCATACATCGATATGGACATAATAGCCGCAAGCTTGCAGTTCGAAGAAAGGAGCGATTATCATTATAGGAGGTAGAAGCTGCTCGTCGACCGTTTTCAAGCTAATTCAGAAAAACTCATTGTATGAGGAATATGGTTCATTGGCAGCAGGCGGCCCCGTGTACAACAAAAGTCGTCTACTAACACTCAATCCATTTCTAGATCATCAAAAAATAATGAGAGCTGGAGGTCGTGAACACGCTAACATTTCGTACTGCGGAAAACACCTGATTATCCTCCCAAGCAGTTATCACGTTACAAACATGGTCATAAATCAAGTACACGCTCCATGGAGGTGTCGCGTTGATGTTAAACACCAGTCGCAACTATAGATGCAAATAGAACCATTGCTCGTAGAATAAATCAAAGCAAGACATGCATAGCTTAACGGCAGAAGATGCGATCTCAATTAATGAGAAATCTTCCAGCCCCGCGAGTTAATGTATCCCAGCCATTCTCGCATGTGGGTATTGATTACGTAGGCCCCATCAATTTAAAAACATCTCCATATAGAACTGCAAGAATTTACAAGAGCTACTTTTGTATATATGTCTGCATGGCCACAAAGGCGATACACTTGGAACTGGTCTCAGATTTGACAGCAGCGGCATTTATTGCTGCACTTAAAGGATTTGTATCCAGGCGCGGACTATGCTCAGATATTTACTCGGCCTGCGGTACGAATTTCAAGGGCGCAGAAGGCAGCTTGAATAAAGATTTTGGTAAAACCAGACATGAAGCATCGCCAGAACTAATCCAGTATTTGAGATCCAAGAACATATCATGGCACTGCAATCCACCAGGTTCACCACATTTTGGAGGCATCCGTGAGGCAGGAGTCAAATCGGTGAAACACCACCTACGGCGAGTTGTAGGCAAATAGATTTATACATTTGGAGTATTCAACATTGCTCGCTCAAGTTGAAGCTTGTGTTAATTCCCGGCCACTTTGTCCTATCCAGAATAACGTCGATGATCTCTCAGTATTGACACCAGGACACTTCCTTATTGGACAAGCCCTAAACGCGATCCCTGAACCAAGCATCTGGAATAAAAAGGTAACACCAGCTCAAGGATGGAAACATGTTCAACATCTTAGCCAACAATTTTGGAACAAATGGTTAAAAGATTATCTACAGAGACTCCAACAACGACCCAAGTGGTGCGCAATGCAGCCAAACATAAAAGTAAGAGATGTAGTGTTACTTAAAGGTGAAAACACCCCTCCTACATGTTGGCTTTAAGAAGGATAGAAGAAGTCTTTCCAGAATCGAATGGTTTAGTTCAAGTGGTGCAGTTGCGAACAAGCACAAACAGTTTCCGTCGGCCCATCGTCAAGATGTGTCGACTTCCAATGGAAACGACAGAAAGGTCTGAAAAGTAGTCAAGGTCACACGCTGATCACAATCCTTGTGTTGTCTTGTAATCATTGTCGCATGCGCCCTGTTCATGTTACGTGTTTATCATAAAAGTCGTCTAATCATTTTATCTAATTACAGACCATAATATATCATCAAGAAGATGACGTTTTATTGTTGGACGAGGACATCCATTTTTCTCCGCCAAGCAGCCAGATGCTAAGGTTATTGGTTGAATCAGGTTTCGATTGCCTAACCGGACTACCCAAAGGGTCACCCAACAGCCACCATCAAATGAAACCAAGCCGAAGGCACGGGAATCTCCAAGAAGGCAATGTCCGGAGTCCACTAGAGCCAAGAAACTTAAAGAAAACAAGTATCCAGTTAACATAAATGGAGCGTATCTCACAAAGTGGAGCTTGTTGCTTCCTTCGAAGACAATCGATGACATCAAAATGCGCATTGAGAACGACATGTTGACAATCTTGTTATTTCTTTGCAACAAAGGACAGGGAGTGCTTTTCTTTTTAGAAGTTCACCTGCCCTGAACAAACGTGTTGTTTTTTTTTTTTAAAGTCTTTTAATTTTATTTAAATTGAACGAACTCCTTTATTTAAATTTTTATTTTTCTTGTAATAAAACCATTTATATAAACTTTCTTTATAACCGGAATAAGAGGCCTTACCGTTGGTCGGGGGACTCTCCTATTCACCGCTATAACTATTAATAAATTAATCCCCTGAACTCTCCAACCACCGGCTTTTTATCTCTTTTCATTTATTTTTCTTGATCGATACATATCGATCATCATACCTTTTAGGAGGGGAACCTCAAAAGAAGGGAAACGCCTATTCTTATTATTTACAACAGCAAGAAGCGCGCGCCATTGCATTAATTCTAGCTTCATACATAGCGATATAGGGGAAAATTTCACCGCGCTTATTTACGTTGGGGTCATCGCCCGTCGTATTGCTTATGTTTACTTGCGTAAATGGGTTGACCCACAAAAGCTCGTGAACAATGCACAACAAAGCTGAGGTTGCGCTTTAGATCTCGTGCTAGTGAAATGGTGTTGCAATGAACCCCAGCGGGCAGTCAACATTATTCACCTAGAAATATGACGCTGCACTTTTACTCTGGCGATGATTTGAAGAATGAGTCTTATTTCTTTCAGAATTTCTGCTTTAATAAAATTCTAGAGATTACGAATGTAATCTCATCTTTTTAGAGGTAATGGCGGCTCATTACAGACATACAGAAATTTATCACTAGAGACGGAGAAGATATCTACATTCCACGACGCGTGCTAAAACGCATTAATTTTGAAACAATGAAATGCTCCAAGAGTAAAGAATTCAAAGTTAATTTGCCAGATAGAAACGAGGTGAGAGTGAACGTTTATAACGATAACCAATTTCCAATTCACCATCACCAAAAAAAAAAGAAAACGGACTCAACCGAAAGGTGAAGGCAAAACAAAGCACTAACGTTTTTTCTTTTGTGTCATTCATAAATTAAAGCTGAACTATATATGAATTAGATCTGAATTACAATAGGAAATTCATACAAATAACCAACAAGGTTGCCTAATAAAGCTAAATTAATGAATTTTAACTATAAACATAGGAATTTGAAGGTACACATGTTGAATCTGTCCGTTGAACAGGCGGCGGAATGTTTGACTTGCCGATTCCCCTATCCAGAGGGCTTCCCTGGAGTGTCTATTCAGCAGCCAGACAACCTAAAAGGCATAAGAGGAAAGTTAAAATATATATCAGATTTAAAAATCCTGATAACAGAAAGGCATGAATCCATACAAATAGTCCCCCCTCGAATGAGTAAACAAACAAACAACAACTACAACACCATGCAGTACAAACTGAACACAAGTTTACTAAGCAAATAATAAAGAGGAACAATTAAAGGTTTTATAAAACTTACCAGCAACTTACAAAGGTGAAGTAAACTGCTTCTGAAAATCCCTCGCCGTCCATTTACAGCAAATAGGAAGAAGTCCTCCTGAAATCACAGCTGACTAACGATTCACCTGAAGGGCAACTTTCTTGAAATTTTTCACTACTACAGTCAGACATTTTAAATTGGAAACAAGCAGACATGTTTAAAATTTCCCCTCTCAAGGGACATCAAATCTATCGCTGTTTCAAATGTATCCTACGAATGGTGCATGAAATATATCTACCAAAATTTATTTTTTCAGAGAAAGCAGCATTATATTTTACTTTCGATTCGGTCTAATTTAATTCTTTCCTTCTCCCTTTTTTTTATAATTTCATTGCTTTTATAATTTTTGTTGCACGTCATGACAATTAATTTTTTTGTTTAAAAATATTCTTTTCTTTATTTTTTGTTTTTGGTTTTTTGGTCGAGTTTAATATCATTATTCTGTTTGCTTGTCCCAATTTCTATTGTACTAAATAAATAATTGCCAAATATTTGAATTAATTTTGTAACACTGATTTGAATTATAATAATAAATAGAACGTAAGTATTCACACGAATGAACGAGTTATTATTCAATACTCTATGCCTTTTACAGTCCACTATTCAAATCATTTTTGGTCCTTCGAGCCGATGTGTGAGACTCTTCTATGTCTATATCAAATAAGAACAGTACAGACACATTGAGAGTAGATGCCTTTCTCATAGGTTTGAGAATCGGAAACTTAGAAAAGTGGTCCAGAATTTGTTACGCGCTGTTTTTCGTGCGTAAAGGCGCTAGCTCAGCTTGGGCGTCGGGACAAAAAAACTAAATTTTATGAAAGCACCAAAGGGGAGCCACATTAGAGCCAGACAAAAGAAGAAAATACATATTGGGCGCCACGCGGTTGTTTTTTTTAGGTACCACGAAACTCTATTAGATCATGGAAACGATAATTTTTTTTTCTTTTAACGCTTCTTAATTAATATTTATTCCAAATATAAGTACTGATCATTACAAAACTAAACATGCAAAAAAAACAAAAAAAGATAAGGAATTATAAAATAATTACAAAAGACAATAAAGTGTACCTTGATTTATGGGACACCCCATGGTACCGCTTGCGTTAATCCATGTTACGTTATGTTAATGCCCGTCATCCACGCAAAACCCTTAAATTCCTTCTTGTGGCTTTCCTTTTTTTTTTGTTATTTCTTTTGTTGTCCTTAGTTCGGATCCGCTCTATTTTTGCCTCTTTCCTTTTTAAATTTTCTTTCGACTTTGTCCTTTTTTTTTATATAAATTTAATTTATATGAATTTTAACTTTTCAGCGCTTACTCACAACTCGAGTACTTCTAAGAGTATGCCCTGGTTTTTTTTTGCAGCCCGTCTCTAGTCAGTAAGTGTCTCTTCACCTACCGGATGCCGCTTGCTAATCCTCTCTCTGTTCCACAGATGCATTGAACATTAAACTTGGATCCGGTCATAAGATCATTATTTCCAACTTCCAACTTTTATACTTGACTGTACTGCAATTTTTGGAGTACTGTTCGGTTATTTATAATGATGACCATTTTTCATTTTGTAATTGTGGTTTTCTTTAAACTGGGCTTACTTTATCCGGGCTGAGACAATTACCGTGACGATTGGACAGTGTTGATCATTTTCGACTTTCGTGCTGTAAGGTAATCGTGATTAACCGCATATAAGGGTTTTGAATGACCGAGAATTATTTATATTACGAAAATAAAAGAGACGCCGTACCATGGGAGTCGCGAAGTTATCTAATAACCTTATATAAATACAAAATCCATAATTACGTTAAATGAGATATTGAAATATTCATTAATTATTTTAAATGGAACACAACGATAAAATAAACCCTAGCGATCTAAAGAGGAAAATCTAATAAATAAATATCTAATCTAATAAATCGAATAATATAATAATAATATATCCTTATTCTAGGTGTTAGTAGGGTGATGCTGCCTTGTTGGGGTATGTGTAAATCCGTTTCATAAATTTATATGAAGTTGACCTTTGTGTACGTGTAGCTGACCTTGTGCATGTGTAGCTAATTTTTGTGTGTGTTTAGTTCCGATGATGCTGAAGTTAACCAAGTATGCTGATTTTAAAATTGTGTGACGTGTGAATGTTGGCAAAGAAATGAAGCGAATGGTGTTTGCGTGTGGTGCATTTCTGGGCCATTATGTGTTTGAGTATGTTTAAGTGCAATTTCCCAGAGGTAGCTTTTGTCTTAAGTTTGATGAAAGATGTAACTTTATGTATATTTTCCTGATATAAAGTAAAACTCGAGCAGCATCAATAGTTCTACCAATATGCATTCACGATACGATATATACACATAACAAATTATCAACATGCAGCTATTTCCATTCACTAACCTGGGATATGGACCCAGAAAGTCGATGTACAGCTTTTGCCATGGTATTTCTGTCACAGGCTGGACTCCCATAGGTAGTCTAAGAATAGTATTGGGGCTTGGTTTCCTTATACACGTCACAGGCGCCTACGCAGTCTCTGACATAAACTGTCATTCGTGGCCAGTACAGGTGACTCCTTAATCGTTCCAGTGTTTTCCGTATACCTCCATGAGAAGCTAGTGGTGGATCATGCGCTCTTGAAATACCATCGGAGACAAGCCCTAGTGGAATCCAAAGCTTCCAAGCTTCTTTCTCATGAATCGGATCGCCAGTTCTCGGAACAGTCCGAATATAAACGAAGCCATCCTTGACGCAAAGATCTGGTAGTATACCAGAAGCTGATTTAACCTTATTACTCAGCTCCTCACATTCCAACGAGTTTAAATATGGAGAACTAAGGTCAACTTCCGGGCCAGGATCTTCAGGTGTTGTTAAGCTGTCACCATGAATTCGTGACAGCACATCAGGAACGACGTTCAGGCTTTTTTTTTGGGTAATCAATGGTGAAGTCGAAACCTTGAAGTTTCAAACTCCACAGAGCAAGTCTACGGCTGAGGTCTTTCTGAGACATCAGCCATTTCAAGCTCGCATGTTCAGTCACTATCTTAAACGGCATATAATTGCGTTGTGCTGAGTTCAACTTTTTCGAGACGTAGGCTGTTGGTGTCTCGTGGCCATCGTCATCTAGTTGCCTCAGCACTCCACCAATAACTTGTTGGCTCACATCATACTGTATCACGAATGGTCTGGTGAAATCTTGGCTCACTTACAACGGAGCAGAGGTAAGTTCTTGCTTCAACGACTCCAGAGATGTCTGGGCTTCGGGTGTCCATTGGAACTGACTAGGATTCTTCAGCGTGTCTGGGATGGAGGCAGTTAAGTCTGCATAGTTCGGAATGAATCGTCGGTACCATCCCGCCATACCTAATAGGCGTCGAGCTTGCCGAACAGTTTTAGATGACGGATAGTCTAATATGGCTGAGATATCTGAGTCAGTTCTGATTCATCTTTCCCGACAATAAAACCCAAGTATTTAGTCTCCTTAATGCAAAACTTACTTTTCGCAACGTTGATAGTGAGGCCAGCTTTAATCAAGCAGTCCGCTACACGGGCTAGTAGCGTGAGATGAGAGCCAAAGTCTGATGACAGAATCAATAAATCGTCCAAATAGACGAGGCCATTCTCACGAAGATCGAAAGGAATGACCTTATCCTTGAGGCGGCACATGGTTTGGGGAGCGTTGCATAAGCCGAATGGCATCACTGTGTACTGATAGAGGGGGTGACCAGGTACTGTAAAAGCGGTCTTCTCTCTGGACTCAGTGTCTAGTGGGATCTGCCAGAAAGCGTCTTTGAGGTCCAGGCTTGTGACGTAATTTGCCGGAGGAAGTCGACTCAGAAGTGCGTCTATCTTCGGTTGCGGATAGGTGTGCTTCTTATAAACAGAGTTGCCTTTCCTGGCGACAAAACAAAGCCGGACCTTTCCAGGCATCCTCACTAGTAAAACTGGAGAGCTCCAAGGACCCTGGCTCTCCTCTATCAACCCCAGACGTAGCATTCGTCTTAGTTCAGCTTCCATTAAATTCTGTACTGCCGGTGATATCGGATAAAAACGTTGCTTTATCGGAGTTGCGTCATTCGTCTCGAGTGAGTGACCAAAGATGGTTTTCCCAAGCCTAAAGAGGCGAAAGGATGAAAAAGCTGTTTAGTAGCTTCTAGACGTTGTTGATCTAGAGCAGGAATAACATGACAGTCGGTGTCAGGGGTAGCTATTAGACTTGGTGTCACTTCTGCAACTATACCCAGGACATCTGGAGCCAACCCAAATAGACGCTAAAAGTCTATTCCTAGATATAGTGCCTGTGTGAGCCCAGGAACCACGTAAAACCATACGTTTTGGGTCTTACCACGGAAAGTGATGTCCAAGAAGTGACCATGAAAAGTCGTCATGGCATCGTTAGCTATGTTGTGTGCAAAAGGAATTTGCACAAGGACAAGGTAGTTGAAATGCATAATTCAATTCATAATTCAAAGTTTCATGCCCAGCTTATCTTTTGGTCGAGCGGAAAACCCACATCATCAGTTTCTACACCCGAACGAATTACACTTTATTTGAACGTGTACGATAATTAAAACATTTTCCCATAAAACGACTTGGGACAATTAAAGTTTTAAGTTTCACACCAAGTCGTTTCAATAAAAAAAATTCCCACGATAAATCTTACCTTAGTAAGATTTGTCGTAAATATGATATGTATGTACATATATACATACATACATATCGGGTGCATGAAATTTTACGTCGGCGAAGACTGAAACGATCAAGTCTTCACCGAAAAAGCTCTTATCTATCAGCAAATTGTTGCGAGCTGCATACATTGTGATCGCAACAATGTATGCACGATAGTAAGACGATGGTTTGATATTTATGAAAATATCAAATTTCATTTCAACCATCGTCCGTCGCGATAATTCTGGGCATGTTAAAACATGTCCAGCGGTAAATAATTTTCTCAGGATAGGAATGCTAATTAAGCATTTTTCTATCGTTAACGAAAAGACTTGAGATTGAAAAATCTAAGTTGATTTTTGAAAGCGCTCGGGATCGTCACGGCAATTAAGGAATTTAAAAGTCCAAAAGAAATAAGGCTTTTTTCTGAAACCCACTTGCATTGGTCGGATCGGTTAGTGATCTTTGTTAAAAAGTAAAATAAGTTAAGTGTTCATTGTTAAAAAAAGGAAAGTAATTAAATGTAATTAAATTGAATAAAGAAGAAAACAAAAGTGGAAGACGCGAGTGTTTTAATCAAATGCTCCCGCTGCCATAGTGCAAAAAGAATACGCCGCTGCCTAAAGTGTTGGATAAGTCGAGTGGGCAGCCTGGCAACAGCTGTGAGTACTTTTTGTTACTTACATAGGTAAACCCCGAAGAAAACTATAACAAAATTGGCGGAGCCGGTAGAATCAAGAAAGCTTGGTCAACCAAAAGATCATACAAGCTTTAAAGTACTTGATCCTGCGAACCTAAGGGGTCCCATTGACAAAGCCACTAAGGACAAGTCACCCTCAACACTCGGGTAAATACCATCTATAGGCGGCTCTGCTCCAGGCGGGTAAGCGTTCACCGCAATTATTGCACAGGCACCACCGAGGGACAAAAGTGAACAGTCCATAGAAGGAAGTGGAAAACATTCAAAATTTCCAAGAAGGACGAACACAAGTCAGCCAGGACACAAGTCAGCCAGGACACAGCTCGACAAACAGCCTGAAGTTTCATCTAAACAGACGATAAAACACTAGCAGTCAACGATCCTGAGTTGAAGAGGAAATCGAAGACGGCTCATAAACCCCTTTTTCAACTACATCCAGGGGAAGTTAAGACGGCCCAAGGCCCTCCCCCCCCCCCCCAACTGCAAAACCGACCGAAATTAACCGACTAAGGATTGAGAGGGAACTCCAAGGCGGTGAAGGAAACCCCCCTCGCAATCACAGGAACAGGAGCTAAGCTGGCAAGGAGCCCCACTTTCACCAAACAGCGCATCATATGCCAGCCCACAATCATGTAATACCTCAGCAGAAAACAGCCGCAGCAGCTAGGGAAAACTCTCGAAGCGGGATCAGTCCCAGGAGCCAATACAAAGCAACCCGGTGAAGGTACATCATCTGATTGAGGAGAAAAACCTCCACAGTTATCCCCAACAGGACCTCGAATTCGAAGCGGAACCGTTTTGCCAGGTCAAGTAAGTTTAGATAGTCAAGTAAGTTTAGATAAGATTTAAATAAATTATACAAGATAGCGCGGGAATCGGATAAATTGACGATTACCCATTGTGACGTATTAGATCACGAACTAAAAACCGAGCGCGCGACCAGGCTCGCCAAGTGAAAAACCTTAAAGAAAAATACAGTAGAGTTCCGAAAGGAACTAGAACAGTTTTCCGAATCTCGGCGATCAGTCAATTTAGATTTAGAAAGTAATAAGAGTGTTAGGCTAAGTGAAAGTGCCGACAGTGATAGTGATAGTGACGGTGTAGTGACTTGACCAACTCCCGAAGACCTGCTGATCGATTGGGTTAGCCCACCCAAATATACATAATGGTAGACTACGCTAAAGTAGCTAAGCTAACAGCTCAACTTGTCAACACAAGAACAACACAACACGAAAAGTCCTCAAGTCTTCAACATAAGATTCAAATGCACCTTTTATGGTCGCCGAGGACATGTGGGAAGCCCGGAGTCAGGAAAACGACATGCAGTCGACCCAATACTCCCCGGCTCGACTACAAACCCAACTAAAAAATCAAAAGCGTCCCTTCAATCCGGTGTCCCTACAGTGAAATGTCCACTGGACATAAGCGGCCATACAAAACTAGTAGTGTAAACTGGCGCTGAGGTTAGTATTATTAAGAAAAAAGCAATTAAAGACCAATTCCAATGAGGTATGCACTTTACAGACCCCTTTTGGAACCGGAAAGGCATTGAGAAATTGCAAAGGCAACTTCAATTTTAAAAATAAAATTCCCTGCAAGTTTCAGGTGGTACAAAACCTGCCAGGTCTTTCCGATGACGGCCTATTAGGAAACGATTTCCTATCAATCAACTGTAATGTTAAAGGCCCCAATAAAGCACTCAGGTTTCCTTGTACGGAAACAAATCCCAAAGAGTTTACTGTGCCCTTGTCATGCAAAACGGACAAGCTGTATTCCAGAAAAGCAGTCGAAGTAAGGTCACTTGCAGAAAAGATGGAACCTAAAGAGGTTAAGCTATCTACATGCAGTGTCTCCAAGGCATCTCAAAATAGTAATGCTGGATGCCAGGTTCATCAAGAGCCGAAGGAATGCGAAAAGAGCTGTCTGGCTGATCAAGAAACTAGCGAAATGAGGCAACATCTGGTTACTGTACAGGAACCAATATGCATACCTGCTAAGTCACAAATGATCACCACAGTCCAGTTGCGAGTGAAGGAAGCAAGATATAGGCGATGGAGTCATCCTGGACAACAGTTTACTCCCTACTGGGAAAGAAACAGTGCTAGTTGCCATACTCTAAATTAACAATCTCCAAGTAGTCATCAACAGTTTATTATTAGAACTGCTACCTATACATGACTACGCCGTCATTCCAATAGGAGAACCCACTGATACACAACACGTTCTCAAGCCGAATAAATCGCAAGCGAGTAACACAAACATCAGTGGGCTTCCCAAGGCGGAACAGAAGTTAAGCAAGACTTCTTTCTCCAGAATACCTAGATTTACGTTACTAACACGGCCCAAGAGCCCTATACACAATGCGTACGAGCTCGATAAGACCCGAGTAGAGGCAACAATGACTCCACCGTTCAATAAAATAATTCATAAAAATTTTACATGGCCCCAGAGCCAAATCAGACATGTGAGTGAGCTCCAGAAGCCGACAAGCAAAATGCAGCTGACTCCTCCATCCAATATACCTAGATGTAAGATAACCACAAGTATTAAGAATAAAAAGTGGCCCGAGAGCCCTATAAAAGACGCGTGCGAGATCCGTAAGACCTCATTGAAGGCAAAGTTGGCTCCACCGTCAAATAGTATTAAGAAAACACATTTTCCACGGCCCATAAGTCAAATTACGAAAGCATGCGAGTACTTGGACCAATGCAGAGTACCAATAAAATACGGTACTCCACCAATAAAATACCAGGAAGCACATACCCTGCCAGTTAGTACAGTAAGTGAAAATAAGTACCAAAAGTACAACAACCCAAAACTAACGGAAAATATTACAGCATAAAAGATACTTATTTCTGGATCATGAACATCCCACACATACCCCGCGAGTCAACAGGCTAGACCAAGAGCTCAGCCTAGACCCAAATCTAAATGCGGAGTACAATGATATCTTATCTCTCAAAGGTGATAAGCTCACATACACAAATGCTATCACCCACAATATTCCCTTAATACAAGATCAAGCGCCCATAAATCAAAAGGCCTACAGATTACCAGAGACCCAGAGACAAGTAATAAATGAGCAATTAAAAGAAATGCTAGACAAGGGGTAGTCCATACTAGCAAAAGCCCTTGGAATTCACCCCTATTGGTAGTCCCCAAAAAGGCGGGACCCGATGGTGAAAAAAGGTGGCGCGTCGTTGTCGATTTTCGTACATTAAACGAAAAGACAATTGGCGATGCATTCCCGCTACCCCGAATCGAGGATATTCTTGACCAATTAAGTTATGCCAGGTAGTTCACCATTCTCGATTTGGCCAACGGATATCACCAACTCTTAGTCGATAAAAAAGATCGACATAAGACCGCTTTTAGTACTAGCTACGGTCACTACGAATTCAAGCGTATGCACTTCGGACTCAAAGGAGCCCCCGCTACATTCCAACGCCTCATGAACTTCGTTCTGGCAGGCCTACAAGGCCTCGAATGTTTCGTTGATCTTGACGACATCGCCATTTATGGTAAGAATTTAAATGACCACAACGATGAACTGAAAAAAGTCTTCGACAAATTGAGAGAGAACAACCTCAAACTGCAGCCAGAGAAGTGCCAGATCTTGAGACGAGAAGTTGTTTATCTAGGGCATAAATGCTGTAGCGAAGGTACATTACCAGATCCCAGCAAAACGGCTTGCGTCTAAACATTTCCTGTTCCAGGAAACATTAAGGCAAGTTCAGTCCTTTTTAGGACTCGCCAATTAGTACAGGAAGATCATTCCGGACTTCTCAAAAATCGTTCATCCAATTACGAATTTACTCCGCAAGTATGTAAAATTCACTTGGACCGAGAAATACCACGAAACATTTCAAAGCACCAAGAATGCTCTAATATCGCCACCGCTTTTAATCTATCCAGATTTCTCTAAACCTTTCAATTTTACAACGCTGAACAAAGCCGAGAGAAATTACTCCACTATTGAAAAGGAGTTAATGGCTATAGTCTGGGCCACTAGGAATTCCCGGTACTACCTTTAAGGCAGGAAATTCACGGTCTACACTGACCACAAGCCTCTCAAAGGTGTCTTTAATGTTAAAGACCCGACTTCCCCTTTGGTGAGATTTCACAATAAATTATCAGAATTCGACTACACCATCGAATACAAACCAGGGAAGTACAATATCAATGCGGATGCATTAAGCCGCACTCTATAAGTGTTAAACGAAGACTATACAGGCAACACCTTAACGGTAAACGCCCAAGTCCACCACACTATGGACTCTGATATGTAGGAAAATATTTCCCCAAATAACAGAAAAAATAAGAAACGCGCCCTACTACGCTTGAACAAAATATAAGTCCAGTTAAGGGACCTGAGATAATCACGAGCCACAAGGAAGTTCAAACAATCCTAAAGGATTATCACGGCTCTCTCCTTTCGGCGGCCATCAGGGTGTCATTAAGACTTATGAAAGAATTAGACGCAAGTATTGGTGGAGACACTTGCTTAGCGATATACAAAAGTACATCAAAAAATCCCCTAAGTGCCAAACAATGAAAGCATCTCCACAATTCAAGATGACAATGGTAATAACGGACATCGCAGAACAACCTTTCGACAAGGTTTACCTCGATATAGTAGGTCCACTTGAAGAGACCATATCAGGTAATAAATATATCTTAACTTTTCAAGATAACCTTACCAAATTTTTCGATTGGTATGCCATACCAAATGGAGAAGCATTAACGGTGGCGCAAATCTTCTTCGATGAGATTGTCATGGGTTATCGCATTCCAAAGAGAATAGTTTCCTGAGTGAGCTACTCAAGAAGGTCTACAAACTGCTAGAGGTGAAGAAGTTACAAACTTCGGCATACCATCCGCAATCTAATAGAACACTGGAGCGTGCCCATAGACCATTAATAGAATAACTGCTGACAATCGTAGACGAGAATCCCCAAACATGGGATCAATTCCTACGAACTGCTGCATTCGTGTACAATAACAGTATACACGAGGGTACTAAATTAACCCCAATGGACTGCCTGTACGGCTTCACAGCGGACGTCCCATCAAACTTAAAACCGGATCCTGAACCCTTCTATAACCACGAAAGTTATTACCATATGCTCAAATACAGATTACAAAAATCATATGCCACGTCTCGTAAAAACCTCTTAGCCAGCAAGCAACGCTCAAAGGCATATTACGACAAAACAGTAAGGCCTCTCACTTTCCACCTAGGAGACAAAGTCTTCCTCAAAAGTGAAAACCGAAAAAACGAACTATCTCAAATCTGGGTTGGCCCATATCTGCTAATAAAAGTCCAACAAACACTACCATAAAAATAGGCAAGCGGCAGGTTGTCGTACACAACAACCGTTTGAAGCCCTATTATGAGTAGTATGCTGGTACATATATCTTCAGCAAATAAGTTTCCATCATACAATTTTCTACAATTAAATTAAGTGCTATTAGAATTACTACAAGATCTTCCAGTATGACTAATGGACTAACGAAGCCTATCCTTCCGTTCTACGGAACATGAAGCACATATTTGTGTTAATGTGCTGTTTCCATCTGGCAATGGGACAAATACAAACGGAACTCTAAACAATAAGTCCCCTGAACAATACAGGAATACTGTATGAGGATTTAGGAAAATTACAAGTATGCTACAGTACATAGAACATACTAACGGAGATTAGTCTAATGGAACTGGACAACCAAACGCTTCTGGCGGAACATGCGTCAAACAAATGAGCTGTGCCTGGTTCAACAAAAAAATGTTCATTTACTCTTGGAAAACATCAAGAGGAGAACAAGTGTCATTCGAGAAGTGGTCCCAAAATCAAGATCAACAAGATCTATCTTCGATGTAATAGGAAATGCAATGCACTACCTATTCGGGACCATGGACAACACTAATGAACAGGATGTATATAGTCGACTCGAGGAGCTCGAAACAAACACCAAAGCACTAGCCGACCTGGAAAGGCAGCAGATCAGTTTAGTCAAAACTACACTACAACAAATCCAAAAGCCATTGACATTTCTTCAGGAAAGATAACGTCAAATACACCTCCACGTAAACAAAATGCACAATATCACTGATGATTTACTAATGAGACAATTAATGCAGGAAATAATTTCAAGCCTGACCTTACAAATTGTCGAGATTGAGTACAGGCAGCAAGCCTTACTCGGCATAATAATCTGCAGTAAGAATCACCAGTTGCATCCGATAGTGTTGTCTTCCAAAAGTCTATTATAGATATACCACAAGTCTCACGCTACTTGCCCAGATGCACAAAAGTGTCTCTCCCTGTTATATCAGACAGCGGAAACAAAGGCACGATTAGTCCGCGATAAATTAGTCATATGAATACAACTTTCAATTTTTAATCTACCACAAATGAAGTTGTATAGAGTACATAGTTTTCCTAGACACATTAATAAAAAACAATCATTGGTACCCGATATACAGTACTCGCACGTAGCGCACCAGCTTCAGACACAGGTCATACTGTTATTAAAAACACAAGATCTTAAAGTCTTCAAAAAGATTACGCACTATTCCAAAGAGAACACTTACGTCACCAAGCTAGACATTCCTGTAACCAAGGCAACAATGTCTAAAGAATGCATAGTGAAGCTGCTCTATAATCCACTAAAGGAAGAGCCACAGTGCCAGTTCAGAGCACAAATACCTCCCAGAGACCTACTTATCAAATTAAGTAAACCCAATTCGTGGATATTCTCGTTGATCGAACCAACAATTGTACACCTCCAGTGTACCCAACAATTCTTAACATCAAAGATTGAAGGACAAGGAATAATCACTATCAGCCATCCCTGCCAATTACAAGTAGGATCCCAAATCGTACACTGTGAGGCAGAGAATATCCAGCCATTGAGTCTCAAACAACTCAAACACTTTCCAGACATAGCTCCATTAGAAGAAGTGGTAGAAAAATTCCTCAATGAAACCAAAGAAAAGGTACAGTCTGAAAAATACAGACAGAACTATACTCAGTAGATGGCACTAATAGCATCATCCTAAAAGGTAGCCAGTCATTAAAAGAAATGGAAGAAAAATTTAAAAAAAAAATAGTTCCTCATACCAGTCACCACCGGACACATGTACTAGCTGCAACATCAGTATGCTTAACTGGAGTTGTCTTCACATGTATGGAACTGTACCTGGTCGCCAAAAGGCTAGTCCCATTCATTAAAAGTTACCGCTTACGCAAACCTAAAAAAACCCCTGAGGCGGAGGAACAAGTCAATTAAATCGAACAGACCAAAACAGTCGAACCTACCCCTCTAAAAAGGACCCAAGCAAGTGGTATAATGTCACCACTTCAAACGGTCGCAATAAAGAAGCACTATCACTGGTACTAAAAAAAATAAACACTAAATCTAACTGGTTTCAACAAACCCCAAAAAATCAGTTAGTACCAATAGATAATAATTAAAATAAAAGGGGAGAGGACACACATAAATAATTACCCAAAAGTAATAGCCAAACACAAAAAAAAACGTAAAAGGTAGACAAAAACAAAAAAACAAGTCAAACAAACTTGTCCTAAAAGAAAACCGGGAGTGAAAATAAGAAACGCAAAAGTATACACCAAAAATGCTTTTAATTGAAAAAATAGGGAAAGGGTTTAAAAGGATATATGTATATTCTTGTTCTCTGTCACCATACGTGTGAAGCACGGCATGTGTAGGCTCCGGCTGCCCTCATCCTCCGACTCGTCCCAATCTTCAGTGGCCCGAGTGAAAGGAGAGGTGCTAGTGAACTCCCTAAAGAGGCTCGTCGCCGGAGAGTCGAACACGTCATGGCAGCAGGTGCACAGTCCATACATACCAACATACGAGAGGACCTCGCCTAAAGCAAAAAAAAATTTAAAACTCAAGGCAAAATAACAAAAACAAATGGATTTCACCTTACCTGCAACTACCACGGATTGTCCCATGTGCGGAAATAAGGGCAATAATACCCTATGGTAACGCCCAGGCAATCGCCTCGGCCCCCCTAAATAGTGGCAGGGCGCTCACCACGCATGCGCAAGACCAATCGGATGGGGCCCTGCCATTCGGGGGTCACACGCAGTGCATAGATGGAGTAAAAAGTAGATGTACGCCCCATCGGACTGTAAAAAGGCTCGCTGACCAGTGTCTCACATTGAACAACATCCTAAAGGAAACAATTCAAATTTGCGCCTTGAAATACTTCTAAACAAAAGCCCGAACTACCCTTGCTGCTGAGAAAAACTGGAATGACAACTCCAAGATTCTGACGGGCCCTCCCGCAGTAGAGTACCAAAAACATAAACAAAAGCAGAAACTCAATATCTGCTGATAAAATGCTACCATCAAAATCGTTTCCTATCGGAAGAGTTTTGATTACCTTTCCCCCGAGAATTATTCCTCTTCCAAGAATAACTCTCTTTTTTGGGGGGGAAGTAATGTTGTGTACAAAAATTCCTAAAAGGAATTTGGACAAGGACAAGGTAGTTGAAATACATAATTCAATTCATAATTCAAAGTTTCATGCCCAGCTTATCTTTTGGCCGAGTCGAAAAGCCACATCAGCAGTTTCTACACTCGAACGAATTACACTTCATTTGAACGTGTAAGAAAATTAAAATACTTCCCCATAAAACAACTTGGGACAAATAAAAGTTTTAAGTTTCACCCCAAGCCGTTGCAATAAAAAAAAAGCCCCACGACAAATCTTACCTTCCGTAAGATTTGTCGTAATTACGATTTGTATGTACATATATACATACATACATATCGGGCGCATGAAATTTTACGTCGGTGAAGACTGAAACGATCAAGTCTTCACCGAAAAAGCTCTTATCTATCAGCAAATTGTTGCGAGCTGCATACATTGTGATCGCAACAATGTATGCACGATAGTAAGACGATGGTTTGATATTTATGAAAATATCAAATTTCATTTCAACCATCGTCCGTCGCGATAATTCTGGGCATGTTAAAACATGTCCAGCGGTAAATAATTTTCTCAGGATAGGAATGCTAATTAAGCATTTACCTATCCTGAATGAAGAGACTTGAGATTGGGATCGTCACGGCAATTAAGGAATTTAAAAGTCCACAAGGAAGAAGGTTTTTTTCTAAAACCCACACTTGCATTGGTCGGATCGTTTAGTGATCTTTGGTAAAACGAAAAATAAGTTAAGTGTTCATTGTTAAAAAAAAAAGGAAAGTAATTAAGTGTAATTAAATTGAACATAGAAAAAAAAAGTGGAAGACACAAGTGTTTTAATCAAATGATCCCGCTGCCATAGTGCAACGAGAATACGCCACTGCATAAAGTGTTGGATAAGTCGAGTGGGCAGCCTGGCAACAGCTGTGAGTACTTTTTGTTACTTACATAGGTAAACCCCGAAGAAAACTATAACAGCTACTTGTACCTGTGTCCGATACCTCTTCCATTTAACTTTTGCTTCTGCAAGCTTCTCTAGGGCTCCCTGGCCTAGGATACTGACAGTGGCACCACTATCAAGTAACCCAGTCTCGGATCGCCCGAGCAGTCTCATTTCGGCATACGGTCGAAAGTCGTTTGGCATCGACACGAAAATAAGTAACAATTTCTTTCTTTCCTGTTTCATTCGTCGACAGTATACCCGCCAACGAAAGGTCGATCGCTTCTTTCTCTTTCCACGGTCCAAGTCAGGATACTACTGAGGAGAAAATATGGTCTTGTACTGCATTGTAGTTTTCAGACGCTTATGATAAGGCGTCAGCGGGTATAAAATAGGCTCACGCCCACTCGTCATATCAGAGCTTGGTGGCCGTTTTAATACAGAAACGACAGAAGGCCGAATCTCCTGTTCAGTAACAGTGCCAGCAAAAAGTGCTGTCGGTTTTATCGGAACGTCGAAAATTAAAGACTCTTCCAAAGAAGTGTCTAGTAGTGTCGTGGGTTCCCTAGAGCTGGAAACGGGAGCTTGAAAATCTGCAGAGAAGTCAATTAGATTCTCCGTCTCGATCAGTGAATTATCATTGTCTAAAGTATTGTTACTATCACCAGAATCACTGAGTGATATTAACGGACAGTCCAACGTCTGTTCGATAGTGTCTATTAATTGAGCGGATGGGTTTCCCTGCTCTGCAATTGGTCTGTAGTTGTTGGCGCTGTGGCCAGCCTGGATGTCATACTTGGTCGAAAGTAGGTGTTGTGATTCACGACCCGCTTCAAAATTTTTCTGTAGACATTGTCTACAGTTTGGCTTGAATACATTTTTACGTCCACACCCGTAACAGAATATCTGTTGTCGTTCTTGTAGACAATCCTGATAATAGTGTCCTGGCTGGTCACAATTCCAACAAGTCACTGTTTGTCGGTCTGAGATAGCTGCTACCTCTGCAATATTGGTGTCAGTTACAAGCATTTGAGACAGGTCCTCAATCTCTCTAATGCGAGGAGTACGGTAAGTACTCAGAACACTGGCAGTTGCAAATCCGCAGCTGCGTAGCTTGAACGAGGAAAAAGTCAGTGCTTCAACTCTGAAGATGAACTCATCTACGGATAATTCAGAATTATTTCCGTTATACGACAGGTTCCATCTCCTGATAGGAATGCCTCAACCGTCTATGCCAGGAATAGTTTTGAGCTTGTTGGCCTGAAGGCGGTGGTGCCGAAGGAGCGAAACCTAATGCATGTGGAGGAAAATATTTGGGTTGTCCAGCTGGGAGCGAATGTCTCGGACGCGGATCTCTAGGAGTCCCTGTAGAGTCTCTGGGTGGTTGGGCTCGCTCTCCAAAAGGAAGTGGTGTGGGACCAGACGCGTCCGCTTGCCGAATAACAGCAGCGGCTCGTTGTCGGACATCTGTAACCTCAGCTCGCAGCGCGTGCATGCTTTGAGAGATCTCGGTCTGTACTACATTTTGAAACTGGATTCTGAGACTAGATATGATCCTGTCTGTATCTATAAGGCCTTGACCGAAACATGCAGGTGACAGACTATTTCTTCTAGAGCTGTTCTGTGATATGGGTGCTGAAAGTAACGCAGGAGATAAAGATCCACGACTAGGCTGTGGAAGTGTCGGAGCACGCCCATTGAACTGCAATGGTTGCTGTGGAGGATCTGAACTCCCGTGCCGAGTGGGATGGCACCATTATAAGTGACGAAGTCCTGCTGAGTGAGAGGACTTCTGCAGTTTGGACAGTTTGCTTGTGCATTTATCCATTCTCGCAGATATGTTCTATGAAATATGTGCCCACAAATAGTGGCTACAGGCTTCTTCTTGGCAGACCAATCTCCCTCTTGACAAATGGTACACTGGTCTGACCTCTGTATAGGAGCATTACCCGGAGGTGGTGTGCGGAAGGTTTCCATTATGAAATTCCGAACGTTTAAACAGGAACAGCAAAAATGTGACTCTATTTCAACCAAAAAGATCAGACAATATTGAGGAGGATATAGAAAGATGACGGAGTCTCGTCCAAAACGAGCAGCTCTATTAAAACTGGACTCAGCGCTACCCAAAAGACTGTTTCAAGTAGTAGCCAAGGTTTCCTCAGCTGAAGGTTGATGTTTAATCAAGATGATGATGCAGATCAGACAAGGAAAGCGTGAAAATAGATTTCGAAAGTTATGGCTAAGCTGTGTAAACGATACGCAAAATCTAGAGAGACTACAACTTCAAATGTCTGTTCCAAAGTGCAATACTGCCATACTAGGTATTATGAAAAAACATACAAGGAGCCACACTACAATGAATGAAAATCAAACAATGAGCTAAACTCGAAATTTCAAGTCAACCAAAAAGAAAACACAAAATCGTACAATTTCTCCCTCACTCCCCAAGAGCTTACTCTCAACACAATAGTCTTCCAGGTTCTCTTTCTCTCCAATTAGGTCAGAAATTATGCGGTAAGGATAAGTATTGTGAGTGTGTGCATGAAAAATCTTGAGTCCTCACAGAAATCTGGGAAGAGTCGGGTTAGAGATGCTAGAGACTGAAAATGCTTCTAGAGATTCTTCAGCCAGGCAGTTAGCAGTATGCCAACTCCTGCTTACTGAAAGTCTCCAGCAGCACTTCCATCCTCCAACAACTCTTTCCTTCCTCTTCGCTTGATTACAATAATTAGGTAAACTTCCAGCTGGGCAGAGTCATGAATCTGGTCAACTAGTTAGCTAAAAGCCAAAAAGCCATCTCACAGATTCACGACTCTGTCCAGCCAGTTGGCCAACAAAGACATGCCTCCGTGAGAACACAAGCAAAAAAAAATCTGAGGCCATCTACTATTTCTATAGCATACGAATTAATACTTTTCAATTTTTAATAAATTATTTTTTATATATGGCCTTGTTTTTATTTAATTTCCCATACTAAGTCCAGAAGTCCCTAATAATATTTGACCACTACAACGGATAGCGGTGGTGGTTATGGTGGGTGGTGGTGGGGGTAGTGGTATTGGCGGTGGTGGTGGGTGCCTTGGCTTGCATGGCGCTTTGAAACGGATATTTAGCGCGTGGCCTCGGAAGTTTCAATTTGACCCTGACCTCTGACGTCACTGTTGAAAGATTTCTTCCTTTTTTGTTGTGTCTAATTCCTCCCAGGCTTATCATTGTGAACGTTGAGTTGCGTGGAGTAGCTGTATAAGCGCAGTTCCTAGTACTGATGTGGAGTAGATTGTTAAAGCTCAGCTCCTAGTGAAAATATGGAGTAGCACGTTGAAACTCAGCTCCTGTTACATACAGCCCTTACAAAAAGAAATTACGTACATACATACATATATTGCCTATCATATTTACTTTAAAAGAAAATATGTACATGCATTGCATATGACGCAGCAATTCTTGCCAAAAGAAAATATGTACATACATATGTACATACCTACATTGCATAGCAAGTGAAACAAATCATTGCATGCATGTACATACCTGCGGTACATTATACCATTATACCTAAAGAATGGCGCGTACATACATGTTATTACTGACCTACAGCAATTATTTCCGCATATAAAACAAGTGGAAAAAGAAAGAGAGGTAATACCCCGGCACGCAAGAAATCCCACATTGTAATATGACGACCTTACGCCGGAGGTAAAACAATTGTATGTATGTAGGCGACCAAATTAATGGTTCACGATGAATGACGTGAAGTAGTAATGACCAGCTGCAAGCATTTAGCAAAATTTATATTTATGTCTGTACGTCTATAAACAAAGTACAAACGTTTAACGAAAATAGTATTTACGGATGATAATGGCCAGCTGTAGATATTGAGCAAAGTGCAATTTATACATATATGTATACGGCGAGCGCTGTGAGGAAATAAATTAAGAGTTTTAGCTTTACTTCCGTAGCGTTGTGAGGAAACTTGTTTGAGTTTTTGTAAGGGCTGTATGTAGTGAAGATATGGAGTAGCTTGTTGAAACTCAGCTCCTAGTGAAGATTTGGAGTAGCTTGTAGAAGCTCAACTCCTAAATGAAAATACCTTACGACTGAACTCCACTGATTATAATCGTTTACTGCACCTTTCTTTTACATTTTCTTACACTATATATACAAATTGTTCTTATTCTATCTATTGTATATACATGGAAAATGTCATACTTACTTCCCAGTACAGAAGATGCGCTATTTACTTCCGACTGTATTTTACTTCCGACTTAACACTTTGTGTACATAATGTTCACCTTGTAAAAAGAGTTAAGTCACGCATATTACATTCTTCAATTAAATGGCGGCACTCGTCGCATTTGTATACATACAAATATTTTGCAAGAACCAGAATCACTTGGTGTTTTTTATTTATTTATGATGTTACAGTAGGCATTTGTGGATTACTGTATTAACCGTGAATTACCATCTTGCTAGTTGGTACCTACATACATATGTTTCACCACCGGCGCAAGGTCGTCGTATTCCAACTTGAGACTTTTTGCGTGCAGGGGTATTTGTTACTGTTTCTTTGTGAGGAAACTTGTTTGAGTTTTTGAAGTACTTGTTATCAAACTTTAGCCAAGTACTCTCATACAAGCACCTACTTTGTTGAATCGACTATTAGAAATGTCGCTCTTTTTTGAAACGGTATATTTGTTCTAGGTTTGATCGGCGTAGCTAATGTAGCTTTGCTCCTATATGTAGTGTAGTGGAGTAGCTAATTTAGCTTTGCTCCTATATGTAGTGTAGTGGAGTAGCTAATTTAGCTTTGCTCCTATATGTAGTGTAGTGGAGTAGCTAATTTAGCTTTGCTCCTATATGTAGTGTAGTGGAGTAGCTAATATAGCTTTGCTCCCAAGGTGTGGAATGATTAGTGTAGTGGAGTAGCTAATTTAGCTTTGCTCCTAGTATGGTGTAGTGGAGTAGCTGAACTGCTTTGCTCCTAATGAAAACAACTGAATGTGTCTTGGGTTGAGTTACGATTGCAACTAGTCTTTTAATAAAAATGTTATAATATTTATACCAAAAATATAACCTTAACTGCTACGGAAGTAAAGCTAAAACTCTTAATTTATTTCCTCACAGCGCTCGCCGTATACATATATGTATAAATCGCACTTTGCTCAATATCTACAGCTGGCCATTATCATCCGCAAATACTATTTTCGTTAAACGTTTGTACTTTGTTTATAGACGTACATACATAAATATAAATTTTGCTAGATGCTTGCAGCTGGTCATTACTACTTCACGCCATTCATCGTGAACCATTAATTTGGTCGCCTACATACATACATTTGTTTTACCTCCAGCGCAAGGTCGTCATATTACAATGTGGGATTTCTTGCGTGCCGGGGTATTACCTCACTTTCTTTTTCCACTTGTTTTATATGCGGAAATAATTGCTGTAGGTCAGTAATAATATGTATGTACGCGCCATTCTTTAGGTATAATGGTATAATGTACCGCAGGTATGTACATGCATGCAATGATTTGTTTCACTTGCTATGCAATGTAGGTATGTACATATGTATGTATGTACATATTTTCTTTTGGCAAGAATTGTTGCGTCATATGCAATGCATGTACATATTTTCTTTTAAAGTAAATATGATAGGCAATATAAGTATGTATGTACGTAATTTCTTTTTGTAAGGGCTGTATGTAACATATTGCGTCATCTTCGATATTTTACATGAAGAATATTTGACCTAGGTCAGTGATTGAAATTGCAATAAATATGTTTTCTTCCTGCATGATGTAGGTATGTATACGCATGTGCATTAGGTATACTTTCTTCCTACATGATGTAGGTATGTATATGCATGTGTATTAAGTATACTTCCTTCCTACATGATATAGGTATGTATATGCATGTGCATTAAGTATACTCTCTTCCTACCTAATATAGGTATGCATATGCATGTGCATTAAGTATATGTATGTTACAAATCTCACCCTATTAAAAAAAATGTGTTATTCTTGGAACAGGAATAACACATTAAAGATTCAAGCGTATGGTTCTCTTGAAAGTACTAATTTAATGATTTGGTATATATACTTAACGTCGAGCGCCGGAATTGGTACGTGGATAGTGTAGTTACTAGCAGAAGCATACTTATTTATGCGTACAATAATTGAGTTGGATGACAATGGTTTTTTTTTTTTTTTTTTGAACATATTTGGTATTTAAATAACTATACTAATGGTACATTAAGATTTCATACGTACATCTAGTTTGTTTTTGTATTTAAGTTTTATGATATATATGTTTTCCATTTGAAACTCACATCTATTTACAGTATGTATATGGGTACTTTTTCTTTGAACTTGTCTATATTTAAATTTGAGCTGAATAGTTATGTAGGTAGTGTACATAGTACATCTTGTTTCTATAAGGTTCAATTATAATGTTAATACATTTATAAATATGTATGTCTCTAGGTTTGCTCTTGATATAAGTAGTTGTTCTATGGGAGCACCAGACCACCGTTTTAGCTTCCAGGATTTCGCCACAGATGGCGCCACCGTCGTTAGGAGGTGTGAGTCCATTCTAAATGTGGGTTTGTGTTTTGGATACACGGGTTTATGTCTTGTATGTTGGGGATACGAGACCAATTTGGGGGATACGAGACCACTTTTAGCACTCTACAGCATAGGGAAAAAGCATAGGATTTCGATTTTGTTTCTGAAGTTCGCTTATTTTTCATCTCGAGTCTTGGGGATACGAGCCCACTTTGGGGATACGAGACCACTTTTAGCACTCTCCAGCATAGGGAAATAGCATTGGATTTCGATTTTGTTTCTGGAGTTCGCTTATTTTTCATCTCAGACTCATAGCATCTAAGTTGACATCAACATTTTTCATCTCGAGTTTTGGGTATACGAGATGACTTTCAGTACTCTGCAGTATAGGGAAATAGCATAGGTTTTCGATTTTGTTTCTGGAGGTCACTTATTATCCATCTCGGAGATCATAGCTCTACACATTTGCGAAAGGGTGGGAAGCTTTATTGGTGGAGGTTGCTGGTTAAGTTTGATCTGGTCTTGGAGGATACAATTTGACCTTGAGATGCCCCTCCTGTGTCTGGCTACAGGAGGTTTGCTGAGAGCTTTAGTGGGGATATCTGATACTATGACTAGTACTGTCTGGGGTGTGTTGGATGTATTGGGCTACGTTACCTGTACCAAGGCTTGGGCGGAATGTGTGTGTGTGTGTGTGTGTGTGTGTGTGTGTGTGTGTGTGTGTGTGTGTGGCTTAAGTAATGATGTGAAATGCCCTAAGCGAATTTATATCGGGGCTGTATACTTGTCAGATTGAGTTTGTTGTTATTTGTTTACTTTAGTATGAGTGCCTGTGGTATGTTGGGCTGGGCTACTTGGTGACTGAGCAAACGTTACCTAAGGCGTGGATGTATGTGTGCAACTGTGTATTTATGTGGATAAGAAATGTTATGAAATTCCCTAAGTGAATTAGTGTAATTAGTATAAGTAATAATTCAAGTTAACCCTAGAATATTTTTGTTCATACCAATAGATCCTATAAGGTGCCAGTGGGGGTCATAGTAATAGGGGTGGAGAAATTTTTTATCAGAAATCCTCTACGGGCTATGGGTTTCGACATATTAGTGATCGTAACTTTTGAGGTATAATTAATAGTAGTAATAATTCAAGTTAACCCTAGGATATTTTTTGTCCATGCCAATAGTATTAGAACTAGGGGGTAAAATTTTCATCAGAAATCCTCTACGGGCTATGGTTCGAGATATTAGCTATCTTACCTTCTCAGCTGTAATTAATATTAGTAGCTCAAAAGCAAAAAAAAAAAACAACAGCAACTATAACCTAAGTTGAGGATTAAAGATTTGATGATATTAATCTGTAGGTGTCCTTTATAATCTATATTGCACCATATGATCAGATATCTAAAAATAGATCAGGCGAAGCTGATTGGGGCGATTATACGTAGATATGTTCACTTAGATAAGTAATGGAAATTAGTAAATGTGTAATTTTGCTCTTCAGGTGGAATGTTTCCAATTATATTCCTTGCATAAACAAAGTCACACAGTCCAGTAAAGTAAACAAATTCGCAGTTGAATAATGTAAACAAATTCGCACAGCAGCCGAGGAAAGTAAACAAATTGAGTGATTTATGTTTTTTAATGTGAGATTCCCAATTTCTTTAGCTGAAAACAACAACAATTCATATGGATCTGTAGGATATGATGTCTTAGATGAGTAGTAGAAGTTATAATTGAAAATTTCTTTTGCTGAAAAAAACAACAACAACATCTATAACGTAAGTTGTGGTCTGCAGATGTCTTTTATTAACAAGAGTGATCATGATATGATATTCGATGTGTAAAAATTGATCACGGCTGCTTGGGATGGTAAGACACATGAAATTATTAGAAGTAATGGAAATTAAAACATTTGAAAAGGTGGCCAGGTGGCTGGTAATTTGATATCTTGTGTAAGCAAATATAGCTGAGTAAAGCAGACAATTTGAGCGATTAATGTTTTTTGTATCTAGGAGCTTGTATTGAAAAGTCGTACATTTTATGAAGAATTGTTTTTTATTTTCAATAAAATTTCTCAATCAGTCACACTCTTATGAGATGTGATTGATCCCAGATATCATAGTTCACATGAAACTGATATATGATAATTTTATCTTCATACTATTGGGGTGATCACATTATTTTCTTACCACTAGGTTGAGAGTGGGTTTAATTAAATGTTTTGATGAAAGAAGGTGGTGTTATAATATCTTATCTTAAATGAGTAATGGGAATTGTTTGGGAGCTTTGAGTAAGGAATAAAAACCTTATCAGCAAGGTCACTTCGTATTTATCTCCCTAAATTATTATCCAAATGGTGTTGTATGAAGGAAGAAAAAATTGATAATAGTGAACATCGTGGTGGATGTTGAGAGTGGGTGCTGTAAGTTGTGGATTAAATTGAAAGTTTTCATGGATCTTAAGGTTTAAACTTTTTAGCCTCCAGCAGGAATCTTTTCTTTAAGTTAACTCGGCAGCTAGATAGGAACGCGTTCACTTCATGTTCATAATTTCATTTTGTGGTGAGCATATGAAGCTAGCAGAGTTTTTTTTATAAATATAGCAGTTACGCTGTTATGATATTTGATTGACTCCTATATCTAAAAAATAGTTCACATGTAGCTGATAAGAATATGATAATTTTATCTTCATACTATTGGGGCAGGTACATTGTTTACTTACCGTTAACTTGAGAGTGGGTTAAATCAAAAGCTTTGATAGAAGAACGCTGTGTTATGATATTAATGTGGTATGATATGTTGTCTGAGGTGAGTAATGGAAGTTATATGGGAGTTATGAATAAGCAGTAAAATCCTAATCAGCAATCTCGCTGGATATATATATCTCCTCTAAAGTGTCACCTGAATGGTGGAGTATGAAGGAAGAAATAGTTGATAATTCTCCACAAGTCCATAGTGAAGATCATAGTGAGGGGTTGCGAGTAGATACTGTAAGATATGTATTAAGTTAAAAGTTTTGATGGATGGTATTTGGTATTTATCTGCTCGAAATGGTTTGTATGAGTATCAGGAAGGTCGCAAAAATGTTAACAAGTTGATAATGCTTCAAGTTCAATAGTGAAGACTGCGATGTTGAGAGTGGGTATTTGGAATGATATGAGTCTAGTAGGATATGGAAGTATTATTTATTCATCTTTAAATCTTGCCAAGAAAGTATTAGGTTGGGAGTGGATTAAATTAAAAGTTTTGGTGAAAGAAGGTGGAGTTATTATATTAATATAGTACTATGTTGTCTTAGATGAGTACTTGAGAGCTGTGAGTAATATGTCGAATATGTTGTAGATGAGTAGTGAAAGTTAAAAATGAAAGATTCGCAATTACTTTACCGAAAAACAACAACAACTGTAAATAATATATAGCACATCAATTCTTTCACACAATATTTATTCACATCAAATTCCTTATCTATTTTTATATCTTAAGTTTTAAACTTTTTTCTCTGTGTTTCACATCCAAAAAGCGATCCAGAGCAAATGTCTCCCATGATCCTTTTCTGTGTTAGGATATGAAAGTTCGGCAGCAAAATCCGATATTATTTCTTATCATCTGTCTTGCTCTAAAACATTAGGAAGGTTTAGTGAACACCATAGTTTGAAGCCATCTCACTCGGGACTTCGTTATATACATTTACGTATGCAACACTGAGATGAATTAATGTAATGCTGTGTAGTGTAAAAGAAAAACTTTCATGGGTGATATGGGGATTGAATCGATGTATGCTATGCACTATTATGCACTGGTATATGTGCTTATTTGATTGAAGCAAAATAGTTTCACGGCTTTCTTACCAAGAAAGTTTTTCTAGTGAAAAGAGTGGTACAAAACGGCATATGGGGAGCTGTATTGGACAGACTAAATCGCCGAGAGTGTTATTGAAAGCCACTAGTCGAGGTGGAGAAATAAATCAGCGTGTAAGGAAAAGTGATTTTGTAAAGTGGGAGGAAACAAAATCGGTATTCACAGGCAAAATTAAAGCTGGAATTATTGTAAATATGAACCATACAGATCCTAAGCTATTTATACAGGATGCTGGTCATTTATTTATACGCCGTATTAAGAATATTTTAAAACGCCATCTCAATATTAAGGTTAGTACAAAGTTGTTTGCTGATTTTGTTAAGGATATCGGTGATAATAAGGTTATAAAAGATATTAAATATTTACAAGCAAGAACTGCCCCAATCAATGTGGACAACAATTTCAATGAGTGGTATAAAGTTAACATTTTGGATTCAATACTCACTCAGCTGGATGAGTTTCAGAAAAAAGATAGTGGCCGGACATTGGACTCCATTATACATTTAGCAGTACATATCAACAAATTTGAACAGCACCGAGGATATTCGTATATACCTCTACCGAAGGAGATTGCATCAAAGATAGCTTGTATTAATGTGAAAAACAATAATGAAGCATGCTTCGCGTGGGCCGTAATCTCAGAGCTATATCCTGCAAATTTTCACTCCGATAGGACATCATCATATCCACATTATTCTACTGTGCTAAATTTAACTGGAATAACATTTCCCATGACGCTTAAGCAAATTAATCTATTTGAAGACCAGAACGATATATCAATAAACGTATTCATCCTAAAGAAAGAGTGTTCCTTCACAACTGTTCTAGACCAACGAAACACAATATGAAGCGACATGTGAATCTATTAATGATACAAAATAACTATGAGCAGGATGATGATGATGATAACACTGCTAGTGATGATGACGATGATGATAACGATGGTGAAAGTACCAGGTTTCATTTCTGCTGGATTAAATATCTTTCACGGTAGGCATGGAAACAAACTTCAAAACATAAGGCTAGATTGTATATATGCGAAAGATGTTTGTTCTATTTTTATTCTGCTAAAGCATTAGCATTTTTAAAACCTAGCCATATGCATAGTATTATAGCATATTCCTTAGCTTTACATACCAAAAACTTAAATTTCATTAATTGTAAATC
The DNA here is from genome assembly GCA_963924295.1 of Dioctria rufipes. Lineage (NCBI taxonomy): Eukaryota > Metazoa > Arthropoda > Insecta > Diptera > Asilidae > Dioctria > Dioctria rufipes. Next base: position 120,587,325 of record OZ002744.1, read on the forward strand.
TGCTTACAATTGATTTCTCACCGCTGCCCATCACAATTCTCATGGAATCGTCTGCACTATGCAAGTAAACAAGATCATATTGCATGAGAATTGTGATAACAGAAGGCGCAGTGACAATTATTTTGTAGGTAGGTAAGCAAAATACATATATCTGATTTCATGTGACTATGGGAAGAAAATAATTTAGATTTGTTGCTGACTTTGATATTTTTGGATTTTCAGTCGATAATTTTGTATAAAAAAGGGACTTTTCGAGAAAATAAATTATTAGTTGTTTGTCCGAAGTCGAGAGTTTTTATTTAGAGAATTTTCATCGATAAACATATTAAGGTTGAGTACCTTCAATACTTTACAACTGTTTTCTATTGAGGTTGAGTACCTCAATACACTTCGCCACTCGAACTACCGCTTTAAGGTTGAGTACCTTAAGGCACAAATCCTATTAAGATTGAGTACCTTAATATACCACGTTAAGGAAGTCGCGGGCAAGCAAAAGAGCTTGATCGCATTATAAACATAATTTGGTGACCCCGACGTGATTTTACGTCACATTAATCACATCAATCAACCGGAAGACAATCTATCATCATGGAACAACTGCTAAAGCAACAAACGGCAACAGAAGATGAGATAGAAAGAATTATCTCTAATCATAAAAAGCGGCGTATTGCTGACAGAGATCTGAGATTTTACAAGAACAGTTTAAGCCGCCTGGATGAGCAATGGACAAGGTACGACAAGACCGATAGTGAGCTTCGAGGAAAATTTGACAAACAAGTCAACCCAGACTACTTCCATCATTATGAGGAATTCAAGGATGGTTATGAAGCCATAAGAGAACAAATTTCCAACACGATTCATGAACTGCTTCAAGAGGAGGTTCAGCAATCTTTACCATCTCATGACACCGTCTTGAGCCCCAATAAAGATATTCAACATCAAGGTGAGCAGCAAACGCGAAAGCCAACAGATGAAGTGTCAAAGGGTGCCAAGCCCAAAAACTCAATTGCATCAAAAACTCATGTTGATAACGTCAAGAGTTCGTCATCAGATGCATTACGAGGACTTGTCCGCAAACAGCTGGCAATAATGGGTGCACTGAAAAGAGTACTGGAAGGTGTCAATACACAAGAATCATCAGGAGCATATTACAATGTAAAAAGCAATAAAATCAATGAGTACTGGGCACAACTAAGGACTATAATCCATTTGGGAAGCTGCAGAAGACATTTATGACTGCTATGAGTATGACCCAGAAGAATATTATAGAGTTGAGGAAGCCTCGCAAAACATGCTGGCGAAGTTACTGCAAAGGTCCGAAGAGATTTTAAACTCAAATATGGATCAACCCAGATCAACAATATCAACACAGATGAAATTGCCAAAGATCGCGCTGCCACAATTTGATGGTGACTACCTCAGATGGAAACAATTTCATGACTTGTTTTCACAAATGGTTCACGAACAAGATATTGGAGGAGCTCAGAAAATGCGGTTTCTCAAAACCAATCTAACTGGTGAAGCCGAACGCCTAATCAGACATTTGCCAATATCAGATGCAAACTATTCAACGGCTTGGGATACCCTTACAAAACGATACAACAACAAAAGGTTGCTGACCAGAACATTGTTGGAAAAATTGTTAGGACAACAAGTAACCACACCAGACTCTTCTACATCAATAAAGAGGCTACATGACACTACAAGGGAATGCATCTTGGCATTGAATAATCTTGAAATCCGGACAGACACATGGGATCCAATATTGCTACACTTGCTTCTAAAAAAGGTAGACAAACCAACCCATGTTCTATATGAGCAAGGATTACAGGCACCCAGAGATCTACAATCAGTAGAAGAGTTCCTGAAGTTCTTGGAACTTCGGTTCCAGGCTCTAGAGACTCTAGGCTCTCAGAAGGCAGACGGTAGACTCATCAACAAATCATCAGTACTGGTCACAGGAGCCAGCCCTTCCCTTTGCAAGGCTTGTCAGAAGCAACATGGATTATTTGCATGCCCTAAGTTTTTAAAACTTTCACCTATAGAGCGTCGCAAGATGGCATACCAAGTAAAAGTGTGCACAAATTGCCTGAAGAGTTCCCACCAAGTAGCAGATTGTCCGGCAAGAGGGTGCTTAAAATGTAATCAGAAGCACAATACATTACAAATTCAATCTAAGAGATCTGATAATCAGGCAGTTAAGAGCATCATCGTTCAACCAACAACAAGTTCTAAGGAGCCATCAGCAAGCTTGGCAGCAAGAACGAAAACACTCAAGAGAAATTATGTTCTGCTTGGAACCGTATTAATAATGATACCAAATGGCAAGGGCGAAACTATCCGATGTAGAGCGATTCTTGACTCAGGTTCGTAACTAAACTTCATAACAGAACGTTTGTCAAGTAAACTTGGTCTACGAAAATCATCAGAAACGATGCTCATACAAGGCATAGGAGAAATAAAGCAACGCACCCAACATAGAATAACTGTACAAGTCATGTCACGGATCAACAACTTCACAGCACGAATCGAAGCCTTCGTTCTTCCGGAAATAACTTCCGCACAGCCAACTTACGAATTAGATACGGAGTCCTGGTCTATTCCTCGCAACATAGAATTAGCGGACCCAAGTTTCAACTGTCCAGGCAAGATAGATCTGCTCATTGGCGCGGACCTTTATTATTAACTTCTGTCGGTTGGTCAAATAAGACTTGGAACAGACTTGCCTATTTTACAGAACACTGTTTTTGTTTGGGTAGCTGCAGGAACAACACCCCAGTTATCACAACAAACTTTAACTTGTGGCATCTCTACAACAGAAGATATCAATCTAGAGACACAAGTGGAAAAATTTTGGCAATTAGAAGAAGCACAGTCAGTTTCTCCTAAACTCACAGCAGTACAAGCTAGATGTGAACATCATCAAGCGTGATAACACTGGGCGTTTTATTGTCAAACTACCCTTTAATCGAGACACCAAGGAATTAGGCGAATCAAAAGATGTAGCTCTGCGCCGATTTCTAGCCATCGAACGAAAATTCGAAAGGAATCCATCATTACATACACAATATATGGACTTCATGAAGGAATACATAGAACTCGACCACATGAGAGAAATTGACTTCAACATTGTCACTAAGCCATATTATTTCTTGCCACACCATGCTGTGGTAAAACCAGACAGCACAACAACGAAATTAAGAGTAGTGTTTGACGGCTCCTGCAAATCATCATCAAACACTTCGTTGAACGATATTTTGTCAACTGCCCCTACCATACAAAACGACTTATTTTCAATATTGCTTCGTTTCCGCATCCCACGCTTTGTCTTCACAGCCGACATCGAAAAGATGTACAGACAAATATTAATGGATCCAGAGGACCAGAAGTTTCAATTAATCTGGTGGAGAGACAACAGCACCAAACCTATAAAATGTTTCAACCTGCGCACTGTTACATATGGCACCACATCAGCACCATACCTTGCGACTAGATGTCTTCAACAACTAGGAAAGGAGTTCAAGGCGATTTATCCACTGGCATCTGAAACAATTGAAAGAGACTTTTATGTGGACGACGTAATGATGGGGTCAAATAGTTTGGTTGAAGCATTGCAGTTACAGAGGCAGTTGCAAGAAGCTCTAAGGAGTGGCGGATTCAAGCTCAGGAAATGGTGCGCCAATCATCCCCAATTATTGAAATCTTTCTCAAGAGAGGACAAGGCTCTGCAATTCGACATTTACGAGTCCGAACTAGGCATAAAAACATTGGGCCTGACATGGATACCTCACTCAGATGAATTTTGCATCAAAACATTGTGCACTGAGCGTATCAGGGTGACAAAGAGAAGAGTTTTATCGGACATTGGACATTTGTTCGATCCGCTGGGCATCTTAAGTCCTGTGATAGTTTCTGCAAAGATTTTCCTTCAAACCCTATGGCGTCTTAAACTTGACTGGGATGCAGCGCTCCTTATGGAACTACACACATTTTGGACAAAATTTCATCAAGAACTGCCATCACTCGCTAGAATCAAATTTCCAAGACATATGTTTTCTGCAGCAGTTCCATTATCAGTACAACTGCATGCTTTCGCTGACGCATCTGAGAAGGCCTATGGTTCTGCAATATATTTACGTTCCATAAACCATGAAGGCGTTACAATCGTGCGACTCATATGCTCTAAATCAAGAGTAGCTCCAGCTAAACCATGCACTCTTCCACGACTAGAATTGTGCGCAGCAAAACTGACTGCAAAACTAGCTAGCCGAGTCAGATCCGATCTAAACTTGAAGGTCGTCCAATGCTATTACTGGACTGATTCAAAAATCACATTGGACTGGATCAATTCGGATCCGGCATTATATCATACATTCATCGCCAACCGGATCGTGTCCATTCAAGAAATATCATCACCAGACCAATGGAGGCATGTAAGCTCAAAACAGAATCCGGCCGACCTTGTATCGCGGGGAGTACATCCAGAAAATCTAGCTTCTCAGAACATTTGGTTTTATGGTCCTCTATTCCTTCATGGCACAGAAAACCACTGGCCTCCACAATACATCAAATCATACACGGACCTGGAAAAAAGGCGCCCGAAAACTATTCTAACAGTATTTAGTGAAGATTCAGACTTTGCAAACACCATAGAACATCAGAATAACTTCAGTAAATGGCAACGAATTGTTGGTTATGTTTTGAGATTCACACGAAATTGTCGAACTGTCCATCACTGCCGCAACAGAAACCAGCAATTAACAACAAAGGAACTTGACGAGGCTACCACAATCATCATCAAATCAATTCAACAAAGGGAATTCAGGGAAGAATTATCACAATTACATCGTACGGGGTATGTCCATAACAGCAGTCCTATGAGCAGCTTGTCTCCAGTCATAGACAACCAAGGCTTAATCAGAGTAGGAGGGCGATTGGAAGTAGCTAATTTACCCTTGGATGCAAAACACCCAATACTACTTCCATACGCACATACCTTTACTAAGCTATTGATGACACATCTTCATGAAAGCAATCTACACTGTGCACCACAGATACTCCTGGCCATAACGCGCCAAAGATATGGGCCCATCAATGGTAAAACTATCGCTCGATCAATAGTGGGGAAGTGCATTCGATGCGCCAAGGCCAAACTAAAACTCCTCAACCAATTCATGGGGAACCTTCCTGCACACAGAATACAACCAGCACGACCTTTTACAAACGCTGGAGTAGACTTCTTAGGACCTATTTGGATTCACTTTACTCTGAGAGGCAAACGTCCTCAGAAAGCATATATTTCAGTCTTTTGCTGCTTTGCAACCAAGACAGTACACTTCGAAGTTGCAAATTATCTGAGCACAGCAGCATTTATAGGATGCCTAAAGCGTTTCGTTGGAAGGAGAGGAAGTTGCAGCAACCTGTACAGCGACAATGCTACTAACTTTTTTAGGAGCAAAGAACCAGCTCAAGGAACTTGAAGAAAACTTTCACCATGGAAACTCAGCACAATTAATAACCTCATATTGCACATCTAAAGGGATTCAGTTTCATTTCATTCCACCTCGAGCTCCACATTTTGGCGGCTTGTGGGAGGCCGCAGTGAAGTCAGCCAAATATTTCCTGCAACGAAACATCGGATCAGCCTCATTGACATATGTGGAACTTGAAACACTTATGATCGAAATTGAGGCCATTCTGAACTCTCGGCCATTAACGCCATTATCTAGTGACCCAATCGATCTAACCGCTCTCACTACTGGACATTTTTTAATCGGAGAGCCACTCACGACCGCTGCAGATCCAAACGCACAACCTTCAAAGAGCAGCCTTTCACAGCGATGGAAACAAGTGTTCATTCTAAAAAATCAGTTCTGGCAAAGATGGTCCAAGGAATACCTCAGCCAGTTACAACATCGTTACAAGTGGAAACAACAATCAAATAATGCTCGTCCAGGAATGATGGTGGTGATAAAGGAAGAAAATCTTCCCACAACCCAATGGCAGCTAGGTCGAATCATAGAAACAGTCAGGGGACAAGATGGTTTGGTGAGAGTAGCAGACGTGAGAACGTCATCAGGCATATCACGAAGATCCATACATAAACTAGCACCATTGCCCGTTGAAGATGGCAGTGATTCAACTCATCAAATGCTAGGCAACTCTTTGACTATCGACGACTCCAAAGAACAAACGTCGCATTCAAAACACACGCAGAAACGCAAGACTTCGCCAAACGCTTCTTCAATAACAACAGCATCCACCTCAGAAGGTGCAACATCAGTTGCCTCAGAAAGTCCAACGGTATCCATCTCAGAAAGTGCAACATCCCACAAAAGAAGACATCGTCAGAGTGGTGCAACAAGCTTGTTTCCATTTACCTCCTTAATCTTGCCAGTATTCAGTCAAGTACGAATTAACGAATTCAAATCTAAACCAGGAATATATTTTGAGCCCATGGGCAACGCTCACCTCATATCCAACGAATGGACGCTCGTAGTGCACTACAACATGAGCCCAGTTTGGGAAGAGTACGAAACTATACGTTGTGGCATAAGCAATTTGAGTAATCTTTGCAACATAATTACTGACAAGATATCCTGCGAGCCTATCCTAAACCAATTTCAAGGTTTCCTAACCGAAATGCAGAATGGTAATGAGCTCCTACTTCATAGTCATAAAAAGGTGCGATCGAGATCAAAAAGAGCTCCCTTAAACATTATAGGCAGTCTAGCCAACTCCTTATTTGGGGTTTTAGATTCAGAATATGCCAACCAGATGTCTGAAGTAATTGAAAATATGAAGAGCAATGATCACTATCTTCTAGAGCTCATTAAGAACCAAACCTCAGTAATTGACTCAACTGCCAATGTAATCAAAAGGTCACAAGAAAGGATAGAGAGCCAGTTCATGGAGTTTCATAAATATTTCAATACAAACATCTCTCAACTCAACAACCTAACACATGAAGCCCACCAGCTAAGAATAACACAAATATTTACAACACTTTCACTCCGGCTAGTAATGGCTATCAATAATTATCAACGGATCCAATCAACTCTGTGGGACGTACTAATTGATACTCATCAAGGGAAAATAAATCCTTACCTATTGGCGCCAAGACAGTTCAATAAGGAGCTCGGTCATATTCAAGAGCATCTGACATCATCACTGAGATTGCCGGCGAAACCTGAGGACTTGATAAAATTGTACAGCATCATGTCAGTTGAAGGACGAGCCAGTCCTAGCCACATGATCCTTCACCACCACCACCCACCAGCACCCCCACCACCACCACCGCCATCAAATATTATTCGGAAGTTCCGGACTTAGTATGGGAAATAGAATAAAAAGAAGGCCATATGTAAAATATCATTTATTAAAAAAATTAAAAAGTATTAATTCTTATAATCTTATGGTACAGAGCTTTATGTAATCAAAAGATCCTCTGTTTGATGAATCTATCGTTGAGACCAACATCTGCCCACAGTGTAAGTTTCCATGATCCTTTATGAGCTCACCAAGTATACAAAGTGAGAATTTCTAGTGCTAAGTTAAATCGCACTTCTTAAGGCATGCCTCGCAATTACTTTGTGTCAATGTTTGGTAGAATTTATATAGCTTCACAACTTGTTTTAGGCATGTAGCAACACCACAACATTCACATGTATCTGCTCCATCCGTTGAATCATCACTTGACCAAGGGCAGCTTATATAGTGCTCACCAAATTTTGACTCGACTTTTTCAATATTTTCATATAATTTTAAAAAGTTATAGTATTCTTGAATTTGTTTCTTATGCTCATCGAGCACGATGTTATTATATTCTCTTAAAAGCTCCTCAATATCCATCTTAACAGTTCAACATTCGGGAATACACTAACCATTAATCAATTTCTCATGCAATTTACTTTCCCCTTTTAGATTTTGTATAGAAAATATCAGATTCTTATAAAATTGCCTACTACCCAGTAGATTTTGTAGAGAATATACTGTTACCAAATACTTATAAAACTTTGTTTATCACTATCTATCTTTATGTGCTTTCTCATAGAACAGATTTTAGAAAATGGTTCTCGGCTTCGTTTTGGAAATACGAAATTTTTTATAATCAGTATATACCATAACTAATTTTTTAACAAATATTTGCTTCCCGGTTTTTTAAATAGAACATGTAGATTAAGGAAATTGAATAAAAAGAATAGCATATATAAAATATCATTATCGATTTATTATAAATTAAAAAAAAAATATTAACATTTAATTCTTGGTGTATCATTCTATTGTTGGGCTTCCTTATTTGAATATATCTATAACGATAATATATCCTTTATTTTCCAATAATGTATATCTTAGACTATAATACAATTAAAACAAATTACATCAATAAAAGGAACTATAACTATATGTAATACATTTTTTTTATTCACAATACACAAGACTTAGATCAAATGTTTTCTGCGGCTGCTCCTTGTTGCTCTAATGGAATTCAGTAAGGTTTCCCAATGGTGGAGTATCCGTTGTGCTACTAACATTTAATTCTACGGTTGGGCTTCCTTAATTCAATATAATTTTTTTTGTTTCTCACATTCAGGAATATATGATGCTAATGCTATATACAATCTAGCCTTATGTTTTGAAGTTTGTTTCCATGCCAGCCGTGAAAGATATTTAATCCAGCAGAAGTGAAACCTGGTATTTTCATCATCATTATCATCATCATCATTAGCAGCGTTATCATCATCATCATCATCATGCTCATAGTTATTTTGTATCATTAATAGATTCACATGTCGCTTCATATTGTGTTTCGTTGGCCTAACTAGAACAGTTGTGAAGGAACGCTCTTTCTTTAGGATGAATACGTTTACTGATATATCGTTCTGGTCTTCAAATAGTTTAATTTGCTTACGCGTCATGGGTAATGTTATTCCAGTTAAATATATATATAGCGCTGCGATTACGGCCCACGCGAAGCATGCTTCATCATTGCTTTTCACATAAATGCAAGCTTTCTTTGATTCAATCTCCTTCGGTAGAGGTATATACGAATATCCTCGGTGCTGTTCAAATTTGTTGATATGTACTGCTAAATGTATAATGGAGCTAAATTTCCAGCCACTATCTTTTTTCTGAAACTCATCCAGCTGAGTGAGTATTGAATCCAAAATGTTAACTTTATACCACTCATTTACTTTGTTGTCCACATTGATTCGTGCAGTTCTTGCTTGTAAATATTTAATATCTTTTACAACCTCATTATCACCGATATCCTTAACAAAATCAGCACACAACTTTGTACTAACTTTAATATTGATATCGCGTTTTAAAATATTCTTAATACGGCGTATAAATAAATCACCAGCATCCTGTATAAATAGCTTAGGATCTGTATGGTTTATATTTACAATAATTCCAGCCTTAATTCTGTCTGTGAATACTGATTTTATTTCCTCCCACTTTACAAAATCACTTTTTCTTACACGCTGATTTATTTCTCCACCTCGACTGGTGGCTTTCAATAACACTCTCGGCGATTTAGTCTGTCCAATACAGCTCCCCATATGCCGTTTTGTACCACTCTTTTCACTAGAAAAACTTTCATTTATTAGCGCAGTTGACATTTTTTATTTGACCTATCGCTGAGGCTCACCAAAACTGGCTGATGCATCCTATCATCTTACATTAATATCTACTACCGCCTTCTTTCACCTAAACCTACCTTCCAGTGTCGAAATAAGTTGAAATTTCTTTTTGTTGGGGTAGTTTTTGAGGGATGTAGGAGGGTAGGTTTTCTCGAGATTTTCCGGGATAACGATAGAATGGAGAGTAGAAGGAGAATGTATGTGGTATCAAAAAATATAGGAACTCAGCGCGAACAAGATAGGTATAGGAAAAGGGGCGCGGAGAGTGCGGGGTAGAAATGGGAGCTGAATAAGGGAAATTTAAAAAAAAAATAAGACAATATCAGGAGCTGCAATAATTCGCAGGGGTAAGCTCAGGATCTCTAAGCCCAATAAAAGAAAAGTAAGAATTCACTTTGGTAAATAGGCATGCATGGGTATTATAGGCTATATTTTATTTCGATTAACGGTAATTTGCAGATATGAGCGGCCTAGGCGGTAAATTTTGCTATCGCAATATTCATGGGCGCCTAACTCTATCTGGGAGGGCTGTAGAGTATTGGAATTTTTTGGATAGATTAAGGGTTTAGAGTACAAAAATATAGGTGAACAATTTTGTGGGCAGGGTGTTTTGGGAGTTGTGGAGTCGTACCACCCCTCATAGGGGGTTGCTCAAACTACGTCATGTTTTGTGCTAAATTAAAGAGGGAGCAGAGGGTAATCGGGTGGTGTAGTTTGCCTTTGATAGTTTTAACGTGATAGCTGTCTTTTGACCGCCGAGAAACATTTTTTTTACACTACGGTCATATACACCCCAGTTTCCGTATTTTGCATATATTTCTTCCGTTCATTGTTTCACATCCATTAGTACTCCGTTGTGAACATTTTTGTCATGGGAAGTAAATTTCCAGGACTTACCAGTTCTTCGCAATGATGAGATGAAAATATGTCAATTTTTGTACCAAAAACAGCCAATTTTTCACCTTAAAATGGACTGCTACACTTCTTTTACAGTTATTTCCAAAACGGTTTATCGGATTCAAAAATTAGTTACATATTTAATTAGGGGACAAAATGTAGATGCGATTTCATCCTACACACAAGCTTTACCGTCTATATATAAAAAATTTACAGAATCTCTTCTGTACTGGACGACGACCAAATTGATCAATTTCGCGTGATTTGTAATTTTTAGCGGGTACTTTGAGAGACAAAATCCTTGTTCCTCTGTTAGAATTGAATGGATTTCCATAATTTCTTTTTTTAAATATAGCCAGGATACGCAGTGAATACATAACTCCATTTGAAATTCCTAGGTACCTAGATACCTTCACAAAACGCAACAAAAGCAGACAATTCAATTTTTGCACTTACTTTTCCACTTGCAAAACACCGGAGAGTTAACCAGTGGAACGGAGAATTTGGGAATTCCGTACTCACTTCTCAAATTCTGTCTCAGTTGAACATTTTTCGTCTTACCTTCACTTCTCAAATTCTCCGGTGTTTGCTTGTGGAAAAGTTAGACGAAAAATTCTCAACTGAGAGGATTTGAGAAGCGAGTACGGAATTCCCGAACTTTTCGTCTTACTTTCACTTCTCAAATTGTTATGTGTTTCGTTGTCCTTCCTTTTTATACCCTAGATGAAATCATAGGGGTATACTAAGTTTGTCATTCCGTTTGTAACACCTCGAAATAATGATGGTAGAGCAAAATGGATTGGACACCCATTCATAATATTAAAAGTTATTTCGATTTTTGCATGTCCGTCCGTCCGTCCGTCCGTCCGTCTGTGCGCACGATAACTTGAAAACGCGTACACTTAGAGAGCTGAAATTTTGTACACAGACTTTAAAAAAAAAAAGTAAAATTAAGTTCGAAAATGAGCCAAATCGGGCAACTCCTTCGTGGGGTTGCCATATAAAAATTTCGTTTTCCGCTATATATTTGGTCACGGCCTGAGAACGCGTCGACGTAGAGAGCTGAAATTTCGCACATGATGTTTTTACTACATTAGCAAATAAAATGTCAAAAATGGACTAAATCGGGCAACTCTTTCTTGGTTTTGCCATATAAAAATTTCGGTTTTTTACGTATACTTTGAAAACGATCAGTCCAAGACATTTTTATGGTACTAAAAACTTCTGCAGAATACAAAATCCTATAAAATTGGTTATAATCATTTTGTCTGTGCGACAAACTGTTCTAGAAATATATGCGAAAAACAAATTCAAAATCAATACTTGAATAGATCGGTGACCATACGAAATTTAATACGGCCATTCATCTAGGGTATCCTAAGAATTGGTCTTAGACCAATTCTAGCTTTTTTACTTGTTTTTAAACGATTTGTTTCTGCCGAGTGATTTTTCTTATTTACAGAGGTGATTATCAGCGGGTTATACTGGGAAATTTTCCTACACAAAACACATACACACTCAAAAAAGGCCCGGAGTAGTCGCAATCGTTAAGTTTAAGACCAATACAACACATATGTATATACATCCGTACAGATGCAGCCCATGTAGGAACACAAAAACACACACACACTTGGTTTTCCCCGGCAGTATAAATATGTACATTCATCATTTAATTTAGTAAATCGGTTAAGCAAAATTTGCCATAATGCCATTTTTTTAATTTCTGGTTGTACAAAGTTATAGATAAGTTACCTCATAAGAATTACTGTATCACGGCATATCAATTGTAATAATTGCATCTTGTATCTCTCAATCAGCAGTAGTCTACTAGTTTTCGGCTACAGGAAAAAAATGGTATTAGATGTTCGATCCAGACCCCATAACAAAAGAAAAAAAATTAAAAACAAATTGGTAACAAGAACTGAACCGACCGATCTACTTAGGTGATGCAAGTACTTGCTAGAATAACATTCGGAAAAATTTCCGAAATAAATATTTAGATCCAATGTAAACGGACTGTAATGAGTTTCGAAAAAGAAGAATATTCTTGCATACCGAAAACTTGTCCCAAAAAAAATTGTTTTCGATTTTGCGAAGAGCGCACTGCATCCGGTAAGCCGGCGGGCAGTCTGTGAAAGAGAGGTTGCAAAGAAGCACCTAGGCCAAGTATTTAGGAATTACAAGGGAGGAAAATAAATAAAACAAAGAAAAAAATTTAAAAGAAAAAAAGGAAAAGAAGTGTTAAGGGGCCCTGGACGAAAAGCCATCGGGAAAGTAGAAACAAAAGAAATGTGTATAAATAGTTTTTGATGAACGACATGCTGATTTAGAGGTCAAGGTAAGTCATATTCCTTTTTTTTTTTTTTTGCTTGAATTACGGTCTCTTAAATATTTGATATTTATCTAAGTTATTTGGCAATTGGAATAAAGTATATCTTTATGTAAAAGTGGAATAAATTATAATGTGAATAAATATATAAATAAATATATAACGTGAATAAATATATAACGGAATAAATTATAATGTGAATTTTAACAGTGTAGAAGTTGCATTTCATTTCATTTTCTTGTTTTGAGAGTTTCGTGGTTTCGACTAAAAAACTACGTGGCGCCCTTTGCGTACAATTTCCATAACGATCGAACCACACCTAATCCTCCAGGAGCGAGCCGGATTACAAACAGCTCATTATAAAAGGCAAGAAGTGTTAAAAAGTGTGGGAAACGTGCGTATAGTTAAAAAAATTGTTAGGTACATACGTAACGTGGTTGATAACGTTACAATTTTTTTCTTTGTGATGCATGTGCCGATAGTTATCTGTGATATCAGTTACATCAGGTACCGCTACGTAATCTACAGCTCACTTGTTCCAAGTTTGCATAATTTGGACCTACATGTAATTCTTAGAATACAATAATTGAATAATAAAATTTTGCCAGATTAGCTACGGAAGTACAAAACCTAAATCTTGAACAGTTTTATTATAATTCATTGTGCAGTACCTATATGTATATACCTAAATATTATTTGTTTTCCAAATATAAACCTATGCATGCATTCTAAAAAGAATTTTTGTTATTTAGTAAGGAGTATCACCGGCTAAATTTTTTTTCCTCATATAAGATATTCGAAATACACGAGTTATCGCAGAAAGTGCATGTATTATTTCGTTAAAGATGAAATTTGGTGATTGGAAATTATTGCGTCATCAGCACAGTTTCGGTATCCAACACAAGATAGCACGGTAGAAAGTGCGCTGAGAGTTCCTAGTACAGAACGCATATACTTCGTTAAGTCAACAAGGTATAAAGGTTATTCTGATAGCAAATTATTTCGTACCGATATATTTTTCTACAGCTGTTTAGAACTAGCTATATTTTTTTTTTTTTGTCTAGGGGTTTTTTTTTTTTTTTTGGAAATAAGTTTGCGAAGTGATCCAGCAGGATTGCAGTAATCAGTTGTCGACTTGTTGGCTCAAGTGATCGAATATAGTTTTTTTGTTACAGTAATCGTGTCTCTAAAATTGTGATATAAATGGAAAATTAAGGTACCAGGGTCATTGAGATCTGATTTTCTAACGACGTTTTTTTGCGCATGTAGGTTTGCGAAGTAGTCAAGAGAGATCGCACATATATTTTATACTAATAATAATATTTTATAATAATAATAATAATAGCTTAGAGTATACATAGTCACATAGTACAAATGAATTTAATAGAGGTGTAAAACTTCTAAGTGATAATTTTTAATTTTTTTAATTTGGTTCTCATTTCTACTGCACTTATACACATTATACGTAAGCTTCACAAACATCGTGCGGGGGTAATTGGATCTACATATGTATAACCATTGATGTTTTGCTACATTTTGTAAAGTTGCTTTCAAGAGCGATTGCAGTCACGAGTTATCGACTTGTTCCCTAAAGCGATCGCGTGATTTTCGAGAGGCCAGGTCTAAGTTAATTGTGTAAAACTTATAAAATCGGGGTGCATGTCATATTGGGCTTGAGAATTGTGCGGCATTAAATGTGCAAGTAGCTCCTACATATCAGACGTGTTTTTGTGTGCTCCGGCAATTCCTGTACTCTATATTATAGTGCCAATAGTTGTTACTCAGCTTTTAATTATAATTTCTGTCTATTTCTATCTGAAAGGTGAGTGATGTGAATCTAAACTATGGCTCAAGGCTAAACTGCTTCACAGTTGTTTTTGTGCTGAACATACATTGATTTTATCAACCCAAACAATTAAAAAGTGTTCGTGAATTCTGTAAATGTGCAAACATCTGTTTGAATTTTTCTGACCTGCGATAAGCCATAGTGCAAAAAAAAAAAAAAAAAAAAAAAAAAAAAAAAAACTTAGTGCCGTTCTGTGATAAATCTGTGATTTTCGCATTTTGCCGGGGGTCATTGACTTCTGACCTACATACATACAATCGTTGTTTTTAGAGTGACCTTGCAGTTGACTATTTTAATTTTAATTATGCCCAAATTTACTTTTTTTTGTTCGCAATTGTTGATATAGTCTTTGTGGCTCTTTATTTATTTGTTTACTTGGTTTATTTTCTTTGTTTGCAATTGTTGATTTTACTTTCTGTGACTCTTTGTTTGACTGATTTCCTTTAATTATCTCCTGTGATTAATCAATTAGAAATAATCTATCTTCAATAAATTGGAATTTGTGTCAGCTAGCATGGCTACTTGTAAAGTTTGCGCCACAAAAAAAAACCGATGACTTGGTGGCCTGTGATGGAATTTGTGGTAATTTTTTCCATGTTGCATGCTTAAAACGGGTTTTACAACATGTTGTGAGTGTGCAGAAATTAAGGCCTGCCACACTATAAGACTGATAAAGAGTATTATGGAACGTCTTGATGCTTACTCTTCTGTGCAATCTGTAATAGCTGACAAGGTCAACACCTTTTGCACTAAATGGCCGGGTCTTGAGCTTTTTTCTGATGACTTGAGTTCTCTAAATGGTAAGTCAGATCGAATTATTGATCTTATGGAAACGCTGAGCCAGAATACGACTACATTGCTTGAAAAATCTCATGCACTTACATCAAAAGTACTGACTTTGTCCAACTCTATGGAGGATCTTCAGTCTCTCTTTGTGCACGATGGCTCAACCTGTGCTTCAAGTGCTGATGGAGCCTCCCTCATGCCTCTCATCGATGACGTTCGACGCAGTATAAAGCGAGTTGAAGGCGATATAGGATCCTGGTCGTCAGCTGTTACTGAGAATTCTAGGCTTATAAGCTCCATTGCAGTTGATGTAAGAAATTTAACTCCTCTATCTAACAAACCGACCTGCTCTCAGGCGACGGATAATCATAAAAAGGAGCGTCAACAGCAACAGCAACTACATAAAGGGCAGCAGCATCACAAACAGCAGCAACAGCAACCACTACAGCTACAACAACCACCACAACAACAGCAACAACAACAACAACCACAGCAACAACCACAGCAACAACAACAACAACAACCACAGCAACAACAACAACAGCAGTTGCAGCAGCAGCAGCTACAACAACAACTACAGCAGCCGCAACAGCACCAGCATCATCAACAACAACAACCACAACAACAGCAACAACAACAACAACCACAGCAACAACCAGAGCAACAACAACCACAACAACAGCAGTTGCAGCAGCAGCAGCTACAACAACAACTACAGCAGCCGCAACAGCACCAGCAACATCAACAACAACAACAGCAGCAGCAGATGCAACAACAACAGCAGACACAGCAAAAACAACTGCAGGCACAACAGCTGCCTAAGCAACGGAATGCGCAAGAATTCCAACAACAACAAAATTCAGGGCAGTCGGACACCATTATCCTAGAGGCTGTTGCTTCTCCGAAGGCTATTTTTCTGTCACGTCTAAAATATGGGACTTCTGTGCAATCTATCATCAACTATGTAAACTCAAAAGTGTGTCTTAAGGATTCATGCATTAAATGCTTCAGTTTGACCCCAGAGGGCCTTCCCAGTCGTGTAGTGTCGTCTTTCAAACTGCTAGTTCCCGATGACCTCGAGACGTTGCTATTGGACTCAAAATTCTGGCCTCATGGTGTATTGGTAAAACGTT
This sequence comes from Dioctria rufipes, assembly GCA_963924295.1. Taxonomy (NCBI): domain Eukaryota; kingdom Metazoa; phylum Arthropoda; class Insecta; order Diptera; family Asilidae; genus Dioctria; species Dioctria rufipes. The sequence goes on from OZ002744.1 coordinate 120,603,960, forward strand.
TCATATCTCGTCCGATCCGGGATGCATCAAAAAACCGAATGAATTAGACGGGGCGATGGAACAATCGCAGATTAAGGACTTGGTAGTTTATTACCAAAATGTTCGTGGTCTACGGTCAAAAACACGTCGGCTCTACTTGAACTCTTTTAATATTCCTCACGATGTTATTATTTTAACGGAGACATGGCTTAACTATTCCTTTTCGGATGCTGAATTACTGGACAACGACTTTCAAGTTTTTCGACGTGATCGAAATCCTGATGACATTTCTGTGCTCGGAGGAGGTATTCTAATCGCGGTAAAGTTTTCTTACGGCTGTTCAAAGATAGATATTCCCAATCCATCCCTGTCTGAATTCATATGCATCAGTATAACAATTGGGACAAAAATACTATATATTCTAGCTGCATACATTCCTCCTGGCAGTCCGTCTGCTTCATACGATGCCGTTGCTGCTGCTGTGGAATATGTGTTCGAGCTGGCGCGGGACTCGGATGATATTATATTCCTTGGTGATTTCAATCTTCCTACTGTTCAATGGCAGGTTTCTGATGATGAGGACTCCTTGGTCCCCAGTACATCTTCTGGAAATGCGCAGATCTTCCTGGATGCTATTGCAGCAATGGGTCTTTCTCAGGTAAATGATATTAAGAACAACCGTAATATATGCTTGGATTTGGTCTTTACCTCGGATGCTTCGACATGTATGGTTCGTCCGTGTGACATGTCATTGGTTCCTATTGACTCATACCATCCAACTTTGGACGTGATAGTGGGCATTGATTGCGAGGGTACTGGTATGTTGATTGAAAACTCTCCCACCTTTAATTTTAAAAAAGCTAATTTTGATCTACTTAACTTTAATTTATCTTCTACTAACTGGTCCTTTCTGTTTAGCAATAATGATGTAGATGAACTTACAGCACAATTTTACAATGTTATGTTTAATTGTTTCAATGATTGTATTCCATTGTCTTGTATCAAGAATGGCTCATCGTGTCCTCCTTGGTACGATGCTGAGCGTAAACGCTTGCGCAACTTAAGAAATAAGGCTTGGCGAAAGTTTCACCTCTCTCAGTCTAACGATGACTTAACACAATTTTTGTTTTTGAGGAGCGAATTTCGTAATACTCTTCTGCATGCCTATGATACGTACCTGTCTAGGATGAGAAATGTAATAAGATCTGATCCTAAGCAATTTTGGCGTTTTGTAAATACCAAAAAGAAATCCAATAATTTTCCTCCTGTGTTAGTATTTAAGGATAATTCTAGTCATGATCCGTCTGTGATTTCTAATCTCTTTGCTGATTACTTTAGTGAATCATTTTTAACATATGACGCTCAAATAGATTTTGCTTATTTTAATTACTTAACGACGCTTCCTAAAGTTGATATCCCGTGCTTCACTATTGATCAGAAATCTGTTGAAGATTCCATGTCCAAGCTGGACTCTGGTTGTTCTGCTGGGCCTGATGGGATACCCCCCATTGTCTTAAAGAACTGCAGTGGAATGCTTTCTTACCCGTTAACATTTTTGTTTAATTTATCACTGCGGCTTGGCAAATTTCCTAAGTTATGGAAAGAGTCGTTTATTGTCCCAATCTTTAAGTCGGGTAAAAGGGAGCTTATTACCAACTATCGACCTATTGTTAAACTGTCTTGTATTCCCAAACTATTTGAAGCTTCTTTATATGAATTTTTGTATTTTCATTGTAATGGAGCTCTTAATGCTCATCAGCATGGTTTTATGAAGGGAAGGTCAACAACAACAAACTTGCTTCAGTTTACATCTGCCTGTATCGAATCGTTTGAGCGTGGTTGCGAAACTCACTGTATTTATACAGACTTCAGCAAGGCTTTTGACAAGCTTCCTCACTCTGTTTTGATATTTAAACTGAGATCTTTAGGTTTACCAATTTGTCTGTTGAACTGGTTATCATCCTACCTTAAGGATCGCAAACTTAGGATTCAGTTCCGTTCTGCCCTGTCTGAAGAAATAACGGCTTACTCCGGTGTTCCACAGGGTAGTCACTTAGGGCCCCTTCTCTTCATATTATTCATAAATGATGTTTCCAATGTACTTACCAAATCTGATTTGCTAATATACGCAGATGATCTAAAACTATATAAATCTATCGACTCGCATTGCGACTGTCTCAATTTGCAGGATGACCTGGACAGACTTGTTGAATGGTGTGAAAAGAGTTCCCTAATTTTAAACGTTGATAAATGTAAGGTAACCATTTTTTCTCGTAAACGAGTCCCTTCGAATGTTGTCTATGCTATGAATGGGTTAATACTTTCAAAAGTTGATAAAATATGTGACTTGGGGATATTGTTTGACTCGAAACTCACCTTTAACTTTCACATAGATCGCATCGTTAATAGGGCAAACTCAATGTTAGGCTTTGTAAAGCGTTGGGCAAAAGAATTAGATGATATCTATATTACTAAACTTCTTTTTACCACTCTGGTTAGACCCATTTTGGAATATGCCAGTCCTGTCTGGTCTCCCTCTTACAAAAATCACTCCGATCGTATTGAGAGCGTGCAGAGGAGATTCTTACTTTTTGCTCTAAGAGGTCTCGAACGGAGGGATAGACTTCATCTTCCTCCTTATAACGAAAGATTAAATTTAATACACCTTCCTACTCTTGAGACCCGTAGAAAAATTTGTGACATTAGCTTTATATTTCAACTTGTGAGGGGTGACATCGACATGCCTTTGATGCTTCAGAAAATTAATTTCAATTCACGATCTCGACACTTGCGATCTAATGACTTCATTTATTTGTGTTCTCATCGAACCAACTATGCACACTTTGAGCCTATGACTAGAATGTGCTGTACTTTTAATTTGAATTTTCATTCGATAGATTTTAACATTAATAAGACTCAATTAAGAAAAATCCTCAATAATTGCTCTGTACTTTAGCTTAATTTAAGTATTGTGCCTGGGAACTTTGTAGCTAGCATTTAGCGAAATAAATAAATAAATTACTCCGCTTTGTATCTATGGCAATCCTACTTGTTTTTCTCAATTGCCACATTGTTTTACCAGACCGTTTGAATTAATTTTTTTTTTGCCAAATAATGCACCCAATGGTTATATTCTCTTGCGCATAGGAAGGATATATTCTCAAATCATTTGAAATAGATTTATAACTATTTAAATTTCTCTTAAGGAAGTAAGTTTTTTAAGGAAGCCAAGGCAATTTTGTCTTCTTATGTTGATCCGTAAACCCGAATTGTAGCTATAACTCTCTCAATCATTTTGATTTGGGTTAATTTTTCATGAACATTTTGGAGTGGTTCCAAGATACGTTTCCTTCTCTCTTGGCCTAGCATCTATAAAAAAAAACTTGTTTCTGTATAAAATGGAAGTTAATCGTTTAAGTCAGGAAGAGCTAAGTTACGAAATGGCAGCTCGCGGGTTAAAAACCGGGTCAGTTGACGAAATGAGAAAACTCTTGCGGGGCGTAACGAAGAAGGAAAGTGCCAGTAGCAGTTTTCCAGCTGCGGGGTATCCATTTAAATTTAATGAAGACATCGAAGCCATTGAAGGAAAATTGGAAGAGATTAAAGCTTTACTTGAGAGTTTTGTTGACCCATAAATGTCTAGCGAATATCTTAAGATTCGGACTAAGATTATGTGGGCTTTAGGTAGACTGGGGAGATGCACAACTAAAACCAAAGAAGAGATTGAGAAGAAGGAAGCGTTGAACAGTGATTTGGCTTCACTTTTGGGTAAATTGGATAGTAAAGCGAAAAGTGATGATAAATCCGACAAATACGATAGCGATTCTTCTTGCGATTTCACAAGTTCGCGAAGCCAACAATTTTCTCGTGTTCATCCTTCAATTCCTAAAGTCCCAATTTATAAATGGGGATTACAATTTTCTGGTGAAAAAGGGCAGTCGCTAAATTCCTTTTTGGAGCGGGTGACTGAATTAAGCGAAGCACGAGGGGTATCACAACAAACACTCTTTCGGTCAGCCATAAATCTATTCTGTGACCGAGCTCTTATTTGGTACCGGGCCTTCAAACACCAATTTAAATCTTCGGATGATATCGTTAAGGAACTGCGCCTCGAATTCTTACCACCAGACTACGATGATAGACTCATGGAGGAGATCAAACGACGTACTCAAGGTCAAAATGAGTCAATGGGTACCTATGTAGCCATCATGTCTAGCTTATATTCACGTCTCTCGCAACCTCTGACAGAACCGGAGCAGATGCGAATTCTAAAAAGAAATATGAATCCTTTCTATCAGAGTCAGCTTGGTTTAAGTGAGGTAGTGTCCATTAAAGATCTGATTGACAAAGGTAGGAAATTGGAATCCGTTAGGGCTTCTGTGGAGGCTTTTGTTCCACCACCTTCTCGGCGACATGGTAACTTATTGGAACCCGATCTAGCATATGTTGCACAAGACAGAGACCCCATTTCCACAGCTGAGCATACCAATAAACGTCCACAATTTCAATGCTCGAATTGTAAGAAAGAGGATCACACATCGAAATTTTGTAGGGAAAGGCGAAGATGTTTTGGATATGGTGCTTTCGGAGTCATTCGGATGAATTGTATGAACTGTAGGCGTAGCTCAGGAACACCAGCGAATAATGGCGAAAGGAATTCATATAGCCGACAAGAAAACAATCCGCGTCCTTCAACTTCGCAAAATGAAAATAACTCACAGTCGGCTAGAGGTAGAAAGGCGGGAAACGAAAACAGAGCTCAGTCATAAGCGGCGAGTTGAGCTCTGAGTTTATTATAGCAGCCGCAAGTGTTAGAAATTCGAAGAATGTCGGATCAGATTCTTGTGATAGTGAACGTCAAGCGTTAACAGCTATGCTGGATTCTGTGCTCTTGGAAGTCAACAACGATAGCCGACCTTATCTCAGGATTTCAGTTTTCAGCACGGATTTATTAGGTCTTCTTGATTCTGGAGCTTCCCGCACTATACTTGGTGGATTAGGGTAGAATTTATTAGCACGTTTAGGGCTGACAGTTAAGAATGCCGATGCGAAATCTGTAACGCTAGCAGATGGAAAAATTATTGAAGTTTTGGGTGTTGTGCAACTACCCATGGAGCTACAGGGACACATAAAAGTTTTCGACGTTTTAGTAATTCCTTCGCTACCTCTTAGCATAACTCTTGTTTCGGATTTTTAGAAAGAAATGGGAATAGCCGTGGATTTGAGAAGTAATTCTTGGCAATTTTCAAAAGAAATGGAAACTACCTTCTTTGTTGTGACCCGGGTGCCGGGTGCCCATTGACCCGAACCACAACCACAAAAGCAATACACCAATATATTGTCTTATACAATATATCGGCGTATCAGAAATGACCCTGAAAAGTAAAAATTATTTAACAGAAAATTCATTTAAATTTCATATGCATTTAAAAATGCATTTTCATACTGAAACAAAATGCAATTTAGCATAAATTGCATTTTGTTATCAGTCGTACATTCCGTTCTCACGGCATGTATACTTACCTACATGCAGTGCTATGTACATACCTACATATAGCTTTTCTGCTAAATTATCTGCATGTACTATACATACATACAGTTTCTTTTTCCTAAATCCAAAAAACTTAATCGTATGTACATAGATACACATAATTATTCTTATCAGATAAAAATATTACTTTTTCAAGACACAAGTGCATATCAGATTTCATGCATATGCACTGTGCCTAAACTTTTTGTACATTCCCACGTACGATTTTTCACGTCGTGGGAAAGTAGTAAAAAGAATAAAAAAGCTTTTTTGAAGGTTGTGATGGGCGCCTGGGCGCAAAATCGCCGATCCTCGGGGAGTTCGTTCTTAAAATCCGTCGAGTGCAGTCTTTTACAAAACCCGGAATATATAGTTAAAAAAAAATGAGAATTTAGAAAAATCGGTAGTGAGCCAGATTTCCTAAGTGAAAAAGAATTGTTATATTGAGTGTCCTAGCAATAAAAAAAAAGAGATAGTAACAGCCAATATTTGGATTATAAACGAATATCAAAGTTCTTACGATATTTAAGACTGTGTAACATTTAAATATTGTGACAGCCAGTTGTGAAAAACAAAGAGGAATAAAAAAAATAATAATTTACACTTATAAAGTTTAAGAGGAAGAGTTTTTTTTTGACAAAAATCCCTAATCGATAAAAGTTCATAGTTTGAGTGCTCTCCGCCGGAGCACGGCACTCCAACTACAACATTTTGGTGGCAGCGGTAACCGAACCCATAGAAATATAAAATCAGTGCTTTCAAAGATATCAAAATTTTCCTTGGAATAACAAAATCTGCCACAAAGTACAACATTTTGGTGGCAGCGGAACCAGCATAAATCAGTGCTCAAAAAATAATAATAATAATAAAAAAAAAAAAATTTTCAATAAAATCTGCCACAAACAACGTTTTGGTGGCAGCGGACTTAAAACTAGTGCCAATAAATAATTTGCAAACAAATACACATAAAAATTTTTCTTTTTAATTTAACTAAAATCAAAAATAATAATACACAAAAAAGACGCAACAACAATTTAACAAATTAAACAAATCAAGTATATTAAAACCTAAAGTGCCTAGGAAAAAATTTATAAATATACAATTATAACAAAAAAAAAAACAAAAATAAATAAAATCCAGTGTTCTCAATAAACGAAAACATAACAATACGCTTGAATAAATAATAATAAAAACAGCGAATCAAAATTAAAATTATAACTGTTCAGAGTGCCATAGCGCTCCACCGGTGGACCCTTGAGAGGCTTCATCCCTGCCTCAATAAAGACGTTTAAGAAGGAAGGAAGGAAGGAAGGAAGACAATAACGGTACGCCCAACGCAACAACAACTCTGTTTCGTTTAGTGTTCACTTCACCACCTACACATTCAACTTAGGAAACATCCTCCAAAACTACATTAGAAGAAAACGTAAATACCAGCATCTGCATCATTACAAGTGGATAAAGTTAAAGGTAGCGTGGAAAAACAATTTTCGTCTCATTTGGTTTTTTGTTTTCTCTCTATATATATATACACACATATACAGATTGTTTAATTGTCAATTAATTCTCAACAAATACGTTTAATGCAGCACACATTTTTCTTTTACCTGTAAACATATATATATATATATTGCCTTTTTATTACTTTTTTTATTTAAATGAATATACATGGAAGAGACCTTTAGCTAAAAGAAGTGATCTGTCAATAATTGCTAATCTCAGTCCTAAATTTTTTCTTCAAATGTGCGTGTTTACAGAAATTAATACCAAAATTCATTTGTTTATAGAAAGTTCATCCACACATTTTCTGATTATATACATATATTTACATTCGATCGCCATTTACATATAATTATATATGAATATATATATATGTATGTGTATGAAAGGAGAAAAACAATTTCATCCATTCCCTTCAATTTTTTGATTAATTTAAAGAAACGTTCAATTCAACACATATAAATTGAAATCTGCTCCTCCTAGAAGCGACCAAAATGTTATAGTTTGTGAGCCGTGCTCCGGGATGGAGAGCCCAAAACTCGTCTTTAGTAAAGGAATTAAAATTTTCGATGGTAGAAATGAGAACTACACTTCTGTTATTTTTGAGATTATAATATATTTAGTTCGTAATAGGAATTGATACACTAGAAATTAAATTCACTGAACAGGAATTAGTAAAAGAAATTTTGATGCGGAAATAAAAATTTTTGTTATATTAGAACTTATAATTCACTGCTTTTTTTTTTATATAGATCTATCAATTTTATTAAATTATAAATTATAATTCAGACTAGGAATTAGTAAAAGAAATTTTAATCCACTGCGTTTTTGATGCGGATAATACAATTTTTGTTATATTAGAGCTTATAATTCACTGCTTTTTTGATATAGAACTATCAATTTTGTTAAATTAGAAATTATAATTCAGACTAGGAATTAGTAAAAGAAATTTTAATCCACTGCGTTTTTGATGCGGATATAACAATTTTTGTTATATTAAAGCTTATAATTCACTGCTTTTTTGATATAGAACTATCAATTTTGTTAAATTAGAAATTATAATTCAGACTAGGAATTAGTAAAAGAAATTTTAATCCACTGCGTTTTTGATGCGGATATAACAATTTTTGTTATATTAGAGCTTATAATTCACTGCTTTTTTGATATAGAACTATCAATTTTGTTAAATTAGAAATTATAATTCAGACTCCACGGTTAAAAAGAAAACTCCCCGATCTTGTCTTTACTTGACGGATTAAAGAAACAAAACTCCTCGTAGACACAGGAGCAGAAATCAGTCTATTAAAGTTCAATACACTGAAAGCAGGCAGCACTTACTATAAAGATGCAATCTGCAAGATAAATACTTTATTTACAGAATCTAAAACTACAGAAGGATTAATATTGGCAAAAATGTCAAATACATCAAACGAAGAATGTATAATAGAACATCCCTTCCAAATAGTAGGAGAAAACTCAACCTTGGCATATGACGGCCTAATTGGTCACGACTTCTTGTCTAGATACAACGCTTGTATCAACTACAAAAATAATTACATTTCCTTAGAGGTGAAGCAATGTCATTCATCCTATCCCATAGAGCAATATCGCTCAGATTACCCAAATACATATCTTAGATATGATAACCATGACAAGAAGTCTGAAACAAACAATGTAAGTGCTAATAAAAGCAAGTTACCCAGTACTTCACGAGAATTAAATACCAAAAGTGAAAAGTACCCCAAAACAAATATTCTACAAAAAACGGAAAATATTTTACAATCCAATGAAAACCGAAACGAATCGGACAAATTACATAATAAACTTATTACAATTCCCGCTCGCTCTGAATCCATAATTCAAATTCCAACTTTGTCAACTACGGAATCAGTATATTTTAAAAAAGAGGTAAAGCCAGGGTTGTTCATAGGTAATACCATAGTCAACCCATTACAAGGAATGGCAAAAGTCCTAGTTCTCAACACGAATGAACAGGACGTCGAACTGGCAATTCATGACATGAATCCAGAATGCCATGACCTTAATGACTTCGATTGCATCTCCACGGATTCCAACAGAGATCCAATTAGGGGCAGAATAAAGAAACTGCACACCCTGATTAAATTGGATCACTGTAATTTGGAAGAAGCCGAGAGTATTCGGAAAATTTGTAAGGATTTCAACGATCTCTTCTACTTAGAAGGGGATTTCCTAACATTTACAAATGCAGCCGAGCACAAAATCGAAACAATCCCGAATAAACCACACATATATACTAAACCGTACAGACTTCCAGAAACAAGCCGGAGAGAAATTACTCGGCAAATAAATGAAATGTTGGATTCAGAGATAATAAGTCCTTCAAATAGTCCGTGGAACTCTCCCCTACTTCTAGTTCCCAAAAAGCCGGACGAGCATGGGAACAAGAAATGGCGAGTCGTTGTAGACTTCCGCCGAGTAAATGATATTACTATCGGCGATGCCTACCCATTACCTAATATTACAGACATATTAGATCAATTGGGTAAGTCCAAATATTTCACAACGCTAGACCTCGCCAGCGGATTCCACCAAATTCGCATGGACGGGAAGGATCGAGCAAAAACTGCGTTTAGCACTCCTTATGGTCATTACGAGTTTAACCGTATGCCATTTGGATTAAAAGGTGCACCCGCAACCTTCCAACGTGCCATGAATAATGTCCTTTCCGGACTCCAAGGCATTTACTGTTTCGTATACATGGACGATATTGTAGTCCATGGATACAATCTTAAAGACCACAATATTAGGCTCGCAAACGTATTTAGCCGCCTTCGAGATTTCAATTTAAAATTACAACCCGACAAGTGCCATTTCCTAAGAAAGGAAATAATGTATCTAGGGCACATCATTACTGAAAATGGAGTCAAGCCAGACCCGGCAAAAATTAAATCAGTTCAATCTTATCCTAGACCCAAGAAGGAAAAGGATATAAAAGCCTTCCTTGGTTTCGTCGGCTATTATCGCCGCTTTATTCCAAATTTTTCTAAAATCGCGAAACCCCTTACTAACCTTCTGAAAAAAGACACACCTTTCAAGTTCGATGCAATTTGCGATGAAGCATTTTGCGAATTAAGAAAAAAATTGATATCAGCACCAATTTTATCTTATCCAGATTTCGACAAAGAATTTTTTGTCACCTCCGATGCCAGCGACTACGCCATCGGAGCAGTTCTTTCCCAAGCAGATGATCAAGGGGATCATCCAATCGCCTATGTGAGTCGAATTCTCAATGGTGCAGAGACTCGTTACTCAACTATCGAAAAAGAGCTTTTGGCAATTGTTTTCGCGGTTGAGCAATTCAGGCCATACGTTTATGGTAGACAGTTTACCATCATAACTGACCATAAACCATTAATATGGCTAATGAATCTAAAGGATCATTCCTCAAGGCTAATGAGATGGAGAATTCGTCTTGAGGAATATGACTATAAAATAGTCCATAAACCTGGAAAGCTCAACACAAATGCTGACGCTCTCAGTAGAGCTATCCCAGAAAATTCCGTAAAATCAACGGAACCTAACACCCTTGTTAATGTGGTAACCAGGAATCAAGCCAAAGCTCAGGCGAATTTAGATACACCCAATCCAAATATTACTACTACAAATCCAGATTTATCAGTAGTAAACGGTTCCTCAGTGATAATAACTGAGACCAATTTCCCATTACTTTTAACTAAAAACACAAATCCCAAATTTTTTATCTTGGCAATGCAGGATACAGAACTTGAAAGAGTGTTAAAATATAAACTAAAACTTTTAGACAAACCTCCTCTACTAGAAAACAAACTGAACTTCTTTAAGAAGAAAGACTCCACAGTAATCATTTCAAAAGTCAATCTACCTTGCCGATCACAAAGAGATAGATTAGACATTGAAAAGATTTTAACTGAGATCTGCTCATACACAGAAGCAAATCAGTTAAATCAGGTAAATATCTCCTTCCCGGTATTAGACCAACAAAATCTATCAACTATTAAAAACATTTTTACCAATGTCTTCGTTAACCAAAAAATAAATATAAAACTTCATCAAGATTCCATAAAGTATTTATCTAACAGCAGTGATATTGAACAAGTTCTAAAAGATTTCCATTCCCTACCAACGGGAGGCCATCAAGGTGTCTCCCGTACAATCAAAAGAATTAAAAAACAATTCTATTGGCCTGGCATGTCAGACGATGTTGTAAGATATGTAAGGAAATGTAAACTTTGCCAAGTAAACAAAGTATCCAGAAATCCTAAGATTCCTATGAAAATCTCAAGCATAAGCTCAAAACCTTTTGAAAGAGTGTACCTAGATGTTGTAGGACCTCTCCCAATTTCCCATTCTGGAAATAAATACATCCTTACATTTCAAGACGACCTTTCAAAATTCTCGGAGGCTATTCCCATAGTCAACACGGAATCTAAGACATTAGCGGAAGCCTTCACGAAAACAATAGTTTGTCGACATGGCATTCCAGAAAGTATCCTAACAGATCAGGGATCTAACCTCATAGGTGGCATGTTCGCCGAGGTATCCAAACTGCTAAAGATCAAAAGGCTCAAAACTACTCCTTATCACCCTCAAACAAATGGTGCATTGGAGAGGAGTCATAGAACTTTAGCAGAATACCTCAGATCTTATGTAGCGAAAGATCCGCAAGACTGGGATACATGGATTCCATATGCCATGTTTGTCTATAATACCACACCTCACTCGAGTACAAATTATACTCCCCGCGAACTCCTATACGGATTCCCAGCCGAAATCCCAAATAACCTAAAATCATCTCCGACCGTTTGCTATAATTACGATAATTATGCAAACGAGTTAAAAGCACGTCTACAACACAGCTATAAAATTGCGAAAGACATAGCCATGGCCCATCAAGAAAAGTCCAAAATCCAATATGACAAAAACACAGTTCAAAAATCTTTCAATATTGGAGACAAAGTCTTGTTAAAAAGCAGAGTGAGAGATAACAAATTCTCACCACTCTGGACAGGTCCATATGTGATTATAGAAATCAATTCTCCTGAGAACTCCACGGTGAAAATAAATAATAACAATAAAAGAGTCCATAACAATGACTTAAAACTTTTCGCGGATTAATACAAAATTTCTTCTACTACAAATTCACCGCAAATGAATAAACAATGTCATCTTCCAGGTCCTCACAATGATGCAAACGGCATTTTTCCTAATCTGCATCCCATTCATCTCAGGCTCGGGGATAAAAATAAATCAAATAAATGCCAACGCAGGCATTTATTTCGAAGAAATTGGCAGAGCCAATTTCTACACCAACGAGTGGAAGATCGTTACCTACTACGATCTAGAAAATTTCAAGTCAGAATTCCGGAACATATACTTGCAGATGTGCCCACGGCGGCACCAAGAAGGTCTGACTTCATCATAACACCTGCTCCAAACAGAAGAACTGCAGATAGCCCCACCAACTAGATTTTAAAATATTTAAATATGTTCAATATGTTAGCATATACATATCCAGTGCACTCATGCTTCCAATAGGAAAGTACAAGATACCCGAACTATAACGAACAAAGACTAACAATAACCATTACCAAACCTAAATTCTTTAACAACCTCCCATCCCAAAAGTAAAAAAAATAAATAAAAACCACATTAAGACGTCATTAACTTCTCACATCATATCATAATATATGTACAAATGTAACAGAGAGAAAAAAAAAAGAAATTTAATATCAAGGTATACAAATTAGGATACTTAAAATGAGTAGATAATAAAGGAATAAATAAAATGAAATTTAGAAAAGTTATAAATTTGAAACCTTATTTTTTATCTACTATGCATTCTATAGACTATTTGTGAGAAATTTATATAGAATACTTATAGTACGTAATTACATTATATTCATCCTGTATACATTGTCATCCCAATTATATATCTAAAAATTTTAATAATAAAAATGGCATATTATATATATATATTCAAAAACATAAATATATATAACCTTATGTTACACTAAATAAAAAATAATTACAATAGTATAAATAAATAATAATTTGCGGCATAGCTAATTAAACATAATAGAAACTATCTGAAATTATAAGCATAGCACCACTTATTATTCTCGCAAATTAATAAGTAACAACTATGAATATAAGTATACCAAAATACTTGAGGGAATAAATGAATAAGATAAGTTAATTATCTGCAAATTTGAAAAGCTTCTTATTTACGATTAATATTAGTTCATTGCTGTATATAACGATACAACATTTTTTTTTATATAGAAAAATAAATAATTGACCAACATGAATGTTATAATAGTAAAAATATTAATAAATAGGCTAGAATAGTATAACGATTTCATTATAAAAACAAAACCTTTTCTTGTAAAAAAATTTTTTTTTTTCTATTCGTAAATATAATGAATTGTAAATAAGTATATATTGCCTTTAAAAAAAAAAAAAATGGATGCAAAAAAAAGCAAGAAGATAAAAAAACACATTTATCTAAACTAGAATAACTACTTCTATGGCAGTAAGGTATTTTGTTTTAATGCAGTAATTACCTACTATAACTACTTCATATTTAAAAATATCATTATTACTACTAGTAAAATGTAACAGTTTTTTAGAAAAGAAAGTTTTACTCTACAATGCATAAAACTTTCTTCTCCCCAGGGGGGAGGGATGTTGTGACCCGGGTGCCGGGTGCCCATTGACCCGAACCACAACCACAAAAGCAATACACCAATATATTGTCTTATACAATATATCGGCGTATCAGAAATGACCCTGAAAAGTAAAAATTATTTAACAGAAAATTCATTTAAATTTCATATGCATTTAAAAATGCATTTTCATACTGAAACAAAATGCAATTTAGCATAAATTGCATTTTGTTATCAGTCGTACATTCCGTTCTCACGGCATGTATACTTACCTACATGCAGTGCTATGTACATACCTACATATAGCTTTTCTGCTAAATTATCTGCATGTACTATACATACATACAGTTTCTTTTTCCTAAATCCAAAAAACTTAATCGTATGTACATAGATACACATAATTATTCTTATCAGATAAAAATATTACTTTTTCAAGACACAAGTGCATATCAGATTTCATGCATATGCACTGTGCCTAAACTTTTTGTACATTCCCACGTACGATTTTTCACGTCGTGGGAAAGTAGTAAAAAGAATAAAAAAGCTTTTTTGAAGGTTGTGATGGGCGCCTGGGCGCAAAATCGCCGATCCTCGGGGAGTTCGTTCTTAAAATCCGTCGAGTGCAGTCTTTTACAAAACCCGGAATATATAGTTAAAAAAAAATGAGAATTTAGAAAAATCGGTAGTGAGCCAGATTTCCTAAGTGAAAAAGAATTGTTATATTGAGTGTCCTAGCAATAAAAAAAAAGAGATAGTAACAGCCAATATTTGGATTATAAACGAATATCAAAGTTCTTACGATATTTAAGACTGTGTAACATTTAAATATTGTGACAGCCAGTTGTGAAAAACAAAGAGGAATAAAAAAAATAATAATTTACACTTATAAAGTTTAAGAGGAAGAGTTTTTTTTTGACAAAAATCCCTAATCGATAAAAGTTCATAGTTTGAGTGCTCTCCGCCGGAGCACGGCACTCCAACTACAACATCTTATGTTCGTTAGCAGGGAGAACAAAATTAACTGATGAACAAAGATATCGACTTGAGGCACTATTGAGAGAGAATGAAAGCAGAATGGGAAAGGTTTTGGGTTGTTGTACTGAAGTACAACACGTTATCGTAACGGATTCACCACCCAATAAGCAGCGTTGTTATCCAGTATCGCCTGCAATGCAAAAGGTCATCAACGAAGAGTTGGATAGCATGCTTGAGTTAGGTATCGTAGAGCCTTCGAATAGTGCCTGGTCGTCTCCCATAGTCATGGTTAAGAAAAATGATAGTACCTACAGATTTTGTATAGTTTTTCGTAAAGTAAATAAAGTAACCAAAAAAGATGCATATCCGATTCCTTATGTAACAACAACTTTAGATAAGCTTAGGGATGCCAAATACTTGTTATCCCTAGATATTAAATCCGCATTTTGGCAAATATCTATGGCGGAAAAATCGAAACAATACACTGCCTTCACTGTACCGGGCCGAGGACTTTTCCAATTTTGCCGACTGCCGTTTGGGCTATCGAATTCACCAGCCACATGGCAGAGGCTTATCGACCAAGTTTTATCTGGACCTTTAGAAAACCACGTCTTTGTATATCTAGACGATATAGTTATCGTAACTCAGAGCTTTGAGGATCACTTAAGAGTACTTAGCAAAGTGTTTCAAAGGTTATATAAAGCAGGCCTGGTCATCAATTACGAAAAAAAGTGAGTTTTGCCGGCCAGAATTAAAGTATTTAGGGTACTTGGTAGGAGAGAATGGGCTCCAGGTAGACCCAGATAAAGTTAAATGTATATTAGATGTACCAAACCCTAAGACGATTAAGGAAGCACGAAGCTTTATCGGTATGGTATCTTGGTACAGAAGGTTTGTGCCAGATTGGAAAATCGAGAACGGAACTCTTTGGAAACATCGCTCCGTAAAATATCCATCTCTAGCGTTAGACCCCGATTATTGGCGCGAAGTGGTCCCTAAATATCGTCGTAAGGATCTGTTAGTGCAAGCTCACGACGCTTCAACGTCCGGACATGTGGGCGTACGCAAAGCTTCAGATCGCTTATCCCAAAATTATTACTGGCCTAAGATGGAAGCAGATGTTATCAGATACATTCGATGTTGTAGAATTTGTCAGGCTATTAAGCCGCAGTTAAAAAAAACCAGCGAGATTAATGGCGCATCGTAAACATGCTTGTTATCCTTGGGAGGTTATTAGTGTTGATTTCATAGGGCCATTACCACGTTCAAAGCAAGGGTTTTCTTACATACTAACAGTAGTTGATGAATTTAGAAAATTTCCTCTCTTGTTTCCATTGCGTTCTGCTACTAGTAAAGCTTTCATTCAAAACATAGTGAATCTCGTTATTTTGCTCTTTGGTGCACCTAAGGACATCATTTGTGACAACGGAGCTCAGTTTAAAAGTAAAGACTTCAGGAATCTTTGCAGCTCGTATGGGGTGAATATAAAATATACAGCATTTTACCACCCACAGGCAAACCCGGCTGAACGGACAAACCAGGTGGTAAAAACCATGTTGAGAGCGTATGTTTCGGATAACCACAGGGAGTGCGATAATCACTTGCATAAAGTAGCTTGCGCGATCCGAACACCAACTCACGAAGCGACAAAATTGCCTCCGTACTTCGATAATTTCGGCCGGGAGATGATAGTAGATAGGAAAGCACTCAGCCCAGCGAATGATAATTCGATTGTCGATAGTGCTTTGCGTAGTATGGGGTTAGAGCAAGTAAGAGCTGATGTAAGGGAACGGTTGAATAAGGCCTCAGACATCGGAAAAAAGGTATATAATCTGCGGAGACGGGACGTCCAATATTTTCCCAATGATTTGGTCTGGCGACGGAATTATGTACTCTCAGATGCTAGCAAGTATTTCACTTCCAAGTTAGCTCCAAAATATATTGGTCCCTTCAAGATATCACAGAAGGTGTCTCCGTGGACCTACGAATTGGAAGGAAATGATGGTAAAACAAAAGGTATTTGGAACGCGAAAGCCCTCCGACCTTACGTTAAAGAAATCCCTAGTGATTAGATTTTTCCTCTCTGCACATGATCCCATGAACTGGTGTTTTCTAAGTAGATACGTATAGTAATTTTCTTCACTTTAAATCATGGAGCCATTGAAAGACAAACATGTCTCAGTGCAATCATTTTAGTTTTTGGTATAATTGTTGGAAAAAATTTTGAATGAATTTTTCTTTTTGCTATAAGCATGATATGTATATATTTTGTAGATATTTTATAGCCTTAAGGTATAAAGTCGAAATAGTTCTAAATCGTTAAGCGATAGTTTATGAGTGGTGAAAATAAAAATCACTAATATATAACGGTACGGTAACTGTGCTGATGCCCGTCGCTGTACTCATCTTATTTTAGTTGTGTTGTTGGTTATACAGACTTCGGTTATACCACCGAAATGTCTCGGAAGATGGGGAGGACGTGTTATGTGTTTTGTTGTCCTTCCTTTTTTTTTACGATTTGATTCTGCCGAGTGATTTTTCTTATTTACAGAGGTGATTATCAGCGGGTTATACTGGGAAATTTTCCTACACAAAACACATACACACTCAAGAAAGATCCGGAGTAGTCGCAATCGTTAAGTTTAAGACCAATACAACACATATGTATATACATCCGAACAGATGCAGCCCATGTAGGAACACAAAAACACACACACACTTAGTTTACCCCGACAGTATAAATATGTACATTCATCATTTAATTTAGTAAATCGGTTAAGCAAAATTTGCCATAATGCCTTTTTTTAATTTCTGGTTGTACAAAGTTATAGATAAGTTACCTCATAAGAATTACTGTATCACGGCATATCAATTGTAATAATTGCATCTTGTATCTCTCAATCAGCAGTAGTCTACTAGTTTTCGGCTACAGGAAAAAAATGGTATTAGATGTTCGATCCAGACCCCATAACAAAAGAAAAAAAATTAAAAACAAATTGGTAACAAGAACTGAACCGACCGATCTCTTAGGTGATGCAAGTACTTGCTAGAATAACATTCGGAAAAATTTCCGAAATAAATATTTAGATCCAATGTAAACGGACGGTAATGAGTTTCGAAAAAGAAGAATATTCTTGCATACCGAAAACTTGTCCCAAAAAAAAAATTGTTCTCGATTTTTCGAAGAGCGCACTGCATCCGGTAAGCCGGCGGGCAGTCTGTGAAAGAGAGGTTGCAAAGAAGCACCCAGGCCAAGTATTTAGGAATTACAAAACAGGAAAATAAAGAAAAAAAAGAAAAAAATTTAAAAGAAAAAAAGGAAAAGAAGTGTTAAGGGGCCCTGGACGAAAAGCCATCGGGAAAGTAGAAAAAACAAGGTGTATAAATAGCTTTTGATGAACGACATGCTGATTTAGAGGTCAAGGTAAGTCATATTCCTTTTTTTTTTGCTTGAATTACGGACTCTTAAATATTTGATATTTATCGAAGTTATTTGGCAATTGGAATAAAGTATATCTTTATGTAAAAGTGGAATAAATTATAACGTGAATAAATATATAAATAAATATATAACGTGAATAAATATATAACGGAATAAATTGTAATGTGATTTTTAACAGTGTAGAAGTTGCATTTCATTTCATTTTCTTGTTTTGAGAGTTTCGTGGTTTCGACTAAAAAACTACGTGGCGCCCTTTGCGTACAATTTCCATAACGATCGAACCACACCTAATCCTCCAGGAGCGAGCCGGCATTGCGCACAAAAAAATACCTGCGTAACAAAATTCTCCGGTGTTTGCTTGTGGAAAAGTGAGACGAAAAATTCTCAACTGAGAGCGAATTTGAGAGGTGAGTACGGAATTCCCGAATTCTCCATTCCACTTGTTAATTCTCCGGTGTTTGCTTGTGGAAAAGTAAGACGAAAGTAAGTAAAGAATTCCCAAATTCTCCATTCCACTGGTTAATACTCCGGTGTTTTGCAAGTGGAAAAGTAAGTGGAAAAATTGAATTGTCTGCTTTTGTTGCGTTTTGTGAAGGTATCTAGGTACCTAGGAATTTCAAATTGAGTTATGAATTCACTGCGTATCCTGGCTATATTGTAAAAAGAAATTATGGAAATCCATGCAATACTAACAGAGGAACAAGGATTTTGTCTCTCAAAGTACCCGCTAAAAATTACAAATCACGCGAAATTGATCAATTTGGTCGTCGTCCAGTACAGAAGAGATGCTGTAAAATTTTTAAATATAGACGGTAAAGCTTGTGTGTAGGATGAAATCGCATCTACATTTTGTCCCCTAATTAAATATGTAAATAATTTTTGAATCCGATAAACCGTTTTGGAAATAACTGTAAAAGATGTGTAGCAGTCCATTTTAAGGTGAAAAATTGGCCGTTTTTGGTACAAAAATTGACATATTTTCATCTCATCATTGCGAAGAACTGGTAAGTCCTGCAAATTTACTTCCCATGACAAAAATGTTCACAACGGAGTACTAATGGATGTGAAACAATGAACGGAAGAAATATATGCAAAATATGGAAACTGGGGTGTATATGACCGTAGTGTAAAAAAAATGTTTCTCTCCTCCTTCTTTAATTTGGCATCAAACATGACATAGTTTGGCAACCACCTATGAGGGGTGGTACGACCCCCAACTCCCAAAACACCCTGCCCACAAAATTGTTCACCTATATTTTTGTACTCTAAACCCTTAATCTATCAAAAAAAATTCCAATACTCTACAGCCCTCCCACATTGAGTTAGGCGCCCGTGAATATTGCGATAGTAAAATTTACCGCCGAGGCCGCTCATATCTGCAAATTACCGCTAATCGAAATAAAATATAGCCTATAATACCCATGCATGCCTAATTACAAAAGTGAATTCTTCCTTTTTTTTTGTTGTGCTTAGAGATCCTAAGCTTACCCCTGCGAACTATTGCGGCTCCTGATATTGTCTTAATTTTTTTTAATTTCCCTTAATCAGCTCCCATTTCTACCCCGCACTTTCCCCGCCCCTTTTCCTAAACATGTCTTTTTCGCGCTGAGCTCCTTTTTTTTTGATACCACATACATTCTCCTTCTACTCTCCATTCTATCGTTATCCCGGAAAAACTCGAAAAAACCTACCCTCCTACATCCCTCAAAAACTAAACCAACAAAAAAGAAATTTAAACTTATTTCGACACTGGAAGGTAATAGGCAGATGTACCTCATATATAAAAAAAAAATCCAACCCTCTACAACAAAAATTGATACCCTTAATCGTCCCAGATAATTCGCACTTTTTCACATTTCTTACGTTTTCCCTAATTCTCCAACCATGTTAGTGAATTGGGAATGGAGAATTAGGGAATTAAGAATTCTAAGAAAACGCAATTCTCATCTCCCAAATTCCCAAATTCTCCGTGTGACAGAATCCGGCCCCAGGTGACACTTTAGAGGAGATATACATATATATATCCAGCAAGATTGCTGATTATCATTTTACTGCTTATTCATCCCATACAACTTCCACTACTCACCTCAGACAATATATCATACCACATTAATATAATAACACAGCGTTCTTCTATCAAAGCTTTTGATTTAACCCACTGTCAACTTAATGGTAAGTAAACAATGTACCTGCCCCAATAGTATGAAGATAAAATTATCATATTCTTATCTGCTACATGTGAACTATTTTTGAGATATACAAATCTGCTACCTTCATATGCTCACCACAAGATGAAATTATGAACATGGAATTAACACGTTCCTTTCTAGCTGCCGAGTTAACTTAAAGAAAAGATTCCTGCTGGTGGCTAAAAAGTTTAAACCTTAAGATCCATGAAAACTTTCAATTTAATCCACAACTTACAGCACCCACTCTCAACCTCCACCATGATCTCCACTATTATCAATTTTTTCTTCCTTCATACAACACCATTTAGATAATAATTTAGGGAGATAAATATGAAGTGGCCTTGCTGATAAGGTTTTTATTCCTTAATCACAGCTCCCAAACAACTTCCATTACTCATTTAAGACAAGATATCATACTACATTGATATCATAACACCACCTTCTTTCATCAAAACATTTAATTAAGCCCACTCTCAACCTAATGGTAAGAAAATAATGTGATCACCCCAATAGTATGAAGATAAAATTATCATATTTTTTTCAGTTTCAAGTGAACTATGATATCGAGGATCAATCAAATCTCATAAGAGTGTGACTGATTGAGAAATTTTATTGAAAATAAAAAACAATTCTTCATAAAATGTAAGACTTTTCAATACAAACTCCTAGATACAAAAAACATTAATCGCTCAAATTGTCTGCTTTACTCGGCTATATTTGTTTACACATGATATCAAATTACCAGCCACCTGACCACCTTTTCTAATGCTTTAATTTCTATTACTTCTAATGATTTCATGTGTCTTACCATCCCAAGCAGCCGTGATCAATTTTTACATATCGAATATCATAACATGATCACTATTGTTAATAAAAGACACCTGCAGACCACAACTTACGTTATAGTTGTTGTTGCTGTTGTTGTTTTCAGCAATAGAAATTTTCAATTATAACTTCCACTACTCATCTAAGACATCATATCCTACAGATCAAAATGAATTGTTGTTGTTTTCAGCTAAAGAAATTGGGTATCTCACATTAAAAAACATAAATCACTCAATTTGTTTACTTTCCTCGGCTGCTGTGCGAATTTGTTTACTTTACTGGACTGTGTGAATTTGTTTATGCAAGGAATAAAATTGGAAGCATTCCACCTGAAGAGCAAAATTACACATTTACTAATTTCCATTACTTATCTAAGTGAACATATCTACCTATATTCGCCCCAATCAGCTTCCCCTGATCTATTTTTAGATATCTGATCATATGGTGCAATATAGATTATAAAAGATACCTACAGATTAATATCATCAAATCTTTAATCCACAACATAGGTTATAGTTGTTGGTTGTTTTTTTTTTTAGCTACTAATATTAATTACACCTGAGAGGGTAAGATAGCTAATATCTCGAACCATAGCCCGTAGAGTATTTCTGATGGAAATTTTACCCCCTAGTACTAATACTATTGGCATGGACAAAAAATATCCTAGGGTTAACTTAATTATTACTACTATTAATTATACCTCAAAAGGTAAGATCACTAATATCTCGAAACCCATAGCCCGTAGAGGATTTCTGATAAAAAAGTTGACCACCCCTATTACTAAGACCTCCACTGACACCTTGTAGAATCTCTTGGTATGAACAAAAATATTCTAGGGTTAACTTGAATTATTACTTATACTAATTACACTAATTCACTTAGGGAATTTCATAACATTGCTTATCCACATAAATACACAGTTGCACACATACATCCACGCCTTAGGTAACGTTTCCTCAGCCACCAAGTAGCCCAGCCCAACATACCACAGGCAGTCATACTAAATTAAACAAATAACAACAAACTCAAGCTGACAAGTATACAGCCCCGATATAAATTCGCTTAGGGTATTTCACATCATTACTTAAGCCACACACACACACACACATACACACACTCCACCCAAGCCTTGGTACAGGTAACGTAGCCCAATCCATCCAACACACCACAGACAGTCCTAGTTATAGTATCAGATATTCCCACTAAAGCTCTCAGCAAACCTCCTGTAGCCAAACCCAGGAGGGGCATCTCAAGGTCAAATTGTATCCTCCAAGACCAGATCAAACTTAACCAGCAACCTCCACCAATAAAGCTTCCCACCCCTTCACAAATGTTTAGATCTATGATCTCCGAGATGAAAAATAAGTGACCTCCAGAAACAAAATCGAAAACTTATGCTATTTCCCTATACTGCAGAGTACTGAAAGTCATCTCGTATCTCCAAAACTCGAGATGAAAAATGTTGATGTCAACTTAGATGCTATGAGTCTGAGATGAAAAATAAGCGAACTCCAGAAACAAAATCGAAATCCTATGCTATTTCCCTATGCTGGAGAGTGCTAAAACTGGTCTCGTATCCCCAAAGTGGGCTCGTATCCCCAAAACTCGAGATGAAAAATAAGCGAACTTCAGAAACAAAATCGAAATCCTATGCTATTTCTCTATGCTGGAGAGTGCTAAAAGTGGTCTGGTATCCCCCAAATTGGTCTCGTACCCCCAACATCCAATACATAAACCAATGCAGCCAAGACTCAAACCGACATTTAGTATGAACTCACATCGCCTAGCGACGGTGGCGCCATCTGTGGCGAAATCCTGGAAGCTAAAACGGTGGTCTGGTGCTCCCATAGAACAACTACTGATATATAAAATTAGAAATTGGCCTGGCTATACATTTGAAAATATGCATGTGTGCAGGTTTATTCTTAATATAAAATTTGAAATTAGCCTGATTATACATGTATAAATATGCATGTGTGCAGTTTTATTCTTGATAAAAGTATATATATTTGTATATAAATTTCTTTTGAATTTACATCTTTAAAGTTAGATATTTCTTGTTATTTTCTATTATTTAATAGTTTATATTGAGAACTTTTGTATTATTTTGGATTTTTATTGAAAACTTAGTTAAATCTTAAAGACAGATATTTCTAGTTATTTTGTATTATTTAGAGTTTGTATTGAAAACTTAGTTAAACCACCTGAACGGCTTAAAAAGGCGGAAGTGGTGGGGGTGGTATTGGCAAATTTTGCCGGCTATTTGCCTGTGGAGGCTCGGCAGATCAGTGTTTGATTGCGTCCTTTAATTCTGAACGATTAGTTTGATAGATAACTCTTCCTTTGTTTGTTGTTGCTACTTCTTGGGTAGGGGGTAGTGAGATAATTCGGGGTTTGCTAGATTTCTTGATTTCTGATTGGAAATTTTGGGTGATTTGTTTGACTCTGTTTGTCTTGTTATTTTGTATTATTTTGAATTTTTATTGAAAACCTAGTTAAATCTTAAAGACAGATATTTCTAGTTATTTTGTATTATTTAGAGTTTGTATTGAAAACTTAGTTAAACCACCTGTACATAGCGGGTGCGTGACATTGAATCAGGCTCTGCGCGGCTTAAAGAAGGCGGAAGTGGTGGTGGGCGTGGTATTGGCAAATTTTGCCAGCTATTTGCCTGTGGAGGCTCGGCAGATCGGTGTTTGATTGCGTCCTTTAGTTCTGAACGATTAGTTTGATAGATAGCTCTTCCTTTGTTTATTGTTGCTACTTCTTGGTTAGGGGGTAGTGAGATAATTCGAGGCTTGTTAGATTTCGTGATTTCTGATTGGAAATTTTGGGTGATTTGTTTGACCCTGTTTGTCGGCACCGGCTTTTGTGGTGTGGAAAGATTATGAGATTTGACATCTACTACGGGCTCATGGCGTACGGTTTCCGTAGTTTCTATACAGAGTTTATGGTGTATCTCATTGTCTAACTGGAATTTTTGGATATTTATGATTCTCACTTTGGGTGATTTGACTATGACATTCCTTTTCTTTTTCCTTATAACCTTACATAGTTTTAATATCCCTATTCAGTTGAGTAATAATATCACCATAGAACTTAGGGATAGGGAGCTTATCTGAACGATTTGTGTTTTACTACGCTCTTTTCTCTGTTTTTCCAATGTACTTATTTGTTCTTCCAGCTGATCTAAAGTAAATGTATTTTCATTCAGAATATGATTTGCATCCTCCGCTTTTAGCATTACTATATGGTTTTGGGTAGTGCGATTCATGTTTTGATGAAGTTTTGAATGGTTTCATTCATATTAGATTTTAGCGGGTGTGGATATTCCGGTTGAGATATTTTAATACTCTGATGATCTTCATCTTCGAAATATATAACTTGATCAGCTATTTGGAAGTGACAAGGTTCGTTCAACATTAGTACTCCGCTGCCGAATAGATTAGAACTATGTAGGTTTTTCTTGCATGAAATCGTTATTTTCTGCATGGTGTGAAATGAAAATAGCCATGATTTTTTCCTAGTTAATTTGATTATTAGCTGCGGGACCTGTGTTTTTTTACTAGATATTCGCAGTTAGCAGTCTCATTGTAGGGGTGGAATAAGAAATTTATAGGACACTCTTTTATATAAATGCCCTTGAAGTATAGGGTTTAGTAGTGGACCAACGTAAGTGCTTTCATTGAGATTACCAGACAATTTTTTGTACACCCGTAGCTCAGATTGTTTAAATAACACGAATTCTTGTGTGGCTATATGACTTGCAACGTAGGCATGTTTAACATCCAAAACGAATGAATGGTTATCAGGGGTTTTTAAAGGGAATAAATGGATCTGTCGAAGTTTGAAAGACGGAATGTTAAGTATTGGAAATATAATTCTAATTACTAGAAGCTCATTTATTACTCCAGATTTGACTTCAAGTGCTTGCGTCAAGATAGCTAAATCTTGAAACCTGTTAGATTCCTTAAAATGTGCCTTATAATATGTTTCTAATAATGTGAAAGGGAATAGTAACAAAGGATGTACTTGATTATTCCTCAGAGCTGTTAATATTTCTATAAAGGTTTGTTGTCTTAACTCTATATCTAAGACCTGCAAACTAATTGTAGCCACTACTTCCTGGATGCGTTGACGCGTGCTCACTTCTTCATTAACCTTGTCAAGCAGATCATTCACGGTCTTCGTTAATTCCCTTTGGTTAGACTCAAGTTGATTTATAGGTTTTCTTAATTTCTCGAAAGACGACTTGAAAAATGTTATCTGGTGTTTTTCCAGCTCCAATAGTGCTTGGGTGTCTGTTTCTAAATTTGCGATTTTAATATATATTTGCTTTTCATTAGATGCGTCCATTGTTCCAAAAAGGTAGTGCAGGACACTTCATACTCCATCGAACAAGGATCTTCGATGACGAGTGGTTATCATTTCTCTAATGGTCATTATTCGTTTCTTGATGGATCCTATTAGGCTGAGAATGTAGGCGTTTTGCTCCGTACATGCGCTAGTGGTGGTATTATGTATCTCGCATAAACGATTAATGAGGAAACCGGTGTGTTCCATTATTGTGGTTTCTGCTTCCAACTCACTAATATTAATTTGGGAGAAAAGGTTCCATGTATCGTGGAATAATAAGATTTGACCCAATTCTTCGAACATTATCCCTGTGTTGTTTAGAGTGCGGATTTCGTATGGTTCTGCAGCAGCATTTGCTATTACCTTGAGGCTTGACAAAAATGTAACCATGAAGATTAGTGCCATATCTAGAGAAGAGAAGCATCCGTAAAATCGCACTAAAAATTTGTGTTTACTGATTGTGCATTTTTATCGTAATTATTTTTATTGATTTGTAAATCAATCATGACGATGCAAGTCAAATTCATTATTCACTTGTAGTAAAAATTGTGTCGTGAAGAAAAAAAAACAATGTTAAATTGTCTTGGCCTGAATTCCGTGTTGATATGAGTGGTTTCCGGAATTATAAAACTGACCGTAATTCTTTAGTAAATTTAAAGGTAAGCAAAAATATTTGCTTAAAAATAACCTGTAATCCAGTTTAGTTTCATTAATTATCGTGGAGTATCTCTATATGTAAGTACGTACTATTCGAGTTATAATTATCTATTATAATGGCAACTGAAATTAGTAAGGCCCTTGCTAGATTGCCTGCTAAGGCGGCATCGAGAAACATCCCCGAGAGACATACTAGTGATTTAGCGCTGTATCCAGCAGGTAAGCCGATTGAACCATATGTTCCTAAGGCATCACCCGCGGTTACGGAAGCAGCGCCCGCATATATACCGGGACCTCGTAAATTGACGATGGAGGATTATCTGAAGAGGCAGAGGAAAAACTGCCAGGGCAACGTTGGAGGTGTAAAAAAACTAAATCGGCACGAGGGGTAGACGCATCAAATTACGTAGGGAGATGTATTATTTTAAAATGAGGGCTAGTCTTGCCTCAACCGCAGAGGAAAAGAGGAAATGTGAGAGGTTGGCATCGGACTAGTTAAGGCATATAAATGCCAATAAAAGGAAATGAAATTCAAATGATATGGTGTAAGGTGATATATTGTCAAATTTACAGAATAAAAATCCAATTATCAGATTTCTTTTTTTTTTATGAATCTTCGTCCCCTTTTTTTTGTGTTCTTACTGAACTTACTGTCCACAATCAAATAAATGTCAAAGTTTTACCATCATTTTAACGCCCCGTAAGAGTGGAGATTTATAAAACGCCATCTGCCTTATAATAGAAAAATGGCACATTTTACCAGTGAGTACGTTTAGACCGCAGCTATTAAGGACTAGTTTTACGTGAGTCGACTTACGTAGGACTAATCCGGCTGCCGTTTAGTCCACTCCACTGACATATATAATATGGACTTATTACCTTCCTATTTCATGTGGGCTCAATTGCTAATGTCAAAAAAGTTCTTACGCCGGTGCCAACATTGAAAAAATCATTGGCGGGAAGTTGAAAAAATGAGCGTTCAGCTGGAAAAGCGATTATAAGTAATATAACCTTTCGAATTACTGTGGAGTATCTATGAATATATTGCTTTTCGTAAAATACTTTTTATCAATAATTAACCCAAATAATTAATTTAAAAAGATTTATTTCGATGAACCCAGTTATTTATTTGTTGCTTACAGTTCTCTCACATTTGGTACTTGGTGATTAGATCGAAAGAGTAAGCAATATAGAAGTGACCCCACTTTTTGCAGTGCAATTCTATGATCGTAGTCAGTCCATATTATATATGTCAGTGGTCCACTCATATTAAAGCTTTGACAGTTGTCAAATTTGTCATATCTGCCCACTTCTTCACGAGAAAATGAGAAATAATATTTTAATTTTGTGCATGCGGTGTGGTGTGCACAAGAGAATAGAGCATAAGGAAATAATTAAATTTTCAAAATTTCTAATTTTTGGCCATCCATTATGGACGGAATACTTTCTTCAAAAGGAAAGTCTATAAAAGAATTAGTCCCTCCCTCTAACGAGTCGCACTTTTTTTCTTCTTAATTCCACTCATTTTCATTAAAACAAAATAACAATTCTCTCTATGAATGAATATACCGGAATCAAGTTTGTAAACAATTCCTTATCTGAGGTTTATGTCTACGTTTAATACTAATTTTGTAGGTCAATACCGCATCATATACCGGATTAAAGTAGGACTAGTTTTTCGTAATGCGGCATATTTACACCACTTCATATTAGTTCTACGTAAGTCGACTTACGTAAAACTAGTTCTAAATGGCACGGTGGCTCAGTGACCCAGTAGGAAATCGAGGGATTAGTGAACACGGTAATGGGTTAATTCATCTAGAATACCACACGTCCATTTTATCGAAGACATTGTAATGCAGACGGTATGGTAATGTAAGCACGTTTGCTTAAACAGAATGAAAATGAATCATCATTTAATGAAAATAAGAAGAAATGTTTTGTTCATTTTTGTATGTTTCCGAGTGAAGCTGGCATAGTCAGTCAGTTGCCAGTGTGATTATTCTAATTTTTAGTTGCATTGAGTTGAGGTGAAGTGTGAATTAAACCAAACATGAATTTGAATATAAATATATATAAAATGTAAAATCACAAATTAAATAACATTAAACTGACTGAAGTAATACACGTAAAATCACAAATTACATAATGTGCCAAAGCGCCAAACATGAAAGGGTAATACGTCTGGATATATAAATCGCTGCGGAAAAATGTCTCCACTTCATATTAGCGCCATCTGCATTCCATGATCTAAACATTGGTTTTTTCTTTCGAACAGCATACTACTTTACGAAATCCCAAACCGAAATTTTCGTCGCACTTTATGGTCGTAGCGTATTGCATATTGCAATATACTACATTGACGATACTGAAGCATGTAGGCCGGCTGGGTTAAACATAAAAAAATTGAACGCACCCCGACTGAGAGTAAGGCTTCCTTCATCTCGTGTGACATGCTTGTTTGAAAAAGAAAAAGAAGAAGAAGACGTCTCTGTCTTGTCGAAATTTCTGTAGTGAGTGCACGGATGAGAACAAAAACTTATTTTCCAAAAGCATCGGAGAGGACGTAAAACCTGTAAGTAAGTGCAAATAATTTTTCATCCTTACCGGTGAAATATTAGCAATCGGTAAAATCATTTTTCATTTAGATCCGGCATAAAAAGAAAAAACAACACCCGCACCGGCGAAAAATTTCCCGAAAGCAGCGAAATTCCAGGGGGACAGTCGCGGAACAAAAGAAATTTAAAGTTTAAAAATTTGAAGTTTAAAGTGGATTATCTATTGCTTTTGGTGCTCAGAGCCTTTAAGTGCGACATCATTAAAGAGGAATTGTGCTTTGGCAAAGTGTGTTCGGCAACTGTGTCTATCCAAAGGACAACGTCGCGTCATAGGCCGCTGTCGGTCGGTAGTTCAAAGCAAGTTTTTTTAAGAAAAAGAAAGAAAAAAAAACTCCACCAGTGTTAGAAATCCAGTAAGATACACTGGCATCAAAATAATTACAATATTGATTGAAAATCACATAAAGTAGTGATCTCAACTTGACATTTTGCGCTAAACTTTTAGTGCCTATATACATCTTTGTATATTTGACTGCTTCTGAATACAGTGTGTACTCTAATCGCAATCGATATAAAAGAAGTCGAACATAAATAATAAGAGGTCAGATGGTAAGCTGAAGCACGGCCGCCTGGAGACGGGATACAACAGCTAGGGATAAGGGACCAGCTAGTAAATTTTGCAAACGCTAAAAGATATGCCGCACGCGGAAGGAATCAACTCTGTTTATCAAACTGTTTCGCACGGAGAACATGTTCGTCCAACTATGATTCAGTCTAGTTAAGTAGATTTGTTCTTTTTATTATTGTATCTTGTGACATAGGTAGGACAGTCCGTTTACATTACGAATATTTCTTTTTGTATCTCCTTTAGCTCGGAAAGCTGTAAAAAAAAATTTTTTTTCGCATCCAGTGACATGATGAAACCTCATGGGGCCCCTCAGCGAGGGAGCATCGGCAACAAATGTATGTAAGTTGTGTCACCCATTTGTTTTTTTTTTTTTTTTTTGTTAAAGATTTACTTACTTTAGTTTTGGACTATTGAACTCAATTTTCATTAGCTCATAAGATTAATATCATAAACAGGTGCTAGCATTATTCATACTTACCTTAGTTTTGGATTATTGAACTTGAACTTTAGCACCACAAATTTTGAAATAATTTAAATAGAAGGTCTATCGTCGTTCGTCTGGCATCACGGGCCATCCTGCTCTTTCCTTCTGAAGAGTTAAACATATAGGCAACTATGACGTCCGCTATCATATGATCTTGTCGCTTAAGTGTCTATTTTAGTTAGATCCTATTGTCACAATGTATTTGCATAATTAAGTTTAGATTCGAACAATGCTCAGTGTACCTAAAATAGGTCTAGCAGCATGTGTGGATGAGAGCTTGTGAAATTTTATTATTAAAAGAACTGATTAAAGTACTTTGCTAGACAGAATGAATTTATAACGTAATGGCGAGTTGATTTTTTCTCATTTCTTCCTTCACCATCCTGAGGTCCTCACACATGGGATGACGGTGGCCTAGTCTCGTTTGCTCTCTTTACAGGTCAATTAAGGGACTTTGGCCGATTGTGCCACCCAAAGTCAATGGGAGGATGGGGCTTGGACAAGAAGGCATGCCATCGCGCCTTCATGGGAATGCAGGTAAGTCACGTAAAGGTCCCCTCAGGACTGAGTGAGTGCGAGGCTTTCGTATGTAGGCACAAAAATCTTTCTTTTGATTATGGTTGGTGACAAGCGGCAGGTTATTTCGGGAACTGCCCCACACTCTCCGCCACTATAAGCCGCGGTGCTAGCATGCCGCACTGTACTAACGCTGTCATCGAGTGATCTGTCAGCTCATGCTGGCAGTTTGGACTTCACGTCCTGACCATTCACTCGCAACATACATCCATAACAAAATGGCGCCCAACGTGGGGCCACCTCAGTTGGACTTCGGTGTCTAATTATGACTTTTACCGAGGACTGCGATTACTTGAGAGATGGACATCTGGCTGTTAGCTAAATAGTCTGACTCGGTAATCGCATAATCGGTGGAAGTTATATGCGGACCTGAGTCTAATTGTTTGTTATTAGAAAAATTTTTTGTAACGTAAAGTTTAAAGTTATTGATATTTTGTATTTTTTTTTTTTAATGATAATGATTAAAGTAACGTAATGCTTTGGAAGTTTTTTTGAATTGAAAGCTCGACTTTAGGTTTGACTTCGTCAAGCCTCAAGTCTGAACTGTTGGTTTTTGAAATTTTTTTGATGACCTTTCTCGCTGGCCTTCTGCCATGGAAATGGTAGGTGGCTCCACTAAACATTTTTCTTTATTGCGTTTCCGCAGACAACTGTTTTGTTGGCCAACTGGATGGACAGAGTTATGAGTCTGTGAGACGACTTTTTGGCTTCCAGCTAATTAGTTGACCAGATTCATGACTCTGCCCGGCTAGCGAACTAGCTGGACATGAGGATCCGGTTAGGAGGAGAGGAGGGGTTCTCGGAGGGTGGAAATGTGTCACCACTATTCCTTATTACCGGCCTTTGACCAAGTACGTAAACACCCTATAACGTAAGAATGCACAGCTAGTCTCGCCTGGACAGTAAGAATATCTTGCTTTGACGTCTTATAATAGAAACACCAAATTGTTTTCACCACTTTACCAATAATACGAAATGAACGATCAGGTGACAAGCGAGTGGCTGGCTTTTGACGTAACCAGCTATGGCTAACTTAGTGGAGAAGGGCGGGTTCTTTATTCCGAACTAGATGTGGGCGCCACTCAGTTGTTACGGTAAGGGAGACAATTGAGAAACTCCCATTAAATAGCCCATACACTCAAATGCATAACACTTAAGAATTTAATAAAATTAAGATATTACAAAAAAAAATTAAATGATAATGAAGGTGCACATGCAAAATTAAGCCAATAATAGTTCTTTGTAAAATAAAAAAAAATATATAGATATAGACATAAATATGCAAAAAAAAGGAAATATATAAGAAACTCTGAAAGCTTACAAACTGAGCGACTATGGATTAAAACCAAGCATGAACCTAAGCAAGCAATTGCAACAAAAATAATAAGGGCGATTCAAAGCCCCCGAACCTAACCTACAATACGATATTAACTCAAGATATTTAACTCAACAAATTCAAAGCTAGCCTACAATTAAATATATTATCCTAAAGTGTCTAGTTCACTATTTTTCCAAGCTCAAATTTAGATTCGATTATAATATATAGCATTCCAGAACACCCAAATTCCTATTCTTACGAGTTCACATTTAACCTACAATTACATATGGTGTCTCGAAAGTATTCAAATCACTATTCCTACAAATGCAAATTTGACTGGAATCAAATATATTATTACCATCCCCAATTAAATATACTATTCTTATTCTAATCGCTAATTCTACTATTTCCACAATGATACCGAACACAATTCTGAGCAACTAAGTCAACTTATTATGAAATTTTAATGAAACCTGTGGACACTACTCGGAAATTTCCTCTTGGAACCTACATCAATGTTAACGCATCTACTGTACTACATAAGTTAGCGAGCCACTACACCGTTATAGCGAAAGAAAAAAAAATAAAGAAAAATACCGCAACTTATCTTTTCTTGGTACAGCCGGGCTTTCCTCCGCTACCTTGTTTCCTCGCCTCCAACCTTTATTGGGCCACCACTCACAATTTCCTTATAAATTTATCTGCGGTTGTAATTCCCGTCGTATTCCTATAGATCCAGAGCGCTCCCCAGCAGATGAAAGTTTTCTTTCACTGACGTTTACAACGAACTATTGTCACCTTGCGAACTATACTTCGACTCCGTGTGCTCCGACAAAATACTTGATGGAAAAAGAGAGGGAACCTCCGGATGGTCGTCCTTTTATAGGCTCGTGGCGGGCGGAAATCGGGTCAAGTTGACTTATCTTCGAAAGTGTAAATGTCGCACATAATCCGGCATTTAATGTTTGTGTCCAGATGTTTGTGTTGAAATTGTGCTGCTGTTATCCTGTGTTGTTTGTGCAAGATTCGTGATGACTGCTCCTGTACCAGCGATCTAATTTCTTAGAATAATTCAAGGTACTACTTATCAAGAAAAGTCGTCCCTCAGATGAACAATCTCCGAAGATGGTTCCGAATTTTAGTACTTCATAATTTTGAATATCTTGGCGGTAAATTAATGCAATTGGTTTCTCCGTATTAGCGATTGTGTAATTTGTGACGTATTGTATTGTATTTTATTCCATGTAATCTTGAGTTTTCCCTGCTAATTTACGTAATATTTCTTGGTACAACTCTCATCCCAGATGACAGCCAGGTATTCAGTGCACTTCCAATCTCTAAAGAATCTTCAGCAATTCGCAGGGGCGATATTTTATATAAATTTATCTCCAGAAGGTGTTTAGCAAAGGAATTTGTTTCCAACTGCCCCAGGGTGACGATTTGCTGCCCAATATTTAGATGTTATTAGGTTATGTTTTCGTTTGAGATATATAATTCCAGATTTTAATTAATTGATTTTAGGTACACTTCTTTTGCTGATCCAACCTATGACGTGATGCTGGAATATAGCACTGCAGGTAAATTCACAGACTCAGGCGGAGCTTCTCATCGTGCGAGTGGTGGACCAACAGCAGTTTTTGGGTTGTCCACAGGTAGCAAAAGTAAGCACCCCGTACTGACTATTTATCTTTTCTGTAATGCACTTTTCCCAGGTTAGAATCATCCCGTAACAATAGTTTTCTTCCACCTCAGCCACAAGCAGCTGTAGTGATCCGCTAACTTAAGAATTTCTATAGTTATGTTAGATTAGTATATACAAGTAAGATTAGACTAATTTTACAATAATTTCAGAATTAGCAAACAATTTGTATTTAGGATGATGACCAATAAACCAGCTTCCCGTGATAAAGATCGAGCGTTGATTTCTTTTTTTTCTCTCCAGATTCGAAAGGCCTTTCTGCTACTATGACTTCCATTTACTTTACTTGTTCCAATGAATATATATGTGTATATTTGCTTGTGTTCGTATACTGCGAGCATTCTCGGGATCCAGGGTACGTGAATGCCAAGTTATTCACAGGTTTAGTTGTTCCAATGAATATATATAGATTTGCTTGTGTTCGTATACTGCGAGAACTCTCGGGATCTAGGGTACGTGAATGCCAAGTTGCTTTCTCGAGTTTTCCCCAGGAGTCTTTGATTGCTGAACTTCATATAACTGCCTCATCTCCTCCCCTCACTTCTAATTGGTGTACTTGATTGCTTCGAACTTTAAAAGGGTCCTTGCGGAGGTAAGATGTTCTCTGTAATGAAAGAAATTTCTTTGCAGCATCATCCAAATAAGAACGAATAACACATTGGACGACACAGAGATGTAAGTGGTTGCTTACAATCCGAAAGTTTAATTTTGTTTTTAGCTCTAGGTATTGGGTAGCTGACCTGAAAATTTAAGCCGTGACATGCCTCCTCTTCCTCTGAGAGATTTCGTAGAAATCTATCTACCACACTCTTACCGCGCCTCATTACCAAGAAAATAAATTATCCTAGCGCCAACTTGTCTATCTGGGGCTTTAAATAAAAAGAAATAAAAGAAGTAATGCCCAATGTATCTGGTTGGTTAGAATCGATCTTAACAAAGCAGTGGGACTCAGTCTATCTAAATCTATGTCGTCAAATTGGTCATTGCGTAGTTCCGATACTCACTCCATTACAGAACTTCATTTCCCTACTGCTGGTAATGAAGAGGAATCGAAGTGTATCATCCAAACAGTTATTTCTCTCATATTGTGTCGAGTGGATGAAAGAAAACGAAAAATATACACTAATGAAAACTATCCTGACTCGAGTGATATACCTTTAAGTCCTTCGCATGCCATCTACCTGCGTGTTTACCTGTGCCGTCTTGTAACTCATATGTCCACGGAGAAAGTATTTTTACGACAGTGAATGGCCCAATATATTTGGGGGCCAATTTCGCATTAAAAAACTTGGAAGCATCCGACAGTACGTAGTTCTTACGCCATACTCTATCATTAACATAAAATCTTTGATCCCTCCTACGTAAGTCATAATTGCATTTGGAAATTTTAGAAGCCTTCAATAACCTATCTCGGATATCTTTTCTCACCTTCTCCAACGCGGTCGATCTCTCTGCCGCACCAACCCCCTTATCTGTTCTAAAGTGCTCATAATCTTTACCGTTTATTACCATATCTTTCCCAAAGTTCACGAAATAAGGCGTTAGTTTCATTACTTCATGCGTGGACGTACGGATCGCTCAGCCGATTTTTGGTACATATAAATCCCACTTCTTGTGGTTATCTGAAACATATGCCCGAAGCATTGACTTTATCTCCTGGTTTATTCTCTCAGCAGGGTTTGCTTGAGGATGGTAAAGTGCGGTGTAGTTAATTTCTGTCCCATATTCTTCACACAACTTCTTAAAGTCCCTACTCCTAAACTGCGTACCATTATCGCAAACTAAAATCCTGGGTACCCCGAAAAGTAAGAACACATTTTCTTCTAAGGTTCGACAGATTTCTGGAGCACTCGCTGATCCCAGTGAAAATAATAAAGGAAATTTAGTGAGTTGATCAACTACAGTCAAGATATATTTATACCCCCTGCTAGACCTTGGAAGAGGACCAACCAGATCTACACTTACGGACTCCCATGGATTAAAGACAATGATTCGGGAAGCCATTAGACCCGCTCGCTTCTGATGCTCGGGCTTAGTAGCCTGACAAATAGGACAACGTTTTACATAAGATGATACATCTGCCCTCATTTTTGGCCAATAAAACTTCTGTGCCAGCCGATTGTATGTTTTCCGAATACCTCGGTGTCCGGACGTTGGCACGTCGTGAGCGCCAATAATTGCCGCCTTCGGTTCTTTCTTAGAGACTACTTGCTTCCAAGAGTCCCTACAGGAGACTAATTCTGGATATTCTGGTCGGCAATGTCTCCATAATACATTATTTTCGAATTTCCAGTCAGGGAATTTCGCAGGATTTTCCTCGACTGCTTTGATCATCCTTTCGTACCATTTATCCTTTCCTGGCATACTTCCCACACAATCCACTACTGGTACCGATCTAGATAAGAGGTCTGGTAATAGGTGCTCCTTCCCTTTTCTGTGGATTATTTCGAATTCGTATTGCTGCAGACGCATTGCCCATCTCGCCAACCTTCCTGTAGGGTCCTTTAAGTTATGTAACCATACTAACGAGGCATGATCTGTAACCACGGTGAAATGGGCACCTTCTATATAAGGACGCAATTTCTCAATAGCCCATAAGACCGCCAAGCACTCACGCTCGGTAGTAGAATAATTCCTTTCGCAGCGATTGAGCGAGCGGCTTAAGTACGCGATGACCCTATCGTCCCCATTGATGTGCTGCGTGAGAACTGCACCTAAACCGTAACCTGAGGCATCTGTAAGAATGGTGAATGGGTGTTCAAAATTCGGACAATTGAGGATCGGGGCACTTACTAAGCAGTCTTTTATTCTTTGGAATGCTTGATCACACTCCTCTGACCACACAAACTTCCTTTTCTTGCGCAGTAAGTCCGTAATGGGAGCAAGTAAGGTCGAAAAATTCGCTATAAATCTCCTATACCAAGCCACGGTTCCAACAAATTTTCTCACTTCTGATACAGACTTCGGACGTGTCATATTCAAGATGCATTTTACCTTTTCAGGATCTACTTGCAGCCCATTCTCGCCAACAACATATCCTAAATACTTTAGTTCGGATCTACAAAACTCGCACTTGTCATAATTTATGACCAGTCCCGCCTTATGCAACCTGTTAAGGACTTCTTCCAATACTTCTTTATGCTCCTCAAAGGTCTGCGTCACAATGATGACGTCGTCTAAGTACACGAATACTTTGGACTCAAGTTCACCTGATAGTACCCGGTCGATTAATCGTTGCCACGTTGCTGGTGAATTACTAAGCCCGAACGGCATGCGGCAAAATTGAAACAGTCCCCTCCCTGGAACAGTAAACGCTGTGTATTGCGTTGATGCCTCTTCCACTGGAACTTGCCAGAATGCAGACTTTATGTCCAGTGACGACATGTACCGAGCGTCTCTCAATTTGTCTAACGTGGCCGAGATATATGGCAGTGGGTAGGCGTCTTTTCGGGTGACCTTGTTCAGTTTCCTGAAATCGACACAAAACCGATATTTTCCATCTTTTTTCTTCACCATTACGACTGGTGATGCCCATGCACTGTCAGATGGTTCCACTACTCCACTTTTCAGCATATCGTCTAGCTCTTCATTAATAATTTTCTGTATCGCGGGAGATACAGGATAGTAACGCTGTTTTATTGGCTGCGCATCAGTGCGTATCACATGTTCGACTTGATTCGTTCGTCCAAGACCAGTACCCATCTTATGTTTAGCCATGGCGATCAGATTTTCCAACTCTTCTTTCTGTGCTGTTGACAGTTTTGATTGGTTCTGTAAAGCGCTAATATAACACTCGTCCGGCTCATCTAAGAAGTGCCAAGAATTGTTCTGAAAGTTCGTTTGTATACCCATCCCCTTCCAGAAATCAATGCCAAGAATTATAGTGTGCGGAAGATCTAGTATTATTAAAGCATCGCAAACTTTGACACGGCTCTCCAGTTCTATAGGTATGCTCACTTCTCCACTGACATTCACAAAACCCCCATTAGCTAGACTTACTCTGGTTGCACTCGTCGATCTAACCCTCAGCCCCATGCTTTTCAACAGTTCATATCCGGGTCCACCTATTATAGTTCTTGATGCCCCTGAATCCAATAATCCACAAAAATTTAGTCCGAAAATCTTAACTCTCAAATGAGGACGAACATCATTTTCTGTTTGCGCGAAAACATAATCCATGAGAATGCTGAGTTCGTCCGAGCCTCCCTTTCCCAAAGCTCCTGCAGTGGCGACTGTTTGCGGATTACTCGACTCGTCGCTTAATTTCGAGCTCCTCGTTCGTTTCCCGACCCCGATGGTACCTCTCTGCTTACTGTGCCCCCTGCATGCTGACCTCGACGAGTGCATCTCGAACAATTTGGGCGAGTTACTCCTTGCGCTCCACAACCATAACATTTGATATCTTTCCTGCAAAATCGAGCAATGTGCCCCAACTTTCCACATTTGAAACATTTACGATCATAAGTCCTAGTAGGGATTG
Organism: Dioctria rufipes; assembly: GCA_963924295.1. Lineage (NCBI taxonomy): Eukaryota > Metazoa > Arthropoda > Insecta > Diptera > Asilidae > Dioctria > Dioctria rufipes. Next base: position 120,641,842 of record OZ002744.1, read on the forward strand.
CTACCTCAGACACAGGACATTCTACCGTCGTATTCACATAAGCCAGATCCGGTTCGAGAAGGTTATTATTCTTTTTGGTGGGAGGTGGTACAAAAGTCTCCACTGAAGTCCTTACTGACTCTAAACGTCTCCCTAGTTCCACCAAATCTTCCGTAGCTTTTATCTCAGTCAGACCGAACTGCGCCTGGTAAAAAGGACTGATGTTCCGCTGTAATATCTTTAATTTTTGACTTTCGGATAGTGGGACAGTCAATCGATTGAACATATTTGACATGATGGCCACATACATGCCGATAGTCTCATCCTTACCTTGTGTCCGTCGCTTAATTTCTTCGAGCAGACGGTCATCATAATCGGATGGTAAGAATTCCTTTTTTAATTCTCGCACTATGTCAACCCATGAATGAAATTTAATTTTATTCGCCCTGTACCAGATCAAGGCCCTTCCTGTAAATAAATCCAGCGCAGATCGAAACAGTTGCTGTTTGTTTATTCCCCGGGCATCCGCCAACTCGTCTATTCTTTCTAAGAAAGAGTTCAATGACTGACTATGCTCTCCGGTGTATTTAATTTCCCATTTGTACAATGGTACTCTAGAACGGCCACCAGTCATGACTTTGGCGGTCGTTGATAGTTCTGCATCGGAAAGATCCTCATCGTCCTCGTCCCCATCTGCCTTAAACTGCAAGGACCCCAAAGCCAAAATTAAGTCTGCACGAACTCTATCTCTTTCTTTAATTTGTTCCTCACCACTTGCCTTCACCCTACCCAGCCTGCCTAAGGCCCATTCAATTTTCGTTAAGACCTTTCGGTATTCTGCACTACTGGAATCCCCTTCGAATTTGCTTAGCAGCTCCTTCACCTCCTTGGCTGCCTTACTCAATGCTGCCATGTCTTCAGTATACTTATAGGGATAAGGGTCTACCACCAATTGTCTACCATCTCTCTCGGCCTTCAAAGCTGATCGCAGTGTCTTTCTCATTTCATCCACGCTCGCCACTGGTAGGCCCCGGATAGTGAGCTCATAAGTCAGCTCGTCTGTGTTGAGCCTATTAACCTCCATTGTATGACCTCCGCTAATCTTGCCAGAAGCAGTCACTGAAATTGCGAGCTAGTTCTAAATAACCCACACAATAAATGAAAAGTACAAATGAATCGTGATACTAAGTCCGTAACTCACAGGGAATATGAACAATAGAGGAAGCCGAAAAATAATAATCCAAATGCTAGATAAAGTACGGTGCAGCCAAGTAATTAGGATTAGAGTCCAATATTGGAGATAATTTGAGTTAGAATAAAAAAAGGTGTGTCGTCCCCAAGCGCACCACCCTAGTTAAACAAATCTCTGTCTCACAATTGAATACAAGTTAAAAGAGATGTCGCAGCTGTAACAATCAAAACAAGAGAACTTTTAGCACCACGAGGGACTTAAAAAGAATTCCAAACCAAAAGGATCATAGATCGGAGCCAATTTATGTCACTGATTAACAACCTTGACCACAGTATAACAACGTACCGAAGTAAAATACAGCTAGTTTACCAAAATTACAAAATCTTGATCATGAGCAGCAAAAGAAAGAAATTTATAACATGGCTGGAACCGTTTGGGATAATGTCAAAGACCGATATCTACCAAATCACTTCAGTTTAAGAAATAGTTACTCTAGTCTAATTTATCACCAACATAAACAAAAGCAAAGTCTGAGATCAACGTCGGACAAACACAATAGTTTAGGTAAATCGCAGCGCTCCCAACAGAGAGGAAGAGGATGACACCATTAAACTTCGAGGTGACGTATAATTCAGACCAACTGACAATTTATAATTGTATTTAGAAAACTTTTCTTGAGGTTACTTATTTCCGCGTTTATGTTGACACGCATCTGATTTCTCTATCCGCTACACAATACCAAAAGCATATCATAAAATTTCTAAAACTATATCATAATATTGAGAACGCAAATAAAACAATTTCCATTTGTAGTATAAAACACTGCAATACGTTGCTGGGATTACCAGACGTCACTTCATTTATTAAATTTAAAATAAATTTCAAAATTCATTTATATAACTTCCAAACATGAAATAAATTCAAATTTTATTTATGCGAAAAAAAAAATCACTTTAGCTATATTATAAGACAAAGCTAGTTCGGAATAATTGAATCAATGCTTAACATGTATGCCCAAAAGAAAATTATAAATGTGGCCATTATCGTTGTCTGCGAACATGTAAAGAAAATATAGTTTTGCCAACAAAACATGGCACTTGACAGGTACCGAAAATCATTTATTTTGTGCTATGGTATTCTTGATGAAAAGTCTTGACGATTCCATACGACGGGCCGGTATTCTTTATATGCATCAATATTCAACGAAATATCCTCCTGTCTTTCAATCTAATATTAACTTCTACATATTTTGGCCAATATACGGTAGCGACAAAACACCATCAAGATAAGCATTTATCAAGCGGCCCCACGTTGGGCGCCAAAAATTCTTGTCACCACTATTCCTTATTACCGGCCTTTGACCAAGTACGTAAACACCCTATAACGTAAGAATGCACAGCTAGTCTCGCCTGGACAGTAAGAATATCTTGCTTTGACGTCTTATAATAGAAACACCAAATTGTTTTCACCACTTTACCAATAATACGAAATGAACGATCAGGTGACAAGCGAGTGGCTGGCTTTTGACGTAACCAGCTATGGCTAACTTAGTGGAGAAGGGCGGGTTCTTTATTCCGAACTAGATGTGGGCGCCACTCAGTTGTTACGGTAAGGGAGACAACTGAGAAACTCCCATTAAATAGCCCATACACTCAAATGCATAACACTTAAGAATTTAATAAAATTAAGATATTACAAAAAAAAATTAAATGATAATGAAGGTGCACATGCAAAATTAAGCCAATAATAGTTCTTTGTAAAATAAAAAAAAATATATAGATATAGACATAAATATGCAAAAAAAAGGAAATATATAAGAAACTCTGAAAGCTTACAAACTGAGCGACTATGGATTAAAACCAAGCATGAACCTAAGCAAGCAATTGCAACAAAAATAATAAGGGCGGTTCAAAGCCCCCGAACCTAACCTACAATACGATATTAACTCAAGATATTTAACTCAACAAATTCAAAGCTAGCCTACAATTAAATATATTATCCTAAAGTGTCTAGTTCACTATTTTTCCAAGCTCAAATTTAGATTCGATTATAATATATAGCATTCCAGAACACCCAAATTCCTATTCTTACGAGTTCACATTTAACCTACAATTACATATGGTGTCTCGAAAGTATTCAAATCACTATTCCTACAAATGCAAATGTGACTGGAATCAAATATATTATTACCATCCCCAATTAAATATACTATTCTTATTCTAATCGCTAATTCTACTATTTCCACAATGATACCGAACACAATTCTGAGCAACTAAGTCAACTTATTATGAAATTTTAATGAAACCTGTGGACACTACTGGGAAATTTCCTCTTGGAACCTACATCAATGTTAACGCATCTACTGTACTACATAAGTTAGCGAGCCACTACACCGTTATAGCGAAAGAAAAAAAAATAAAGAAAAATACCGCAACTTATCTTTTCTTGGTACAGCCGGGCTTTCCTCCGCTACCTTGTTTCCTCGCCTCCAACCTTTATTGGGCCACCACTCACAATTTCCTTATAAATTTATCTGCGGTTGTAATTCCCGTCGTATTCCTATAGATCTAGAGCGCTCCCCAGCAGATGAAAGTTTTCTTTCACTGACGTTTACAACGAACTATTGTCACCTTGCGAACTATACTTCGACTCCGTGTGCTCCGACAAAATACTTGATGGAAAAAGAGAGGGAACCTCCGGATGGTCGTCCTTTTATAGGCTCGTGGCGGGCGGAAATCGGGTCAAGTTGACTTATCTTCGAAAGTGTAAATGTCGCACATAATCCGGCATTTAATGTTTGTGTCCAGATGTTTGTGTTGAAATTGTGCTGCTGTTATCCTGTGTTGTTTGTGCAAGATTCGTGATGACTGCTCCTGTACCAGCGATCTAATTTCTTAGAATAATTCAAGGTACTACTTATCAAGAAAAGTCGTCCCTCAGATGAACAATCTCCGAAGATGGTTCCGAATTTTAGTACTTCATAATTTTGAATATCTTGGCGGTAAATTAATGCAATTGGTTTCTCCGTATTAGCGATTGTGTAATTTGTGACGTATTGTATTGTATTTTATTCCATGTAATCTTGAGTTTTCCCTGCTAATTTACGTAATATTTCTTGGTACAACTCTCATCCCAGATGACAGCCAGGTATTCAGTGCACTTCCAATCTCTAAAGAATCTTCAGCAATTCGCAGGGGCGATATTTTATATAAATTTATCTCCAGAAGGTGTTTAGCAAAGGAATTTGTTTCCAACTGCCCCAGGGTGACGATTTGCTGCCCAATATTTAGATGTTATTAGGTTATGTTTTCGTTTGAGATATATAATTCCAGATTTTAATTAATTGATTTTAGGTACACTTCTTTTGCTGATCCAACCTATGACGTGATGCTGGAATATAGCACTGCAGGTAAATTCACAGACTCAGGCGGAGCTTCTCATCGTGCGAGTGGTGGACCAACAGCAGTTTTTGGGTTGTCCACAGGTAGCAAAAGTAAGCACCCCGTACTGACTATTTATCTTTTCTGTAATGCACTTTTCCCAGGTTAGAATCATCCCGTAACAATAGTTTTCTTCCACCTCAGCCACAAGCAGCTGTAGTGATCCGCTAACTTAAGAATTTCTATAGTTATGTTAGATTAGTATATACAAGTAAGATTAGACTAATTTTACAATAATTTCAGAATTAGCAAACAATTTGTATTTAGGATGATGACCAATAAACCAGCTTCCCGTGATAAAGATCGAGCGTTGATTTCTTTTTTTTCTCTCCAGATTCGAAAGGCCTTTCTGCTACTATGACTTCCATTTACTTTACTTGTTCCAATGAATATATATGTGTATATTTGCTTGTGTTCGTATACTGCGAGCATTCTCGGGATCCAGGGTACGTGAATGCCAAGTTATTCACAGGTTTAGTTGTTCCAATGAATATATATAGATTTGCTTGTGTTCGTATACTGCGAGAACTCTCGGGATCTAGGGTACGTGAATGCCAAGTTGCTTTCTCGAGTTTTCCCCAGGAGTCTTTGATTGCTGAACTTCATATAACTGCCTCATCTCCTCCCCTCACTTCTAATTGGTGTACTTGATTGCTTCGAACTTTAAAAGGGTCCTTGCGGAGGTAAGATGTTCTCTGTAATGAAAGAAATTTCTTTGCAGCATCATCCAAATAAGAACGAATAACACATTGGACGACACAGAGATGTAAGTGGTTGCTTACAATCCGAAAGTTTAATTTTGTTTTTAGCTCTAGGTATTGGGTAGCTGACCTGAAAATTTAAGCCGTGACAAATGATGCTGGAGATCTTCAGTAATCAGGAGTTGGCATACTGCTAACTGCCTGGCTGAATAATCTCTAGTGACATTCTCAGCCTTTGACACCTCCAACTTGACTTTTCCCAGAGTTCTGTGAGAACCCAACCAAATTTTTCATGCACCACTCACGTCACTTGCTTGTATAGATATTCTGACCTGGAAAGGGAGAGAGCGACCTGGATACCTCTTATGTTGAGGGTTAGCTTCGGGAAGTGAGGGAGGAATCACATGTTTTGATAGGATTGGACGATCCTGTTGGTTTTTCACACTTTTTGGAACGCATTAATTGAACTTTTTGAAAGAAAACTTTTATTCGAAGTGTTACTATCTCTTCAGAACGTTTGGATTTTCGTTCATTAAATCGATACTTCTGTTAACTCAATTTGGTAAGACTCTGCTGACTTCTGCGAGCCTTTGAATTTGTTTGAATTATTTTTGGAACTTCTTCGAACGTTTGGGAAGAAATTTTGTTTTGAATTTTAGTACAATTTCGCCGGACGTTTGGGAAAAAATTTTTTTGTCTGGGACTTTAGTATCCTGTCCCAACCTTCAGTCTTTAAAATCATTACTTCACTATCTCCATTGTTAAAAAGCCTGTTCATTTTTGAACTGCTGGACTCTTTAGATTTCCTTGACATTCCTTGCGAGCCTTTGGTTTGTGAAATTTCCCTGACTTACGTCTAAATTCATAATGACTACACAGAGGACACCACCTCCTGGGCAGAACGGTGTGACTATGCTGCGTGAGCCATGCATGATCTGTAGATACATAAGTTGGTCAGCTGAACAGAAACCAGTCATGACCACGTGTGAACATGTCTTTCATGAGGCATGTATCCAGACCTGGATAGGCGAGCATTCCAGTTGTTCTAACTGTAGACGCCGCCTCACGCCACAGGACCTCACTGGTTACACTGGTCCCTTTCCTAAAAGAACGAATAAGGTGAAGCCCGCGAAGTCAGCTAGGCGCGATTCATTGCCGACCTTTGACTTGCCTACCTTCGACTTACTACCACCGAATCGACGATCTTTATCACCAGGAATGCCCGATTTGCGCTCAAGGGCTTTTGTAGACCCGAGTCCACGACAGGATAGTCCAGCGCGTACAGCTCAAGGCCATTCCCCAGCTACGGATGCGTTGACGGCAGGCTTACGCTTACAAATGCAGAGCTTGGTACGTGAAGGTCTCGAACAGAGCCTCCATGTTTTGCGGACTGAGTTAGTAATAGTGTCCGTCAGCAGGTAGCAGCCGCAATGCCACCAATAGACTTTTCACGACCTCCTCCGGCTATGGGTAATCCCAGACCATCTGACGATTTTCGTAATCTGCATAGATAATCCTTTAATCGACCTTCACCAGCTTTTGGTCAGCCTAGAAGTTAGCCTGCACCAAACTTTGTACTACCTCCACCACCGCCACCTAATCCTGTCCTTGCAGGCATAGGACCGCGACGTTCTGGCAGCCCTATCCGCAGGTGGAATATATCCTACAGCGGTGACAGCTCTCGGCTCACAGTCGATGAATTTGTATTTCGGGTAGAAGCCTTGACTTATTCGGCTTTGGAAGGAGACTTCGACCTGTTGGTGCGTCACATGACGACTCTGCTTTCTGGACCAGCAATGGACTTGTACTGGTCTCTCCTGAGACAAAATTCCACGCCGTCATGGGAGTCTGCGAAAGCAGCTCTATTAGCTGAATGGGGAGTCCCCAAAGACGACCTTAAGGTCAAGGTCCAGCTTATGTTGCGCAAGCAGAAAGCAGGGGAGTCATTTGCTACGTACTACCAGCACCTGGTACAGCTACGAGACCAACTGCAGAACCCGTTGCCAGACGTTGAATTTTTGGAAATAGTCAAATCAAATTTACTGCCAGAGTTCCAAAACAAAATTTGTTTGCATCCTACAAACACCATCAACCAGCTCAGGATTCTTATGAATCAAATTCAAGCGACGCAGCAGCGCATCGCGACAGCAAGTAGTTGGAACGCTTATCGCGGACACAGAGTCAGTGAGGTGGATGGATACTATTCGACTGAGCCTGAACTGAATACGTCACCTGAACACAATGAGGAAGTCTCACTATCTGCTATTTCAACCCATAAAAATGTAACCTGCTGGAATTGTGACCAGCCCGGCCACTTTTACCAAGATTGCCGGCAGGAACGACAAGTTGTGTTCTTAATAGACTTCTCCGCAGATCTCCAAGCTTCCATTTCCACTTCTGGGGAGCCTATGACATTATTAGACACTTCTTTAGAAGAGTCTATAATCTTCGATGTCCCGTTGACACCTATAGCACGTATAGCTGACAAGGTTACTGAGCAGGAGATTTGGCCTCCTGTCATTTCTGTTTTGAAACGGCCACCAAGCTCTGAGATGACGAAGGGGCGTGAGCCAGTTTTACATCCGCTGACGCCGTATCATACGCGTTGACGGAAATGCAGAGCAGCAAGAGGCCGAATTTTCTCCTCGGTAGCGGAGTTAGCTGACATTATGTTTCCTGACCGAAAAAGAAACGATCAACTGTTCGTTGGCGGGAATACTGTCGACGAATGAAACCAGAAAGAAAAAAACTGGCACAGATTTCCGTGTCGATGCCAGATCACATTCGACCGTACGCCGAAGTAAAGCTGCTCGGGCGAACTGAGAATGGATTACTTGATAGTGGTGCCACTGTCAGTATTCTAGGCCAGGGAGCTCTAGAGAAGCTTACGGAAGCAGATGGCGAATGGAAGAAGTATCAGACACAGGTCCATGTAGCTAATGGTGCCATGATGACTGTGCATGGTCATGTGAACTTGGACGCCACTTTCCGTGATAAGACCCACAACGTACGTTTTTACGTGGTTCCTGGGCTCACACAGGCACTATATCTGGGAATAGACTTCTGGAGTTTATTTGGGTTGGCTCCAGATGTCCTGGGTATAGTCGCAGAAGTGAATCCAAGTATAATAGCTACCTCTGACACCGACTGCCATATTCTTTCTAGTCTCGACCAACAACGCTTAGAAGCCACCAAACAGCTTTTCCCTCTTTCGGCTCTCTAGGCCTGGGAAAAACATCATTGGTCACTCACAGGATTGAGACGAATGACGCAGCTCCGATAAAACAGAGCTTTTCTCCGATTTCACCGGGAGTACAAAGTTTGATGGATGCCGAATTGGGGCGAATGCTATCACTGGGTGTGATAGAGGAGAGCCAGAGTCCTTGGAGCTCTCCAGTTGTTCTGTTAAGGAAGCCTGCAAAGGTTCGGCTTTGTTTTGACGCCAGAAAGGTCAACTCTGTTAAGAAGAAGGATGCCTATCCTCTACCGCAGATAGACGCATTTCTGAGGCGACTTCCTCCGGCAAACTACATAACGGGCCTGGACCTGAAAGACGCATTCTGGCAGATCCCACTAGACACTGATTCCAGAGAGAAGACCGCTTTTACAGTGCCTGGTCATCCTCTCTATCAGTACACGGGCATGCCATTCGGCCTATGCAACGCTCCACAAACGATGTGCCGCCTCATGGATAAAGTCATTCCTTTCGATCTTCGTGAGAACGTTCTCGTCGATCTAGACGATTTATTAATTCTGTCATCAGACTTTGAAACGCATCTCACGTCACTATCCCGTGTAGCGGATTGTTTGAGGAAAGCTGGCCTCACTATCAACGTCGAGAAGAGCAAGTTTTGTATCAAAGAGACCAAATACCTGGGTTTTATTGTCGGAAAGGGAGGTATGAGAACTGATCCTGACAAAATTTCAGCTATAGTTGACTATCCGTCACCTAAAACTGTTCGGCAGGCCCGACGCCTACTAGGTATGGCGGGATGGTATCGACGGTTCATCCCGAACTATGCTGATTTAACTGCCTCCATTACAGACATTTTGAAAAACGCTAGTCAGTTCAAATGGACACCTGAAACCCAGACGTCTCTTGATCTACTTAAAGAAAAACTTACTTCTGCTCCGTTGCTGGTGAGTCCAGATTTCACCAAGCCGTTCGTCATCCAGTGCGATGCGAGCCAACAAGTTATTGGTGGAGTGCTGATTCAACTAGATGACGAGGGCTACGAGAAGCCAGTAGCCTACGTCTCGAAAAAGTTGAACTCAGCACAAAGAAATTACACCGTCACAGAGCAAGAATGCTTAGCCGCAATCTTGAGCGTACAGAAATTCCGGCCCTTCATAGAGCTCATGCCGTTTAAGATAGTGACTGATCATGCGAGCTTGAAATGGCTGATGTCTCAAAAGGACCTCAGCGGTAGACTTGCGCGGTGGAGTTTGAAGCTTCAGGGCTTCGCCTTCACTATTGAGCAGAGGACAGGAAGCCTGAACGTCATCCCTGATGCGCTGTCACGCATTCATTGTGACAGCCTGACCACAAATGAAGATCCTGGCCCAGACGTTGACCTTAGTTCGCCATATTTCAATTCGTTGGCATATGAGGAACTGAAACGACTTCTGGCAAACTACCAGATCTTTGCGTCAGCGATGACTTCGTTTATATTCGGACTGTTCCGAGAACAGGCGATCCTATTCAGGAGGAAGAAGTTTGGAAGCTTTGGATTCCACGAGGGCTTGTCACCGACCTTATTTCAAGGGCTCATGATCCGCCACAAGCTTCACACGTAGGTATATGGAAAACACTGGAACGTCTGCGAAGACATCTGTACTGGCCACGAATGACAGTTGATGTCAGAAACTACGTAGGCGCCTGTGACGTGTGTAAGGAAACGAAAGCTCCCAATACTATTTTACGACCTCCTATGACAGTTCAGTCTGTGACAGAAAGACCATGGCAAAAGCTGTACATTGATTTTCTAGGTCCATATCCTCGGTCAGTAAAAGGAAATGTCTGCATCTTAATAGTTCTTGACCACTTTTCACAATTTCCGATTCTCAAACCTCTGAGAAAGCGTCTTCACTCAATGTGTGCCAATTCATTGAGACTGAAGCGTTCCACGTGTTTGGAGTCCCGGAAATGATCGTCTCTGACAATGGAGTCCAGTTTTTCTCGACTCAGTTCACCAGGTTACTGGAAAAGTATGGGGTGAATCACATGCGAACGGCAGGCTACTCGCCGCAAGCAAATGCCTCAGAGCGAGTAAATAGGTCTCTATTGTCGGAGATTAGAGCATATATCAAGAAGGAACACACGAGATGGGATGAGAAACTAAGCCAAGTAGCTACTTCCCTCAGAAGCTCTTTCCATCAAGCTACTGGTTTCTCTCCTTATCGAACACTCTTCGGTCAGCAAATGATAGAACATGGCAGCTCCTATTCCATCTTGAGGAGCCTTGGAACTCTTAGTGAGCCATTGAGAGTAGACGCAGAAGATTAAATGAGATTAATCCGTGCGAGAGTGCAGGAAAATTTACAGCATGCATTCGAACAGGGTTCAAGAGCCTACAATCTCAGGGCGAAACCTGCCGAGTTCAAAGTTGGTCAGGACGTATTTAGACGAAATTTTGCTCAAAGCAATTTCCAACAGCAGACTAGTGCTAAACTGGGACGGAAATTTGTTAAATGTCGTGTTAGGGTCAAGAAAGGAAACGCTTATTATGAGCTTGAGGATCTGCGGGGAGGACTGTTGGGAGTTTATCACGCCAAAGACATCAAGCAGTGATCACCATTAGAAAAATGTCGTCTATATACCTATTGTCGTTATTCCTGGTAGCCCTAAGAAGGCATCCAGCCAGCTTCACTGGTAAACGATAGGATATCACGAAGCCCTCCTATTGCCCCGTCAATGGTGGGTGATATACCTGTTGAAATTCAATCTCATCAGCGCACCTCTACCTCTTGTGAGTAGATAACCTTTTATAGTCCCTTCCGGATCGGCCTCATTAGGAGGAAAAAATTTTCTTGTCTGTCCAGCTACAACATTTCGTTAATCGTCAGACATAGTAGTACTAAATCTATTCCTGGTAGCCCTAAGAAGCCATCCAGCCAGCTTCACTGGTAAACTATAGGATATCACGAAGCCCTCCTATTGCCCCGTCAATGGTGGGTGATATACCTGTTGGAATCCATTCCCATATTCGGCTGTCAGCATGTCACTACTTCGACGACGCCTTGGAGGCACACCCTTGAACAATCGCGGTCTGAGATCGGGGTGAGATATTGCGCCGGGCAAGCTTAGTGATCAGTTCTATAGGTTACTGATCGCAGGGCTTGCTACTGCAGGAGGGCAGAGAGGCATCGACTGGTTGGATTTTTTGGGTTACCAGCTTGTCGATGTACCTCTGGCTTCCTACACGGAGAGGGATGTCGAGGTCTGGTCGAAGACTGACGGTACTTCAGGGATGTGTCTTCGATGCGTCAACGGTCAAGTAGAGTTCGAGTGATGAGGAATACGCATTGGGTCGTGGGTCGAGACACACATTGAGCGCCCGCAAAGATGAGGCCTATGTTTAAGACCGGCTAGCTCAGTCGACCATTTTTCAGCGTCGTCTGAACCACGGGTGGTGTAGACCACTCTGCATTGTTATGGTCGTAGCGTATTGCATACAGCAATATGCTACATTGACGATACTGAAGCATGTAGGCCGGCTGCGTTAAACATAAACAAAATTGAACGCACCCCGACTGAGAGTAAGGCTTCCTTCAGCTCGTGTAACATGCGGGTTTGAGAAAGAAAAAGAAGAAGAAGACATCTCTGTCTTGTCGAAATTTATGTAGTGAGTGCACGGATGAGAACAAAAACTTATTTTCCAAAAGCATCGGAGAGGACGTAAAACCTGTAAGTAAGTGCAAATAATTTTTCATCCTTACCGGTGAAATATTAGCAATCGGTAAAATCATTTTTTCATTTAGATCCGGCATAAAAAGAAAAAACCACACCCGCACCGGCGAAAAATTTCCCGAAAGCAGCGAAATTCCAGAGGGGCAGTCGCGGAACAAAAGAAATTTAAAGTTACGGCTGCCGTGACCTGCCCTTACACCTAGGTTTGGCAAAGTGGATTATCTATTGCTTTTGGTGCTCAGAGCCTTTAAGTGGGACCTCATTAAAGAGGAATTGTGCTTTGGCAAAGTGTGTTCGGCAACTGTGTCTATCCAAAGGACAACGTCGCGTCATAGGCCGCTGTCGGTCGGTAGTTCAAAGCAAGTTTTTTTAAGAAAAAGAAAGGAAAAAAAACTCCACCAGTGTTAGAAATATAGTAAGATACACTGGCATCAAAATAATTACAATATTGATTGAAAATCACATAAAGTAGTGATCTCAACTTGTCATTTTGCGCTAAACTTTTAGTGCCTATATACATCCTTGTATGTTTGACTGCTTCTGAATACAGTGTGTACTTTAAGCGCAATCGATATAAAAAAAAGTCGAACATAAATAATAAGAGGTCAGATGGTAAGCTGAACCACGGCCGCCTGGAGACGGGATACAACAGCTAGAGATATGGAACCAGCTAGTAAATTTTGCAAACGCTAAAAGATATGCCGCACGCGGAAGGAATCAACTCTCTTTATCAAATTTTTTCGCACGGAGAACATGTTCGTCCAACTATGATTCAGTCTAGTTAAGTAGATTTGTTCTTTTTATTATTGTATCTTGTGAAATAGGTAGTACAGTCCGTTTGTGACCGGCTAGCCAGTGATGTTCCCCTCTGAGCGTGGCCGCTTCCCGACCTTCGAACTCAGCGAGACAGATGACTTGCTATGGCTGCTTTTTGCCCCTTGGTTGGTATTTAGGGACAATGAGGGTTGACCTTTAGATGTGCAGGTACAGACTTTTGCCGGCTCAAGCTTAGGGCTTGGGTAGGTTCTTTGCACTCCGATCAACTACCTATTGCTGTACCTTTGGAAGGTAGAAAGAAATAGACACAAATAAAATTAAGACTAAAACCAAAAACAAAAAAAAAGGCTTGAAGATAGAAGAGGTGACACCAATTAGAAGGATGGGTCACACTGGGCTACCTGCATCACCCACCACTGCCCTCTTCATACTCCTAGGTGAGCCTGCCAGTTACTTTATCCTCCCGGCATCTCGAGATTCCCCAAAACCATAACCAAACCCGACACCAAACGAAAATATGAAACTTAGCACATGGCCATTATTATTTATTTATTTCCCCGAACACGCACAAAAGTAAAAAGGGTGACACTATTAGACAAAGGCGTAATATATGGGTATTTGGAAATCAATTCATTAACCATAAGCGGGTATATAGGTATAGATATATTAAGAAAACCAAGACATTAAGTTACTATACTAGCTTATATATTAATAATCATGACGCTTATACATAGATACATAAAAAAAAACACTACGTCGTTGTACTAGCGTATATATTGCTAATCAAGCTAATACGTGAGTATGTATACATGTATTTGTTATATCAAAGAAACTAAATAAAAAAAAATAAAGAGAAAAAAAACAAAATCGCTATGAAAGAATTCGGTAATCCAAATTAACCCTTACATTAATACACTATTCTAGGAATCTACATATAAAAAAAAAACAAAAAACAAATAAAGATCGCTATGTGGAAGTATGATGGCAGCTCACATGTATACAAATATATATATACGTACTATCTATCCGGAAATACTTCGCAAAACAAAAAAAAACTACTTCAATATAATATTCCGCAAAACAAAAAGAACTACGTTAATATATTAATGTACTAATTCAGATTTCTATAGAGAAAAGAAAAAAAAATATCGCCAAATTCCGACTTCATTGCTAATATATATATATATAAAACAAAAAGTTGAAATAAACGAACAGAGGAAGAAATACAGAATTAGCCTATAACCCCGAGAAGACAAGGAGAAGAAAAAACAACACAATCTACTCACATTACAATTAATTTGTCGTAAATGTACTTACTTGTCAATCTCCCGGCGAAGAAGCGCTTCAGCGGCCTGGTGATTAACGCTGTGAAAACAAAACAAATTTCTCCTGCTTGCTATTGGGATATTTTTTTTTCGTTTTCTCCTATCAGTGGATTTTGCTGGTTTCTCCTCCGTTCCACTATCAAGTTCCGACGATGATTTTGGATGGTGTTTAACCCCAAGGAAATCTTTGGGCGCTCTAGAAGGCGCCAGGTTTGGCCCTATCGATGCTTCGCAAACTTTACTGGCCTATTTCTGTACTTTTTGTTTGTTTGTTACTTTGTCCTTTCCCTCCGGCACTGATCCACACCGTGCAGGCCAAATACTGTCACCTGATATCTGTACTCGAACCAACAGAAAGAAGAAACCTCACTAAATAAATTTTCCCGGCAATGAGCAAGTAATCACACCTCACCTTAGATTTATCCAAAATTCCCTTCTTTGAGGGCAGAAAAAAAGAGCTTATGCTGTCACTCAGTAACTATCGAGTCACATCCACAAATAAATTTATAAAAAAAAATGTAAACTTCTCGGATAAACGTCTCAATATTTCCGGCATGCACGCAGAATTGCTCGATTCCCGGTCTTTATTTAAAGAAATATTAATATAGCCACTATTACTTCCGATTTTATTTTTTTTTTTCAAATTCTGTAAGGGCGCACAAGACGAACGAAAAACAAAACACAAAACTGGACGAGCTCCCGCGGAAGATCTTTCTTCCATCGATTTGCTTTACTATGTGGGGTTTCGATCGCCACATACCGAAAAAAACGATACGAGGGAAAGTTACTCAAGTGCATTGCACCTGATTGATCAGCACCTTTGTTGGGTGATCGGAACTGCTCAAATTGCATTTTCTTTGTATTCCAAAAAGAAAGGTTTAGTGGGCGATTTATTTTATTAATTGTCTCGAGCTTAATTTCCGCTTGGACTCAATTTATTGTCTTTCCCTTGCGAGGAAAGAAAAACAATTTTTCCCATGTGCATTTGAACAAAAAAAAGAAGAAGAAGAAATTCATTGAACTTTTAACCAGTCTGGATTTAAAAATGAGCTGCCCAATGATGAGTAAATAAGCCCTCGTACCCCAAGAAGAAAATTAGATATTCTTTACTTGCAAAGAAAAAGATTATAGCCATTACAGGTCAGGTTCGGAAGTTCCCATTCCAAAGAGGAATTCTCCGAGGCTGAGGGAAGACTTCGGCTGTGATTTCACCATATATATAAGGCCCAACGCGGGGACGCCCCACACCCTGAGATCAAAGAGTCTCATGCTTTACCGACTGAGCTAGCCGGGCATAACTCTTACGAAAGATGATATGGTACTTGGTATGATCAAAAGGCAGCGATTATATGTGGTTATATAAAAAAAAGACGGAATAAGAAAATGGGCTGGACAATCTAGTAAGCTATTACTGAATCTTTATTCAAGAAACAATGTGAACACAAATGTATCAAGGGTATAATAAGAAAGTATTTAACTTTTTACATATCGAGAAATTTCAATCGATCTGGTTGCTGATTGGTATGACCTTAACCACGGTAGAAGTGTATTACTGAAAGATTGGTGTTCTTCTAACGCTGGACGTTGGGGTACAGACGAGCTACTCGGTCCTTCAGCGTGATTATTTCGTCTATGGTGCCTTTTGAAGCTCCAGGTGGTGATGTTGTCTGTGCTTCTTGTTCCGTTAAGGCACTGGCGAGACGATCATGGGACAGATGGGTAGTGACGGAGTCCGGATATGCAGTAGCTTGCTGTTGATGTTGTTGATGTAGAATATGGTTTGTCATGATGTTCCACAAAGCTGCTGATAATTTCCAACTCCTCCCGTAAATGGCTCCGAGGACCTTGGCATTGATGAAGGTATCGATGACAAACTTGTCTGCCTTCAGACACACGTAAATTCCCAGCAAGGAGGAGCAGACACTTCCCAAAAAATTGAAAGCGCCCCATATCTTTGTCCGTACCGTTGTGACTAGGTCCTCCATTGTCTTTGGAGATAAAAGCTTGACGGCGTTAATATCTTGGTGGTGAACATCTTGACCCATTACACGTTGTGTGAGTATGTTAGTAATATCTAGCCTCTCGGACGGATACATGATCTGGTGGCGAAGGTTTTCCAGAGACTCGCTGTGGTAAATTCCTGCCCGAATAAGTTCTCCTGGGTCTTCGTATGTCCAGTCAGCGGTGTTTGATGGCTGAAGTTGAGATGGTTCTTTAATTTGGTGAATTGTCGGATTGGTCCCGTACCAGATTCCTCTAATATAGTATGCTGGGCTTAGTAAATCTGAGCAGATAATCTCAGTTCCACGCTGTTGCAGTAGGTGAGTTAACGGAGCTAGGAAGTAGTCACTTTCTCCATAAGTTACTGGTAGGTCCATATAACAACGGTTGCTCTTCCGAACAGTGACTTCAACTGGTTGGCATCTCACTAAATAAATGATTTCCCCCCTATGTACAGCAGTAAACCCTTGCTCTTTCATTCTAATAAGAGCGAACTCTGCCGGGTGGTGGAGGGCCATGATTAGCTGGGTTTGAAGTAGTTCTCTTTCTAATTCGCATGTCTTCCTCAGGAGACTGGTGTATAGTTTCTCGACTTGACCCTTAAAGTGACGCTCAACATAGACGAACTTTGAATTAACGTAAGTGAAAAGATCGAGATTACGTGTATCCAGGGTTTTTTTCCTAAACCAGTACTCGGATGCTGCTGATGACCAGCCTGGGATGCTCAGTTTGAAAACCGGGGAAACGACAAACGGATACTTGCTTTTTTACTTCGAGTGCAAAGATTATTTCTCCGGACGTCACGGTGTATATGGTGTTGCTAATGGATTTGTTCGAGGTCCTAATCTTCGTAGCCATTCCTTGCCATAATACGTCGTACTTTTGACTTTCGCAAGAATTGTCAGAGATGAGATCCCAAAAACTCATTCCGTATTCTGGATCCGTACATTTACCAGCCAGGTAGGGACACAGCACGTTGTTTCGTAGAATAACCATGTTGTCATCAATGCGGACCGAGCTTTGGTAGTCCATAATGGTTACTTCCATCGCATGCATAACCACAACATTATCCCAGGAATTTGCTCCTGACGTATACGGAACTCCGTTGCAATTTCCGTTTTGGTCGATTGACCCGCCAACGACTTCGGTCAGTGAGGTTGAAGCATTCGTCTTAATATCAGCAATTGTTCTGCCGTTTTGTAATTTAAGTGTGTTATACCTATGAATGTTCATGCAGTTCTCTTTACTTATATCCATAATATATGTACTCAATCCTCCAGGTACTAGAGAGAGATGGCTGAACATACCGCATTTGTACACTGACTGTATGATGTTAATTTTGCATTGAAAAAGCTGTATATCCTCTTCCTCCTTGACCACTTCCTTATTGTTAAATATGCATGGAACAACGGATACCAGTGAAATGGCGGTGAGATTCACTCTCTCATGACCACAGTCGTAGCCGATGATTCCGCAGGCAATAGGAGCAGTTGTCATCAGACCAATCACCAATAATAGGCCGGTGGTTGGTGAGAGCTCCATTGGCTTCCACATGGTCGTAATTTCTCGTCCGTGACTGTTCTGTATAGAGAAAGGCTTGGTTATTAAGTTTGAGTATATTTGCTACCCGCGCTTAGAAATAAGCCGAGCAGCCAGCCAAATTCATATAGGGCTCCGGACCAAATACAGGGTATGGATTCGAAAAGGTTAAGGGCGAGGTTATGGTCTAGCTACTCTATATATATTACTCCTCTCTTTTGCGAGTTGAACACCGATTTGTATTTGATAGAATGATTTAGGATTTAGAATTTTACTGGCGAATGTTGCTTGCGTGATAGACGCCAATAAACTTACCATCCATGCGAGCCTTGATGAACTTGTTGGCAAGTTTGGCCGCGAACTTGTCTGCGGCTTTGCTCTGTACGAAGTTCCGGACATATACAGTTTGTCCTGGTTTGAACGTGATCTGCCGCGCTCGAAGGTTATAGGTGTGAGCGTTTCTCTGGTATGCTTCCTGGAGATGGTCTTTCACTCGCTCGTGTACTAGTGGAAGTCTGTTGTTACTAGCTAATACTTCGAAGTTACCTTCTGCCAAGCCATCAACTTGGCGGAGAAGATTGTATGTACCTCCATGTAAGATCATGTGGTATCCGTAAAGTAAGAAATAAGGGGAAAATTTGGTTGACTGATGCGTTGCATTACGCAAAGCGCAAGCGACATCACTTAGCTGGGAATCCCAGCTGGTATGTTCCTCTTGCACATACGACCTAATGCTGCCACGATGGAGCGATTAACTCTTTCTGCAGCATTCGACTGTGGCGAATATCCTGCAGTCTTTGTGTGGCGAATGCCGAAACGTTCTATCATGCGAGCAAAATCTGTTGAGATAAATTGTGGCCCATTATCAGTATGTATAATCTCGGGTACCCCGTAACAGTGAAATATATTTTCCTCCAGATATTCTATGAGTTGTTTAGTTTTAGCTTGGGGAAAAGCCTTTAGTAGTACGAATTTGGTAAACTGATCTACAACGACTAGGATGGTAGTATTCCCGCGTTTACTTCTTGGAAGGGGTTCAAATATAGTCAATATACAATCTCTGCCATGGCCTTTCTACCTCAATCTGGTTTCCCATTTTAGGCCTTAGCCTGCAATTTGGAGCTTTGGTTTGTTTGCAGACATCGCATTGTAAGATATAGGCGCGGACTTGTTGGCGTATGCCTGGCCAGAAATAATATCTTCGCAGTCTGTCGAGGGTTTTATGGATTCCGCCATGAGCTGCAGTAGAACTCTCGTGTTCCCTACTAATTAAATCTTTGGTCAGTCCTTGAGGAATCCAGAGTCTCCAACTGGGGATATCGGATAGATCATTATCACCCCCGCCCTCAGTACGAATGAAAATGTGCAGTTCAGTGACTTGCAGGTTAGGATAGTGTGCTGGTGTAGCAGAGGTTTTGTCTTTCCAGCCTACGTAAGCCGGGTCAGAGAAATGTGCTGATTTAAGGTCTACCAGGTAATCTAGCTTGCTCAGTTAAGAGATAGTCGCCTCTGCCGAATCAAGATACATTCGAGATAATGCATCCGGCACTACATTTTGACTTCCTTTTACATGCTCGATCTCGAAGTCGAACGACTGTAGTTTTAAGCTCCTTCGTGCGAGTCGCCCCGTAAGTTCCTTTTGAGACATTAGCCACTTCAAACTCTGGTGGTCGGTGATGATTGTAAAGTGGAAGCCTTCGATGTATGCCCTAAACTTCTTTACGCTCAGTACCGCAGCGAAGCATTCTAGTTCAGTGATACTATAATTTCGCTGCGCAGGATTCAACTTTTGGGACATAAATGCAATTGGCCTTTCGGCATCATCCTCCGCCTTTTGAAATAAGACACTGCCAACTCCCATAGTGCTGGCATCACACCTTATATAGAAGGGCTTCGTATAATCTGGATTAGCTAGCAGTGGGGCCGAACATAAGTGTTCTTTTAGTTGTTTAAAGGCTTTTTGAGCCTCCGGAGTCCACTGAAACTTCGCACCCTTCTTCAGAAGCTCTGTGATCGGAGCAGCGATGCTCGAAAAGTTTGGGATAAATCTCCTGTACCATCCAGCCATGCCAAGTAGTCTGCGTGTTTGCCGGACTGTTGATGGGCTAGGAAAATTTACAATCACAGACACCTTTTCAGGATCGACCCTCAGACCTCCTTCACCTACCACATAGCCAAGGTATTTAATTTCACGAAGAACGAACTTACTCTTCTCAACGTTTATGGTCAGTCCTGCCTGACGAGGCAGGGAAGCGACTTCCCTCAGTAAGTCCAAATGCTCATCGAACGTAGTGGAAGTAATGAGTAAGTCATCTAGGTAGACGAATACTCGATCGTGGTATTGATGAGGCACTACCCGGTCCATAAGGCGACACATAGTTTGAGGGGCATTGCACAGACCCAACGGCATGACTTTAAATTGATATAAAGGCCTTCCAGGAACTGTGAATGCAGTTTTATCACGAGCGGACTCTGCGAGTGGTATCTGCCAGAATGCGTCTTTCAGATCTAAGCTTGAGATATATCTGGTTTCCCGGAGGCGACCTAAGAGTCCATCTATCAATGGTAGTGGATAAGCATCTTTCTTAGTAACAGAATTTGCCTTGTGAGAATCTAGACACAGTCGCACCTTCCCATTAGATTTTTTCACGAGAACCACTGGAGAGCTCCAGGAGCTCTAACTCTCTTCGATAACGTCCATGGCTAACATTCGGTCCAGTTCCTCATATAACAGCTTTTGAACTGCTGGGGATACCGGATAGTGACGTTGCTTTATTGGTGGAGTATCTCCTACGTCAATGTTGTGTTCCAACAGCTTTGTACGGCCGAGGCCATGCTTCGAAAAGGATGGCAATTGATGTTTGAGGTCTTCCAGTTGGGCATTTTGTTCAAGCGTGAGGGTGTGTTGCGGGGGATGGATCTTCATTGTTTTATCAATAGACAGGGAATCTATTACAGCAGAGGTAATGCCAAAAGCATCCCAAGAATCAATTCCTAAGTAAAGTTCCTGTTGTAAGCTGGGCACTAAGTGAAAATGGATGGTTTCTGTTTTCTCAGCATAACGGACGGGCAACTTTATGTGACCAATGATAGAATTCCGTGAGCCATCCGCTGTGCGAACATATGAATGACTCTGGTTGTAACTAAGATTATTCTTACGCAGAAATTCTAGAGAGTGTTTTCCCAATATGCTAACAGAAGCTCCACTGTCAAGCAGACCAACTATATTTTCTTCAGCTATTTTTACTGTGACGTAGGACGATGGTCTTCTCCATCACGCTGAATAGCGGCGGATACTGCTTTACGAAGCAGCTTTTTGGATTTCCTGTACTTCCGAGATCTAAGCTGACGCCGCCGGCCTCGACTCGAAGCGATATATCTAGAGCGAGGGGATTCCTCAGGAGTTGTTCTGGATGTGTCTAAGTCCGATTGGACAGTTTGGGTTGATTGCGTTGATGCTAAGTGGAAAAGGGATGAAGTGGGAAGCAATGTCGATAAAGCATGCCCATTCTCTAACGATGGGTTGCAGGCTCGGTATTGGTGGCTGCTTCTACTCTCCTGGCACTGGGATAACTGGTCGTATGGCCCGAACGCATGACCCCAGCTCTTTGTGCGTTCGGGGTCTTATTTACCGCACGGCCTAAACAGGTCCCACAGTTTGGCTTCAGCATGCCAGGACGTCCGCAACCGTAACAGAATATCCCAAGATGACCCTTTGTACAGTCTTGATATCTGTGGCCTTATTCTCGGCAGTTCCAACATATATCCAACGAAGCGCGGTTAGCAGTGTTTCTCCTTAGCACTGGGGTAAGGGCTGCTACTTGTGGGTCAATGTCATTATCAACGTAGTCTGACAAGGGTATTACCTCCTCTAGCTCTTCGATTTGAGCTCTATTTCGGAAAGTGCGAGCCATAGTCAGCTGACGAGGATCGTGCCCAGATCTAGCCCACAATTTTTCTAGCCTCTGGCAGATAATTCTCAACTCTTCCGTTGATCTGAATATTGTCGTGGTAGTGGCACTCTGCAGAGCCGGGTCCATGTTTTCTCGGACAATTTCGAGTAGCTCTCTGTCAGGAAATGGTCTTCGAAGCCGACCGTTAAGCCGTTATACGTCCAGCAGGAAATTATTGAACGTTTCTTTCGGGCCTTGTCTTCTTGTTTCAATGGCCCTTCGCGTTTCTCTTTCTGAGACATAGCTCCCGACTCGCTCGAGTGGGGCTGTCTTCATACCCTGCCAACTCGTATGGGGATATTTCCGCTTGTAAACCCAGAACCAGCTTTCAGCTGTACCTGAGAGGAAATTAGGCAAAATGCCAATTAAACGATCCAGCGGATAGTTATCGTCTTTGGAAAGCATTTCTAGACGGAAGACAAATTCGGTGACGTCAAGTCCGTCTGGGGACCCGATAAAAGATATCTTCTATTTTGGTAGCCTTGGCTGCCAATGAGGAAAGCTTGAAGTTTCTGGGCGGCCACTGTACTGAAAATGGCCACTGGGTTGATTCCCGCTAGGGTTGCTTCCGCGATTTTGTTTTGTACCGTACTGAAAATTACCACTGGGTTGATTCCCGCTAGGGTTGCTTGTGTTCAGTAGGGAAAGGAGTTGTTGACAAGGGATCACTCTGATTGCCCAGGCGCGGCGTCAGGGTTGTAAAGTTTAATGGATTCGTGGTTGTGCTAAAAAACTGATTAGGAGACCTTCCTAGATCCCCAGCTGTATTCCCAATTATCGACAGAGATGGAAGTGTCAAACTTTTAGGAAACTGAATACGTCGACATGCTGCGCCTGTACCAAAATTAGCGGCCACACCTCCTTCAACATTTGTCTCAAAACTAGTTGGTGCAGGAGTACTAGTTGCTCCTGCAGGGGCTTGGAGCTTTTGGCTCTCAGAGGCATCCCTACGAGGGGGAATCTTAATTTTCATGAATTCCTTAATAAGCTCGGATAGGGCCGATACTTGTTCAGTGGCCTCTTCTGTATGATCTGTCGATGAGCTAGCTAAGCGTATAGCACGCCCACTTAGGTGACTCAATCGACATCTCACGCGTTGATAGTCGTCATGCGTTTGGACTTTATTCTCTTTAATTAGCTGAGTTAGCAAGGCGAGCTTTTCTTTACAAATCTCAAGCTCACTCCCCGCCTCGGAAGGATCGTGCATAGCCGTTGGTGCTCGACCAGGAAACGATGCCTTTAAATCCAATAATTCTCTAAGTTTGGTAGAGGCTTCGGGGTCAGTTATATCTAGGCCCCTGACCTTATACTCAACATTACGTTCGTCCTCTAATAGGAATTTGGGATCCATTATTAGTAAATGCAAAAGGTAAACGAGTTACGGATATAAATATATATATTAAAATATGAGGTGAATATGAGATATTTAGGCTATCAAGGAATGCAGTTGAAGATAATGGAAAAAAATATATATATATATGTATACTAAAATAAAACCAGTAGAAGTGAGATAAAATACAATAATGTATTCGTTGTTTTCGACTGTATTAAGATTGTCTAATCTAATCTAATCTACCATACAGATACGAGGAGACTATAACTATACCGAATAACCAATAAAGACTAAAGATATACATATAAAACAAACAAAAAAGGAGAATATAATGCTTAGATCGAGAGTAAGCTTCGGCTCAACTACTGGTAGGAAAAGAGATATATTCGTGCGTTGAACAAAAGGCAAAGAAAAAAAATCAAAACAATCAAATAACTTATAAGTACAGTTAATTAGAGATAAAAACGTACCAGGATATTTTAAAATAATAGAATTATGGCAGCAGATTCTGAGCCAATAAAATAGATGTCCTGGCTCTTCAGCTTCCAACAAAACGTGTACTGGTATATTTATATATATTTATATAAGGAAAATTCGATAAAATAAAAAAAATAAATTTTCTGAAGCGAAATAGTGGTTAATATTTCTTCGTTTGGTGACCGCTCATTTCAGGTTTTAAGGGTTTGATGAGTCAGTGGCGAGTGGTCCAAGGTTTCTCCTATGTAAGTAAAAAGTTTCTATAATCGCTATCATCTCCACCAGCGAGGCTAATAGAGAATACTAATCTGCTCATTCTAACAGCCCGCCATGCGGAATATGCGATTGGATAATTTTTCCCAGAAATAATTATTTAACAAACGACAACACATATCAAACCTCAAGCAGGGAAACCTTCAAAGGCCACATATCAACTACTTGACGGCAATGTTGTCGACAATCAAAAAAAATAAAAACCAAAAGGTGTATAAGTGAAAAATAAGAATAGCCTTCTCTAGCAAGGTTTTTACAAAATCACTAAGAGTCGCTAATACCAATCGAACATAAGGGCGAAACCTGCAGTGAGGAATATCCTAACCACTTAGCGAAAGCATTGACACGAGCACTTAAGATTGCAAAAGCGTTAAAGAAGCCAGAGTTAATCTATAAACGAACAAACCTAATAGATTGACGCTGTGATTATAGCGCACCGTATTCAGTTGATATCTTAACTCGTAAAAATAAACAGCAACAAAAAAACATTCACTTGTAAGCTGCAGAAAATTATGCTTGTTTGGGCGCCATATTTGTGACCGGCTAGCCAGTCATGTTCCCCTCTGAGCGTGGCCGCTTCCCGACCTTCGAACTCAGCGAGACAGATGACTTGATATGGCTACTTTTTGCCCCTTGGTTGGTATTTAGGGACAATGAGGGTTGACCTTTAGATGAGCAGGTACAGACTTTTGCCGGCTCAAGCTCAGGGCTTGGGTAGGTTCTTTGCACTCCGATCAACTACCTATTGCTGTACCTTTGGAAGGTAGAAAGAAATAGACACAAATAAAATTAAGACCAAAAACAAAAAAAAAGGCTTGAAGATAGAAGAGGTGACACCAATTAGAATGATGGGTCACACTGGGCTATCTGAACCACCCACCACTGCCCTCTTCATACTCCTAGGTGAGCCTGCCAGTTACTTTATCCTCCCGGGATCTCGAGCTTCCCCAAAACCTTAACCAAACCCGACACCAAACGAAAATATGAAACTTAGCACATGGCCATTATTATTTATTTATTTCTCCGAACACGCACAAAAGTAAAAAGGGTCACACTACTAGACAAAGGCGTAAAATATGGGTATTTGGAAATCAATTCATTAACCATAAGCGGGTATATAGGTATAGATATATTAAGAAAACCAAGACATTAAGTTACTATACTAGCTTATATCTTAATAATCATGACGCGTATACATAGATACATAGAAAAAAAAACAACGTCGTTGTACTAGCGTATATATTGCTAATCAAGCTAATACGTGAGTATGTATACATGTATTTGTTATATCAAAGAAACTAAATAAAAAAAAATAAAGAGAAAAAAAACAAAATCGCTATGAAAGAATTCGGTAATCCAAATTAACCCTTACATTAATACACTATTCTAGGAATCTATATATAAAAAAAAACAAAAAAAAATAAAGATCGCTAAGTGGAAGTATGATGGCAGCTCACATGTATACAAATATATATATACGTACTATCTATCCGGAAATACTTCGCAAAACAAAAAAAAAACTACTTCAATATAATATTCCGCAAAACAAAAAGAACTACGTTAATATATTAATGTACTAATTCAGATTTCTATAGAGAAAAGAAAAAAAAATATCGCCAAATTCCGACTTCATTGCTAATATATATATATATAAAACAAAAAGTTGAAATAAACGAACAGAGGAAGAAATACAGAATTAGCCTATAACCCCGAGAAGACAAGGAGAAGAAAAAACAACACAATCTACTCACATTACAATTAATTTGTCGTAAATGTACTTACTTGTCAATCTCCCGGCGAAGAAGCGCTTCAGCGGCCTGGTGATTAACGCTGTGAAAACAAAACAACAACAAAAAAGACGGACAAAAAAAGATAAGAAATTTCTCCTGCTTGCTCTTGGGATTTTTCGTTTTCTCCTATCAGTGGATTTTGCTGGTTTCTCCTCCGTTCCACTATCAAGTTCCGACGATGATTTTGGATGGTGTTTAACCCCAAGGAAATCTTTGGGCGCTCTAGAAGGCGCCAGGTTTGGCCCTATCGATGCTGCGCAAACTTTACTGGCCTATTTCTGTACTTTTTGTTTGTTTGTTACTTTGTCCTTTCCCTCCGGCACTGATCCACACCGTGCAGGCCAAATACTGTCACCTGCTATCTGTACTCGAAACCAACAGAAAGAAGGAACCTCACTAAATAAATTTTTCCCCGCAATGAGCAAGTAATCACACCTCGCCTTAGATTTATCCAAAATTCCCTTCTTTGAGGGCAGAAAAAAAGAGCTTATGCTGTCACTCAGTAACTATCGAGTCACATCCACAAATAAATTTATAAAAAAAAATGTAAACTTCTCGGATAAACGTCTCAATATTTCCGGCATGCACGCACAATTGCTCGATGCCCGGTCCTTATTTAAAGAAATATTAATATAGCCACTATTACTTCCGATTTTATTTTTTTTTTTCAAATTCTGTAAGGACGCACAAGACGAACGAAAAACAAAACACAAAACTGGACCCAGCTCCCGCGGAAGATCTTTCTTCCATCGATTTGCTTTACTATGTGGGGTTTCGATCGCCACATACCGAAAAAAAACGATTCGAGGGAAAGTTACTCAAGTGCATGATTGATCAGCACCTTTGTTGGGTGATCGGAAATGAATGCTCAAATTGCATTTTCTTTGTATTCCAAAAAGAAACGTTTAGTTGGCGATTTATTTTATTAATTGTCTCGAGCTTAATTTCCGCTTGGACTCAATTTATTGTCTTTCCCTTGCGAGGAAAGAAAAGCAATTTTTCCCGTGTGCATTTGAACAAAAAAAAAGAAGAAGAAATTCATTGAACTTTTAACCAGTCTGGATTTAAAAATGAGCTGCCCAATGATGAGTAAATAAGCCCTCGTACCCCAAGAAGAAAATTAGATATTTTTTACTTGCAAAGAAAAAGATTATATTCGTTACACGTTGACATTACGAATATTTCTTTTTGTATCTCCTTTAGCTCGGAAAGCTGTCAAGAAAAAAATTTTTTCGCATCCAGTGACATGATGAAACCTCATGGGGCCCCTCAGTGAGGGAGCATCGGCAACAAAAGTATGTAAGTTGTGTCACCCATTTGTTTTTTTTTTTTTTTGTTAAAGATTTACTTACTTTAGTTTTGGACTATTGAACTCAATTTTCATTAGCTTATAAGATTCATATCATAAAGAGGTGCTAGTATTATTCGTACTTACCTTAGTTTTGGATTATTGAACACAAAATTTTCATTAACTTATAAGATTAATATCATAAACAGATTCTAGTATTATTTGTACTTACCTTAGTTTTGGATTATTGAACTTGAACTTTAGCACCACAAATTTTGAAACAGTTGAATTAGAAGGTCTATCGTCATTCGTCTGGCATCACGGGCCATCCTGCTCTTTCCTTCTGAAGAGTTAAACATATAGGCAACTATGACGTCCGCTATCATATGATCTTGTCGCTTAAGTGTCTATTTTAGTTAGATCCTATTGTCACAATGTATTTGCATAATTAAGTTTAGATTCGAACAATGCTCAGTGCACCTAAAATAGGTCTAGCATCATGTATGGATGAGAACTTGTGAAATTTTAGTATTAAAGATCTGATTAAAGTACTTTGCTAGACAGAATGAATTTATAACGTAATGGCGAGTTGATTTTTTCTCATTTCTTCCTTCAGCATCCTGAGGTCCTCACACATGGGATGACGGTGGCCTAGTCTCGTTTGCTCTCTTTACAGGTCAATTAAGGGACTTTGGACGATTGTGCCACAGAAAGTCAATGGGAGGAATGGGCTTGGCCCAGAAGGCATGCCATCTGTGCCTTCATGGGAATGCAGGTAAGTGACGTAAAGGTCCCCTCAGGACTGAGTGAGTGCGAGGCTTTCGTATGTAGGCACGAAAATCTTTCATTTGATTATGGTTGGACACAAGCGGCAGGTTATTTCGGGAACTTCCCCACACTCTCCGCCACCCTTAGCCGAGGTGCTAGCGTGCCGCCCTGTACTAACGCTGTCATCGAGTGATCTGTCAGCTCATGCTGGCAGTTTGGACTTCACGTCCTGACCATTCACTCGCAACATACATCCATAACAACTTTTCGCCCACATTTTTTTTTTTAAATAGATTTTGTATAGGAAACGAAATTTTCGCTTGAACAGCGTACTAGGCTTAATAATAGAATTTTGAAATTTGTTCTCTTCTTAAGCCTAGTACTAAGGTCCGCGTTAAGCTAAATTTTAGCGGGTCTCCAATATCAGGCCGTTCTTTAGCAGCTAAATTATGACAGGGGAGACTCAGAGAAAAGATATATTAAAAACAAGAAGAAGAAGAATTTTGCAATTTTTCTACGGAAATACAACGCGCGGTGATAATATTTCTAAAAACAGGTAGTTATATTTGGAAATTTTAAAAATATAAAAATAATATGCATAATGGATACAATAAAAAAAAAATTAACAATGATATTGAAAATACGGCCACGAAAAGAAATCTAATTCATCCGTACTTACAGCAAAGACGTACAAAACTACGTTAACTACAAAAATCCGGCCAATAAATTTATCAAATATACAAAACTCTGACAATAAATATTTTTAGCGTGCTAAAAGAACGGCCCAGGCGGATAAATTCAAGCTAAATATTTTGGAGACTTACTGGTGGTGCCTTCTCTGATCAAAACCCAAAGGCAAATTTAGCGCCTTGACCTTAGTACCGCTCTCGCTAAAATTCAAGATAACTTTTCGCCAATATTCTTGACTAAGAATTGTTGCCTTGTTTATCTGTCTCTTTTTGTTTTTAAAGGCTTAGCCTGTTATTATGTACTGTTACTTTTCGTTTACCGATTTGAATACCAGTATTAACAGAGTTAAAAACTTGTACCACGAGATATGGATCTAGCCATATCTGGGAAAGTTTGTGTTTTTTATCTGAATGTTACTGGACGCGCGTGCTTATCGTAGTATTGTTTTGACTTTTCCTTGGCGTTAAGTAGATTTTTTCGGACGATGGCATATGTTTTCTGTAATTTGTGTTTCAGGAGGTGATAGTAACTCTCGTGATTGTAAATGGGCTCTGGTTCTCGCCTTAGATTTGAGGGAACATCCGCTGTAAATCCAGTGAGCTTAGTGCCATCGTGTGGGCTATTATTGTATACGAAAGCCGCGGTTCTTAGGAATCTATCCCAAGCCTTTGGATTTTCGTGTACAATAGCTCTTAAATACTCTACTAGGGGTCTGTGTGTTCGTTCCAGTGCGCCGTTGGATTGTGGATGATAAGCGGAAGTCTGCATTTTTTTCACTTTTAGGTGTTGACAGACACGTTTAAAAATATCGCTTATGAAATTGGAGCCCTGATCAGTTACTAATTTTTTAGGAATACGGTAACGAGTGATTATCTCGTCGAAAAATATTCCTGCTACCGCTTCTGCTTCGCCATTTGGCAAGGCATAACAATCTACGAATTTCGTTAGATTATCCTGGAATGTCAAAATGTACTTATTTCCCGAATGGGTTTCTTCAAGAGGACCTACGATATCCAAATATACTTTTTCGAATGGCATTATGGCAGTATCTGTTATGACCATTGGCATACGATACTCTGGGTTAGCCTTCATTTT
Source organism: Dioctria rufipes (assembly GCA_963924295.1). Lineage (NCBI taxonomy): Eukaryota > Metazoa > Arthropoda > Insecta > Diptera > Asilidae > Dioctria > Dioctria rufipes. The sequence goes on from OZ002744.1 coordinate 120,671,373, forward strand.
CTGACATTTAGTACATTTTCGAATATATTTCCTGAAATATGCTCAGTATTTCTCCACTTATATTTTCTCTTTATTCGTTTATAGGTTTTAATTACTCCTTGGTGACCACCAAATGCAGAGTCATGGTAGTCCCTTAAAATTATTTGAATTTCTTCAGGGTCTGAAATAATTTCAGGTGATTTATTTTGGGAATTCATTGAATGATTATTCGAAGGTAAGTTGCCTAGCTCAGATGTACTGTTTTCAGACTGGCTGCTTTTAGTTGAGTCGATTTCAACTGAGTTGTTTTTGGAGTGCTGCAATTGCTTTCGAATTCTTTGAGGAGTTTTTTGGTATTGAATTACTTCTTCCAACTTATTTTCTGCCTATCCTGTTTGAGCTCTTGTGACAACATGGCAATGTGCTGGTTTGGAATTTGATGGTGGCGGGGAACTGCAATCGTCTATGTCAGAATCGGCTCGGTGGTGTGTCTGAGCTTCCACAATGAACGAATTGGGGTTTGCTTGATTTAATTTGTATTCGACTAAGTGCGTCTGCATTAGTGTTATATTTTGCAGGCTTATATTCAATTCTATAGTCAAACTCTGAGAGTTTATGGTGAAATCTAACTAATCTTGTAGTTGGGTCTTTCACATTGAATACGCCTTTCAGGGGCTTGTGGTCTGTGTAGACCGTGACCGTTCTGCCCTATAAATAACACCTAAAGTTCCTGGCGGCCCATACAATAGCGAGTAACTCTTTTTCTATTGTGGAGTATTTTTGTTCCGCCTTATTTAAATTTCTACTTGCATACGCTATTGGCTTGTCTTTGCCTATTTCCCCTTGGGATAAAACAGCTCCCAATGCTTCGTTGCTAGCATCTGTTCTTAAATTAAAGGGTTCAGTAAATTCAGAATATGTGAAAAGGGGAGGATTTTGTAGCGACTTTTTAATTTCCTCGAAAGAGTCTTGGCACTTTTGCGTCCAAGTAAATTTAACATCTTTGCGTAACAGGTTTGTTATTGGTCTGAATATTTTTGAAAAGTTCGGAATGAACTTGAGGTAGTAGTTAGCCAACCCAAGGAACGATTGAGTTTGTCTAACAGTTCGAGATCGAGGAAAATTTTGGACGCAACTTGTTTTGCTGGGATCAGGAAGTGATCCTTCGTTTGAACATTTGTGTCCGAGGTAAATCACTTCTCTGCGAAGGAATTGGCACTTTTCGGGCTGTAATTTAAGATTCTGGGCTCTCAGCCTGTCGAAAACCTTAGTCAATTTCTCGTTGTGATCTTGTAAATTCGTTCCGTATATTACAATATCATCGAGATAGACAAAGCATTCTAATCCTTGGAGATCTGTTAGAATGTAAATCATCAGGCGTTGAAAGGTCGCTGGCGCACCTTTCAGCCCGAATAGCATTCTCTTAAATACATAGATCAACAAGTACCCGCTTGTAAGATCGAGTGTAGTAAAATATCTGGGGTGCCCCAGTTGGTCCAATATATCCTCAATTCTAGGTAATGGAAAAGCATCCCCTATAGACTTCTCGTTAATTTGACGGAAATCTACTACTATTCACCAACGTTTATTGTCGTCAGGTCCGGCTTTCTTGGGAACTACTAGTAAAGGGGAATTCCACGGGCTTTTACTTAATTGGATTATGTCATTTTCTAACATTTCCTTAATTTGTTCATTTATGACTGCCCGATGCGTTTCTGGGAGTCTATAGTCTGTTTTGATTACAATATTTAATGCGGTTCACGTTTATTGAATGTGGATTGGAATCGAATTTTGACTTGTCGTTTTTGACGCTGTGTGTGCTTTTGTTTTGTGCACCAAGAAAAGGTGGACCACCTATTTTCTGACAACCTTGGGTATTTACGTCGTCCAAGGGTAAATGGAGATACTGTACGCTATAACAATTAATTGGGACTAGAGTAAACGTTAAGTTCCTTAGGAATACTGGTTCCGTGTTTACGTTTAGAACTGATAATGGTATGAAACTTCTATGAGGACTAACTAGACAATTTGCGACAAATACTCCCTCTTGAATCTCCTGAGACAAACAGATCATTTCTTGGCCTATTTGTAACGGTATTCTTAGTACCATTTAAGTTCGAGGGGGTATTCTATTGGATCGCTGAAGCTGTACTTCATATTGCCTACTTTCATCTTCACTGTTGTTTCTCAAGTTGCTCGAAGTTTCTTCCACTGGTGCTAACGCATTCTTGCTATCTGGTGCCCGTGATAAACTGCTCCTCTATTTGATCGCTTGGTATTTCCTATCGATCGTCTAGGGATGTTTCGAGAGGTACCGTGAAATCAATAGGGTTGGTTTCCGTGCGAGGAAACCGGAGTAATTTATTAGGTCCTTCGATAATGCAATTTTTTGCAAGAAAGTCATTGCCTAACAGCCCATCGTGAGAAATTTGGGCGTCATTTTCTACAACCTGGAGCTTACACGGCATACTGCGGCTTATTAAAATGTTGCCTTGACAGTTACCCAGAGTTTCTCCTTCTCCAAATGTGGTTTTCAGAGTCACCTTTTGGCTTTGCGATATTCGTTCTGGCGTTTCCAGTGCTTTCTGTTTGATCAAGCTTACTTCTGCTCCAGTGTCTACTATCAGCCGCACGGCTGTGTTTTTACTTATATATAATTGTAACTGTACCACTAAAACGTTTGCCCTTATATCTGGTTTTTCTGTTAGAGAGCACCCTGACGTATTTTGAGAGAGAGAGAGAGCCGGGGATTTTTCGGTCGACAGTGTGCCGTTTCCCGAATGTATGGCCTCCCATCGGCGCTTCTGCTGACATGTGGACACGGTATGCCCTCTTCTACCACAAAAGTCGCACATATTTTGTATATCTTGAATTCTCGGTTCCCGATTTGCAGGTCCCCACCGAGCATTGTTGCTAGTTTTTGCATGCTCGAGTGGTGTTTTAGCGGTTTGCTTACAATATTGGACATCATGGCCCTTTGCTCTGCAGTTAATACAAAAGGGAGTATTCTTGCGTTTTAGGCATTCGTCGTACGTGTGCCCTTTGTAATTGTAGTAGCTGCAGGTGATCCTATTTAAAAGTACTTTTTGTTTGTCGTGCTTTCTTTCCTCCTGTTGGTAAGAAGAGTTCTGGTATGGAGGTGGGCTTCCTGAAAATCTCCTTGTCATACTGGCTTGATTAGGGTGCCACTTATTTTCAGAGTTTCCGTCGATATTAAAAGATACTGAAGGTACCCTTGATGGCTCAGGTATGGGAGGTATACTAAATTCAGTTTTAATGTTAGGCTTCCCTAACTCATTTGCGTAAGGATAAAGAGAAAAATTTACACTACTGTGTATAGGCTATTTGGCCAACGTAAATCCATTTGGAAAGATTGTGTAGGGTGAGGAATGTAATTTGTGGGTTGTGGTAAGAAAAGGAGTCCTTGTTGTAGCCTTTCCATATCTAATGCCTTTTGAATGAGATTTTGTAAGGAATTTTCATTCAATGTAAGTAAATAGGGGCTTAGATGGGGATTAGTTGCACCACTCTTTATGGAAGCCATACCAAAGTCTTCAATTTGTTGTTTTACCACTTTAAAGTTTTCCGCTCCGTATTTACTCTGTGCTGCTTCGTTGCACTGTATCAATAGACTCTTTAGTCTATTAGTAAATGAACTAAATGCGAGGGGCACCATCTGAGCAGTCAGTTTTACTACTTTTTCGTAGTTTATAGACATTTTGCCTGTTTTGTTTGTTTGATTTATGTGGGAAATTTCTTGAGAATTTTCACTCGAATTTGGTGTGGTTTATTGTGGTTTGGGTATTAAGGCGTCCAAACTATGAGTTCGTGCCAGGAAGTTAATCAAACTATGTCTTCTGAAGCGTTTACCTGAACGGTGTTCACGGTACCAATTTATAGATGGTCTTGTTATGGAACTATGAAGAGTGACTGGCTTGGACGTAAAGTCCAGACTGTCAGCATGAGCTGACAGATCACTCGACGGACAGCGTTAACTGCAGGGCGGCACCCTAGCTCGCCTCGGCTATTGGTGGAGAGGGTGGGGAGGTTCCACGAAAAACCTGCCGCTACCGTCAGCCATAATCAAAAAAAGATTTCGTGCCTATCCAACAAAAGCCGGCACACATTCTGTCCTTAAGGGACCCTTACGTCACTTACCTGTATACCATCGAAGGCGCAGATGTTCCGCCTTCTTTCCCTGCCCCATCCTCCCATCTGACTCTGAGGGGCATAATTCTTCAGAGTCCCTAGTTGACCTGTAGAGAGAGAGAGACTAGGCGAGCCTAGACAACCTTCATCCTGCGTGAGAGAGCTCCGGGACAGTGAAGGAAGAATCAAAACTTTCAAAATTTCATATTTACGTTATAATTGCAAAATTAACAAAAAAAATCATCACTCCAATGTATATATAGGTATGTATACTATTGAGTTAACTATATACATATGTAGATACATTAGTAAATCAAAAGGCCATCATTCTTAAATATATGCAAGTAAGTATATCATTATCGTATATATAGATATATGTATGTAGAGTGTTGACTCAACGGGATCATCCATTCAAAATGTATACTGGTAAGTATATCGATAATTATAATATTTAAACATATAGAGTGTCTACTTAAACGTATTATCATTTCAAAGTATAAAGTTCTACATGTGTAAGTCGCTACAGAAGCCGAAGTATGCGTATACCAAAAGAAAATGTGTAATATATCAATAATACTCACGGTGAAAAATCCACGGCATGATGAAGCGCTTCAGCATCCGCCATCTAGTTAAAAGAATTAAATTGGAATTTAATGCTTCGACTTGCTATCTGTAGGCTCTATCACAAAAGTAATTTTTGTTGAGTTGAAATGAGATTGCCCAGCGGCACTCGTATCTACTCACTGCACAAAACTAAAGGCAATTGAAATAATTTTATGTAATTTTATAAAATTCAAAATCCCAATTAATATCAAAAGAAATTAAACCAAATATTTCAACTTTAGCACTAAAGTCAAGAAATAAATGAAAACTATAGACCACAAGCATAACTGAATCGCTATCACTTTATTCTCGATCGAAACACAACTCGCATAGTTGTTTGAGTTTATTCATGAAATATGAATTCTTACTAAAATATGTATATATATATATATTGTGTATATATATATAGAAATAATAAAGAACACAACACAAAGCTTACGAAACTTAAAAAATCCACACTTAGTCATGACATCTACTTGATCCAATGTGTATAATTACGTTTGTTTGCAGTCACAAATTTCCCATTTCATGTGCTATTGTAAACAAAACATGTCATTTTCCTCACTTTTAAAAAAAAATATCATTTTCTTGTCGTTTTCAAAAGTTTCAACAAATTATATAAAGAAACTAACACTAAACCTTCCGTCTGTTCTGCCGCACAAGTGTTGAGCTTTGAGCACCTTCGTGCGCGCCTCTAGCGGCTTCCTGAATGCAGCTTCAGCCGGTAGAGCAACTGCTGTGAGCTCGACTGTAACTCGCAGCGGCAAGCTGGATGTAATTGCTTCCAGTCACCGTCAGTGTGAGGAAACTCCTCTTCAACTTTTTTGCACTTTTACGCCTTTGCTGGTTTGACCTTCTTTTGACCCGATGCTTGAATGGGGGATTATTTGTAATATAACTCTTGAAGAATTTAGCCACCTCAGCTTTCAGCGTGGAATGTATGGGAGCTTGCCCTACGTGCCGTAAATGCATTCCTGTCGCCCCGGTTAAAAAGTTTTCCTGGATATCTCAATCTAAATGAACGATGCCAAACGGGAATTTCAGATATTTTTTCTTGCCCGTCCTTTCACTAGCGTACCTTTCTATGCAAAAAACACAAGGCAAATGTCAGTCTCTTCCACTTTTTTCGTCACATCAACATGTCACCTAGCATTCGAGAAAATGCATTTCTCTCGGTCGGGGTGCGTTCATTTTTTTTTTATGCTTGATGCCGCCGGCCTACACGCTTCAGTAATTCTTGTAACATATTGCTATATGCAATACGCTACGACCATAACAGTCTACTTTGGGATGTACTTCGCTCGGCTCGTGGACTATCAGGAGGGCTGGTATTGTCAAAAGACAATGAACTTGTTGCTACCTCAAAATCTAAGCAAGAAGAGCTTCGGTCGGGTGAATGTGAGGTAGTTTAACTAAGTAAGCATTGAATGGAGAGGTGTTTTGTCCCTTCTTTACACTGAGTGTAACTCAGTGTAAGTTCAATTAATGTATTATACCTAACTATGTAGCTTATTTGGAATGGGAGAGGGCAATAAGTGCAAGTGAATTTCTCTCTTGAAATGTTGAGAATTTTCCGGAGAAATTCGGCTAATCGCTTTTTGCCTCCTTTACAAAATTTAAGTATGAAACTTACTTAAGGTAGCTTCGGTTTGTTGGAGATCTCACAATTTTTGGTCCAAATTCTTTCTCTTTTTATTGTCTCTTTTACACCTTCGGCGCTGATGAATTTCGGATGACAGGTGTTCCGTCTATTCTTATTGATGGCTGGTAGAATTAGACTAGAAGTCTAGTTTTGGAGGTAAGATGTTCTTACGCTCACTTCTATGTAGGTTCGAAGATCAAGGTTTTTCAGGTGTGTTGTATTAATTAACTTACTTGATCCTACCGGCTGCGCCAATTTGTTGAAAGATTTCTTCCTTTTTTTTTTTTGTTGTGTCTAATTCCTCCCAGGCTTATCGTTCTGAACGTTGAGTTGCGTGGAGTAGCTGTATAAGCTCGACTCCTAGTACTGATGTGGAGTAGCTTGTTGAAGCTCAGCTCCTAGTGAAGATATGGAGTAGCTTGTTGAAGCTCAGCTCCTAGTGAAGATATAGAGTAGCTTGTAGAAGCTCAGCTCCTAGTGAAGATTTGGAGGAGCTTGTAGAAGCTCAACTCCTAAATGATAATACCTTACGACTGAACTCCACTGATTATAATCGTTTACTGCACCTTTCTTTTACATTTTCTTACTCTATATATACAAATTGTTCTTATACTATCTATTGTATATGCACGGAAAATGTCATACTTACTTCCCAGTACGGAAGATGTGCAATTTACTTCCGACTGCATTTTAATTCCGACTTAACACTTTGTGTACATAATGTTTACCTTGTACAAAGTGTTAAGTCACGCATATTACATTCTTAAATTAAATCGCGGCACTCGTCGCATTTGTATACAAACAAATATTTTGCAAGAACCAGAATCACTGTTTGTTATTTATTTATGATGTAATTCTCGGGTTACAGTAGGCATTTGTGGATTACTGTATTAACCGTGAATTAACATCTTGCTAGTTGCTACCTACATACATATGTTTCACCACCGGCGCAAGGTCGTCGTATTGCAACTTGAGACTTTTTGCGCGCAGGGGTATTGCGACATCTTCGCTGTTTTACATGAAGAATATTTGACGTAGATCAGTGATTGAAATTCTTCATGCAGCGAAAATGATGCAGTAGATAGGTATGTAGGCACAATGTTTTTAGTTATGCGTTGCAATAAATATGTTTTCTTCCTACATGATGTAGGTATGTATACGGATGTGCATTAAGCCCAACAAACAGTGACTGGTCAATAGTACATACAATAGACCGTCCTTTGTACTGAATTTGAAAAGTGGTCAAAATCAAAATTTTGTTAAATCGAACATCTTTTTGACGTCGACCTGTCGACAATGTACCACCTGAAACACGTCTTCAGACGGAAATAAAGTCGTTAAATTAGCCACCAAAATAACATCCAAAATTAAACTGAATATGCACATTTTGGTTGCCCAGAAGACGTCATTCTAACACCTGAAACACGTCTTCAGACGGAAATAAAGTCGCCATATTAGCCACCAATTATTAATACAAAATGACGTCTAGTTTAAAGCCGTTGGCAAATCAAAAGACGAAAACGCTTAAAGAAAAAACTCGCTTTTCCACCCTGGAACGACGAATATTTCCAATAGAACTTAAACTAAAAGGTAGGAAAATCCTTATTTTTTATTATTCGGAAGAAATTATTAATTTTTTACGTTGTGTATCGAGAAAAGCATTTTTCAATGTTTTCGCTCACAAAAACATTGAGATGAACTTCTCTCGAGAAACATGTAACAAAATCAATAATTTCTTGCGAAAAATTAAAGGATAAGAAATTTTCCACCTTTTTAGTATAAGTTTCATTGAAAATGTACGCTGGTGCAGGGTGGAAAAGTGAGTGTTTCCATTCAGCGTTTCCGTCTTTCAATGTACCAACTACAAATATGAGTTTCCAGGACACACCGATGTACTAATTTTCGAACGGAGTTCAATAAATACATAGTGCATAAATTTGAAAATACGTATAAAATTTTATTTCTGTACGTATATTATAATATATTGAATTATTAAAAAGATGTTTGCTTCGCCTACTTTATTTACAATCCGTTCATACGAATGTTTCAGCCACGTTCTGATGTGCTCGTTAGTAGATAAGCTATGGCGTTTCTGGCCCACTTTTTTGAGCCTCCAGGATTTCGCCACAGATGGCGCCACCGTCGCTAGGTGATGGAAATCCATACTAAATGTGGGTTTGTGTCTTGGATGTCCTGGTTTATGTCTTGGATGTTGGGGATACGAGACCACTTTGGGGGATACGAGACCACTTTTAGCACTCTCCAGCATAGGGAAATAGCATAGGATTTCGATTTTGTTCCTGAAGTTCGCTTATTTTTCATCTCGAATCTTGGGGATACGAGACCACTTTGGGGGATACGAGACCACTTTTAGCACTCTCCAGCATAGGGAAATAGCATAGGATTTCGATTTTGTTTCTGAAGTGCGCTTATTTTTCATCTCGAATCTTGGGGATACGAGACCACTTTGGGGATACGAGACCACTTTTAGCTCTCTCCAGCATAGGAAAATAGCATAGGATTTCAATTTTGTTTCTGGAGTTCGCTTATTTTTCATCTCAGACTCGGAGCCTCTAAGTTTTTCATCTCGAGTTTTGGGATACGAGATCACTTTGAGTTGTGAAGGGGTGGGAAGCTTTATTGATGGATTTGGTCTTGACTGCGCCCTAGTGGCATTAGTCGGTACTACGGTGTTCTTGGATAGATATGTGGTGCGCCTAAATGTAGGCTTTTGGTTTTGAACTAATATTAGTAATAATTAAAGTTAACGGTAGGAAATTTTTGTTCATGCCAATGGATTCTAGGTGGTGTAGGGTGGGAGGGGGGACGAAATTCTCATCAGAAATCCTCTACGGGCTCGCCATTTCTTGAGTAAGGTTACCTAGCGGCATTAGTCGGAACTACTAGCATGCCTTAGTTTTGCTGTTTTCTTTTATTAGCGGGGAAGTTCTAGATATCAGCATGACGTCATCTTGGTTTTTTTTGTTTTCAAGTGCTGTTGTAGATATCAGCATCATTCGAATTTCACAACATGATATCACTATTAGCGGGGAAGTTCTAGATATCAGCATGACGTCATCTTGGTTTTTTTGTTTTCAAGTGCTGTTGTAGATATCAGCATCATTCGAATTTCACAACATGATATCACCTTGGCTTGATGTTTTCTTATTATTATTGGGTCCTGGGGGTGCGTGTAAAAGTAACAGTTGCTCTTTCGAGTGCAAGCACCATTTCTTGAGCAAGGTCCCCTAGCGGCATTAGTCGGTACTTACATATGTCATTCATCTCGGGCTTGGGGATACGAGATTACTTTCAGCACTCTTCAGCCCTAGGATATTCTTTGTCCATGCCAATAGTATTAGTACTAGTGGGGTAAAATTTTCATCAGAAATCCTCTACGGGCTATGGTTCGAGATATTAGCGATTTTACCTTCTCAGGTGTAATTAATATTAGTAGCTCAAAAACAAAAAACAACAACAACTATAACCTAAGTTGTGGATTAAAGATTTGATGATATTAATCTGTCGGTGTTTTTTCTAAACAAGATTGCACCATATGATCATATATCTAAAAATAGATCAGGCGAAGCTGATTGGGGCGAATGTAGGTAGACATGTTCACTTAGATAAGTAATGGAAATTAGTAAATGTGTAATTTTGCTCTTCAGGTGGAATGCTTCTGATTTTATTCCTTGCATAAACAAATTCGCACAGTCCAGCAAAGTAAACAAATTCGCAGTCGAATAATGTAAACAAATTCGCATAGCAGCCGAGTAAAGTAAACAAATTGAGCGATTTATGTAAGATTCCCAATTTCTTTAACTGAAAACAACAACAACCGATATTAATCTGTGGGATATGATGTCTTAGATGAGTAGTGGAAGATATACTTTAAAATTTCTTTTGCTGAAAAAAACAACAACAACAACTATTACGTAAGTTGTGGTCTATAGGTGTCTTTTATAAACAAGAGTGATCATGTTATGATATTCGATGTGTAAAAATTGATCACGGCTGCTTGGGATGGTTGGACACATGAAATCATTAGAAGTAATGGAAATTAAAGCATTAGAAAAGGTGGCCAGGTCGCTGGTAATTTGATATCTTGCGTAAACAAATATAGCCGAGTAAAGCAGGCAAATTGAGCGATTAATGTTTTTTTTTTGTATCTAGGAGTTTGTATTGAAAAGTCTTTATGACGAATTGTTTTTTTATTTTCAATAAAATTTCTCAACCAGTCACACTGTTATGAGATTCGATTGATTCCCCGATATCATAGTTCACATGAAGCTGATAAGAATATGATAATTTTATCTTCATACTATTGGGGGCAGGTACATTGTTTACTTACCATTAAGTTGAGAGTGGGTTAAATTAAAAGCTTTAATAGACGAACGCTGTGTTATGATATTAATGTGGTATGATATGTTGTCTGAGGTGAGTAGTGGAAGTTGTATGGGAGCTATGAATAAGCAGTAAAATCCTAATCAGCAATCTCGCTGGATATGTGATAATTCTCCATGTCCATAGTGAAGATCGTGGTGGTGGGTTGAGAGTAGGTATTGTAAGTTATGTATTGAGTTAAAAGTTTTGCTGGATGGTATTTGACATTTATCTCCTCGAAATGGTGTTGTATGAGTATCAGGAAGGTTGAAAAAAAGTTGATAATGCTTCAAGTTCAATAGTGAACTGCGATGTTGAGAGTGGGTATTTGGAATGATATAACTCTAGTAGGATATCTTACCACATTTGAAAAAAATTACATAATATGATTAAGAAAGCTTCATGATATATATCAAAAGTGATCCCAATGGATTACATAAGGAAAGTATGTTCACTTCATCTGCAAACAACAAATTTGGCTGAAAGCGACACACGGTGTGAGCAATAATCATTTTTTTTGCTTCAATTATCACTATTAAGCGACATGTGTCGCAGAAAATATATTAAGTCTAGTCTAGTCTAAAATATGTATTGTAAATAAAAATTGTATTATGGTTATAATGCCATTTATTGAAATAATTTGTTTTAATTACATTATAGTTTAAGTCTAAGGTCTTTTTTCTTTAACTCAGGAAAGCCAGGATTTCAAAAACTGATCCTTATAATGAATATTCCTTATACCTTTAGACCAACATGACTTTAGAAGGTTCCTTGTGCACTATTTTCACAAATAATATCTCTCCGTCTTTACTTTTTGCAATCTTTGTTGGAATATCCTGATTTATCGACCTGTTGGTAGGGGACAGTCGACTCGTTTTTGGATGAAAAACTTTCTTCTTTATTTCTGGAAAGCATCGATTTCATAGATGTAGACTTAGCTTTATATGAATATTCTTTACTCCTTTCTTCCGTAGGCTTTAGAAGGTTTGTAGTGTCCTTAGAACTCATGTTGAAATTATTGCGTAATTAGCTTGCCAAGAAACAGTGATCTGTTTGGGTAAAGAGCAAAATATCAACTGAAAAAACAAGTTATGAAACTACTATTTATATATATATATTTGACACATGGGCCTGAAGGCAGCAATTTGTCCTTGACCTCTGGCGTCACCTTAATCTTTGAAACCGAAAGTGTCTGCTCTTGGGTTCACTTGGATGATGATGAGTAGTGCAAGTTGTATGGGAGATTATAATTAGCTGTGCTTCAAGTTCAATAGTGAAGACCGCGATGTGGAGAGTGGATATTTGGAATGATATAAGTCTATTAGGATATGGAAGTATTATTTATTCATCTTTAAATCTTACCATGAAAGTATTAGGTTGGGAGTGGATTAAATTAAATGTTTTGACGAAAGAAGGTGGAGTTATTATATTAATATAGTATAATATGTTATCTTAGATGAGTATATTGAGAGCTGTGAGTAATATCTCACCCGGGATTTGGTCATATACTTGCGAGCTGTGGATATGTATGTATGCAACACTGAAATGAATTAATGTAATATGTTGTGTAGTGTAAAAGAAAAACTTTCATGGGCGATATGGGGATTGAATCGATGTATGTTATGCACTAGATTGGTGATATTTGTGCTTATTTGATTGAAGTAAAATAGTTTCACGGCTTCCTTACCAAGATTTAAATATATTCATAAAAACGTTGAATCGATGTCAAGAACATATTAATACTATGAGCAGAGGAAATCGTGATCATTGCAGCATGTTATGAAATTCGATATCTAAAAATAGACCACATGAAGGTTATTGGGGTGGTAAAAAAACATGAAGGCATTAGGTTGAGAATGGCTTCAATTTAAGGCTTTGGTGAAAGAAGGCGGCATCAGTCAGTTTTGGTGAGCCTCAGCGATAGGTCAAATAAAAAAAAATGTCAACCGCGCTAATAAATGAAAGTTTTTCTAGTAAAAAGAGTGGTACAAAACGGCATATGGGGAGCTGTATTGGACAGACTAAATCACCGAGATTGTTATTGAAAGCCACCAGTCGAGGTGGAGAAATTACTCAGCGTGTAAGAAAAAGTGATTTTGTAAAGTGGGAGGAAATGAGTTCAGTATTCACAGACAGAATTAGAGCTGGAATTATTGTAAATATAAACCATACAGATCCTAAGCTATTTATACAGGATGCTGCTCATTTATTTATACGCCGTATTAAGAATATTTTAAAACGCCATCTCAATATTAAAGTTAATACAAAGTTGTGTGCTGATTTTGTTAAGAATATCGGTGACAATGAGGTTATAAACGATATTAAATATTTACAAGCAAGAACTGCTCCAATCAATGTGGACGATAATTTAAATGAGTGGTATAAAGTTAACATTTTGGATTCAATACTCACTCAGCTGGAGGAGTTTCAGAAAAAAGATAGTGGCTGGACATTGGAGTCCATTATACATTTAGCAGTACATATCAACAAATTTGAACAGCACCGAGGATCTTCGTATATACCTCTACCGAAGGAGATTGCTTTAAAACAAGCTTGCATCAATGTAAAAAATAGTGATGAAGCATGCTTCGCTTGGGCCGTAACATCAGCGCTATATCCTGCAAATGTTCACTCCGATAGGACCTCATCATATTCACATTATTCTACTGTGTTAAATTTAACTGGAATAACATTTCCTATGACGCTTATGCAAATTAAACAATTTGAAGGCCAGAACGATATATCAATAAACGTATTCATCCTAAAGAAAGAGCGTTCCTTCACCACTGTTCTAGTTAGACCAACGAAACATAATATGAAACGACATGTGAATCTATTAATGATACAAAATAACTATGAGCAGGATGATGATGATGATGCTGCTGATGATGATTATGATGATAATGATGATGACAGTACCAGGTTTCATTTCTGCTGGATTAAATATCTTTCACGGCTTGCATGGAAACAAGCTTCAAAACATAAGGCTAGATTGTATATATGCGATAGATGTTTGTTCTATTTTTATTCGGCTAAAGCATTAGCATCACATATTCCTGAATGTGAGAAACAAAAAATTTATCTTGAATTAAGGAAGCCCAACCGTAAAATTAAATGCTAGTAGCACAACGGATACTCTACCATTGACAAACATTACTGAATTCCATCAGAGCAACAAGGAGCAGCCGCAGAAAACATATGACCTAATTCTAGTGTATTGTAAATAAAAAAAAATGTATTACATATAGTTATAGCTCCATTTATTTAAGTAATTTGTTTTAATTGTATTATAGTCTAAGATATACATTATTGGAAAATAAAGAATATATTATAGTTATAGGTGTATTCAAATAAGGAAGCCCAACAATAGAATGACACACTAAGAATTAAATGTTAATATTTTTTTAATTTATAATAAATCGATAATGATATTTTATATATGTTATTCTTTTTATTCAATTTCCCAACTAAGTCCAGAATTCCTGAAAGTATTCTTTAATAATATTTGTCTACTACAGAGGGCTCTTAATCGGACGGTTGAACCTTTTACCCAGAATGCTAGGTTGAGCGTGAGCGTGAGAAAACATGTTGACACGTGGGCTTGACCTTGGCCTCTGGCATCACCTTTGAAACCGGAAGGGTATTTTGTCCTTGACCTTGATCCAGAAGTGTTTGTCTTGGCGGCTATAACCTTAATCAATTACGTCACAGGGGACTCTATACAGCTTTTCAAAACAAATTTGATAACAGATAAACAGCTTTCAAACAGCTCTGATAACAGGTAAACAGCTTTTAAACAGGTCTGATAACAGGTAAACAGCTTTTAAACAGGTCTGATAACAGCTTAACAGCTTTTCAAACAGCTCTGATAACAGGTAAACAGCTTTTAAACAGGTCTGATAACAGCTTAACAGCTCTGATAACAGCTCTGATAACAGCTTAACAGCTTTTAAACAGGTCTGATAACAGCTTAACAGCTTTTCAAGCAGCTCTGATAACAGCTTAACAGCTTTTAAATAGGTCAAATAACAGCTAAACAGCTTTTTATACAGGTCTGATAACAGCTTAACAGCTCAATGCTGCTCGATTGAGGAATTTTGTTAGTGTTTTCAGACTTATGGATATCTATCGTTTGATGCATCCTATGACTAGATCATACACGAGGGTCTCGCGAAATATCCATGGAAGTCTCGCGGGCTTGAGAATTGATAGACTTTACGTCCCCCTGGAATACTAGAACATTTCGTTGGCTTCACTCATGAATTGTGTCCGGTCGTGATCATCTTCTTGTAGGGGCAACCATCACTCCAGTTGAAAGGAGAACTGTGTACTGGCTATTCATCAGCTCAGAGCAGTTCATCAATGAGTTCATTGAATTCTGGCACGATTGGCAAGAGAGGAAAGCTGACTTCCTTTTCTTAGTCAACGGTGGGATATTGGTAAGCGAGAGTTTCAACCGAACTGGGTATCAAGCTTCCAGTTTGTTGTCCAAAGTATATCGGATGGCAGCTCTTCTCCCAATCGGAGTTGATTCTTCATTTTATTATTCTATTAAACACTTGGAGCACAAACTTACAAGCACAGCTTAGAGTTTGTGTTGCGTAGTCAATCACGCTCCAACCGAGTACTTCTTCCTACCGAAAACTTCTGCCAGGCAACTAGATGACGTACTGCTTCTTGTGAAATCGCGTCGACAAGTCCTTAACGAACTACAGTTATCAGAATATATTCGAGGTCGGTGGCTAGATAAAAAAGTGTTATTTATTATAATTTAGAAGCTGTTAAGCTGTCACCAGAGCTGTTTGAAAAGCTGTTTAGCTAGCTGTTTGAAAAGCTGTTAAGCTGTTATCAGAGCTGATTGAAAAGCTGTTAAGCTGTTATCAGACCTGTTTAAAAAGCTGTTAAGCTGGCTGTTTGAAAAGCTGTTAACCTGTTATCAGACCTGTTTAAAAGCTGTTTACCTGTTATCAGAGCTGTTTGAAAAGCTGTTAAGCTGTTATCAGAGCTGTTTGAAAAGCTGTTAAGCTGTTATCAGAGCTGTTATCAGAGCTGTTAAGCTGTTATCAGACCTGTTTAAAAGCTGTTTACCTGTTATCAGAGCTGTTTGAAAAGCTGTTAAGCTGTTATCAGAGCTGTTTGAAAAGCTGTTAAGCTGTTATCAGAGCAGTTATCAGAGCTGTTAAGCTGTTATCAGACCTGTTTAAAAGCTGTTAAGCTGTTATCAGAGCTGTTTGAAAAGCTGTTAAGCTGTTATCAGAGCAGTTATCAGAGCTGTTAAGCTGTTATCAGACCTGTTTAAAAGCTGTTTACCTGTTATCAGAGCTGTTTGAAAGCTGTTTATCTGTTATCAAATTTGTTTTGAAAAGCTGTATAGAGTCCCCTGTGACGTAATTGATTAAGGTTATAGCCGCCAAGACAAACACTTCTGGATCAAGGTCAAGGACAAAATACCCTTCCGGTTTTAAAGGTGATGCCAGAGGCCAAGGTCAAGCCCACGTGTCAACATGTTTTCTCACGCTCACGCTCAACCTAGCATTCTGGGTAAAAGGTTCAACCGTCCGATTAAGAGCCCTCTGTAGTAGACAAATATTATTAAAGAATACTTTCAGGAGTTCTGGACTTAGTAGGGAAATTGAATAAAAAGAATAACATATATAAAATATCATTATCGATTTATTATAAATTAAAAAAATATTAACATTTAATTCTTAGTGTGTCATTCTATTGTTGGGCTTCCTTATTTGAATACACCTATAACTATAATATATTCTTTATTTTCCAATAATGTATATCTTAGACTATAATACAATTAAAACAAATTACTTAAATAAATGGAGCTATAACTATATGTAATACATTTTTTTTTATTTACAATACACTAGAATTAGGTCATATGTTTTCTGCGGCTGCTCCTTGTTGCTCTGATGGAATTCAGTAATGTTTGTCAATGGTAGAGTATCCATTGTGCTACTAGCATTTAATTTTACGGTTGGGCTTCCTTAATTCAAGATAAATTTTTTGTTTCTCACATTCAGGAATATGTGATGCTAATGCCTTAGCCGAATAAAAATAGAACAAACATCTATCGCATATATACAATCTAGCCTTATGTTTTGAAGTTTGTTTCCATGCAAGCCGTGAAAGATATTTAATCCAGCAGAAATGAAACCTGGTACTGTCATCATCATTATCATCATAATCATCATAAGCAGCATCATCATCATCATCCTGCTCATAGTTATTTTGTATCATTAATAGATTCACATGTCGTTTCATATTATGTTTCGTTGGTCTAACTAGAACAGTGGTGAAGCAACGCTCTTTCTTTAGGATGAATACGTTTATTGATATATCGTTCTGGTCTTCAAATTGTTTAATTTGCATAAGCGTCATAGGAAATGTTATTCCAGTTAAATTTAACACAGTAGAATAATGTGAATATGATGAGGTCCTATCGGAGTGAACATTTGCAGGATATAGCGCTGATGTTACGGCCCAAGCGAAGCATGCTTCATCACTATTTTTTACATTGATGCAAGCTTGTTTTAAAGCAATCTCCTTCGGTAGAGGTATATACGAAGATCCTCGGTGCTGTTCAAATTTGTTGATATGTACTGCTAAATGTATAATGGACTCCAATGTCCAGCCACTATCTTTTTTCTGAAACTCCTCCAGCTGAGTGAGTATTGAATCCAAAATGTTAACTTTATACCACTCATTTAAATTATCGTCCACATTGATTGGAGCAGTTCTTGCTTGTAAATATTTAATATCGTTTATAACCTCATTGTCACCGATATTCTTAACAAAATCAGCACACAACTTTGTATTAACTTTAATATTGAGATGGCGTTTTAAAATATTCTTAATACGGCGTATAAATAAATGAGCAGCATCCTGTATAAATAGCTTAGGATCTGTATGGTTTATATTTACAATAATTCCAGCTCTAATTCTGTCTGTGAATACTGAACTCATTTCCTCCCACTTTACAAAATTACTTTTTCTTACACGCTGAGTAATTTCTCCACCTCGACTGGTGGCTTTCAATAACAATCTCGGTGATTTAGTCTGTCCAATACAGCTCCCCATATGCCGTTTTGTACCACTCTTTTTACTAGAAAAACTTTCATTTATTAGCGCGGTTGACATTTTTTTTTATTTGACCTATCGCTGAGGCTCACCAAAACTGACTGATGCCGCCTTCTTTCACCAAAGCCTTAAATTGAAGCCATTCTCAACCTAATGCCTTCATGTTTTTTTACCACCCCAATAACCTTCATGTGGTCTATTTTTAGATATCGAATTTCATAACATGCTGCAATGATCACGATTTCCTCTGCTCATAGTATTAATATGTTCTTGACATCGATTCAACGTTTTTATGAATATATTTAAGTCTTGGTAAGGAAGCCGTGAAACTATTTTACTTCAACCAAATAAGCACAAATATCACCAATCTAGTGCATAACATACATCGATTCAATCCCCATATCGCCCATGAAAGTTTTTCTTTTACACTACACAACATATTACATTAATTCATTTCAGTGTTGCATACATACATATCCACAGCTCGCAAGTATATGACCAAATCCCGGGTGAGATATTACTCACAGCTCTCAATATACTCATCTAAGATAACATATTATACTATATTAATATAATAACTCCACCTTCTTTCGTCAAAACATTTAATTTAATCCACTCCCAACCTAATACTTTCATGGTAAGATTTAAAGATGAATAAATAATACTTCCATATCCTAATAGACTTATATCATTCCAAATATCCACTCTCCACATCGCGGTCTTCACTATTGAACTTGAAGCACAGCTAATTATAATCTCCCATACAACTTGCACTACTCATCATCATCCAAGTGAACCCAAGAGCAGACACTTTCGGTTTCAAAGATTAAGGTGACGCCAGAGGTCAAGGACAAATTGCTGCCTTCAGGCCCATGTGTCAAATATATATATATAAATAGTAGTTTCATAACTTGTTTTTTCAGTTGATATTTTGCTCTTTACCCAAACAGATCACTGTTTCTTGGCAAGCTAATTACGCAATAATTTCAACATGAGTTCTAAGGACACTACAAACCTTCTAAAGCCTACGGAAGAAAGGAGTAAAGAATATTCATATAAAGCTAAGTCTACATCTATGAAATCGATGCTTTCCAGAAATAAAGAAGAAAGTTTTTCATCCAAAAACGAGTCGACTGTCCCCTACCAACAGGTCGATAAATCAGGATATTCCAACAAAGATTGCAAAAAGTAAAGACGGAGAGATATTATTTGTGAAAATAGTGCACAAGGAACCTTCTAAAGTCATGTTGGTCTAAAGGTATAAGGAATATTCATTATAAGGATCAGTTTTTGAAATCCTGGCTTTCCTGAGTTAAAGAAAAAAGACCTTAGACTTAAACTATAATGTAATTAAAACAAATTATTTCAATAAATGGCATTATAACCATAATACAATTTTTATTTACAATACATATTTTAGACTAGACTAGACTTAATATATTTTCTGCGACACATGTCGCTTAATAGTGATAATTGAAGCAAAAAAAAAATGATTATTGCTCACACCGTGTGTCGCTTTCAGCCAAATTTGTTGTTTGCAGATGAAGTGAACATACTTTCCTTATGTAATCCATTGGGATCACTTTTGATATATATCATGAAGCTTTCTTAATCATATTATGTAATTTTTTTCAAATGTGGTAAGATATCCTACTAGAGTTATATCATTCCAAATACCCACTCTCAACATCGCAGTTCACTATTGAACTTGAAGCATTATCAACTTTTTTTCAACCTTCCTGATACTCATACAACACCATTTCGAGGAGATAAATGTCAAATACCATCCAGCAAAACTTTTAACTCAATACATAACTTACAATACCTACTCTCAACCCACCACCACGATCTTCACTATGGACATGGAGAATTATCACATATCCAGCGAGATTGCTGATTAGGATTTTACTGCTTATTCATAGCTCCCATACAACTTCCACTACTCACCTCAGACAACATATCATACCACATTAATATCATAACACAGCGTTCGTCTATTAAAGCTTTTAATTTAACCCACTCTCAACTTAATGGTAAGTAAACAATGTACCTGCCCCCAATAGTATGAAGATAAAATTATCATATTCTTATCAGCTTCATGTGAACTATGATATCGGGGAATCAATCAAATCTCATAACAGTGTGACTGGTTGAGAAATTTTATTGAAAATAAAAAAACAATTCGTCATAAAGACTTTTGAATACAAACTCCTAGATACAAAAAAAAAACATTAATCGCTCAATTTGCCTGCTTTACTCGGCTATATTTGTTTACGCAAGATATCAAATTACCAGCGACCTGGCCACCTTTTCTAATGCTTTAATTTCCATTACTTCTAATGATTTCATGTGTCTTACCATCCCAAGCAGCCGTGATCAATTTTTACACATCGAATATCATAACATGATCACTCTTGTTTATAAAAGACACCTATAGACCACAACTTACGTAATAGTTGTTGTTGTTGTTTTTTTCAGCAAAAGAAATTTTAAAGTATATCTTCCACTACTCATCTAAGACATCATATCCCACAGATTAATATCGGTTGTTGTTGTTGTTTTCAGTTAAAGAAATTGGGAATCTTACATAAATCGCTCAATTTGTTTACTTTACTCGGCTGCTATGCGAATTTGTTTACATTATTCGACTGCGAATTTGTTTACTTTGCTGGACTGTGCGAATTTGTTTATGCAAGGAATAAAATCAGAAGCATTCCACCTGAAGAGCAAAATTACACATTTACTAATTTCCATTACTTATCTAAGTGAACATGTCTACCTACATTCGCCCCAATCAGCTTCGCCTGATCTATTTTTAGATATATGATCATATGGTGCAATCTTGTTTAGAAAAAACACCGACAGATTAATATCATCAAATCTTTAATCCACAACTTAGGTTATAGTTGTTGTTGTTTTTTGTTTTTGAGCTACTAATATTAATTACACCTGAGAAGGTAAAATCGCTAATATCTCGAACCATAGCCCGTAGAGGATTTCTGATGAAAATTTTACCCCACTAGTACTAATACTATTGGCATGGACAAAAAATATCCTAGGGCTGAAGAGTGCTGAAAGTAATCTCGTATCCCCAAGCCCGAGATGAATGACATATGTAAGTACCGACTAATGCCGCTAGGGGACCTTGCTCAAGAAATGGTGCTTGCACTCGAAAGAGCAACTGTTACTTTTACACGCACCCCCAGGACCCAATAATAATAAGAAAACATCAAGCCAAGGTGATATCATGTTGTGAAATTCGAATGATGCTGATATCTACAACAGCACTTGAAAACAAAAAACCAAGATGACGTCATGCTGATATCTAGAACTTCCCCGCTAATAGTGATATCATGTTGTGAAATTCGAGTGATGCTGATATCTACAACAGCACTTCAAAACAAAAAAAAACCAAGATGACGTCATGCTGATATCTAGAACTTCCCCGCTAATAAAAGAAAACAGCAAAACTAAGGCATGCTAGTAGTTCCGACTAATGCCGCTAGGTAACCTTACTCAAGAAATGGCGAGCCCGTAGAGGATTTCTGATGAGAATTTCGTCTCCCCTCCCACCCTACACCACCTAGAATCCATTGGCATGAACAAAAATAACTTATACGCTAATATCTCGAAAACCAGAGCCCGTAGGGGATTTCTGATGAAAATTTCATTACCCCCCTCCCTATCTTATACTATAATACTACCTCACAAACCCCCCATCTAGAATCCATTGGCATGAACAAAAATTTCCTACCGTTAACTTTAATTATTACTAATATTAGTTCAAAACCAAAAGCCTACATTTAGGCGCACCACATATCTATCCAAGAAAACCGTAGTACCGACTAATGCCACTAGGGCGCAGTCAAGACCAAATCCATCAATAAAGCTTCCCACCCCCTTCACAAATATATAGAACTGAAAGTGATCTCGTATCCCAAAACTCGAGATGAAAAACTTAGAGGCTACGAGTCTGAGATGAAAAATAAGCGAACTCCAGAAACAAAATTGAAATCCTATGCTATTTCCCTATGCTGGAGAGAGCTAAAAGTGGTCTCGTATCCCCAAAGTGGTCTCGTATCAGAAACAAAATCGAAATCCTATGCTATTTCCCTATGCTGGAGAGTGCTAAAAGTGGTCTCGTATCCCCCAAAGTGGTCTCGTATCCCCAAGATTCGAGATGAAAAATAAGCGAACTTCAGGAACAAAATCGAAATCCTATGCTATTTCCCTATGCTGGAGAGTGCTAAAAGTGGTCTCGTATCCCCCAAAGTGGTCTCGTATCCCCAACATCCAAGACATAAACCAGGACATCCCAGACACAAACCCACATTTAGTATGGATTTACACCACCTAGCGACGGTGGCGCCATCTGTGGCGAAATCCTGGAGGCTCAAAAAAGTGGGCCAGAAACGCCATAGCTTATCTACTCTCGTTGATGTCTGTCTGAGTAGCTTCGGAATTATTTTTAATGATGGACTCATAAATCGAATCCAAAATATTTATATACTCTGCGAACTTCAACTTATTTTGCAGTCCCATCCACGGGAGCTCCTCCACTACCTCGTCAGTTGCTAGCTGCTTTATGCATTTTCTAACGGAGCATCCGACCCCCTTGCCACCGATTTGCCACAGTTTTTCCACCTTTAAAAGTGAATGAAAGTGTATTTCATAATTTTGAAATTTTTATTTTATCTTACCAATTGTTGTTTCCTAACTCCGTCCATTTAGTCTGTCTCCAATTGCTGCCCGTACTGCTGCTTGAACAAGAGTAATACAAGTTTTGAATGCCCGCCCTTCCACGAAGCTACGAAAAATCGAAAAATGACGTGAAAGTGACGACAAGCAGCGCCACGTCCAAATGCAGTCAAAAACTGACGAGAAATGAACAACACGTGCCTACGCAATAGCACAAAAGGACGACAAAAAGACGGCAAAGCGCTGTTATAACTGCGTCTATTTCCAGTCATCAAACGACGGGAACTAGACAGCAGGTCTATGCAATAGCAAAAACTTCGTATTGTCACCCTTCTTGTGTCTGATTTTTGAAGTTGGTTTTCGCATTATTTGTGGAACGGTTTGTCGGACAGAAAAAATGATTATAACCAATTTTATAGAATTTCATATTCTGAAAAAGTTTTTAGTACAATAAAAATGTCTAAGGCTGATCGTTTTCACAGTATCCGTAAAAAACCTAAGTTTTTATATGGCAGCACCAAGACGGGGTTGCCCGATTTAGTCCATTTTTGACATTTATTTTGATAGTACAATGAAAACACCATGTACAAAATTTTTGTATGGCACCCCACGAAGGAGTTGCCCAATTTGCCTCATTTTCGAACTTAAATTTATATATTTTTCTTAAAGTTCGTATAAAAAATTTCAGCTTTCTAAGTATACGCGTTCTCAAGTTATCGTGCGCACAGACGGACATGCAAAAATCAAAATAACTTTTAATATTATGCGTGGGTGTCCAATCCATTTTGCTCTACCATCATTATTTCGAGGTGTTACAAACGTAATGACAAACTTAGTATACCCCATAGGTTTCATCTAGAGGGTATAAAAAGAAGTTAAAAAAATGAAAAAATTTAAAATATTAGATTCTAGAGGGTTAACTAGAATTTCGTCTAAAAGACGGCAAAACGCTGTTAAATCTAGGGTCTATTTTGAGTCATCAAATAACGCTTTTTTCATTTATTTCTGCATAACACATGCATGGTCGGTCATTTTGTGATCAAATGCCGATTACATTATTTAAACTTATACCAACTTGAACTCCTGAAAGACGTCACATGTCGACTTCAAAAAGTACCACTCAAAACGAAGTCTATATTTGACGGAAACTAAACTTGATGGTCTTAAAATATCTAATATTGACGTCAAAAGGACGTCGCTGGAAAAAGGGTCAATAATAAGTCAATACTAAACGACAACTCGATGAACATGTCCTAGTTTCGTTGAAAACTTGCGTCTAAATGACGTCGAAATGAGCAAGGAATTCATAATCTATTTTCAGTTAAAAAATGACGTTCTATAGACCAGACAAGTCTTAAAATGTTTGTTGGGAAGTATACTTTCTTCCTACATGATATAGGTATGTATATGCATGTGTATTAAGTATACTTTCTTCGTACATGATGTAGGTATGTATATGCATGTGCATTAGGTATACTTTCTTCCTACCTAATGTAGGTATGTATATGCATGTGCATTAAGTATATGTATGTAACATCACGATAACCTTTGAGACCAACCGGAAGTGAGGTCAGATAACAAGTTAACAGCTTTTCAAACAGGTTTGATAACAAGTAAACAGCTTTTCAAACAAGTCTGATAACAGCTTAACAGCTTTTGAAACAGCTCTGATAACAGCTCTGATAACAGCTTAACAGCTTTTCAAACAGGTCTGATAACAGGTAAACAGCTTTCCCAACAGCATATTGTCACTAAAGCTCTCATCCACCAACTGATAACACAAAGCTCCAAGCTGGCATGTAAACGATCATGTCTACCTCAGGCATGTGTGCTAGAGCGAGGCAGATGTTGTATGTTAGAGCGAGATGGTTGAAAAGTATGGTATTCACTAAAGTTTCCTACTAGATTATGAGCACCCGCCGTACATAAAAGAACCTTCATGCAGCACCAAACGTAACTTGACAAAACCTATAGACTTCCTCATTGATCAATATCCATAAGATAATTTCAAGCTATCATGTCCACCTAAAATATGAACACAGATTTATGTTAGGTTAGGTTAGGTTAGGTAAGAGGAGTGCCGCTAGACAGCCAGCCAGCCTCACTTAGACCTCCAATGGGTCCATTGTGCCCCTAGACCTCATGGGATAACCCTTCAAGCCGCGGATTTATCCTGCTTTCCTTGGAAAACTCAGGATATATCCAAGACCTTTAACCTAGATCCATCCTGCCTCACTCAGAAAACTCAGGATGTCTCTGAACTTCATACTTTGAAGCTCCCCCAGACTTGAAAAGATGTAGCTACCTAGTAGCCTACCTCTTTTATTCAGATTTATGTTAGAGTGACACAGATGTTTTGCAGAGTCAGCAGGTTGAAAAGTATGGTATTCACTAAAGTTTTCTACTATATTATGCACATATGCATTAAGCTTAACCGAATCTCAACCGCCACGATCTTGACAAAGGTAATATCAAATTACCTGCTAAGTCATGCCATTACACCTGACAACCAAAAATTATTCTTTTACTGCTCCTATACAATTTCCATTACTTAATATCATAGCACTATCTTCTATCATCAATGCTTTTAATTTAACCCACTCTCAACCTAAGCGAAAATGTGTATAGCCCACTATACTCATGGCATATAAAGCAAACAACTGATAATACCAAGCTCCAAGCAGGCAAGTATATGATCAACTCCACCTCAAGCATATGTGTTAGAGAGAGACAGATTATGTGCTAGAGTGAGATAATTGCAAAAGTAAATTTGGACTTCCATTAGAACATGGGATTTTTGCTGTCATCATCTAACCAGAAAAAATCACTTTGCTAAACAGTTACTCTAGAAAGATTTCGTATGGCAACACTGAACATTCCATTATACCAGATCACCAAAAATCAGGTTTTCACTTCACCCATATGACTTCCACTACTTATCTAAGTCCCCATATCATACTATATTAATATCATAGCAATATCTTCCTGCAAAGCTTTAAATTGGTAAGATTTTCTGTAAGGTGTGGCTACGCAAACCACTTTCGGGATACGCTAAAAAGCTACTCTAGAAAGATTTCAAGTGGCAACATTGACCGTGCCATTACACTTGATTATAAAAAAAAAATGTTGATAAGGCTTTTACAGCACCCATACAACTATTACTACTCATCTAAGATATTCCTCAAATCAACATATCATACTACCGCCTTCTTTTATTAAACCCTTAAATCCATCCCAATGTTATTGTAATCGACTCGAAATTATTTTTATGAATTTCAGTTATATTTAAGCCTTGAATCTCGAAGACGTGAGAATACTTTGCCCCAATCAAATAAACACATATATACCTCCAATCCATTTTACAACATACATCGATTCAATCCCTCATACCAAAACCCCTGAGAGTACTTCCCAAGCCATGAAACAGAAATCTATTTGTGTGCGTTGGGAGTCCGCTTTCTAAAATGTTCTATATTGACTCTTATGGAAAACTGACTTTATATATGCTATAGAGCCAAACTTACTATCCATAGAAAAAAAGAGTCTTCTAGTAATTTACAGCTTAGTTCCTTACCTTCCCAAAGGATACACTTACTATATACCTTACTAAACAAAATAATAAAATAGTTTTGATTAAAAAATAACCTTACCATTTTACGCTCACTAACTCTCAGGTAAATGTGTGTCTATGTGCAGTCGGAGTCCGAATCTGTAGGCAGCTACATTCGATATCATCAGCCCACGGCATGATTACTCAGCAGAGAGTTTTTGATTGAGGAATCGTAGTCATTTTGTTAAGATAAATTTTTTTAAATAATTTTGTTAGGAAAAGTATAAACATTTTATTTTGGTTCGGAAGATAAGAAAGTAGTCGGCTTAAGATTATCAGAACACCACATTTCTGTATGAATGGTAGTTTCGGGCGGAGGAGCTATTCAAACCAAAATGTTGTCTGTTTTACATAAGATCACTGCAAATATTTTAGAATGTTAGGACTCCGCTGGGGCTCTCATGTACTAGTGAGGGAGTCTGTTTCATGCCTTGTGAAGTATTTTTGAGGGTTTTTGCTCATACCAATCATGAAAGCTTTTATTTTAATTCACAATATTCTTGTTAATACATCTCAGCTGCACGCATACATATCTAACCAAAGATCCACACCCATGATCAGTAAAGAGTGACCACACCCAGCCACTAAAGATCGCAGACAACAGTTATATAGCCCCGTTCAACAAAACCTGATTATTCCAGGCAACCATACTATACTCATAGTAAATATATAAAGCAGACAACCAAGCTGGCATGAATATGACCAAGTCCACCTCAAACATGTGTGCTGGAGAGAGATAGATGTTGTGAGAGAGCGAGATGATTTCAAAGTAGATATTCACAAAAGCTTCCTAATGTGTTAGAGCGAGATATATTACAGCACTCCACTACTCATCTAAGACTAAATTAATATAATCATACCACCTTCTTTCATCAAAACTTTTAATTTAATCCACTCCCAACCAACCTAATGCTTTCATGGTAAGATTTTAAAATAAGTGAATAACACTACCCACTCTCGACCATCGCCACGGTCTTCACCAAAGCTTCTATATCCTACTAGAATTATGTCAAAGGTTTTAACTTATAGTACCACGGTCATTTCGGATAATGATACTTTAGAGGATATAAATATGAAGCGGCATTGTTGATAAGATTTTTACTGAGCGGAAGACTTTCTAATAGATACAAAAAAATCGTTCAACTTGTGTTTAGACCGAAGCAGCAGACAACCAATCTAGCGGTTCATCATGAACAATATATCATCCATCCCATCCATTACAGAATTTGCTCAAATCATTCTCTAGCTATTTGTATAGGTTAAGTACATACATACATATTGTAGATATAGATTTTCTGAAATGTGCATTCAATAATTCTCTTATCAGTTAGTTACGCTTGTAATTTTATAGCAATCGGTAGCAACGAGTAGAATCATTACGCTTGTAAATTATTCTTAATACGCTTGTAACTGTTTCCTTTGGATTAAATTTAAATAAATTATATGAAGATCTCAATCTTTCGTGTTTTTTTTTTAATTAATTTTTCTAAACAAAATCTAACAAAACATTTTGGTGCCGAAACCCGGGAATTTCTGGACTTTTCTAGAATTGTGATAAAAATCAGTTCGCATCATTCCCGTCATCGGGAAAAAACCTTATTTAATCGTTGTGCTAAACACCTATGTGCAAGTGCTGTGAAAAACGAGACACGTGGAAAAAAGTTGTGTTGTGAGTTAACAGTGCAACTTATAGGAAAGATTTTTGATTTTTTATTGAAAAAATTGTTGGTGACATCACTAACTGTTTAGAAGTTATTATAAACATCTTTTTTTTGCTTTGGACAAAACAGTTCCGTCTGGTGTGGATACCTAAGCCAGATATCGATCGTGTGATCATATAGTTAAATTGTATGCACATATACATATAATTGTGTTTTCGGTAAGTCTTTTACAGTTTTCTTATCGTACTAACATGGACAGATTATTAGAGCAGCAGCAAACACTAATGACTCTCATTAGTAATTTCATACTCAATACAAAGAAAAGCGGTAAAGAGAATCTGACGGGAAATTATCTCCAAACGCGGATAGAGTTGTTGGAGAAATATTGGGAGAAATTTGAAAGGAATCATGATTCTCTTATCGCCGAAGCAAGTGAAGAATATCTTACCCAGAAATATTTTGCTGAGGATCATTACGTGAATACGAAAGTCACTTATTGTGAAGCCGGTGCGGATTTAAAAGATATGATGGATGAAGCTAAATCCTCTCTTCAGAATCCTACAAACAATTCATTAGATCCATCGTTTTCCATGGGTGCACACTCGATTTCTTCTCTTCCAAAAATTCATTTACCACACTTCGGTGGAGACTTAAAAGAATGGCCAGCATTTCATGATTTGTTTCAAAGTCTCATCGCTTCGAGTCGTGAGCTTACAGGCTCACAAAAACTCTACTATTTGAAAACTAGACTCTTCGGGCAGCCCGAACAAGTTCTTCGAAATCTCGCTATTACCGATAGTAATTACGCCGCCGCATGGAAAGTTCTCTGCGAGCGTTATCAAAATGAACGTTTACTTGTCATGTCCAATCTAAAATTACTAACATCTGTACCGTCTATGAAAACTGAATCAGCCGATGAACTAAGACGACTATATGATGGTACTATTGAAGCTCTTAAGGCCTTATAATCATTAAAACGTTCAGTGGATAATTGGGATGACTGGTTAGTCTTCATAACAGTTCAAAAGTTAGATCCCTCAACTCGAAGGGATTGGGAAAATTCACTTTCCTCCTCCACCACTATGCCTACCTTCACAGAGTTGCATATTTTCCTTCAACACCGTGTTACCACCTTGGAAGTAGTAGGTGCTAGCTCTACGCGGCAGAAGGAAGTTAATAAATTTTATCACCAAAAACACATGGTAAAACCATCTCCGATCAAAGTTCATCTAGCTACAAATAAAACTAATAACTATGGGAAATGTGCGAAATGTAATGGAAATCATTTACTCCTCTTCTGTTCTTTATTCCGTAAACTGAGTGTCCCTCAGCGACTGGAGTTCGTGTCAAAGGAGCAAATTTGTGAAAATTGTTTACGCGTAAACCATCCTGTAACAAATTGTCCCTCTTCATATAGATGTAAATATTGTCATCAATCACACCACACGATGATGCACAAAACACAAGAAGCGTCAACTTCAACGGGTATATATTGTACGCCGAATGATGTAAAAAACGATGCTAAAGTAACTCGACAATTTACATCAACACAACCTATAACGACACTCTCCGTCAATTTAGTACAAAACCCTTCTACGATATTACTCGCTACTGCTCGAGTTCGTCTACGATCACCTTCAGGAAAAAGCCTACAAGTGCGAGCACTACTCGATCAGGGATCTCAAGCTACTTTTGTATCATCGTTTGTATCTTCCTACTTAAAGTTACAGCGCCAAAAGGTCAATATTCCTGTTCAAGGAATCGGTGCTTCCGATGGAGGATGCGTTAAATCAATGGTTCCACTATGTATTCAATCCTGCGTCCATACCGACTACTCTATTGAGATATTGGCTTTAGTCCTACCGAAACTCACAAAGGTTGCAAGCACTCAGAAAATCTCCATAGCAGAAATGCCCCACTTAAATAATCTAAGGCTAGCTGACCCTGAGTTTTTCGATAATCCTGAAATCAATCTTATCATTGGTGCGGATATTTATTGGTCTCTTTTGCTAGAAGGACTTAGAAAGGGTAACCCTACCGCTCAAAATACCTCCCTAGGATGGATTTTATCTGGACCTGTTCCAGCCATAGATTATGTTAAAAGTAACTCTGTGCAATCACATTGCATTGCGCTTGACAGTTCCTCTCATCAAGTAGATTTACTATTACAAAAGTTTTGGGAAGTAGAAGAGGTGCCTACAAATAAAGATACCCTGTCAGAAGATGAACAAGCTTGTGAAATCTTTTACAAAGAAACGACTCGACGAAGATCAGATGGTCGCTATGTTGTTCGACTTCCAATCCGTCCTATTTATCAACAAACAGTCTTTGGCGATTCCAAGTCCAATGCACTGCAGAGCCTTCACTCACTTGAAAGACGTTTCAATTCCAACCCTAACCTACGGGATCAGTACGTTGACTTTATGGAAGAATACTTGCGCCTCAATCATATGGAAATTATTTCTAGTGGCGAGAAAGAAAAGAGATTATCATCCATCTTCTATATGCCTCATCATGGCGTGATTAACGAAAATAGTAGTAGCACAAAGCTCCGTGTGGTCTTCAACGGATCACGAAAGTCTAGAGGAGGCCTTGCATTGAATGATTACTTAGCAGTCGGACCAAAGCTTCAATCTGATCTCGCTGCTATAGTCCTAAATTGGAGAAAGCATGTAGTGGTTTTCGCGGCAGATATTAAGATGATGTACCGGCAAATCCTAGTGGACAAACAGGATTGTGATCTGCAAAGAATCATTTGGCGAAATTCTAAAGGCGAGATGCCATTAGAATACCGTTTGCTTACCGTCACATACGGTACTACATCAGCCCCTTATCTAGCTATACGCACCTTACACTGATGATGAGCAGTTACATTATCCAATAGGATCTAAAATTCTTCGGGAAAACTTCTACGTCGACGATGTGCTCTTTGGAGCAGACAACATTCCTTCAGCTTTAAATTGTCAGCGTGAATTAATAAACATCCTTCAAGCCGGCGGATTCCACCTTCATAAATGGTCATCCAACTCGAATGAAGCCTTAGAGTTAAGCAAAATACACTCATTAAGTCGTGATCTCACCTTATCAGAAGATACAATTATCAAAACATTAGGTCTACTTTGGAACCCGACTTCGGACAGCTTCGGATTTAAAGTAACACATTCAGATGCTCCAGCGATTATAACTAAACGCAATTTGTTATCTGACGTCGCAAAGTTGTACGATCCACTTGGATTTTTATCTCCAACCATAATCATGGCTAAAGCCTTGTTTCAGAAGCTATGGTTGCTCAAGCTCGACCGGGATACTCCGCTACAACAGGATATTGCGACCGAATGGCTCAATTTCCGTAGGGAGTTGACTCAACTTGAAGCTATCACAATTCCACGGTGGATTGGCTATGATTCGTCCGCGTTGTCATATGAAATACATGCCTTCTATGATGCGTCGGAAAGCGGCTACGCAGCAGTTATCTACTTCCGAGCGTTACATGACTTCAACAATATTCAAGTGTCTATCCTATGTTCGAAAACAAAGCTTGCACCTCTTAAAAGGATCTCTGTCCCCAGATTGGAGCTTATGGGTGCTCACCTGCTTGCTCGAATCGTAAATAATCTTCACTCAACGTTGGATATAGGAAACGTTCCGATTTACTGCTGGACTGGTTCAATCACTGTGTTAACATGGATTACTACGCATCCATCAAAATGGAAGACATTTGTGGCGAATAGGGTGAGTCACATAATAGAACTAATTCCCTCCGTCAAGTGGCGTTATGTACCATCGCGTGATAATCCTGCCGATTGTGCATCGAGAGGAATTCCTGCACATAGACTAATGTCCCATTCCTTATGGTGGGAAGGACCTCCGTGGCTGAAATCCCCTCAACAACCTGGCCCCAACGCCCTGCACATCACAATCTGCAGCTCGATGGTGATCTCGAAGCCAGGACTGGACTCATCAGTGTTCTTGCTTCAATCAATAGACCAACCCAATGGGAACTTATCTTAAAGTATTCGTCATTGTCTCGACTGTTGAGAATAACAGCTTACTGCATCCGATTTATACGGACCTGCAAAATTTTGATTGAAAACCGCAAGAAGGAATCCCTAGCATCGAATTGCAATATATTGGCTGACCTCTGCAAAAAAGGACCTCTTACACCATCCGAATTGAAAACGGCTCTACATTTTTGGGTAAAATCTGACCAGCATGATTATTTCTCTGTAGAATACAGTCAACTGTCGAACAGACAAACGATTAATAAACGTAGTTCAATTCTCAGCTTATCTCCTATCTTCGATTTTGAAACACATACGATACGTGTAGGAGGCAGATTACAAAACTCTGAGTTGGCTTATGATTCCAAACATCAATTTCTGTTGGCAAAGGATAGCCCCTTATCTACACTCATAGTTGCTGATGCGCACGATAAGACCTTGCATGGAGGTGTCCAGATAAATTTAAATTTTATTCGACAACAATTTTGGATCTTAGGAGCAAAAAATCTCATTCGAAACTTAAGCCGACGATGTATAAGATGCTTCAGACAACGTACCTCTGTAAATCACCAATTTATGGGAATGTTGCCAGCTGCTAGAGTTAAACCTACACGACCGTTTTTACACAGTGGCGTCGACTATGCTGGTCCTATTCTTGTTCGGTATGGACCTGGACGAGGTAAAATTTCACATAAAGCCTATATCGCGCTATTTGTCTGCATGGCCACGAAAGCGGTTCATTTAGAGCTGGTGTCAGACCTAACGACTGCAGCATTTATCTCGGCCTTCAAACGTTTTACGCCGCGGACCCTGCAGAAAGGTTTACAGTGATAATGGAACTACATTTGTTGGTGCAGCTAAAGAACTTCACAAACTTCTTTTCTTTTGTAAATTACAAATACCTGAGGAACTCAACCATTTCCTCACATCGAAAGGAACTGATTGGTCTTTTATCCCACCAAATGCTCCCAACTTCGGTGGACTGTGGGAAGCTGGTGTAAAGGCGGTAAAGCATCACATGAAAAGAGTTATTGGAACATCTACATTAACGTTCGAGGAGCTTTATACCTTGCTTACCCAGATCGAGGCATGTGTTAATTCTCGACCATTGTATCCATTAAGCTCTGATTCTGATGACTTACAGGCGTTAACACCCGGGCATTTTTTAATTGGTTCCGCCCTCCTTACAACACCTGAACCCTCTCTGGAAGACGTCAATCCACATCGACTCTCTAGATGGAAGCTCGTCCATCAAATGTATGAACATTTCTGGAGCCGCTGGTCGAAGGACTACCTTAACAATCTTCAAGCACGTACAAAATGGACTCATCAGTATAAAAACATCAAACCAGGACTTTTGGTTCTTATTCGGGATGACCGCCTTCCACCATCAAACTGGAGCCTAGGCCGCATTGAGAAGATCTATCCTGGTCCTGATCATCTTGTCCGAGTGGCAACTATTAAGACGCAAAATCATCTCATCAAGCGTCCACTAAATAAACTATGCATTCTAGCAGTTAAGCTATGGGGATTCTGGCCCACTGTTTTAGCTTCCAGGATTTCGCCACAGATGGCGCCACCGTCGCTAGGTGGTGTAAATCCATACTAAATGTGGGTTTGTGTCTTGGATGTCCTGGTTTATGTCTTGGAAGTTGGGGATACGAGACCACTTTGGGGGATACGAGACCACTTTTAGCACTCTCCAGCATAGGGAAATAGCATAGGATTTCCATTTTGTTTCTGAAGTGCGCCTATTTTGCATCTCGAATCTTGGGGATACGAGACCACTTTGGGGATACGAGACCACTTTTAGCTCTCTCCAGCATAGGGAAATAGCATAGGATTTCAATTTTGTTTCTGGAGTTCGCTTATTTTTCATCTCAGACTCGTAGCCTCTAAGTTTTTCATCTCGAGTTTTGGGATACGAGATCACTTTCAGTTCTATATATTTGTGAAGGGGTGGGAAGCTTTATTGATGGATTTGGTCTTGACTGCGCCCTAGTGGCATTAGTCGGTACTACGATGTTCTTGGATAGATATATGGTGCGCCTAAATGTAGGCTTTTGGTTTTGAACTAATATTAGTAATAATTAAAGTTAACGGTAGGAAATTTTTGTTCATGCCAATGGATTCTAGATGGGTGGTTTGTGAGGGGGATTATAGTATAGGATAGGGAGGGGGGGTAATGAAATTTTCATCAGAAATCCCCTACGGGCTCTGGTTTTCGAGATATTAGCGTATTAATAATTCAAGTTATTTTTGTTCATGCCAATGGATTCTAGGTGGTGTATGGTGGGAGGGGGACGAAATTCTCATCAGAAATCCTCTACGGGCTCGCCATTTCTTGAGTAAGGTTACCTAGCGGCATTAGTCGGAACTACTAGCATGCCTTGGTTTTGCTGTTTTCTTTTATTAGCGGGGAAGTTCTAGATATCAGCATGACGTCATCTTGGTTTTGTTGTTTTCAAGTGCTGTTGTAGATATCAGCATCATTCGAATTTCACAACATGATATCACCTTGGCTTGATGTTTTCTTATTATTATTGGGTCCTGGGGGTGCGTGTATTGAAAAGTAACAGTTGCTCTTTCGAGTGCAAGCACCATTTCTTGAGCAAGGTCCACTAGCGGCATTAGTCGGTACTTACATATGTTGTTCATCTCGGGCTTGGGGATACGAGATTACTTTCAGCACTCTCCAGCCCTAGGATATATTTTGTCCATGCCAATAGTATTAGTATTGGTGGGGTAAAATCTTCATCAGAAATCCTCTACGGGCTATGGTTCGAGGATATTAGCGATCTTACCTTCTCAGGTGTAATTAATATTAGTAGCTCAAAAACAAAAAAGCAACAACAACTATAACCTAAGTTGTGGATTAAAGATTTGATGATATTAATCTGTCGGTGTTTTTTATTAACAAGATTGCACCATATGATCATATATCTAAAAATAGATCAGGCGAAGCTGATTGGGGCGAATGTAGGTAGATAAGTTCACTTAGATAAGTAATGGAAATTAGTAAATGTGTAATTTTGCTCTTCAGGTGGAATGCTTCTGATTTTATTCCTTGCATAAACAAATTCGCACAGTCTAGCAAAGTAAACAAATTCGCAGTCGAATAATGTAAACAAATTCGCACAGCAGCCGAGTAAAGTAAACAAATTGAGCAATTTATGTAAGATTCCCAATTTCTTTAACTGAAAACTACAACAACCGATATTAATCTGTGGGATATGATGTCTTAGATGAGTAGTGGAAGATATACTTGAAAATTTCTTTTGCTGAAAAAAAACAACAACAACAACTATTACACAAGTTGTGGTCTGTAGGTGTCTTTTATAAACAAGAGTGATCATGTTATGATATTCGATGTGTAAAAATTGATCACGGCTGCTTGGGATGGTAAGACACATGAAATCATTAGAAGTAATGGAAATTAAAGCATGAGAAAAGGTGGCCAGGTCGCTGGTAATTTGATATCTTGAGTAAACAAATATAGCCGAGTAAAGCAGGCAAATTGAGCGATTAATGTTTTTTTTTTTTTGTATCTAGGAGTTTGTATTGAAAAGTCTTTATGACGAATTGTTTTTTATTTTCAATAAAATTTTTCAATCAGTCACACTGTTATGAGATTTGATTGATTCCCCGATATCATAGTTCAAATGAAGCTGATAAGAATATGATAATTTTATCTTCATACTATTGGAGGCAGGTACATTGTTTACTTACCATTAAGTTGAGAGTGGGTTAAATTAAAAGCTTTAATAGACGAACGCTGTGTTATGATATTAATGTGGTATGATATGTTGTCTGAGGTGAGTAGTGGAAGTTGTATGGGAGCTATGAATAAGCAGTAAAATCCTAATCAGCAATCTCGCTGGATATGTGATAATTCTCGATGTCCATAGTGAAGATCGTGGTGGTGGGTTGAGAGTAGGTACTGTAAGTTATGTATTAAGTTAAAAGTTTTGCTGGATGGTATTTGGCATTTATCTCCTCGAAATGGTATTGTATGAGGAAAGTATGTTCATCTGGAAACAACAAATTTGGCTGAAAGCGACACACGGTGTGAGCAATAATCATTTTTTGCTTCAATTATCACTATTAAGCGACATTTGTCGCAGAAAATATATTAAGTCTAGTCTAGTCTAAAATGTGTATTGTAAATAAAAATTGTATTATGGTTATAATGCCATTTATTAAAATAATTTGTTTTAATTACATTATAGCTTAAGTCTAAGGTCTTTTTTCTTTAGCTCAGGAAAGCCAGGATTTCATAGATATAGACTGATCCTTATAATGAATATTCCTTATGCCTTTAGACCAACATGACTTTAGAAGGTTCCTTGTGCACCATTTTCACAAATAACATCTCTCCGTCTTTACTTTTTGCAATCTTTGTTGGAATATCCTGATTTTTCGACCTGTTGGTAGGGGACAGTCGACTCGTTTTTGGATGAATAACTTTCTTCTTTATTTCTGGAAAGCATCGATTTCATAGATGTAGACTTAGCTTTATATGAATATTCTTTACTCCTTTCTTCCGTAGGCTTTAGAAGGTTTGTAGTGTCCTTAGAACTCATGTTGAAATTATTGCGTAATTAGCTTGCCAAGAAACAGTGATCTGTTTGGGTAAAGAGCAAAATATCAACTGAAAAAACAAGTTATGAAACTACTATTTATATGTATTTGACACATGGGCTTGAAGGCAACAATTTGTCCTTGACCTCTGGCGTCACCTTAACCTTTGAAACCGAAAGTGTCTGCTCTTGGGTTCACTTGGATGATGATGATGAGTAGTGCAAGTTGTATGGGAGATTATAATTAGCTGTGCTTCAAGTTCAATAGTGAAGACCGCGATGTGGAGAGTGGGTATTTGGAATTGTATAAGTCTATTAGGATATGGAAGCATTATTTATTCATCTTTAAATCTTACCATGAAAGTATTAGGTTGGGAGTGGATTAAATTAAATGTTTTGACGAAAGAAGGTGGAGTTATTATATTAATATAGTATAATATGTTATCTTAGATGAGTATATTGAGAGCTGTGAGTAATATGTGGAATATGTTGTAGATGAGTAGTGAAAGCTGAAAATGTAAGATTCCCAATTCCTTTACTGAAAAACAACAACAACAACTATAGCAAATCAATTTTTTCACAAAATATTTATTCACATCAAATTCATTATTTATTTTTATATCTTAAGTTATAAACTTTTTTCTCTGTGTTTCACATCAAAAAAGCGATCCAGAGCAAATGTCTCCCATGATCCTTTTCTGTGTTAGGCTATGAGAGTTCGGCAGCAAAATCCCATGTTATTTCTTATCATCTGTCTTGCTCTAACACATTAGGAAGCTTTAGTGAACACCACAATTTGAAACCATCTCACTCGGGATTTGGTCATATACTTGCCAGCTGTGGATATGTATGTATGCAACACTGAAATGAATTAATGTAATATGTTGTGTAGTGTAAAATAAAAACTTTCATGGGCGATATGGGGATTGAATCGATGTATGTTATGCACTAGATTGGTGGTATATGTGCTTATTTGATTGAAGTAAAATAGTTTCACGGCTTCCTTACCAAGACTTAAATATATTCATAAAAACGTTGAATCAATGTCAAGAAATTGTTAATACTATGAGCAGAGGAAATCGTGATCATTGCAGCATGTTATGAAATTCGATATCTAAAAATAGACCACATGAAGGTTATTGGGGTGGTAAAAAAACATGAAAGCATTAGGTTGAGAATGGCTTAAATTTAAGGCTTTGGTGAAAGAGGCGGCATCAGTCAGTTTTGGTGAGCCTCAGCAAAAGGTCAAATAAAAAAAATGTCAACCGCGCTAATAAATGAAAGTTTTTCTAGTAAAAAGAGTGGTACAAAACGGCATATGGGGAGTTGTATTGGACAGACTAAATCACCGAGATTGTTATTGAAAGCCACCAGTCGAGGTGGAGAAATTACTCAGCGTGTAAGAATAAGTGATTTTGTAAAGTGGGAGGAAATGAGTTCAGTATTCACAGACAGAATTAGAGCTGGAATTATTGTAAATATAAACCATACAGATCCTAAGCTATTTATACATGATGCTGCTCATTTATTTATACGCCGTATTAAGAATATTTCAAAACACCATCTCAATATTAAAGTTAATACAAAGTTGTGTGCTGATTTTGTTAAGAATATCGGTGACAATGAGGTTATAAACGATATTAAATATTTACAAGCAAGAACAGCTCCAATCAATGTGGACGATAATTTAAATGAGTGGTATAAAGTTAACATTTTGGATTCAATACTCACTCAGCTGGATGAGTTTCAGAAAAAAGATAGTGGCTGGACATTGGAGTCCATTATACATTTAGCAGTACATATCAACAAATTTGAACAGCACCGAGGATCTTCGTATATAACTCTACCGAAGGAGATTGCTTTAAAGCAAGCTTGCATCAATGTAAAAAATAGTGATGAAGCATGCTTCGCTTGGGCCGTAACATCAGCGCTATATCCTGCAAATGTTCACTCCGATAGGACCTCATCATATTCACATTATTCTACTGTGCTAAATTTAACTGGAATAACATTTCCTATGACGCTTAAGCAAATTAAACAATTTGAAGACCAGAACGATATATCAATAAACGTATTCATCCTAAAGAAAGAGCGTTCCTTCACCACTGTTCTAGTTAGACCAACGAAACATAATATGAAGCGACATGTGAATCTATTAATGATACAAAATAACTATGAGCAGGATGATGATGATGATGATGTTGCTGCTGATGATGATTATGATGATAATGATGATGACAGTACCAGGTTTCATTTCTGCTGGATTAAATATCTTTCACGGCTTGCATGGAAACAAGCTTCAAAACATAAGGCTAGATTGTATATATATGCGATAGATGTTTGTTCTATTTTTATTCGGCTAAAGCATTAGCATCACATATTCCTGAATGTGAGAAACAAAAAAATTTATCTTGAATTAAGGAAGCCCAACCGTAAAATTAAATGTTAGTAGCACAACGGATACTCTACCATTGACAAACATTACTGAATTCCATCAGAGCAACAAGGAGCAGCCGCAGAAAACATATGACCTAATTCTAGTGTATTGTAAATAAAAAAAATGTATTACATATAGTTATAGTTCCATTTATTTAAGTAATTTGTTTTAATTGTATTATAGTCTAAGATATACATTATTGGAAAATAAAGAATATATTATAGTTATAGGTGTATTCAAATAAGGAAGCCCAACAATAGAATGACACACTAAGAATTAAATGTTAATATTTTTTTAATTTATAATAAATCGATAATGATATTTTATATATGTTATTCTTTTTATTCAATTTCCCTACTAAGTCCAGAACTCCTGAAAGTATTCTTTAATAATATTTGTCTACTATAGAGGGCTCTTAATCGGACGGTTGAACCTTTTACCCAGAATGCTAGGTTGAGCGTGAGCGTAAGAAAACACGTTGACACGTGGGCTTGACCTTGGCCTCTGGCATCACCTTTGAAACCGGGAGGGTATTTTGTCCTTGACCTTGATCCAGAAGTGTGTGTCTTGGCGGCTATAACCTTAATCAATTACGTCACAGGGGACTCTATACAGCTTTTCAAAACAAATTTGATAACAGATAAACAGCTTTCAAACAGCTCTGATAACAGGTAAACAGCTTTTAAACAGGTCTGATAACAGGTAAACAGCTTTTAAACAGGTCTGATAACAGCTCTGATAACAGCTTAACAGCTTTTCAAACAGCTCTGATAACAGCTTAACAGCTTTTCAAACAGCTCTGATAACAGGTAAACAGCTTTTAAACAGGTCTGATAACAGCTTAACAGCTCTGATAACAGCTCTGATAACAGCTCTGATAACAGCTTAACAGCTTTTTAAACAGGTCTGATAACAGCTTAACAGCTTTTCAAACAGCTCTGATAACAGCTTAACAGCTTTTCAAACAGCTAAACAGCTTTTTATATAGGTCTGATAACAGCTTAACACAGCTTTTCAAACAGCTCTGATAACAGCTTAACAGCTTTTCAAACAGCTCTGATAACAGCTTAACAGCTTTTAAATTATTATAATAAATAACACGTTTTATCTAGCCATCGATCTCTAATATATTCTGATAACTGTAGTTCGTTAAGGACTTGTCGACTCGATTTCACAAGAAGCAGTACGTCATCTAGTTGCCTGGCAGAAGTTTTCGGTTGGAAGAAGTACTCGGTTGGAGGTTCGCCTTCCCTCAGCCAGCGTGATTGACTGCGCAACACAAACTCCAAGCTGTGCTTGTAAGTTTGTGCTCCAAGTGTTTATTTATTCTATTAAAATAAAGAATCAACTCCGATTGGGAGAAGAGCTGCCATCCGATATACTTTGGACAACAAACTGGAAGCTTGATACCCAGTTCGGTTGAAACTCGTTTCGATAAAGGATCGAATTTGGAGCTTAGTCAGCTTTCCTCTCTTGCCAATCGTGCCAGAATTCAATGAACTCATTGATGAACTGCTCTGAGTTGATGAATATCCAGTACGCAGTTCTCCTTCAACTGGAGTGATGGTTGCCCCTATAAGAAGATGATCACGACCGGACACAATTCATGAGTGAAGCCAACGAAATGTTCTAGTATTCCAGGGGGGACGTAAAGTCTATCAATTCTCGAGCCCGCGAGACTTCCATGGATATTTCGCGAGACCCTCGTGTATGATCTAGTCATAGGATGCATCAAACGATAGATATCCATAAGTCTGAAAACACTAACAAAATTCCTCAATCGAGCAGCATTGAGCTGTTAAGCTGTTATCAAAGCTGTTTGAAAAGCTGTTTGAAAAGCTGTTAAGCTGTTATCAGACCTGTATAAAAAGCTGTTAAGCTGTTATCAGAGCTGTTATCAGAGCTGTATAAAAAGCTGTTTAGCTGTTATTTGACCTATTTAAAAGCTGTTAAGCTGTTATCAGAGCTGTTTGAAAAGCTGTTAAGCTGTTATCAGACCTGTTTAAAAAGCTGTTAAGCTGTTATCAGAGCTGTTATCAGAGCTGTTAAGCTGTTATCAGACCTGTTTAAAAGCTGTTTACCTGTTATCAGAGCTGTTTGAAAAGCTGTTAAGCTGTTATCAGAGCTGTTTGAAAAGCTGTTAAGCTGTTATCAGAGCTGTTATCAGACCTGTTTAAAAGCTGTTTACCTGTTATCAGACCTGTTTAAAAGCTGTTTAGCTGTTATCAGAGCTGTTTGAAAGCTGTTTATCTGTTATCAAATTTGTTTTGAAAAGCTGTATAGAGTCCCCTGTGACGTAATTGATTAAGGTTATAGCCGCCAAGACACACACTTCTGGATCAAGGTCAAGGACAAAATACCCTCCCGGTTTCAAAGGTGATGCCAGAGGCCAAGGTCAA
Source organism: Dioctria rufipes (assembly GCA_963924295.1). Lineage (NCBI taxonomy): Eukaryota > Metazoa > Arthropoda > Insecta > Diptera > Asilidae > Dioctria > Dioctria rufipes. Next base: position 120,712,607 of record OZ002744.1, read on the forward strand.
GCCCACGTGTCAACGTGTTTTCTCACGCTCACGCTCAACCTAGCATTCTGGGTAAAAGGTTCAACCGTCCGATTAAGAGCCCTCTGTAGTAGACAAATATTATTAAAGAATACTTTCAGGAGTTCTGGACTTAGTAGGGAAATTGAATAAAAAAAATAACATATATAAAATATCATTATCGATTTATTATAAATTAAAAAAATATTAACATTTAATTCTTAGTGTGTCATTCTATTGTTGGGCTTCCTTATTTGAATACACCTATAACTATAATATATTCTTTATTTTCCAATAATGTATATCTTAGACTATAATACAATTAAAACAAATTACTTAAATAAATGGAACTATAACTATATGTAATACATTTTTTTTATTTACAATACACTAGAATTAGGTCATATGTTTTCTGCGGCTGCTCCTTGTTGCTCTGATGGAATTCAGTAATGTTTGTCAATGGTAGAGTATCCGTTGTGCTACTAACATTTAATTTTACGGTTGGGCTTCCTTAATTCAAGATAAATTTTTTTGTTTCTCACATTCAGGAATATGTGATGCTAATGCTTTAGCCGAATAAAAATAGAACAAACATCTATCGCATATATATACAATCTAGCCTTATGTTTTGAAGCTTGTTTCCATGCAAGCCGTGAAAGATATTTAATCCATCAGAAATGAAACCTGGTACTGTCATCATCATTATCATCATAATCATCATCAGCAGCAACATCATCATCATCATCATCCTGCTCATAGTTATTTTGTATCATTAATAGATTCACATGTCGCTTCATATTATGTTTCGTTGGTCTAACTAGAACAGTGGTGAAGGAACGCTCTTTCTTTAGGATGAATACGTTTATTGATATATCGTTCTGGTCTTCAAATTGTTTAATTTGCTTAAGCGTCATAGGAAATGTTATTCCAGTTAAATTTAGCACAGTAGAATAATGTGAATATGATGAGGTCCTATCGGAGTGAACATTTGCAGGATATAGCGCTGATGTTACGGCCCAAGCGAAGCATGCTTCATCACTATTTTTTACATTGATGCAAGCTTGCTTTAAAGCAATCTCCTTCGGTAGAGTTATATACGAAGATCCTCGGTGCTGTTCAAATTTGTTGATATGTACTGCTAAATGTATAATGGACTCCAATGTCCAGCCACTATCTTTTTTCTGAAACTCATCCAGCTGAGTGAGTATTGAATCCAAAATGTTAACTTTATACCACTCATTTAAATTATCGTCCACATTGATTGGAGCTGTTCTTGCTTGTAAATATTTAATATCGTTTATAACCTCATTGTCACCGATATTCTTAACAAAATCAGCACACAACTTTGTATTAACTTTAATATTGAGATGGCGTTTTAAAATATTCTTAATACGGCGTATAAATAAATGAGCAGCATCCTGTATAAATAGTTTAGGATCTGTATGGTTTATATTTACAATAATTCCAGCTCTAATTCTGTCTGTGAATACTGAACTCATTTCCTCCCACTTTACAAAATCACTTTTTCTTACACGCTGAGTAATTTCTCCACCTCGACTGGTGGCTTTCAATAACAATCTCGGTGATTTAGTCTGTCCAATACAACTCCCCATATGCCGTTTTGTACCACTCTTTTTACTAGAAAAACTTTCATTTATTAGCGCGGTTGACATTTTTTTTATTTGACCTTTTGCTGAGGCTCACCAAAACTGACTGATGCCGCCTCTTTCACCAAAGCCTTAAATTTAAGCCATTCTCAACCTAATGCTTTCATGTTTTTTTACCACCCCAATAACCTTCATGTGGTCTATTTTTAGATATCGAATTTCATAACATGCTGCAATGATCACGATTTCCTCTGCTCATAGTATTAACATGTTCTTGACATCGATTCAACGCTTTTATGAATATATTTAAGTCTTGGTAAGGAAGCCGTGAAACTATTTTACTTCAATCAAATAAGCACATATACCACCAATCTAGTGCATAACATACATCGATTCAATCCCCATATCGCCCATGAAAGTTTTTATTTTACACTACACAACATATTACATTAATTCATTTCAGTGTTGCATACATACATATCCACAGCTGGCAAGTATATGACCAAATCCCGAGTGAGATGGTTTCAAATTGTTGTGTTCACTAAAGCTTCCTAATGTGTTAGAGCAAGACAGATGATAAGAAATAACATGGGATTTTGCTGCCGAACTCTCATAGCCTAACACAGAAAAGGATCATGGGAGACATTTGCTCTGGATCGCTTTTTTGATGTGATACACAGAGAAAAAAGTTTATAACTTAAGATATAAAAATAAATAATGAATTTGATGTGAATAAATATTTTGTAAAAAAATTGATTTGCTATAGTTGTTGTTGTTGTTTTTCAGTAAAGGAATTGGGAATCTTACATTTTCAGCTTTCACTACTCATCTACAACATATTCCACATATTACTTACAGCTCTCAATATACTCATCTAAGATAACATATTATACTATATTAATATAATAACTCCACCTTCTTTCGTCAAAACATTTAACTTAATCCACTCCCAACCTAATACTTTCATGGTAAGATTTAAAGATGAATAAATAATGCTTCCATATCCTAATAGACTTATACCATTCCAAATACCCACTCTCCACATCGCGGTCTTCACTATTGAACTTGAAGCACAGCTAATTATAATCTCCCATACAACTTGCACTACTCATCATCATCATCCAAGTGAACCCAAGAGCAGACACTTTCGGTTTCAAAGGTTAAGGTGACGCCAGAGGTCAAGGACAAATTGTTGCCTTCAAGCCCATGTGTCAAATACATATAAATAGTAGTTTCATAACTTGTTTTTTCAGTTGATATTTTGCTCTTTACCCAAACAGATCACTGTTTCTTGGCAAGCTAATTACGCAATAATTTCAACATGAGTTTTAAGGACACTACAAACCTTCTAAAGCCTACGGAAGAAAGGAGTAAAGAATATTCATATAAAGCTAAGTCTACATCTATGAAATCGATGCTTTCCAGAAATAAAGAAGAAAGTTATTCATCCAAAAACGAGTCGACTGTCCCCTACCAACAGGTCGAAAAATCAGGATATTCCAACAAAGATTGCAAAAAGTAAAGACGGAGAGATGTTATTTGTGAAAATGGTGCACAAGGAACCTTCTAAAGTCATGTTGGTCTAAAGGCATAAGGAATATTCATTATAAGGATCAGTCTATATCTATGAAATCCTGGCTTTCCTGAGCTAAAGAAAAAAGACCTTAGACTTAAGCTATAATGTAATTAAAACAAATTATTTTAATAAATGGCATTATAACCATAATACAATTTTTATTTACAATACATATTTTAGACTAGACTAGACTTAATATATTTTCTGCGACAAATGTCGCTTAATAGTGATAATTGAAGCAAAAAATGATTATTGCTCACACCGTGTGTCGCTTTCAGCCAAATTTGTTGTTTGCAGATGAACATACTTTCCTCATACAATACCATTTCGAGGAGATAAATGCCAAATACCATCCAGCAAAACTTTTAACTTAATACATAACTTACAGTACCTACTCTCAACCCACCACCACGATCTTCACTATGGACATCGAGAATTATCACATATCCAGCGAGATTGCTGATTAGGATTTTACTGCTTATTCATAGCTCCCATACAACTTCCACTACTCACCTCAGACAACATATCATACCACATTAATATCATAACACAGCGTTCGTCTATTAAAGCTTTTAATTTAACCCACTCTCAACTTAATGGTAAGTAAACAATGTACCTGCCTCCAATAGTATGAAGATAAAATTATCATATTCTTATCAGCTTCATTTGAACTATGATATCGGGGAATCAATCAAATCTCATAACAGTGTGACTGATTGAAAAATTTTATTGAAAATAAAAAACAATTCGTCATAAAGACTTTTCAATACAAACTCCTAGATACAAAAAAAAAAAACATTAATCGCTCAATTTGCCTGCTTTACTCGGCTATATTTGTTTACTCAAGATATCAAATTACCAGCGACCTGGCCACCTTTTCTCATACTTTAATTTCCATTACTTCTAATGATTTCATGTGTCTTACCATCCCAAGCAGCCGTGATCAATTTTTACACATCGAATATCATAACATGATCACTCTTGTTTATAAAAGACATCTACAGACCACAACTTGTGTAATAGTTGTTGTTGTTGTTTTTTTCAGCAAAAGAAATTTTCAAGTATATCTTCCACTACTCATCTAAGACATCATATCCCACAGATTAATATCGGTTGTTGTAGTTTTCAGTTAAAGAAATTGGGAATCTTACATAAATTGCAATTTGTTTACTTTACTCGGCTGCTGTGCGAATTTGTTTACATTATTCGACTGTGAATTTGTTTACTTTGCTGGACTGTGCGAATTTGTTTATGCAAGGAATAAAATCAGAAGCATTCCACCTGAAGAGCAAAATTACACATTTACTAATTTCCATTACTTATCTAAGTGAACATATCTACCTACATTCGCCCCAATCAGCTTCGCCTGATCTATTTTTAGATATATGATCATATGGTGCAATCTTGTTTATAAAAAACACCGACAGATTAATATCATCAAATCTTTAATCCACAACTTAGGTTATAGTTGTTGTTGCTTTTTTGTTTTTGAGCTACTAATATTAATTACACCTGAGAAGGTAAGATCGCTAATATCCTCGAACCATAGCCCGTAGAGGATTTCTGATGAAGATTTTACCCCACCAATACTAATACTATTGGCATGGACAAAATATATCCTAGGGCTGGAGAGTGCTGAAAGTAATCTCGTATCCTCAAGCCCGAGATGAACAACATATGTAAGTACCGACTAATGCCGCTAGGGGACCTTGCTCAAGAAATGGTGCTTGCACTCGGAAGAGCAACTGTTACTTTTCAATACACGCACCCCCAGGACCCAATAATAATAAGAAAACATCAAGCCAAGGTGATATCATGTTGTGAAATTCGAATGATGCTGATATCTACAACAGCACTTGAAAACAACAAAACCAAGATGACGTCATGCTGATATCTAGAACTTCCCCGCTAATAAAAGAAAACAGCAAAACCAAGGCATGCTAGTAGTTCCGACTAATGCCGCTAGGTAACCTTACTCAAGGAATGGCGAGCCCGTAGAGGATTTCTGATGAGAATTTCGTCCCCCTCCCACCATACACCACCTAGAATCCATTGGCATGAACAAAAATAACTTGAATTATTAGTACGCTAATATCTCGAAAACCAGAGTCCGTAGGGGATTTCTGATGAAAATTTCATTACCCCCCTCCCTATCCTATACTATAATCCCCCTCACAAACCACCCATCTAGAATCCATTGGCATGAACAAAAATTTCCTACCGTTAACTTTAATTATTACTAATATTAGTTCAAAACCAAAAGCCTACATTTAGGCGCACCATATATCTATCCAAGAACATCGTAGTACCGACTAATGCCACTAGGGCGCAGTCAAGACCAAATCCATCAATAAAGCTTCCCACCCCTTCACAAATATATAGAACTGAAAGTGATCTCGTATCCCAAAACTCGAGATGAAAAACTTAGAGGCTACGAGTCTGAGATGAAAAATAAGCGAACTCAAGAAACAAAATTGAAATCCTATGCTATTTCCCTATGCTGGAGAGAGCTAAAAGTGGTCTCGTATTCCCAAAGTGGTCTCGTATCCCCAAGATTCGAGATGAAAAATAGGCGCACTTCAGAAACAAAATGGAAATCCTATGCTATTTCCCTATGCTGGAGAGTGCTAAAAGTGGTCTCGTATCCCCCAAAGTGGTCTCGTATCCCCAACTTCCAAGACATAAACCAGGACATCCAAGACACAAACCCACATTTAGTATGGATTTACACCACCTAGCGACGGTGGCGCCATCTGTGGCGAAATCCTGGAAGCTAAAACAGTGGGCCAGAATCCCCATAGCTTAACTACTCATTCTCCCTGTTCAAGATAACGAGGATGTAATGGAGGATGCAGTCTCGTCAGGGCGGGCGGAGGGCTCACCTGGAGCTCAGGATTCTCAATTTTTTCGTCCTAGGCACGAGGCGGGCGGAAATGTTTAGACCGAAGCAGCAGACAACCAATCTAGCGGTTCATCATGAACAATATATCATCCATCCCATCCATTACAGAATTTGCTCAAATCATTTTCTAGCTATTTGTATAGGTTAAGTACATACATACATATTGTAGATATATATTTTCTGAAATGTGCATTCAATAATTCTCTTATCAGTTAGTTACGCTTGTAATCTCATAGCAATCGGTAGCAACGAGTAGAATCATTACGCTTGTAAATTATTCTTAATACGCTTGTAACAGTTTCCTTTGAATTAAATTTAAATAAATTATATGAAGATCTCAATCTTTCGTGTTTTCTTTAAAATTAATTTTTCTAAACAAAATCTAACAAAACAACTTGTTTACTTTTCTCAGCTGTGTGAGTTTGTTTGATATAAAGTTACCAGACATGCCATTACACTTGAAGACCAAAAGTTTTCTACCAAGGCTGCACCTATACAATTTTCATTACTCATCTAAGTCACCACATCATCCCACATTAATATTATAGCTCATCAAAGCTTTCAATTTAAGCAATTCTCAACTTAATGCTTACAAAATAGCCTAGACTTGAATTATTAGTAATATGAATTACATCTGAAAATGTATGATCGCTAATATCACGAAAGCCATAGTCCGTAGAGGATTTCTGATAAGACTTCAGTACACGCACAACCCTACACCGAAAATTTTCTAGGCTTTGATTTCCATTCTTACCATTCCAAGCAGCCGTGATGTCTTTTTAGATATCGAATATCATGATCAATCTTGTTTATAAAAGATACATACAGACCGCAACTTAGGTTATAGTTGTTGTTGATTTTTATCAGCAAAAGAAATTTTCAATTATAACTACTCATCTAAGACAAAATATCAGTTGTTGTTTCTTCAGCTAAAGAAATTGGGAATCTTTCATAAATTTGTTTACTTTACTCGGGTCTGTGCGAATTTTGTTTACATTATTCGACTGGGATTTTGTTTACATTTTTCGGCTATACGAATTTGTTTACATTAGTCGGCTGTCCGATTATATCTATGCAAGGAACCAATTTATAAGCATGACACCTGCAAAGTCAACATATCTACCTACATTCACTCCAACCACCTTCACCTGATCTATTTTTAGATATATTATCACATGGCGCCATCTTGTTCATAAAAGATGCCTACAGATTAATATCATCAAATCTTTAATCCACAAGTTAGGTTATAGTTGTTGTTGCTTTTGTTTTTTTCAGCTACTAATAATAATTACACCGAGAAGGTAAGGTCACTAATATCTCGAACCTTAGATGATTTCTGATGAAAATTTTACTCCTTATTACTGGCATGAACAAAAATATCCTAGGAATTATTACTAATATTAATTAGTGCGAATTTTATTTACATTATTCGATTTTATGTACATAACTCGGCTCTGTGCGAATTTTGTTTACACTATTCGGCCATGCGAATTTGATTATCGGCCTGAAGGCGGACATATCCAAGTCAACATACCTACTTAGTGATCCAGAACTCCCAAAAAAGTTTGGGAAAAAAGTTGCCAGACGGTAGGAAAGGCATTCCCCCAGGCGGGCCCTGTGACGTAGACCACTAGACGCAATCCCCCTCAGTGGCCCAGAACCGGTCCAGAACCACCAAAATAGTTGGAATTAACCGGTCACCTTTTGTATGGAAAAAGTGCGCCAGAACCGGCATAGAACAACTACTATTACGTTATAAACAAGAAGATTTATTCACATTTTTCTTTAGGAAGCTCAATTGATTGCCTATTAGTAGATCGCTCTCACAGAAAAATATCATTGCACTCTATCAATTATTGTTAGTGGGAGTAACCATGCAATCAGTAGAAGTATTCCCTGTCTGTGTATTAAGTAATACAGACAACAAAAATTTCACTCGATATCATTATAGTCTAATCGAATTCCAAAAAAAATCTTACTCGATATATTTATTGTCTAATCAAATTCCAAAAAATTTTACTCGATATATTTATAGTCGGTCAAAACTCACGAAAAAGAATCCAATATACTATATTATTACAGGTAAGCTCACGTTCGCGACATCGTGTACCATCGGTGGTACATTGAGAGTTCGGCTTTCAGACACAAGGCAGCGTTAAGTGCTTTTCTTCCTGGACGTTAATTGTTTTCGTGGTTGTTTGTGAATTATTTATTATTTTAAGTAACACAGATATGTTTTTTTAAATTAGTATGAATATTTTACTTACTTTTAATAACATTTAAAGAGTGTACCACGGGTGGCGCACGACGTCGTATAGAAAACGATCTGCATAATGGTCGTCGTGTACTACGAGTGGTACATGGATTTCAAATACATAATTTATTTACATTTTTTACAATTCTTTAGTTCTAATTGTGTTTGGTAACCAAAAGCAAAAGTCGAACTCAGCATGCTATGCTTACAATCTTGTTACCTATAAATCACCAACAGTCAAGACTGTTTCAATCTTTTTGTTTTTTCTGTTAGAAATTGTGTGTAAATACACCACAATTAATTAGTTTTGAAATGGAAAATGAAGAAAGTGAAGACGGTTTATTACAAGAGGAATCAATTTCGGACTTTTCTGGCTCAGAATCTTCTTACATACCCTCACAATGTGATGATACAGACAGTAATAGTGATATCGCAACTGACCTTGGGAGCAGTGAAGCTGAGGAATTGCACGATATTTGTCAGGAGCATGCAGCTATTACTGTTCCTTCTCTATCAGATGAATGGAAAGAAGCTAGAAGTCTGGTGCGAGAATTCAACTTTGCCGAAGAAAACGCTGGGTTGCGATGTAACTTAGGTTCTACTGATCCTTTCAGTATTTATAAATTATTTTTAAGTGGTGCAGTGCTGAGACTTATTATGACAGAAACAAACATATATGCGGCGCAATTCATTCAATCGCACATCATCAGTTGTCGTTCAATTATGGCAAAATGGAAGGACACGAATGAAGAGGAAATCAAGAAACTACTTGCTGTTGTTTTAATAAAGGTATTTGCCCTGTTCCCAGTATGAGATTATATTGGTCGAAAAACCCTACTTACAGAAATCCTGTTATTGTAAAAGCAATGTCACGTATTCGATTTGAAGTATTATTAAAATGTGTACATTTCGCTGACAATGAAACTCCCGTGGGAGAAACAAGATTAGCGAAAATAAATCCACTGCTTGACATTATCGCACAAAACTTCAAATCATCTCTAACTCCCGGGGAAGCAGTCATCATAGAGTCGATGATCCCGTGGAGAGGCAGACCTTTTTTCAAGCAATATATTCCAGGTAAGTCCCATAAATACGGAGTGAAATTGTATAAGCTATGCAACACCGACGGCTACACGTACCACGTGAAAATTTATGCTGAAAGAGCCAGCAGTAATTCCGGTTATGAGCATTCATATGATGTAACAATGGAATTGCTTCAAGGCCTTTTGGACCAAGGCAGGACATTATACGCCGACAGCTTTTACATTAGTGTACAACTGAGCGAAGAATTATTGAAAAGGAAGACATATATTTGTGGTACTCTCCGGATAAATCGACGTGGCAATCCCAAAGAAATCTACATGAAAAAAGTTAAAAAAGGAGAAGTATTTGGTAAAGAAAGTAGAAACGGAATACGTGTTTTAAAATGGACTGACAAAAGGTCAGTACTTATGATTCTAGCAACCCAGATCACACTATTATCTTAGTTCCAACCGGAAAAAAGAGTAGATTCGGAGAAGATATAATGAAGCCTCCAGCAATTATAGCTTATAATAAAGAAAAGAAAGGTGTAGACTATCCGGACCAAATGACAAATTATTATTCGCCATTACGCAAGACTATTAAGTGGTATAAAAAAGTTGGATTTGAGCTTCTCCTTGGTGTTAGTATCGTCAATTCGTGAGTTATCTTTAACAAGTACATCCAATCAACAAACAAAGTATCAATGATAAATTTTCGAGAAAAAACTATCGAAGGCCTCTTGAAGAATGTCGAGGAAACGACAGTCTCAAATAGCACTGCTGCCCTAAACCAAAGGAAGCCTTTTGTACACCAACTTTTCAAACGAAAAGGCAGCGCAAGAACAGCAAGGAAAAGATGCTTATCGTGCTACGAGCAAATCTCGCAAGAACATGGAGCAAAAGAAGCACGCGGTAAAACGAAAAGAGTACAGACTTTCTGCAACAATTGTGATGATCAACCAACAATGTGTCTGGAGTGTTTTAATGAAAAGCACAAGTAATTTTATATCACACTAGTATTATTTTTTCGTAACATTATATAATACATCTGAATAGCCTTTTTGTTGTTTTGTTTTTACGTTTGTTTTTTTTTTTTTTTGTTAAATAAATTGAGTTATTTTTTAGTTTTGTCATAAAATGAGAACGCTATAAAATTAATACATTTAAACCGAATAAAACATGCCTTTTTATAATCATGAGTGCGCCATCGGTGGTACACTGATAGCATAGTATCTTTGTGTATGTCTCCAACAGTCGCAAGCTTATAACTCTGAATTACATTAAAGTTGTGAAAGTTTTTATGCAGTTCGGATGCGAAAGGTTTCACCAATTCGTATGGGGAAAAGAGCTAGTGGTGCTGACCGATCACAAACCTCTAGAAAGCATTTTCAAGAAACCTCTCCATTCATCGGCAGCCAGACTGCAAAAAATTCATCTCAAATTAGTACAATACAGCCCAGAAGTAAAGTACAGGAAAGGAGAACAAATGTACCTAGCGGATCGACTGAGCAGGGATTGCGAAAAACTCACCCCTGAATAGCGAAGATGCAATTAACAGAACTTAGCCGGTTAATAGATCTAACAAAAAACGACAAAACATGTCAAGAAGTAAACAAATTTATAATGAACGGGTGGCCCACAGATTTTACAACACTAAGCCTCGAAACAAAGCTGTATTGGAATTTTCGTGATGAACTAACACTATACGACGATATCATCTTCAAAGCACATAAAGCCCTCATACCAGCAAAGATGAGACCAAGCATCCTCAAGTAAATTCATGCAGGACATTTCAGTTACGAAAAGTGCATACATCGCGCAAAAGACTATGTGCTCTGGCCACACGTGAATCATGACATACGAAAATACATCGACCAATGCAACGCATGCCAAGTACTAAAATACCAATCAGCGATAAAAAAGGACCCAACTACCCATTTGAGATAGTAACAACCGATATATTTCAATTCCAAGGAAAAGATTATATAATACTCATCGATAGTTACTCGGGATAATATACTACCAGAGCTTATCGGAAACAACATCAAATAAAGTGATAAGCTATCTGAAAAAAGAATTTTCACTTAATGGTATCCCGAAAACATTGGAATCAGACAACGGTCCTCAACATACTAGCGCAAAATTCAAAGAATTCGTTAAAGACTGGAACTGCACAGCACATCAAGCCCCCAGCATCCGCAAGGAAACGGCCTAGCCGAGCGAGGAGTACAATTATTAAAAAACATGATAAAACTGAAGTGGAGCTTGCAATCCTGAACTATCTCAATACACCCAGGGACAACATTGACTCACCAGCCAGCGCATATACTCCCGAAACCTACGCACACTATTACCAATCAGCGAAGGCTCACTCAAGCCTAAAGTTCAAGGAAACGTTTTCGAATTGCTCAGCAAAATACGTAAAGAACAACTGCTAAGAACCAACATAAAAATTAACGACAATCAACCAAAAAGATTTAACATGGGAGATAAAGTTCTTACTCGAACTGACAAGGGACCTTGGAGACCAGCAACCATTACTAAACAACGTCATCCTAGATCATACATCATCAAGGACATGAGAGGAAACGTTTATCGGCGTAACACATACAATTTAAGAATTTCAACATCAAACTTAAAACAAGAGCTTGATCCCAGCAATCAATTTAGAAGATACAACTGCAATCCTCAAGAATACCCACAACAACGAAGAAATTCCATTAGATCAACCGCCGCCTATGGAAGATATGACAGACACCAAAAACATTAACAACAGTATCAGTACACCAATCAACAAAACGACATACACCACCAGAGCAGGACGAGAAGTAAAGCCCCAATAATGGCTGATTTACATTACTCGAACATTGCTTGAAAACAGAGTAAGTAGTTTCCCCTTATCTGAAAATACTTTAGAACGATAAGGTCAAAACATAATCCAGCAAAATTTTATTGAGTTAAATGTCAAATTCCCCGACGAAGGGGAAATTTTTACTGCCATAATTAGCCATAAAATGTTCTAGCCAGAAGTATATTTTATGGCAGTAAATTTTGCTATTATGGCAGCAAACTCATACATATAACTACAAGCGTGTACGAATAAACCATTAAACGATGACATTTCTTTTGTCAAAATTATGTACGTGGTTGTCCACTTTTGTAAGGAATGATTCGGGAATAATTTTTTGTTTGTTAATTTTATGATAAAGTTGAGTGTAAAATAACTTTCAAAATGTTTAATAATAAACAATATTTAATATTTAACAGTTTTTCTTTAAAGCATTAGGACGTAAGTGTAGTAATTTTCGGTTTTAATGGAATTTTAATTCTGGTACGGACGTGGTGGCTAGCAAAACTAATTTGTTTTATTGTTATATTATTAATCAACATTGATTTTTTTTTTTTTCTAGTATGGCTATAAACGAAACAACGTGAAATTTTACAGGTTTCCAGGAGTATGAAAGAAGCGCAATTTAAAGGAACTCAAAACCATTCGACTTTGGCTGTCAGCATTACGACAAAAAAAGGTTGATGGAGCTAGCATAAATTTAAAATTTGTTACAATACGATCTCGACATTTCATATCAGGTAATTTATTTTTGCTTGCCAGAGTACTATTTACATTGAATATTCTTATAGATTTGAACATCGAAAAAGGCGAAATTGGAGGACGATAAACATCCGAATTGGATACCAACTCAGAAATACGTATATTCGAATTTAGTTTATGATATATATATTCACTAATTTGATTATAATAAAAATATAATTAGATTTGAGTGTTTGCTTTACTCCCTTTCAGTATGTTTTAAGATTCGTGATAGCTTTCATTTATTACAAAGGAAAATTATGAGAGCCTGTTGTACTACATTTTATGTAATATTTCTTTAGCTTGCATTGTTTTAATGAGTAAAGAGCTTTAACCAATTCATATATTTATTTGCACTTTTATCATATAATTTATTAATGTTCTTGTACCAAAAAAATAAATTCCACTTCTACATTCAATGGCAGTCTCGTCTTTTAAAATAATTTTTAAAGATTTTATCTGCTAAATTATATGGACACTTGATCTCTATCTCTATCTTTTCACACAGTCACAGCTAGCTATGCCATCAGGAGGCGCACCAATATATGGATACTCTTTTGAGAGCAATAATAATTAGCGACATCAAAGTATCTGAAAAAATGTAAGATTTAAATTAGTTATTTTTTAATAAAAAAAAAGCAACAGAAATACAATCTATCTACTTTTTTCTATTAAAATAGCAATTAAAGAAACTTTTAGTATTCAATTATTATAAAAATATCAACAACATTACTATTAATTATAATTTCTTACCCAACATTTGAATGCAAAGTATATCTTTACACCGTTTTGTTTCCAATTTATATGGATCAAACCCGTCGGAAAAATTATTAATTTTTCCTCTATATCCGTTACAAATATCACAATTCATCCTGCAATATATAATTTTAATATTATTTATTTATTTAGTAGGAAATTTTTCAGAAAATTGCTCACACTTAAATAATTCACCGGCAACCAAAACAAAAAGTTGTCATTTTGACGTTTAACTCTTTATATAATTATTTACACGCACAAAAATTAAAAATATTTGAAGAAAGTCACAGCACATCAGCTGGAATGTGTCAAAGTTATCCTGATGGATGTAAGTACTTTATTCAAATAAATATTGCATTAAATTATAGACATCTTATAAAGTGTTCAATTTTCCAAATATATTTTCAGTGAAACAGTGCAGATAGTGAAATAGATAATGGCCTTATTTGAGAAACGTACTTCTTGTATATCCTACTGGCTGGTGTACTAGCCTTAAATAGTACTTGGACAGCAATTTTTAGTTGGATCAATTGTCAACGGAAGCGATCTCATACTCCAAGAACACAATCGAAAGTGGAAATACAAATAAGTTAAACTAACCAAGATATTATACGACTGAATTCAACTATCTGGATGCTATCTGGAGCATCCTGCTCCTATAAAATTTATGTATGTGCTTTCAGGTGATTGGACTAAAGCGGATCATGACTTAAAGGTAAATATATACATATACTTCTAGGCACAAAGTTTCGACATCTTTTAATAAATATTTGCAGGAACTCTAGCCTTTAATTGATGGCAAAAACTCGTCCTACATGATGTGTTCTAATAATCAAGATCTATCAAAGAGCTAATTGGGAGGAGAAATGGATTATATCAAGGTCTCAGGTAAGGAAAGACTTCAAGCAAGTACTAAATGATCCCTGTTATGAGTTGTGGTACTGCAAATTTTTCTCCAGATGGATTAAAATTAGCAACTTGGTCAAAATATTCTTGAGTAGTTGTGTGGAATGTTTACCCACAGCAACTTTAAGTGACTCTCAATAGAAAAATTTGATGGACATTCATAATCATATTTCATTTGTGAACTGGAACCCAGATTTCAAGCACTTACTATTTGGAGGTCCCGATGAGCTCCTAGAAAATTATGTGTATGGAGTCTTGCAGAAGATAAGTTTTTTTTTTTTAATTTCCCCATTCAATGGATGATAATTTAGCATGTTGAGTATTAAAAAAGGACGGGACTCGTTTTGTTACTGATGACACACGGGGCCAATTTTTTTTTATGCGGCCTCAAAGGAACGATATTGGAAAGCAGCGAAGGTTTCCGTGTTAATGGATTAGTGTTAAGATCCGACAATAAAACTGTGCTAGCCGCAGATACTCATCAATGACGAGGGTATAAATTGCTAAATTTAAATTTTTTTCACTCTAATTTTTATTTTCTAGTTATGCTTTCGAAAATCTTCGATCTGATTTTAAATTATCTCACGAACAACATTAATTATGACGTTCAGCATAAATTCAGCAGATGGTTTGGAACTTCTAAATATTGTAGCTCAAGGATTGCATTTGGGGGGCATCGAAGACAAATGTTTGGTTAGACGTTTCCAGGGAGTCTGCCAAAGGAACCTTTTCCATTTATTCTTATTTTGGTGGTGTGCATGAAAGTTTCGTTGCCAGCAGAAGAGAGGACAACAAAGGCAAATTAAAAAGGAAGATCCATTTGCTGGCCATACAAAGCTTGTAAATTGTGTATCATGGAATCTGGTCTATATTTCCTTGCTAGCATGCCCGTCTGTGACGACACGGCTAGAATCTGGGGATCAAAAAATATTCAACAAAACCAAGGTTCTGAAACTGGTGAATGTTCATTCTACTCATGGTCTAACAATCGAATAATTTCAAATCAAGTAACTTTGTAAAATAACTTACATTCTAAGTAAAACTCTTATCTAAAATATAAGGTGAGATGAAATACTTTCTCTATCTACTAAAGTTGTATAATATGGAAAGAATAGTTTTAAAGCTATTATTAGAAGCTGAAACTAATTCAAGCAGAGGAGACGTTTCGGAGGCTAAGTCCAAGGAGTCTCCAAACTTAGCCCACATCTATTGTTTACCCACATGATTTAAGAAATGGCTCGTAAATCTCAGTAAGTCAAGATTTCAAGACTTTCCTCAATGAGTTTATTTTGGGTTTCTCACAGTTTTTTTTGTTTTTCTGCCCGTTATATCATCGAGCCAAGGTTAACCTTACTGGCAGTTGACCTTGGGTACAATAAAAACGAAGGAAGCCTCTGAGCTTGTTCCAAGACGCAGTTCATCCACCTCTCAGTCTCCAAATATATTGCTGTAACATAACACCCATAGAAACAAGCATATAATCAGACCCATCATTTGGAACGGCAAGCTGTGAAATAAAAATAAATGTTTATTTCTTTAATTCGAAGAGATTCTGTATTTAAATTCCATAAAATATTTTGGAACTAAAATTATTAACTCTTATTACGATCAAGGAAATTGGTGTGTAATTTTTAGAAAGCTGTAAATAAAGAAATAAAATTTATATTTATTTAAGACTGAATTCGAAAACGAAAACTATCTGCTTTTATTAGTTATTGTTTTTTAAATACAACTAAATACATGTGAAATTGTCAAACATATTAACTAGAAATTTCTTCTTTTTTTTTCTCTGTAGTTATTCCTTATAATTCTTGGTGTCCACCAATAATTTGATTTTGAACATTAGGAAGACACGGTGAGTAACGACTGTTTTCCATGGTAAATTCACCTGTACCATGTGTACTAGACCCAATTGCAAAATAAAAACATATATAATAACAATAAAACCTGAAATACTGTGTATGGCTATGTACAGTAATTACCTTAATTCCCCTGCATATCCAAACATATTGTTAAGCGGAACTTCTCCATAAATAGTCGCTATACCCAACGCTTGTTTGCGTGGCGCATATTCCGGCGTTTGTAATAAATAAACTTTGAATTTGAATAGTGAACTATTTCTGACGTCTGACTATGTTTGCAATTGACAATTTGATGAAATGTTACAAGCGACACTTCGCTATAAAATAGTGGGAAATAATATTTCGACAGTCGATCACCTCTTCCTTTATCTAATAGTGCAAAGTAATATGCCCCTCTCACTCACTTTGTCAGTAAAATCGCATGTTCGAGTAATGTAAATCAGCCATATGGCTTGACTTATAAATGAAGAAATAAAAAGGGGAGATGTCAGTGTGCACAAGCCGAAACCATACCATTCAACCAACACCCAGTAGGGATTTACCCTTACTAACTATCAAGGGCACAAACCCATCTAACGTCATCCTCAGAAGTACAGAGACGCCAGACAGAGCACAACTCAATGAAGATTAATAAAGTGAATCATTATAAATAAACATAATCTTTTATTTACATAAATTACGGTCCAATTTGACTAGGCTCACGTAATTGCGACTTTTTCTTTTTTTCAACTTAGATCTCATGTATAAATTCCGATAACTTTTGATTTTTCTTTCCTACTTCTCAGAAAACTGTCAGCACCTCTCCATCAAAAGAAATCTTCTTCTTTTTTCCGTCCGCTCGGGTACTTGTCCCGTCATACTTGACTCGCCCGCTCGAGTCTCGCACGTGTGGCCCACGCTGTGTGCTGCTCCTGCCTGCAGTACGCTACGACCATAACAATAGTGCGTGCAAATCACTTTCGAAATCATACAAAGGATCGACCCTTTAAGTGTTCCACCTGTGATGGGGTCTTCTCCACAAAGGAAGAAGAAATAACAACCTATCCATTGCAAGATCTAAAAGAAATAATTCTCTATTTATTCCGAACGCATAATCTGTCTTTGTCCTTATCGACGCAAGCACTAAAAGGGAAAAATAAGGCTGGCAAATTATGGAAGTATCAAATATAAACGGTTCAAATGAACGAAAAAAAAATCAATCAAATCCTACTGGCGTACAATAGGTCAATAAACGTATCAAATATTGAAAATGTGTTACAAGATCAAGCTGCAGAAAGAAACGAACTGTCAGAAAGAAGAGGAAAAAGTCCAATAGTGCTTTTCCCGAACAAAGTAATCGCATTGCGGCAAATAAGTCCGATTTAGCAGAAGTAACTTTTAAGAAAAGGAAAAAAGATTGAACAGAAAACTTAGAGGAGCGATTAAATAATTCCAAGAAAAAGGACCGCGGACAGGTCCGAGACCTTGTGGATGATAGTTCGATAATTTCTTTTAGCATTTCAGCTTCGTCGTAGCCGCCTCCACGGAGCTCCTTCGAGGGAGAAAGGTACGAAAAAGAGAAAGCGTAAGTTGATATCTTTTTTTTTTTTTTTTTTATTATTATGGCTACACTTAAGATTAGACTGCACTGTCGGGTGCAGTATTGATTTAACACGAAATTTTTTTTAACGTAAGATAATAATAGAATATTGTTTGACAATTTTACACGTGGCTGTCCCAGTGCCCATTGAATTTCATATTCCTTAGCGATAGCACAGTTAATTTAGCATGAACGCATATTATTACTTAGTGACCATTATGAGTTGCTTTAATAAATTTTTTTTGCACTATGTATTTAACTTGAAATGAACTCCTAATATTACCTAGCGACATTTTTGCCGTTTCTATTGTAAGTTTTTCCTTTTGCCCTTTTGTCGCGATCATATATAATTGTATTTAATTTTATATAATATTGGAATATTTCCATTACTACTGCTAATCGCTGCCATGCCAATTTGCCTTGAATTCTAGATGGCTTATCAATAACACACTCTAGGTTGGAATGAATTTATATTGTTATGTAATATTAGTTAAAGCATTTTTTTGTCTAAAGTGTTGATTGATAAATAAATCACACTCTAGGTTGGAATGAATTTATATTGTTATGTAATATTAGTTAACGCATTTTTTTGTCTAAAGTGTTGATTGATAAATAAATACAAGAAATACTTATAGCGTAATGGCGCGATAGAATTTTTAATTTTCTCCTCCACTTCTCCTGGAGCCCTCTTAGCATGAGGGTGGAATAGACTCGCTGCTCCTCACTTTTCAGGTCCTCAAGGGACACTGAACAACATGACTGCTGCCCTCAGTATCATCGGGTGGATATGATGCAATGCAGCTGAAGGCAGAACTTCTAAGCCTTCACTAAGGGTAAGTGGTGTAATGGTCCCTTCAGGACCGAGTGTGTGCTTCTTTTTTTGGTTTTTGCTTGAAGGCACGAGTTTTTTTTGTATATGGCTGGTGGCACAGCAGCAGGTTTTCGTGGAACCTCCCCACAGTCTCCACCAATAGACGAGGCGAGCTAGCGTGCCGCCCTGCAGTCAACGCTGTCCACCGAATGATCTATCAGCTCATGCTGGCAGTCTGGACTTCACATCCAAAGTCAATCACTCTTTATACCACCATAATAATGGAAGCGCTGTCAATTAGGTTGCGTTCGGTGCGTACAGACGCTCCGTCCATACAGACAGCAGTCCGCGCTTACATGACGCAGCTAGTCTCAATGTAGCATACTGCTGCCTGCAATATGCTACGACAGAAGCAATGGGAAACATGATAAACCGACCACTAACTCAAAAAATTCTAATACCATTACACCAACAACAATATATTCATGAAGAGTGGAACGTCAGTGGCAGTGGTACCTCTAACATGTCCATTATTTCAACTGACTCTATGGAGCTTCTGGAGAGAATGCTGATGAAAAATTTTGCTCAACTGCTTAATGATAGATTTTGTGAATTGGTGCATCGTGTAACTCATAAACTACAACGGGTTACCACAGCTATCAATGCATAAGTAAATAAACTATGGGAAGGGCTCGAGCTGTGAAAGCAGAGCTCTCAGAATCTAAATTTGACCTTGAGAATATTCGTAGGAGAAATAGATTAACAGATGCTATCATAATTGGGGTCCCTTACGCCCAGAATGTAAATCCCCAACAAATCATCGGGGCAATTTCTAAAATAATTGGTCATAATATCTCACCATATTTGACTACTTTTCGCACCAAACCTAACATAGCCAGCCGTAGCCATAACAGCAGGCGTAAGAATCCTTCAATAATCGCAAGGTTCTGCTCTACGAACGAGCAGAGGTTTTTCTTCAAAAATTTAAAAGAATTGGTGCAGTTCATCTGAATAAAATTTCCAATTCATTTATCTCTGATAGTAAAATATATGCATACGAGTCTCACCCATTGCAACCAACAAACGTTAGCCAAAGCACTTGCATTAACGAGGGGGGGGGGGGGGGAACATACATTCTGCTTTCACACAACAGGGTCTACAGGGTATAGTGCTCTTTAAAGTTAAATATGAAGATCCACCCATCGTCGTTCGCGAAGTAGATGCTCTGAATGAACTGATGCTAGAGCTAAACACGATGGATACTTGTAATGCTGTAATTGCCAGTGATAATGTTTCTGATGTGGATGCTTGCAATGATGTTATTTTAGAAGCAAATACTCTAGATGGTTAGGTATTATGTTGGTATGAGCTGTTGATATTTTTTGTATGATGCTTTTGGATATAATAGTTTTTTTATTATTATTATTATTATTACTGTTTTATTTTACCTCTTTATATATATACAGGGTGTCCCGTAAGTAGAAGTTAAGCCGGAATCGGGTGATAGACCAAATCATAACAGTTACTAGAAAAATATAACAAAAAATCTAAGTCATGTATTTTTCACTCACTCACAATTCATGCAAAGACTCTCCGTCTCACTCAAACTAGAGTCTTAAAGTTACGGTCTTACGGCAAGCTTTGGGTATACTAGAATCATTTTTATTTTAGTATGTAAAAAGAAATTTTTCGAAACTAGGTTTTTGAAGAAAAACAATTTTTTTTCCGTAATCTAAGAAATATTGTAGCAAATTTTATACCATTTTAGAATCCTTATTGCGTCAACTTTTAAAGCTACTTGCCAAACTTATGCGTCAACTTTTAAAGCTACTTGCCAAACTGGCGTAGTACATTTCTTTTTTCATTACACTCAGTTAAAGTTGGGTGAATTACACTCAGTTAAAGTTGGGTGAAATATTAATTTTCTGTTCTTGGTTCGGCAAAATGTGACATTTTCTTCCAAGCTGAAACAGTTGGCTTAGAATTTAAAGGAACTGGTTACATAAGCACTATTCGGGATTACATAAGAAAAATTAAATTTATAAAAAGTAGAAATTTGTAGCAACAGGAGCTAAAAAACCATCACAAGGTGTACATTTTCTCGAAAACAAAAGATGTCTATAATTTGAAAAATACATGACTTAGATTTTTTTTTATATTTTTCTGGTAACTGTTATGATTTAATCCATCACCCTATTCCGGCTTGACGTCGACTTACGGGACACCCTGTATATTTATTTATTTCTTTAGTTTGTATTGTATCATGAGCAAAGTTTACCTAATAATAAGTTAAGAAGCTGTAGAGCAAAATGGGCAAATTTCTGGTGTTTTTTAGAATGAAACAACTAATTTCGTATATTTTCGTCTTTTGCATGAATGGGGGAAAAGAACTTGTCTATGCACTACTGTAGTGCAACTGAGAAAACGAGTTAAAAACAAAAATCGAGAGAACGTAGGATTACCCGAACGACAAAATCTTATTAAATCCCTCAAAATCCTTTCAACCTATTCATAATAATGTACATCAGGTCACACTACCTCCCATTTTTAAGAAAAAGATAGATTTCGCTTTGGCCCAGATGCTGAAATGAGATGTAAAATTTCTCTCAAATGAAATTCTCATTTTTCCCGAAATTATCAGAGAATTCAGCATGACTTCTCCCACTTAATCTCTTCATAGCAAAACGAATGTAAACAGAAAAACGTGCTGTTCAAATATCGTAGGAATACAGCAACAACATGTGTCCTTCTAGTCCTTTTACAACAACAACATGTGTTCTAACATTATCAATATTTCACAAAAGCGCGGGAGCATTTTATGAGAGTAAAACGTGAAAACTCCGCCCCTTCTCATTTATTTACGAAAATGAAACATTTGCCATTCTGTTTCGTTGCATACAATTTGCGCTTTCACATTTTTTATCTTTATTCATAAAATTTTTAAAGAGAGTTTGATTTTTTTTCGATTTTTTTTTCTTCCTTCCTTTTCTTGCCGTGTGCATTTTAAATGTAAAACACTCGGATATCTCACCAGCTTCTTAACTTATTATTAGGTAAACTTTGATCATGAGTTTGGATTTTAATTTTTTTTTTTTTATATGTTATTTATCTTTCTTTTTTGTTTCTATTCAATATAATGTTTCTGTTCTTGCATTTGATTCAATAGAGTTGCTAGAATGTTGTACTTACCGCATGAGAATATTTTGGCTTGCACTTTTGGCATTATTTTCGGTTCTTTAGAGTATTTTGTGGGTGATGAGACTGGGTGCATTGACGGTTTGCAGCTCTTTTATGAGTTCGCATAATTTTAATTTTAGTTTATTTCGTATGCCTTCATCTTTTTGCGGCCCATTATACAATATTTACTAGCGTTGCGAAGTTACAAATCACTTTGCAAAAGTTTGTCACAAACTGAAATTTAAAACAATGACGCTAAAAACACCATGAGTTGTATTTCGAAGAGCTGCGGAGCACTGCGCACCACAATGAACCATTTATTTTATCAAATCAGATGTACCTTCTAGCATAATTTAGTTTCAACACATCAAAAATAAATTTTTGTTTGGTATGCAAACATGAATTTGCGTGAAAAGTGAAAAATTTTATCAAAGTTCTATTATGTTTTGCCTGCTAATAATATCCACAGTTTTGTTTTTTTTTTTAATCAGCGAGTGTGACATTGATTTAATAGGTTTTGCACATTTGTGATTTAAGATTATGAATAACTTTATTTATTCATTTATTTTATTCAATTCGGATATCTCCAGTAGTCTGACATTACTTCATAGTTCTAATTTCAATTTTAACAATCGGCACTGATATTGAATTACTCTTCGCACTCTCAATTTTCGGCAGAGAATAAACAGGCTCATTATACAATTAGCCGATTGAGTCATAATACTAATATACTTCTTCTCCATATTCGGGAATAAGTAACTGACACACACATTAAGAGTGTTGGGAGATGTCTCCAAAGGGGAGGAAAAGCAATAATAAAACTGCAAATCAAGATATAACACCCCATACCTCATCAAGACAACGCACTGTACCTAGCAAATACGCGGACATTCAATCCTCTCACGCGAATGGGAATAATTTGACTATAGGTGCCTCCAAATTAACGAAACAACAGAACGCGGGTTCAAAGCAATCGTCGGACACATTAGGAAAATCAAAAGGCTCAACTCCGGGACTGAGTGCAGTCGCCCAGGAAACCCCAACTAAATTCAAATCTGGGAGTGACAATCAGACCGAATCTGAGACTACGGTAGAGGAAAAGGGCTACATTTGCATTACCTGCAACACTGGGGCTGACCCGCCAAAAAAAACTGACGACGAATCAAAGGTAACTTGGATAGACTGCTCTGGTTGTAAAGGCTGGTCTCATTTAGCCTGTGCAAACATCACAACAGCTGATTATCTTGCATGCTATTCACAAAAGAGAGTGAAATGGATATGTTCACCTTGCATTAAACACCTGAACAAACAATTCAAACCCAATAAGATACAAAGTTCACCTAATAGTTCACCTAACTTTAGCACAGCTTCAAAAAGTACTGTGAATGCAGCAAATTCTCAGACTCTAGCTTCTGTTGCTAAACCGGCTAAAGTTATTGCGGCTAACCCACACCCAACAATTAACCTCGTACAAACGTCGTCGCTTAAACAAATACCTAAGGTGGATCCACATG
The DNA here is from genome assembly GCA_963924295.1 of Dioctria rufipes. NCBI lineage: Eukaryota > Metazoa > Arthropoda > Insecta > Diptera > Asilidae > Dioctria > Dioctria rufipes. Next base: position 120,736,159 of record OZ002744.1, read on the forward strand.
TACAAGGTGGGTCAGCCTTATATGGAAACCATCATATACTAGACGATTTGCGCAAGAAAATCCAGGATCTCACTGAAAAAATTGATTTCCTCACTAGCACAACAAAAGAGTCTGCAAGCACTCTCTCCAGCATCGATAGTGCTACAAGGCATCTTGACAAGAAAAGAACTCTAATTGTGAGCAATTTACCGAGTGTGTTGTTACTGGGGAAAGCCAAAGAGAAACTTCTCCCCAATCTCTGCAAAAGTTTGGGTCTAGAACCTTCATTCACAAGCTGCATTGAGCTTGCTCTACCTTTCAAACCTAGGTTAGTATCACCGACCAAGCAAAATCTAAATCCCAAATCATTCATCAGATTTAACAACGAGGAAGATTGCAAAACATTTTTCCAGGTTTATATTAGGAAGCTGAGCACTGCACCCCTCACACTTAGCAAAATAGTGGCTGACTGCCCAGACTCTAGAGTATATATTAACGAAGATCTAAGTTCAGCAGAACTAGTACTACTACATAGGGCACTGGACCTCAAAAGAAACGGAAAAGTGATCAACGTCTCTACCAGGAATCGAATAACATATGTGACTTATAAATCACAGGAGAATGCGGTGAATATTATCTCATCTCGCTTTTCCTCTGAACTGGCCTTACACCTGTCGGGCTCCACATCAATTGCTAACCATACAGTCAATCATGGATAGGACTCATGTCATACTATCCACACAAGAAGAGTTGTTATCAGCTCTTTCACCAACTGCATTCAACATATTGTCCTTTAATGCGAGATCAACACCTAAAAATCTTCAACCGATAAGGCACTTAACAGATGATTGTAAACTGGGTGCATTAATGTTATGTGAAACATGGACAAAGACGCATTACTCTTCGAAAATGGTTAAAATTCAAAGATATAAATTACACAGATTGGACAGGGCTAGGAGAAGAGGTGGGGGAGTGGCAATCTACGTATCAGGCACGCATCAATCTCATCCAATACATCGAGTCAGCAATAACAGCTGGGAAATGATGGCTGTTCAGATCTCTGGTTTTGGTAATAGTTTGGAATCAATCACACTTGCTGTGGTCTACAGATGTGCAGCAACTTTCACTGACTTAGATCTGAATGATCTCTCGGATTTTCTGGATGAGGTGTTGAGTCGTTCTTCGAGAGTGCTAATAGGAGGTGATCTGAACATCAACATTGGCTCAGCAACTGTGCTCTCAGGTGCGCTTAAGGACCTTGTAAGTGAGAAAGGGCTGATCATCCTAAATAACGAACCGACCCGTCATGGCTCGAACTCGGCCACAGTCATCGATCTGCTAATGGCTCTTCCTCAATTTTGCCCATCGTCAACAGGGCAATGTCCGGGCATCTCGGATCACGAGATCCTATTTGCATCACTGGATCTGCCACTATCAATTTCACCACTCACTAAATCTTTTCGCAACTTTAATGCTATTCAGCAGGATGCATCACAGGCGGATGTAACAAGTACTGACTGGTCCCCAGTTTATAACGAGCCAGATCCTGAAGCTGCTGTCATTTATTTCACTGACACCGTTTGCGAAATTTTTGAAAGACAAGTTCCGCTGAAGACAATTCGAATACACTCAACAAGCGAACTAATATACAATTCACCTGAAGTTCTTCTGGCCTGTCAAATTCGCGCCATTGCGTACAGACATTGGAAAGGGAATAAAACATACGATAGCTATAGATCCTTTCATAAACACAGGAGATTGGCGGATTACTTGATTAGGGCAAGGATCACAACGGAAACCACTGTCAGAAGATCCGAAACTCAAGGTTCAATCGCAAGTGTATGGCAGAATCCGGAAACACTGTTGCCTAATATGCATATGATTGACGATCACTCATTATCAGGGGATCATTCTTTTCCTGCTCGGGCATCCGCGTCCAGTAGTGTTCCCGGTATCACTGAAGCAACAAATGAAGGATTGCAGGCAAACCTCAATACTAATCGCGACCATGCCAACAGACCACAGTTCAGTCTGAGTAATGTATCGGAGACGGAGGTTGTGAATGCCTTTCTGCGTGTCAAATCGAATGCCGTGGGATATAAAGATGCTCCCATAAAGTTCAACAAACAAATATTATCCTATATCTTACCAGTCATCACTCATCTCATTAACAGGCTCTTAACCTCCTCGTACTTCCCAGGCAGATGGAAGGTTGGCATGATTACGCCGATCCCCAAAACTGCTTCTCCTACTAACATTTCAGAATGGCGACCAATCACCATCTACCTACAATATCTAAAGTTATAGAATTTATCATTGCGGATCAAATCACCAATTTCACCAGTGCAAATAGACTCCTTAACAGCAGGCAGTCAGGATTCAGACGCTTTCACTCTACCAATACGGCTCTTTTGGAAGTCACGGCTGATATTCGAGGCCTGTGTGATGAGGGTCTCTCTGTCGTTCATGTGCTCCTGGATTTCAGTAAAGCGTTCGACTCAGTCCCACATGATAAGTTGGTATTTAAGCTCGGATCTCAATTTGGGTTCTCTAATACTGCCTGCAAGATGATCGACAGTTACCTGTCCGATAGGCTGTTTATGGTTAGGTCTGGGGAGAATCACTCATCATTTAGGAGGGTGAGAGCAGGCGTTCCACAAGGTGCCGTTCTTGCTCCCCTACTCTTCTCGCTTTTCATTAACGACGTCGGCGAGGTTCTGAACGGAATGGGCTTTCATATCTACGCAGACGATATACAGATCTATACAGGTGCACGGACAGAGGAACTACAGGAAATGGCATCAAATATCAACGGGGCCCTGGATAGGGTCGTGAACTGGGCTGTCCAAAACGAACTGGCGCTTAATCCTTCAAAAACTCAAGCAATTGGATATGCAATCAGGCCTGAGAGAAGCATACATCTGGCGTTGTAGATAACATCAATAACAGTAATGGGTCATAATATTCCTCTTGCAACAAAGGCCGTTAGAAATCTTGGTCTCCTCATGGACTCCAATCTCACATGGAAAGAACAAATTAAAATGATGTGCGCGCGAGTGTATCATGGGCTGCGATCCCTCTATGCAGCCTCTCCGCATTTTGACGAGACAACTAGGCTAAGGCTATTCACTGCCTTAATTTTGCCACACTTCCTTTATGGGGATGTCGTCTTATACCCCATTACGCAGACCGGGTTAAACAAATTATTGAGAGCACTTAGAGCATGTGCAAAATACGTGTTTAATCTTCGAGGAAGAGCTCATGTTGGACCATTGTTGGATATTTTGATACCGGGGTCACTAAGGTGTATGTATGAGCTTAAAGCCCTAGCGTTTATACATAAGGCTACACTTGGCCTTCTGCCAGGCTATGTAAGGAATCGCTTCTCTTTCAGTAGGCGGGACAATAAACGGCTTATCTATCCTAGCATAAACACAGTTTGGTATCAAGAGCATATTCGCACATGGTGTCACCAGCTGGAATGGATTGTCGGGTGAAATACGGGAGATCAGCTGGCCTGGTGAGTTTATAACAAAGCCTTAGGCGCTCTCACTTCTTAAGAAGTTCAACCTTGTACCCACCTATGTTATTATCTCAAAACCCAATATCCTAGTATCTCAATAGCAAATACTTGCTATATCCTACTTCAGCTATTGTGTGACAGCTGTCGGACTGAGATGTGAAGTCCTGCTGCTAAGCTGACTTTCTGTGGCACGCGTAAGTTCATATAGACAACCAAACACATTAGACATAATTTATTGAGCTAACAATACTAACGTGATACGTTATTCTATTTTCCCATTTTAATTTATTTTGCTGGATATATTTGCACTACCGAATGCACTTCATCATACTCCCTGATATTATATTATTTTATACCTACTTTCTTAAGTTCTGTTTTCCAATCCCTGATCGAGCCATATGAATCTTAGTGCCATGCGGGATTAACTGTATAGGCTGGTGTGTTCATGTATTGATGGCTGATGATTGGTGATGTGTGATGAATGTTCGTGTAATGGCTGTTATTGTTACTGATGTTAGAATCAGTGTCTAGGCTAACATTGGCCTCAGTACAACTCCGGATAGATCATAATTAATGACTAAATGTAATTCAACTGTGAAATCAAAATATTATGACTATATAAGCTGTTAATTTAATTTAATTTAAACTAATTGAATCCTGTTTAAATTGATATATTGTTTCTTTTGCTATAAATCATGTAAACTAATTGATAAGCTTTATACTGTCGTGGAACCCAGCGTTATACGCTGCTTTAAGCAGGGGTTCAAAAATAAATGCACTTTGACTTTGAAATCTGTAGAGGAGCACATTTTTCAGTAACATTAAAAATAAACTTTTGTGTTAATTAAAACAATTTTATCTTCCTAAATAATTCTCATGTAATGTAATACTATTTTTCAACATCTTTAGTGTTTCTAATCGACAAATAATAATAAATTATGAATCTGTCCATTCTTATTATATGTCAGTGGACTATCATGGAAAGAGATTTTGCTAAGTGGTAGGGGAGAATCAATATTCGCGTTTAAGAGTTGATGCACAAAAGTTACACTATTTACTTTTTAAGCCGTTGTTAAAAATGCAAAATACTAATGTCACAGTAATGGAAATCAGACTTATTTCAGTGATCTTGCCTTTATAGTTATCTCTTCCGACTTAATTTTAATTGAACATTGAGAATCGGGATATTTATTAATTAAATAATTTTTTCTAGATACCTCATACAATTTTTTTTATTTTTTTATTTATAAAAATAGCAAATATTGTTTTAGATATATTTAATAACACAATTACTGCTCTAAACGTATATTTTAACGTTGAAACACTATGCAATTTTTATACGATGTTTGTACAAAAAAACAACCATACCACACACGGAACACATATAGAGCATTAAAATTACGAAAGCCTCGAAGCTACTTCTACCATCAGTTTTCAACAATTTATTTATGGCACCAGTCATCACGTTAGAAATCAAGAAAAATAATAAAGGGTTAAAATTCACAGCATTTACAATAACGGGGAGTTGAAACTTATTTGTAATCTTCTCTGCTTTAACATGCAGCAGCCTTGTAACAAATTCCTCCAGATACATAAAGAGACAAAGCATAGTAGCAGCAATTAATACCACCCACAAAAAGTATCCAGTATTTGCAATTCTTCTGGAAACGTTTGTTATGGGGACAATTGTAAAAAACGCTACATATATTAAATAAGTAAAATTTTGAATTCGTTTTCTCTTATCAAGATACCTAATGTAATTTATGGTTACACCATCATCATGTAACAACGCTCCAATGTGTCTTGACGTGAGATAAATAGCAACAAAACCAGACGTGGAAATTATTCCCTCTCGATTTGCGACGAGGAATGTGTCCCTTTCTATGTCCAAGCTTAACGCCCAATTTGCAAGTCCTAATTGCAAAGAAACTTCATGTAGAGATATTACAATAATTGATAGAATGAACTCGTTATATGGTACAATTCTATTGAGGATGTCACCAACGAACTTGGTAAATCCGAGAGTCAAAAACGCATTCCAATGCACTCCGTATTCTGTGACATCTTGGTGGTAATTGAATAGTCTTAGAATCAATGTTCGTCCCACGCCGAGTATTAATAAAGGCAACAAATTTTTCCCTAGTGAAATTATTTCATTCACATCCGAATTCTGAATTTGCCTTTTCTTTTGGATTACTGCCATACTAAACACAAACAGACCAATTCCAGTATCCATTAGACCAGATCCATACTCCCTTGTTTTTGCTAAATGCGACGGAAAAATATCAAAATCCACTGCGGAAATACATACTGATGTAATTAAGAATATTGAAGAACGACAAAAGGTTATATAATTTGGACGATCGTTACGAAATTCAAAGTTGCATTCTTTCGTGTTCATCACTAAAAAAGCTCCAATACTTAAAGTAAGAACTGTCATAAGAAACACAATATATAATATCCATTGATCCAAAAAGGTTACAGATAATATAATGTTTCCGACAATTATACAAAATTCGATTATAATGTGGCATTCTTTTATTATTACTGTTGTCAGGAATGTTGCTAAATAAGCGAAAACGATTGTAGATATTGTTAAAAGAACACGTAAACTTCCGCTGTAAACCTCAACACACATTTCGCCTTTGTAAATATTTCTTCTTCTTCTTTAAAAGTAGCAAGTAAAAGGCAAGAGAGAGAGAACTTTTTCGGGACGGAAAGAATTACCTGCTCTGGTGCTGAGACGTTCAGCACAAAAATGTTGCTCTGCGTAGTTCCTAATATGATTACGAAAATTAATTGTTTGCATGTTCAATTAAGTCAGCTTTTTATATAAACAAGAATATAAACAATAACTGTTTCACAAATTCACAACACGTAGTAATTATTAAATTATTATATTATCACCCCAAATTGCAAGTAAACGGAAAAGGAAATATCAGAAATTTCGCTATTTCAAAATGGCCGGAGATAATTTGCTTGCAGTTGCATTAAGCGTGAAATACAATTACGGCTGATCTGTCGACTGCGACTTGATTTTAAGTCGAAGTCGACGCTGAGGTGAAATTTGTAATTAAATTTAAGCTTCAACTCCTTGAACAAACCAGAAGTCCCGACATCTACGATTGAACTGAAGTTGGCCGCAGCGAACACCAACTTTGCACTTTGAGCAAAGTTTAATTTCAGTTGGAGTCGCAGTCGAAGTCGAAGTTGCAATTGTATCTTGCGACATGTATTTACCATTTGAGCAAAGTCGAAGCCGAAGCCGAAGTCGTAAGGCGTGAATTACAATTAAGACTGCGACTTCGGCTTGGACTTTGCTCAAATGGTAAATACCACTGACTTATATAACAATGGACTGAGCGATTTGCTATTTCATGTGGCACAAAAAATATTGTGTTTCTGTATATCACCGTTAGAGCACCCTTTAAAACGATTACATAAAAGACATGTAAAACTCAACCAATCAGATGAAATTTTACACCCGAAAATGGAATTAAATTAAAAAAATGTATTCTCTGGTGTCCAAATGATATTTTAATCGTTTATAAGGAATTAAACTCATTCCGACTTTAATTTTCAAAATTTATTCTTAACTGAATCCTGCTTATGGGCAAGAGAGACGGAGCATGATAAACACTATCTTTACCTTATTCCTTCTGAAGTGATTGCATCTGTAGCCAACATAAAAACATCAAATGGCATAAGCAAATGTACCCAAATGCAATATTTTGTGTTGGTAGCTCCAACTCTGCCATAGGGCGAAAGAGAGAACTATAAAACTTGTGCCATGCTTTCCTATAGGAAAATGACAATACGCTCAGTCCATTGTTATAAGTCAGTGGGTAAATACATGTCACAAGATACAATTGCAACTTCAACTTCGACTACGACAATGACTGAAACTATACTTTGCTCAAAGTGCAAAGTTGGTGTCACCTGTGGTCAACTTCAGTTCAATCACAGAAGTCGGGACTGCTGGTTTGTTCAAGCAGTTGAAGCTTTAATTTAATTACAAATTCCACCACAGCATCGACTTCGAATTAAAATCAAGTCGCTGTCGACAGATCAGTCGTAATTGTAATTCACGCTTAATTGTAATTCGCGCTGTATGCTTTTCGTACTCTGGATCGAAACTTGGTAGCACGAAATTTTTCATACCCTGAATACATCTCACCAGCAAAAACTACCAGAAAACTCACGCTTGTAAGCCATGGCTATTTTGATTACCGAAATTAATTGTATGTGTGTTCAATTAAGTTATAGTTTTTGATATAATCAATAACAAGTTCACAGCACCCAGATAATCAAATTATTATATTACAACCTCAATTCACAGGGAGCATACCAACAATATGTTATGGTCGTAGCATACTACATACAGCTGTATGGTACACGGAAGCAAGCGGCATGATGTATACGCGGACTGTTTTCTAATGGATGGAGTGTCTATATCCGCCGAACTCGCCTGAATGGTGGAGAAGAAGAAGAGCGCTTCTATTCTAACCATTGAATAAATAACTAGTTATTTATTCAATGCTTCTAACTACTTTGATAAGAGTTAAACGATGACATTTCTTCTGTCAAAATTCTATACGTGGTTGTCCACTTTTGTAAGGATTTAATTGGAAGTAATTTTAGTTTGTTAATTTTTTGATAGATTTGAGTATAAAATTAAATTTCAAAATTGTTCATAATAAACAATATTTATTATTTAACAGTTTTTTTTAAAAGCATTAGGACGTAAGGGTAGTTATTTTTGGTTTTAATGGAATTGTAATTCTGTTACGGACTTGATGGCTAGCAAAACCAGTTTTCTTTTATCGGTATATTATTAATATTAAATCTTCTTTTCTAGTATGGCTATAACTTGTTGCGTAAGGGGTTGTTCTTCAAGGACTGGACGCGACAACGTAAATTTGTACAGGTTTGCGGACGTATCAAGGAAGCACAATTTAAAGGAACTTTCAGAAAGAAGAGTTCGATTTTGGCTGTCTGCTTTACGACAAAAAAAGTTTGATGGCGGTAGCGTTAATTTAAAATTTGTGAGAATATGCTCTCGACACTTCATATCAGGTAATTTATTTTTGCAAGCCAGCGTACTATTTACAGGGGGGAGGGAACTAAAGGAGGCGACATGTGATGAAAAGGGCGTAGTGTTTTAGTTGAAACTGTTCCGTGCTCCGAAGGAGAGAGCAGTCGGGGATTTTCATAAAAAACAGAAACACTTTGTTTTTCGATACGTTTTCTTTAATTTTATTTTTATTTTCCTATTTTTCTCTGCATACAAATTTAAATTTTTATTATAATATAATATATTTACACTCAAATAGTATTCTCTTTTCACTCAATTGATGGTTTGTTTCGATGATGAACTCAATACTATTTCATTTTTTTTTCTTTTACATTCTATTAATATTTTTTTCATTCAATTAATATTTGCTTCGATAACGAACTCAACGCTATTTTATTATTTTTTCTACACTCAATTAATATTTTCACTCAAAAAAATATTTGTTAAAAACTTTTACGTTTCAACTCCACCGGTTTAAAAAATGAACTCCCCGAGATTTGGGCTTGTTGCCCCCAGGTACCCATCAAAAACTTCAAAGCTCTTTTTCTTATCTTTGTTACTTTCCCACGACTTTGAAAATCGCACGTGGGAAAGTACAAGAAGTTTAGACGCAGTGCATATGCATGAAATCCGATATGCACTTTTGTATGGTTGAAGCAATGATTTCAAGTCGACCGACGGAATATTGTAAGTTTGTATGTATGTACTTTGTACGGCATGCAGGTAAGTATACATACCGTGTGAACTGAATGTATGACTGATAACAAAATGCAATTTACGCTAAATTGCATTTTGTTGCAGTATTGAAATGCATTTTTAAATGCGAATTAAAATTTGGATGGAATTTTAAATAATTTTTACTTTTCAGGGTCAACTTTTGCAATGCATCAATATATTGCATAGGGCAATATATTGGTGCATGGACCTTATGGTTGTGATTTAGGCACTTGAGTCACAACATCCCTCCCCCCTGGGGAAAAGAAAGTTTTATTCTTTATAGAAGAAAACTTTCTTTCTCCAATAGTAATAAATTTTAATTGAGGTTCCGGACAGTTATTTTATAAGTAAACTTATCTAAATACGTAGTTACATATAATTGGAAGGTATACCATATATTGCCTTGTTTTTTTTTCTTTTTAAAAAAAAAAAAAAAATATTTTAGTATATTTAAAGTTGACACAAACGTCTCCATAATTACATTATATTATTATTATAGGTTTTAAGCTGGTATAAAAGTACACCAATAATACTAGAATTTTAATTATACGTATATATACATATATAATTATTTCCTCCTTCGTATTTAATTTATACTATTTCTATATGTACATATACTCTTCATTTACATAATTTAGCGAAAGGAGGGGGAAAAGGAATAAAATATTAACACATATTTACCCTTATTCCTGTTACCCTTCTTTCTTTCTTTATATAATTGTTTTATTTAAGTACATTTAATTGCACACTCGTTAAATGAGTTAAAAAAAAATGCAAGAAAAATTATGAAATCTATTATTTTTTTTTCGAGTGTTCTGAGATAATACGCAGTCCGAGTTTGCCTTAAGATCTTGAGATTTGTTTTAGGAAAATAGAGAGGAGAAAAGAGGGGAAAAAATATATATATAGCATAAATGCGTCAATGCGTTTGATTTCATATGTGCCCTTTCGTTTTCATGAGCTGCAATTTTATGCGTATGTTGCGTTTTGCTTCTCGATTTTATTTATTGTTGCTTATCTCGACATTGCCGGGCTATGGGTTTTGGTATGTTCGCTTGTAGGTGTTGGGTGTGGGCAAAACCCTCGAGAATACTTTCCAAGCCATGAAACAGAAATCTATATGTGTACGTGCTTAGTCCGTTTTCTAAAATGTTCTATATTGATACTTATGGAAAAGTGCCAAACATTGACTTTATGTATGCTATAGAGCCTAAACTACTATCCATACAGGAAAATAGTCTTCTAGTAATTTAAAGCTTGGTTTCTTACCTTCCCAAAGGTTACACTTCCTATATACCTTACTTAACAAAATAATAAAATAGTTTTGATTACAAAGTAACCTTACCATTTTACGCTCAATACCTCTCAGCTGAGTGATAATTGCATGTGTGTATGTGCAGCCGTAGTCCGAATCTGTAGGCAGCTACATTCGATATCATCAGCCCACGGCATGCCATGACGGCACAGCGACATTACAATGATTACTCAGCTGAGCATTTTTGTTTGAGAAATCGTAGTCATTTGGTTAAGATAAATTTTTTTAAATAATTTTGTTAGGAAAGGTATGACAATTTTACTACGGTTCGGAAGATAAGAAAGCAAGCTTAAGATTATCAGAACACCATTTTTTTGTATTAATAATAGTTTAGGGCGGAGGAGCTATTCAAATCAAACTTTTGTCACTTTTACATAAGAACACTGCAAATATTTTAGAATGTAAGGACTACGTTGGGCCTCGCATGTGGTAGGGAGGGAGTCTGTTTCATGGCTTGTGAAGTATTCTCGAGGGTTTTGGTGTGGGCGATGTTATTAACTTGGTAGGTACCTAGCACGTGTTTATTATTTAACTATTTCATATTGGGTCTCTTTTATTTTTTGTTAGGTTATCTGCTTTTAATTGTTTTAAGCCATTTCAGCGTTTCTGTGCTATATAGGTTCTGTGGCATATTGAAAACGTATCAGTCGCAGCTATGTTTTTTGAACAGCTAGTGTCTCGCTCCGAATATTGTGTGCCGGCCCCATACGTAGTGTGGATTACGGGCATATTTGTGGAACAAGTTTGGTCGGGTTGGCGGGGGCGATTAGGCTCGTTTTTCGTTGTCCCGGCCGGTCAACCCGTACGATTTGGGGTGCGCCAGCTGAAGTCGGCCGATACCATTCCGTGAATTTTCATCTGTGGTCCGACTACAATATGTCTGTTTCCGTTGCTGGTAAGTTACCTTTTTTGTATGATATTTCCCATTTTTTGTTTTGTATCTGAATGGAGTAATAATAAATGAAATCCTTTTATTTCAGGTGGATCTCTAGTGTTGACCGGATTATCTTATCTACCCGCGTTACCAATAACGGATCCTGGAAGGACTGGGCATTCTCCGATTACGATGATGGAACATCCTGCGGGAGGTCCAGCTCGAGATGCCGATGAAGAGTGGTAGTCATTCAGGCGCACCCACGGCTGCATTTCGCCTTTTGATATATTTTTTTTTGTATTAAATTTGATTCAGTGTTTCCTTTTATTTTTTTTAAATTCAATAAAATTAATGATATGGTGAGTTTTTAAAAAATTTTTGTATGGTATTTATTTTGGACGAGGGTTAAAGAGAAAGTTGTTTACGTTGTGCAGAGCTATGTTATCGATTGGAAGAATGAATCTGCAGCGCAAATGCTATATGTATATTATATACCGCCGTTGTAAGTGTGTGACATAGCTTAATGTCTGTCCAATTTCTAATAAGGGTAGGTTGCTGTTATATTCTGGGCGATGAAACTTATATTCTTAAATGAAGTTTTGCATGCCGTAGTAGGTGACGATTTTCATTCGCTGACTAGAAATTGCCAATTTCTTCGAATTAAATGCCTGCACTAGCATTTAGCTTATTTACCTCTGATTTACCTTTTAATGGAAGAAGTGGACTTTGAGCGTAATGCTAAGTATTTAATTTATAGGTAATTAGGCGATTTTTCTTTTTGTTGTTTTTTTTTTCAGTGGGGATGTGGATTATTAGGATGGTGGAAATTAGAAAAAGGTGTCTGTTTGTTAACATCCGTAGGTTAAACGTGTTCAGTCGTTTTCCTTTTACGTGCTGGGGTTATTTTGAAATTAAGTTTTCTTGGTGCAGGCCTAGGCACATTTTCTAGTTCATCTAGAGAAAGTATTTTCCGTGATTTACAGTTTTTTTGTTTGTGTTTCACGTACAAATGCGCACATAGAATTGAGATGACTAATGCAATCGTCATATATGATAATGTATAGTGGTGGATATGATGATTGTTGATTGGATTAAGCGGAGTTAATTCCTGCTCTTTTTGCGAACGAATGGATTCAAGAACTTTTTTTAGATCCGCGTTTGTTGTAATATTTAAGGGATTTGTTTTTATAAACGTTTCCATGGGAGAAGACGTCATATTCCATATTATATTGGAAATGTTTATCGTTGGGATATAATGGGAATTGAATTTGGACATTTTTACGTTATGTCCGTGCAGGATGAATTCCTTGCTGCGAACATAACAACCGGGATTGATGTGCATTGTTCCTATTCCATGCAGGGTTTGTGAATTAATGTAATATTCACAAATAATGTCTATGTGGAGGGATCCTTTCAGGGAGAAAAGCCAAGCGTTCTGTTGTGATAATTGTGTCCAATAGTAATCCTGTCTCAAGATCATAATTTTACATTCTTGTGTAATAGGTTCCTTCTTTAGTAGATTCACTTCACATTGGTTTGTTCTTGTATTAGTGTTTAGGATAGGAGATGAAATTTTGCAGTAGAAATGCATATGGTCCAACGTTGCGCAATTATGAATATCCTGAAGCGTTAATTCAACAAAATGCTCGCGATTGTAGTCTATTAATATGTATTCCTTCGATGGTTCGATATATACGAACGATTCGTTAAGGAGTGTCGGTAACGGAATTGCTTTGAATATTTGGTATGGTTCCTTGAATGGAAGTGGAATTCGGAGCTCGATAATTATTTTATTATTAAAAATATTTGCCGAAATTGTACTTAATTTGTAAATTTGTGATAAAATATTGTCTCTGAAATTTATAGGAAGCATCATTGAATTTGGTAATTCTTGCCTGATCTTTGATAAAAGATCTTCAATATTTTTCGGTGATACTAGTGTGGGATGGAATTTTCCATACTTGGAATCTGTTAAAAGATGTATTAATTCCGACTGGGTATTTTGGTACCTGAATACCATTAACGAGACTAGCGAGATTAAGGAGTCAAGTTCAATTGATATTTTGTTATCCAACGTTCTGTTTTCCATTGATGATATAGTTATCTGAATTGATATTAACTTTTTATGCATAACTAGAAATTCCTTCTCAATTGCGGTTTTAGTTTTGTTGAAAATATTTGTGGTTGCTTCGATTATCGCAGTTTAGCTTTTCATAAGTGATAGGAGGGAGTTTTGGTTTAAGGTGAGATTACGGATTTGCTCATCATAAATCTTGGCATCATCTTCGTTCAATGTGCCGAAAAGAGCTTTAGAGATTGAGCCTATAGCATTGAAAAGTGCTCTGTGTTTTCTATTTTGGGTCACAAGTAACATATTCTTATATTCTATATTTGCTAATATAAGATTAATTTGTAACAACGTCCCGTTACAAGTGTGGCTCAAGGCTGCGTATTTGTCCAGTTTCAGGCAGGTCGCTGTAATTTGTTGGGCTATGAACTGAATGTTGTTGAGTTCCGATTTAAAATTCGCCAGGTCGTAGAATGTCACTATCTTCCACTCGTTTGTGTAGAGATTGGCTCTGCCAATCTCTTCGAAGTAAATGCCTGCAGTAGCATTTAGCTGATTGACTTCTATCCCTGAGCCGTAGACGAAAGGGATGCAAATTAGAAAGAATGCTGTATGCATCATTTTGGAAACCTGGAAGATGACACTATGTTAATATCTCTGAATGATATTTGAAGACTATGAAGTTTTTACTCTGAGAAAAGTTTTAGGTCATTGTTATGGACTCTTTTGTTTTTATTATTGATATTAATAGTGGAATTTTCGGGGGTATTAATCTCCATTATCTCATACGGACCTGACCATAGTGGTGAGAATTTGTTCTCTCGAACTCTGCTCTTAAGTAGGACTTTATCGCCTACCATAAAAGATTTTTGGACGGAGCTCTTATCGTATTGCAATTTTGACCTTTCTTTGTTTGCCATGGCTATGTCCTTAGCTATTTTGAAGCTATGTTGTAGACGCGCTTTTAACTCGTTTGCATAATTGTCATAATTATAGCAAACGGCTGGAGATGATTTCAGATAGTTTGGAATTTCGGCTGGGAATCCGTAAAGGAGTTCGCGTGGAGTATAATTAGTACTCGAATGAGGGGTTGTATTGTATACAAACATGGCATAAGGAATCCATGTATCCCAGTCTTGTGGATCTTTTGCTACATAAGATCGGAGATATTCTGCTAAGGTTCTGTGGCTTCTCTCCAATGCACCATTCGTTTGAGGGTGGTATGGAGTAGTTTTGAGCCTTTTAATTCTCAGCAATTTAGATACCTCGGCGAACATGCCACTTATGAGGTTAGAACCTTGATCTGTAAGGATACTTTCTGGAATACCATGTCGACAAACTATTGTTGTCGTGAAGGCTTCCGCTAATGTCTTAGACTCGGTGTCGACTATGGGAATAGCCTCAGAAAATTTTGAAAGGTCATCTTGAAATGTAAGGAGATATTTTTTTCCAGAATGAGAAATTGGGAGAGGTCCTACAACATCTAGGTACACTCTTTCGAAAGGTTTGGAGCTAATGCTCGAGATTTTCATTGGAATTTTAGGGTTTCTGGATACTTTGTTCACCTGACAAAGTTTACATTTGCTTACATATTTGACCACGTCATCTGACATGCCAGGCCAGTAGAATTGCTTTTTGATTCTTTTAATAGTACGGGAAATACCTTGATGGCCTCCCGTTGGTAATGAGTGAAAATCTTTTAAGACTTGTTCGATGTCATTAATGTCTGATAAATATTTAATTGAATCCTCATGCAGTTTTATGCTTATTTGCTTATTAGCGAAGATTTTGGTAAAAACGGTTTTAATAATTATTAGATTCTGTGGATCTAATATAGGGAAGGAGATATTAATTTGTTTTAACTGATTTGCTTCTGTGTATGAGCAGATCTCAGTTAAAATCTTTTCGAGGTCTGATCTATCTCTTTGCGATCGACAAGGTAAATTAGTTTTTGATATAATTATTGATGAGTCTTTTTTTCTTGAAGAAGTTCAGTTCAGTTTCTGAGAGTGGGGATTTATCTGAAAATTTTAGTTTCGAATCCAACACTCTTTCAAGTTCTGTATCTTGCATTGGCAAGATGAAAAATTTAGGATTCGCATTTTTAGTTAGTAAAAGAGGGAAATTAGTCTCAGTTATTATGACTGAGGAATTGTTTACGGGTGATGGAGTTGGGTTTGGAGTAGTTACACTTGCGTTGGGTGTATTTATATTCGCCTGAGCTCTGGCTTGATTTCTAGTTACCACATTTATGCAGGTGGTAGGTTTTGCGAAATTTTCGCTATTATCTGGAATAGCTCTACTGAGAGCGTCTGGATTTGTGTTGAGCTTACCTGATTTGTGGACTATCTTGTAGTCATATTCCTCAAGACGTATTCTCCATCTCATCAGTCTTGAGGAGTGATCTTTCAGATTCATGAGCCATACTAATGGTTTATGGTCAGTTATAATTGTAAACTGTCTGCCATAAACGTATGGTCTGAATTGCTCAACTGCGAAAACGATAGCTAAGAGCTCCTTTTCTATTGTTAAGTAACGAGTCTCCGCACCATTGAGAACTCGGCTCACATAGGCGATTGGATGATCTCCTTGATCATCAACTTGTGAAAGAACAGCTCCGATGGCGTAATCACTGGCATCGGAGGTGACGAAAAATTCTTTGCCGAAATCAGGATAAGATAGAATTGGTGCTGAAATTAATTTATTTTTCAATTCGCAAAACGCTTCATCGCAAATTGCGTCGAACTTGAAGGGCGTATCTTTTTTTAAAAGATTTGTAAGTGGTTTAGCTATTTTTGAAAAATTTGGAATGAAGCGGCGATAATAGCCGACGAAACCAAGGAAGGCTTTAATATCTTTCTCCTTCTTGGGTCTGGGATAGGACTGAACTGACTTGATTTTTGCTGGGTCTGGTTTGACTCCATTTTCTGTAATTATGTGCCCTAGATACATAATTTCCATTCTTAGGAAATGGCACTTGTCGGGTTGAAGTTTGAGGTTGAAATTGCGAAGACGGCTAAATACTGCTGTGAGTCTTGTATTATGGTCTTTGAGATTGTATCCATGGACTACAATATCGTCCATGTATACGAAGCAATAGATGCCTTGAAGGCCAGATAAGACATTATTCATGGCTCGTTGAAAAGTAGCAGGGGCTCCTTTTAAACCAAATGGCATACGATTGTATTCGTAGTGGCCATAGGGTGTGCTAAAGGCAGTTTTCTCCCTGTCCTTCGAGTCCATTTTTATCTGGTGAAATCCACTGGCTAAGTCGAGTGTGGTAAAGTATTTCGACTTCCCCAACTGGTCTAATATATCAGTGATATTAGGCAGTGGGTACGCATCTCCAATAGTAATGTCGTTAATACGACGAAAGTCTACCACTACTCGCCACTTTTTGTTTCCATTCTCATCTGGTTTTTAGGAACCAGGAGAAGTGGAGAGTTCCAGGGACTATGTGAAGGTCTGATGATGTCTGACTCAAGCATTTCTTGTATTTGCCTATTTATCTCAGCTCGGCTTGCTTCAGGAAGTCTATAAGGCTTTGTATAAATGGGCGGTTTGTCTTGGAGTGTCTCGATTTTGTGGGTAATCGCATCTGTATATGAAAGGAAATCCCCTTCTATGAAGAAGAGATCGTTGAATTCCCTACAGATATTGCGAATACTCTCTGATTCCTCTGAATTACAGTGATCCAATTTTATAAGGTTTTGCAGCTTAATTATTCTGGCCTTAATTGGATCTCTTTCAGAGTCTGTGGAGATGACCACAAAGTCGTCCAAGTCTTGGTAAACTGGGTTCACCTCGTAAGGTGCCAGATCGGCGTCCTCCTCATTTGTGTTGAGGATTAGGACTTTTGCCATAACGTTGACTGGTTCGACTATCGAATTTCCAAGAAACAGACCTGGTCTTATTTCCTTCTTGAAACAGAGTTGGAATTTCAATGATGAATTCTGATCGAGCCGGAATTTTAATTTTATTTAATTTATCCGATTCTTTCGGATGATTAGTAGGAAGGAGATATGATTCCAACTTTTGTGGAATTTGGAAGGAGTTATACGACGATTCCGACTTGATCGAACTTGAAGGAGATAAAACTTTATTGAAATTCTTTGACTTCTTTGATTTTATCTTGGAATTCACTTTTTGTGAATCTATTGATGAAGGAGATAAAATTTTACTAGATGTAGCCTTTTGTGCGGCTGTAGATGGAGATATACTTTTACGCTCTTGTTTCATATCTTGTGAAGCTTTGGATGGAGATTGATTGTTATTTAATTCAGCCTTTTTTCTGTCTATAGATGGAGATAGATTTTTACCTTTATGCTTCATTTCTTGTGAAGCATTAGCTGGCGATCGATTTGCATTGCTTTTCGAAGCAATTGATGGAGATAGATTTTTATTAGTATTTATATCGGAGAATGTTATCTCCGTATATAAAAGACTTTTTGTTTGAGACCTCTTTTCTGGGTCTTCGCTTTTCAAATAAACGTATGGATAATTGGAATAATATTCTTCGTACGGATAAGATTTATTTGAATCGTTTATTTCTAAAGAAATGTATTTATTTTTATAATTGATACTAGCATTGTATCGAGATAAAAAGTCATGACCAAGTAGGCCATCGTATGAGAGGATGGAGTTATTTCCCACTATTTGAAATGGGTGCTCTAGGATGGAGTTATTTTGCGTAGATTCCAGAGTTAATTTCGCGAAGATGAGTCCTTCTGTAGAAGTTGACTCTGTAACCAAAGTATTTATATTGCAGACAGCATCTCTGTAGCAGATACTGTCTGGTTTCAGTGGATGGAGTTTTATTAAGCTGATCTCTGCTCCTGTATCAATCAAAAAGGTAAGCTTCGGAGCAGAACAGATGTCGACAGGCAAGGAAAGCGTTAGTGAATTTTTATTTATTTGAACGGGGATTTGAATTAATTTCTTGCTGCCTACTTTTCCGTCGATATTGTCTCGGGGTTCCTGTGGACTTGTGCTGTAGTTTGCATGTGCGAGGGGTTGCCGAATGAGACCACCCGCTGCATTAAGTTTCCCTGCCTGGATGCCGATGGAGTTTTGTTATTCTTCCTGTTCGGAGATGGTGATCTAGCCGAGATATTCGCATTGTTATACTTCGGCGGTGGAGTTTGACTCTCTCGGAATACTGGTTGCTGCCAGTTCCTATTTTGAGGCTGTCTGTTAGCCGTGTTTGTTGGTGGAGTATTTTTCACCTTTTGGAAATTATTTTGATTTCCTGGGCTGTCGTTAAAGCGACTATTATTCGCAGTTCTTGATCTGCATTCCTCGATTGTATGTCCGATCCGATGACAATATCGACATGAAGGAGATTGTGATGGATATTTAATTTTATTAAAATCTGGAGAGCGTTGTAATTGGGGGTTTAGCTTTGGAACTGCATTGAAATTTTGCGTGGTGCGTTGTATGACTGGGCAACTTGATGCAGCATGCCCCAGTCTATTACATTTGAAGCAACGAAGATTGTTATTTAAACTTTGAAAGGAATTTTGATTTACCTTGTTATATGTTTGAAAGTTGGGTTGCTTCTGCTCCATACGTAATGAGTGATCTAGAATATGTGATTTGAGTGCAGAGAAGGATTTATCGGAATGTACCTTAGCCAAGGTCTGTAATTGTGGATTGGATAACCCGTCTTCAATTGCTTTCACAGCCTGACACTCATTATCTTTTAACAAAGACCGTAGGAGCACCTTGTCCGTTGTATAGGAATGTGTTGCTTCATTTAGCTTGCACAGTGTTGTATTTAATCTCTGCAAAAAGGGTTTTACACTTTCCTCTCTTCTTTGTCTGGAGTTGGTCAATTGGGATTGTAAGGAAGATCTAGAGATTTTTACTTCGAAGGTTTGAGTCAACAGAGGTTTTAATTCAGACCAATCTGATATTTGGTTGTACCTGAATACATCATATGCTTCGGCGGATAGTTTACTCCTTATTAAACTGAGGAGGGAGTGCTTTTCGTTCGTCGTCGATGCCGTCGCGTATATATCATCACAACTTGAAATGAATCTGTGAAGAACTTTGGGATTTCCATTAAAGTTGGGAATTAACGATCTAGCTTCTGATAGAAAGATGGTAGATTGGTCTCTAAAGGAGACATTATGATGATGGTCTGTGAAGTTATGTGTATTATTCGATACGTTTTGGATTCGAGAGTCCAATTGCTCTTGAAGGGCAATTATCGTGTCTGTGTATGATGTTTCTACCTCGGCGTAAACATCATTTTTGAAATAGTCATGCTCCAAATCATTAGGACCGGTATATGAAATTTTTTCACTATGCGTGGCCTCAAAATCATCCCAATATTTGTGTAATGAATTGATCTTTTGCGTCAGATATGTCTGTGTCGCAGTTGATAATAAATTAAAATTGATCGATTGTATAATTCGTGATATAGACTTTTGCCTATGATCCTGCAGTCTGAACCGTACTGTATTTGACTGATCTTTGTCTGTATTGTCTTGGGTGTCAGCTGCAGGTGTTTTTTGCGAAGTCTTAGGGGGTGGAATATAAAATGGGTTATTTGTGCGTTCTGTGCGGATTGATATGGACTTCAGCCTATCAGATAGAGTTACCTTGGTAAGATTATACCAGTCCTCAGTCTTGTCATAGCATGACTGTTTGAAATAGTCATGAGAATCATCAAAATCTTCATGGTCTTGAATCAGGGTTTCAATTTTTTCAAATGAAGCCCACAATTCTTCCAAGTTTTGGAGTTTTTCAGAAGTAAAATCTGCAGTCCTTTTGCCTTTATTGGCTCTATGATAATCGGACAGAATTTGTCTAATTTCTGCCGTTTTTGAGACTTGTGACAAGCAAAGCTCATCGAAAGATTTGTTTTCGTCAGTCATGATTGATTGTATTGCACTGTTGTTTTATAGGGCGTAAAAATTGGGAAGAATCAGAAGAGGTAAAAGGTAATGTTTTGACACAAAATAACTGTACAAATGTACACACAAAAAAAAAATATCTGGAATGTAAAGATAAAAATGCTCGATTGCAGTTATAACGAAAATCATTAAAAGAAAACGAAATTGTATATATGTAAGTATGTAGGTTGTTTTTTTCAAATGTGGGATAAACACAGTAATATGAATGTGGATAATTTGTTGAATTTGTCAATAGAGAGGACAAAAAACGTTTTTAACCAAAAATTTTTTTTTTTGCAAATTACAGCGAGAGAAGTCATAAAATCTCAATAAAGCAAAAACGTATGCTTATTTATATCTGTTTTTTTTTTATTTTTTTTTTATTTTTTTATTTATTATTTAGCTAATAAAAAACAAAAATCGCTCTTTCCAACAAAAATCTTTCTCCTGATCGATAGGTATATGAAGATCTATCGCAGGGGATCGATATTTGATTTTATCGAAGTCCTCTGACCAGCAAGCTCACGGGGTCTTACCGCAGAGGTCGCTTCTAGGAAGAGTGGACCTTATTGTTATTATTGATCACTGAATATGTTTTAGCATTTGTTAATTAATGCTTCGTAAATGACTGAGTAATATAATTATATTTGCACAGTTTAATATGGAAAAATGAAAGTATTATGCAAATATATATATATGGTTATAAAATAAATAAAGAAAGGGTTCAATCTTATCTACTTCTACCTCAATTTTAGTCCAATTAATCAATTTTTCATTGTTGTGCAGAACAATGATTGTTGTGTTGGTCGTGTGGCCTGATTATTTTTATCGATGAAGTTGTTGTTGGTGTTGGTATGATTTGCCGAGCGTCTTGGTTGACGTCTTCTTCCAGATTTAAAATTAAAGGTGAACGTGTTGTTGTTGTTCTTTTTGATGATTTCGTTGCGTTGATGCTGAATGTTGTTGAGGATGAAGATAGTGATGATACGTCACGCGTCCTGGGTGACGATTTCTGGGAGTCTTCCTTCTGGGAATCGTCTCGTTGAGGCAGGGATGAAGCCTCGCTAAATTCCCTCGTTGGAGCACTATGGCACTCTAAACTTATTTATTTTTCCTCTAATTACCCTATATAAAGAGTACCCGGGCTTTTTTGTTTTTTTATTAAATTAATTTTTATAGGCACTGGATTTATTATCTTTACACTTTTATAATAAAAGATTTTTATTTATTTATATTGGCGCTGTTTTGTTCCAAAAGTTCCGCTGTCAGCAATTGTTATGTGGTAGATTTTTATTATTATTTTAATTTTTCGTTTTCTTTAATTTTTATTTAATTTTCTTTGCACTGATTTATTATTTTAAATAACCAATGCCACCAGTTGTTTTAGTTGAAACTGTTCCGTGCTCCGAAGGAGAGAGCAGTCGGGGATTTTCATAAAAAACAGAAACACTTTTTGTTTTTCGATACGTTTTCTTTAATTTTATTTTTATTTTCCTATTTTTCTCTGCATACAAATTTAAATTTTTATTATAATATAATATATTTACACTCAAATAGTATTGTCTTTTCACTCAATTGATGGTTTGTTTCGATGATGAACTCAATACTATTTCATTTTTTTTTTCTTTTACACTCTATTAATATTTTTTTCATTTAATTAATATTTGCTTCGATAACGAACTCAACGCTATTTTATTATTTTTTCTACACTCAATTAATATTTTCACTCAAAAAAATATTTGTTAAAAATTTTTACGTTTCAACTCCACCGGTTTAAAAAATTAACTCCCCGAGATTTGGGCTTGTTGCCCCCAGGTACCCATCAAAAACTTCAAAGCTCTTTTTCTTATCTTTGTTACTTTCCCACGACTTTGAAAATCGTACGTGGGAAAGTACAAAAAGTTTAGACGCAGTGCATATGCATGAAATCCGATATGCACTTTTGTATGGTTGAAGCAATGATTTCAAGTCGACCGACGGAATATTGTAAGTTTGTATGTATGTACTTTGTACGGCATGCAGGTAAGTATACATACCGTGTGAACTGAATGTATGACTGATAACAAAATGCAATTTACGCTAAATTGCATGTTGTTGCAGTATTGAAATGCATTTTTAAATGCGAATTAAAATTTGGATGGAATTTTAAATAATTTTTACTTTTCAGGGTCAACTTTTGCAATGCATCAATATATTGCATAGGGCAATATATTGGTGCATGGACCTTATGGTTGTGATTTAGGCACCTGAGCACAACAGTAGCAACTATCGTTCTTCTTCTTGTTTTGTCGAGGTGCCAGAGGCGACGTTAAAAATTGTTGATGCCTTAAATATCACAACGAATTAATGGCGCGAAAATTCAAACACATTTCTTAGAAACTCCGCTCAATCTTCCGCACCACCCACTGACATGTATATAAATGGACTGACTGATCCCCTGTTTCATGTGGCACGTTTTGACTTCAGCAAGTATGCTCTCATTGACGATATATTTAAATTATTTGCGAATTTACTTATTTATGCATATCAGTGGGATTTACCGAATTTACCACAAAAGTATTTTCCTCAACACAACTTGTTGTATCTAAATCTTCGAGCATATATAACTCCTTTTTATATTACTATCACTTAGTCCAATAGCCATTAACCATTTCCTATAAAAAGTTAATTATCCCAGGGTATTTCAATAAAATATTTTTGTATTTGTATTTGTAATTCCGTCTCTACGCCAAACACACTTTGCGGCTCTTTGATTACAAAAAAGTGACAGACAAACACCCTGCCAAAATCAAGATGGAGAAAATTTTTTGGCTACGCTGCCATACATATACTTTACTATGGAATGTAGTCTCCTTTAGTTTTCTCCTCAAAGACTTTGATTGCCATAGTGTTACGAAAAGTCAAGAATGTCAGCTAAGGCTGACTTTTGAAAAACACGAAATTCAAGTAAAATCTGAATTCATCAAGTGAGTCGTAACCCCCGGAATATAATACAAGCCGTGAAGCGTAACCCCCGCAAGATACAAGCCATGAACAAAGTCGAAAAAAGAGAGCAGCGGGCCGGTCAGCAGGCGACATCCACAGTCTTCTTGCCTTGTCTTACTGAAGGAGTTTTTCATATAAAAGTTGCTTGTATTTTGTTCAAACGCTATAATTTCCGTAAATTTGGTCTACATGCTATTGTTTTTTTAAACTATTAGAAAGAAAACATATTTTTCTGCAATTTGTTTTAACTTCATGTTGCTGTGGGAGCGACAGTTTTGGGCTTTAGGACGTGTTCAAGATGAAATTTTAGTTTTTCCTCCATGACGAGTATACAAAAATCAGTGAGAGTGAGCTCTTACTGCATTCTGTACCCGGCACGTTAAAGCCTTTTAATGTGTCGGTGCCTTCGGCGACTTCATGGCTTGAATTATATTCCGGGGGTTACGCACCGACACATTAAAAGGCCTTAACGTGCTGGGTCAAAACCCTCGAGAATACTTCCCAAGCCATGAAACAGAAACCTATATGTGTGCGTTCGTAGTCCGTTCTCTAAAATGTTCTATATTGATACTTATGGAAAAGTGCTAAACATTGGTTTTATGTATGCCACAGAGCCTAAACTACTATCCATACAGGAAAATAGTCTTCTAGTAATTTACAGCTTGATTCCTTATCTTCCCAAAGGCTACACTTCCTATATACTATTACTATTACTATTACTTAACAAAATAATAAAATAGTTTTGATTACAAAGTAACCTTACCATTTAACGCTCAATACCTCGCAGCAAAGTGATAATTGCATGTGTGTATGTGCAGCCGGAGTCCGAATCTGTAGGCAGCTACATTCGATATCATCAGCCCACGGCATGCCATGACGGCACAGCGACATTACAATGATTACTCAGCTGAGCATTTTTGTTTGAGAAATCGTAGTCATTTGGTTAAGATTAATTTTTTTAAATAATTTTGTTAGGAAAGGTATGAAAATTTTTTTACGGCTCGGAAGATAAGAAAGCAAGCTTAAGATTATCAGAACACCATTTTTCTGTATGAATAGTAGTTTAGGGCGGAGGAGCTATTCAAATCAAACTTTTGTCAGTTTTACATAAGAACACTGCAAATATTTTAGAATGTAAGGACTACGTTGGGCCTCGCATGTGGTAGAGAGGGAGCTGTTTCATGGCTTGTGAAGTATTCTCGAGGGTTTTGGCTGGGTACACCTTGCAGTAAGTTCTCCTGCTTTTTGTATACTCGTCATGGAGAAAATACTAAAATTTCATCTTAAACAGGTGCAAAAGCCCAAAACTGTCGCTCCCACAGCAAAATGAAGTTAAAACAAATTGCAGCCAAATTTCTAATAGTTTAAAAAAACAATAGCATGTAGATCAAATTTACGGAAATTATAGCGTTTGAACAAAATACAAGCAACTTTTATATGAAAAACTCCTTCAGTAAGACAAGGCAAGAAGACTGTGGATGTCGCCTGCTGACCGGCCCGCTGCTCTTTTCTCGACTTTGTTCATGGCTTGCATCTTGCGGGAGTTACGAGTGAGTGCATATCCGACGAATGCATCCGCTTAATTAAGGTACTTTCACATCAAAACCGAAAGCCGAAAAATGTAAACCGAAAAATTCAATTTATTCCACTTTAAAACAAGATTTTTGCTCCAATCACAAAATCATGGGAAATAGAATAAACTAATAATTTTACTAATAAAATAGAATATTTATCACTGATTTTTTAGAAAAACACAACTTTATCTTTTTTCGACCGAAAAACGAAATTTCGGTTGCATGTGTCAATTTCTTTTCGGTTTCCACATGTGGAACGTTTCGGGACGAACAATTTGTTTGGTCGTACTAAACCTCACTTTTGTGTTTACATTGAAAATTATATTATTATATTTTATTATTTACTATATTATTATAATATGGATAGGGATTTTGAAGTAAAATTAAAATAGGTTTTTTGTATGAGCTCTCGTCATACAACTTTTATGATAATTAAATGTTACTTCTATTTAACCGAAAAATAGTTTTCGGTTTTTGATGTGAAAGCAGAAGAGAGTTTTCGGTGTAGAATTTATCGATTTTCGGTTTTCAGTTCCGATGTGAAAGTGCCTTTATTCGACTGTTTGGTTATACGGCAACCAAAAAGTCGCGGAAGAAAGGTCCAGGTGTCCAAGAGATCCGAATATCCCACAAGTCAAGTGAGTTGTCCAAAACCAAAAAAATGATTCAGAGTTTTAAATCGATGTATTCTTTAACTATAGGAAAAACAGCTGATTATTGCCCATTCAGCAAAGCGGCTGATTTGGGACTTTTTCTTTGATTTGCGGTACCATAGCAGGCATGTGCCGCTGTGTTTATACTTAAATTTTGTCATTGGAAGTGAAGAGCAAAATGAAAAATCGTTGATTATCCTATCTCAACTGGTATATACAGTCTTGGTTTAATAACGAATTTTACATCAAAATTACATGTCATCATTGATATCCGTTCACTCAATTTTACGACTGGCATATCCAGTCCTAGTTCAATAACAGGTCTTACATTTTTACATCCAAATTACATTGAGAGTACATATCATCGTGACATCCAGTCACCACCATATCACCATGGATTACTGAGATCTGCGATACCCAGTAGTATTTGGCTTATTTTTAGTGTTGCGATAATAGAATTCACATTAACTGGTCGTCGATAAACTTCAGGCAATTTGTTCTTGTGAGCCTTGACACCACATTGTACGTTCGTAACTTAAATAACGGAACATCCAATGAGGCACCTCATCGGTGGAACCCAGCAATAAAATCATGTAAGTTTTTCTTTCTTTTTAACGTATTCATGCATACTGTGTTAATTAGCTTGCTCATATAGTTTTATGATATACGTTGGCGATATAATGGGGCTGTCAAGGAGAAATGATAACGAACGTTAGCTGTGAAGAAGTGTATATCGGTCTATTTAGCATGACGATTCCCAACCTGAAGATTGATTTTTTTGCTTATATAGTATTGTTAATAGGTACATTAGTATCCGTGAACGGATCTTTTAACTTGTTGCTAGTTCAGGCACCCGTGTTAAGGTACAGCCATAGAGCTGCATCTATTGAAAATTGTTACGTATGTATACTTAGGGTTTCGCGTGCTGTAAAGGCGGACCCTCTCTCTATCAAATGCGCATTGGTTAATTTCAGACACACAGAGTAATACTTAACATGAAATGAATTCAAGACAGGTGTGAGTTTAGTTTTATAGATTTTAAAATTAATGACAGAGTAAGAAAAAGGAAAACGTATGTAATTAGTAAAGTAATGTGGAAAAGAAAAGGATGATTATAACGTTATTATGGATTACTGAATAGCTCTCCAGATGTAGGGGTTGAAAAGGTCCGCTCCTCTGCTCTCGTTTCAGGTTAGTACACGGACACTGAAATTAAATTGCTGCCCTTAGTGTCATATGGGAGGATGGGGCAAGGCAGCCGAAGGTACGTCACCTACGGCTTCAAGTAAGAATTGGTAAGTAGTGTGAAGGTCCCGTTTGTACCGGATGTGTGTGACGGATTTTGGTCAGGCACGAATTGTTTGTAAATGGCAGGTAGCAGCGGCAGGTTTTCGTGGAACCTCCACACACTCTCCGCCAATAGCAGAGGCGAGCTAGCATGCCACCCTGCATGTCAACGCTGTCTACCGAAAGATCTATTAGCTCATGCTGGCAGTATGGACTTCACGTCCAAGCCAATCACTCAACATACATCTATAACAAAATGGCGCCCAACGCGGGGCCACCTCAGTTGGACTTCGGCGTCTAAATGTGGCTGATGCTGGGGACTGAGATTGGTTAGAGATATGGACATTTAGTTCTTAGCTAATTGTCTGACTCGGTAGTCTCCCATCTAATAGGAGTTACATGCGGACCTGAGTCTAAAGCTGGAGTCAGATTGAAAATTTCAAACGCGTAGCTCGCGTAGCACGCGTTGACAGGCATTATTGAATATACGCTTGTTGTATAGGCAGTATTACTTTTCGTCGCGTAAGCGCTCAATTTAACCTAACACTTGGGAAATTGTACTACTGCCTGATTTGTTTTAGATTTTTTTTTTATTTCTGAAGGCAAAAAGGGAATTTAAAAAAATTCAAAACAAGGTGAAGTGAAGGTGTTGAATCTGATAACATATTTTTTCCAACTCGTTGCACGCGACGTTAGCCTTGCATCCTAAATTCCAATCTAACTCGACCTTAACTGTTGTAGTGTTACCCAAAGTTTTGTATTTTGAGTTGTAATAGTCTACATTTAAGTTGAACATTTCGGGTTAGCTTTGGAATTACGCCAGGGTCAATGCGTTCACCGACGGGGAAGAAGAAATAAATACCAGGTTTTGACGTTTTTAAAGATGAACACTTATTTAATTTTATACTGAACAAATGTTTTTTTTTCAAAGAAGAATTAAATATTTTACACGAATGTATTGTCTTTTGTATAAACTTAATACTAATACACAATCTTAATACTATTACACTTTTATTATTTATTATTATTGTCTGTGATAATACACCATCTTAATACTATTACATTTTTTATTATTAACCTTTTTCCCATAAGGTTTTACACAAAACTGTCAGATTATTGTCTGTGACAATACAAAATCTTTATACTATTACACTTTTGGGTCGTTTTCCACTTTTACACTCTATGCATCTCTTTTATTTTATACTCTTCTACTATACGGGGATATGCTATTTGTTTACCGGATGACGGGTAAATCTCGAATGTGGTAACTTCAGACTCGGCAGGAAAATGATTTAGTCTCGAATATGGAAACCTCGTACTCGGTACGAATATTCTAAAAATACTACGGTATGACGGGTACGTCTCAAGCGTGGTAACCTTACACTTTGCAGGAAATTGAGTCGATTACTTCTTCGTTGGCTATAAACTGAGAAGTTCCTAGCTGGTCGAAGCTTGATGATCGACTGTTTTATTCTCGGTGCCAGCTCGCCTTTTATAGACATGAAAAGGCTGAACTACAATAGAAGTAAATAACTTTACGAAATTAAACGAGACTAAGGTTTACTTACGAAAAATTGATATTTTTAGCCTAAATATATATCACATTCCGTAAGAGTTATTATCTTGATATTTAATGTTTTAAATTTTAAAAAGTGGTAAAAGTGAAAAAATTAACAAATGGAAGTTAATGTAATTGAAGATTTGTGCCTTCTATTAACTCGCAGTACTCTAATGACATTTTCTGTGTTAAATTTTAAAAAGTGGTAAAAGTGAAAAAATTAACAAATGGAAGTTGATTTAATTGAAGATTTGTGCTTTCTATTAATTCGCAGTACCATTGTTATTCCATTTTAATTTTTACATTGCATTTAATCATTTAGTAAAAAATTAATTGTTTGGAGACATCGTTCTTACGGAATGAGCGATTCTTAGCGCACTATACTTACAGAAAATTTGATATTTATGGCCAGTTTCACAGTCCAGGCTTAAGCCAGAGCTTAGTTAAGCCACGGGTCTGGCTTAAGCCCAGAACTTAAGCCTACTCGGTTTCACAGTACTCAGTAAGCTGAGGCTTAGTTAAGCCACGGATGAACATTTTTAAGTTGTCAGCACTGCGGTAATTGTGAATTATTTAAAGGAAAATTGCCATTGTGGATTAAAAACTAAGCGAAAAGAAGAAGAACTTTTTATTTACCAGTTTGTTGTGCTTTTTTTCTGGAAGGATATCAAATCCAAATTGTTGCAGAATGTTTCGGCAACGTAAACCATCAAAGCCGAATGTATCTACAGCCGGAACCGAGAATAAAAATCAACGTCATCCCATTTCTCGAAATGTTGCGGGCGACTCTTTATAATTTTTTCACGGGTCACACCTTGCGATATTATATTATACATTTCTTGATCTCTTATATCCTCTGCATCAGATATATAACTCATTTTTGTCCTAAACTGTTTGGTTTCTTCTTAAAACGTCAAATGGAATGCTGACACTAGCTGCCAGACAGTACTCAAAACTACTAATTAGATAACTATTTTTCGCTTGGAAAATTTCAATTTAGTTTTAAAATATAACTTTTGAAATATGCACGTTCATTTAATAACAAAAATTATAATATTTAGGCAAAATATATATTTAGCAATAATTTCTTATGTGTTCCACAGCAAAATCTCAGGCTTAAGCCTTCGAGATGACGGGCTTAAGTTAAGCTTTCCTTAAACCAGTGATTTCACTTAAGCCTTGACTGTGAAACCGAAATATTTATTAAGCCTTGGCTTAAGCCATCGCTGTGGCTTAAGCCTTGACTGTGAAACCGGCCATTAAACTTAACGAAAGTTCCCCTCACACGAGTTAAAGTTGTTTTGTGTACGCCTGTTAATTTAAAGGGCGCGTTCGCTTTACGCAAGTAAATATACTTACGTTCAGCCTAAGTGCCATGACTGGGTAATTTAAGGGAGCTGGATATCTGTATATATCTAATCTGTGGTATCGCGCTCGTGAACAGGAGTTAATACAACACAAATAAATTCTATTGAAGAAATCATAGAGAAATACTCTAATGATTATTAACATACACTCTCTCTCATCGCAAGCAAAATTAGATTACACAAATACTCAAGGTAAAATATTTCATATTACGGCAATCTAAATACGTACAATAACAAAAATAGCGTATTACAATAAATTTTCACGTTTTCACAGAACGCAAAAATACACTTCAGAAGTTCTCGCGCAGTGTCAGCATTTTTGTGAAAATGCAATTTCTTGTGGAGAATCACATTTGTAAAAGCTTTTAGTTTAAAAAAAAGATAATGTGAATACTGTATTAGCGCTGGAACGAAAAGGTTGAACAAAAGTTCAACCTCGGATTTTTCTTTATTTTTAATAAATGGAAATTACCATTGTGTGTTTTTATTGTTTTTTTCCCTTTCCGCAGATAGCAAAGATTTAATTCGCGTGACCATCTGCATCGCTAATTCAAAATGAACTCTTTTAGACTTCGATTTTTCAAATCTCAAGTCTCGTCGTTCAGGGTAGAAAAAACGCTTAATTAACATTTTTCTACCATGAGAGAGTTATTTTCTTTGGACTTTTAACATGTCCAGAATTATCACGACGGACGATTGCTTGAAGTATAATTTGATATTTTCATAAATGTCAAGCCATCGTCTTCCCTTTGGTGCATACATTGTTGCACCCACTACATTGTATGTAATGTATTGTGCTGATAAGCTTTTTCGTGAAGACTTCATCGTTTCAATCTTCACCGAGTATAATTTATGTGCCCGATATGTATGTACATACATATTGTGTTTTTGACAAATCTTACTGAAGGTTGAAATTTAAAACTTTTGTTTTCCCCAAGTCGTTTTGTGGGAAATACTTTTATTATTTTAAGCACCGGAATTTGAACAAATTTTTGATGGCAATTTCTTTGTCGTTTATGAAGATAAGCCAATCATGTTTTAAGCATGATTAGCTTGTTCATATGTATGAATTATAATTGTCATTTTTGACCCTTTTTAGGTATATAACATCTGGCTTTGACAAACGAACGACGATATATGAAGCAACTCCAATTTTAGAGTGATTATCATTAACAAATAATTTGGGGCAACATTTCTTCGTATCCATAGAAGTCGAATGGAAAGCTGTTATGTTTGAGCTCATTCTGTTGACAACAAAAATTACTCAGGCATGAATTTGTATAGGATAGTAGGCTTTCATTTCATATCACCTCACTTCATTGATCTCTTTCACCTCTAATAACTAACCCAGGAATTCGCAAAAAGTGAAATTTCCATTTATATCAGGAATTTCAAATATCAAATTGGTGAATTTCTTTTCCTCGAATAATTTGTTAGTACTGCACCACCAATATATATACTGGTTTTATTAATAATTTTATTTAGTATTTAATTATGGCAAAAAGTCATTAAAAGTGAACCCTTCATGGTATTTGGACACCAAGGATTCACTATAATGGATAAAAACGATTCCTGTGTTGAAATAACCAGAGCTAAGCTCTCCGAGGTTCGCCCTTGGCCGTATATTCACTATAGGAAATAAAAAAATCCCACCATTTATCATACCAAGCGTTCCGCTCAGGACCATGAATTCATAATAAGCTATAAAGATGCTGCTGGTCCATATATTCCTTAATATTTTTGTCTTAGAAGACATTTTTATATAATTTTTTTTTTCTGAAACATTGAAGTTTTCTCTATAAAAAAAAGCTATAGACCTTGGCTCTGTGGTAATTAACACTAAAGTTGTGATTTTTTTAAAATAACTCAGTAGACCAATAGGCAATTTTTAAGGATTTCAAAGTATTTAATTCAGGCAGCATGCGACTGGGGGAAAAATAGTAGAATTCTTCTCCCATAAGTACGTAACTTGCAGAAAAAGAAGAAAGAAATTGCTGATGGTGTACGCTTATGACAAAAATGAAGAAAATTCATTATTTATCGCTGCCATAAGCGAGCTTTTGTATAAGTTCCTCAACTTGGACAAGGAATTGCAATATTTTGCGTCGTGGTATCGTCTCTCTCTCTTCGTGGGGTTCCACACTTAATAAAAAATTGAAGACTTGTCGTTTGAATTTACAAGAATTCGTTGCTACTAGACGGAGCAGGCACAGAAGAATTACCTTCACCTTCCAGAGCCATGCTGATCTGTACAAAATTTGGATCTTCTGTCGAACTAAGGCTGCTGTTTTCTTCAAGTATTTTCTTTTTAAATAAAAGATGTTTAAAATAGTGTCATGAAGTCTTGGAATTTTGCAATCCCACTCATCTTGACTACGTTGTACTGAGTTTATGTTCTCATGGAGATACTTCGACTTAAGCTGCGCGATCTTTTCTGACAAAACAAAAAAAAAAAAATTTTTAAAAAGCAATTATAAAAAAATTAGTACAGAAATGTGTGTTTTTTAAGCTATTTGGTTAGTGGAGTTTCATATGCCTGCTCTCAATCAGGAAGAGTTTTAAGGAATTTCAACAAATATTTTGAAATATGGAATTTCCCCAATTTATAGAATGACAGCACATAAGAAAATAATTTCCGGATCTTTCATGAGCAATGTACTTATTATCTCGTCAGAAAGAAGTTGTAGTTCCTAATTGGTTGCCATAAATACGACTTTCACATCTGGGTAGTTTTTCGCTCATCATTGGCAAATTCTTTTTGTTGGGCATCTGGTTCCAACTGCCTGGCGGGTATATATCGTGGAGCATTTGAATATAACGCCACTCAATTTTGTTATTTTCTCCTTCAAGTAGAGTCCTTTTGCTTGCTAAGATATTACGAATTAACTTTTGACATATACATATACAGGGTGATTCAGATCAAGATACCTTCCGGTATACCACGCGATTCCTTGAGGTAAGTTGATCAAAAAATTGTTCCACATACTTCCCCGTAGAAACCTTCCTTTAGGAGTTGTGGCCAGTTGAAGATATTCGTGAACCCTGATGGCAATAAATGAGTATAACTTTTGAACCACATTATAGATTTTGGTTGTTATTGGCTTATTAAATAGCCAAGAATAGTAGCTGTCGAAAAGTATATTACTATTGGTTTTATAAACAGCAACTTCTGAAAAGAAAGCATGCTGAAAACAAAGCATCAAATTTTTAGTAAACTTATCTCTAATCTGAAAACTCTTAATATAAAAACAGGTACACAACCCAAAAAGGCTACGTATTTGTCTTTTAAATAACACATTGCACAAATACGATACAAGTATAGTCTCATCGAGCAAATCATTATCATATGTTTTAACCGTTAGATTCATACTAAAAAACAATTCCTGTAAAGGGAACATATTACAACAATACCATGCTGAACTTGAATTCTGAAAAGCAAATAAAATTCAATCTAATTACAATTTTCCGAAAACTAGGTACAAGATCTAACAAAAGCATGTGTTGTCATGTAGCATACAATGCATGGCACAAATAAAATCAAATCAAGCAAATCAATTTGCAACTCTATCATTACCATTATTACAAGTACCATCCAACGGATATTTTTTCTCTACGTGATAGAGAGAACATTTTTGCAAATATAATTTAATTTAACACAGCAGCATGTGAATCTCTAAGTTTCTTGCTGCTATGCATTTTTGTTCGTTGCTATGCAAATTTTATCGCTAGTACCGTAAGATCACAGCTGCACTGCCAATTCTTGCAATCATGCGCCTCTGCTACTCCATCAGTGGTGTCGTGTGCAAGCAAGGGCTATATAAACGACAAGCTGACTGATCTCGATCTCTTTTTGTACTTGGCATCGCTTGGGGTAAGTTGGCTGTTAGGGACTAACATTAATATCGGGTATCGACTGATATTTCACTTTTAACAATTAACAATCATTTCTGGTCTCGATGGAAATAAACGCATCTTATTTCGGGTCTCGACTGAAGATAAGATATTTACTAACAATCATTTCTGGTCTCGACGGAAATAAACGCATCTTATTTCGGTTCTCGACTGAAGATAAGATAACACTTTAAGCCGGGTCTCGACTGACTAAAGAATATTATCTCGGGTCTCGACTGAGATAATCTTATACTAACAATCATTTCTGGTCTCGACGGAAATAAACGCATCTTATTGCGGGTCTCGACTGAAGATAAGATAACACTTTAAGCCTGGTCTCGATTGACTTAAAGAATATTATCTCGGGTCTCGACTGAGATAGTCTCTTACTAACATTAACACTTTATTTCTGGTCTCGACGGAAATAAAGAATTGTATTAACCCATGGTTAGAACAAAGGGTCTTAACATTAGCTTAAAGCCAACCCTCAAGCGTCAAGTTATAGATCGGTGAGTACCAGTCACTTGTAACAATATAATATTTATCATATATCTATTTTATTATACATTTACTCATATATATATTTACATTTTATACTCTTTTGGTGCATATTTATTTAATATCATAATTTGACTTTATTCTATTAATTTTACATATATATATATTGACGATCTTATATTGCAATTTTTGCCAATAAGTGTTTTTCAGTGTGATACAAAATTCTCTGACCCAAAACTTATATATTGAGTTTTATCCCAATACAACTTTTCTTGATAATCGTATATTCTAAGTCTGTAGCAATAAGTGTTTTCTAGTGTGTGTTGATCTCTGACCAAATACCTCATTATATAATCTGATTTTAATATAATTAGTGGGCAATCTTAAAAAAAGGTGTGAAACTTTATTGGAAGTTAAAACGAAGTGAATAGTGTTTGTTTTGATAAGAGATTCGACCACTGACCTTGATCCAAATTTACGAGTGCATCCATTTCAGTTTCACTAAGTTCAAATTTGCGTGTACGTTCTACTAACGGACAGTACATTTTATGGTCCTTCGAGCCGGATCTAAGGTCTAGTGTTTTATCTTATCAATCGTTTCATTATGTCTGCTCTTCAAAAACTTTTGGGCAACCAAGCCACTTCCACAATAATCTTTGAAAAATCGTTCAATAACTACAACAAAAGTGATGTAGAAAAACGAACGAAAGGTCTTATTTCTGAGCGATTAACCGCTCTAAGTGAAATCTGGTCAGAGTACAAGAAAGATCACTATACAATTATTCAAGCCACGCAAGCTTTGGAAGATAGTGAACTTCAAAAGTACGATTATTTCGCAAAGATCAATTTTCAAAGGTGGAAAATCAATACTTTACTTTTCGAGGTATTCTTAGGGATCCATTAGATGCATTCGAAACAAAGGTTGAACCAAGTCCAAAATCAGAACATGAAACTTCATCGTCTCTGAGACTACCTAGCATCACAATCCCAAAATTCTCAGGATCTTATGATTCTTGGAGACCTTTTCACGATCTTTTCAAGTCCCTGGTGCATTCAAATTCTGCGTTATCACCGGTGCAGAAATTGCATCATTTAAAGTCAAGTGTATTTGGAGAAGCAGAGCACTTACTGCGTCAATTTCCTATGACCAACTCGAGTTATGACAGCGCATGGAAGATATTGCTTGAAAGGTATGATAATAAACGAGTCTTGGTAAATGCCCAATTGAAAGCACTCTTTAATCTACCTAAAGCAGCCCACGAATCAGCCAAGGCTATCAAAACCTTGCTAGATAAGTCTTCCGAATGTATCTTCGAACTCGAAGCATTGCAAGTTTCCACTAAGCAATGGGATGCAATTCTCATCTATATGGTGGTACAATGTTTACCAGCAGAAACACACCGTGCATGGGAACAAGAGAGCAATACAGCCAAAGGACTTCCCACTTGCGAATCCTTAAAAATATTTTTACAATCTAGATTTAGAATTTTAGAAGCCATAGTCGATACCAAACCATCCCTAGCCAACAAAAATGCTCAAGTCCCGAGAGCATCTACCCATTTTACTTCATACACCCAAGCATGTCCTTTGTGCAAAGAGCAGCACCGTCTATTTAAATGTCCGAAATTCATAAAACTCGATGCAGACAATAAATTCAAAATTGTCTCATCAAATCAATTGTGTAATAATTGCCTATCAAAGGGCCATAGCACGAAAACCTGTACGAGTAAGTTTTCATGTCAGCGATGTGGAAGGAGCCATCATTCTTTACTTCACAGGAATAATGCCACCCCAAGGGTCTTGACCCAATTCAAGCCAAGGGAGCAGCAATCAGAAGCTCAACCTTGTAATTCACCTTCCATATCCAATAATACTCTTCACACCCTTCACGCAAAAAATCACCATACCAAACAAGCACTACTTGCCACAGCATTGCTAAACTTTCCTACAAAAAAGGGAAATATGTTGGTATTGAGAGCTTTAATAAATTCAGGCTCTCAAGTTTCATTTGTAACTCAAGCCGCCGCACGTAAGCTGCAATCATCCACTACAAACGTGGAAATTCAAATCACGGGCCTGGGAAAAACTGAAACTACAAATGTTCAAAAACAAACTACATTGAACATTTATTCTTATTCAAACACAACTAAGGCAACCACAGTTACAGCCCTTATAGTGGATACAATTACGGACGTTTTACCCCCTTCAACCATTCCAAACAAAGAATGGAGTCATATACATGAGCTACCACTTGCCGATCCGGAAAAATTGACCTGCTCTTAGGAGCAGATGTGTACAGCGAAATTCTCTTGGAAGGTTTACGGAAATGTCCTCCAGGAACACCAACTGCCCAAAACAGTACCCTCGGATGGTTACTTTTCGGAAAGCTAAAAAATACATCCACATTCTTAACAGCAAAGGCTCATTACGACGACGACACTTCGCTGGATAAACTTTTACGTCAGTTTTGGGAAACTGAAGAAGTTAATCCAGGAAGAAAGCTGTCTAAAGCAGATCAAGAATGTGAAGAGTTTTATCAAAAAACTCATGTTCGTAACGCACATGGCCGTTACGAAGTTCGCCTGCCTTTCATCGCAGAAAGTCCCAGTCTAGGTGACTCTCATGGTATGGCATTACGTAGGTTCTACAGCCTAGAATGCCAATATGAACGAAATCCTGAACTCTATCAGGAATACAAAACTTGTATTAATGAATACAAGACATTAGGCCACGTGACAGTGGCTAATAAGATAGTAAGCAATGAACAAAGCTACTATCTTCCTCATCATGCTGTTATCAAAGATAGCACCACTACAAAGGTTCGCGTTGTCTTTGATGCTTCAGCAAAACCGACTAATGGAAAAAGTCTAAACGAGCAGCTGCATACGGGTCCAGTACTGCAGTCTGAATTCTTCTCAATCATTCTCAGATGGCGAAAGTATAAATTCGCTATATCTGCTGACATAGAGAAACGGTACAGGATGATAAAAATAGAACCTCCAGATCAAACCTACCAAAGATAACTTTGGAGGGATAATCAAAATGAACCTATTAAAGATTACAAATTAACCACTGTAACCTTTGGCACCACGCCAGCTCCCTATCTTGCAATAAAAACTCTCAATCAACTAGCCTTTAATGAAGCTGACAAATTCCACGAAGCTGAGAAGATAGTGTCTCGTGACTTCTATGTAGATAACCTTCTTACAGGCAGGAGAAAGCCTTTCAAATACAAGATCAACTTATCAATCTGTTATCTTCCGGCGGATTTAATTCGAGGAAATTGGTTAGCAATTCTTCAGATTTACTATCTAGGATCCCCGAATCATACAGAGAAGTTGAACTTCCTTTGCGATTCGCAAGAGATGAGTCCGTAAAAACCTTAGGCATTCATTGGTTTCAAGGATCTGATTGCTTCCCGCTACGATCCAAAAGGAAATCAGACTGCTTCTCTACAAAGCGTTCTATTCTTTCAGAAATTGCAACGCTCGATCCACTTGGCTGGATATCTCCAATTATAATCATTGCTAAAATCTTGATGCAAGCTTTATGGCTTGCAGGGTGTTCATGCGTTAAACCAATACCGGCATCCATTGATAAGCAATGGCGCGAATTCAAATCAGAATTACATCATATTAGTAGCATCAACATACTACGTAGGTTACATTCTACAAATAACTTATCCACTGCATCCTGGGCAGCATTAAAGCGCTCCAAGAAAAGAAATCAGCGATTCACCATCAAAGATGGTCCTAAAGTTAAAATAAGACTTTTGGCTTTAAATTATTCAATAAGAATTACGTTTTCTGTTCTTACAACATAGGTCCTTATTTATTCATTCCCCTTCGCCCTAACTTTGTCATTTCAACTCTCAATTGTTAGATGGTTATTGGAAAATTGTGTGCTTTTAAAAGATAAACATTTCGTATAGTTATATACAACATCACATCGATCTAATGCTAGTTCTCGTAAAACAAGCATTCTATTTTACCTTAGCAAAGGAAGCAACTTTATACGAGCAACACAACACCAAACCGTTTTTTTTTTACTTAATTCCTTAGTCAGTGAGTTCAAACTGACTTCTTTCTAAGAGATGTAGCTTAAGGATCTTTACTTGAAAGACACTTACAGTCTTTCAACGGGGGGCAGTATGTTCGAACCAAATTGATTCGAATATATTTTTATAAACAGACAACTTCTGAAAAGAAAGCATGCAGAAAACAAAGCATCAAATTTTTAGTAAACTTATCTCTAATCTGATAACTCTTAATAAAAAAACAGGTACACAACCCAAAAAGGCTATGTATTTGTCTTTTAAATAACATATTGCACAAATACGATACAAATATAGTCTCATCGAGCAAATCATTATCATATGTTTTAACCGTTAGATTCATACTAAAAAACAATTCCTGAAAAGGGAACATATTACAACAATACCATGCTGAAATTGAATTCTGAAAAGCAAATAAAATTCAATCTAATTACAATTTTCCGAAAACTAGGTACAAGATCTAACAAAAGCATGTGTTGTCATGTAGCATACAATGCATGGCACAAATACAATAAAATCAAGCAATTTGCAACTCTATTATTACCATTATTACAAGTACCATCCAATGGATATTTTTTCTCTACGTGATAGAGAGAACATTTTTGCAAATATAATTTAATTTAAGACAGCAGCATGGGAAGCTCTAAGTTTCTTGTTGCTATACATTTTTGTTCGTTGCTATGCAAATTTTATCGCTAGTACCGTAAGATCACAGCTGCACTGCCAATTCTTGCAATTATGCGCCTCTGCTACTCCATCAGTGGTGTCGTGTGAAAGCAAGGGCTATATAAACGACAAGCTGACTGATCTCGATCTCTTTTTGTACTTGGCATCGCTTATGGTAAGTTGGCTGTTAGGGACTAACATTAATATCGGGTATCGACTGATATTTCACTTTTAACAATTAACAATCATTTCTGGTCTCGACGGAAATAAACTCATCTTATTTCGGGTCTCGACTGAAGATAAGATAACACTTTAAGCCGGGTCTTGACTGACTTAAAGAATTTTATCTCGGGTCTCGACTGAGATAATCTTTTACTAACAATCATTTCTGGTCTCGACGGAAATAAACGCATCTTATTTCGGGTCTCGACTGAAGATAAGATAACACTTTAAGCCGGGTCTTGACTGACTTAAAGAATATTATCTCGGGTCTCGACTGAGATAATCTTTTACTAACAATCATTTCTGGTCTCGACGGAAATAAACGCATCTTATTTCGGGTCTCGACTGAAGATAAGATAACACTTTAAGCCGGGTCTCGACTGACTTAAAGAATATTATTATATTATTATTATTTAATCATATATATATTTACATTTTATACTCGTTTGGTGCATATTTATTTAATATCATAATTTGACTTTATTCTATTAATTTTACATATATATATATTGACGATTTTATATTGCAAATTTTGCCAATAAGTGTTTTTTCGGAGTGATGTAAAAATTCTCTGACCCAAAACTTATATATTGAGTTTTATCCCAATACAACTTTTCTTAATAATCGTATAGATCTAAATGTGTGGTAATAAGTGTTTTCTAGTGTGTGTGGATCTCTGACCTAATACCTCATTACATAATCTGATCTTAATATAATTAGTGGGCAGTCTTAAAAAATAAGTGCAGTATTTATTTGAAAGTTAAAATAAAGTGAATAGTGTTGATTCATTGTTAAGAAATAGACCACTGATCTTGATCGTAATTTACCAGTGCATTTATTTCAGTCACTTAATCATAATCTTAGCTCATTAAGTAGGCGGAGAAGGATTCAATAATCTATCGTCTGGAGATATCGATAAATTACTAGTGGATAAAGCAATTAGAGATGAAGAAATTACTGGTTTTGCGTTTGAGAGATCGATATCTAAGAAATTAGTGCAAATTACAAAGAGGTTCCTAGCCTTACGGCAGTCTGATCAAAGGACTCCAACTAGCTGCTAAGTTTGGCGATCATTTTCACATTCACGATCCTATTGAGGAAAGAGCTGGGAAATTTTAACGTGACGTTTAATTATTTATGAGCAATTATCGTGAAATTTATAACTGCCTTATTAAAACGAGAACACAAAATGATCGATGATATTTTTTGTGACTAGAACCACTAAAAAACAGCACCACTTGAGCATGAAAATGAAGTAGAAAATATTTCTAGCAATGAAAATGATATTCAAGTCTGCTATAAGCGAATGCGTATATCATCAGGAAAGGACAGCAATTAAAAATGAATTTTTATGATATGTTTTGCCAATTTTTGTTTCACTAAATTATGATTTTTGTTTGTTTCATACATATATATATATATATGTACATACATATTTTTAAATGTCAAATATCAATCCAGCCCATAGGACAAGACCAGTAAAAGAAGTTATTTTGTGTCACATATTTCAATATAGAATAGAATAGACGAAATATTGTTTCAGAATAAAACCGGCCAGCCCATATGCTTACGGCAACATTGCCTTTCGATATTTATGAAATTAAACTAAATTAGGCGGATCTCAGGGTAAATACGACAAAGAAATATGAGCATTGTATTTTTTTCGCATAAAGCTTAAAATTGTAAAATATTTGCCCCATACCCATTTGTGAATTTAATGTGTACGTTATTCTGAAATTCTATTTTTTTTACCATTGATCTCTCGTGATTTACATATTAACCACTATTCGATAGTAGTACGTACACGCAAATTTGAACTTATAATTATATTAAAATCAGATTATATAATGAGGTATTAGGTCAGAGATCAACACACACTAGAAAACACTTATTACTACAGACTTAGAATATACGATTATCAAGAAAAGTTGTATTGGGATAAAACTCAATATATAAGTTTTGGGTCAGAGAATTTTGTATCACACTGAAAAACACTTATTGGCAAAAATTGCAATATAAGATCGTCAATATATATATATATGTAAAATTAATAGAATAAAGTCAAATTATGATATTAAATAAATATGCACCAAAAGAGTACAAAATGTAAATATATATATGAGTAAATGTATAATAAAATAGATATATGATAAATATTATATTGTTACAAGTTACTGGTACTCACCGATCTATAACTTGACGCTTGAGGGTTGACTTTAAGCTAAAGTTAAGACCCTTTGTTCTAACCATGGGTTAATACAATTCTTTATTTCCGTCGAGACCAGAAATAAAGTGTTAATGTTAGTAAGAGACTATCTCAGTCGAGACCCGAGATAATATTCTTTAAGTCAGTCGTGACCAGGCTTAAAGTGTTATCTTATCTTCAGTCGAGACCCGAAATAAGATGCGTTTATTTCCGTCGGGACCAGAAAGGATTATTAGTAAAAGATTACCTCAGTCGAGACACAAGATAATATTCTTTAAGTCAGTCGAGACCCGGCTTAAAGTGTTATCTTATCTTCAGTCGAGACCCGAAATAAGATGCGTTTATTGCCGTCGAGACCAGAAATGATTGTTAGTAAGAGATTATCTCAGTCGAAACCCGAGATAATATTCTTTAAGGCAGTCGAGACCCGGCTTAAAGTGTTATCTTATCTTCAGTCGAGACCCGAAATAAGATGCGTTTATTTCCGTCGAGACCAGAAATGATTGTTAGTAAATATCTTATCTTCAGTCGAGACCCGAAATAAGATGCGTTTATTTCCGTCGAGACCAGAAATGATTGTTAATTGTTAAAAGTGAAATATCAGTCGATACCCGAAATTAATGTTAGTCCCTAACAGCCAACTCACCCCAAGCGATGCCAAGTACAAAAAGAGAGATCGAGATCAGTCAGCTTGTCGTTTATATAGCCCTTGCTTGCACACGACACCACTGATAGAGTAGCAGCGGCGCAGGACTACAAGAATTGGCAGTGCAGCTGTGATCTTACGGTACTAGCGATAAAATTTGCCTAGCAACGAACAAAAATGCATAGCAACAAGAAAGCTAGAGCTTCACATCTGCTGGGTTAAATTAAATTATATTTGCAAAAAATAATCTCTCTATCACGTAGCGCAAAAATTCCCGTTGGATATTACTTGTAATGATGATAATGATAGAGTTGCAAATTGATCGGCTTGATCTGATTATATTTGTGCCATGCATTGTATGCTACATGACAACACATGCTTTTGGTAGATGTTTTACTTATTTTTGGGAAAAATATAATTAGATTGAATTTATTTGATTTTCAGAATTCAATTTCAGCGTGGTATTGTTGTAATATGTTCCCTTCTCAGAAATTGTTTTTTAGTACGAATTTAAACAGATGATCATGATTTTAATTTAATCTGCTCAATGAGGCTATACTTTTATATTGCATTTATGCAATATGTCATATGGATGATAAATACCTGGCTTTGTTTGGTTATGTATCTGTGTTCTGATTGAGTGATTAAATTAGATTTAATTTTATACAAATTTTCATGCTTTGTTTTCAGGATTTTTTTTCTTTTCAGAAGGTATCTGTTAAGAAAAATATATTCGAAGCGATTTGATTCGAACATACTGCCCCCCGTTGAAAGACTGTAAATGCCTTTCAAGTGATTAATTTTAAAAGGAACCTACATAACAATGAGAAAATAATTTGAGCCCAATTATTGAGGGAGAAACTTATCGCCGTCTTATCCATATTCACAATTTTCGTTGCGACACTACCAAGGAGAAAACCAATGAGCAAGCCGAAAGAAAAAGAAGAAATGGGTTAAAGGGCAAGAAGAAAAAACAAACAAACTAATTACTACTGTATGACTTTAATGTTGCCATCAGCTAACAACCTAACTTTAATTTTAGCCCCGTCTTTTGTTGTGAAGCGCTGGTTCTTCTTCTTTGACCGTTTCAATGCCTCCCACGATACGGTGATGTTCTCTGTCATCCTTGTCTTATTGTTTACGATTGTCACTATGATGTCGCCATTCGGAAAGATTGCAGGTTGAACGGTTTGATCATCGACGATGATCACCTTTGTTGTCTCTGAGTGAGCGTTCAAGCTGGTGGTCTGAAGATGATCGGTTGCTGGCTCTTTTGGAGTTTGTGGTACACTGCATTCAATCATGGGACTCGGGGACGTGGAAGGTGAATCCTCAATAATTATGGTGGCTGTTGGTACTTGGCTTAATGTTATTTTATGCATTCTTTGGCTAACTTTCATTAACTTGGAGCGATACTTCAAATCTTCTAGCTGTTTCGTTAGCCTCTCAATCTCCACTAGTTCCTCGTCAACACTTCGCTTTGGAGATGGCGGCAATATTTCCATCTCTGCATCAAGATCCCAGTCGTCTTCCGTGTCTTGGTCCTGAACTCGATCTGGTTGTGAGGACTCCGCTACCAGTTCCCGTTCAAAATTCCAAGCTGCTTTCAGCTCTTCCTCAAAATTCCGTCCTGGAGTTATGGGCAAATCTTCCTCGAAATTAATTTTCGCGATTGGGTGTCTCCATTGTGGTAAAAATAATCGAATACTGACTTTATTGGATTCATAATCTTATTTATACGAACATAACGGGTTTCTAGAATTGGTCTTGCTTGCATCGCTTGGCTGCACTACAAAATTTTGCGCAATGGTGATAACAAAAATTGCATTTGATTAAAATTGCGATTGGATCTTTTCTCTGTGCGGACCGTTGTCATAGAGACTATCGTTTAGCGATTGAAGATAATGACGGATGGTTGCAGGTGGTCAAAATTTTAGACTTTAAGTTGCTTTGATGGTAAAACCTTTGTGATAGAAGCGAAATTGGATATTTAAAAATAACGGGACATGAATAGTTTGATGATAACATGTAATTTAATAAAAGCGATTGTAGCTTGAATTTTTCTGTTAAAGAATTTTATATGTATATTTGCGAGGGGTCATTTTATGTGATGCGTTAAATTGTGTAATTTAAATGCTCAATTTAGCTTTCTTGTATTGGTAAAATACATATTTTTGATAATGGTCTTTTTACAAATCCATTTTTCGTTTTTATACTGCCTACGCGAATATATTTGTCAGCACCTGGGTGGACTTCAGTTATTCGTCCTAATAACCAACGGCTCGCTACCAGATTTGGTTCTTTGATAATAACTAAATCTCCTATTTTAGGATTTGATATTGGAGTCTGCCATTTAGGTCTATTTTGTAGGGAATTTAGATAATCGTGAGACCACTTATGCCAAAACTGTTGTTGCA
Organism: Dioctria rufipes; assembly: GCA_963924295.1. Taxonomy (NCBI): domain Eukaryota; kingdom Metazoa; phylum Arthropoda; class Insecta; order Diptera; family Asilidae; genus Dioctria; species Dioctria rufipes. The sequence goes on from OZ002744.1 coordinate 120,780,632, forward strand.
ACAGTTGGCGATGTTTCCATCTGGTGAGCGATGAAACCTTATTTTCCAATACAGGTTCTGGTGGAAGTAATAAGGATGTGCCAATTAAAAAATGTCCCGGAGTTAGAACATTGAGATCGTCTAGATCTTCTGTGATAGGACATAGAGGCCTGGAATTTAGACAGGCTTCAATTTGTGTCAAAACAGTTGCGAATTCTTCAAATGTCAATGAAGAATTCCCTAAATTTTGCTTTAAATGGAATTTTATGGATTTAACTCCGGCTTCCCACAATCCTCCAAAATGAGGTGCGGAAGGCGGGTTAAAGTGCCAACATATCCCGTCTTGGGCTAGTGTTTCTGCCATCAGCTTGTTATCTTGCAGTATGGCTGTTTTGAATTCTGTTTGTAGGACTTTGTCAGCTCCAACGAAATTAGAGCCACAGTCTGAAAATATATCTGTGCAGAGTCCCCTTCGGCTGGAGAACCGGCGAAAAGCTGCTATAAAAGCTGCTGTTGATAAATCTGACACGGCCTCTATATGAATGGCTTTGGTGGCCATGCAAATGAAAATGTATATATAGCCTTTATATACACGATTTTTTCGAAATTTATATACCTTTAAATTAAAAGGACCAGCATAGTCGAGACCCGTTTGTTGAAACGGTCTAGTCACATTGACCCGTGATGAAGGTAAATGTCCCACAATCTGATTCTTGCTAGTTGCGGACTGCTTAAAGCAAGTTATGCATTTATGTAACACTTGTTTTACGGTTTTACGTCCTTGTGGAATCCAATATTCGTTTCGAATGATGGATAATACCAGTTGCAGGCCTCCATGCAGCGTTTTTGTATGGAAGTGTTAAATGACTAAAATGTTTAGTTTGCTGTCCTTTGGCAGGAGTATTGGGTGTTTTCGATTATAAGAAATATTAGCATTTCTCAATCGACCACCTACCCGAATTAATCCATTGTTATCTAAGAATGGGTTGAGTCATAAGATCTTGCTTCTAACTGGAAGCAGATTTTGCTCTTGTAAACATTTAATTTCAGTACTGAAAGCGACATTCTGTGCTGCCTTAATGAGCCGAAATTTTGCTTGAGCGATTTCTATTGGATGAAGTATCTTGGGATCCATTGGTTGTTCTTCTGTGGACTTCGCCGCTGCATTTTTACACTTATTGATGAACTTGACGCAATATGCGACGATTCTTTGCAATTTGGAAAAGCTAGAGAATTTTCCAAACAAATCATCGATGTTTGAATGAGCTGTTGTGAAGTGAGTTACTCGTCTTTGTTCAGTTTCATTCTCATTACCTGGAATGGTTTCAGATTTCGGCCAATTATTTTCACTGTCCTGCAACCAATGAGGTCCATGCCACCATAACTCATGATCAATCAATAATGAAGACTTAATTCCTCTAGAAATGCAGTCGGCGGGATTGTCAGCAGACTTTACATGATGCCATGCTTTAATGTCGATCAAGTTCTGAATTTCCGCCACCCTATTAGCTACATATGTCTTATACTTATTAGGGTGACTACGAATCCAAGCTAATACAATAGATGAGTCTGTCCAAGCAAACGTAGGAACTTGATCAAATTTTAAATCGATTTTAACACGATTTATGAGTCCTGCTACCAATACCGCCCTGCACAATTCAAGACGTGAAAGGGATACGGATTTGACAGGCGCTACCTTTGACTTTGCCATGAGTAAATTGACTTGTACAAATCCTTCTTCATCCACAACTCTAATATAAACACCGGCAGAATACGCTTGATTAGAAGCATCTGAAAATCCATGTATTTGACAGGTGAATAGGTTACTTGTAGTATGTAACCAACGTGGTATGTTGATGCTGCTAATGTTATGTAATTCTGCTTTAAATTCGCGCCACTGCTTATCAATGGATGCCGGTCATCCCATGAACAACCTGCAAGCCATAAAGCTTGCATCAGTATTTTGGCCGTGACTATAATTGGTGATATCCAGCCAAGTGGATCGAAAAGCGTTGCAATTTCTGAAAGAATAGAACGCTTTGTAGAAAGGCAATCTGATTTCCTTTTGTATTGTAGCGTGAAGCAATGAGATCCTGGAAACCAATGAATGCCTAAAGTTTTTACGGACTCATCGCTTGCGAATCGCAAAGGAAGGTCAACTTCTCTGTATGATTCGGGGATCCTAGATAGTAAATCTGAAGAATTGCTAACCCATTTCCTCAAATTAAATCCGCCGGAAGATAACAGATTGATAAGTTGATCTTGTATTTGGAAGGCTTCTTCCTTTCAATCTGAGCCTGTAAGAAGGTAATCAATATAGAAGTCACGAGATACTATCTTCGCAGCTGCGGGGAATTTGTCAGCTTCATCAATGGCTAGTTGATTGAGCGTTTTTATTGCGAGATAGGGAGCTGGCGTGGTGCCAAAGGTTACAGTGGTTAATTTGTAATCTTTAATAGGTTCATTTTGATTATCCCTCCAAAATATTCTTTGGTAGATTTGATCTGGAGGTTGTATCTTTATCATCCTGTACATTTTCTCTATATCAGCAGACATAGCGAATTTATACTTTCGCCATCTGAGAATGATTGAGAAGAGTTCAGACTGCAGTACTGGACCCGTATGTAGCTGTTCGTGTAGACTTTTTCCATTAGTCGTTTTTGCTGAAGCATCTAAGACAACGCGAACCTTTGTAGTGGTGCTATCTTTGATAACAGCATGATGAGGAAGATAGTAGCTTTGTTCATTGCTCACTATCTTATTAGCCACTGTCATGTGGCCTAATGTCTTGTATTCATTAATACAAGTTTTGTATTCCTGATAGAGGTCAGGATTTCGTTCTAATTGCCGTTCTAGGCTGTAAACCTACGTAATGCCATACCACGAAAATCACCTTGGCTGCGACTTTCTGCGATGAAAGGCAGGCGAACTTCGTAACGGCCATGTGCGTTACGAACATGAGTTTTTTGATAAAACTCTTCACATTCTTGATTTGCTTTAGACAGCTTTCTTCCTGGATTAACTTCTTCAGTTTCCCAAAACTGACGTAAAAGTTTATCCAGAGAAGTGTCGTCGTCGTAATGAGCCTTTGCTGTTAACGCAGATACTGTTAAGAATGTGGATGTATTTTTTAGTTTTCCGAAAAGTATCCATCCGAGGTTACTGTTTTGGGCAGTTGGTGTTCCTGGAGGACCTTTCCGTAATCCTCCCAAAAGAATTTCGCTGTACACATCTGCTCCTAAAAGCAGGTCAATTTTTCCTGGTTTAAAGAAAACGGATCGGCAAGTGGTAGCTCATGTATATGACTCCATTCTTTGTTTGGAATGGTTGAAGGTGGTAAAATATCCGTAATTGTATCCACTATGAGGGCTGTAACTGTGGTTGCCTTAGTTGTGGTTGAATAAGGATAAATGTTCAAAGTAGTTTGTTTTTGAACATTTGTAGTTTCCGTTTTTCCCAGGCCCGTGATTTGAATTTCCACGTTTGTAGTGGATGATTGCAGCTTACGTGCGGCGGCTTGGGTTACAAATGAAACTTGAGAGCCTGAATCTATTATAGCTCTCAATACCAACATATTTCCCTTTTTTGTAGGAACGTTTAGCAGCGCTGTTGCAAGCAGTTCTTGTTTAGTATGATGATTTTGTGCGTGAAAGCTGTGAAGAGATTTATTGGATGTGGAAGGTGAATTACAAGGTTGAGCTTCTGTTTGCTGCTCCCTTGGCTTGAATTGGGTCGATGCCCTTGGAGTGGCATTATTCCCGTGAAGTAAAGAATGATGCCTCCTTCCACATCGCTGACATGAAAACTTACTTGTACAAGTTTTCGTAGTGTGCCCCTTTGATAGGCAGTTATTGCATAATTGATTTGATGTGACAATTTTGAATTTATTGTCTACATCGAGTTTTATGAATTTCCGACATTTAAATAGACGGTGCTGCTCTTTCCACAAAGGACATGCTTGGGTGTATGAAGTAAAATAGGTAGATGCTCTCGGGACTTGAGCATTTTTGTTGGCTAGGGATGGTTTGGTATCGACTATGGCTTCTAAAATTCTAAATCTAGATTGTAAAAATATTTTTAAGGATTCGCAAGTGGGAAGTCCTTTGGCTGTATTGCTCTCTTGTTCCCATGCACGGTGCGTTTCTGCTGGTAAACATTGTACCACCATATAGATGAGAATTGCATCCCATTGCTTAGTGGAAACTTGTAATGCCTCGAGTTCGAAGATACATTCGGAAGACTTATCTAGCAAGGTTTTGATAGCCTTGGCTGATTCGTGGGCTGCTTTAGATAGATTAAAGAGTGCTTTCAATTGGGCATTTACCAGGACTCGTTTATTATCATACCTTTCAAGCAATACTTTCCATGCGCTGTCATAGCTCGAGTTGGTCATAGGAAATTGACGCAATAAGTGCTCAGCTTCGACTTTAAATGATGCAATTTCTGCACCGGTGATAACGCAGAATTTGAATGCACCATGGACTTGAAAAGATCGTGAAAAGGTCTCCAAGAATCATAAGATCCTGAGAATTTTGGGATTGTGATGCTAGGTAGTCTCAGAGACGATGAAGTTTCATGTTCTGATTTTGGACTTGGTTCAACCTTTGTTTCGAATGCATCTAATGCATCCCTAAGAATACCTCGAAAAGTAAAGTATTGATTTTCCACCTTTGAAAATTGATCTTTGCGAAATAATCGTACTTTTGAAGTTCACTATCTTCCAAAGCTTGCGTGGCTTGAATAATTGTATAGTGATCTTTCTTGTACTCTGACCAAATTTCACTTAGAGCGGTTAATCGCTCAGAAATAAGACCTTTCGTTCGTTTTTCTACATCACTTTTGTTGTAGTTATTGAACGATTTTTCAAAGATTATTGCGGAAGTGGCTTGGTTGGCCAAAAGTTTTTGAAGAGCAGACATAATGAAACGATTGATAAGATAAAACACTAGACCTTAGATCCGGATCGAAGGACCATAAAATGTACTGCCCGTTAATAGAACGTACAGGCAAATTTGATTAAGTGACTGAAATGAATGCACTGGTAAATTAGGATCAAGATCAGTGGTCTATTTCTTAACAACGAATCACTTTATTCACTTTATTTTAACTTTCAAATAAATACTGCACTTATTTTTTAAGACTGCCCACTAATTATATTAAGATCAGATTATGTAATGAGGTATTAGGTCAGAGATCCACACACACTAGAAAACACTTATTACCACACATTTAGATGTATACGATTATTAAGAAATGTTGTATTGGGATAAAACTCAATATGTAAGTTTTGGGTCAGAGAATTTTTACATCACACCGAAAAAACACTTATTGGCAAAAATTGCAATATAAAATCGTCAATATATATATATGTAAAATTAATAGAATAAAGTCAAATTATGATATTAAATAAATATGCACCAAAGGAGTATAAAATGTAAATATATATATGATTAAATATATAATAAAATAGATATATGATAAATATTATATTGTTACAACTGACTGGTACTCACCGATCTATAACTTGACGCTTGAGGGTTGGATTTAAGCTAATGTTAAGACCCTTTGTTCTAACCATGGGTTAAAACAATCCTTTGTTCCCGTCGAGACCAGAAATAAAGTGTTAATGTTAGTAAGATACTATCTCAGTCGAGACCCGAGATAATATTCTTTAAGTCAGTCGAGACCCGGCTTAAAGTGTTATCTTATCTTCAGTCGAGACCCGAAATAAGATGCGTTTATTTCCGTCGAGACCCGAAATAAGATGCGTTTATTTCCGTCGAGACCAGAAATGATTATTAGTAAAAGATTATCTCAGTCGAGACCCGAGATATTGTTCTTTAAGTAAGTCAAGACCCGGCTTAAAGTGTTATCTTATCTTCAGTCGTGACCCGAAATAAGATGCGTTTATTTCCGTCGAGACCAGAAATGATTGTTAGTAAGAGATTATCTCAGTCGAGACCCGAAATAATATTCTTTAAGTCAGTCGAGACCAGACTTAAAGTGTTATCTTATCTTCAGTCGAGACCCGAAATAAGATGCGTTTATTTCCGTCGAGACAAGAAATGATTTTTAGTAAATATCTTATCTTCAGTCGAGACCCGAAATAAGATGCGTTTATTTCCGTCGAGACCAGAAATGATTGTAAATTGTTAAAAGTGAAATATCAGACGATACCCGATATTAATGTTAGTCCCTAACAGCCAACTTACCCAAGCGATGCCAAGTACAAAAAGAGATCGAGATCAGTCAGCTTGTCGTTTATATAGCCCTTGCTTGCACACGACACCACTGATAGAGTAGCAGGGGCGCATGACTACAAGAATTGGCAGTGAAGCTGTGTTCTTACGGTACTAGCGATAAAATTTGCCTAGCAACGAACAAAAATGCATAGCAACAAGAAAGCTAGAGCTTCACGTCTGCTGTGTTAAATTAAATTATATTTGCAAAAAATAATCTCTCTATCACGTAGCGAAAAATTACCCGTTGGATATTACTTGTACTGATGATAATGATAGAGTTGCAAATTGATCGGCTTGATTTGACTATATTTGTGCCATGCATTGTATGCTACATGACAACACATGCTTTTGTTAGATGTTTTACTTATTTTTGGGAAAAATATAATTAGATTGAATTTATTTGATTTTCAGAATTCAATTTCAGCGTGGTATTGTTGTAATATGTTCTCTTCTCAGAAATTGTTTTTTAGTACGAATTTAAACAGATGATCATGATTTTAATTTAATCTGCTCAATGAGGCTATACTTTTATATTGCATTTATGCAATATGTTATACGGATGATAAATACCTGGCTTTGTTTGGTTATGTATCTGTGTTCTGATTGAGTGATTAAATTAGATTTAATTTTATACAAATTTTCATGCTTTGTTTTCAGGATTTTTTTTTCTTTCTTTTTCTTTTCAGAAGGTATCTGTTAAGAAAAATATATTCGAAGCGATTTGATTCGAACATACTGCCCCCCGTTGAAAGACTGTAAATGCCTTTCAAGTGATTAATTTTAAAGGGAACCTACATAACAATGAGAAAATAATTTGAGCCCAATTATTGAGGGAGAAACTTATCGCCGTCTTATCCATATTCACAATTTTCGTTGCGACACTACCAAGGAGAAAACCAATGAGCAAGCCAAAAGAAAAAGAAGAAATGGGTTAAAGGGCAGGAAGAAAAAACAAACAAACTAATTACTACTGTATGACTTTAATGTTGCCATCAGCTAACAACCTAACTTTAATTTTAGCCCCGTCTTTTGTTGTGAAGGGCTGGTTCTTCTTCTTTGACCGTTTCAAGGCCTCCCACGATACGGTGATGTTCTCTGTCATCCTTGTCTTATTGTTTACGATTGTCACTATGATGTCGCCATTCGGAAAGATTGCAGGTTGAACGGTTTGATCATCGACGATGATCACCTTTGTTGTCTCTGAGTGAGCGTTCAAGCTGGTGGTCTGAAGATGATCGGTTGCTGGCTCTTTTGGAGTTTGTGGTACACTGAATTCAATCATAGGACTCGGGGACGTGGAAGGTGAATCCTCAATAACTATGGTGGCTGTTGGTACTTGGCTTAATGTCATTTTATGCATTCTTTGGCTAACTTTCATTAACTTGGAGCGATGCTTCAAATCTTCTAGCTGTTTCGTTAGCTTCTCAATCTCTACTTGTTCCTCGTCAACACTTCGCTTTGGAGATGGCGGCAATATTTCCATCTCTGCATCAAGATCCCAGTCGTCTTCCGTGTCTTGGTCCTGAACTCGATCTGGTTGTGAGGACTCCGCTACCAGTTCCCGTTCAAAATTCCAAGCTGCTTTCAGCTCTTCCTGGAGTTATGGGCAAATATTCCTCAAAATTAATTTTCGTGATTGGGTGTCTCCATTGTGGTAAAAATAATCGAATACTGACTTTATTGGATTCGTAATCTTATTTATACGAACATAACGGGTTTCTAGAATTGGTCTTGCTTGCATCGCTTGGCTGCACTACAAAATTTTGCGCAATGGTGATAACAAAAATTGCATTTGATTAAAATTGCGATTGGATCTTTTCTCTGTGCGGACCGTTGTCATAGAGACTATCGTTTAGCGATTGAAGATAATGACGGATGGTTGCAGGTGGTCAAAATTTTAGACTTTAAGTTGCTTTGATGGTAAAACCTTTGTGATAGAAGCGAAATTGGATATTTAAAAATAACGGGACATGAATAGTTTGATGATAACATGTAATTTAAAAAAATGCGATTGTAGCTTGAATTTTTCTGTTAAAGAATTTTATATGTATATTTGCGAGGGGTCATTTTATGTGATGCGTTAAATTGTGTAATTTAAATGCTCAATTTAGCTTTCTTGTATTGGTAAAATACATATTTTTGATAATGGTCTTTTTACAAATCCATTTTTCGTTTTTATACTGACTACGGGAATATATTTGTCAGCACCTGGGTGGACTTCAGTTATTCGTCCTAATAACCAACGGCTCGCTACCAGATTTGGTTCTTTGATAATAACTAAATCTCCTATTTTAGGATTTGATATTGGAGTCTGCCATTTAGGTCTATTTTGTAGGGAATTTAGATAATCGTGAGACCACTTATGCCAAAACTGTTGTTGCAACAGTTGGCGATGTTTCCATCTGGTGAGCGATGAAACCTTATTTTCCAATACAGGTTCTGGTGGAAGTAATAAGGAAGTGCCAATTAAAAAATGTCCCGGAGTTAGAACATAGAGATCGTCTAGATCTTCTGTGATAGGACATAGAGGCCTGGAATTTAGACAGGCTTCAATTTGTGTCAAAACAGTTGCGAATTCTTCAAATGTCAATGAAGAATTCCCTAAAATTTGCTTTAAATGGAATTTTATGGATTTAACTCCGGCTTTCCACAATCCTCCAAAATGAGGTGCGGAAGGCGGGTTAAAGTGCCAACATATCCCGTCTTGGGCTAGTGTTTCTGCCATCAGCTTGTTATCTTGCAGTATGGCTGTTTTGAATTCTGTTTGTAGGACTTTGTCAGCTCCAACGAAATTAGAGCCACAGTCTGAAAATATATCTGTGCAGAGTCCCCTTCGGCTGGAGAACCGGCGAAAAGCTGCTATAAAAGCCGCTGTTGATAAATCTGACACGGCCTCTATATGAATGGCTTTGGTGGCCATGCAAATGAAAATGCATATATACCCTTTATATACACGATTGTTTCGAAATTTATATACCTTTAAATTAAAAGGACCAGCATAGTCGAGACCCGTTTGTTGAAACGGTCTAGTCACATTGACCCGTGATGAAGGTAAATGTCCCATAATCTGATTCTTGCTAGTTGCGGACTGCTTAAAGCAAGTTATACATTTATGTAACACTTGTTTTACGGTTTTACGTCCTTGTGGAATCCAATATTCGTTTCGAATGATGGATAATACCAGTTGCAGGCCTCCATACAGCGTTTTTGTATGGAAGTGTTCAATGACTAAAATGTTTAGTTTGCTGTCCTTTGGCAGGAGTATTGGGTGTTTTCGATTATAAGAAATATTAGCATTTCTCAATCGACCACCTACCCGAATTAATCCATTGTTATCTAAGAATGGGTTGAGTCATAAGATCTTGCTTCTAACTGGAAGCAGATTTTGCTCTTGTAAACATTTAATTTCAGTACTGAAAGCGACATTCTGTGCTGCCTTAATGAGCCGAAATTTTGCTTGAGCGATTTCTATTGGATGAAGTATCTTGGGATCCATTGGTTGTTCTTCTGTGGACTTCGCCGCTGCATTTTTACACTTATTGATGAACTTGACGCAATATGCGACGATTCTTTGCAATTTGGAAAAGCTAGAGAATTTTCCAAAGAAATCATCGATGTTTGAATGAGCTGTTGTGAAGTGAGTTACTCGTCTTTGTTCAGTTTCATTCTCATTACCTGGAATGGTTTCAGATTTCGGCCAATTATTTTCACTGTCCTGCAACCAATGAGGTCCATGCCACCATAACTCATGATCAATCAATAATGAAGTCTTAATTCCTCTAGAATTGCAGTCGGCGGGATTGTCAGCAGACTTTACATGATGCCATGCTTTAATGTCGATCAAGTTCTGAATTTCCGCCACCCTATTAGCCACATATGTCTTGTACTTATTAGGGTGACTACGAATACAAGCTAATACAATAGATGAGTCTGTCCAAGCAAACGTAGGAACTTGATCAAATTTTAAATCGATTTTAACACGATTTATGAGTCCTGCTACCAATACCGCCCTGCACAATTCAAGACGTGAAAAGGATACGGATTTGACAGGCGCTACCTTTGACTTTGCCATGAGTAAATTGACTTGTACAAATCCTTCTTCATCCACAACTCTAATATAAACACCGGCAGAATACGCTTGATTAGAAGCATCTGAAAATCCATGTATTTGACAGGTGAATAGGTTACTTGTAGTATGTAACCAACGTGGTATGTTGATGCTGCTAATGTGATGTAATTCTGCTTTAAATTCGCGCCACTGCTTATCAATGGATGCCGGTCATCCCATGAACAACCTGCAAGCCATAAAGCTTGCATCAGTATTTTGGCTGTGACTATAATTGGTGATATCCAGCCAAGTGGATCGAAAAGCGTTGCAATTTCTGAAAGAATAGAACGCTTTGTAGAAAGGCAATCTGATTTCCTTCTGTATTGTAGCGTGAAGCAATCAGATCCTGGAAACCAATGAATGCCTAAAGTTTTTACGGACTCATCGCTTGCGAATCGCAAAGGAAAGTCAACTTCTCTGTATGATTCGGGGATCCTAGATAGTAAATCTGAAGAATTGCTAACCCATTTCCTCAAATTAAATCCGCCGGAAGATAACAGATTGATAAGTTGATCTTGTATTTGGAAGGCTTCTTCCTTTCAATCTGAGCCTGTAAGAAGGTAATCAATATAGAAGTCACGAGATACTATCTTCGCAGCTGCGGGGAATTTGTCAGCTTCATCAATGGCTAGTTGATTGAGCGTTTTTATTGCGAGATAGGGAGCTGGCGTGGTGCCAAAGGTTACAGTGGTTAATTTGTAATCTTTAATAGGTTCATTTTGATTATCCCTCCAAAATATTCTTTGGTAGATTTGATCTGGAGGTTGTATCTTTATCATCCTGTACATTTTCTCTATATCAGCAGACATAGCGAATTTATACTTTCGCCATCTGAGAATGATTGAGAAGAATTCAGACTGCAGTACTGGACCCGTATGTAGCTGTTCGTGTAGACTTTTTCCATTAGTCGTTTTTGCTGAAGCATCTAAGACAACGCGAACCTTTGTAGTGGTGCTATCTTTGATAACAGCATGATGAGGAAGATAGTAGCTTTGTTCATTGCTCACTATCTTATTAGCCACTGTCATGTGGCCTAATGTCTTGTATTCATTAATACAAGTTTTGTATTCCTGATAGAGTTCAGGATTTCGTTCTAATTGCCGTTCTAGGCTGTAAACCTACGTAATGCCATACCACGAAAGTCACCTAGGCTGCGACTTTCTGCGATGAAAGGCAGGCGAACTTCGTAACGGCCATGTGCGTTACGAACATGAGTTTTTTGATAAAACTCTTCACATTCTTGATTTGCTTTAGACAGCTTTCTTCCTGGATTAACTTCTTCAGTTTCCCAAAACTGACGTAAAAGTTTATCCAGAGAAGTGTCGTCGTCGTAATGAGCCTTTGCTGTTAACGCAGATACTGTTAAGAATGTGGATGTATTTTTTAGTTTTCCGAAAAGTATCCATCCGAGGGTACTGTTTTGGGCAGTTGGTGTTCCTGGAGGACCTTTCCGTAATCCTTCCAAAAGAATTTCGCTGTACACATCTGCTCCTAAAAGCAGGTCAATTTTTCCTGGTTTAAAGAAAAACGGATCGGCAAGTGGTAGCTCATGTATATGACTCCATTCTTTGTTTGGAATGGTTGAAGGTGGTAAAATGTCCGTAATTGTATCCACTATGAGGGCTGTAACTGTGGTTGCCTTAGTTGTGGTTGAATAAGGATAAATGTTCAAAGTAGTTTGTTTTTGAACATTTGTAGTTTCCGTTTTTCCCAGGCCCGTGATTTGAATTTCCACGTTTGTAGTGGATGATTGCAGCTTACGTGCGGCGCCTTGGGTTACAAATGAAACTTGAGAGCCTGAATCTATTATAGCTCTCAATACCAACATATTTCCCTTTTTTGTAGGAACGTTTAGCAGCGCTGTTGCAAGCAGTTCTTGTTTAGTATGATGATTTTTTGCGTGAAGGCTGTGAATAAATTTATTGGATGTGGAAGGTGAATTACAAGGTTGAGCTTCTGTTTGCTGCTCCCTTGGCTTGAATTGGGTCGATGCCCTTGGAGTGGCATTATTCCTGTGAAGTAAAGAATGATGCCTCCTTCCACATCGCTGACATGAAAACTTACTTGTACAAGTTTTCGTAGTGTGCCCCTTTGATAGGCAGTTATTGCATAATTGATTTGATGTGACAATTTTGAATTTATTGTCTACATCGAGTTTTATGAATTTCCGACATTTAAATATACGGTGTTGCTCTTTCCACAAAGGACATGCTTGGGTGTATGAAGTAAAATAGGTAGATGCTCTCGGGACTTGAGCATTTTTGTTGGCTAGGGATGGTTTGGTATCGACTATGGCTTCTAAAATTCTAAATCTAGATTGTAAAAATATTTTTAAGGATTCGAAAGTGGGAAGTCCTTTTGTTGTATTGATCTCTTGTTCCCATGCACGGTGCGTTTCTGCTGGTAAACATTGTACCACCATATAGATGAGAATTGCATCCCATTGCTTAGTGGAAACTTGCAATGCCTCGAGTTCGAAGATACATTCGGAAGACTTATCTAGCAAGGTTTTGATAGCCTTGGCTGATTCGTGGGCTGCTTTAGGTAGATTAAAGAGTGCTTTCAATTGGGCATTTACCAAGACTCGTTTATTATCATACCTTTCAGGCAATACTTTCCATGCGCTGTCATAGCTCGAGTTGGTCATAGGAAATTGACGCAATAAGTGCTCAGCTTCGACTTTAAATGATGCAATTTCTGCACCGGTGATAACGCAGAATTTGAATGCACCATGGACTTGAAAAGATCGTGAAAAGGTCTCCAAGAATCATAAGATCCTGAGAATTTTGGGATTGTGATGCTAGGTAGTCTCAGAGGCGATGAAGTTTCATGTTCTGATTTTGGACTTGGTTCAACCTTTGTTTCGAATGCATCTAATGCATCCCTAAGAATACCTCGAAAAGTAAAGTATTAATTTTCCACCTTTGAAAATTGATCTTTGCGAAATAATCGTACTTTTGAAGTTCACTATCTTCCAAAGCTTGCGTGGCTTGAATAATTGTATAGTGATCTTTCTTATACTCTGACCAAATTTAACTTAGAGCGGTTAATCGCTCAGAAATAAGACCTTTCGTTCGTTTTTCTACATCAGTTTTGTTGTAGTTATTGAACGATTTTTCAAAGATTATTGCGGAAGTGGCTTGGTTACCCAAAAGTTTTTGAAGAGCAGACATAATGAAACGATTGATAAGATAAAACACTAGACCTTAGATCCGGCTCGAAGGACCATAAAATGTACTGTCCGTTAATAGAACGTACACGCAAATTTGATTAAGTGACTGAAATGAATGCACTGGTAAATTAGGATCAAGATCAGTGGTCTATTTCTTAACAACGAATCACTTTATTCACTTTATTTTAACTTTCAAATAAATACTGCACTTATTTTTTAAGACTGCCCACTAATTATATTAAGATCAGATTATGTAATGCGGTATTAGGTCAGAGATCCACACACACTAGAAAACACTTATTACCACACATTTAGATGTATACGATTATTAAGAAATGTTGTATTGGGATAAAACTCAATATGTAAGTTTTGGGTCAGAGAATTTTTACATCACACCGAAAAAACACTTATTGGCAAAAATTGCAATATAAAATCGTCAATATATATATATGTAAAATTAATAGAATAAAGTCAAATTATGATATTAAATAAATATGCACCAAAGGAGTATAAAATGTAAATATATATATGATTAAATATATAATAAAATAGATATATGATAAATATTATATTGTTACAAGTGACTGGTACTCACCGATCTATAACTTGACGCTTGAGGGTTGGATTTAAGCTAATGGTAAGACCCTTTGTTCTAACCATGGGTTAAAACAATCCTTTGTTCCCGTCGAGACCAGAAATAAAGTGTTAATGTTAGTAAGATACTATCTCAGTCGAGACCCGAGATAATATTCTTTAAGTCAGTCGAGACCCGGCTTAAAGTGTTATCTTATCTTCAGTCGAGACCCGAAATAAGATGCGTTTATTTCCGTCGAGACCAGAAATGATTATTAGTAAAAGATTATCTCAGTCGAGACCCGAGATATTATTCTTTAAGTCAGTCGAGACCCGGCTTAAAGTGTTATCTTATCTTCAGTCGAGACCCGAAATAAGATGCGTTTATTTCCGTCGAGACCAGAAATGATTGTTAGTAAGAGATTATCTCAGTCGAGACCCGAAATAATATTCTTACAGTCAGTCGAGACCAGACTTAAAGTGTTATCTTATCTTCAGTCGAGAACCGAAATAATATGCGTTTATTTCCGTCGAGACAAGAAATGATTGTTAGTAAATATCTTATCTTCAGTCGAGACCCGAAATAAGATGCGTTTATTTCCGTCGAGACCAGAAATGATTGTAAATTGTTAAAAGTGAAATATCAGGCGATACCCGATATTAATGTTAGTCCCTAACAGCCAACTTACCCAAGCGATGCCAAGTACAAAAAGAGATCGAGATCAGTCAGCTTGTCGTTTATATAGCCCTTGCTTGCACACGACACCACTGATAGAGTAGCAGCGGCGCATGACTACAAGAATTGGCAGTGAAGCTGTGTTCTTACGGTACTAGCGATAAAATTTGCCTAGCAACGAACAAAAATGCATAGCAACAAGAAAGCTAGAGCTTCACATCTGCTGTGTTAAATTAAATTATATTTGCAAAAAATAATCTCTCTATCACGTAGCGAAAAAATTCCCGTTGGATATTACTTGTACTGATGATAATGATAGAGTTGCAAATTGATCGGCTTGATTTGACTATATTTGTGCCATGCATTGTATGCTACATGACAACACATGCTTTTGTTAGATGTTTTACTTATTTTTGGGAAAAATATAATTAGATTGAATTTATTTGATTTTCAGAATTCAATTTCAGCGTGGTATTGTTGTAATATGTTCCCTATTCAGAAATTGTTTTTTAGTACGAATTTAAACAGATGATCATGATTTTAATTTAATCTGCTCAATGAGGCTATACTTTTATATTGCATTTATGCAAATATGTTATATAGATGATAAATACCTGGCTTTGTTTGGTTATGTATCTGTGTTCTGATTGAGTGATTAAATTAGATTTAGTTTTATAAAAATTTTCATGCTTTGTTTTCAGGATTTTTTTTTCTTTTCAGAAGGTATCTGTTAAGAAAAATATATTCGAAGCGATTTGATTCGAACATATTAGAATATTCAACTGTGTTAAAAGGCACAGAATCTTTATTTTTTACACATTCTGGTCAATGGAATCTCAAACATGCGTTCAAAGTTGATGGCTTCAATTCGGATAGTGCTAATCCAGAATGTTTGATGCAGTCATTAATAAATTTTTTCCACGCGTCAATGACTTTTTAAATTTTTATCATTCATTAATTTATCTAAAATGTACCGGAATGTTTTCTTTACGTAATAGGTCTTAAATTTTTCAATAATTCGTTGATCCAATGGTTGATCGGTGAAGTGGTATTTGGCGGAAGAAAACAGTTGTCTATAATCAACAAAACCTTAAATTCCGTCTACTGTATGTTGAGACGAAGAAAAAAAGTGCTAAAAAAATCAATAAGCCACTTGAATTTCCTGAAAAGGATACAAATAATCCTCAATAGTATAAGGCAATTTCAACTATTTTCGTCGTCGACTCGCAACTCAGGCGACTCATTTGAAAAGTCTTCAGTTGACTTAAGCTTTTTCCGGCTTGCCAGAAAAAATGGATGCACCTGTGTTTTGTTATTGATCCTCAGCCAAAGTTTTACTTTACTTAGTAAATTTAATTTTTTGTTTTCTTAAATAATTTTAAACGATTTCGAAGGTTGCATCAACGGATTATTATGATGGACCACATAAAATTCCAACAATTCAGAGGGCAGTCTTTTTAAATGGCTGTGTCCTGCAATTAGAAGATTGTCTGCGTAAATGTGGCTTTTAAAATTAGTTATGCTTTCGAAATTTGGGTATAGAGTACCTATGTAGTCTTTAAAGATACTGGTTGAGAAGGGTTAGCCTTGTGGAACTCGGTTATCAAGAGGGAAGATTGGGAATAGCAAACCGTTGATCTTGATCAGTATCTTTCTGTTGGTTGGGATGTTTTGAGTGAGTCTGTTGAACTTTGCATCAATTCCCCAGGCAGCTAGGCGTTTTGCTACTATGTTTTTACCTACCTGGTCATAAGCGTTCTCGGCCAGCCGAAGATTTTTCCGTGCTGTTTCGAGGAAGTCCCTCTGCTATGTGCTCTTCTAGTTTATGTTTATTTTACTTTTATTTTCATCTAGGGTATAATATTGTTGGTCTCAGACCAATTATAACTTTTTCTCTTGTTTTTAATGAATTGAATTAAAACTAAGCAACAACTGGGTAGGAACAGTTACTCCTATCAAAATTATTTTATTTTTATTTTTTTATTTTTATGTGTTGTGATGTAGTAGCTTATGAGCTGCTGTTTATCTGTATTTTGTCTGTATTAAGACACAAATAGTATGTGTCCAGGCATTTATAAAGTGTTTTCTTACATGTTACACCTTGCTAATGAAACGTTTAGAAAAACACGTACTTTGCGTGAAGATAAGAGGAAAGGTGAATCTTCTGTGGATAACTTATGGATATGTTAACAGCCATCTAGCTGTCGAGGACGGGAAAAATTATTCTTACTTCAAAACGGGATGAATGAATTTATATTTGGTCCTACCATTGCACATTAAACAAATACCCAATTTCACGAGCCGAACGTCAAAACGAATTAACGAATCTGATCCAGTATCAACACAAAAATTATTAGAAGAAATGAAGTATCGAACAGCAATTGTAAGCCTTTGTAACATTTTTATGAAATTGACTCTTGGAAATAAAAGTAAAAAACAAAAGACAAATTTATTCAAGTTTATTTTTTTATAATATACCATCATTGAAAGAAGACCCCGAGAATTTTTTATCTGTTTCGGGGCTTTTGTATTGAAATAACAAGCCAATAACCAAATGGCTGAAAAACTTCAGAGCACAGCAGTTGCATGCTGTTTTTTGTGTAAAAGTTCATCGGATCGATGTTTCCTTCCTAAATCACCTCAAAGCTTTCTAAATAAGCAAACAAGCAATATTTAATTATTTTTCATGATGAGTGATGTTAGTCTGGCTTCTTAAGATTTAGTAAAATTTACTCAAATTGAATATATAATAATAAAGAGAAATGTCACAAACTTTTTGAAATTCTTGCTAAATATTAAGAATTGCGCGCAAGCCTTCCAACCACGACAAGGTCTCACTCATTGGAAGGATCTGAAAATAAACATACAATTAATTATATTTACCACCTTATATTTCGAGGTGTTCTGCTTTAGTTAAGTGGTCCCACTGAACTGTGCTCTTTCCTCATATTTTCTGGTCCTACCGAATCCGTTCCTAGGCCATTCTCATGAACCAAGCCGTGGTTCCATCCTCTCTATTATTCTAATGAAGGGATTTTATGTTAGAATAATATATTTATGATTCTATAGAATTAGAGAAGTTGGTATAGAGTCCAATGTGTACCAACAACAATGATTTATCGTTATTCTTGTAACATCAATAAAAACATTCTAATAAATATATTCCGATCTGTTAAATTGTGTAAAGATGCAAGCTTATATTTCAACAATTTGTCAACATACACTAGATAGTAAAGTTCCGCGACGTTACTGTTAGAATATTAAAATTTCCAGCACCATTCTTTCGAGGAATCGACAATCGTTGTTCATTTACGACATTGGATTCTTTACCGAAGTATTTATTTTAAGAGTGGAAAGGGTACAGTTACCTTATAAATTGCTCACATCGTATACTTCCAAGTACTATAAATGCCGTAGCTTGCACGATTATATATATAGTTCTCGTTACATATAACAAATAGACAAGAACTTTTTGATGATCTGTATAACGTAAACGGCAGTCCATTATCACAACTGTCATAAACTTATTCGATAATGTTACATGGTCAAACTCATTGTAAATGCAAAGTAAAGATGTTCGTGCGCATTTAGTTAGTTCTTCGATGAATTGTTCTCAATTGAAAGATATTGAAGCATTTGATATAAGTCCTGATGTTAGTGAGCAAACAAACAGTGGGGCCATTTGTTATGATACTTTTAGAAAAAATCTTGAAATAATAGTTGAAATTTAACTTATTGTGCCTTTAGTTCTATATAACTGTTATAAAAGACTTCTAAATTTTAGATCATGATAACAGTTATTATCTGCACAATTCAGAACATTTAATTGTGGTGGTGTGTGAATTTTCTCATAGAGTTGCAGCAATCTGCGCTTTAATTTTTATTATTTAGTATTCGTTTTTAGGCAAATTTCCCTTGAAACTCAAGGTTGTCTGGCACTTTGAACATATCCTAAGTGCTCTTCTGCTTCTTATCTTTGTTCATGCGTTCATGTGTTTTCTGGAACAGTAAACTACTTACTGTTATTGCCAAAGTTCCATAAATAGTGCTACTGTCTCGAAAATCTCCCAATTTAAACATGGTTGAAGTAAGGATGTCATACTGTCATTCTGGTAGTTAATGCCTACTCCTCGGAAACTTCCAGGATGTTTCTTCATCTGGTGATAATAGGTCTTTTTAAAAATATGGTGCTAGCAACGAGTTAATGACAATTGCAACCCTGTTTCCTCTATTGTTGAGGCTAATGGGACTGGCCCTGCAAATACCTGCACTTCCTCTTCGGATCATCTACTTCGCTGAGTTGAGGAGGACTGGCCATCCAAACAAATTGCATATTTGGTTGGATTTACAATATTGTTAATTCGCGTGCATGTAATGAAGGTGGCTATGATTCCGTAAGGATGAATATAACACGTCATTATGGTGATACTATGTTATAGTGACCTAATCCAGTAGCATGTCGTATGTAAATTTTTTCCATGGACGTTGATAGTAATACTTTTATTGCTTACTTTTTCTCTTTACTTTCTTATTGCATTGAGTGAATGTATTTTGATTTATACAATATATCTACCAACGACTTTGGTGGAGTTCTCCCAACTATGTTGGGAGTCCACCTAAAGCCATTCAGTAGACTTGTCTCAACTATGTTGGAAGTCCACTTGCACATTTTATCGCAAAATCTTCTATTAATTATGCTGGAAGATTATATACCGTGATAACTTGGATCTAATCAAATAATTATTTTTTAAATTCTTTTGCCTAGCAATATAAGAAAGTTTTATTTTTAAATAAGCATAAATAATGCTCTTTGTTAATTTGTATATATGGTTATTATCGATTTCGAGGTCTTTTATGTGCTCGTTTAATACTGTAAACAAATTATTTAATATCAATATTTTCATTACATCTATAGTGGTTTTTTCAATTAAATTCTGCGTATTCAATTTAAAATGTTCAGATTTCAAAAAAACTTGTATTACTTTTTCTGTTTGTATGCATATACTGGTAACATCTGCTGATGCTACAATTAGTCCACCTCTCGTTTTTTTAAATATAAGGCTGTTGCATGAGGGTGCTGCGCCAGTATTTTCAGCTAACAGAGCAAATTTGCACTCACTGCATTTTATTACTCTATTTACCATTTTAACTACATAACCACTTATATAACCTACAGCGTTTTTCTGAAATTCGGATAATCGAATTAAAATTATCTCCATTAAATAGTCAGTTTCAGTTTCTTCTTCCGTTTCTTCTGCTACTGGATTTAGGTCATCAGTACTATCCAAAATCATACTTAAACCATTTTTGCTTACTGCCACAGTACTTGAAGATACTTTTAGAAGAGTACACGCATCTAGCTCAATTGCATTGCCCGCGGAGCTTTTGATTTGAGCGTGTGTCAGTAGTGATTTAAGAGACGCAATTAACTGCCTTGCCGTTGGATTATTATTCCATCCGAACTTACTTCTGATTGCGCAAAAGAACAGTTCAAGATGATCCTGACTCATTTTGTATGCCAAAATATACTTCAAAGTGGCTGTTTTAATACACAAATCATTATACATCTGCCTCAATATTTCAAGCCCAGTCAATATGCCTTGAAATCCTGTACCTATTCTTGATTTATGAATAGGTTGACCATCTTCTGTGTTGAGATATAATATATAATTTTGTATTTTAATCATTTCTTGTTCTCGTTCTACAAAATTTGTTTCTTTGAGGGGCGCCTTTGATCCCTTCGCATAAGGGTTCCTTGAATTTAATAAATCAAATGCAGCATCGATCATTTTTATAAATTGAACTGTTGCTTGGCTGTTCTCAAATTGCTGCATTTTCATTAGCTTGGACCGTCACAAGTTAGACAAACTAGTTCTACTCCTATTTCCTGTAAACGTGATACAGTTTCTAATACTAAATTCGCCCGTTCATTAGCATCTAAACTATGTATTAGGAAATAGGCTATTGGTAGTTTCCAGTTGCTATTCATAGAAACTACCATGAAGACATAAGCTTCTGTAGCTTCATCCTCGTTATCTTCTTTGTGTTGCATCCCAAAGTCCACAAAGCCCCTTACCTTCCCTGCAAAAATTTCTATTTTTTTCATAATGCTCATTTCATCAATCACCAACGAGCATACGCATTCTTGATTTGCATTTTTAATCACGTACACCTTAGCTTTAAGAGTGTTGAAAGCTTCCTCTTAAAATCCAGGTTCACAATTAACACTGGAATACCACCTTCTTATCGTTGACGGATGTGGTAACGATTTATTAAATGTTTCCCTAACGTAGTCATAGGCTTTTGGGGAATAGAAATGAAGGGTTGATGCAAATATTTTGATTTCCTCTGGACAACAAATTCCATTTTGTTCAGCCGACAATCTTCTGAAAAGAGCTTTTGGTATTTTCATTTCGGCTTTTTCCAAACAATTTGCCACTTTCTCGTCTATAATGTTTTTCTTCCTTAATTCCGTGAGCATATCTTTTTGGCATTTTACTTCATTTTGTTTTCTAGTCAATTTTCTTCGTAAGTTGCGGATCTTATTAATTATTTGTTTTGTATTCCCTTTCTTTTTCAAATTGCTTAACAGGGGCTTATTAGCAATATAATTTTCCTTATCCGAGCTTACTTGTTGCTCATTGGTAACACCTTCATTATTATTTAAAATACTTCTTTTCTGTGGAAGTATTCTTTCTTGCCATATTTCAGGATCGGACTCTTGTATATCCTTAAAGGGGAAAATGGATGTTAACGGTATGTACACTTTCCTATACATTTAAATCCAAAGACATAAACACGTTGCAAATAATAACAGCACAAAAAGTACTATAACCAAAACCCTCGAGAATACTTCCCAAGCCATGAAAAGAAATCTATATGTGCGTGTGAGCTCGTTCTTTAAAATGTTCCATATTGATACTTATGGAAAATGACAATATTGATTTTCTTCAAGAAAGAATTTTTTGGGATATCTCCGGTATATAGCAAAAGCTAAAAAAATGTTCTAATTTGTTATTTCATCACACAACCCATTAATTTTTGGTGACAAGTTTCAAGTCTTGGTTTGACTCATCAACAGGTCCCAAATAGCGAAATTGGGTGATTAGAAAAACAAATGAAAAAATGAAAAAAGAAGAAAGAAATGAAAAGTTTAAGAAAAATAGAGAAAAAAACAATTTTTTTTTATTTATTAAAAAAAAACTTTAAAAAAAAATTTAAAATTTTTTTAAAGAAACAGATTCATTCGAAGCGAATCGAACCTGTATACGCCACGCAGTGGGCTGAAAAATGAAGAAGAAAAAGGAAGAAGAAGAAGCGTTTCGTGTCAGCAGAAAACCTTCCACTCATCGGTGCAGCTTGGTAGTTATTTGGTTAAGATAAATTGTTTTAAATAATTTTGTTAGGAAAGGTATAAAAAATTTATTTCGGTTCTTAAGATAAGAAAGCAAGCTTAAGATTATCAGAACACCATTTTTCTGTATGAATAGTAGTAAAGGGCGGAGGACCTATTGAAATCAAATTTTTGTCAGTTTTCCATAAGAACACTGCAAATATTTTAGAATGTTAGGACTCAGTTGGGGCTTTCCTGTGGTAGTGCGGGAGTCTTCTTCATGGCTTGTGAAGTATTGTCGACGTTGTTGATATAACACATAATAGAGCATAAGCATTTATTTTTTATAAAAATTTTCAGGGGAAGTTAATAGTTCGTGAACGAGGGGCCCTGCAACTCCAATATGGTACAAATTTCTAAGAAGAAACATTTTTTAAATACAAAAAATCCTATTTAAGAGTTCGGATTACCTACGCGGTATACAGAAAATAAAGTATGCATAGTGTAAAAGTGTAGTGTTGTTGCATTTGGGCTCAATATGTGTTATTGTTTGTGTAATGTTGTTGTTGAATTCCATATGCGGGTACAAATAACGTCGCGAAACTGTGTAATATACCTAGTATTCTGTATACCGTGGCTTAAAAATAGATTTCTGTTTCAGAGCTCCTCCGGTAAACTGGCCCTTGGATGTATTCGGGGATTCTAAACGAAAAATTCCAACAACAATTTCGTTGACTACATCCCTACATAAAATGTGATTTAAGATTTAAATCGTAACTCCCGGAATATCCAAGCCAAAGTCGAAAAAAGAGAGCAGCGGGCCGGTCAGCACGCGACATCCGCAGTTTTCTTGCCTTGTCTTACTGCAGGAGTTTTTAATATAAAAGTAGTTAATATTTTGTTCAAACGGTATAATTTCCATAAATTTGTTCTACATGCTGTTTTTTTTTTTAACTATTAGAAAGAAAACATATTTGGCTCGAATTTGTTTTAACTTCATTTTGCTGTGGCAGCGACAGTTTTGGGCTTTAGGACCTGTTTAAAATGAAATTTTAGTTTTTCCTCCATGACAAGTATACAAAAAGCAATGAGAGTGAGCTCTTACTGCTTGCTGTACCCGGCACGTTCAGGCCTTTTAATGTGTCGGTGCCTACAGCGACTTCATGGCTTGTATTATATTCCGAGGGTTACGTTTAAATGCAATATTTACTTATTATGATACAAACTTACATCGGTAGAATAGTCGCAGAATTCTACAGCCATAGGAATAGCTCCTCGTCTTATCCGCGTTGCAAACATAGTTCGGTTGATATCCCGTTCATCGAAGTGTAGGCTGCAAGCACAGGGATAAGTTGCTCGTAGTACTTCATCAAGTGAAATACCAAGGGAATCACACCACGTTGCTAATTCAGTTTCCCCGGAATGAAAGCTTTTATACAAAATAAAACTATTACCCCGTTATTAAGAACATAATTAATTAGAATTACCGAAACATAACGTTGGGTCTACCCTCCACCATATTTCCTTTTTTTCCCGGGCAGTTATTCACAAAACAGAAAAATCCACTAGAACTCATCGTTTTCACTATTTTTTTAGGTAGGCGCAAACAATATTTTTTGCACAAATTAAAAGCTTTAAAATCGAATAGTAATTAAAATTACTGTTTTATGTACACTTCAAAGCACAGCAGTAATTAAAATTACTGTTTTATATGGGTACACTTTAAAACTCTTGATAGTAATTAAAATTACTGTTTTTATCTCTTCCAAAAATTCGTCGTATTGAAATTTGACAATCTCAATAACTTTAAAGAGCGCGCCAATTACCGTTAATAAAATTTTATATTGGCAACTCCGTTACCTTATCTGTCATTAATATAATCGATGCTGAATATAATTAAAATCACGTTTATAAGAAAGAAACGGCTATGCTTCCGGGAGGTACTTTTTTCCCTTTCCTTCTTCAGCCAATGGTTGGGTCATATTGAAGTGTTAATAATTAATACTTAGCATTAAAATATTTGCATTTCAAATAAAAATACTCTTCTTAAGAATATAAATTTCGTTTATTATTCATATAATTTTTAATATCTACATTTATAATATTTCACCTAAATAAAAAATAAAAAAATTCGTATTGATTTGTGTGGTACTTTAAAAAATGGTACCATTTGAGACCGCAAAACGAGCAGTCCATAGTATATATGTCAGTGATGGCGACCGAGTACACACCCACTACATCATCATATATAGACAAGAACACACCAACGTACATTCCGGCACCTAAGGCTCTGCAAATTAAATAATACCTGAGGAGTATACCAACTGCACTAAAATCACCCGCACAGTACAAAGAAAAACGAAAGCCAGTGAGCAAAGTGAATGAGGAGATAACGACGCCTCTATATGTAAAAAAAAAGGGGCGGTATAGCAGTAAAGCTACGACAACAAATAGCGGAGCTCTACAGGGTAATACCTATAACAGTGGATAAAAGCGTAAAAAAAGAATTGATTCACAAACTCAGCAAGCTCAAATGGGAAAGCTGCAATCGAAAGAGGTTATTGTGGCCCAGAATGCAGCAGCAGCAGCGACAAGTCCGGTGGTATAAACAATCTCTATTCACGATGTTATTCTTGTACCGACCACAGTAACGATAGCAGTAATACTAATATTAATAGCAGTTGTAGTATATTTCGGAAAAAGACTCTGCGCAAATACATAAACACCAGCATTCAGAGGAACGTAGACAATATGACTAGCGTTTAATAAGAGCTTTAAAAGATTACATTTTCTTTTTCTAATTCAGGTTTATAGATTTTATAATTATTTTCCCATGTATAGATAGCTTTTAAAGATGAAGTTAAATGAGTTTCTAGGTACTATTTAACAATAAAATTATTTTATATAGGATTGGACATTAATGATAGAACGACTCTCTTTAAATACACTTATAAGTAGATTTTTTTTCTTAATGTTTGTGTTCTATAAATTAATAACGGGGTAAATAAATAAATAACTGGAAACTTGCGAAAATCTTTTTACTGAAATAAAGAAATTACTAGAAACATTCACGAAGAATCCATAGAGGATATTCTCAAGTAGGAATCTATTAAAAAAGTACGCTCTGGCCAAAAAGATCAAAAAAGAATTTGACCAAATAATAACGACTCAAAAAGGAAAGCAAGCAGATGAACTGCGAAACAAATTCAATGTAAAATTTATAGAACTAAAATCGGTATTAGAAGAAAAAAAAAGCGAAACACTGAACAATACAGTTGATTCAGAATCGGAAGAATCAAATCAAGAGTCGGACACGTCACAAAGGAATAATGGGTACAAATACATTTGATCTCGCTGTAGCGATAAAAATATTGCCAGAATGTGGAGGCAACACAAAAGACCTCTCAAATTTTCTGAGTCTTGTGGAAATGTATAGCAAAACACTAAAAACTGAGGCGAAGCCACAATTGATTGAATTTGTATGTCTAGCACGTATGAGTGAGAAAGTGCGAAACAAGATGTTCGCAATTGTTAACCCGACATCTATAAAACAACTAAAGAATGCTCCGACAGAAGCTTTCAAGACAAAACACACCTCACAGAACTTGCAGCAAAAATTATCGAATTGCAACCAATACAACGTGCAAGTTTATGACTTCTCAGACCTGAACAAAGTCCAGATAAACGAAATAGGGGAAGAACACAGAGAGGTAATATGCAAACTAAACGACAGGATCGGATTAAATACCTTTCAAAATGGGTTGAAAGACGCACTAAGACGAACCATCCTAGCCGCACAACAAAAAACATTAAACGACGCAATAAGCCTCGCAAACCAGATTGAACAACCTCTGACAGATGAAACAAGAATATTTAGTTTCAATAGAAATCTCCGTAACTGGCAAAACGGAAGAAAGTACAGAAATTACAACAATCGAAATATCAATGCCGATAATTATCCAAACAACAATAACTCGTACCAAAACAGAAACGATAATTGTCAAATCAGAGGATATCACAATAACAAGTACAATCAAGGGAACAACCAAAGTAGAGGCAATAGCTGGCAAAATAGCTATCAGATCAATAGTGGAAGAAAATTTGTGAGAAAGCCTCGGCAAAACCAACAGAGAAGGGTAAATTTTCTACACGAGACAAGCAATGCATAAAGTGCAGGACGGAGTCAGCAAGAAACAGAATAAGACTAAATTCAAAGACATACAACATCAGAAGTTGTACAACAAACTACATAACGCTGACGGACAAACGCACAAACACAAAATTAAACTTCCTCATTGACTCCGGAACAGATATCTCAATTTGCAAAATAGATTCATTGAATTGTGAAATAAACAGGAGTGACCAGTGCACAATAACTGGAATAACAACCAATGAAACACACTTCTTGGGCACAGCTAAATTGCAGTTAGCATGTGAATCGCATTTCATAGAGCACAGGTTTCACATAGTACATTCACAAGCACCGATCACCACGCATGGAATACTAGGAAGAGATTTCCTGTTGAAATATATATGTAAAATAGATTATGAAACCTTCACAATAACAGCAAATTTGAATGATGACGATGTTACAATACCCATGATGAATAGATTTAAAGATAAAATCAAAATACCAGCAAGAACAGAGTTATCCAAACAATAACAGTCAAACTCAACGAAGATAGTCTGCGGCGAAGAATTGATTGAAGGTATTTCTGAGTAACACAATAATACCAAAAGAAGGATTTCAGCATATAAAGTTGCTAAACACGAACAATCGCATGGTGACATTAAAACCAATCACAGCAAAGCTACATCTGCTAAAAGATTACGCGATATTAAGAAAACAAAGCAGAAAGCGCATCAAGAGAGAGATAAAACTGAGCGACGATTTCATAAATTGTTAAAAGAACTGAGATTGGAAGGTTTGGATGAAAAGGCAAAGATTTCGATCAAGGGAATTTGCAAAAAATATCAAGAAGTATTTCACTTAGAAGACGAGAGGTTAACGACGAATAATTTATATACACAAAATATAATCACAATAGACAAAAGGATCTGCAAAAACTATCAAGAAGTATTCCACATAGAAGAAGAGAGGGTAACAACAAATGACTTCTATACACAGAATATAAATACAACAGACAATAACTCCGTCTACATACAAAATTACAGACTGCCACATTCTCAATTCGATCAAATAAACAAAGAGGTCAATAAACTGATACAGAATGATATAGTAGAACCTTCAGTGAGTCCGTATAACTCTCCACTTCTGATAGTACAAAAAAAAATCAGGTGAAGAAAAGAAATGGAGACTAGAAATAGACTTTAGGCCGCTAAATAAGAAAGTAATTAATGATAAATATCCACGAACAAGATTGGAAAACATCCTAGACAAACTAGGATGGGCAAAATACTTCTCAACGCTTGATATGACGAATTCTTTTCACCAGATAGAGTTAGAAGAAAATTCAAGAAAATTAACGGCATTGTCAACCAATCAGGGACATTACCAATTTAAAACATTATCTTTTGGACAGAAAATATCCACGAACAGTAAAACAGTAAAGATAAATGATCCACAGAAAAGGCTGGAATTAATAAAAGAATACCATGACAGCATGCATGGTGGACACGCTGGAATTAAACGCTGCATAAACAAATTAAAACAAAGGTACATACGGAAAAACCTTAACAAAATGGTAAAGGAGTACATAAATAAATGTGATAAATGTGCGAAGAACAAATTCAAAAAATACTCAAAAGAATCTCTGGTGATAACAGACACACCAAACAGTAGTTTTGAAACGATCTCAGGTGACATAGTAGGACCTCTAAGAATGTCAAACGGTTTTAGATACATCCTGACGCTACAATGCGAATTGACAAAATTCGTGGAGGCATACCCAAAAGACGCCTCCTCGGTAGCGAAGACAACAGTTGAACAATTCATTCTAAAGTATGGATGCCTCAAAACATTGAATACAGACAAAGGTACAGAATTTATAAATGAACTATTTAAAAATATTTGCAAATTTCTGAACATAAAACATGTTACATCCACACCGTTCCATCACGAAACTCTAGGATCAATTGAAAGAAACCATAGAGTACTAAACGAATACTTAAGAAGATTCTCAGAAGAAGACAATTGGGATAAACTAATTCCATACTATGTATTCTGCTACAATACAACACCACACACGGAGACAAATAATACACAATTCGAGTTAGTGTTTGGAAGGATAGCAACGCTACCGGCACAGATTCTGAAAAATAAGGAACAAATAGGTAGCATACACAGCTATACAGGAGAATTAGCTATAACATTGAAAAGAGCCCATGAAAAGAGCAAAGAACAATTAGAAGAAGCCAAAAAAGAGCGAATTATAGCGAAAGATAAGATTCAAATTTCAACGTCAATGATTATGTATACTTGAGAATAAATACCAGAAAGAAACATGAAAGTCCATATGACGGACCATTTAAAATCATTGAACAAAAAGGGGTAAATCCCACAATTTTAATAAAAGAAAAACCCAAGGAAGTACATAACATTAGGCTAATAAAATGGAAATTTAAATAAAATAATCTTAGGAATAATATAGCACAAACACTATAAATATATGTACGTATAATAGTTAAACTAAAATCTTTAACCACACAAAAGAATAGCTGAAACTAAGTAAAACCTATCATGATAGTAAACCTATGAAAATATTAAATAGCGTAAAATAAGTAGATAGAAAGAAAGCAGAATATGTTCAGAATAATAGTACAACAATGTATAAACAAACAAAAAACAAAAATTTAAAAAATTTTTTTTTTTCTTCAAGGGTGAGGATGAAAAACCATGATCTTGGTAAACAAAAGTAAACAGAAATCAGAACGAAAAAGAAATAAAAACAAACAAAGTTTGCTCGACCTCAAGAAGAATTTGCAACGCAAGCAAATTCTGCTATGCAAGCATAATTCTTAATTGAGAAAATGTACATACCTGAGGTCATTGCTCTACGATATGTCTGAATCATTCGGAAGTTGAGTGATCAGAAATGCTGACACTACAATTTCCGATTTTTAATTTATGTATTGCAATTCTGCAATAATCCCCCCTTTTAGAATTATAAAGAAATATTGATTCAATTGTTATCAATTAATATAAATAAGCTACTATTATTGAATAAAATCAGAACTTATCAGATAGTTGAAAGACGTCTTTTAATTTCTCAAATAAAGAGCGGCATACTCTGCCATACTATAAAAAGCGGCATACCCTACCTCATAAATACAGGGTTTTCCAATAAGAGGTGTTATTTTAATTAGCCCCCTATTTCGGTAGATGTCACTTTTGAGCTGTCATTTTTTGACATTTGACAAGTAGAAACTACGCCATTAATAAAAATGGAACGATACACGATTCAACAACGCATTGAAATTATTAAAATTCACTATAAAAATGGTGAAAATGTGGCAGAGACGGTTCGTAAAACTCGAACATTTTGGGTCGCCGTGAAGCACCTTGTCGGACCGCAATACAGAAATTGGTAGAAAAATTCGAGCTGTCGGGACAAGTTAGTGATGAGAAGAATAAAACCCGTGCACGTCGCTCAAGAACAGCCGAGAATATTGCTGATGTAGCCGAAAATATTGAAGAAAACCCAGGTTTGTCCATTCTTCGTCGTTCTTTGGAATTAGGCATTCCACAAACGTCATTACACCGCATTTTGCATAAAAATTTGGGTCTTAAGGCTTATAAAGTTCAGTTAACACAAGAACTCAAGCCGGCCGATCAACAACAACGTCGAGTCTTTGCTGATTGGGTCCTTGAAATGCATGAAAATGATCCGGAATTCCATCGAAAACTCATCTTGAGTGATGAGCCCATTTCCACCTCGATGGCTTCGTCAACAAGCAAAATTGTCGCATCTGGGGCTCGGAAAAACCCAAGAGTTATTGTTGAAAAGCCTCTCTATCCTCAACGTGTGACTGTTTGGTGCGGTTTATGGTCCCGCGGGGTCATTGGACCTTACTTTTTCGAAAATGAGGCTGGAGCAACAGTTACGGTGAATGGATTGCGCTATCGACAGATGATTAATGATTTTTTATGGCCGGAATTGGATGGTATTGATCTGCAAGTAGTTACGCTATGCTGGTTCTGGATCACTTTTTCCATACAAAAAGTGCAAGGTAGATTCCAACTATTTTGATGGCTCGGGACCGGAGTGCTGGGCCACTGGGGGATTCCGTCTAGTGGTCTACGTCACAGGGCCTGCCTGGGGGAATTCCTTTCCTAGGCTTGGGTGGAATGTGTGTGGCTTAAGTAGTGATGTGAAATGCTCTAAGCGAGTTTATATCGGGGCCGTATACTTGTCAGCTGGAGTTTGTTGTTAGTTGTTTACTTGAGTATGAGTGCCTGTGGTATGTTGGGCTGGGCTACTTGATGGCTGAGCAAACGTTACCTAAGGCGTGGATGCATGTATGCAACTGTGTATTTATGTGGATAAGAAATGTTATGAAATTCCCTAAGTAAATTGGTGTAATTAGTATAAGTAATAATTCAAGTTAATCCTAGAATATTTTTGTGCATTCCAATAGATTCTAGAAGGTATCAGCAGGTGCGGATCTAGCATTGAAATTAGGGGGGGGGGGTCATTTTACAAATTCAATCATCGAGCAAAACAAAAAAAAAAACACATCCAACGCCGTGCTGCAGTACTTAGAACTAGGAAATCCGCATTAAGCGGTGTGGATGATGTGTCGTTTTTAGTATACTGTTTGTTTTACTAAAACTAATTTTTTTAATAGAATAGGGTGCAAACTGCAGGCGTCATTCAAGCCTAACTTTTCTCAGTTTTTTACACACTGGTATATATAATATGGACTGCTCGATATGCTATTTCATGCGGGTAAAATTTTTTGTGTCAAAAATAGTGTTAGGTAGCCCAAATTAGCTGAAAAATGCTAAATTCATGTTCCCACACTTTTGTTAAAAAATATCTTTCGTCCAGACAAGGCTTCAAATATCTTGAAATGCAAAAAATAATTAAAATTATATAAAAGCAAACAAGTCTCTAGTTTCACACTTCAAGTAAAGTTTGCCGGTAATACGAAGCCTAAGCTCGCGGCTAAGCTAGACTGTGGGAACATGTTGTGGAAAAAATGTAAAAAGCTATTTTGTGGCACGGTTGAAGAAGAGAGTCGAAATTAAGAAGCGGACTTGTGCGGTTGTAACCAGGTTTTTAATTAATTGAAAAGTGTATGTAGTTCTAGACATTTTTGGAACCTATAATAAAAAGAAAAATTGTGATTATTATATGATAATAATATAATAATATAATAATTATGTTATTATTATAATTATAATTGTTGCTTAACCACAACAGAGTATATCAACTTTAGGTGCCTCTGCTCCAGGCGAGCAAGCGCTAGACTCAATCCAGTAAGGATTATATAGAGACTATCAACTTTAGGTGCCTCTGCTCCAGGCGAGCATGCGCTAGTCTTAATCATAATATATGTCAGAAGAGCAAACTTCTACGCCAGCAGGGAAATTCGAAAAGTTTATAACATCTTTCAGTTTTGAAAATACCAGCCCTAGTTGGATGAGCACTAGCAACGAGAGCGAAAGAGTGGCTACCATTTCAGGACAACAAACTGCACCAGAATTTCAAGAAATCCAGCAAGCCAACGAGGAGTATTCGGACCAAATCAACAAAGTGGCTACAATTTCAGGACAACAAACTGCACCAGGATTTCAAGAAATCCATCAAAGCAACGAGGAGTATTCGGACCAAATCAACCAACCACAGGAGCAGCCAGGTCCAGTAGAACAAAACACGATCCAGCGCGGAACTCTGCGCTCAGGAAGAATATATGTATAGACGACGCACAAAATCCGTGGGAGATAATAGTAAGGTAGGAAATTTAGTTTTTTCTTCAATACATAAAAATATAGAAAAAATGTCTTTAGATTATAATAAAATTAACCAGCTTGTAAATTTAAATATTCCCTTATTTACGGGCGAAGGTCCAAATGTGGAAAGTGATACGAAAATATTTATAAAGTGTTGTGATCAAGTAAGTGAGTGCATTAGTGGTGATGATGAGAAAAGTCTGTTCTTGAGATTGTTAGCAACTCGGTTTCGTGGAAGGGCTTTTGGCAATTTGACGGGAACTTCCTACAACAGTTTGAAAGAACTGAAGGAAGCCCTGTCACAAAAATTCACATCCAATAAGCCATATCGAGTATTGATGGATGAATTACGATTTACTCGTCAACTTCCCGGGGAACCAATACGATCATTTGGTGCTCGTTTAAATATGAAATATCAGCAGTGCAAGATAGCTGCGGAAACGCAGCATCAAGCTCCAAATGCAGGTCAAGAACAACTAGACAATACTAGAAGTGCATTAAGTGATCTGGAGGAAATGGCAATACATACCTTCAAGTCAGGCCTTCAAGATCCTAATTTCCGTTTTTTTCTTTTTTCAAGATGGTGACACTTCTTTCAAATCGGTTTTAAGAAAGGCAGAGGAAATGGAAGATAAAGAGAAAATGTCTAAGTGGCAATATTCCCTCCCTTTGCACACAAATTTTTATTCACCAGAATTTTCTCATTTGAATCAATCGTATTTATATTCTGATAATAATTTCCCACAATTCAGTCATTTCATCCACGGTAATAATCCTAACGAGGCCTTCATGAACATACCACCATACAACATTTCAAGTAGTTGTAAACAAAACTACAGTTCTCCTAAAAATAATTTCCCATCATATCAAATGCCGTATAATTCGTCTCCTCAACAACAAACAATACAAGGCCCTTATCCAATTGCGGCAGATTCTTCTAAAATTTACATTAATTCTGCAAATGCAAGCGCAGAAAAGAAAACAATTAAATGCGGATTTTGTGACAAGCCGGGGCATACTTTTACAGGTTGCCGAATTCGCAAAAGCACTCCCTACTGTAACAAGTGCCGTGTATATGGTCATAATCTGACAAATTGTTCTCAGGGGCAAGCCCAACAAATAAATCTTCATCCGGTGCTCTCAAACCAAATGAATAAAGATTTTGTAAAAAGACGTTGCGAGTTTTGTCAACGAAATAATCACAGTGCTATGCAGTGTCGTGCAAAACAAGAATGGGAGAGAAGGCATGCTCCCAATATAACCAATAAAGTGTCGGAAAACTAAAA
Organism: Dioctria rufipes; assembly: GCA_963924295.1. Classification (NCBI taxonomy): domain Eukaryota; kingdom Metazoa; phylum Arthropoda; class Insecta; order Diptera; family Asilidae; genus Dioctria; species Dioctria rufipes. Next base: position 120,813,917 of record OZ002744.1, read on the forward strand.
ACGGGCGGCCGCAGACACCACGGCGACAGCCCTCAAGTTGTCTCAGATCGGTGTCATAAAAGCTCCAGCGGAAAGCTATTCGTTAACGTTCCCTTAGATATTTCGCAAAAATCTAAGGTTGAATTGCTAGTGCATACTGGTGCTGACGTTGGCATAATTAAGCAATCCGCTGTTGCGCCCACAAGTTTCGTAAATAAAAGAGACAAAACAGAAATTATTTGTGCATTTGGACAGGGTGTAACTCGAGGAACATGTGAGGGCATATTGCAAACACCAATTCCGAAAAACTGCAAATTTCACGTCATATCCGACAGTAACAACATTCCAGGTGACGGAATACTAGGGAATGATTTCTTGGCAAAGAACTGTCGTATAGATTGCCCAAACCAAATTTTGCATTTCGCTCCACGCAATTTAAATGAAAAGGCTTTCTCAATCGCTTTAAAAGAGTACAAAGAAAAATATAACGATAATATATGTCAGATTTCCAATGATCAATGTATTGCATCTGATAACTGTCGCAGTGAATCTTATAGTCTAGACTTTGCTAACAAAGGTCGAGAAACCGGTGTAGTTAAAAGTGAGACTGAGCTGATGAGTCGCTCAATAATAGGTAACTGTACTAAAGATACAAACTCTTTAGAAAATCAGGTTGTCTTGTGTCAGGAAATTCACGTGCCGGCTCGAACGGAAAAACTTATCAAATTAAAAACAACGAAGACAGGCGATTTTATATGTTTAGCAAAAGAAATAAAGCACGGTGTATTTCTAGGTAATTGTCTTGTAAATTCAGTAAATGAAGAGATAACCGTTCCTGTACTTAACGTAAATAACTACGAACTAAAATGTGTGATAAATCATGTAGAATTAGTGTCTTTAAATGATTTTGATATTGTTGAACTGGATGGAATCCAAGATAGTAATAAAAGACCAGTAATTTATTATGCAAGAACTAGAGAAAAGAAAAAAACCAAATATATTACATATAAATACAATGGAAAATTATCATTCACAAAGGATGAATGCCCTTAGGGAGAATTTAGTACACGACAGTTTAAATACTGAGGAAAAAATTTCCCTCGTAAATTTGTGCTCCAAATACACGGATGTATTCTACTTACCCGGCGATAAGCTAGCATACACTCACACAATACCCATTAAAATTGATCACTCCCCTATAAATCAAAAGAGGTACAGACTCCCGGAGAAGCAAAAAAATATAATTGATGATCAGGTCAATGATATGATCAAGCAAGACATCATTCAACAGAGCAAAAGCCCGTGGAATTCACCGTTGCTGGTTGTACCAAAAAAAGAGGGGCCTCAAGGTGAACAACGTTGGCGCGTGGTGGTCGACTTTCGGAACTTAAATAATATAACGATTCGAGATGCTTTTCCTTTGCCGAGAATCGAAGATATTCTCGATCAACTGGGGCATTCTCGCTATTTCACGACCTTAGACTTGGCTAGCGGGTACCACGAAGTACTGGTAGATGAAAAAGATCGTCCAAAAACCGCGTTTAGTACCGCGTTGGGACACTTTGAATTTAAACGAATGCCTTTTGGTCTCACAGGTGCCCCGGCTACTTTCCAGCGCTTGATGAACCACATACTTACGGGTCTACAAGGACTGAAATGCTTTGTTTATTTAGATGACATTGTCATCTATGTAAAGTCCTTGGAAGATCATCATCAGAAACTGGGCGAAGTTTTTCAGAGATTGCGAGATAATAACTTAAAATTACAACCTGAAAAATGCCAGTTTCTGAGGAAAGAAATTGCATATCTGGGACACATCTGCACAAAGAACGGCGTATTGCCCGATCCATCAAAATTTAAATGTGTCCAGAATTTTCCAATACCTCGGAAGGTACGTCATTTGCAATCTTTTTTGGGGTTAGCTAATTTTTATCGGAAGTTTATACCAAACTTTTCTAAAATAGCCGAACCCCTTCATAAATTACTCCGAAAAAATACCAGATTCATATGGGGCGAGGCACAAGATAAATCTTTCACTGAACTCAAGCAAGCCTTAACTAATCCACCCTTACTAACATATCCGGATTTTAGCAAGCCATTTATATTAACTACGGATGCTAGTGGAGATGCTTTGGGAGCAATATTGTCTCAAGGGAATATTGGTAGCGACAAACCCATCGCTTACGCCAGTCGATCTCTGAATCAAGCAGAGAGAAAATATTCGACAATCGAAAAAGAATTGCTGGCTATAGTACGGCAGACATTTTACAGTGTATACTGACCATAAACCACTGATAGGAGTCTTTAATGTAAAAGATCCTACAACATGTTTAACGCGGTTCCACCATAAGTTTGGCAGAATACCAGTATTCTATCTTGTACAAGCCGGGAAGGTACAATAAAAATGCTGATTGCCTTAGCCGGATCCCACAAAAATCAGACAGCGAGTCAGATGAGGACGCGAAAGAGACATTGGTAACCACACAAGCTCAGATTCATTACAATCTAAGCTCTGATACAGGGAAAAAAGATTTCAACACCTGTCAAGCTATAACAAGGTCACAAACAAACAAAATTAACAATTTATTACCTGACCAAGGAAGTACACAAGTGGACCCTGATGAAAAATCCGCGGTGCAAATTGAGATAAAAGATAAACCTAACGAATTGGAGCCTAAGAGAGCCATAGACCCAATAAACTCCGTATTCACCAAAAAGCCTCAGTTCCTCACCAAACCTGAAGAGATCAAGATGGTACTAAAAGATTTCCACGATTCACCGCTAGGAGGGCACACGGGCGCTTACAAGACATACAAAAGGAAAAGTCGGCAATATAAGTGGAAAGGTATGCTGCGAGATATAGCCCAATATATCAAAAAATGTGTAAAGTGTCAGATGAATAAAGCAGGAACACAACTTAAAGCACCTATGATGGTGACAGATACAGCTCAGACACCCTTTGAAAAAGTCTTTCTAGATATTGTTGGCCCCCTACCTGTAACGGAAAGTGGCAACAAATACATTCTAACATTTCTTGATGACTTGACCCGTTATTTCGATTGTTTCGCTATCGCTGATATGGAAGCAAGCATGGCAGCTGCCTGTTTTTATAAAAATATAATCTTAAGGTATCAAATACCTAAAAAAGTCATTACTGATCAAGGGTCTAACTTCATGAGCGAACTGTTCAAGAACGTTTGCAAATTACTAAAAATAAAGCAAATTCGAACTACCGCGTACCATCCCCAGTCGAATGGAGCTTTAGAAAGGTCACATGGACCCCTAATTGATTACCTTAGGAGTATTGTGGACGATAATCCGTCCACGTGGGACAGATGGCTGGTAGAGGCAGCCTATGTCCACAATCAAACAATCCACACGGGAAATAAAATGACCCCTACGGATGCGCTCTACGGATTTTGTAACGATCTCCCCACAAACCTAAAAAGGGATCCGGACCCAGTGTACAATTTCGACGATTATTGTAAATATATAAAATACAAGCTACAGGCAACCCACAAAATTGCTCGTGAGAACCTTAAACGGAGTAAACAAATATCCAAGGAATATTATGACCGTAATGCACACCCAATAAAATTTCATATAGGTGATAAAGTTCTGCTGCGAAATCCGAACAAAAAACACAAACTCTCCCCAGTTTGGATGGGTCCGTAAGCGGTTACACAAGTTCATAACGATGTTAACTCTACAATAAAGATAGGAAAAAAATCTCGTCGAGTACATAATAATCGCCTCAAGAAATTTTAAAAATTAATCAGTTACAAATTTTCAACTCATACAGACCTTTTTGCCTTCTTTCCTGGAATAAACTATATTCTCTTTCAGGAAACGACAGGCGCAAGATGTGGAAAACAACTATTATTTCACTCAGCCTAGTTTCTCTTTGCTTCGCGCAAATAAAAATTCAGGAGATGGGTGAAACGGGAATTTTGTTCGAGAATATGGGAACAGCTTTACTATATCGAAATATGTGGACCTTGTTTACCCAAATTACTTTGGTTAACGAAACTGAAGCTTTGAGTTTTATTGAAAAGTGCGATAAAACTATTGAAGAGTTATGTACACACCAACCCGCAGAATATAATAGAACATGTCTTTACTGGCATGCAGAAATTTCAAATAGCACAAATAAAATAAAACACAAAATGGAAGATATAGAGATTTACGCAAATAGAAGAAGAAAAGCAAGAGCTGTAATTGACGGTATAGGTAGGCCTTCAAACTTTTTATTTGGAACAATGGACGACAGAGACGTGAAAAATATTTACGATCGCCTACAAGAACTCGAAAAACGAGATGGCGAAATATTCATTTGATGACAAAGCAACTAACTGTTGTAAAATCTAGGTTTAACTCTATTGATCGTGTGATACAAAATTTAACCAACTATCGAAGTAATTTAGATAATAAACTCACGGTATTTACAAACCGAGTTGCAAAGGAAATAAAGGCTATTGCAAAAGACATACGTACAATTCATACTCAAAACGATATAACCGAAATTGTTCTTTTCATATTAACAAAACTCCAGCAGATATATGCAGACCTAAATGATCAGTATGCCATTATCAATACTTTACACCAAAAGAAACTTCATCCTCTAATACTGTCAGGTACCGAGTTAATTAATATTTATAAGGACATTCCAAAACTCGATGATGATGTGGGTCACTCCCATCTGTATGACTTAGGTTTACTCACTCAAAGAACAGAAGTGAACTATTTGCAGATGGATGGCAAATTACTAGTTCTTTTAAAACTGCCGCTAACGGAATCCCTAGAATACACGCTTAACAAACTCTATATATTACCCCATTCAAATAATCATCTTGATTACTATATTTTTGATACCAAAACTAACTTCATATTAAACAATACTCAAAGCCGACATTTCTTGGAATTAACCCAAGCTGACTGCGACAAAAATTGTAAATCGTATACGTCGGTCAACTTCACCACACTTTATATATGTCATCAAGTTTATCCGAAATTAATAGGCGAAAAAACTGGTAATATCATTGTTGACTTATTCGTTAATGAAACGATAGAACCTCCAATCTCCACACACCGCCTAGTCACGCATAATCTCGAGATTTTTATTAAATTACACCGATTTAATAGTTGGCTGTACTCTTTGCAGCAACCCAAAGAAATAATGGGATTCTGCAAGGGAATCTCAATAAGAAAAGTGCTCAAAAGGAACGGTATATTAACGCTGACACAACGTTGTTCTTATCACCTAGGTACGTTGGAAATTCCATACGACAACAATATGAAAACAGAATTACTAATCCACCAACCGGGCCGTAATTACTTTCCATTAATTTCTACCTCTGAGGTATCAGAGCTTAATTAAAAATATTTAAGCCTAAGCACATCCAAACCAGCCTTAATTCATAATGACGATTACATGTCAGAACTTAGAAAAGGCAGTGTGGCCTTGAATGATCTAGAAAAAGAATTGTGGATGCTATCATCGGAAAGAAATTCAAAAAAATTCGAGGTTCAAACTCATTTTAATTCGTTTTTTATTACCATTGGAATAATCTTAGCTTTATTTCTCCTATGTTGTCACTATAGAAATCAAATAAATTGTTTCGGAAATAAAACCCCTGTTAAGGAGTCAGGAAATATAACCTTAAACGTTAATCCCAACACTTCATGTGTTGAAATGGAGCTTATGCCAACCGGAGCTCCATTGTCAGATAAAGATTGTGTCAGTAAGCAATCAAGTACTTCAGGTGTGTCCATAACCTCTCCTAAAGCAAAAAAATTACAATTAGAAGCTGACGTTGAACCAGCATTCTGCATAACTAAACACTCCAAAATGAGACGATCATATCGAATCTAAAGTTTCTAAAGTATCCTATTTAGCTGCATAAACGGAATAGTAATTCCATGACCTTCGCCGTATTAAGGGAAACTAAATCAGGCAAATGTAAATGTAAAAAATTTATATTATTATATAATATAAGTGAAATAAAGAACTAAAAGATTAAAGTTCAAACCATACGCAGTAACGAAAAAAAAGGGAGAGAATGTACATACTTATACATGTATATGTGTATGTATATGTATGACATATACTGAGAAAACTTGTAGTTCTCGGCAATTAAAAAAAAAAGAGAAAAAAAAATTATATAGAAAGTAAATAAAATAAATCTATTAAGTTCTATAATTTCTTTATACAATACCTTTAAAATTTTATTAACGAAGTTGATTTAAATGTTTATTATAATTCAGCTCTAAGTATTAAAAAAAAAAAAAAAAAAAAAATCCAATATTGAGAATATAAGAAAATAATACATTTTTATAAATAGGAGTAATTCCATTACTACTATATTATATATTACATTACTTTTTAATGTTAAGACAAAAAATTAATTAATGATTAATTTTGTTTCAAAAGAAAATCGACAGCTGGTATTCAACCATCGCTTTTCTTATTCAAGGAGGGAAGGAATGTTAGGTAGCCCAAATTAGCTGAAAAATGCTAAATTCATGTTTCCACACTTTTGTTAAAAAATATCTTTCGTCCAGACAAGGCTTCAAATATCTTGAAATGCAAAAAATAATTAAAATTATATAAAAGCAAACAAGTCTCTAGTTTCACACTTCAAGTAAAGTTTGCCGGTAATACGAAGCCTAAGCTCGCGGCTAAGCTAGACTGTGGGAACATGTTGTGGAAAAAATGTAAAAAGCTATTTTGTGGCACGGTTGAAGAAGAGAGTCGAAATTAAGAAGCGGACTTGTGCGGTTGTAACCAGGTTTTTAATTAATTGAAAAGTGTATGTAGTTCTAGACATTTTTGTATTCCCGCCGTTGTGAGTTCTTTTGTTCTTCTGTGCAGTTGGATATCAATATAAATAAAAAGATATAATAAAAGAAAAAGTGTCTATATTTAAAATATCCAAAAATAGTTCATACGTCGGTGCCAACATTGAAAAATCCATTGGCGGAAAGTTGAAAAGTGAAACCTCTCGAATTTTTATTAACCCAAATAATTAATTTAAAAACATTTATTTCGACAAACCCACTTATTTATTTATTGTTTACAGCCCTTTCTCAGTTCGCACGTTACATAGAAAAGTAACCCAACTCAAAAAATGCAACTTTTCAGGAGAGCGAAAAAACGAAAAGCTGTACATAGAGTTAATTCTAGCTTAACGTATTAATTGTTTGCTAAAAATAGTCTGACCTCTTAAATTTGTTAGTAAATATATTTCTGAAGATTTATATAAAAGAAATTTTAAGTTTTTGTTACCGCAGTTGGCGAGGTTAGCTGTTAATCCCGCATCCTCTTAAGTTGTGTCGCTTTTCTTTGTTGCGAAATAAATATTTTTACACGTTTTTTTTAAGTGGCACAACTCACGATTTTTAAGAATTAAATTCCGTACTTTGAACTTTGTGGAAAAATGTCATAACTCATAATATAATTTGTAAGAAATAATTGCTGTTTTGTGGAAAAGTGACACAATTTAAAATAATACTGTTAAAATGTCGAAAACATACTTACGTTTGTTATAAAGATCGTCACAAGTCAAAAAGTGACACTGACACACTGTTCTATGAAGAATATCTCTGTTCTTAAGTAACAGAAAAGTGATACTATCTCTATCTAGCGGCAAAAACAATCAGATAGAAATATGCCAATTTCATGGTGTAATTAACTCAAAAACGACAAATTTTGAGTTAGGTCACATTTCTATGTGACGTGCGAATTAGTAGTTGGTGCTTAGATCGAAAGAGAACGCTATATAGAAATGAGCCCACTTTCTGCAGTGTATTTCTATGGACGTAGTCAGTCCATATTTTAAATGTCAGTGGTTTTACATAAGTACGCTGCAAATATTTTAGAATGTTAGGAGTGTTAGAGTGTGTGAAATTGCCATTAGCAATTGATTCAAATTCCTCAGTTAAAAACAAAAAGTATTTCCCATAGAACGACTTGGGACAAATAAAAGTTTTAAATTTCAACCCAAGTCGTTTCAATAGAAAAAAGCCCCACGACAAATCTTACCTTCAGTAAGATTTGTCGAAAATAAAAATACGATATGTATGTACATATATGTATACCTACATACATATCGGGCGCAGAAAATTTACTCGGTGAAGATTTAAACGATCAAGTCTTCACCAAAAGCCTCCTTTCAGCAAATTGTCGCGAGCGGAATACATTCTGGGGGCAACAATGTATGCACGATAGCAAGACGATGGTTTGATATTTATGAAAATATGAAATTTCATTTCAACCATCGTCCGCCGTGGTAGGCTGAACACTAATTGTAAACAGGTAAAGAAAATAGAAGTTGCGATAAGAAAAACAAAATAAACGTTTTGTGAAAATAACCATAAGAGGAAGTTTGTGAAAGAAAAAGTTTGTGAACAAAGCAAAAGTAAAAAAAGTATATATAAAAAAAATAAAAGTGTGCGAGTTGTCTTAATCATAGCTTCCTGAAACGGCGTAGAGTGATTGCCTTCGACTAAGCTAAGCCCCGAAATATAACAGGAGTTAGGAATAAGTTAAGTTAGGGCTCTGATGTGGTAGCGAGGGAGTCTGTTTCGTGGCTTGGGAAGTGTTTCTCTGAGGTCCGAAACCCAAATTCCGAGAAAAACCTATACACACACATCACATGCATACAATAGCATTCATTGAAATAAATTTTTATTTTTTTAAGTTTCGGAATAAATTTTTTTTTTAAGTTGAATTATATAAATAAAAAAAGTATAAAATAAAAAAAATTATTTTTTCAAATAACTCAATTAATTAAATATTTTTTCTCAAATTTAGGAGGGGGTCATGACCCCCACGACCCCCCCCCCCCCTGGATCCACCACTGGGTATCAGTGGGGGTGTTAGTAATACGGGTGGACAAATTTTTTATCAGAAATCCTCTACGGGCTATGGGTTTCGAGATATTAGTGATCTTACCTTTTGAGGTATAATTAATAGTAGTAATAATTCAAGTTCATCCTAGGATATTTTTTGTCCATGCCAATAGTATTAGTACTAGGGGGTAAAATTTTCATCAGAAACCTCTACGGGCTATGGTTCGAGATATTAGCTATCTTACCTTCTCAGGTGTAATTAATATTAGTAGCTCAAAAGCAAAAAAAACAACAACAACTATAACCTAAGTTGCGGATTAAATATTTGATGATATTAATCTGTAGGTATCTTTTATAAACAAGATTGCACCATATGATCATATATCTAAAAATAGATCAGGCGAAGCTGATTGGGGCGAATGTAGCTAGATATGTTCATTTAGATAAGTAATGGAAATTAGTAAATGTGTAATTTTGCTCTTCAGGTGGAATGCTTCCAATTTTATTCCTTGCATAAACAAATTCACACAGTCCAGTAAAGTAAACAAATTCGCAGTTGAATAATGTAAACAAATTCGCACAGCAGCCGAGTAATTTAAACAAATTGAGTGATTTATGTTTTTTAATGTGAGATTACCAATTTCTTCAGCTGAAAACAACAACAATTCATATTGGTCTTTAGGATATGATGTCTTAGATGAGTAGTGGAAGTTATAATTGAAAATTTGTTTTCTGTGCCTTATTACAAAATTTATGTTAAAGGTGGTCGTTCTGAGAATATATGAATATTTCACTCCTGCAATGTAATAAGTGGATTTCGACTACTCCAAATTCTAGCTTTTTTACTTGTTACATGGAAGTTATAATTGAAAATTTCTTTTGCTGATAAAAAATCAACAACAACTATAACGTAAGTTGTGGTCTGTATATATCTTTTATAAACAAGAGTGATCATGATATTCGATATCTAAGAAGAGATCACGGCTGCTTGGGATGGTAAGAATGCAAATTAGGTAGATATGTTAACTTAGATATGTAATGGAAATTAGTAAATGCCTAATTTTGCTCTTCAGGTGTAACATTTCTAATTTGATTCTTTTCATAATCAAATTATCACAGATCAGTAAAGTAAACAAATTCGTAGTCGAATAATGTAAACAAATTCGCACAGCAGCCGAGTAAAATAAATAAATTGGGCGATTTATGGAAGATTCCTAATTTCTTTAGCTGCTATCTTGCTATGATATTCGATATCTAAAAATGGATCACGGCTACTTCGAATGTTAAGCATCATGAAGTAATGGAAATTAAAACCTAATCAGAAAATTTTCGATGTGTGTGTGTGTGTGTGTGTGTGTGTGTGTATTGAAAAATCTTAGGTTTTATGAAAGATTGTTTTTTTATTTTCAATAAAATTTAACTTTGGGCAGGTTAAATTTAAAGCTTTGATCACCTATGATATCAATGTGGGGTGATACTAATATAATATGATATGTTGACTTAGACGAGTAGTGAAAGTTTTATTGGTATAGTAAAAGACTTTACATCAAATTTTTGGTGATAAGGTGTAATGGCATGACCAGTGTTGCTACACGAAATCTTTCTAGAGGAACTTGTTAGCCTAGCCTGAAAGTGGTTTGAGCAGCCACATCTGAAAAATTAGATATTATCATTAGCTTGAGAGTGGGTTAATTAAAAGCATTAACGAGCTATCATATTAATGTAGGATGATATGCCGACTTAGATGACTAATATAAATTAGTAATATAACTTCTTGCTTAAACAAATACATTCGAATAAAATGATCAAATTGATTTTTGTTTTTTTGTGTCTGGGGCTGGTGAGCATTGGAAGGTAACAGAGTTATTTACCATGATATCATAGTTCACATGAAGCTGATAAGAATATGATAATTTTATCTTCATACTATCAGATTGAGCACATATTTTCTAATTTTCTTCCTACTATATTATGCACACCCACTACCCATAAAATAAACTTCGAGCACCACTAAACTTAACCCAATCTCAACCACCACGATCTTGGCAAAAGGTAATAAAATTACCTGCTAAGTCATGCCATTACACATGACAACCAAGTATTATTCTTTTACTGCTCCCATACATTTTACATTACTTAATATCATAGCACTATCTTCTATCATCAAAGCTTTTAATTTAACTCACGCTCAACGTAATGGTTAGAAAATATGTGCTCAATCTGATAGTATGAAGATAAAATTATCATATTCTTATCAGCTTCATGTGAACTATGATATCATGGTAAATAACTCTGTTACGTTCCAATGCTCACCAGCCCCAGACACAAAAAAACAAAAATCAATTTGTTCATTTTATTCGAATGTATTTGTTTAAGCAAGAAGTTATATTACTAATTTATATTACTCATCTAAGTCGGCATATCATCCTACATTAATATGATAGCTCGTTAATGCTTTTAATTAACCCACTCTCAAGCTAATGATAATATCTAATTTTTCAGATGTGGCTGCTCAAACCACTTTCGGGCTAGGCTAACAAGTTCCTCTAGAAAGATTTCGTGTAGCAACACTGGTCATGCCATTACACCTTATCACCAAAAATTTGATGTAAAGTCTTTTACTATACCAATAAAACTTTCACTACTCGTCTAAGTCAACATATCATATTATATTAGTATCACCCCACATTGATATCATAGGTGATCAAAGCTTTAAATTTAACCTGCCCAAAATTAAATTTTACTGAAAATAAAAAAACAATTTTTCATAAAACCTAAGATTTTTCAACACACACACACACACACACACACACACACACACACACACACACACACACACACCTACATCGAAAATTTTCTGATTTGGTTTTAATTTCCATTACTTCATGTTTCTTAACATTCGAAGCAGCAGTGATCCATTTTTAGATATCGAATATCATAGCATGATCCTTCTTGTTTATAAGAAATTTTTAATCCCCAACTTAAGTTATAGTTGTTGTTGTTTTTTTTTTTTCAACAAAAGAAATTTTCAATTACAACTTCCACTACTCATCTAAGACATCATATCTTACAGATTAATATCAGTTGTTGTTGTTTTCAGCTAAAGAAATTAGGAATCTTCCATAAATCGCCCAATTTGTTTATTTTACTCGGCTGCTGTGCGAATTTGTTTACTTTACTGATCTGTGATAATTTGATTATGAAAAGAATCAAATTAGAAATGTTACACCTGAAGAGCAAAATTAGGCATTTACTAATTTCCATTACATATCTAAGTTAACATATCTACCTAATTTGCATTCTTACCATCCCAAGCAGCCATGATCTCTTGTTAGATATCGAATAGCATGATCACTCTTGTTTATAAAAGATATATACAGACCACAACTTACGTTATAGTTGTTGTTGATTTTTTATCAGCAAAAGAAATTTTCAATTATAACTTCCACTACTCATCTAAGACATGTAACAAGTAAAAAAGCTAGAATTTGGAGTAGTCGAAATCCACTTATTACATTGCAGGAGTGAACTATTCATATATTCTCAGAACGACCACCTTTTACATAAGTTTTGTAATAAGGCACAGAAAAGAAATTTTCAATTATAACTTCCACTACTCATCTAAGACATCATATCCTAAAGATCAATATGAATTAAAAAACATAAATCACTCAATTTGTTAACTTTACTCGGCTGCTGTGCGAATTTGTTTACATTATTCAACTGCGAATTTGTTTACTTTACTGGACTGTGTGAATTTGTTTATGCAAGGAATAAAATTGGAAGCGTTCCACCTGAAGAGCAAAATTACACATTTACTAATTTCCATTACTTATCTAAATGAACATATCTACCTACATGCGCCCCAATCAGCTTCGCCTGATCTATTTTTAGATATATGATCATATGGTGCAATCTTGTTTATAAAAGATAAATACAGATTAATATCATCAAATCTTTAATCCACAATTTAGGTTATAGTTGTTCTTGTTTTTTTTGTTTTTGAGCTACTAATATTAATTACACCTGAGAAGGTAAGATAGCTAATATCTCGAACCATAGCCCGTAGAGGATTTCTGATGAAAATCTTACCCCCTAATACTAATACTATTGGCATGGACAAAAAATATCCTAGGGTTAACTTGAATTATTACTACTATTAATTATACCTCAAAAGGTAAGATCACTAATATCTCGAAACCCATAGCCCGTAGAGGATTTCTGATAAAAAATTTGTCCACCCGTATTACTAAGACCCCACTGATACCTTCTAGAATCTATTGATATGAACAAAAATATTCTAGGATTAACTTGAATTATACTAATTACACCAATTTACTTAGGGAATTTCATAACATTTCTTATCCACATAAATACACAGTTGCATACATGCATCCACGCCTTAGGTAACGTTTGCTCAGCCACCAAGTAGCCCAGCCCAACATACCACAGGCACTCATACTAAAGTAAACAACTAACAACAAACTCCAGCTGACAAGTATACGGCCCCGATATAAATTCGCTTAGAGCATTTCACATCACTACTTAAGCCACACACATTCCACCCAAGCCTTGGTACAGGTAACGTAGCCCAATCCAACACGCCCCAGACAGTCCTAGTTATAGTATCAGATATTCCCAACTAAAGCTCTCAGCAAATCTCCAGTAGCCAGACACAGGAGGGGCATCTCAAGGTCAAATTGTAGCCTCCAAGACCAGATCATCTTAACCAGCAACCTCCGCTAATAAAGCTTCCCACCCCTTCACAAATATTTAGAGCTTCAGCCAGACGGTACGAAAGGAATTCCTCCAGGCAGGCCCTATGACGTAGACCACTAGATGGAATACCCCAGTGGCCCAGAACCCCGGTCCAGAGCCATCAAAATAGTTGGAATCAACCTTGCACTTTTTGTATGGAAAAAGTGATCCAGAACCAGCATAGCGTAACTACTTCTGGACAACGTTTACTTTCAACAAGACGGCGCTACGTGCCATACAAGCAACGAAACCATTGATCTTTTACGGGAAATGTTTCCGGACCGTGTTATCTCTCGAAGAGGTGATCACAATTGGCCACCGAGATCTTGTGACTTAACACCTTGCGACTTCTTCCTTTGGGGCCACGTGAAAGAGAAGGACTACGCCAACAGCCCAGCGTCGATTCAAGATCTCAAAGATGGATTTCGTGAGGCTATCGAAGACACACGGCAGCCACTTTGCGATTTGGTTATGGAAAATTTCAGGAAAATGATATGGTCCTGTAGGCGTTGTCGTGGTGGTCATTTGGCTGATGTTATTTTCCATTATTAAAGGCACACCTTCCTCTTTATAATGAAATAAAAATCCGATCATTTATCTCAAAAAATGGCATTTTTCTTTGAATATCAAAATAACACCTCTTATTGGAAAATCCTATACATTGGCATACTCTACCATACTTTAAAAAGCGGCATAATCTCCCTTAAATTCATCATCAAACAGCGGCAAGCTCTTCCATTGAAAAGCAATATCGGCATCCCCTTTGCCACGAAGGGATAATATTATCACAGCGGCTCTTTAGCTATAACTTGTTAGTGCGGCAGCCTTCTGACTATTTAATAAAAGAAATATATATATATATGTAATCCAAGTTCATTTCACTAATCATGGATAGTTTATTAATACATCGTGGAAAATGCATATTACACGTTGATGGCTGGCTTAAGAATACAGATGCAAAACTTGATACGAAAAGGAATCTCACAGAGTATGAGTACTCTGCGAGATGAACTCTTTAATAATTTTATTCGGCAATCTCCTGCTACGTCCATTCCACCAGTAGATGCTACTAGACCACCACCACCAGCTCACATGAAGCGATGCCTAATAATGACATTCCTCAGGTATAAGCATAAGAGAATGCTACACCTCAACGAAATTCGTGGTTATGACGATCAGGAAGTCCTATACGCAGAAGAAATATCTCATATAGCGGCGACAGTTCCAAACTTTCGGTAGATGAATTTGTTGTAGGAATATACATAGTAAAACGATGGTAAGTATTACTACAAGAAATTTATTGATGAAAGTGAATACAAAAACATGATAAGTTTAACGCCTTTAACAACACCTTGTCGAAAGGAAGCGAGAGAAAGTATTGGCAACTTGACAGTAGTAGTTGTGCCAAAGAAATATTTGACAGCTCCATCCTAATGGTCGGTTCTCACAGGCGTGACTTGATTATAGCGTACATTTCCAACATTTCTCTTCCGAGTGGAAGTACTCACTTACTCGGCGCTCGAAGGAGATTTTGATCTCCTGGTTAGAAATATGAGCACGCTGCTCGCAGGTCCAGCCATGGAATGGTACTGGTTATTGCTCCGACAGAGCTCTACGACAACGTGGGAGTATATAAAGATTGCTCTTCTGTCTGAATGCGGAGTCCCCAAGGATGATTTGAAGGTGCGAGTATAGTTGATGTCTCATAGACAGAGAATTGGCGAGTCCTTTGCAACTTACCTCCAACATCTTGTGCACTTGCGTGATCAGCTGCAGACGATAATGCCAGAATTTCTGGAGATAGGTAAGTCCAACTTATTGCCAAAGATTTAAAACAAGATCTGTCTGCATCCTACTAATACCATTGGATAGCTGATATCACTCGTAACATAGATTCAAGCTACAAATTTACGCATTGCAACTGCTAGTAGCCTGAACCCTTATCGACATCATCGAGTGAGTGAAGTGGAGGAAGCATCTGATTTTGGCTTTGATTTGTCAATGCTACCCAGATGTGACAATAGCTTGCAAGACCTACCAGCTATTACAAACAGACCCGTGGCGATTTGCTGGAATTGCGATTAGCAGGGCCACTATTATCAAGACTGTTTACAGGAGACATTGTCGACATTGTAGACATTGTCTGCAGAAAAACGAGAAGCGGGTCGGAAATCACAACACCCTTTTTCGATCGAGAGTGACATCCCAGATGTCATCGACTTCCACTGCTCTCGCTCAGCCGCTGATCCAGAACAACAGTCTGCACAATCCACCGACCCCATCGAACACTCAATGGACTGTCCGCTAATACCACTCAGTGACTCTGGTGATATTAACCATCCACGTGACAGTCATTCGACTTGTAAGGAGCACTTGATTGACTTCTCCGCAGATTTTCAAGCTCCCGTTTCCACCTATAGGGAGCCGTTGACACTTTTGCTAGACACTTCCTTAGAAGAGTCTTTAATTTTTTACGTTCTTTTGAAGCCAACAGTACTTTCTTCTGGTGACGTTGCGGAACAGGAGTTTCAGTCTCCTGCGATATCAATATTGAAATGGCCACCAAGCTCTGTTATGACGACTGGGCGTGAGCCTGTTTTATATCCATTGACACCCTACTATACGCGTCTACAAAACTGCAACGCAGTAAGAGACCGCATCTTCTCCTCAGTAGCGGAACTAACTTGTAGAAATTATGTACCCTGATCTGGAGCTATGTAAAAGAAAGTAACGATCCACTGTTCGTTATCGTGAGTATTGTCGACGAATTAAGACGGAACGAAATTAACTGGCCCACATTTCAGTGTCGATGCTAGATGACATTCGACCGCATGCCGAAGATAAGTTGCTAAGGCAAACTGTGACTGGGTTGCTCGATAGTGGTGCCACTGACAGCACCCTTGGCCAAGGAGCTCTAAAGGGGCTGGTGGACGCAGACGTTAAATGGAAGAGGCATCACACTAAAGTGCAGGTAGCTAATGGTGCCATGAGGAATGTTCATGGTAGTGTGGACTTGGACATCACTTTCCATGATAAGACCCACAGCGTGTGTTTTTACGTGGCTTCTAGGCTCACACAAGCACTGTACGTGGGAGTAGACCTCTGGCGTCTATTTGGGTTGGTCCCAGATGTCCTGGATATAGCTGCTGAAGTGATGCCAAGCCTATTAGCTGCCACAGACAGTGACTGCCATATTATTTCGATTCAAAAAAGTCAACGTCTTAATGCCACGAAACAGCTTTTTCCTTCCTTTGCCTCTTTGGGCTTAGGAAAAACATCTCTTGTCACTCACAAGATGGAGACGAACGATGCTTCTTCGATAAAATAAAGGCTTTATCCAATTTCACCGGCAGTGAAAAGTTTAATGGATGCCGAGAGTGAATGCTTTCGTTGGGTGCAATAAAGGAGAGCCAGACTCCTTGGAGCACTCCAGTTGTTCTAGTGAGGAAACCTGGAAAAGTTCGGTTTTGTTTTGACTCCGTTACGAAGAATGACGCCTATCCGCTGCCACAGATAGACGCACATCTGAGTCGACTTCCTCCGGCAAATTACATTACAAGCCTGGGCTTGTTACGCTCCCGAAATTCATATGGTGGTGGATTCAATAAATGTTTGTGTGCGTCCTCTTTTGAACTCGCGATACTACTAGAATTCCTTAATTATAATTACAGAACCTGACATAACGCTATCGATGAGGAAAAGAAAAGAGGTCCGCAAAGAATATACAAAATGATCGATAAATTATCCACCAAACTTCGAAGGAGTCAGTACGTCATAGAATCAATAGAGCTACGGATCAGTCATGCACATGTACTTCTTTTTATGTATATATATTCATCTTTATTCATCCCTACGGAGGACGCAGTTATTATACGCCCAGCTAGCCAAGCACTCGTATCCTATTTTAGGATGGAAGACGCCGTTTCTACGAAATTACATAGTTTAGATCTTTTGTTTTATTACAAGTTAGTTATAATTTCCTTTCTGATCTGTTTATAGTACCACATAAGTAATAATTAGAAGTTATCACTATTCTTGAATTTCTTTAAATTTAAAATCATATGAAACTATGATCGATTGTTTCATCACCATATTTATCTTAAAGTATGAAATCTAGAAAATTTGTGGAGAATTGAGTTAGTTTTACACGTACAAAATACATATATTGTTCTCGCTGAACCATCTAGCCATCCTAGAATAATAAGTAATTTTCATAGAGACGTTGATATCCATGAGCCTTTCTTCCACGCTAACAGATTTTATAATCGCGAAGTATATTGTCATATGAAGAAAGCAAGTCCAAGTTCCTTCGACTGAACCAATAATAAAACAAAACGATGACGGTAAAACAAAACGATAATAATAAAACAAAACAAAATTAATAATTAACGACAACATTAATAATAAACAACAAAAATTAAATAAAAGTATCAAAAGGGCACACTGAGCCATATAATTGAGACCTCAAAATTTTAATAAGTTCTACTCCGTCGTAAGCCTCAAATTTTAATGGAAAAAAAAAACAAAGGAAAATAGACACTACTAAACGCATAACAAAAAAACATTCAAGACATGTAAAATATTATTATAAGTTTATAAAATGGGCAAAGTGATTATTAATTACACCCAGTGGAAACATGCCTTAATCAAAGTGATTATTAGAACACTTTCGAAAATCATGGAATGCACTCCCTCAAGCGGATGTGCGAAAATTTTCTTTTTTATCGAAAAATAGACGAGGGACGAATCGATCTCTTTTCGTCGTTGAGCTGTGAAGTAGTGAAGAGGAACTCAGTTTCAGTAATTAACGTACAAGCACAAAAAATGAGATAAAAGATTTTTTAAAATAAAGAACTAAGTTTGTGGTTAAAAGTCCAAAAGTTAAAAGTGAATAAGTTAAAAAAAAAGATTAACAAATAAAGCCAAAAGAAGAGAAGGATAAGGGAGCATGGACTTCGCGTGAAGAACGGAACGGTTTTATTTATTCTACTGCAAGGTGGCAGGAAGAGCCATGGAGTGAAAGTTGAGTACCTATTTGAAATTTAGGACATATTAAATATTTTTCTTGTCTTTAAATAATATAAAAGCAATATTTTTTCTTACTATATGGTGGCTTAGTGGCGGTAGCGATTCGCTCCATCCTTTTGGATTATCTAAGTTTTATAACGTTTTATTAAAAGCATATCGCATACAATCACGTTTTTTCATTTTCAGCTTTGAACCTACTCCCATCTACTGAGCTAGAAGATACGCACTTTGGAGTGCATATCAGGCTTGAAAGACGCTTTTTGGCAGATTCCACGAGACACTGATTCCAGAGAGAAGACCACGTTAACGGTACCTGGTTATCCTCTCTATCAGTACACAGTGATGCCATTCGGTCTGCGCAACGCTCCACAAACGATGTGCCACCTTATAGGCAAAGTCATCCCGTTCTATCTACGTGAGAATGTTCTCGTCTACTTAGACGATCTATTAATACTGTCATCCGACTTTGACTCTCATATCATTTTACTATCCCGTGTAGCGGATTGTTTGAGGAAAGCTGGCTTCACTATTAACTTTGAGAAGAGTAAGTTCTGTATTAAAGAGACAAAATACTTGGGTTTTATTGTCGGAAAAGGAGGAATGAGAACTGACTCGGATGAGATTTCAGCCATAGTTGACTACCCATCACATAAAACTGTTCGGCAGGCCCGACGCCTACTAGATATGGCGGGATGGTATCGACCATTTATTCCGAACTATGCTGATCTATCTGCTTTCATTACAGACACCCTGAAAAAAACCAGTCAGTTCAATTGGACTCCCGAGGCCCAGATGTCTCTTAAATTATTGAAGCAGAAACTTACCTCTGCTCCGCTGTTAGTGAGTCCAGACTTCACCAAACCATTCGTTATCCAGATGCGAGCCACCAAGGTATTGGTGGAGTGCTGTTACAACTAGATGACGATGGCCACGAGAAGCCGATAGCCTACGTCTCGAAAAAGTTGAATTCAGCACAGCGAAATTACACAGTCACAGAGCAGGAATGCTTAGAAGCGATCTTAAGTGAACAGAAGTTCCGGCCCTTCATAGAACTCATGCCGTTTAAGATAGTGACTGAACATGTGAGCATGAAATGGCTGGTGACCAAAAAGGACCTCAGCCGTAGACTTCCTCGGTCGAGTTTCAAGCTTCAAGGTGTCCGCTTCAACATTGAACACC
The DNA here is from genome assembly GCA_963924295.1 of Dioctria rufipes. Taxonomy (NCBI): domain Eukaryota; kingdom Metazoa; phylum Arthropoda; class Insecta; order Diptera; family Asilidae; genus Dioctria; species Dioctria rufipes. The sequence continues at coordinate 120,833,711 of OZ002744.1, forward strand.
GAAAAGAAAGGCTGAACGTCATCCCTGACGCTCTGTTAATAATCCACTGTGACAGCTTCTCACCACCTGACGATCCTGGTCCGAAAGTGGACCTTAGTTCTCCATATTTCATCTCGTTGGAATATGAGGAGCTGAGGCAGAAGGTTAAATTAGCTTCTGACAAATTACCAGATCTTTGTTTCAGGGATGGATTCGTCTATATTCGGACTACGATCCGATTCAGGAAGAAGAAGCTTGGAAGCTTTGGATTCTACGAGGGCTTGTCTCCTACGTTATTTTAAGAGCGCATGACCCACCACTAGCTTCTTACGGAGGTATAGGGTAACCACTGGAACGATTCAGAAGATATCTGTACTGGCCACGAATGACAGTCGATGTCAGAAAGTACGTAGGCACCTTTGACGTGTGTAAAGAAACCAAAGCCCCCAATATTACTCTTAGGCTACCAATGTGACAGAAAGACCTTGCCAAAAGCTGTACGTCGACTTTCTAGGTCCATACCTCCGATTAATGAAAGGAAACGTCTGTATACTAACAATCCTTGACCATTTCTCCAAATTCCCGATTCTCAAACCGATGAGAAAGGCATCTATTCGTAATGTATGTCAATTCATTGAGACCGAAATACTCCATGTCTTTATTGGCAGGGATTAGGGCATACATCCAGAAGGAACACACCAAGTGGGATGAAAAGCTGAGCCATATAGCTAGCTTCATCAGGAGTTCTATCCACCAAGCAACTGGCTTCTCACCCTACCGAGTACTATTCAGTCAATAGATGATTGATCATGCGAGCTCCGATCACATCATTAGGAGCTGTTCAAACCAACATTAAATAGCCACCTGAAAATTAAATCATTCAAAAGATTTTAATTCCACGTATTTCTTATTATTGAAACTAGGTTGGGAACGAAACTACATATACCTACCTACAAGCTCGTCGATAAAGCAGTTTTTTAGTGGAGACAACAATCGACACATGATCGCTACATTCTACATTACAAAATCTCGACACGATCGACAGAATTCATCAGGCTTTTAATTGAAATTAAAATGTATATTATTAGCAAATTATTACTTAGCTTAAAAAGCATAAAACATTTTAGTATTAACTAAAAATAATTTAGAAATGGCCATATTGTGTATGTATAGGCATATTCTATTAGTTCAGTTAATACGTTGTACGTACTAAGCATAGCTGCTAAGGTCAATGCACTGGTCTGACCTACCTACAGCTGTTAAGGTCAACGGAGTTTCTGTTGCTACCTACGCACAGCTGCTAAGGTCAACGTACTTTGGTTGTTATGCGCAAGGTAAAATAATTTGTTGGTGCCGTGCGCAGATCAGAGGCAATATAAGTCGCAGGCCAACTTGAATCTTTCTTTTTTAGTATCCAGCTTCTATAGAGTGCGCATCATTTTGGAATTCGACTTGGCTAGTGTAATCAAATATAATTATTAACAAATTAACTTTATCTTGGGTAACGACTGAGATAAAGATATTTATTCTGGGTCTCGACTGGAATAAATTCTAATAACATAACACCTTTATCTTGGGTAACGACTGAGATAAAGATATTTACTCTGGGTCTCGACTGGAATAAATTCTACTAACATAACAACTTTATCTTGGGTAACGACTGAGATAAAAATATTTATTCTGGGTCTCGACTGGAATAAATTCTACTAACATAACAACTTTATCTTGGGTAGCGACTGAGATAAAGATATTTATTCTGGGTCTCGACTGGAATAAAAGTTACTAACCTAATAACTTTATCTTGGGTAGCGACTGAGATAAAGATATTTATTCTGGGTCTCGACTGGAATAAATCTTACTAATAACAACTTTATCTTGGGTACCGACTGAGATAAAGATATGTATTCTGGGTCTCGACTGGAATAAAATTTACTAACCTAATAACTTTATCTTGGGTAACGACTGAGATAAAGATATTTATTCTGGGTCTCGACTGGAATAAATTTTACTAACTCAACAACTTTATCTTGGGTATCGACTGAGATAAAGATAGTTATTCTGGGTAGCGACTAGAATAACATAGACTAACTCAAACCTTTATCTTGGGTCTCGACTGAGATAAAGATAGTTATTCCGGGTAGCGACTAGAATGATACTCACTAATCTCAAACCTTTATCTTGGGTCTCGACTGAGATAAAGATATTTATTCTGGGTACCGACTAGAATAAACACGACTAATACAACTTTGCTTTGGGTCTCGACCGAAGTAAAGTATCTTGTTCCGGGGAATGACTAGAACAAGATAATCACTAACTATTTAATTACCAACGCCATAAAGTCGATTCCATAGTTTTATACTGGTGAGTACATCTTTGATTAATCATATATTATATTTCATATTGATTAATATATTTATATACATATAGTGCCATTGGTCATAGTAGCCACAACTTTGACAGTATTATATTGAAATTATTATTGTGTAGTGAGTAAGCGATTTTTTTGAATATATTGAAGTTTAGTTCTTAAGTGTGAAATTCAATTCTGTGAATGTTAGTTCTAGTTGTAGTGTTGTACTTAAGTTTTACGTGCGTCCAATAAACCACTGACTATAAAATATTCCCCGGCATTATTATTTACAGTCCACATCCTTCTCTATATTTTTTCTTGAGTGTTCTCATTGGCCAGAACATTTAATGATCCTTCGTAGCTGAATTTAAAGTCTAGTGGTTTATAATTGCACACGTCTTAACATGAGTACACTTCAAAAACTTTTGGCTAACCAAGCCACCTCCGCAAAAATCCTCGAAAAATCTCTCAAGAACTACAACAATACTGTAGTAGAGAAACGAACAAAAGGGCTTGTTTCTGAGCGCTTAATTGCTTTAAGCGAAATCTGGTCAGATTACAAGTCTACTCATTATACAATTATCCAAGCTACGCAGGCTTTGGATGACAGTGAACTTCAAAAGTACGAGTATTTTTTATACGATCAATTTGCAGAGGTGGAAAATAAGTGCTATACATTCCGAGGTATTCTTAGGGATGCATTAGATACTTTTGAGCCAAAATCAGAACAACAAATTGCTACAGAAACTAAAACTGATCAGCAATCTTCATATTTTTTGAAATTGCCCAGAATTACACTTCCGACATTTTCTGGTTCTTATGATTCATGGAGATCATTTCACGACTTGTTTAATTCTCTAGTTCATACAAATCTCTCTTTACCTCCAGTGCAAAAATTACATTTTCTTAAAACAAGTGTTACTGGCGAGGCTGAACACTTGCTGCGACAGTTTCCAGTAACAGATGCAAGCTACGAAAATGCATGGAAAATGTTAAAGAATAGATACGACAATAAGCGAGTATTAGTGAACGCTCAGCTGAAAACTCTGTGTAATCTATCTAAAATAACAAATGAATCTGCTAAGGCGATACGATCCTTATTAAACAGATCTTCAGAATGTATTTTCGAGCTTGAAGCTCTAGGAGTCTCCACCAAGCAATGGGACCCAATTTTCATATACAAGTTGGTGCAATGCCTACCAACAGAAACCCATCGCTTGTGGGAGCAGGAGGTAAATAATGAAGAAGGCTTGCCTACGTTTGATTCTCTAAAAACCTTCCTAGAGACCAGATTCCGAACTCTGGAAGCAATTTTCGATTCAAAGTCAGTTCATCCAGAGAAAACAAGTAACTCAAATAACTTCATTAAAAAGGTATCAACACATTTATCATCATCTACAGACAAATGCGTAATATGCAAAGAGCCACATAGATTGTTTAAATGTCCACAATTTATGAAATTTGACATTGACAAAAGGTTTAAGATCGTTACATCTAACCGTCTATGTGTAAATTGCCTATCAAGGCACCATAACACGAATTCTTGCCCAAGCAAATTTACGTGTCGGCAATGCGGTAGAAAACACCATTCTTTGCTTCACACGAACAGTAGTACAATCAAAGTACTCACTTTTCAACTAAGCAAAGCAATAAGTCTATCAAACAAGCACAGCCACAAAATTCTCCCTCTACATCTGAGGTCATAACAGATAGTTCTTTACGAACATTTTACACAAACCGTCCACAGCGCGCTACACAAGCACTGCTTGCAACAGCATTGCTTCACATTTCCTCAACAGAGGGAACAATGCATACTATGCGGGCTCTAATCGACTCGGGGTCTCAAGTATCCTTCATTACAGCAGCAGCAACACGCAAACTGCACTTATCTACCACTCGCGTGGACACCCAAATCACAGGCTTGGCAAATAGCAAAGCTACAAATATTAAACGACAAACATGCTTCAAAGTATGTCCGCAATCTATATCAAATAAGGCAACTTCAGTGACAGCACTAATCGTGAACAAGATCACTGAGTTCCTGCCTCCGTCTACCATTCAAATACAAGAATGGGATCATATAAAGGATGTAACGCTTGCCGATCAATTTTTCTACAAGCCTGGACAAATTGAAATTCTCCTGGGAGCAGATGTATACGGGGAAATTCTATTGGAAGGATTAAGAAAAGGTCCTCCAGGAACCCCTACTGCTCAAAATAGCACCCTCGGGTGGATTCTCTTTGGAAATCTATCTCAAGCAGACTATATTTCCAAAGCGTCATCTTTAACAATTAATGCGCAAGCTGACCAAGCAGCGTCTATAGATACAATCCTGAGACAGCTTTGGGAACCTGAGGAAATCACTTCTCAAATTCGTAAGCCTTCAAAATCCGATCAGAAGAGTGAAGTATCTTATAAAACCACTCATCGTCGTATTGCAGCTGGCCAATATGTACGATTATCATTCATCGAAGAAAAACCAGTACCAGGGGATTCTCGAAATAAGGACTTACGCAGGTTTTATAACCTCGAAAAGAAACCACTTAAAAATGTCGATCTTTACAAACATTATAAAGGTTGCATAAATGTATGTCATGCCTTAGGACACATGAAACTAGCTTCAAGAAAGCAAGCAGCAATTCTAGATCCAATGCAGCAGGCATCAATATCTCCTATAGCTGAGCAAGCAGCAAGCCAAGCTTCAGGGCATTGCCAAAATCAGCTACCCAGTCGCAGCCATCTCTATCTGTATCTACAGCAGGGCAGCAAAATTCCACGTCGTTTGAGGCTCAACGAGTACCGCCGACGACATCAAGCCTTCAGCAATTGCAACCTGCATTGAAGTTGAAGAAATGCTTGTTAAAAGATACAATTGTCCTACACGCAGAACAACCGGATAACGACTTCCATCTACTTATGGCAGACAGTGAACAACCGAACACATTCGAGGAAATCACCGTCTCATATGAAAAACTAAAGCGGTCCAGAAAAAAGAAGCAACGTTTCACTGCTCGGGACGGGACACGCATAAAAGTAAAGCTACTTTTAGATGGACGTATACGAATCGTAACGTAAAATAATTAATCTAGAATCTATTTTTTTTATTATCTTCCTAACATTCAACTGGGGTTAAAAATTTGTAGAAATTTCGGAAGTTCGATATCTGCACTTACTCCATGTATTGTTTTCTATATAATCTTCGCTTGAATGAGCATCATAAAGCATATTCGCTCAAGTATTCCTATAACAGCATATAAGATTGAAATAATTTTTCTACCCAAATTTCTAATATCTCTTCGCCTTAAAAAAAAAAAAAAGAAAAAAAAAAACCCCCAAAACAAAATCATATGAAAAATAACAAAAATTTATCTATTTAAATTCTAAAACTCTAGATTAATTTAATAAGCCGTATGTAAATATGTACACACACACATACGTATAACCGTACGCCCATGTCAAAAATTAAAATTTCAAAGTTTCAAAATTACTCATGGGCTATAATAACAATTATGCGAAGTTCAGGTATTGCTATAATTTCATTTAATTGTAAAAAAAAAAACAAATTGTTTCAAGACACAGAACTTCTCCCAATTTGCAATTTCTGCATTACAAACCACAAAACCCTTTTCATCTAGTAGACAGGGGCATAATCACAATTATGCAAAGTCCAAATCTTTGCTATTGTTCTTCATAACAAAGATTTTTTTTCAGACAAAAAAAAACAGCTTTAAAAAAAAAAAAAATAGGTTATTTCGCCAGACTCGAACCTTGGACCTGGGACGTGATACCTTATCAGCGCTCAGCGAAGTTCGGCTATGCTGCCAACGAGAGGCTCTTTCATGACATGTCAATTAAAACCCGTCCAACACGAAGTGATCGTCAATGAAACAGACGTCAACCAAAGGAATGCGCTGCTCTGGCTCAGCTAATCAATTCATTGCAACAGACATCACAATTTATTTTTCCGATTCCGATCGCTGGAACATTTAGGAAAGTAAGATATAATTATTTATATATATATATAGCAAAGAAGACAACCAAGGTATGCTTTACGTCGTCATTTTAAAATTAATTACTTGAAAGATTGAATTTTCAAATAAAATTCAACCTTTCAACAGGGGGCAGTATGTTCAAACCAACATTAAATAGCCACCTGAAAATTAAATCATTCAAAAGATTTTAATTCCACGTATTTCTTATTATTGAAACTAGGTTGGGAACGAAACTACATATACCTACCTACAAGCTCGTCGATAAAGCAGTTTTTTAGTGGAGACAACAATCGACACATGATCGCTACATTCCACATTACAAAATCTCGACACGATCGACAGAATTCATCAGGCTTTTAATTGAAATTAAAATGTATATTATTAGCAAATTATTACTTAGCTTAAAAAGCATAAAACATTTTAGTATTAACTAAAAATAATTTAGAAATGGCCATATTGTGTATGTATAGGCATATTCTATTAGTTCAGTTAATACGTTGTACCATAGATGACACAAGAGCTAGATGTCGCATGCAGTACCAAAAAAGTATGCAAATTTTATATGGCTGGGTGGTCCATTCCGGAATGGACCACAACATTTGAAATGATGTATACGACGAGTGATACATATTTTTTCGTATCTGAAGTGTTGGGGAAGTCGATCAAATGTATACAAAACTACTATTATAAAATCATTTGCATTCGTCATAATCTCAAACATATTATGGTCCATTTCAGAATGCACTACTCATTTCACAATGTGTATACTCTGCTTTAGTATGGTATGCGACATCTAGTTCTTGTGCCATCTATGGTTGTACGTACTAAGCATAGCTGCTAAGGTCAATGCACTCGTCTGATACGTACAGCTGTTAAGGTCAACGGACTTTCTGTTGCTACCTACGCACAGCTGCTAAGGTCAGCGTACTTTGGTTGTTATGCGCAAGGTAAAATAATTTGTTGGTGCCGTGCGCAGATCAGAGGCAATATAAGTCGCAGGCCAACTTGAATCTTTCTTTTTTAGTATCCAGCTTCTATAGAGTGCGCATCATTTTGGAATTCGACTTGGCTAGTGTAATCAAATATAATTATTAACAAATTAACTTTATCTTGGGTAACGACTGAGATAAAGATATTTATTCTGGGTCTCGACTGGAATAAATTCTAATAACATAACACCTTTATCTTGGGTAACGACTGAGATAAAGATATTTATTCTGGGTCTCGACTGGAATAAATTCTACTAACATAACAACTTTATCTTGGGTAACGACTGAGATAAAAATATTTATTCTGGGTCTCGACTGGAATAAATTCTACTAACATAACAACTTTATCTTGGGTAGCGACTGAGATAAAGATATTTATTCTGGGTCTGTGACTGACAAGAACGAGTAAAAACAAGAACAAGTAAAAACAAGTTTTGAGTTGCAAAAAGCACAACAAGGGAAAGTGATAGAAACAAAAGTACGGAACGTGACAAATAAAAATTTTTGGAAGAAATAGGAGGAATTATCACGAGGATGCCTCTGATAATGGAGGAATAAAAGTATCATCCGCTGGAACCGCAAATTGCTATAAGCTGGCAGGCAGATTATCCTGAAGGGGATAAATAAGAGTGACAAATTGAGAATCCGAAAAATTCAGAAGTATTCCGTCAGTCAGCACCAGGTCACTGTGACCTGAAACCTGTAATTACGATCCACAAAGCAATATACATGAGATGAGATGAGATGAGGCAAAATCAATGTAATCAAATACCAGGGTCAATATCTATAATTATTTCAAGACAAAATTTTGTTTATGCATCCAGTGAATTCCGCAGATAAAATTTTTGCTATATCGTAGTTTTTGCTATAATTTTAAGTTCGCATTATTCTAAAAATTTCGCAACATTTTCAAAGGCCCTATCATTCTAAAAATTTTGCTATATCGTAATGGCCATAGTAGTCTCGAGTTTGTGCTACATTTTATGGTCCCATTATTCTAAAAAATTTCGCTATATTTTAGAGGCGATAGTATTATAAAAACTTGGAAATATCTTACAGGCCATAGTATGCTAAAAGTTCTCTATATTTCAAGGGCGGTAGTATGCTAATATTTTCATATATATAAAATCCATTAGCCAGTTAATAGTTTCATATATTGAATACGAGTAGAAATTTAATAACACAATGTTTTAATAGAATATGTATGTAGCGTATTAAATCCATACACTACCACTGCTCATTTTAAATTATTTATCGTACTGTACTGTAGACAGGCAGGGCATCTATCGGCAAATTAGTTGTTATCTCAGTACGGCCAGAGAGCCGAGTTCAGTTCTGACACAACACCCGGGAATTAAGGATCGTTAGTAAAACAATATATTATGTATAGGCATTAAGTTTTAGAATAATTAAATTAAATTGAATTACCCAATTGGTATTTTTTTAATTGAACATTGCCTACATAAATGGTGACCCCGAGTATTTAATAAAAATAAAAAAACCAAGCAAATTCTATCAGGGTGTCGACGATGCAAGTTAATTTCATTTCCCACGTGCAATCTAAAGTGCATCAGAACCACAAAAACAAGGCCATCGGCAGTAAAATTTAGATTATAAACAGCATCATATCTCAAATTCAACAAAACGCAGTTCTGCTGGCAAATTTCGGATATAAAAACACATTATCTGCACAAATCTCGCTTTCGAAGTCGATTATATATTCCAATGGATAACGGGCAATCATCGCAAATCACATAAAAACCTGAAAAACAATAATCTTCTGCATTCGGTGGACAAATTTCACCCTTGGATGATAACTTTTATTGGGATTTAATGGATATTCATTTCTACCAATTCGGTTCACGTCTCTACAAGCAGGCATATGTACCATACATATATGTATACCAGAAGTCAACAAAAGATAATTTGTCAATTAGAAATTCTAGAAATTTGTAATACATACACGTTTTTTTTTCTCTTGTAGATTTTCTTTAAAAATTATAAAAAATTAAAGGTGTAAACTGGAGAACACATTGGGTTTACAACAAGTGGTGACGGTACATACATACAACATGCAACATATTATTCATCACTCCCAAAAAAAGGCAGTAAATTTCATTTTCATTTCCCAGTGAGTAACAAAGGCATTTATTTTTTTTAAATTCATAAAATCCTAAATGATTAGCAATTTAAGATAATTTTAAAAAATTATTTCAAACAATACGTAAATCCCTGTTACAACCAACACTTACTAAGTACTGAATCAATTCAAAAAGAGTTTCTTTCAAAACTAAATCTTTACATTTAAAATTTATTTTTTTTTAATAAATAATAATGGGAAACGACACCAAATCTAATACAAATACGGGTGGTACAGATAGTGCAAAAAATATAGTTGCTCAAAATACCGTTTACGATATGCCGAGTGGCAGCAATGCACAAACACTTGACAGTAATAATTCAATCCAATATGTGGCTACTTTGAAAATACCTCCATTCTGGAACAATAGACCAGATCTCTGGTTCTTACAGATCGTAACCCAATTTCGTGTGAAGAGTATTACTTCATCCAACACAAAATACGATTAGCTAGTATCTTCCCTGTCCGCAGAAACAATGGAATTAGTAGCAGACGCCTTATTAAATCCCCCACAACAGGAAAAATATGAGAATCTAAAAGCATTGCTTCTCAATAGAAGTAGAGACTCGGAAGAGCGACGACTCGACGAGTTGCTCCACAAGATCGAACTAGGTGACTATAAGCCTTCTGAGCTTTTTCGACATATGGAGTCCCTGGCCGGCGGTAATAGCCTTGTTAACAAGCCTTTACTCCAAAAATTGTGGTTAAATAAACTTCCTCCTTCAATTAAAACATGCATAATAGCCATTGAAGACTTACATAACCAGGAAGAAATTTTTGCGTTAGCAAATAGGATTTATGATTCAACATCAACCCAAAAAGTTTCCGCCATCTGTCACGAGTCAAATAACCCTCGAAATGATGCCTTGGGTAACATGACTCTTTTGGTTAAAAATTTGACTGATCGTATTAGTCGTTTGGAGACCAGACAGTTTAAGCACGAACCAAGAAGGTTTTCTAGAAATCGTTCACATCACAGGTCGTATTCCCATCCAAGAGTATCACAAGATATATGTTGGTACCATAAGAGATATGGCAATAAAGCCAAGAAATGTATACCTCCCTGCAAAAATAAGTTAGTCAACAAAGATATTCCAAAAAACTGAACATAGCTCCTTCGTTCGCGGCACCGAAGTTAAGCAACATTTCTCGCCGCCTATTTGTCTTCGATGAAAATTCAAGAACATATTTTTTAATTGACACCGGTGCGGAAATTTCCATAGTTCCCAAAAGGACCTACCCTAGACATACATGCATGACGGATTATAAGTTAGTATCCACAAACGGTACACCTATATCAACTTTTGGACTCAAGCAGTTAAATTTGAACCTCAATTTACGCCGCTGTCTTGACCACACTTTCATCATCGCCGCTGTTGATCACGCGATTCTCGGTGCAGATTTTCTTTACAAATTTGATTTATTAATTGATCTGCGACACAAAAAGCTCGTAGATAGAAAAACTCTGCTCTCCGTCAATTGCATATCTCGCGCGGTAGAGTCATGCTCTCCAAAACTATATACTCTGCAGGACGAGTACGGTTCTATACTGAATGATTTTCCTAACCTGAAAGCCCCACCAGACTTCAAGGCAACTATCAATCATAATGTTTTTCACCACATTAGCACAAATAGTACTCTTCCATCTGCACGTGCACGAAGATTGAACCCCGAAAAATTTAAAATAGCAAAAAATGAGTTTGAGACAATGGTCAGATTAGGTATATGCCGCCCCTCTTCATCCTCGGTTGCTTCACCTTTGCACATGGGTCCCAAAAAGGGATCATCAGATTGGAGACCCTGCGGCGACTATCGCCATTTAAACGCGGCTACAATATTCGATAAGTACCCATTACCCAACATTCATGACTGCACTATTAAATTTCATGACTTCAAAATATTTTCTAAAATTGATCTTATCAGGGCAAATCACCAGATCCCGGTTGCTCCTGAAGATGTATACAAAACTGCGGTCATAACTCCCTTCGGTCTTTACGAATTTCTTCGTATGCCTTTCGGCGTCAGAAATGGGGCACAAACCTTCCAACGTTTCATTAACGAGGTGTTAGAAGGACTAGATTTTATTGTCGCATATGTAGACGACATTCTAGTTGGAAGTAAGTCACAAGAACAACATAAAGAGCATCTACGTTTGCTATTTTCGAGATTAGATAAATATGGGATTAATGTTAACACTACAAAATGTATTTTTGGAGTTAGAGAGTTAGACTTTCTAGGGCATAAAATCACAGGAGAAGGCATTTCTCCTTCTGACTCTAGGATTTAAGCTATAAAGGACTTTCCTTCACCCGCAACCTTTAAGAAACTACAGCGTTTCTTATTAATGATAAATTTTTATCACCGCTTCTTACCAAATATAGCAAAACTCGCTTCACCCCTATATGATCTACTTAAAGATTCAAACTCAAAGAAAAATTCCAAGATCGTATTCAAATGGTCCGATATTCATAACAATACTTTTGATAAAATTAAAAGGGTTCTAGAAAACTGCACATTACTGGTTCACCCAGATCCTAATGCAAAAGTTAGTCTCTGGGTAGATGCCTCCAGCGATGCCACAGGCGCTGTCCTGCAACAATGCAATGCAGTGTAATGGAAACCTCTTAGCTTCTTTTCAAAAAGGCATTTCAAATACTTAGTGGAAGGAAAAGATTTTATGGTGTACACAGACCATAAGCCTCTAACTAACGCACTTTTCTCCAAATCAGACAAGTCCCCCCGCCAAACTAATCATCTCAATCCGATATGTAAAAGGATCTCATAACATTGTTTCTGACACCCTTTCAAGAGCACACATTGACACAATAAGCCATCATACCAAAATTGACATTCCAACGTTTACTTAGAACAAGAAAAAGATTCTGAATTGAAGGAAATTCTTGCTAAATTAGAAAAAAATCCACACAATCACAATTACACACTTACAAATATTTTTGTCCCCTTTGAAGAAAAAGAAATATGGTGTGAAACTGCTACAGGAAGCAATCGACCATATATCCCCGAAGCTCTTCGTCGAACCATTTTTGACACAATGCATAATCTATCCCATCCGGGCATTAGAGTAACAAGAAAACTAATCACTTCGAAATATTTCTGGCCTAATATAAATAAAGATGTAAATACATGGTCCAAGACATGCATCGCTTGCCAGAAAAGCAAAGTAAATAGCCATATAATATCACCTCACGGAATTTTCAGCATACCTAAGGGAAGGTTCGAGCATGTTCATATGGACATAGTAGGACCTTTGTCACCCTCTAATGGACACACCTATCTTTTAACCATAAAAGACCGCTTTTCTCACTGGCCTGAGGCTATCCCACTTAGAACAATTCATGCAACCACCATTGTTAACGCTTTCTTTCACCACTGGATCGCAAAATACGGAGTACCCAAAACTATAACAACCGATCAAGGAACTCAATTCGAATCCGCATTGTTCAAAGAACTTTCGAACATCCTTGGAAACCACCGAATAAGAACAACTACATACCATCCCCAATCAAGTGGTTCAATCGAAAGGCTCCATCGACAATTAAAGGCCGCAATCCGAGCCACTAATGATCCCAAGAATTGGTATCGTAATTTACCTTGGATCCTATTAGGCATTAGATCGGCTTTAATGGCAGATTTAGAAGCATCACCAGCCCAACTACTGTATGGTCAAGCTTTACGATTGCCAGGTGAATTAATTACAACTACACCCCCAGTGGAATTGAAAATTACTGCCTCTCTCGTAAAAGAACTTCAAGAATCGATTTTGAAAATCAGACCTCAAAACGCACGAGTACGAAAGCAAAGTAATATTTTTGTACCTCAAGCCATACATAAATGCTCGCACGTATTTGTAAAAGAAATGGTTAATAAAGGATGTCTGAACCCACCCTACATAGGGCCTAATAAAGTTGTAACACGGAAAGAAAAATTTTTTAAGATTCTCATAAATGGGAAGGAAGAAAAAAAAATAGTGACAGACTAAAACCAGCATTTGTTTTAAACCCAGACGTTTTCTCCGTAAACTATACAACTAGATCTGAATTGAAACAAAAAGTAATGTTTAAAATAATAGTTATATTTTCAGACAAAGTGTATGAAGGTAAAATAATAACTATAATTTTTACTAGATTAAAATACAACAAAATTGATTTTTTTTTTAATTGAATTGTATAGATAGGAAAGCTAACTAATGAAACAAACCAAATGGAATAAATTGTAGAAATATTAGAAGAACTGTATAAAAGTAAAGTAAAATCAACAAAATATGAAATCAAAAGAACTGCAATCAATTTAAACGTTAACAATAAGAACTCAGAAATCAAAATTAACTAATATACACAGCTAGAATTATACATTACATAAAAAATATAAATCAAAAGTACAGCTAATAGTAATAGGTACTATTCTTTCAAGGAATCATTTGGTCTGGAACTTATACTGGTACTTTAAGTAATTATAGACAAATAAGTAAAGTAACTTCTCGCAAAGGGGGAGTGATGTAGCGTATTAAATCCATACACTACCACTGCTCATTTTAAATTATTTATCGTATTGTACTGTAGACAGGCAGGGCATCCATCGGCAAATTAGTTGTTATCTCAGTACGGCCAGAGAGCTGAGTTCAGTTCTGACACAACGCCCGGGAATTAAGCATCGTTAGTAAAACAATATATTATGTATAGGCATTAAGTTTTAGAATAATTAAATTGAATTACCCAATTGGTATTTTTTTTAATTGAACATTGCCTACAATGTATAATACTACTTTACTAGCATCTAAGTACAATATTACTTTACTAGAATTTAAATACTACAAAATTTCCCTATAATTTAAATGCAATAATATCTTACTATTCCCTAAAGCCGATAGTTAGATAACTTTTCCCTATACTCTAAATGAAATACTTAGATGATATTATTGTAGCACGTTAACTGAAGATATAGGTTACAGCGAAGATATTAAGCGTGAAGTGTATGTCATTCGGGCCAATTATAAATCTATCTTTATATCTGATAGGCTATATCATTATTATTATTTATAAGAATTGATGTTAGAGATTAACCCCAGGCAACCACAATATAACTATTACTTTTCTGGCTATTCTGGCCATTCCAATTTCAGCACGCTAAGGATGAAGCTCCAGAAGGCCTTCTAGAGAAGATAACTTCATCATGTGAGATGTAAGTACTCATTTATAGGTATCATGAGCGTGTAGTTATTCCTTGGGGTTACCTCCTAGGTTGGTTAGTCAAGCTAAGGCCAGAATGATAAGTCCTGTATTACATAAGTTTTTTTTTCACGCCCTAAGCGTAAAGTTTGGCTAGTGAATTCTTATTCGTAGCTATCGATAATGATCAGACATGTAGTATGGTTGTAATTAAACACGAATTTTATAACGTACTGATGCAGTAAATCTTTTGTTTCTCCTTTCACTGTCTTGGAGCCATCTTAGCGTGAAGGTCGTCTAGGTCCGCTACTCCTCTCTTCACAGGTCATCATAGGGACACTGAAAACTATCTTCCCTCAGTGTCTATTGTGTGTTTGGGGGAGCAGATAAGGCCAAACATCTGCGCCTACACAATGGATGTAGGTAAGTGGTGTAAGGGTCCCTTCAGGACCGAGTGTGTGCAACGGCCACGAAATTTTTTTGTATATGGCCGGTGGCACAGCGGCAGGTTTTCGTGGAACCTCCTCATACTCTCCGCCAATAGCCGAGTCAAGCTAGTGTGCCGCCCTGCACTCAACGCTGTCTACCGAGTGATCTGTCAGCTCATGCTGCCAGTCTGGACTACACGTCCAAGTACATCACTCTGACATAGTTCCATAACAATATGGCGCCCAACGTGGGGAGACTTTTACTGGGGACTGGGACTTTGAGTGATATGATTATCTGGTATTCGCTAGTTAATTGACCTCAAGTCTCATATCCAGTGGAAGTTATATGCGGACCTGAGTCTAATTAGTTTGTTATCTGAATTAATTTGATTTTATAAAGTAAAGTTTCGATTTTGATAAAGTTTTCGCGAGTTTTTGAATGGTCATGAAAGTAAAGTTAAAGTTTTAAAGTTTTGCTATTTTTTTTTTAAATTTTGTTAGAATTAAAGTAAATTTTTGAGTTTTTGAAATGGATAAAGTTTAAAGTTTTGCTATCGTTGATTTGACTTGAAGTTCAACTTTAGGTTTGACTTTGGTCAAGCCTCAAGTCGGAACTATTGTCGAGTTTTTGATTTTTTTTGGAATTTTTGTTTTGAATATATATCTTTCCCACTGGCGCTTTGCTATGGAAATAGCAGGTGGCCTCACAATTTTTTTGTTTGTGTTCTCGCGGAGGCATGTCTTTGTTGGTCGACTGGCTGGATAGAGTCGTGAATCTGTGAGATGTCTTTTTGGCCTTTATATAACTAGTTGACCAGATTCATGACTCTGCCTGGCTGGAAGGTTAGCTAAGTATTGCAATCAGGTGAAAAGGAAGGAAAGAGTTGTTGGAGGATGGAAGTGATGCTGGAGACCTTCAGTAATCAGGAGTTGGCTGGCAGTTTCCAGTGCAAACATTGATCTTGATTTTAAGCGTCTTCCTTTACTACGGCTAGGACGAGTTATTTTGAATTCCCCGATGAATTGAATTTCGCTTATGTTGAAATTTTACGACCTTGCCTTTGTGATTATAAATGTGTTTTTTTACCTGCGTAACTAGATCTCTGACGTCATACAGCGATCTCTTCTGTGATTCAGCAGGAGGATGTTTCTCGTCCACGACCACCACCCTTTGGAGAACGTATTCAAACGCCCAGTTTTTTTTTGGAAATCAGAGAGACCCGCATAATCGACACTCGCTCTCAGCTGGGCAACACAGACCTTCATTTCCACCGGCTGCACCTTTCGTTCTTCAGGTACCTCCACCTCCAAGGCAACAAACTCAAAATCATCCCGGGCATAGACGCTCAGGCAGTCCTATCAGGAGATGGAACCTGTCGTATAATGGCAATAACTCCGAGCTATCAGTGGATGAGTTTATTTTTCGAGTCGAAGCACTCGCTTACTCCATTCTGAAAGGAGATTTTGAACTCCTCGTAAGGAACATGCTCACGTTATTAACAGTACCAGCGAAGGATTGGTACTGGTCTCTATTAAGGCACAACCCTTTTCCAACTTGGGAATTTGTCAGGACTGGATTGTTTGTTGAATGGGGAGTGCCCAAGGATGACTTGAAAATCCGAGTGCAGCTGATGTCAAGAAAGCAAAAGCCAGGAGAATCATTCTCTATGTATCACCATAACCTAGTACTGCTGCGAGTCCAATTGCAGAACTCCATGCCAGACCAAAAATTCTTGGAAATCGTCAAGTGCAATCTACTGCCTGAGATTCAGGAGAAGATCTGTCTGCACCCTAATAATAATATCAGTCAATTAAAATCACTCGTCACTCAAATTCAAGCTACGCGATTGCGCATTGCGACTGCTAGTGGCTTGAACCCGTATCGACATCAGCGAGTGAGTGCGATTCAGGAAGTAGCAGATTTCGGCCTTGACGTTCCCCAAGTGACAATAACCTTCCTGACTTATCAGCAATTACCAGTAGACCTGTCGTAATGTGTTGAAACTGTGATCAGCAAGGCCGCTATTATCCAGACTGTCTACAGGAGAGACAACAAGTGTTCTGCTATGGATGCGGACGCAAAAATGTCATTAAACCAAATTGCAGGCACTGCTTGGCGAAAAACGAGAGACGGGTCGGGAATCTCACCTCCTTTTCTTGACCAGTTCCGATGTCTCGAATGACAGCAGCTCCAACAAATCCAGTCCAATCATTGAACAGGGGAGATGTTTCGCTCAATCAGCAGACATAAACGACGAATCACTAGACCGTCCGTTGTAAAGCCATGACCACGGTCAAGAATTATAAACAAAAATCAAAACGAAAAATAATTAAAATAAACAAAGTTTGCACGACCTCAAGAAGAATTTGCAAAGCAAGCAAATTCCGCTATGCAAGCATTATTCTTGATTGATAAAATATTCATACCTGAGGTAGCAAATTCAAATTTGAATCACTTGTGATCAGATAAGCTGACACAACAATAATGATGCTTGATTCAGTTACTGCAATTCTGCAATAACCCCCCCCCCCCCTTTTGTATAATCACTGTATATGCAAGACACCTGTATAAATCACCTGTTACAATTGAATAAAATTCAGAGTTAAATCAATCATCAAGGTGTAAGTTTGGCAGCTCTCTGACTGGTATAATTTAAATAATTAACCAGACCTAATAAATAAACTTCATCATGAATAGCATCGAGACATATTGTGTATCAAACATATCACATGGCGATCCTGCAAATCGGACGACAGAAGGAAAGATAATCGAAGTAATTCCAGCATACACTCCAACTACGACAACCTTGTAAAATATGCAAATTCCTGAATACATTCCAGCAACAATAGCAGCACCCATTAATCAGCTACAAGCAAAGACGAATTCACCTGCTGTATACACACCTACTAAACAAAGAAAAAGTTCACTGCAAGAACTGCACTGCAGGAAAACCACACTGCCGGTCTAAAGCCAATTACGATAGCGCAGTACAGAAATAAACAACAACCATCAAGTAAACCCAGAGAAAAAAGCACAACAAAGAGGGGCGGTATAGCAGTCAGGCTACGGCAAAAGATAACAGAGCTTTACAGGGTAGTTCCTATTACCACAGACAAAAGCTTAAAAAAGAGCTAATACAAAAGCTGAACCACCTGAAATGGGAAAACCGCAATCGAAGGAAGTAATTGTAGCCCAAAACGCAGCTGCAGCGGCAACCAGCCCGGTGGTACAAACCATCTCAATACACGACGTCTTACATGTACCGGCCGCAGTGACAGTACTGATAATAGTTACATTAATAGCAACTACAATCAACATGGGGAGAAGATACTTGCGCAAATACATCAAAAATAACATAAAGCAGAGTGTTGGTAACCTAGCTAACGTCTAGTTATAGCTTGCGAGATTCAAACTTATTATATAGAGAGCTTTTAAATAATTTTTTTATAGGTATTCAGATAGATCTTAGAAATAGAATTAGATTGAAAACATTTTTTTTGTGGGTTTCTAGCTTTGTGAATAAGATAATTTTAAATTTGTGTCTATAGATAACTTTTAGGGATAGAATTATAGAGATTTTTTTTAAGGGTTTAATTTGTAAAGTTTCATTTTATTTTTAGATAATAGATATTTTAATATGGTGTTATAAATCACTTTTATTTCATGGGTAGTAATAAATAAATGAATTAAAAAGATTTTCTTTTTTGTAATAACTGTCTTTGGGTTCTTCAAAATATAGTTGACTAAATAGACTAATGGAAACGTACCAAAATCTTTCCGATGAATTAAAAAAATTATTAGAAACGTTTACGAAAAATCCACAGAGAAAATTCTCTAGTAGGAATTTATTAGAAAAATACGCCGTAGCCAAGAAAATCAAGAAAGATTTCGATCAAATAGGATTAACACAAAAAGGAAAACAGGCAGACGAACTTCAAAACAAGTTTAACGCGAAATTTATAGAGCTGAAAGAGATACTAGAGGAGAAAACAAACGAAACTCTTAACAATACGGAAAATTCAGAATCAGAAGAATCAAATTTAGACTCAAATACTGTACCAAAGGTAAACACAATGGGCACGAATAACTTTGATCTTACTGTAGCGATAAAAATATTGCCGGAATTCGGAGGTAACACGAAAGATCTATCTAATTTTCTAATTTATCGTAGACATGTACGGAAAAACATTAAAAACTGAAGAGCAGCCACAACTTTTTGAGTTCGTATGGTTAGCGCGTGTAAGCGAAAAAGTCAGAAACAAGATGTCCGCAGTTGCTAAACCGACATCTTTAACAAATCTAAACAGAGTTCTGACAGAAGATTTCAAAACAAAGGACACCTCATAAAACTTGTGACAAAAGTTATTAAACAAGAATTTTTAGTTTCAACAGAGATTTCCGTAACCGGCAAAATGAAAATAATTTCCGAATAAGAGACTACAGAAATTATAGCAATCAAAAAATCAATGTCACTAGTTATAGAAACAATAATACCGCGTACCAAAACAGAAACAATAGTTGGCATAACAGAGGGAATATGGATAACAGTCACAGTAATAGCCAAAGAAATAACCAAATTAGAAATAATGGCTGGCAGAATAACTATCAAGACTATAGAGGAAGAACTTTTTCCAGAAACCCCAGACGAAACCAACAAAGAAGGATAAATTATCTTTACGAGACGAGCAATGCGCAAAGTCGGGGAGGAAGTCAACAAAAAAACAGAATAAGACGAAATCTCAAGATATACAACATCAGAAGTTGTACAACAAATTACATAACGCTGACGCACAAACGCACAAACACAAAATTGAACTTCCTCATCGACTCCGGAGCAGACATCTCAATTTATAAAGTAAATTCATTAAACCATGAAATAAACAGGAGTGACCAGTGTACAATAACTGGGATAACAAATAATGAAACGCACTCCTTGTGCACAGCTAAATTGCAGTTAGCGTATGAGGAACACGTCATAGAACACAGGTTTCACATAGTGAGTTCACAAACCCCGATCACCATACATGGGACATTAGGAAGAGATTTCTTAATAAAATATCTATGCAAAATAGATTACGAAACCTTCACAATAACTGCAAATTTGAATAATGACGATGTTACAATACTCATGATAAACAGATTCAAAGGTGAAATTACCATACCAGCAAGGGCAGAGATCATCCAAGCAATAACACCCGACATAACAGAAGATAGCATAGTCTGCGAGGTAGAATTGATAGAAAGGCTATTTCTGAGCAACACGACCATACCAAGAAAAGGGGTCCAACATATAAAACTGCTAAATACCAACAACCATATGGTGACATTAAAACCATTACAGCGAAGCTACATCTGCTGAAATACTATAAGATAATAAGATCACCAAAGGGAGAGATAAACCAAGGAAAAGATAAAACTGATGGACGATTTAACAAATTGTTGAAAGAACTAAAGTTGGAAGGATTGGACGAAAATGGAAAGACTTCGATCAAGGTAATTTGCAAAAAATATCAAGAAGTATTTCACTTAGAAGACGAGAGGTTAACGACGAATAATTTATATACACAAAATATAAACATAATAGACAATAACCCCGTCCACATAAAAAATTATATACTACCGCACTCACAAATCGACGAAATAAATAAAGAAGTCGATAAGCTAATACGACATGATATAGTTGAACCTTCAGTGAGCCGATACATCTCACCACTCCTGATAGTACCGAAAAAATCAGGTGAAGAAAAGAAATGGAGGCTAGTTGTAGATTTCAGGCAACTAAACAAGAAAGTGATCAACGACAAATATCCACTGACAAGATTAGAAGAGCAAAGGACTTCTCGACGCTTGATATGACAAATTCTTTTCACCAAATAAAACTAGAAGGAAACTCAAGGAAATTAACAGCATTTTCAACCAATCAAGCGCATTATCAATTCAAAAGACTACCTTTTAGACTGGAAATATCCACAAACAATTTTCAGCGAATGCTCTCGATCGCATTAAGTGGTTTGGAAGATGGTGCATTCATATATGTCGATGACATCATAATACATGGATGCAGCCTTAAAACTCACAATCAAAACCTAGAAAGAGTATTGAAAAGGTTTCAGCAGTATAACCCAAAGCTCAATCCTAGAAAGTGCAACTTCTTAAAACCAGAAGTATTATATTTGGGTCATTTAATAATAAAGAATGGGGTTAGAACAGATTCCAGTAAGCATGAAGTAATAGAGACGTACCCAGTACCAAAGAATGCAGATGACGTACGACGATTCATACTGGTAATAAGGCTAAAAAGAGCTCATAAGAAAAGCAAAGAACTATTAGAAGAAGCTAAAAAAGAGTGCAAGATAGAGAAAGATAAAAATTCTAACCCCTCAAATTTCAACGTCAACGACTACGTATACTTGAGAATTAACTCTGGAAAGAAACATGAAAGCCCTTACGACGGACCCTTCAAAATCCTTGACCAAAAGGGAGTGAACTACACCATATTAATAAATGAAAAACACAATAATAGGTTAATAAAATGTAAATTTAAGTAACGCATTACTTAAATAAAATTAATAAAATACAAGGTATTATTTCAATAAAAACAAGAGAATTTAAATTTAAGTGAGACATTATTTCAACTAATATATACAACAACAATAATTGAATGTAAATTTAAGTAAATCATTATTTCAATATAATTAATAAAAAGCGTCATGTCCATAAAAATAATAGAATAATATATCACGGAGATATTAGTAACAGTAACGTTAGAACAAAAAAAAAAACTAATAATAGTAATTAGCAAATAAACGTGTATTAACAAAGTAATTAACCTATAATAAAAATAATTAAAAGTATATTATAATCACATAAATAAATTAGAATAATAATTTTTTTTCTTCTCATATACAAAAAAATGTTTTTTTTAAGGATGAGGATGTAAAGGCATGACCGGTCAAGAATTATAAACAAAAATCAAAACGAAAAATAATTAAAATACACAAAGTTTGCACGGCCTAAAGAAGAATTTGCAAAGCAAGCAAATTCCGCTATGTAAGGTTAATTCTTTATTGATAAAATATTCATACCTGAGGTCATCGCTTTACACGAAAATTCGAATGTGAATCACTTGTGATCAGATAAGCTGACACAACAACAATAATGATGTATAATTCAATTATTGCAATTCTGCAATAATCCCTCTCCCCTTTTGTATAATCACTGCATGTGGAAGACACCTGTATAAATAACCTGTGACAATTGAATAAAATTCAGAGTTAAATCAATCATCAAGGTGTTTCTTTTAATTCTCACCTTAACATCGGCATACTTTGCCAGTAAATACATACAGGGGCATACTCTGCCCAAAGGACTACATAACAGCGGCATACTCTGCCATGCCATATATATAGGCATACCCTGCCAGTAAAAGTAACAGCGGCATACTCTGCCATATAAATAAAAGATCGGCAATACCTGCCATTAATAAGAAATACACAGCTGCTCTTTAGCCATAAACCGTAGGTTTGGCAGTTCTCTGCCTGGTATAATTTAAATAAATAATCAGACCTAATAAATAAACTTCATCATGAATAGCATCCGGACATATTGTGAAGCAAACATATCACACCGTTAATATCACTCAGTGACTCTGATGATATCGACCATCCATCTGACAGTCACACGGCTTTTAACAATCATTTAGTAAAAGCAGGGAACCGGATTGACTTCTCGGCAGATCTTCAAACTTCCGTTTTCACCTGTAGGGAGCCCACGACACTACTAGACACTTCTTTGGAGTCCTTAATTTTCGACGTTCCGATAAATCCGACAGCACTTTTTGCTGGCAATGTTACTGAGCAGGAGATTCGGCCTCCTGTCGTTTCTGTATTCTGTTATCAATGACTTTCGGCGTAGCTTAAGGCGAGTTGAAGGCGATATCGAGTCTTAGTTATCTACGGTTTCCAAGAACTCAAGGCTAATCAGCTCCATGGTAGCTGATGTCAGGAAGCTGACTCCAGGGGATAAGGAATCATCTGACTCTGACTCTCAACCATTACCAATCGTGCAGCAGGGAGTAGACTCTAACTTTAACTCTCCTGTATCTGTTGCTCTCAGATGCCACTATAATAAGGCGATTCGCTCAAATCAGCACTCTGTTCAATCTACAGGAAACTGCGACCCAGTTAACATCACACCTGCTTCCATAGTAGCGAAATATTACTGCATCTGTGTCCTCTTTAGGAAATGATATTGGCGTTCTTTGAGAACGGTACCAAAACCTTCGTGTGAAGAAGATCGTGCGAACACATCCTGAACTATCTTAAGTCCAAAACTGTCGCAACGGAGGTTTTTTCCTGTCGAAAAATTAGTAAATTCTCTAAACCGGTCGCATCCTTTGTTTTAACTGTCTCAGGGGATGTGCAGGACAGGTTATTGAATCCCACATTTTGGCCCTCTGGCGCTGTTACTAAACTATTCGTACCTTCTGGGCGTCAACTTACTAATACAGATAAAATAAATAGCAATATCTCAAAAAACTCAAATCGCTCTCCCTTTACTATCAAAAACATAAGGGGGATTCGGACAAAAATTGCACAAATTTTCAAATCCTCTGTTGTAAATTGTTTTGATGTAGTTGCTTTCACTGAAACTTAGCTGCATTGTGGCTTTCGCGATGCTGAAATCCTTGACAATTCCTATCAAATTTTTAGAAGAGATAGACACATTGATTCTGAAGCTCGTGGCGGTGGTGTACTCCTCGCTTGTAAAAACCACATTAATTAATTGAGCTTCCGGATTTTTCCAACACTCTCGACATCAAACTTATCGGTCTCAAGTTGTCTCTCTTAAAATATGACTTATACATACTTTGTTGCTATATTCCTCCAGACTCCATAAATATCGGCCACGACAAAGGTCAGAATATTTATGACCTACTCATTTTAACATCTAATTTTATCCATGGTAAAATGAAACCTCTTGACGAATTACTACTTATTGCTGATTTTAACTTACCCAATATTCATTGGATACTTAATTAAGATGACGATGACTATATTCCACTTAATTACTTGACATCAAGTGAATCACTTTTCCTTGACACTATTTCATCTCTCGGTCTCAGCCAAATCAGTAATGTTATGATCGACATGGGTAGGCAGTTAGACCTGGTATTTTTTATTGACGCGGGTAGCTTATTAGTTGAACCTAGCCCAGTTATAATGTCTACCCTTGACAAATGCCACCCCCCTCTACTAATTACATATTGCTACGAAACTGAAAGCTTAACAAACTGTGACGAAACACAATACTTCTTCAATTTTAGAAAAGCTGACTTCTCTGAACTTTCTAGTAGACTTGCCTCTATTGATTTCAACACACTGCTGTCTTGTAATAGTGTTGATGAAGACGTTTCTAAGTTTTACATTATTCTTTTCGATTTATTTTCTGCTTGTGTTCCCCGCGAGCGTCAGCAGTTGACTAAATCATCACCGCCATGGTTCAATAAAGAACTGAAACGTCTCAAAAATTGAAAGAATAAACTGTGGAAAAGTTATATGCGGTGTTGAAAATAAATCATGAATCGCACGAAATGAATTTAACAGTGTTGATATACTATCAACGCTTTCCAATACTTAGTTGGTTATTGCATTTGTATTTGTTGCATATGGTATTGTATACTCTATTAAGACTATTGAACTTGTCATCTCTTTTGTCTTTGTTATAACTTGTATTATAGATTTTCAGTCTTTTATGAGATCTTCTGCGCGTCGGTCGTAAATAAAATTGAATAACAATTAACGATTTCTTTTATTTAACGATATACCTGATCCTACAAGTTCTAAATCGGTCTAATAGCCCCTGATCTTGGTTTTTTTTTCGACATTGGTGCCGAAACCCGGGAAATGAAAGTGGGAATACGGAAAATAGTGGTACGCGCGATACGAGCAATAAAATGAATAATGCTGCACGGGGTGTTTACCGTGGACAGATAACGAAGCTTGCAAAGGCTGCTCAAGATTATTTAACGTCGCAGGGCGACAGACGCGGGATCTCCACAGCGAAGCACGTGTTCAGCCAAGCTACCCAAGCTTGGTCTTAAAGTTTTCTCAGGTGATTTATTTGAATGGCTCCTCTTCTGGGAGATATTTCGTACAGCTGTGCACGAGCGGAACGATTTGAACGCCACAGAGAAATTTAATTATTTGCAGGCTTATTTAAGTGGTAAGGCGGCAGAGTCCATTAGAGGATTGACTCCATCCAAATCTAATTACAACGAAGCTATTGCTATGCTTAAGGAGGAATATGGGGATAACTAAAAAATGGTGGATGGTATAATGCAACAGTTGATGGCTTTGCCACACATATCATCGTGCAGTGATATCGCTGACCTGCGGAAATTGTACAATCGCATTACAACAATGATGAGATCTTTAACATCTTTAGGAGTCCCCACGAAAAGCTATACAGTTATGCTTAAATCAATAATTTTGAGATGCATTCCAAACGAACTAGCGGTTTGCTTTTATCGAACGAATAACGAAGCAAAAGAGAAAAAGATGTCCCACTTTCTGACGACACAAGCTCGATGGCTTGCAGCGAGAGTTCGATTGCCTGTTATTGAGATCAACATTTAAAAGAGCTGTTAAAATTCCTTAAATGTGAAGTGGAGTCTCTAGAACTGCACAAATACAAACTAAACGAAGTGTTCCCCGAAGTAACAATATCAACCAATACAAAACTACGGCTAGCTTACTCACTCCCAACGAGAAATATGTCCATGTGTGTTACTTCTGTACGTAAAACGGGCACTTTCCATCCCACAACGCAAAGAAATGTTAAAGAGGGCTGGTAGATGTTTCCGCTGCACAAAACGGGGGCATACATTCAAATTGTGTTCGACCTATATTCGATGCGACAAATATAATGGTAAGCATGCCACAACGTTGTGTGATCCAAATTATAACAGGAACATCAAACAGATATACACTCCCTTTGACAAAGCTGAGCTATCGAAAATAAATAATGACGGCAGCAAAGGAAACCAACAAGTAGCAGCAACTACCTTTGCTCTTCAGCTTTGCAATCAACAAGCGAAATTTACTTACAAACAGCCAGCGTAGTAGCTCTTTCCGCTGATTTATTGACGTCAGCGTATATCAGAATAATACTGGATGGTTGAAGTCAACATTCATATGTAACTCAAAGCTTAGCAATCAAACTTGGACTACTGTAAAACTTAGGATTTTGACTTTTGGTTCTAAAGAAAAAATACCCGCGAAAATGTTTGAACGTGTATCTCTATCGTTGAAATCGCGATTTAGTGAACAAATAGTGACAATTCCTACCGTTGTTGTACCGGATATATCTACAGATATTTTGCCAGCGTCTTCTAATATGGATATGACGTTAACTGAATTCCTTCTCGCAGATGACGTGAAGTCCAATTATGAAAATGGAATCAGTGTATTGATAGGTGCGAAATATTATTGGAACGTTGTTTTACCGGACTTCAAAAGAATTAAGGGGAATTTAGTGGTTATTAATATCGCATTCGGTTGGACTGTACAAGGACCGTGCAACGATACATTTTGTGAACGTAGTTTCGTCTTATCTATTGATTCTATATCTTTGTGTACAGGTGTTTGTGCGGATGAAGATGTCAAAAAATTTTGGGACTTAGATACAATTGGAATTAGGGACGAAACTGTTTAATCTATTGAGAACTCTCATTTTAGTGATCATCTTGTAAGAGGGAACGAACGGTATGAAGCTAAGTTATTGTGGAAAGGTACAAAGTGTGTATTGGACAGTAATAAACAAAGTGCGTTATGACGATTTGAACAACTCGTTAATAAGTTGTCTAACGACCCAGTGAAATTGTTGGAATTAATTTCAGTGGGCATAACTTAACAAACGACTGAAGACTTACAATTCGAATATCCTGTCTATTACATGCCGCATCGACCCTTTTATAGAGAAGAGGATTCCCAAGAACGATCATCTCGGACAACGCTAGAACTTTCCGACGTGCCTCAAAGGAATTGAAACAGCTAGTTAACGTTGTCGACTCTGAAGCGATGCAAGGTTTTATATCCGCTTAACGAATACAGTGGGATTATATAGTCGAACCAGCTGCCTGTTGGGGCGGGTTTTGGGAGCGTTTGGTAAAGATAGTTAAAGATATTCGCAAGATTACAATTGGCCGTTTAACACTAACAAGTGACGAGTTGCAAACCTTTTTAGTAGCAGCTGAATCCGTAATCAACGCAAGGCCACTGACTTATATAAGAGACGACCCATCGGATTTAACACCTCTTACCCCTGCTCACTTTTTATCGGGTACTTATTCTATACCTTTAATGCCAGTATTAGGCGCAGATGATGAGCTTCGACAGATTTGGCGAAAACGACTAAAAATTGCTTATACATTTCTCAAGCGATTCCACGTTGAATACATTAAGCAACTTAGATCTATACATCATACAAATCAACGAACTTCAAACGACGTCAAAGTGGGCGACTTTGTAATTTTCTACGATTACTCTACAAAACGACACATGTGGAAGCTTGCTGCAATCGAAACAGTATACTCTGGTTGAGACGGTAAAGTACGAGCCTGTGAGATTCGACTGCATAACGGATGCAGACTTCGGAGACCCGTTCAACATTTGTAACCCTTAGAAGTCAATTCATCTTTGCCGGCGGGAGGATGTTGAAAATAAATCATGAATCGCAAGTGTTCATACACTATCAACTATTTCCAATACTTAGTTGGTTATTGCATGTGTATTTATTGCATATGGTATTATATACTCTATTAAGACTATTGAACTTGTCATCTCTTTTATCTTTGTTATAACTTGTATTATAGATTTTGAGTCTTCTATGAGATTTTGTGCGAATCGGTCGTAAATAAAATTGAATAACAATTAACAATTTCTTTTATTTAACGGTACACCTTATCCTATAAGTTCTAAATCGGTCTAATAGCCCCTGATCTGGGTCTTTTTCGTAATGCGGGACAAAGCCATTATAAGTCACAACAATTTCCTCACATCATATAATGAGTTCAAAGAGCTTTCCTCCATACTTTATGATGAGTATATTCAAAGCATGCGTTCTAAATTATTTAGTGATCCACGGATATTTTTTAAGTTTATTAATATGAAGAAAAAAACAGACCCAATATCATGAAGTACAAAGACTCTGCTAGCGATGATTCGTCTGAAATTTGTAATATTTATGTTGCCTCTTTTTTTGACAATGCCTTTGCCTCGTCAAATTTTCAACCTCAAAATAGCAACTTCAGTCATATGAATGATCCTGATTCATTCACTATCCCTTAAATTACTCAAGAGGATATACTCGTTCATATTAACGGGCTTCCAAATGACTTCACAACGGGTCCAGATGGGATCCCTCCAGCCTTTTTTAAGTCTTGATGCTTTTCTCTGGTAGCTCCATTGAGAATTATTTTCCAAAAATCGCTTGATAGTGGTTATTTCCCCCAGTGATGGAAAAATTCCTTTTAGCATACCTATCCACAAAAAAGGTAGTAAAATGACATTTCTAACTATAGGCCTATTGCAAAATTATCTTGCATGCCCAAATTATTCGAATATATAATTTCTTCTCAATTATCAACCTCCTGTAATAATTTACTCTCTTCAAACCAACATGGGTTTATTTCGGGCAGGTCTACAACCACTAACTTGTTGGAATTTGTCTCAGATACCATTGGCGGATTTGCAAAAGGCTACCAGACAGACTGTATTTATACAGACTTTAGTAAAGTGTTCGACAAGTTATCTCACTCCGTGATACTCTTTAAAATGGAAAAGTGTGGGTTTCCTCTAACATTTCTTAAATGGACGGAGTCTTACTTAGATAACAGAACATATCAAATCTTGTTTCGACATTCCATCTCAAGAGTCTTGAAAGCTTCGTCTGGCGTACCTCAAGGGAGTCACTTGGACCCCTTGTTCTTTATTCTGTCTATTGATGACAATATCTCTGATGTGAAGTACTGCAAGGTCTTGATTTATGCTGACGACATTAATATTTTCGCAGAGATTAAATATTTTAACTATTGTGAGCAGCTACAGAGTGATTTTCACAGATTTTACGATGTAAAAGCAATAACTTGACACTCAATATAGACAAATGTGAGGTTATGACTTTCCACAGAAATCAGTAACCCATTTCTTACGATTATGTGTTCTCGAATTCCTCGATTCGCCGTGTGGGTGCTGTTTGTGACTTGGGTATCAAATGTGACCATAAATTGAATTTCATCTCCCACAGAAACTACACAGTATCAAAGAGTAGTTCCATGCTGGGCTTTATAAAACGTTGGATCCGAGAGTTCTCGAATCCTACCATAACTTTGCGTTTGTACACTTGCTATGTAAGACCACTTCTTGAATACGCTAGACAGGTCTGGTCTCCATTTTACGGTACACATATCGACAGTATCGAGTCTGTTTGTTATGGAACTATGATGAGTGATTTGCTTGGGACGTAAAGTCCCTACTGCCAGCATGAGGTGACAGATCACTATTGGCAGAGAGTGTGGGGGGTTCCACAAAAGACCTGCCGCTGCCGTCAGCCATAATCAAAAATATTCGTGCCTATCTAACACAAAAAGCCGGTACACATTCGGTCCTGAAGGGACCCTTACGTCACTTACCTGTACACAAACGAAGGCGCAGATGTTTCGGCAATTACTGCATGCCCCAACCACCCATTTAACACAGAGGGCAGATAGTTTACAGTGTCTCTAGTTGACCTGAAAGGAGAGAGAGTAGCGGACCTAAACGACCTTCACGTGCGAGAGCTCCAGGATAGTGAAAGGAGAATTAAAACTTTTAGAATTTCATATTTACGTTATAATTGCAATATTAACAAAAAAAAAAATCATCACTCCAATGTATATATAGGTATGTATACTATTGAGTTAACTATATGCATATGTAGATACATTAGTAAATCAAAAGGCCATCATTCTTAAATATATGTAAGTAAGTATATCATTATCGTATATATAGACATATGTATGTAGAGTGTTGACTCAACCGGATCATCCATTCAAAATGTGTACTGGTAAGTATATCGTTAAATTATACATATATTTATACATATAGAGTGTCTACTTAAACGTATTATAATTTCAAAGTATAAAGATCTCACTAAATTAGCGGTATAGATACATATTTATAGTATTAAATCGAAATTATATATAACTACATGAAAAGAATACCAATAAAAAGGAAGTTCTACATGTGTAAGTCGCTACAGAAGGCGAAGTATGCGTATACCAAAAGAAAGTAAGTAATATATCAATAATACTCACGGTGACAATTCCACGGCATGATGAAGCGCTTCAGCATCCGCCATCACAAAACTAAAGGCAATTGAAATAATTTTATGTAATTTTATAAAATTCAAAATCCCAATTAATATCAAAAGAAATTAAACCAAATATTTCAACTTTAGCACTAAACTCAAGAAAAAAATGAAAACTATAGGCTTTAGACCACAAGCATAACTGAATCGCTATCACTTTGTTCTCGATCGAAACACAACTCGCATAATTGTTTGAATTTATTCACGAAATATGAATTCCTACTAATATATATATATATATATATATATATATATAGAAATAATAAAGAACACAACACAAAGCTTATGAAACTAAAAAAATCTACACCTAGTGTTCGACCAACCTACAAAGAGAAAAATCAAATTAATTTAAAAACAAGAAATCTTACCAGCATCTGGGTTTCACAGATGCTTCTGGTCCCACGACGACCTAAAAGTAAACAAAAATGAATTAAAAAAAATGCCAATTGAACTAAAATAAAGAATTAAACACAAACTAGGTTATTTACTAAATTAAAACATGAACTTCAAAGATAATACTATAGAAATAAATGAATACACATAAACAATAAATCATGTTTATATAGCACCTTACTATGCAGGCAAATAACAACAAATAAAAAAACGCAATAAACTTTATGCTCAGCAACATAAAGCATAAAATTACATGAAGTACTCATGCCAAGGTACATATTGTTACGAAATTTTCCTAAAATTTAAGTTATTTAATTAGATGAGATAAATTAACATAAGAAAAAGTTTTGAATTGTAAGATAATAGAATTTATTATGATTAAATTTAAAATAAATGTAATAGAATAGATGTAAGAAAATTGCGCTACTTTGGAAACGACCGGACCCATTGGAAAATGCAATTTCCGGCATCCCGAGGAGAACCGTGGAAATAATGTCAAGAAGATTTCCTTCTTGCGGTACGAAAAGCGAAAGAGTGAGGTCGTGTTCCAAAAGAAAAACCTATTGTACATAAATTAAAATTGTTAAAGAAGTGTTAAAGAATTGTTAAAGTGAAATAAAACTAAAGCAGATGTGCGCAGAAAACAGTGTTATTATTGAAGCAGATAAAAACAGAATAAACTAAGATTAGTTTTAATTTTATTGACCGCGAGTTTCCCGTCGGGAAAAAGACAATTCGTAGGTGGTGGGTGTTCGAGAACGGATTTTGCGGTGAGTACCAGCACCTTAAGAATTTTAGGAAAGGCATAAAAATAAATAAATAAAAAGTAGTCAGTTTGGCATTTTATTTAACTTTTTCCACATTTAATTTCTAATTTTTGATAATTTGCTAAAAGGATTTATTTAGCAAAAATCGCTCATCACTGACTGAAACTTTCCCCACGATCAAGCTTCTACTTCTCCTTAACAGCACGAAAATTTAGCCTACCCACACATAAATTTTGTGGTGTAAATAACAAGAACGAAAGCTCTATCTAAAAGCGTTATACTTACTGACTTTGGCCGCCATCTTGACCATTCGTAGTAAATCCAGCAAATTTGTTCTCCCAAGCCGAATTTAATTATAAATCAGCCAAAGAACACCAAAAGGGAAGGCGATCAACTTTTATTTCCTCCCAGGCTGGTGCCCCCTGGCATTATTTCCACGTGCTATCTTAACACCACTCCAAAACTGCAAACACTGACACCTCCAAACACAATACCGGCGTTTGCGCACTATAACCCGGATTACTTTACGCCACAGATCAAATTTGTCCCGCCGTTAATAAACAATCGAAACAAGCAAGTAAAAACACAAATTCTCGACCCGATTTTAATTAACTAAATTTTACATAAATAAAACACGATTGGCACTCGCGCACGCCTAGGAATATCAGTAAAGTACCCGCACACGTAAGTCTAAATCGCAACTATACGAGACTTACGCCGTCCATTCATTCCACAGAGAAGTTTCGTTCATTCATAAATTTCGAAAACGAAATTCTCTGCTGGGGAATAAAAGCTGCAGAAAGAATTGAGAAATTACACCGCCGATGTACTTAAGGGGTCTACTGATTAGGCAAAACTCAACACAACTTCGAATGTTGCTAACCTACTTCTGAGCTCTGCTTTCCGGCAACACTTCCATCAACTTTATTGCTGACCTACTTAGGCATTCTGCTCTCGTGCGATATTTACATCGCCCTCCGCTTATCAACTTTATCGTGTTCCCCACTGCAAGCAATTCACGATAAAATCTCCCTCTCGATTTACTAAAATTGTAACACTGGTGTCAAGTGTGGGGTCCACGAACAGATTTCGAAAGAATCTTGTACCAATTAAAAGTAAAAACAAAAAAAAAAAAAACAAAAATGGATAACCAAAACGTAAACAACACGATAGAAACTAATTTTAGCTCAGCACAGTCGAATTCGACTTTAGATCTGTTAGAGAACTATATGTGCCGACAAGCCCAGCAAATTCAGAACCTTACCACAGTAGTCGAGTCGCTTGCTGGTAAATTGCGTAACTTGGAAGTTAATCAGGAGGAAACAGTTCGAAGAGCTATCGATGGTCTAGCCGCCCATCCTACGCCACCCTTTAGGAGGCCGCCCATTATTGGTCCACCGCCAGCAGCAACTGCTAATCAAAGGGATAATTCTCTTATTAACCTAGAAGAACAGAGACTTAATGATGGAATACCGGAGACGCGGTTTAACGAGGCGGTCTCCAATGTACAATTGCGTAACTCAAATTCTAGCGACCAGCCGCCTGCTAGTGCGCCAGAGGAAGTTATAAATAACTCCAGTCCTAATATTTATGGTAGCTTCCAAGAGCATGGATCGAACCGCACAGTACCAGAGCCGCAAGAAAAGAGAGTTACACTAGATTCGCGACCTCCTAGCTCAACCTTCATCAGCGAGCCATGCAATAACAACAGTCAAAATGCTGTCGCAGGGAATCACCCTCACGTGCCGCACACGGATGCACAAAAGGTTTGTCCCTTACCACATGCGGACTCCCAGTACAGTTTATCAGCCACACCATTTGTTACTCCAGCTCGGCTTGCTCTAGCTCCCAAAGATTATGATGGCAAAGAACCTTGGTCTATATATCGCAGACACTTTGAAGCTACAGCACGCGCTAATGGATGGGATGCTAACTTTAAAGCTCTATACCTCGTCCCCTACCTGCGAGGAACTGCTTTAAGTTTTTACGACACACTCCCCGAGTCGACCAGAGAAGACTACGAAGCACTAAGTCAGGCACTAAATGCTCGATTCTCGGATGAGTATCAAATTGCCATAGCGCACATTCAGCTGCGTGGGCGAATACAGCGACACAATGAGAGCCTTACGGAATTTGCCACAGACGTACAACGACTCGTCTATCTGAGTTTTAAGGAAGCCGCAGAATGTACTAGAAACAGAATCGCTCTTGGCCAGTTTCTAGATGGTATAGCAGATGCTGAAACACAGAGAAGAGTACGCGACTCTATCCCCGAAACCTTGGAGTCGGCTTTGGCACAGGCTATTAGAATCGAGGCCAGCCG
Organism: Dioctria rufipes; assembly: GCA_963924295.1. Taxonomy (NCBI): domain Eukaryota; kingdom Metazoa; phylum Arthropoda; class Insecta; order Diptera; family Asilidae; genus Dioctria; species Dioctria rufipes. The sequence continues at coordinate 120,867,667 of OZ002744.1, forward strand.
AGATGCCACGCGTATAAGTAGACGAAACCTTCGACCTATGGAAACGACTATCTTAAACAGGCGCGCGAGCAGAGGTAAAGGAAATCCGCGACAGACTTCGGGAAACTAGATTCGCCCAGACTCGAGGAGCCATGACTGGGCCTAGAAACAAATAGAGCTCCAATACCAGCATACTCCAAAATTTTTAAATGGGAAATTTCTCAGCAGACCAAACAGCCGAAAATATCACCTGCTAAGCAAACAACAGCCCCGAAGAAACCAAAGGCCAAGACGATCGTGAAAACTGCAGGTAACTTAGAGCCACCTAAAGCCTGCCAGTCAAGAAAAAGGCAAACACCACCTAGGCCAACTATTCTTGAAACGAATGTCGAGGGCACAGTAAAATGGTTTAATGTGCGACAAAGATATGGCTTTATAGTTCGACAAGATAGCGGTGAAGAGCTTTTCGTACATGGATCAAACATTAAGGCAAACAATCCTCAAAAAAGAATTCCATCCTTAGGAGACGGCGAGTTCGTCATCTTCGATGTAGTAACCGGCACAAAGAAGCGGGAAGCTATCAATGTGACTGGACCTAAAGGACAGCCAGTTATTGGAAACCGTTTTGCACCAGAAAAGAAACAAACTAGTCTAGCACGGCCTTCGATTACTAACAAGAAAGCTGCCGCCTACCAAAGAGTCAACAAAGTCACTAATGGTAATGCTGATAAGGAAAAGATTCAGCTTCAGTGCTACCCTGATATAGGATCACTATCGCTGGACTACGGTGATATACACGAAGAACCTTTCGCAATACAGGATAGCGTAGAAAACAAGATAATTATACCACCGCCTGCAGAGTATATCGACGATAAGACAGATTTAAACTACCACCCACTGACTCATTGGGGCAGGAGTTAGTGGAAAATCAGGCCCCGGATCCACATAGAATTTTTATAGGAGCCACGGAAGCAATAAACAACATCTCAGTAGATGGGAGGGTGAACGGCGCTATTTGTCAATTACTCATCGATACAGGAGCAAGCCAGACCATAATCCACCCTCGTATATTAAAGAGATCTTGTTGCGAAACTAAATTAAGTCCCTCAAATGCTGTTATTCAGAGCGTTAGTGGAGAAATTTTTCCAGTAGATGGAGTGACTAAAATTCTCATAGAAATAGGTGGTTTTTCTACTCACCACTCTGCGTTTGTTGCTACCATCTCTGATGACTGCATCATTGGAGTTGACTTTCTTCTTCGCTACGCTTGAAAACTGGATATGGGACATGGCACTCTCTGCATTGCCAACGAAATAGTCCATCTAAAACAAATAAAAAAACAAGAGCTAGAAGCAAAAACTGGAAACCATCTGATTATACTACCTGGAGAACAGGAGCTATCTGGTAACTGCTCATCTACTGGACACGTGTTGATTCCATCCACGTCTAATTTTCAGAATACCACAGACTGGTTCCTGCCGGCTTCATTAGACAAAAACAGAGTCGAGTCGACCCGGATGCTGAATACTTCTCACAAGGAAGCTCGAAATTCGACAACAACTAACCTCGAGAGCTTAGAAGTCGGTCCTAAAATAATAAATAAAAGTCAGTCCAAAACAGCCATTACGTCTCCCGAATTTTTCACACTATATCAGCGTAGCATACTATCTTTAAGTAACGAACAACAGAATTTTCTATTGCAACTATTAAAGAGATATCAGGACATATTCTCCCAAGCAAAAGATGACATCGGCAGAACTTCCGTACTACGGCATAAAATTGATATCGGAGGTGCGAAACCCATTAAGCAGCCACCACGCAGGATTCCTCTTTCTCGAAGAGCAGAAGCAGAAAATCTCATACGAGAAATGATCGAGCAGGGCATTGTACATCCGTCTAAAAGTGCGTGGAGCAGCCCCGTCGTACTGGTCAGAAAGAAAGATGGTTCACTTCGGTTCTGTGTCGACTATCGGAGGCTTAATGAAGTTACTCGAAAGGATTCCTACCCCCTCCCACGAATGGATCTAACTCTAGATGCCATGGGAGACTCCAAATGGTTTGCCACCCTAGATCTTCAATCCGGGTATTGGCAAGTTGAAATGGACAAAGAAGATCGGGACAAAACAGAATTTAGCACCGGAAGTGGTTTGTATGAATTTAGTGTCATGCCGTTTGGCTTAACGAACGCTCCAGCTACCTTCCAACGATTGATGGAGTTAGTTCTAGAAGGGATTCCCTACACCACCTGCCTGGTATACTTGGATGACATTATCGTCCATGGTAAGACATTCGAAGAAATGCTAGATCACCTGAAAACAGTCTTCGAAAGGCTACGACTAGCTGGCCTGAAACTATCTCCAGCGAAATGCCAGCTTTGCAGGGACGAAGTAAAATTCCTAGGGCACGTTGTATCCAGCAAGGGTCTAGCAACTGACCCCGATAAGGTGAAAGCAGTCCAAAACTGGCCCCAGCCTATGAATAAGACAGAGATTCAATCGTTCCTTGGGCTGTGTGCTTACTACCGCCGCTTCATACAGGATTTTTCAAAAATTGCTAAGCCACTCACCACCCTGACTGAAAAAAATGCGAAATTTACCTGGACTGAAGATTGTGCGGCGGCCTTTAATACGCTGAAGACAAAACTGACAACGGCACCTATACTCTCACAACCAAAGGAGGAAGGCCGCTTCGTTTTAGACACCGACGCCAGCTATTATGCATGGGGAGCTGTATTGTCACAGGTCCAGGATGGTGAAGAGAAGGTCATTTAGTTCCACAGCAAAACACTCAATAAACCGGAGCGTAATTATTGCGTAACTCGCAAGGAACTTTTAGCTGTAGTAAAAGCGATAGCTCATTTTCAACCTTACCTTCTAGGCCGTCACTTCCTCCTACGAACTGACCATGCCTCGTTACGATGGCTGATGAATTTCCGCGAGCCAGAAGGACAGATCGCTAGATGGCTAGAACGTCTTCAAAACTTTGACTTCGAGATACAACACAGACCAGGAAATAAGCATGGAAATGCAGATGCCTTATCTCGTCGTCCGTGCTTAAGCTCCAACTGTCGCTATTGTGCTCTTTTAGAGGAAAAAAACATAATAAAACTTAGGATAGCAGTTATCCACGATTCAATCGCTACCCAACAAGAGGAAGACGAACATCTGGGAATAATAAAAAATTGGTTAAGAGAGGATAAGCGACCGACGCGTGAGGAAATTACCCATCTGCATCCGACTATCAAGGCGTATTGGTCGATGTGGTCATCACTAACCATTAAAGATGATGTGTTATGTCGAAGCTTCGTGAATGCGACTGGTATTAGTTACCAAATTATTTTGCCTAACTCGAGAAAAGATGAGATCCTTCAACACCTGCACAGCAGTGCCACGGGCGGCCACCTAGGCATCGACAAAACCATTTCAAAAGTTAAAGCCAGATACTATTGGGTGAATTGTACCGAAGATATCAGGAACTGGTGCCAACAATGCAAAGTATGTCAGGAGCGCAAAGGCCCTGTGCCTAGGACAAGAGCACCGCTACAAGTCTATAATGTAAGTGCCCCTTTCGAAAGACTGGGAGTAGACATTCTAGGACCTTTACCAACTACTACTAAGGGCAATCGGTATATCCTAGTGGTTATAGACTACTTCACAAAGTGGCCTGAAGCTATCGCCATACAGGAACAAACTGCAAGCACTGTTATGGAAGCGTTAATAGAGCACGTCTTCTCTCGATTTGGACTACCCCTGCAAATCCATTCAGATCAGGGTAGGAACTTCGAATCAGTCATATTCCGTGAAGTGCTACGAAGATTTGGGGTTGAAAAGACTCGCACGACTCCTTTACACCCGCAGTCAGACGGAATGGTGGAGAGATTTAACCGTACGATTTTAGATTATCTCGCGAAACATGTAGCAGAACACCAAAGAGACTGGGATGGACATTTACCTTTTCTCCTGCTTGCATATCGATCAGCAGTGCATGAAACTACTCGACAAACACCAGCCATGCTTAACTTCGGAAGAGAATTGCGACTACCAGTAGAGCTATACACTGGACAGCCTCCATCCGAGCAGCCACTAACAACTGCTGACTACGTGAATAACTTGAAAGAACGCTTAGAGCTCGTGCATAAGACTAATCGTGAAATGCTGGAAAAAAATAGTGGAAAAATGAAAATCCGATACGACTTATCCGCTCGAGCCAACCCCTTTAAAATCGGAGATTTGGTCTGGCTCTACTTTCCCAAGAGGCGGAAAGGAAAATGCCCAAAGCTGCAGAGGAATTGGGAAGGCCCGTATACTGTAGTGGAACAACTAAGTGATGTAACGTATAAAATTGCCACAGAAAGTCGCAAAAAGTCACTTGTAATTCACCGCAACCGTTTAGCCCCCTATCACTAAACCCAAATAAACAACACTAAACGCCGTGCGAAATTAACGTCTACGATCGGGCAACAATAGGCGAGTAAGAGGCGCCTCGTTATCCTCTAGATCCTGAATTAGGATGGGCCGGCCGTCTCGAGTTAATCAATCGCGTTCGCGGGCGGAAATGCCAACGGCCCTACCCTAATAAAATATCCGTTCTTATGGGAAACAAGAATAGCCTTAAACACAATGACAAGAAAATCACCCAAATAAGATTAACTGAAAGACGTACCTGTGTAACTATACATGAATTTCTTCCAGGTATCATAATTCCGTCCAATCTTTCTAATGGTTTCTTTTTTTTCTATAAATGAATTGTCCTCATCTGAACACCGTCATCATATCTCGGGTGCTATCCCCAGTACTGTTGAACACTATTGACTAACTGGAGCGTCCTGTAGCAGCAGAGAAGGAGTATTCCTACCAACATCCGTCAGAGCTGAGGACAGCTCTTTTTCATCATCACGGAGCAGTGTTACGAAATTTTCCTAAAATTTAAGTTATTTAATTAGATGAGATAAATTAACATAAGAAAAAGTTTTGAATTGTAAGATAATAGAATTTATTATGATTAAATTTAAAATAAATGTAATAGAATAGATGTAAGAAAATTGCGCTACTTTGGAAACGACCGGACCCATTGGAAAATGCAATTTCCGGCATCCCGAGGAGAACCGTGGAAATAATGTCAAGAAGATTTCCTTCTTGCGGTACGAAAAGCGAAAGAGTGAGGTCGTGTTCCAAAAGAAAAACCTATTGTACATAAATTAAAATTGTTAAAGAAGTGTTAAAGAATTGTTAAAGTGAAATAAAACTAAAGCAGATGTGCGCAGAAAACAGTGTTATTATTGAAGCAGATAAAAACAGAATAAACTAAGATTAGTTTTAATTTTATTGACCGCGAGTTTCCCGTCGGGAAAAAGACAATTCGTAGGTGGTGGGTGTTCGAGAACGGATTTTGCGGTGAGTACCAGCACCTTAAGAATTTTAGGAAAGGCATAAAAATAAATAAATAAAAAGTAGTCAGTTTGGCATTTTATTTAACTTTTTCCACATTTAATTTCTAATTTTTGATAATTTGCTAAAAGGATTTATTTAGCAAAAATCGCTCATCACTGACTGAAACTTTCCCCACGATCAAGCTTCTACTTCTCCTTAACAGCACGAAAATTTAGCCTACCCACACATAAATTTTGTGGTGTAAATAACAAGAACGAAAGCTCTATCTAAAAGCGTTATACTTACTGACTTTGGCCGCCATCTTGACCATTCGTAGTAAATCCAGCAAATTTGTTCTCCCAAGCCGAATTTAATTATAAATCAGCCAAAGAACACCAAAAGGGAAGGCGATCAACTTTTATTTCCTCCCAGGCTGGTGCCCCCTGGCATTATTTCCACGTGCTATCTTAACACCACTCCAAAACTGCAAACACTGACACCTCCAAACACAATACCGGCGTTTGCGCACTATAACCCGGATTACTTTACGCCACAGATCAAATTTGTCCCGCCGTTAATAAACAATCGAAACAAGCAAGTAAAAACACAAATTCTCGACCCGATTTTAATTAACTAAATTTTACATAAATAAAACACGATTGGCACTCGCGCACGCCTAGGAATATCAGTAAAGTACCCGCACACGTAAGTCTAAATCGCAACTATACGAGACTTACGCCGTCCATTCATTCCACAGAGAAGTTTCGTTCATTCATAAATTTCGAAAACGAAATTCTCTGCTGGGGAATAAAAGCTGCAGAAAGAATTGAGAAATTACACCGCCGATGTACTTAAGGGGTCTACTGATTAGGCAAAACTCAACACAACTTCGAATGTTGCTAACCTACTTCTGAGCTCTGCTTTCCGGCAACACTTCCATCAACTTTATTGCTGACCTACTTAGGCATTCTGCTCTCGTGCGATATTTACATCGCCCTCCGCTTATCAACTTTATCGTGTTCCCCACTGCAAGCAATTCACGATAAAATCTCCCTCTCGATTTACTAAAATTGTAACAATATAAAATTCCCTTTGTAAGAGATTCACGGATACCTAGGTGAGCAATTATCGAAAAATCAACTCACCTTGACAGGTACCCGCGGAATTTACAAACGAGAGATTTTACACGAAATCTACATATAAATTAAATAAAATTACATACTAACCTGTAGTTCAATGGATAATTCCCTCAAATTAAAACAAAATTAACAAAAAAACAAACTCGCGCGCGGTGACATTTCACGAATAAAAATACACATAGAACTTTGAGTTCCCGCGACGTTTAAACTGTCACGTCAGGGGGAAATTTGACGGCGAATACAATGGGCGCGTTCGCGTCGCGTAATTTTTCACGGTTTACGGAATATTCGCGAATTTTCGAATTTCCCTTTGCACCAATAAGTGCGAAAGAGACACAAAGGTGTGAAAGGGACAAGGATGAAGATGAACAGAATGAATTTTGAGAGGAATTTCGTAAATTGAACTAAAAGATGGCGTATCGATAAGTTATAGCACAGATTCGGAAAACTTATCATAATTACGTGAAATTAAAAGGGATTTCTATGGGAAAGATGTCAAAAAATGCAATTTGTAATTTGACATCAAATGACTACAACAAATTTACATATTGTAGTCAAATTAAGCCTAAAATTTGCATAATTCATTTTTATGGATATGAAATCGGAACGAAATTCTCTATAAAAAGGGGGTTCATTCTTCATTCTGTCTTTTTATTTTCAAAGTTGCCAAAGTGCGAGCACATGCAGTAGTATTCCTCCCACAATTTGCAAATAGTCTCAAGTGTCATCAGTAAAGGAAACAGAAATTTCAGCAAACTTAGTGTATTTTTTCAACAATAGAATCGTTAAAGTTTTTTTCAAGGAAAATTAGCAACAGCAAAAATTTCAAGTGAATTTATTGGTTAAATTTTTAATAGCAACAAATTTAAATTAAATTAAAGGTAAATTTGCATATTAGTTATTACTTGCAATTTGGGTTAAATTTCATTGTGTTTGCATGCCAGGTGTTGGTTATACACACATGTATGAATTTAACAAGAACGATTGAAGTTTTTATTCTTAATCTTTTCCTTTCAGCCATTTTAACTAATTCACTCAAGTAAATCGACATTTCTAACAATTATTTATCGTGTGAAACATATGCCATTAGGTCAGTTTTGCACAACATAATAATTAAGAAACTAGATCTCCCTTGAGTTCTAATTATTATTTACTTTCAGCCACTAGTAAATATATTGGTTAAGAATCAGAAAGGAAAATTTATTTATATATATGAAATTGTAACGTAGCATAATTTTCTAAGTTATTATTATTGAAAAGAAAGAGATAGATTCGAGTAAAATATAATTCTTTTGTACATTTGAATTTCCTTTAATTATTAAATACATAGAACAATACAGTGAATCAGTGAATTCCAAGTGAAGTTTCTAAGCTTGTACGTGTAAGTTGAGGGAAGTAAATTTTTCATAGTGATAGAATTTGTGCAAGTAATTAATTTCCTCATAAAATTAATATTTGTTTAGTCATTAGTATTATTTGTGGCAATAAATAATTGATTGAATAATAGAGTGACAAATTATCCTTTTATATTTAACCGCTACACTCCACCAGAATATTTTCTTTCAGCATACGTGGATTCTCGTTTGTAATTGCAGTTTTCTTTCGAAAGTCAATTATAGGAATTGACAGATTTCATTAAACTGTACTTTGCGAACGCAGTCAATTCGCATTTGTCAATTAGTGGAATTGGCATCAGCTGTGGGAAAACATTTTGGTGGTTCCATCCAGGAGTCGCTCTACTCACTTAATTATTGAGCTACGTTTATACGCGAGAACGTCAGAATTCGGTAGTCTACGTTTATAAGCAAGAAATTTCAATTAATTTCATTCATTGATTCACACAGAGATAGCGTAGCAAAATAAGATTTATTTTCATTTCTTTACTCGAATTTGATTTCAATTAATAATGGCAGACGTAAAAGGGTTATTAAATAAGGAACGGGCAATAAGAAATCGCCTGATTAAATCTATTGATAATGGCAAACAAACAATATCAGAGACCCGATCAAATGGTTTCTATGAAGCAAAGCTCTCAGAGATAAGGAGAACATGGCTTGAGTATGAGAAAATTGACCAATTGATCAACGAATTTATCCTCGCAACACCACCAGAAGGCACGCTGAAATATATTTCCGATGACACATTTAGCAACTTAGAGACAATTTATTGCAATTATATAGGTACATTATATGATGCAATTAATCCTACAACAGAGCTGACAGATTCCACACTTTTGTTAACACAACAAACACGTGTGGAACAACAACAAAACATTCTTCCTAAGATCACATTGCCAAAATATAATGGTGATTATGATGGCTGGCGTTCTTTTCATGATCTTTACGTCGCTGTAGTACACAATAATACAAGTAGAGAACAAGTCATGCCAAGAGTGGATCCAAACCAACTACGACCAAGACATACCATGTAGTTGAATCAACAAAGCCATTATACGTAGTGAATATGAAATGTTCAGCGTGTAATGACAAGCATCTTCTTCAAAACTGCAAGAAGTATCAGAAAATGGACATCAAATGGCCACTGCTATAATTGTTTGTCTAAGAAACATTCACTTAAAGAATGCTCCAGTCGTCATCGATGTCTTAAGTGCAAACAAGGACACCATACGACAATTCATGAGGATGTAACTGCAAACAGGTTACACCAAGACGTAACTGCAAACAGGTTACACCAGAAGGAAGGAGATCCAAAAAATCTTCATTCTAGATCAGTTGAAAGCGAAGACAAGGTAAATCGAGTTCAACAAAACAACAGCGATAGTAATGATTGCATACAAGGAAAGTCATGCAACAGACAAGGCACTGGAGGCTCCCAAATCACTCAGACCTATATGAATAGGGAGCGATCGTCGGCATTACTATCCACAGCGTTGGTGAAGACTCAAGGAGCAAATGGAAAACCACTGATATTGCGATGTTTAATTGATCCTGGATCAGAGTGTTCATTCATAACACAATCTGCATCCCATAGGTTACAAGCGAATTGTAAGGAAACATTAGTAGTTGTAACAGGGTTGAACAAAAGCCCAATGAGTAACGTGAACAAGCAAACGAAGCTTAAGTTACAATCTTGCGGATCAAATGAGACAGCGATAGAAGAAAACTTCCTGATCATCAACAAAGCCACTGATAGTTTACCAACAACACCAATCACAAAGGAAAGCTATCAACACTTAGACAACTTAGAGCTAGCAGATCCCACTTACTGGAAGCCTGGCAAAATAGACGCTTTATTAGGTGCCAAGGTTTATGCTAGAATCGTACAAGAAGGTATTGTACATGGTTCAAACAAAGGTCCAACAGCAATCAATGCAATGTTTGGTTGGATACTAATTGGAACAACTGAAGATGTAGTAAATGATGATTCACTACAGACATTCATGGCTACTACAGATAATATAGATACACAACTTCGGCAGTTTTGGGAAATAGAATAAGTTTCTTCAAAGCCAATTCTATCACAAGAAGAAACACTGTGTCAAGACATCTTCCAAGACACATTCGCACGTCTAGAATCAGGAAGATATCAGGTCAAATTACCTTTCATAAATAACATGACGCCAAGATTAGGTAATTCTAGACATCAAGCAATTCAGCGTTTTGAACATTTGCAAAGGCAATTTTTAAGAAAACCTGAATACAAACTGGAATATGAAAGGTGTTTAGATGAGTACATCGAACTAGGTCACATGGAACCAGTAAACCCGCCTTGTAATGATGAGCAACATTATTATATCCCACATCATGCTGTGTTTAAAGACAGCTCAACCACGAAGTTACGTGTTGTGTTTGATGCATCGGCTAAAACAACAAATGGTAGGTCTCTTAACCAACATCTGTTAAAGGGACCTACACTGCAGCCAACATTATACAACACATTACTCACCTGGAGAAAGTTTAAGGTTGTCATGAATACAGATATTGAGAAAATGTATCGCATGATAGAAATGGATCCTGACCATCGAACTTTCCAAAGAATAGTATGGCGGAGTCCCACAACAGGTGGTATACAGGATTACCAACTGAAAACTGTGACATTTGGTACAACATCAGCTCCTTATTTGGCAATTAGGACACTGCAACAACTTGCTATAGACGAAAAACATAAGTGGCCTTTAGCAGCAGAAGCAGTCTATACGAATTTTTATGTAGACGATCTTTTATCTGGCGCTGATGACTTGTCGAAGGCAAAGGAATTGCAGCAACAACTGATCCAAATGATGACATCAGCTGGTTTCAAGCTGAGGAAATGGGCCAGTAATGTTTGCGAATTACTACAAGATCTGCCTGCAGATCACATTGAGTTAAAAAACTCATTGATATTTTCGAACACCGAATCCATTAAAACATTAGGAATGAAATGGTTTCCCAAGGAAGATTATTTTACGTTTATAATCAAACCATTCACAAAACCTTTGGCATTTACCAAACGGATCATTTTGTCGCAGATCGCATCATTATACGATCCTATAGAGTGGCTGGCTCCAATCATAATAGAAGCAAAGATCCTAATGCAAGGTCTTTGGATAACAGGTTCATCATGGGATGAACCAGTCTCAGAAAATATACAGAAATCCTGGACAAAGTTCACAGAAAACCTGCAAGTGTTAGAACAATTACGAATTCCAAGGTGGATTCAATATTCTACAGGGCTACGTATGCAACTGCATGGATTCTGTGATGCATCATCCAAAGCTTATGCAGCAGCAATCTACCTAAGGGTAGAGCACTTCAATGGCGAGATTACTTCGCATCTGGTAACCGCCAAAACAAAGGTAGCACCCCTTAAGCCAACTACAATTCCACGTTTAGAATTAAATGGTGCGCTGCTACTCACAAGATTAATCAAAGTTATAATCCAAGGAATGCAGGTACAAGACATTCCTATAATAACATCGACCGAGTCGCAAATCGTCTTACAATGGCTAAAGGATCATCCATCCAAATGGAAGATACATATCGCAAATCGGGTTGCAGAAATACAAGAAACATTGAAATTCAAACAATGGCGACACATTGCTTCAATCTACAACCCAGCTGATTTGGCTTCACGTGGCATTTCAGCAAATCAATTGCTTCATAACGAATCATGGTGGCACGGTCCCACATGGTTACTACAACCACCAGATAAGTGGCCAAATAATTATGAAGTTACAGAATCAACAACATTAGAAGAAAAAACACCAACGAGACCATTCTCAAGGATTGGGATTGATTATGCTGGACCTGTAATGGTCAAATCATCAAAGGTAAGAAATGCCAAAGTCCAAAAGGCATATTTTTGTATTTTTATATGTATGGCAACGAAGGCTGTGCATATTGAGCTGGTGTCTGACATGACATCAGAGGCTTTCATTGCAGCTTTGAAGAGGTTCGTTAGCAGAAGAGGTTTGTGCACAGAAATCTATTCAGATTGTGGCACTAATTTCGTTGGCGGCAAAATAATATTAGATAAACAGCTGCAACAAGCAATCAAGCAAGCATGGCCACAAGCTGCTGAATATTTGGCAGACAAATCCATTTCATGGCACATGAATCCACCAGCAGCTCCTCATTTTGGACGATTGTGGGAATCAGGTGTCAAATCTATCAAATACAATTACAATTACAATTATTTATTTCAAAATCAGTACAATAAGACAAAAGTCTTTACTTAAGTACATTAAACAAGACAAGCTATAATTTTATAAATGGAGAGTTGGGCACTAGAGAGAACCAATATGAAAAACATAAAATTACTATAAAGAAGGAAAAATAAAAAAAAACAAATTTCAATCAAATAAGAAAAATAATAAAAAAAAAAAAAAAAAACAGACAATCTGAGATTAATAAAAAGAAAGTTCAAAATTAATCTATTTAATAAAAAACTAAAGCTAAACAAAAGAAAAGAAAAATATCCCAAGTCCGTGAGTGTGCAGAATCATTAAGGTGGACGCAGAAAATCACGGATCAAACGCCTAAAAGATGCTACCGATCTTGTACGCTGAATCTCAGGTGGAAGTGTATTCCAAACGCGAGTTATGTGGACAAAGTAAGAACCATCAAGAACCAAGTGTTTAAAGCGAGGTAAAACCAGATTTAAATGTCTTTCACTATGCATAAAATTAATAAAGCCGAACAGGTATGAAGGTACGCCACTGTACAGAATTTTATGGAGTGATAGTAATGCTTTACGCAGTAAGTAAATATCCAGAGAGCAATCAATGATTTTATTCCTTAATGGCGTAATGTGGTCAAATCGCCGCAAACCAAATGCAAATCTAGTGCAATCATTGAAAGCTACTTCCAGTTTCCGCTTGCAGGCAGCATCTAGTCTAGGGAATATCAAAGATCCAAATGAAAAATGTGGTAATAACAAAGACTTCACCAGATTTATGCGTGTAGTAGTTGAGAGAATATTGGCGTACAACCACAGCCGTCTAAGGGCTCCGTACACTTTGCTAATTATGGCGTTTACATGGTCACAACAAGTCATTCTAGAATTTAAGAATAAGCCTAAATTTTTTGACCGACAAACAAAGGAAATTTGAGAGCCTTCCAGAAAAATATGGGGTAGGTGTGAGGGGTCGATAGTGTGTCTGTACAAGGGTAAGGCCACCGACTTGGTGGGGTTCAATGAGAGGCCATTGACGACAGACCACTCGTGAATTCGTTCCAAATCCTCATTCACCCTGCTAACGTAATCTTCAACTAAACCAATGGGGCGACTTAGATATAGTTGGACATCATCAGCATACATATGAACCTTGCTGTGTAAAACAACAGTTAGTAAATCGTTGATGAACATACTAAACATGAGCGGACCCAAAATAGATCCCTCAGGAACGCCACATGTCACAGTAATTCTCGAGGAGACGTGATTAGCAACCTTGACCCGCTGGCCACGGTTAGTTAAGAAGCTATCAATAAGTTTGGCAGCAGGAGAACTAAAATCAAAAAGTGCAAGAAGTTTAGCAAGAAGCTTAGAATGGTCCACGGTGTCGAATGCTTTGGAGAAATCTAAAAGAACTAAGAACACGAGATGATCATTGTCAAGGGCTGTTCTAATATCAGTCGTGATTTTCAGTAGAGCTGTCTCACAGCTATGACCAGCGCGGAAGCCAGACTGCCATTGACTGAGAAGGTTATGTTGGGATAGATACTGTTGTATTTGTTTAGACATGATTTTTTCCAACACCTTAGCAAGGAAACATAATATGCTAATTGGTCTGAAGTCACCTGGCTCCTTTGCAGAGGAGTTTTTAGCAATGGGAACCACTACAGCTTCCTTCCAAGGTGAGGGAAATACACTGTAAGTTAGAGAGGCATTCAAAATGTGTAGTGTAGGTGTAATTATGAAGGGTAACAGCAGCTTAACAAAGCGGGGTGGTAAGTTATCCGGACCTATTGCCTCTGAACGAATAGAGTTAATGGTGTCGAATGCTTCATCCGTATCAATACAACGGAAGCTAAATCCAGAGTCAGCGGGGCGTGTCAAAGGGCGCACCATATCCGCGCACGTAGATATGATATTAACGCTATGCGATACAAAGTATTTATTAAGGTCATCAGGATTTAGCTCGCAGTCCAAATTTTTATTGCTGGTTACTCCAAGACTACGAAGTGTATGCCAGAGTTTCTTCGAAGGGATAGTAGTGTCCAATTTGTCAGCATAGAACGCTCGCTTAGCATCTCGAACTTTCCTATTAACTAGATTTCGAATCCGTTTGAATGCCAGTAAGCTGCTCTGTGTTTTAGTCATTTTGTACCAGTGATGCAGGAAATCGCGCTCTATAATTAAATTTCTTATCGCGGAGGAAAACCATGCGCAACGATTTGTAGCAAGTCTTCTCGACTGAAGAGGAACATACTTGTCAAGCAGATACAGAATTTTTGCGTTGAGGACATTGACTTGCAGATCCAGCGGAGAAAGCGAGGAGGACTGATTACTGTTCTGTGCGGTACCCGTATCACGCTCACGACTGATGTTCCAGTCAATACTCCTACACTCCTCATACAAAAGTTCGAGGTTTATCCCTTTATAATCACGAAAGCTAATGTTATTGTTGAGAGATGTAGGTCTAACGATGGGAATGTCATACTTTAAATATAAAAAATCATGATCAAAAATTGATGGAGGAGTAAGCTGGCCGTGACGCAATTCAGACTTAGGGTCAGTTACAAGTATAAGGTCCAACTGAGAGGCGGAGGTGACCGAAAAGTGAGTTGGACCATGATTTAGTAAATTAAGATGAACGGATTGAAGTAGTGAAAGGAAATTGTCAGTTAATATGCTATTATCAAGAATATTGACATTAAAATCGCCAGCAACAATCAAATGCGCATATTTATGTGATAAATTGAAGATGCATTGCTCAAATTCAACAGCCATTTCTACGTTAAATTGTCTGGGCGGGCAATAGGCCGATACTAAGACGCATTTATCAAGCCCCGTATTTATCTCCACACACAGGAACTCCAAATGTAGAAGAGGATGAGTGATATAAGATCTTGGACCAAAAATTGTCCCGCACATATAAGGCCACGCCGCCACCAATCCTGTGCACTCTGTCATTGCGTAGAAGCTTAAAACCCGGTAATGAAACCAAAAGCGTAGGGACATTTATATTTAACCACGATTTACTAATAACTAATACATGCACATTCGTGCGAACAAACATCTCCATTAACTCGCCTATTTTATGTTTTATGCTCCGAGCATTTAAGTAAAAGGCATTTAAACCAGGTTGACCACTATTAAGAATATTAGCCATAGTTCTTACCTTGACGCACGGATCCCGAAAATCATCCATTAGAGTTATACATAGCGTACAACAAAAGGCGAACACCAGTCAGACAAGCAATCACGATCCACCGCGGCAAAAATGAGACTGTAAAGTTAATAATGAAACTGAATAATGCACACCCACAGATACCTAGAATATCACAATAAATGCAAAAAGTGAAAACTAAACATAAGAGTATCATTAAAATTAAAGAAGAGTTCATTAGAGAAACAGAGTTCAAAATCAAAAAAAATCTATAAAAAAAAAACATTGAGAAAAAAGAATAATAATAAAAAATTGAGAAACAGAATCGATGATAAGTTCAAGCTTCAGGATTTAATCATGCATCCCCGCATTGACTGTTTTCGGAAGCGGTAGACGCCGTAGATGCAAGCGCATGTAATTGCTCTAAGTCACGTACTTTAGTCGGGCGATCATTTTTCACAAATTGTACATAAACGAATCCATTATTAGAGTAGACTGAACTAACTCTCCGCTGCCTGAACAACTTGAGGGCTTCACGCAATAAGCTGCTGTTTAGTGGTGTGAGGCTCTCATTAATAAAAATTCGACTATCTGCCGTAAAGCCCTTCAGGTCATTTAATATTAGCTGCTTATGAGCTTTTAGCGCCGAGAGGAATGCTCTTCTCTCATTGGAACAAGAGAAGCGAATTAAGAGTGGCATCACATGATTACTATTGTTGATATTGCTATGGCTAAGCTGCGTTCTTCGTTTCAGGCGAAAAGCTTCGATATAAGGAGAAAGTTTATGTTGGATAACATTTGATAAATCCACAATGATGTCACGAGGATTTTCAGCTGGCATCATAGGTATCCCCCTAACGATAACATCGTTCAGGCGAAGTATACGGCGAAGATCATCATTTTCTTTGTCCAGGGTCGAGCACTTCTTCTTGATGTCCACTACATCATTATTTAAAGATTCCACACGAGATAGCTGACTGAATACGACTTTCAACGCTAGCCAGCATGGAGTCAAGCGTACGTATCCAATATGAGTCGGGAGAACAGTCAGATGTTGATTTACTTATAATAGTTGCATCATCCGTACGACTAGCGGAATTCAGGTTGCTATTTCCAACGGAGAGAAGCGTAGGCATTGTGCTTGCGGAATTCAGTCTACCTTTCTCTTTCTGTCCTCTAGTCGACATGGTTCAGGGAAAACACGGCAAATAAAATAAAATTAATTTATAAATCGAAATTAGCAAAAGAAAATAGCACGGAAAACAACGTTAAAATTGATAAAGCTTTGTTGGACTAAAGACTACACACTTTTGACTTGAAATTAGCAAACGGTCCGGTTAAAAAACAGCGGAGAAACGAGTCAAATCGGGAGCAATAACAACTACGTCTACTCACTAGAAGCCATCCAACCACCTACGAATATCTATTGGCAACTCGAACCTCACATTTGAGGAATATGTTACACTATTAACCCCGATAGAAGCCTGCTTTAATTCAAGGCCCTTATGCCGAGTTAACAATGATCCAAGTGATCAACTTGTTCTGACTCCTGGACACTTTCTGATAGGACAATCGCTTAACGCCATTCCAGAGCCAAATCTTAATATGGACAATGTAACACACTCCAGTCGATGGAAAAGTGTGCAACACATGGTACAAAAGTTCTGGAACCATTGGTCTAAGGATTACTTGAACGAACTCCAGAATAGACCAAAATGGTTTCAACCAGAACTTAACATCTGCAAAGGAGATGTGGTGTTATTGAAAGTTGATAATGCTGCCCCAACCACTTGGCCATTAGGTATTATTGAAGAAGTCCACCCAGGAGCTGATGGACTAGTTCGTGTCGTCAGAATCAAAACACAGACAAGTACATTTGTCAGGCCTATCAACAAAATTTGTAGGTTACCGTTGAATTAATTAACAAATATGTGTAAAACTAACACATTTGTTAAATGTTGTGCTGTTCCCCTAAAACAAAAAAACATTTACTTATTAGTTTTTATTTACAGATGTCTGAATTTACAGTCGACCAAGACATTTTGGACATTTATGATGATCTCAACTTCAACTTTTCTCTGCCTGGTAGTCCTCTCAATGCTCCTGCATATGACCTAAGCGAATTTAACAACTTATGGTCCGATATTGTCGAGGCCACTGCAGATTCGGGACCAGATGTTCAAGGAACAGCTGCTTCAACCACACAAGGTACGCAGGATCCAGAAAGACCAGCTACGTCATCAATGACTGGCGAGCAGGACTAGTCCAGGATGGCAAAGCCCTACAAGGCTGTGGAGGGAGATACTCCACAAACTAAACCAGTTACACAGGGACCTATCATGATTAACGGCGCTCAGATCAACGATCTACAGAGACTTTTAATCACTACCACAATTGACGAGACGGAGATGAGGATTGAAAACTCATTTCAACGATTTCTAACTCGGGAGAAAGTGGACATCTTCCTATCAAAAGATACGATCAAACGAATTAATTTCTACAACATCCAAAAACGTCGGAATAGAGAGAAGACAATTAACCTACCAGATCGTTATCAGGTACGCCTGCGAGTGCTTGCTGATGGAGAGCTGCGATTCTTCAAGTACCACAAACGAGGTATACAACAAATCAAAAAACGGTTGAACATGGCTGTTCAACAGGGGGGAGAATGTTCGACCAACCTACAAAGAGAAAAATCAAATTAATTTAAAAACAAAAAATCTTACCAGCATCTGGGTTTCACAGATGCTTCTGGTCCCACGACGACCTAAAAGTAAACAAAAATGAATTTAAAAAACTGCCAATTGAACTAAAATAAAGAATTAAACACAAACTAGGTTATTTACTAAATTAAAACATGAACTTCAAAGATAATACTATAGAAATAAATGAATACACATAAACAATAAATCATGTTTATATAGCACCTTACTATGCAGGCAAATAACAACAAATAAAAAAACGCAATAAACTTTATGCTCAGCAACATAAAGCATAAAATTACATGAAGTACTCATGCCAAGGTACATATAAAATTCCCTTTGTAAGAGATTCAGCGATACCTAGGTGAGCAATTAGCGAAAAATCAACTCACCTTGACAGGTACCCGCGGAATTTACAAACGAGAGATTTTACACGAAATCTACATATAAATTAAATAAAATTACATACTAACCTGTAGTTCAATGGATAATTCCCTCGTTGAATAATTGTACACCACACAAAACACACAATTTAAAACAAAATTAACAAAAAAACAAACTCGGGCGCGGTGACATTTCACGAATAAAAATACACATAGAACTTTGAGTTCCCGCGACATTTAAACTGTCACGTTAGGGGGAAATTTGACGGCGAATACAATGGGCGCGTTCGCGTCGCGTAATTTTTCACGGTTTACGGAATATTCGCGAATTTTCGAATTTCCCTTTGCACCAATAAGTGCGAAAGAGACACAAAGGTGTGAAAGGGACAAGGATGAAGATGAACAGAATGAATTTTGAGAGGAATTTCGTAAATTTAACTAAAAGATGGCGTATCGATAAGTTATAGCACAGATTCGGAAAACTTATCATAATTACGTGAAATTAAAAGGGATTTCTATGGGAAAGATGTCAAAAAATGCAATTTGTAATTTGACATCAAATGACTACAACAAATTTACATATTGTAGTCAAATTAAGCCTAAAATTTGCATAATTCATTTTTATGGATATGAAATCGGAACGAAATTCTCTATAAAAAGGGGGTTCATTCTTCATTCTGTCTTCTTATTTTCAAAGTTGCCAAAGTGCGAGCACATGCAGTAGTATTCCTCCCACAATTTGCAAATAGTCTCAAGTGTCATCAGTAAAGGAAACAGAAATTTCAGCAAACTTAGTGTATTTTTTCAACAATAGAATCGTTAAAGTTTTTTTCAAGGAAAATTAGCAACAGCAAAAATTTCAAGTGAATTTATTGGTTAAATTTTTAATAGCAACATGTTGTAGCTTGCCACAATAAATCCACAGGTGTCCACCTGAAAAATACAAAGAAGGAAACAGAAATTGTTCTGAATCTAATTCTTAGAACTACCTTTTACATGGCCTTCATGCAAACATGTATGCACCAGCAATGAAAATCCCATTTCAAAACAAAAACGCGAAATATTTATCGCAATAAATAAATAAAAAGAAAATTAAAACACGAAATCACAGAATGAACAGATTTCTTCCAAATGACAAATAACACAATTGTCAAATAGTTGACAATTGTCAACTGTCATGTAAAACAAATTAGGAAGTGTTCTGAAATTATCACTTGAAACAAGTGACCTAAATAAGTGACCTAAACATCTTTGCAGTAAGTGGTCAAGTTGGTAGCAAAGCTTCAAAGGCAATATGGCGGGCGGCGGAGCCCCTATATAAAGCTGAGCAAGCCAAGTAGGATTCTTCACTTCATCTTCTGGGCTATTACCGGTAAGGTCGAGCAATTTGGGTCATTACCAAATTATTTTCTTGAAGAATATTCATGCGTTGGGATATTACCAAAGTAAAAATATTTTTCTCGAAATAGACTTGTTAATATTTGTGGTTTTTGGTGCTATTTTCTCAGAGAGATATTCGGGTATTGGGTTCATTACCAATACAAAAATATTTCTCTGAAAATTTCTGGATTTAGAAGAGCATTCATGCGTTGGGTCATTACCAAGGTAGAAATGTTCTTCTAAAGAACTAGAAATCGAAATTAATTTAATATTTGTGGGTTTTGTTGCTATTTTCTCAGAGAGATATTCGGGTATTGGGTTCATTACCAATACAAAAATATTTCTCTGAACATTTCTGGATTTAGAAGAACATTCATGCGTTGGGTCATTACCAAGGTAGAAATGTTTTTCTAAAGAACTGGAAATCGAAATTAATTTAATATTTCTGGTTTTGGTGGTATTTTCGTGGAGAAATAGTCGGGTATTGGGCTCATTACCAATACAAAATTATTTCTCTAAAAAGGTTCGAACCATTCCAAATTTAGAAGAGCATTCATGCGTTGGGTCATTACCAATGTAAAAGTGTTTTTCTGAACAAATTGGAAACTAGTCACTACGGAAAAGTAATCAAAATATTGAGTAGGTGTTCGCAGAGATATATTCAGGTACTGGGTTATTACCAGTACAAAAATACTTCTCTGACAGAACTCTAAATTGTTCAGAATTAGAAGGATATTCATGCATTGGATTATTACCAAGGTAAAACTATTTTTCTAAGTCTTTGGGAAACCTAACAACTTCATGTTATCAACATAAGGATTTGAATTATTGAAATTATTTGAATTGTTTGAAATTGCTTTAAATATTAAACAATATAATAATAGTAAAATAAATAATCATAGAAACTTTAAAAAAACAAAAAATTTGAAATTGAGCTCACTTTGAGCAAATATAACTTGAAATTAAAGTTGAAATTTTGATTTTCTTTATATTTGAAGATACTTATTATTTTTTTGTTTCATTATAGAAGAACGACTGTAATTTTAAGTATAGAATTAATTAGTTTAAAAAATAGTATTTCATAAATTAGTTAAGACAAAATTGACTGTTGAAAAAATTAAAGAAAAATTAAATAAAAAGGTCCAATAAACGTATTTTAAGCAGACAAGGTCTTATTATTTACCGGCGAGTTGCATGAGGCTAAAAGAGGCCGCAACATTGGTCCTTCGAGCCGGATATGTCGTTAGCCAAATACGTTTATTGAAATAGTCTTTCACCAGTCAAGTAAAACAATTCAAATCCTTAATTTTACCGTATAAACCGACTAGTTAAAACGAACAGACATGGAGGTAATTATAAGAAGACAGAAGGCCTTCAAAAGGGTATTAAATCATGCCATTACAAATTATCGAAATAGAACGAGTGATAAAGGACTCACAATTGGCTACGTGAAGCAACGAACCCAAAGTATAGAAAAATTGTGGGAACAGTTTCTAGTCTACCATCAACAATTACTCACTGAGTTCGAAGACAATGACCAGGCAGTGCTTGCGGAATACGAAAAGAGCGCTTTATATGAAGAATGCGAAGGTTCATACTTCGAATTCTTAGGCGAACTTCAAGACGAATTGTTGAAGCTACAGGAACCAAAGGTAATGAATGCAGAGGTAGCTGGTAGTAAGGAAATAAGAGCAGAAATAAAATTGCCTAATATTGAGATACCAAAATTCAATGGCGATTATACTAAATGGCGAACATTTCATGACATGTTCGAATCCTTAATTCATAGAGACGCAAGTATTCCCCTCGTACAGAAGCTACAATATCTAAAATCGAATTTGTCGGGAGAAGCAGAAAGAATATTACGACAATATGATGTAACCGGTGGAAACTATGCAGCTGCATGGGCAGAACTAACACAGAGATACAATAATAAAAGAGTGTTGGTATTCACTCAAATTAAAGAATTATTGAATCAAACTGCCATTAAATACGAGAATGAAAACAACTTGAAAGGATTGTATGACAAAACAAAAGAATGCTTACATGAATTGACATCCCTTGGAATATCAACAAAAACTTGGGATCCAATCATAATATTCATAATCATACAAAAACTTCCTCTCGAGACCCGCACATTGTGGGAACATTCAGTCTCTGCTAATACTGAATTGCCAGAGCTAACACAAATGTTCAGCTTCATGGAAGCACGATTTAGAACTTTAGAAGCAATAAATCAAAGCAAACACTCCCATGCCACTACACACAAGTCTGGATATACGAAATCTTCAAATTATCACGTCAATGACCCAAACGTCTGCGTGATATGTAGAGAACCACACTTCATACAAGATTGTGAAGAATTTCGTAAGCACAATACTACAAACCGGCGCAAAATTCTGTTGAGACATAAAATTTGTTTAAATTGTCTCCGAAGCCACAACGGATCTTGCCCAAAGGGTGGAAGATGCTTAATGTGCAAGGATAAACACATTATTCAAAGATGCACAAAATTTCAGCAAAAAGGTTTAAATGAAAGGCGTAAATTCATAATTAAAAATAAATTATGCATAAATTGCTTAAAACCACATTCCAAAGAAGCATGCCCCAATAGAAACGGATGCTTCAAATGTGACAAACGTCATCACACTTGGCTACACGAAGACAATAATAAACTTTCAAATAAGCCAAAGACTGCTGAAAATAGACAGCAGTCACCATCAAATAAGCCTGTTCCATGCACTTCGGCTAATGCTTGTTCCAATAATAGGAAAACCACACAAGCATTATTAGCAACAACCAAAGTATACGTGAAGGACAGAAGCGGGATGTTAATTCCTATGAGAGCTTTAATCGATCTGGGATCACAAAGCTCATTTATATCTGAAGCCGCTTATCAAAGCCTACAACTCAAGGGCGTTGCTACATCTTTGCAAATCACGGGCTTGGGATCAACACAAGTGGCAAGGGCAAAGAAGGAAGTGTCTCTCCACCTACGATCTACCACACCACCAGAATTCGAGCTCCCTTTGAGAGCTTACGTTATCAACAACATAACCAATATATTTCCTCCAACACGTGCTAAAGCACTTAATTGGACTCATGTGAAAGAGCTGCCTCTAGCAGACCCAGAGTTTCTAGAAGCAGGGATAATTTATTTGCTACTGGGCGTAAATATTTACGCGAAAATTATATGCGAAGGTATTAAAAGCGGACAACAGGGCACTCCTATAGCGCAAAACACAAAGCTGGGATGGATCCTCTTCGGCGAAATAACATCACAGTCAAACAAGAACTGGAAAGATGTAAATTTCTCGGCATTTGCCACCGAAAATAGTAATGACCTTGCTCAACTGAATAACCTAGTGAGAAGGTTTTGGGAATGGGAAGAACTTCATCCAAAACGAAGACATACCAAGGAAGAAGAACAATGTGAAAAATTCTTCAATGAGAATCATAGGCGTCTTGAAGACGGTAGTTATGAAGTAAAACTACCATTCAAGTCTGAAAGGGGCCCTATTTTAGGAGATTCTAAACAGATGGCGATCAAACGATTCAAACAGCTTGAAAAAAAATTCGATCGTGATGCTGAATTCCATAAAGAATACAAGAAATGCATTCAAGAATATGTTGAACTTGGACATATGAGAAAAATTAAACCAGAGGTAGAAGAAATGAAGAAAACCCAAAGGTATTATTTACCTCATCATGCTGTCATAAAAGACAGTACTACAACTAAGTTAAGAGTTGTATTCGATGCCTCGGCAAAAACCTCAAATGGTAAGAGTCTGAATGAGCAAATGTTAACAGGCCCCACAATTCAGGCGAAGCTCTCCTCCACATTGATCAAATGGCGTAAACACAAATATGCCATGACTGCCGATATCGAGAAAATGTACCGAATGATCAAGATACATGAACATGATCGGAGGTACCAAACAATACTATGGCGAGCCCATACGAGAGAGCCAATACAAGAGTACGAACTAAATACTGTTACTTTCGGCACCACAGCTGCACCGTACTTGGCAATAAAAACGCTGCAACTAATTGCGAAAAACAATGCAGCTAAGTACCCGAAAGGATCAAATGTTGCGTTACAAGATTTTTATGTTGAAGATTTGCTTACTGGCAGCGATACGTTAGACGAAACGAAACAAATCCAGAAGGAAGTTATCCACCTGCTCAACGAAGGACGACTAAATCTTCGAAAGTGGGCAGCAAACCACGAAGAATTACTACAGTGGTTACCTGAAAGTGAAATTAATTTGCCACTTAATTTTGAAGAAGATAGCCAAGTGAAAGCACTTGGCATACAATGGCATCCTGCTACCGATAATTTCACGTTTGCATTCAAGGCGGACAAATTTGAAGCAAGTGCATTTACAAATCGCACAATCTTATCGCAAGTAGCGCAGCTATTTGACCCACTGGGATGGA
This sequence comes from Dioctria rufipes, assembly GCA_963924295.1. Taxonomy (NCBI): domain Eukaryota; kingdom Metazoa; phylum Arthropoda; class Insecta; order Diptera; family Asilidae; genus Dioctria; species Dioctria rufipes. The sequence continues at coordinate 120,891,829 of OZ002744.1, forward strand.
TCGCACCATGCATCATCTTAGCAAAAATTCTCATCCAAAGAATGTGGTTGTGTGGATGTACCTGGGATGAAAAAGTACCAGAAGAAATTAGTGAGGAATGGTATCAGTTCAAGCTGCAACTGCCACATCTCCTAGAGATAAAAATCCCTCGTTGGATAAAGTTTAAGCATTCTTATGCAGATTACCCATTACACGGCTTCTGCGATGCATCAAACGCAGCATATGCAGCTGTAGTATACTTCAGAGTCACTGACACTAGTGGCCTTACACATACCAGATTACTGATGGCTAAAACAAGAGTAGCTCCAGTCAAACCGATCACGCTGCCACGCCTAGAGTTGTCTGGAGCATTACTGCTCAGTAGAGTAATTGAGCAAGTCAAAAATGACATGAATCTTCCAGAGATTAATAGTTTCTCATGGACGGACTCCAAAATTGTGCTAGCATGGATAAAGGGCCATCCAACAAAATGGCGCACCTACGTAGCAAACAGAGTTGCGGAAATTCAAGAGAATAATGCTAACAACACTTGGAGCTACGTGCCTACAAAGGAGAACCCTGCTGATATAGCGTCAAGAGGTACAATGCCAATCAATATATTAAATTCAACGTTCTGGTGGACAGGACCTTCCTGGCTCAAACAGCCAAGGTTGACATGGCCGAAAGAAATGGTCAACCTAACAGAAACTTCATTAGAAGCAAAAGTATCAAAAACAATGATGATACAAAAAGACGAAGAACCAATTGAGCTACTGCAGAAATTCTCCACGTTAAGACGAGCACTACATGTAACAGCACAATGTAGACGTTTTTTACACAATTGCAGGAACAAAGCTCAAAAAATTACTGGCATCTTAAAACCAGAGGAAATCAACCAGGCGGAAATAATTCTAATTAAACTTGCACAAAAAGAGGCATACGCAACCGAACGCAAACAATTATTAAACAAAGACAAGATTAAAGGGCAAAATCGACTCATCAATCTGTGTCCGTTTCTCGGTAATTATGCCATAATAAGAGTGGGCGGTAGATTGCAAAACTCCAATTTACCTTTCACAACTAGGCATCCAGCAATATTACCAAAAACCCATCATTTTACTAATCTTGTAATAGATTACTATCACAAGGAGACAATGCATGGGGGACCTCAGCTGGTTCTAAATGCGATACGAAACAAATATTGGATTGTCAATGGCTTACATGCTATAAAAGGAAGAATTCTTCATTGTATAGCATGTTTGAGATATCGCGCTGCAACACAAAAGCAGCTGATGGGCAACTTACCTACGCCTCGAGTCTCCCAAACACAACCATTTGAAAACACAGGCTTAGATTATGCAGGACCTGTGGACTTAAAAATGTCCAAACATAGGGGATCCAAGGTCTATAAAGGATACTTATGCTTATTTGTGTGTATGTCGACTAGAGCAATACACATAGAAGTAGTTTCAGACCTGACTTCAGAAGCATTTCTAGCAGCCTTGAAACGGTTCATCGGGAGAAGAGGAATATGCTCCAACATTTATTCTGACAACGCGACTACGTTTGTCGGTGCAAACAAAATAATGCAACAAGAATTACATAAGGCTATTTCGGAGGGAACTGAATCTGCCGCAAGCAAGACAGCAGAAATGGGCATAACATGGCACTTCATACCTCCTGTTACTCCGCACCATGGAGGATTATGGGAAGCAGGAGTAAAGAGTGTGAAGCACCACTTACGTCGCACATTAGGATCAACAATATTAACCTTCGAAGAGTTAAGCACACTATTGATCCAAATAGAAGCCTGCTTAAATTCAAGGCCTCTATGCAAATTTTCGCCGAGCTCATTAGAGCTTGAAGCACTCACGCCAGGCCACTTTCTAATCGGAAGGTCACTACTCTCTATGCCTGAAGCCAGTTTACCTGAAGCAGCGACACAAATTCAAAACAGATGGAAGCTCATACAACAGCTGCGCCAACAGTTTTGGAAGCGATGGTCAGCAGAGTATCTGACAGAGCTACAAAAAAGACAGAAGTGGACAAAACCTCACCCAAACATTAAATTGGGACAGATTGTCATCATAAAGGATGAAAAACAACCACCCGCAAAATGGTTATTGGGAATCATCGAAGGTGTTCATCCTGGCAATGATGGCAGAGTAAGAGTCGTAACTGTGAAAACCAGTTCAAACACGTTGACACGACCTGTACAAAAGCTATGCCCTCTGCCTATTGACTGTAATAACTGAACCAAAGCGTACGTAAGATTTTGTCTCGTCCTGTATGTCCATAAATGTATAGTATGTTGTGTGATCCAATATCGTCCATGTCCAAAACTTTGCGCTATTAAACATTGACAGTATATCGTCCATCTTACAGAAAACCCAAAGCAATGGATGATATACTAGATCTGATGTACGAGGATATCATGGACGATTTTGAAGAGACACTGGTGCGTTTGTCAGTAACACTACCAGAACGGCCAATCTCACCACTCCCACCAACACCACCTAGACCAGAGCCAGTATCTTCGCCACCACCAGAAGTGCTGGACGTAGTTAGTGGAAGTACACAGGAAAATGTGGGCACATTACCACTAGTATCTCCTGCGGAAACCACAGCTACAAAGGGTAACACCAGACCTTCCACCTCATCACAATTCAATCCTCCAAGTTCGCTAGATGAAAGGCCATATGATTTATTTACACAGGAAGGACAGCATGCCCAAATAACATATGGAGAATTGCAAGCCATTCCCTGGGACCATATTCGAGCATCAACTCGAAAAAGATACAATTATTTCTTGAAGGATGGTTCCAGTGTACGAATAAAAATTCGCGGAAACATAATTTTATGGCACGGATACCGTCGTGCAGCACGGCCACAATGAAATAAAAAAATACTCAAGGATATAATTCAAAGCGTCTTTATTTTTGTTTGTTTGATGCATGTAGTGATGCATCAACGGGGCGGGAATATGTTGCAGCTTGCAACAGTAAATCCACAGGTGTCCACCTGAAAAATACAAAGAAGGAAACAGAAATTGTTCTGAATCTAATTCTTAAAACTACCTTTTGCATGGCCTTCATGCAAACATGTATGCACCAGCAATGAAAATCGCAATAAATAAATAAAAAGAAAATTAAAACACGAAATCACAGAATGAACAGATTTCTTCCAAATGACAAATAACACAATTGTCAAATAGTTGACAATTGTCAACTGTCATGTAAAACAAATTAGGAAGTGTTCTGAAATTATCACTTGAAACAAGTGACCTAAATAAGTGACCTAAACATCTTTGCAGTAAGTGGTCAAGTTGGTAGCAAAGCTTCAAAGGCAATATGGCGGGCGGCGGAGCCCCTATATAAAGCTGAGCAAGCCAAGTAGGATTCTTCACTTCATCTTCTGGGCTATTACCGGTAAGGTCGAGCAATTTGGGTCATTACCAAATCATTTTCTTGAAGAATATTCATGCGTTGGGATATTACCAAAGTAAAAATATTTTTCTCGAAATAGACTTGTTAATATTTGTGGTTTTTGGTGCTATTTTCTCAGAGAGATATTCGGGTATTGGGTTCATTACCAATACAAAAATATTTCTCTGAGAATTTCTGGATTTAGAAGAGCATTCATGCGTTGGGTCATTACCAAGGTAGAAATGTTCTTCTAAAGAACTAGAAATCGAAATTAATTTAATATTTGTGGGTTTTGTTGCTATTTTCTCAGAGAGATATTCGGGTATTGGGTTCATTACCAATACAAAAATATTTCTCTGAACATTTCTGGATTTAGAAGAACATTCATGCGTTGGGTCATTACCAAGGTAGAAATGTTTTTCTAAAGAACTGGAAATCGAAATTAATTTAATATTTCTGGTTTTGGTGGTATTTTCGTGGAGAAATAGTCGGGTATTGGGCTCATTACCAATACAAAATTATTTATCTAAAAAGGTTCGAACCATTCCAAATTTAGAAGAGCATTCATGCGTTGGGTCATTACCAATGTAAAAGTGTTTTTCTGAACAAATTGGAAACTAGTCACTACGGAAAAGTAATCAAAATATTGAGTAGGTGTTCGCAGAGATATATTCAGGTACTGGGTTACTACCAGTACAATAATACTTCTCTGACAGAACTCTAAATTGTTCAGAATTAGAAGGATATTCATGCATTGGATTATTACCAAGGTAAAACTATTTTTCTAAGTCTTTGGAAAACCTAACAACTTCATGTTATCAACATAAGGATTTGAATTATTGAAATTATTTGAATTGTTTGAAATTGCTTTAAATATTAAACAATATAATAATAGTAAAATAAATAATCATAGAAACTTTAAAAAAACAAAAAATTTGAAATTGAGCTCACTTTGAGCACATACAACTTGAAATTAAAGTTGAAATTTTGATTTTCTTTATATTTGAAGATACTTATTATTTTTTTGTTTCATTACAGAAGAACGACTGTAATTTTAAGTATAGAATTAATTAGTTTACAAAATAGTATTTCATAAATTAGTTAAGACAAAATTGACTGTTGAAAAAATTAAAGAAAAATTAAATAAAAAGGTTCAATAAACGTATTTTACGCAGACAAGGTCTTATTATTTACCGGCGAGTTGCATGAGGCTAAAAGAGGCCGCAACAAACAAATTTAAATTAAATTAAAGGTAAATTTTCATATTAGTTATTATTTGCAATTTGGGTTAAATTTCATTGTGTTTGCATGCCAGGTGTTGGTTATACACACATGTATGAATTTAACAAGAACGATTGAAGTTTTTATTCTTAATCTTTTCCTTTCAGCCATTTTAAATAATTCACTCAAGTAAATCGACATTTCTAACAATTATTTATCGTGTGAAACATATGCCATTAGGTCAGTTTTGCACAACATAATAATTAAGAAACTAGATCTCCCTTGAGTTCTAATTATTATTTACTTTCAGCCACTAGTAAATATATTGGTTAAGAATCAGAAAGGAAAATTTATTTATATATATGAAATTGTAACGTAGCATAATTTTCTACGTTATTATTATTGAAAAGAAAGAGGTAGATTCGAGTAAAATATAATTCTTTTGTACATTTGAATTTCCTTTAATTATTAAATACATAGAACAATACAGTGAATCAGTGAATTCCAAGTGAAGTTTCTAAGCTTGTACGTCTAAGTTGAGGGAAGTAAATTTTTCATAGTGATAGAATTTGTGCAAGTAATTAATTTCCTCATAAAATTAATATTTGTTTAGTCATTAGTATTATTTGTGGCAATAAATAATTGATTGAATAATAGAGTGACAAATTATCCTTTTATATTTAACCGCTACACTCCACCAGAATATTTTCTTTCAGCATACGTGGATTCTCGTTTGTAATTGCAGTTTTCTTTCGAAAGTCAATTATAGGAATTGACAGCTTTCATTAAACTGTACTTTGCGAACGCAGTCAATTCGTATTTGTCAATTAGTGGAATTGGCATCAGCTGTGGGAAAACATTTTGGTGGTTCCATCCAGGAGTCGCTCTACTCACTTAATTATTGAGCTACGTTTATACGCGAGAACGTCAGAATTCGGTAGTCTACGTTTATAAGCAAGAAATTTCAATTAATTTCATTCATTGATTCACACAGAGATAGCGTAGCAAAATAAGATTTATTTTCATTTCTTTACTCGAATTTGATTTCAATTAATAATGGCAGACGTAAAAGGGTTATTAAGTAAGGAACGGGCAATAAGAAATCGCCTGATTAAATCTATTGATAATGGTAAACAAGCAATATCAGAGACCCGATCAAATGGTTTCTATGAAGCAAAGCTCTCAGAGATAAGGAGAACATGGCTTGAGTATGAGAAAATTGACCAATTGATCAACGAATTTATCCTCGCAACACCACCAGAAGGCACGCTGAAATATATTTCCGATGACACATTTAGCAACTTAGAGACAATTTATTGCAATTATATAGGTACATTATATGATGCAATTAATCCTACAACAGAGCTGACAGATTCCACACTTTTGTTAACACAACAAACACGTGTGGAACAACAACAAAACATTCTTCCTAAGATCACATTGCCAAAATATAATGGTGATTATGATAGCTGGCGTTCTTTTCATGATCTTTACGTCGCTGTAGTACACAATAATACAAGTTTGAAAGACGTTCAAAAACTGTATTATTTGAAAGGTTCTTTAATAGGAGATGCGGAAAAACTACTACGACATACTCCTATAACAAATGAGGACTACTTACCTGCCTGGAACAAACTAAAGGCAAGGTACGAAAACAAAAAGATATTGGTCAATCATCAACTAAAGATACTGACAAGTCAGTCAAAATTAAATATAGAGACAACAGCTGGTTTAAAATCCTTAATCGACACTTCAGAGGAATGCCTGCAACAACTAAAGAGCCTACAAGTAGACATATCAACATGGGATGTGCTACTTATTTATTTAATAGTTCAGAAGCTGCCCTTCATAACGTTGAGACTTTGGGAAGAACATCAGGGAGCATCACAAGAGCTTCCTAAATACAGACAGTTCAGCTCGTTCCTAGACAATCGTTTGAAAATATTAGAAGCATTTACGGATACTCTGGCGCCCAGAACAAGTCATGCCAAGAGTGGATCCAAACCAACTACGACCAAGACATACCATGTAGTTGAATCAACAAAGCCATTATACGTAGTGAATATGAAATGTTCAGCGTGTAATGACAAGCATCTTCTTCAAAACTGCAAGAAGTATCAGAAAATGGACATCAAAAGTAGAAAGTGGTTCATCAAGTCAAATGGCCACTGCTATAATTGTTTGTCTAAGAAACATTCGCTTAAAGAATGCTCCAGTCGTCATCGATGTCTTAAGCACAAACAAGGACACCATACGACAATTCATGAGGATGTAACTGCAAACAGGTTACACCAAGACGTAACTGCAAACAGGTTACACCAGAAGGAAGGAGATGCAAAAAATCTCCATTCTAGATCAGTTGAAAGCGAAGACAAGGTAAATCGAGTTCAACAAAACAACAGCGATAGTAATGATTGCATACAAGGAAAGTCATGCAACAGACAAGGCACTGGAGGCTCCCAAATCACTCAGACCTATATGAATAGGGGGCGATCGTCGGCATTACTATCCACAGCGTTGGTGAAGGCTCAAGGAGCAAATGGAAAACCACTGATATTGCGATGTTTAATTGATCCTGGATCAGAGTGTTCATTCATAACACAATCTGCATCCCATAGGTTACAAGCGAATTGTAAGGAAACATTAGTAGTTGTAACAGGGTTGAACAAAAGCCCAATGAGTAACGTGAACAAGCAAACGAAACTTAAGTTACAATCTTGCGGATCAAATGAGACAGCAATAGAAGAAAACTTCCTGATCATCAACAAAGTCACTGATAGTTTACCAACAACACCAATCACAAAGGAAAGCTATCAACACTTAGACAACTTAGAGCTAGCAGATCCCACTTACTGGAAGCCTGGCAAAATAGACGCTTTATTAGGTGCCAAGGTTTATGCTAGAATCGTACAAGAAGGTATTGTACATGGTTCAAACAATTGTCCAACAGCAATCAATGCAATGTTTGGTTGGATACTAATTGGAACAACTGAAGATGTAGTAAATGATGATTCACTACAGACATTCATGGCTACTACAGATAATATAGATACACAACTTCGGCAGTTTTGGGAAATAGAATAAGTTTCTTCAAAGCCAATTCTATCACAAGAAGAAACACTGTGTCAAGACATCTTCCAAGACACATTCGCACGTCTAGAATCGGGAAGATATCAGGTCAAATTACCTTTCATAAATAACATGACGCCAAGATTAGGTAATTCTAGACATCAAGCAATTCAGCGTTTTGAACATTTGCAAAGGCAATTTTTAAGAAAACCTGAATACAAACTGGAATATGAAAGGTGTTTAGATGAGTACATCGAACTAGGTCACATGGAACCAGTAAACCCGCCTTGTAATGATGAGCAACATTATTATATCCCACATCATGCTGTGTTTAAAGACAGCTCAACCACGAAGTTACGTGTTGTGTTTGATGCATCGGCTAAAACAACAAATGGTAGGTCTCTTAACCAACATCTGTTAAAGGGACCTACACTGCAGCCAACATTATACAACACATTACTCACCTGGAGAAAGTTTAAGGTTGTCATGAATACAGATATTGAGAAAATGTATCGCATGATAGAAATGCATCCTGACCATCGAACTTTCCAAAGAATAGTATGGCGGAATCCCACAACAGGTGTAATACAGGATTACCAACTGAAAACTGTGGCATTTGGCACGACATCAGCTCCTTATTTGGCAATTAGGACACTGCAACAACTTGCTATAGACGAAAAACATAAGTGGCCTTTAGCAGCAGAAGCAGTCTATACGAATTTTTATGTAGACGATCTTTTATCTGGCGCTGATGACTTGTCGAAGGCAAAGGAATTGCAGCAACAACTGATCCAAATGATGACATCAGCTGGTTTCAAGCTGAGGAAATGGGCCAGTAATGTTTGCGAATTACTACAAGATATGCCTGCAGATCACATTGAGTTAAAAAACTCATTGATATTTTCGAACACCGAATCCATTAAAACATTAGGAATGAAATGGTTTCCTAAGGAAGATTATTTTACGTTTATAATCAAACCATTCACAAAACCTTTGGCATTTACCAAACGGATCATTTTGTCGCAGATCGCATCATTATACGATCCTATAGGGTGGCTGGCTCCAATCATAATAGAAGCAAAGATCCTAATGCAAGGTCTTTGGATAACAGGTTCATCATGGGATGAACCAGTCTCAGAAAATATACAGAAATCCTGGACAAAGTTCACAGAAAACCTGCAAGTGTTAGAACAATTACGAATTCCAAGGTGGATTCAATATTCTACAGGGCTACGTATGCAACTGCATGGATTCTGTGATGCATCATCCAAAGCTTATGCAGCAGCAATCTACCTAAGGGTAGAGCACTTCAATGGCGAGATTACTTCGCATCTGGTAACCGCCAAAACAAAGGTAGCACCCCTTAAGCCAACTACAATTCCACGTTTAGAATTAAATGGTGCGCTGCTACTCACAAGATTAATCAAAGTTATAATCCAAGGAATGCAGGTACAAGACATTCCTATAATAACATCGACCGAGTCGCAAATCGTCTTACAATGGCTAAAGGATCATCCATCCAAATGGAAGATACATATCGAAAATCGGGTTGCAGAAATACAAGAAACATTGAAATTCAAACAATGGCGACACATTGCTTCAATTTACAACCCAGCTGATTTGGCTTCACGTGGCATTTCAGCAAATCAATTGCTTCATAACGAATCATGGTGGCACGGTCCCACATGGTTACTACAACCACCAGATAAGTGGCCAAATAATTATGAAGTTACAGAATCAACAACATTAGAAGAAAAAACACCAACCAGACCATTCTCAAGGATTGGGATTGATTATGCTGGACCTGTAATGGTCAAATCATCAAAGGTAAGAAATGCCAAAGTCCAAAAGGCATATTTTTGTATTTTTATATGTATGGCAACGAAGGCTGTGCATATTGAGCTGGTGTCTGACATGACATCAGAGGCTTTCATTGCAGCTTTGAAGAGGTTCGTTAGCAGAAGAGGTTTGTGCACAGAAATCTATTCAGATTGTGGCACTAATTTCGTTGGCGGCAAAATAATATTAGATAAACAGCTGCAACAAGCAATCAAGCAAGCATGGCCACAAGCTGCTGAATATTTGGCAGACAAATCCATTTCATGGCACATGAATCCACCAGCAGCTCCTCATTTTGGAGGATTGTGGGAATCAGGTGTCAAATCTATCAAATACCACCTACGAATATCTATTGGCAACTCGAACCTCACATTTGAGGAATATGTTACACTAATAACCCAGATAGAAGCCTGCTTAAATTCAAGGCCCTTATGCCGAGTTAACAATGATCCAAGTGTTCAACTTGTTCTGACTCTTGGACACTTTCTGATAGGAAAATCGCTTAACGCCATTCCAGAGCCAAATCTTAATATGGACAATGTAACACACTCCAGTCGATGGAAAAGTGTGCAACACATGGTACAAAAGTTCTGGAACCATTGGTCTAAGGATTACTTGAACCAACTCCAGAATAGACCAAAATGGTTTCAACCAGAACATAACATCTGCAAAGGAGATGTGGTGTTATTGAAAGTTGATAATGCTGCCCCAACCACTTGGCCATTAGGTATTATTGAAGAAGTCCACCCAGGAGCTGATGGACTAGTTCGTGTCATCAGAATCAAAACACAGACAAGTACATTTGTCAGGCCTATCAACAAAATTTGTAGGTTACCGTTGAATTAATTAACAAATATGTGTAAAACTAACACATTTGTTAAATGTTGTGCTATCTCCCTAAAACAAAGAAACATTTACTTATTAGTTTTTATTTACAGATGTCTGAATTTACAGTCGACCAAGACATTTTGGACATTTATGATGATATCAACTTCAACTTTTCTCTGCCTGGTAGTCCTCTCAATGCTCCTGCATATGACCTAAGCGAATTTAACAACTTATGGTCCGATATTGTCGAGGCCACTGCAGATTCGGAACCAGATGTTCAAGGAACAGCTGCTTCAACCACACAAGGTACGCAGGATCCAGAAAGACCAGCTACGTCATCAATGACTGGCGAGCAGGACTAGTCCAGGATGGCAAAGCCCTACAAGGCTGTGGAGCGAGATACTCCACAAACTAAACCAGTTACACAGGGACCTATCATGATTAACGGCGCTCAGATCAACGATCTACAGAGACTTTTAATCACTACCACAATTGACGAGACGGAGATGAGGATTGAAAACTCATTTCAACGATTTCTAACTCGGGAGAAAGTGGACATCTTCCTATCAAAAGATACGATCAAACGAATTAATTTCTACAACATCCAAAAACGTCGGAATAGAGAGAAGACAATTAACCTACCAGATCGTTATCAGGTACGCCTGCGAGTGCTTGCTGATGGAGAGCTGCGATTCTTCAAGTACCACAAACGAGGTATACAACAAATCAAAAAACGGTTGAACATGGCTGTTCAACAGGGGGGAGAATGTTCGACCAACCTACAAAGAGAAAAATCAAATTAATTTAAAAACAAAAAATCTTACCAGCATCTGGGTTTCACAGATGCTTCTGGTCCCACGACGACCTAAAAGTAAACAAAAATGAATTAAAAAAAATGCCTATTGAACTAAAATAAAGAATTAAACACACACTATGTAGGTTATTTACTAAATTAAAACATGAACTTCAAAGATAATACTATAGAAATAAATGAATACACATAAACAATAAATCATGTTTATATAGCACCTTACTATGCAGGCAAATAACAACAAATAAAAAAACGCAATAAACTTTATGCTCAGCAACATAAAGCATAAAATTACATGAAGTACTCATGCCAAGGTACATATAAAATTCCCTTTGTAAGAGATTCACGGATACCTAGGTGAGCAATTAGCGAAAAATCAACTCACCTTGACAGGTACCCGCGGAATTTACAAACGAGAGATTTTACACGAAATCTACATATAAATTAAATAAAATTACATACTAACCTGTAGTTCAATGGATAATTCCCTCGTTGAATAATTGTACACCACACAAAACACACAATTTAAAACAAAATTAACAAAAAAACAAACTCGCGCGCGGTGACATTTCACGAATAAAAATACACATAGAACTTTGAGTTCCCGCGACGTTTAAACTGTCACGTCAGGGGGAAATTTGACGGCGAATACAATGGGCGCGTTCGCGTCGCGTAATTTTTCACGGTTTACGGAATATTCGCGAATTTTCGAATTACCCTTTGCACCAATAAGTGCGAAAGAGACACAAAGGTGTGAAAGGGACAAGGATGAAGATGAACAGAATGAATTTTGAGAGGAATTTCGTAAATTGAACTAAAAGATGGCGTATCGATAAGTTATAGCACAGATTCGGAAAACTTATCGTAATTACGTGAAATTAAAAGGGATTTCTATGGGAAAGATGTCAAAAAATGCAATTTGTAATTTGACATCAAATGACTACAACAAATTTACATATTGTAGTCAAATTAAGCCTAAAATTTGCATAATTCATTTTTATGGATATGAAATCGGAACGAAATTCTCTATAAAAAGGGGGTTCATTCTTCATTCTGTCTTCTTATTTTCAAAGTTGTCAAAGTGCGAGCACATGCAGTAGTATTCCTCCCACAATTTGCAAATAGTCTCAAGTGTCATCAGTAAAGGAAACAGAAATTTCAGCAAACTTAGTGTATTTTATCAACAATAGAATCGTTAAAGTTTTTTTCAAGGAAAATTAGCAACAGCAAAAATTTCAAGTGAATTTATTGGTTAAATTTTTAATAGCAACAAATTTAAATTAAATTAAAGGTAAATTTGCATATTAGTTATTATTTGCAATTTGGGTTAAATTTCATTGTGTTTGCATGCCAGGTGTTGGTTATACACACATGTATGAATTTAACAAGAACGATTGAAGTTTTTATTCTTAATCTTTTCCTTTCAGCCATTTTAAATAATTCACTCAAGTAAATCGACATTTCTAACAATTATTTATCGTGTGAAACATATGCCATTAGGTCAGTTTTGCACAACATAATAATTAAGAAACTAGATCTCCCTTGAGTTCTAATTATTATTTACTTTCAGCCACTAGTAAATATATTGGTTAAGAATCAGAAAGGAAAATTTATTTATATATATGAAATTGTAACGTAGCATAATTTTCTAAGTTATTATTATTGAAAAGAAAGAGATAGATTCGAGTAAAATATAATTCTTTTGTACATTTGAATTTCCTTTAATTATTAAATACATAGAACAATACAGTGAATCAGTGAATTCCAAGTGAAGTTTCTAAGCTTGTACGTCTAAGTTGAGGGAAGTAAATTTTTCATAGTGATAGAATTTGTGCAAGTAATTAATTTCCTCATAAAATTAATATTTGTTTAGTCATTAGTATTATTTGTGGCAATAAATAATTGATTGAATAATAGAGTGACAAATTATCGTTTTTTATTTAACCCCTACACTCCACCAGAATATTTTCTTTCAGCATACGTGGATTCTCGTTTGTAACTGCAGTTTTCTTTCGAAAGTCAATTATAGGAATTGACAGATTTCATTAAACTGTACTTTGCGAACGCAGTCTATTCGTATTTGTCAATTAGTGGAATTGACATCAGCTGTGAGAAAACACCTAGCCATGAAATCTACTTGATCCAATGTGTATAATTATGTTTGTTTTCCGTCACAAATTTCCCATCTCATGTGCTATTGTAAACAAAACATGTAATTTTCCTCACTTTTAAAAAAATATGATATTCTTGTCGTTTTCAAAAGCTTCAACAAATTATATAAAGAAACTAACACTAAACCTTCCGTCTATTTATAACCGATATAAGGAAGCTAAAACTCTTATTTAATGGATCATTGTAAGTACCTATCAGTACAATTATAAATATTATTGAACTTCGACGATTATTTAAAATTTACATGTTGAGCAGTTCTTTGATTTACTGACGTGTAAAATTTCTTTTAGCAAAAGTTGTGTTGCGAAAAATTTGCAATTCATGCATACGATCGAGGCACACTAAAATTAACTACACCACCGAAGTAATTACAAGGGTTATGTTCAGTCCACCGTCGAAATGTGCCGCAAATGATTCCATCGACGAAACAATTCCTCCTAAAAGGAAAAGAAAAAAAAAAGGGAACACAAAGTATTAAGACTAATTTAAAATGTTTTAGAATACTTATCTAATTAAATGCTGCACGTCTCCACCAGATGCAATTTCAGCAATAGTGAAATTTCCACACTAGGTTGGTTATAACCTCTCAAGTCCGCAGTCCGTGACAGTTTATTTTATCTAAAATTATCCAAAGAAATTAATTCTTTAAACAACCAAAATATCATAAAGCATACTTACATATCTCTGTATATTTACATTCCTCATGTCATCAAATGACATTTCTCCAGTAAGCCGATTTCGCCCTCGCCTCAGTCAGAGCAATTGCAATAAACGTCGCTAGGGCAACACCGAGAGGCGAGAGCTAATAACTGGATGCGGCGGCTATAAAAGGCCGACGAGTTGCAATAGATGGCACCATTCTTTTATCAGAGTTCATCTGATTCAGAGTCTAATCTGAAAAATAAGAATCGTGTTCCTATCCTCCATACAGAAGTATAATTCTGTTCAGAGTTTAATCTGAAAATATATTCCTATCCTCCATACAGAAGTATAATTCTGTTCAGAGTTTAATCTGAAAAACATATTCCCATCCTTACTACAGAAGTATAATTCTGTTCAGAGTTTAATCTGAAATTCCCATACTTATTACAGAAGTATAATTCTGGTCAGAGTTTAATCTGAAAATATATTCCTATCCTCCATACAGAAGTATAATTCTGGTCAGAGTTTAATCTGAAAATCAATTTTCATATTTATTACAGAAGTATAATTCTGTTCAGAGTCTAATCTGAAAATTTTCGTCTCATTCTGTTTTGAACCACACGTTGCAGTACGCTGCTGCATCCCCCTTTTCTGCTTATTCAGCTTCTCTGCTTGACAGGGCTGCTGCCATCAAACAGATTCATACAAAATTCTTGTGTGCGTCGCTTTACTGCCCTAGTGCCCACACTATTATTATTTTATTCTAGTAATTTATATGGTGACAGAAACTAATTCCGGTTTTCTTCTTCTTTTCAGAAATAAAGAGACGGACACGTCATTTGGATCATTATTTTTTTTTATTGAATTTTTACATTGAATTGTTATTTGAATTTCTAGTTTTAAGTATTATTTGAATTTCGTGATATTAGGTTAAGGAAATGAATTATGAAATAAAATTTTATATTTGAATTTGGAAAACGACTGAGTTATCTTTTCAAAAACCGGCATCTCTCCCTTATTGTTTGAGACCAGCTCTCACATTGATCCTTCAAAGCCGGATAACTCAGTCAGTCAAATATAAAATTGGAATATATTGCTTAATACCACATAATTTAAGCTCCGCCATTCAAAATGCCTACAGATGACGAACGCAGTATATCTGACGCCGGGGACGAAACCATGAGCTCAGTATTAGAGTTGGTTGAGTCTCAAAAAGAGGTCAAAGATTTAATAGAAGACCTCTTTAAAAGGCATCAAAGAGAAGGCAAGAAAAAGACTGTCAAATCGACAGAGAAACGTTTACAAACGTTCACCGAATATTGGAAAGAATTCCAAACGCGGCATAGGGTAATTCAAAAGAGAGCGACAAATGAAGATCGCAAATTAGAATACTTCACGAAAGAGACATTTAGTGATGTACAGGAGTATTATATTGAAAAAGCAGCAAGCATGGAAGAGGATATAGATAGACTAACACCAAAGCCTGTTAACAATCCTCCTCAGACTCAGACATTACATGCTAGCACAAATTCATGTAATAATGAAAGACTCCCCCGAATTAAACTTCCCACCTTCAATGGAGAATACTCTACGTGGATTTCATTCCACGATTTATTTAATTCAGTTATACATAACAACAATAATTTAAGAGACGTTGACAAACTATATTTTCTGAAAACTAATTTAATAGGAGAAGCTGAAAAGCTGCTCAGGCATTATGAAATATGCGACGCAAATTATAAACCAGCTTGGCAACTCCTAAAGGAGCGCTACTCAAATAAGCGAATTCTAGTCAACGTACAACTAAAAAAAGTATTGTCTCTCCCAACTACTAATCATGATACCGCCGAAAATATTAAAAGACTACTAGACAACATAACAGAAGCATTATTAGCATTAAAGAATTTAGATGTAGAAACAAACAATTGGGATCCAATTATTATATACTTGACTGTACAGAAATTACACCCAGATACGCATCAATTATGGGAACAGAACTTACATAGTAGCACTGAGTTACCAGAATTAAACACACTAAAAAAATTCCTAGAGTCTCGCTTTCGAACTCTGGAAATGATAGGAAATAAAAATACATTGTCGAACACGATACAAAGAAAACCTTCCTCACCTAAACCAATATATGGACTCTTGAACAATACTAAGAGTTCAACACGAACACACCCCCCCACAACAAAAACCTCTTGCAGTCATTGCAAAGGTAACCATATCATATTTCATTGTCCAACCTTTAGAACTCTGACCACGCGACAACGACACGAAGTTGTCTCGAATAAGCATTTATGTAAAAACTGCTTATCACCCAACCATTCAACCTTAAATAGCACCAGCAGTAAGAAATGTTACCATTGCAAGAAAAATCATAACTCATTACTTCATTACGAGCAAAATCATTTGGTTTCAAAGTCACCTATTCAGATCTCCCAAAATTCCAATATGGAAGCAAAGCAATGCTCACCCACCGATAGAAATAATGAACTGCAAGTCCAAAATTTTCTAACCTCAAACTTGAAAAGGGCACTTCTTTCTACAGCTCTGATTAACATTATAGCACCATCCGGAATCACAATGACATTCCGAGCATTAGTAGATTCTGGGTCACAAGTGTCCATTATGACCGAAAGAGCTCTTAAGCGATTACAGCTTAAAGGATCTCCGACCACCCATCAACTAATTGGACTTGGCACAACACTCACTAACACCGCTGTAAAACAAGCAACTGTCACAATTAACTCCTTATATACTAAATTCCAAATGGAGAGCAACATGCTCATTATCAAAAAAATTACCGAATTATTGCCAGCCCAGACAAGTGCAGTGTCAAACTGGAAACACATCACCAATCTGACTTTAGCAGACCCCACCTTCTCAATCCCAGGAGAAATCGATGTTCTGCTTGGAGCAAGCATCTACGCCGCCATTATTAAAAATGGAATAAAAAGAGGACCTGGCAATTCTCCAACAGCCCAAAACACAGAATTAGGATGGATTCTGGTTGGAGCAGTACCAGAAACAACGAGCACCATTACAACTGTGCTATCCACCCACACTACAATAAATACCGAGTGGGATAACCAGTTGAGAAAATTTTGGGAGCTCGAAGAATGCACCATCCGACCAATATTGTCACACGAAGATCAACTTTGTGAAACGTTGTACAAAAACACAACAAAACGCCTACCCTCTGGAAAATACGAGGTTCATTTGCCATTCAAGAACCGTAATGCACCACAGCTTGGACAATCTAGGAATATGGCTGTTAAACAATTCCTACAATTAGAGAAAAAATTGTCCAACAACCCAGCAATTGGCAAATTATATAAAGATTGCATAGATGAATACACTCAGCTTGGCCACATGAAGCCTATTCCACCAACACTAGTAGAAAACAAAATATACGAAAACATTCCTTTCTACTATCTACCACACCACGCTGTGCTCAAAGAGAGTTCTACCACAAAACTTCGAATAGTTTTCAATGCCTCAGCTCGTACGTCAAATGGCAAATCATTAAATGAGCAACTGCTAGTTGGACCTACAATCCAACCAACACTTTGGACTACCTTACTAAGATGGCGTCTGTAAAAGTTCTCTTTTACAGCAGATAGAGAGAAAATGTACAGAATGATCCAGATGGCACCTCAACACCAAAATTTCCAGAGAATAGTTTGGAGAAATACTCCAAAAGAAGAGTTGAAAGATTATGCCTTGACTACGGTCACATTTGGAACAACACCAGCGCCATATCTTGCCATCAAAACGTTGCAGCAATTAGCACAAGATGAAGCGACTAATTATCCCCTTGCAGCTAAGAGCATCATGAGAGAGTTCTATGTCGATGACTTAGTCTCAGGAGCCCATACTCTCAGTGAAGCAATACAACTGCAACGTGAACTTATCGAGGCCTTAGCAAAGGGAACATTCAACCTACGTAAATGGACTGCCAACCATAATGATCTTCTCAAACATATACCATTGGATCATCGAGAATTAAAAACCAACTTGGAATTCTCTGATAACGAATCCATAAAAACGCTCGGAATACGTTGGCATCCAACAACAGACTTTTTCTCCTTTAAAGTCAATGTCCCCGAACCAAAAACCACATACACCAAACGAATAATATTATCTGAAGTATCGTCTCTGTTCGATCCACTAGGCTGGTTAGCTCCATGCATAATTACAGCCAAAATCATAATTCAGAAACTCTAGCTCTCCAAATGTGACTGGGACGACCCGGTACCTAAAGAAATTTTAAAAGAGTGGAATTATTTCAAAGACCAGCTACATACTATTCAGGACATTCAGATTCCACGTTGGCTAGGCTACCAGCCTAACAAAAGCGAGATGGAACTACATGGTTTTTGCGATGCCTCAAATAACGCCTATTCAGCCGTTTTGTATTTAAAAATACATCCTAATGAGAACTCCAGAGTACAAATCGTGACAGCAAAAACTAAAGTAGCTCCCATCAAACCAGTCTCACTACCTCGACTAGAGCTATGTGGTGCTGTCTTACTTTCTCGGCTTATTAAACAAGTTGTCAACGATTTAGAACTGGAGAAAGTTAAGGTTAGAGCGTGGACAGACTCTAACATAGTTCTAGCTTGGCTGCGAAAACATCCATCCACCTGGAAAACGTTCGTGGCCAATCGCATTTCGGAAATACATGAAAACATACCACAAGCTACTTGGAATCACGTCCCCTCTAAATCCAATCCTGCAGATGTAGCGTCAAGAGGCATTCTGCCAAACACACTAGTCACAATGTCAATGTGGTGGAATGGCCCAAACTGGCTGCATCAAGATGAGGAATATTGGCCTCAACAAGCTTTGGAGGTACATACTCAACTAGAGTATAAAAAGCCAAAAGTTCTCACTACTACTGTCGATGAACAAATAATTATACTGAATAAATATTCTTCATTTCAAAAAACCATAAGAATAACTGCATACTGTCTCAGGTTTATAAACAGCATGCGCAAAATACAGTCCACTACGGAATATTTATCAGTATCTGAGTTAAAAAAGGCAGAATTATGCCTAATCAAATTGCTCCAGAATATCTCCTTTCCTACCGAAATCAACCAACTGCAGAAAAAATTGCCCCTTCCTAAAAAGAGTCGAATTCTGTCTCTCAATCCCACGATCGACTCTGAAAATATCCTACGAGTGGGAGGTCGTCTCACCAAGTCTCAGCTAAGTTACGACCAACAACATCCCATAATTCTTCCCAACAACCATCACTTAACTAACATTCTCATTGATCATATACATCATTATACATTACACGGAGGCACTCAAATCATACTAAGTACTATAAGAAATCACTATTGGTTAATAAACGCCCGCAATACGATTAGACATCGCATCCATAAATGTGTTGACTGTTTTCGATTCAATGCGAAGCCCAGTTCTCAGTTAATGAGTTCTCTGCCCTCAGCGAGAGTCAATATATCTTTACCCTTCCAACACACTGGGGTAGACTACGCAGGGCCGCTTGTTATGAAAACATCAACACTTAGAGGAGCAAAATTAACAAAAGCTTATATCTGTCTATTTGTTTGCTTGGCCACCAAGGCCATGCACATAGAGCTTGTCTCTGACTTGTCAACACCAGCCTTTCTAGCTGCCCTCAAGCGCTTTGTTGCACGGAGAGGTCTTTGCTCACACATCTACTCGGATCAAGGAACAAATTTTGTAGGAGCAAATCGAATTTTACAATCCAATTTAAATAAATCAATGAGAGCAATTGAAGTCAATTTGGCCAAAGAATTCTCCAACCAAGGCATAACTTGGCACTTTAACCCTCCTGCAGCACCTCACTTTGGAGGCTTATGGGAATCTGGTGTAAAATCCACCAAACGCCATCTCTATAAAACAATTAAGGACGCAAAACTCACCTACGAAGAACTATATACAATTTTAGTTCAAATTGAGGCATGTTTAAACGCCAGACCTCTATCTCCTCTGTCCAATGATCCAACAGACTACAATATTCTCACTCCCGGACACTTCCTTACTGGTCGACACAATCTCACCATAGTAGAACCTTCCCCACTTAATCCACAACAACATCCTCTCAAAAGATGGCAGCACATCCAATCCCTCTCCCACAATTTTTGGAAGCAATGGTCAAGAGACTATTTGCATACATTGCATCAACGACATAAATGGCAGACTGAAAAGGAAAATTTAAAAATTGGAACTCTCGTCTTGATAAAAGAAGACCAAACCCCAATAGGAAAATGGCCATTAGGTCGAATAATTGAAATTCATACTGGCCATAATAACTTAGTCAGAGCAGTCACTATTAAAACCGCAAAAAATATTCTCACCCGTCCTATCTCAAAAATTTGCCCTCTCCCTCTCACCAACATCTCCTGACAATCATCAATTATCCCCACCAAAATCCACTGCTCTCTGGCAGTACCAAAACTCAGAATACCCGTTACATTTGAATATAAACGGACTCAGAACCCGCCAAAAATCACTTCAGTTTCAAAAGTGACAAGTGAAAAGTGGTTATTAAAACTAGTTAATTTTTTCAGTTTTGGTTATACTATATTATCTGTATTAAGTGCAATGGAAGAATTGTTAGAAATTTTTAATTCAGAATCACTGGATTCTATGGATGTAAGCCTGGCACCTACTCCTCCGGAACTTTTGGCGGCCCCGACATCTATCAAGCCTATCAGCCCACTCCCTCCAACACCTACGAAGGGAAAAAGGATGAAATCTGTCGTCATACGACCAACACCTGTACACTCCTCGCCGATCAAGCGAAAAGCAAGACCATTTGAGGCACACGGCATATCTCCTTCGGTGAAAGCGTTGTGTGGAACACCCATTCCAAACAAAGTCTTGAAGTTCGGGTCAGAGCCGACCCCGAATCACCCCGTGATTCGAAAGTCGACAAAACCAAGACCGCCCCCTACAAAACAAAGTGCAGTGCTACCAAGTCTCCCAGTCCTACACGAAGAGACTAAACCGAGACCAAGCAAATGCTGTCCAGGAATTCGTATCCCAACGAAGCCACCAGTTCCTGAACGCAAACCTGTTCCAAAGAAAAAGGAAGCATCAAAGAATACATTGCTAAGTCTTCCAGATTTACCGACAAAACCGACTCAGCAACAGTGTTTCACAAAATCTCCTGCTGAGACACAACCAAGATCACCACGAGACACGCCAGACACAACACTCATGAACAAAAGGCAGTCAATTTGGCCTCGCACATCCCCAACTACAGTCAAACCACAAAAAGGACCTAAGGTCAATGAAATTCCCAAGCATCCAATAGAGTGTCGCCCAGATGTATGTGTCCCAACGCAGCCACGTTCAATGCCGACAATTTCACCTAGAGTTCCAGGAGATCTACACAAAGTAGTACCAAGCACTAAGAAAGCTCGTGCTAGAAAAAACAAACGAACTGAATGCATCAGACATGAATTAGCTACGTCCAACACTCTCGAAGCAACGCCAACCACGTCAGCTATACAAACATCGAACGAGATCACGACCATTGGAATTCCTGCTGACTTAAAACATTCAATATGGTCAACCCCAGACGTCATGCAAATCCTACAGTCAACTTTAATACCGTGGAATATGATCAGAGAGGCAAAAATGTTCTGTAGATGTCCCCTTCCAGGCGGCATAACCTTAAAAATGAAAAAAAAGGGAAATAAACTACACTTCTTCATTCAAAATTCTGTATGTAATTTTATTTTTATTTTATCATGATTTCTTTTTTTTTGAGGCGGGAGGATGTTCAGTCCACCGTCGAAATGCGCCGCAAATGATTCCATCGACGAAACAATTCCTCCTAAAAGGAAAAGAAAAAAAAAGGGAACACAAAGTATTAAGACTAATTTAAAATGTTTTAGAATACTTATCTAATTAAATGCTGCACGTCTCCACCAGATGCAATTTCAGCAGGACAATAGTGAAATTTCCACACTAGGTTGGTTATAACCTCTCAAGTCCGCAGTCCGTGACAGTTTATTTTATCTAAAATTATCCAAAGAAATTAATTCTTTAAACAACCAAAATATCATAAAGCATACTTACATATCTCTGTATATTTACATTCCTCATGTCATCAAATGACATTTCTCCAGTAAGCCGATTTCGCCCTCGCCTCAGTCAGAGCAATTGCAATAAACGTCGCTAGGGCAACACCGAGAGGCGAGAGCTAATAACTGGATGCGGCGGCTATAAAAGGCCGACGAGTTGCAATAGATGGCACCATTCTTTTATCAGAGTTCATCTGATTCAGAGTCTAATCTGAAAAATAAGAATCGTGTTCCTATCCTCCATACAGAAGTATAATTCTGTTCAGAGTTTAATCTGAAAATATATTCCTATCCTCCATACAGAAGTATAATTCTGTTCAGAGTTTAATCTGAAAAACATATTCCCATCCTTACTACAGAAGTATAATTCTGTTCAGAGTTTAATCTGAAATTCCCATACTTATTACAGAAGTATAATTCTGGTTAGAGTTTAATCTGAAAATATATTCCTATCCTCCATACAGAAGTATAATTCTGGTCAGAGTTTAATCTGAAAATCAATTTTCATATTTATTACAGAAGTATAATTCTGTTCAGAGTCTAATCTGAAAATTTTCGTCTCATTCTGTTTTGAACCACACGTTGCAGTACGCTGCTGCATCCCCCTTTTCTGCTTATTCAGCTTCTCTGCCTGACAGGGCTGCTGCCATCAAACAGATTCATACAAAATTCTTGTGTGCGTCGCTTTACTGGCCTAGTGCCCACACGCAGTAACACCATTATTATTTTATTCTAGTAATTTATATGGTGACAGAAACTAATTCCGGTTTTCTTCTTCTTTTCAGAAATAAAGAGACGGACACGTCATTTGGATCATTATTTTTTTTTATTGAATTTTTACATTGAATTGTTATTTGAATTTCTAGTTTTAAGTATTATTTGAATTTCGTGATATTAGGTTAAGGAAATGAATTATGAAATAAAATTTTATATTTGAATTTGGAAAACGACTGAGTTATCTTTTCAAAAACCGGCATCTCTCCCTTATTGTTTGAGACCAGCTCTCACAGGTTACTTTTGTTGATAAAAATTTGTAAAAACAACCTTGCAATTGATGCCGATTTTCTTGTCAAATTCATTTACCGAGTGTCAAAATAGAACATACTCTTTTTATATGTACTTATAAAATTAGGCTACGAGAATAAACCTTAGCATCTATCACGTCTACTAATGGATGGCCTCTTGGATAAATTAATTAATTTTAGTCTTAATGCATTTACGTGTATCACTTAAGTGCTTAAATATTTACAAGTTGATATGCCAAAGAAAAACAAAAATATCTACCAACACTATAAATCTTCTGGATGACTACTATGGAAATCCCTAAATGCTGTTTCATTCGTATACCCAAAGATCCACTTCCTGTATTTATTGGAAGCATCACAATTATTCACGTAAATCTTCTTTTTCTTGGCATCGGCTTCCAAATATCGCATGTTCTTTCCATGAACTATCCATTTATTTTTCAAATTATAGAACCATAATTGATTACCTTGTTGTGTATGACAGTAATACAGGATTACTGGGGCATCTTTTGTCGATTTAGAAACATCTAAGCAGGTCATTTTGCCTCTAAGTCTGATATCTTTATGCCAACTGAGGGCCCAATTTTGATTTCCATGTTGCCTAACGTTGTTTGTAGCACATTAAAATAAGCCTACCTCACCGTCGTGCTCATGGTTGAGATTATCAACACAAAGATATGGAATTGCTTAGCTTCTTATCGTTCTATGAGCATAATCTGGTGGTTCGACGGGGGGATACTTTTTCAATAAGTCAGATGCGATTTCTTGCATAAACCGATTTAATGATTTACACTTGAGACGATTTCGAATCTCTTTTTGTTTTTCCAAATTTCCAGCATCAATTGGAAATTCCTAAAGTATTTTATTTATTTAACTTGACACTAATGAGATTTATGCGAAAATATTACCTTTCGGCCAAGATGTCGTGGAGAATTTTCAATGATCCCTTTTTTGGACTTCTTTCACGCGCGTACTTTGTTCGAGAGGTAAGACAGATTGATTATTTTCTTCTTCTTTGTCACATGGACGTGTTACACCGAGACCGAGGAACCGCATTTCTATCGGTCGGGGTGCGTTCATTTTTTTATGCTTGACGCAGCCGGCCTACATGCTTCAGTACGTGTAGCATATTGCTATATGCAATACGCTACGACCATAACATGCTCAACGGAACTTCCTACGATTTGCTCTCAGGCACCTACTCTGGAGTAATTCATTAATTCTTCCACGCCATGAGGATCGCTTGAAGCTTTTAAATATGCACTCGCTCAAGGAACGTCGCATAGTTGCCGATGTAACTTTTGTGCATCAGCTTTTAAACGCGAATATTGATTCCCCATTGTTGCTTAACAAAATCTCTGTTCGTGATAGTAGGCACAATTTGAGAAGGCTAGCTCTGTTGCATGTTAACTCCTCAAGGTCTAACTTTAGCATGTATAAACCTGTTAATCGTATGTGTATTACTGCTAATAATATGGCAGAGCAGTTTGTTCTTGACGTTTCTAAGCATATTTTAAAAAAGCGTTTGCATAATATTTAATATTTTCTGTATTGCTCTTTGTGCATTGCATGTAATTTTATCCGGTGTTTGGCTTATGTTTATTTTAATACACTAATACTAACACCGACTAAATGATGAAACACATGTATTGTTGACCGTTTATTTATTAAACGTGTCCATGAAGCGAGCTTTTGTTAAGCTGGTTCTGAAAGTCATAATAAAAATGGCCACCAAGCTCTGTTATGACGAGTGGGCGTGAGCCTGTTTTATACCCGCTGACGCCTTATCATACTCGTCTGCAAAACTACAATGCAGTACGATACTGTATTTTTTCTTCAGTAGTAGAGTTAGCTGAAATTATGTATCCCGACTTAAACATCGGACAAAGAAAGAAACGATCGACCGTCCGTTGGCGGTAATATTGTTGACTAATGAAACAGGAAAGAGAAAAACTGGCACATATTTCCGTGTCGATGCCAGATGACATTCGGCCGTATGCCAAAGTAAGACTGCTCGGGCGATCCGAGACTGGGCTACTTGATAGTGGTCCCACTGTCAGTATCCTGGGCCAAAGAGACCTAGAGATGCTTGCAGAAGCAGATGTTGAATGGAAGAGGTATCGGACTCAGGCAAAAGTAGATAATGTTGCCATGACGACTGTTCATGGTCATGTGGACTTGGACATCACTTTCGTTGGTAAGACCCAAAACGTGCGCCTTTACGTGGTTCTATATCTGGGAATATACTACTGGCGTCTATTTGGGTTGGCTCCAGATGTCCTGGGTATAGTTGCAGAAGTAACACCAAGTCTAATAGCTACCCCTGACACCGACTGCCATATTCTTTCCATTCTAGAGCACCAACGTCTGGAAGCAACTAAACAGCTGTTTCCTTCTTTCACCTCGTTGGGCTTAGGAAAAACATCTCTTGTCAGTCATAAAACGAATGACGCGACTCCGATAAAACAGAGGTTTTATCCGATTTCACCGGCAGTACAGAACCTGATGGATGCTGAATTGCGAGAAATGCTATCGTTGGGTGTGATAGAAGAGAGCCAGAGCACTTGGAGGTCTCCAGTTGTACTAGTGCGGATGCCTTTAAAGATCCGGCTTTGTTTTGACGTTAGGTAAGTCAACTCTGTTACTAAGAAGGACGCCTATCCGTTGCCGCAGATAGATGCACTTCTGAGTCGACTTCCTACTGCAAACTACATCACAAGCCTGGACCTCAAAGACGCTTTCTGGGAGATCCCACTAGACACCGAGTCCAGAGAGAAGACCGCGTTTATAGTACCTGGTCATCCTCTCTATCAGTACACCGTGATGCCATTCGGCCTTTGCAATGCTCCGCAAACTATGTGCCGCCTCATGGATAAGGTCATTCCTTTCGATCTTCGTTAGAATGTCCTCGTCTACTTTGACGATTTACTGATTCTGTCATCAGACTTTTTACTCTCATCTCACATTGCTAGCCCGTATAGTGGATTGTTTGAGGAAACCTGGCCTCACTATCAACGTTGAGGAAAGTAAGTTTTGTATCAAACAGACACAATACTTGGGTTTCGTTTTCGCAAAATGAGGTATACGAACTGACCCCGACAAGATTTCAGCCATAGTTGACTATCTGTCACCTAAAACGGTTCGACAAGCCCGTCGCCTACTAGGAATGGCGGGATGGTATAGACGGTTCATCCCGAACTATGCTGATCTAACTGCCTCCATCACAGAAACTCTGAAGAATCCTAGTCACTTCCAATGGACACCCGAAGCCCCGACGTGGCTATAATCACTAAAGTAAAACTTACTTCTTCTCCGTTGTTAGTGAGCCCAGATTTCACCAGACCGTTCATTATACAGTGCGATGCGAGACAACATGCTATTGGTGGAGTGTTGCTTCAAATAGATGACGATGGCCACGAGAAGCCAATAGCCAGTTGAACTCAGCACAACGCAATTACACCGACACAGAGCAGGAATGCTTAGCAGCCTTACTAAGTGTAGAGAAGTTCCGGCCCTTCATAGAACTTATGCCGTTTAAGATAATGACTGATCATACGAGCTTGAAATGGCTGATGTCTCAGAAAGACCTCAGCGGTAGACTTGCTCGGTGGAGTTTGAAACTTCAAGGTTTCGACTTCACTATTGAGCACCGAAAGGGATGCCTGAATGTCGTTCCTGATGCGCTGTCACGAATTCATTGTGACAGCTTGTCAACACCTGAAGATTCTGGCCCGGAAGTTGACCTTAGTTCTCCATATTTCAACTCGTTGGAGTATGAGGAGCTGAGGCATAAGGTTAAAACAACTTCTGGCATACTACCAGATCTTTGCGTCAGAGATGGCTTCGTTTATATTCGGACTGTTCCGAGAACAGGCGATCTGATCCAGAAAGAAATAGCTTGGAAGCTTTGGATTCCACGAGGGCTTGTCCCCGACATTATTTCAAGAGCGCATGATCCGTCACTAGCTTCTTACGGAGGTATAGGGAAAATACTGGAATGTTTAAGAATAGACTTGTACTGGCCACGAATGACAGTTGACATCAGAAACTACGTAGGCGCCTGTGACGTGTGCAAAGAGACCAAAGCCCCCAATACTATTCTTAGATCACCTATGGGAGTCCAGTCCGTGACAGAAAGACCATGGCAAAAGCTGTACATTGACTTTCTGGGTCCATATCCTCGGTCAGTGAAAGGAAATGTCTGCATACTGATAGTTCATATTGATAGTTCTTGACCACTTTTCCAAGTTCCGGAAACTATAGTCTCTGACAATGGAGTCTAGTTTTGCTCGGCTCAGTTCGCCAGATTACTGGACAAGTGAAACACTTGCGAACGGCAATTTACTCGCCGCAAACAAACACCTCAGAGCGAGTGAACAGGTCTCTATTGTGAGTGTGTTTAGCTCAATGGTAGATGAGCGGACTGATTTGGTTAGGTATATTACTTGCGCTTACCACTGGTGGTGGCGCGAGATAATAATTTGGATAGGATAGGTTACGGATGGGACGTAGAAAGAACTTGTTAGTGACTCTAGGAAAACTTTATTATCACTGAAAATGTTCTTACAATATATCGATTTATTTATATTTTGAGAGCTACATACAAAGCAATAATTACATTTATTAATGGGCAGCGAGTAATGAACTGTGAATTATGCCTATATCGGTTATTTGCTTTTTAAATTAATCAATTTCTCAATACATTTGATTAATTTAAATGAGTACATATTAAGCGGAAGCTGTTAATGATTTTGCAATTGGAATTATTGCTTTTAGGTCAATATATGCATGTTTCCTAAACATTCTGCGCCTCTACCGTTGAATACTTATGTATTGTAGGTGTATGGCGGGGTGTTGTTGGAGTGGACGCGTTCACCCTTAAGACGAAGTCTGAATTACGAGGTGCTGGCTGTGGTTTTTTACACTTGTATTTCGTCTTGATTATGGTGATTGCTGAGATTGCTGCTAGTGTGATG
Organism: Dioctria rufipes; assembly: GCA_963924295.1. NCBI lineage: Eukaryota > Metazoa > Arthropoda > Insecta > Diptera > Asilidae > Dioctria > Dioctria rufipes. The sequence continues at coordinate 120,919,909 of OZ002744.1, forward strand.
ATGACAGCGGAGAGTGCGGAAAGTGTATGATGATCGATTGTTTGTAATGATGTCGAGGGTAGTTCCTTGTGATACTCTTCCTGTTCTTTAATGACTCCAAGTAATTGGTCTGATGATTTAAGAACGGGCTCCATTTGTAGTAACTCAGGCTCCTGAAGTGCAGTACTCTTGCTTTTCGTGATGTTTAGATCCATTGGTTTACTGAACGACGAGCGTGCAGATGTATTATGGAAAACTTCAGCTATTAGAGTGTTCTTCTTTGTTTTGATGACGCATTCCCTTGTAATTTGAATGATACCAGTTCCCTTTAATTCAACATCTTCTCGAATTCCGTTGCATTTTACCCCTACAATAGGAGATGTAGCGATAAATAACCATGTATTAGCCATGTATAGATGCTTCCATATAATACTTGGTATTTTTAACGCCTTCACTGGACAAGGTTGTTTTTCTTGGCGATTATAGATTTCATCCACTATACAGTTGGGATTTGTCTCTAATGGTGGTTGGTATACATAATAGCAGATATTTATCCTCGCTAATACAGCCATTAAGCTCATTTTCGGAAAGTTCAAAATATGTCTGTATATTATAATTGATAGCCAGTATTATGTTTGGTATATCAGCTATCAAATATGTATTGTCCTCTAATCTCTTTGGAATAGGTGTTATCTTAATTATACTATATTGGTCTGCTTCGATTATGTTGAAGTATCCAAGTAGAGTAATGCTTGATGTGTTCCTGGATGTGTTTATTCTGTCTTATGGAACGGTTGTGATATAAAGGCTGCCTGGGAGTTTGCTGGATGCATCCTTAATAATGGCTCTTAATTTACTTGGTGGTATAAATTCAAGCAGACTGCCCTTTCCTAATATGAATGCGAGGATTCTGACATACTGTCTTTCTAATTCATTCAATAAATTTGTTTCTAGTTGGTATGCGGTTAAAATGTGTAGATTTATTACGTTGGTGTTGATCTTTGAGAACCAACCTTGATCTGCATTAATTTCTTTCAATGCGCTATTTAACTTAGTTGTGAATGAATTTATATTCTCTGTAATGCGTGTTTCCGTATCATTCAGGTGGGAGATTGTTGTCAACATAATGGATGATTGATGCAATGTCTGCTGATTTTGTTGTAGGGTGGAAATATCAGTATAAACTTGGTCATTTCCTCCGAAGACGTATTGTAACGCTTCGCCAAGAAGTTGGATGAGTTATGGTATATGCGCAGTTCCCTAAAGATAATACACAGAGAAGACTTAGGCAAGTCATAGTTGAATTCCACCATGATGGCGGTTTTCCCTGTCTTTTAGTCGTAGCTTGATCATGCTCGGCTCTTAATGATGACTTCAGTGCTTCGTATTTTTCCCTGGCTAACTGTTGCTTTTCTAACGGTACTAGATTGCTGTATCCGCTGACTGAGCGGATTCGAACTTTCTTATGGCTTCGTAGACTTCTTTGGAGAATTGCTTGTTCAATCTCCTGTATATATCTCTTCTTTCCAAGTTGTTTTGCTTGTTCAATATCTTGTATATATTTTTTCTTTTCAATTTGTTCGACAGGAGCTGGATCGGACAGCTTCCTTTTACTTCCTTCCGTTTTCTTCGGTGATTTATCATTTGTTGCGTCAAGGTTACTGTCAATTTGAATGGAGTGCGTGATTATGTCGTTAAGTTGGGTATGTTCTTTTAATTTTGATACTTCCTCATTCATACTATCTTCCATCGGTAATCGGCACAGTTTTGCTATTGGTCGTTTCAATATTGTATTGTTTCCACAACGCAATGTTACTACCCGTGTTTCATCGTCTTTTCCAGGATGTACTGCTGTTATTCTTGCCAATCTCCATTTTGAAGTATGTAAATTTTCGTTTTTCACCAGTACTAATTCACCAATATTACAGTTGATTTCTTCCTTGCTCCATTTTGGTCTCTGTTGAAGTCGGTATAAATATTCACTTGACCAAATTTTCCAAAAGTCATCACTAAGCTTGTTTACCATCTTCCATCTTGTGAGACAACTATGCGTTTTTTCTTCGTTTGTTACGTGGGGTGGACTTATTGGTGCCCTCCCCATTACGAAGTGACCAGGGGTTAGAGCGTTGCAATCTGATGGATCATTACTTAGGGGGTAGAGTGGTCGTGAGTTGAGGTTTGCTTCAATTTGGTTTAAGGTGGTTGTTAATTCTTCGAACGTAAATGCTTTATCTCCCACTATTCGTTTTAAGTGGTACTTTATGGATTTTATTCCAGCCTCCCACAGTCCACCCATATGAGGTGCAGATGGTGGGTTGAAGTGCCATTGTGTCCCGTCGGATGCAATTAAATCTGTTACTTCCTGTGTGGACATTTGAATAGCTAGATGTACGCCTTTTTCAAGTATATTCTGAGCACCAATGAAGTTAGTGCCGCAGTCACTATATATGTGTTTGCAGTGACCTCTTCTAGCCGTAAATTTCTTAAAAGCTTACGGCTTCAATATGAACGGCTTTGGTGGATAGGCACAAGAATAATTCTATATATCCCTTGTACAGCTTCGTTCTTGCAACTTTTGAGGCTTTCAGTTGTATAGGTCCAGCATACTCCACGCCTGTGTGCGTGAACGGTGGTGATGGTATTACTCGTGGTGACGGTAGATTTCCCATAATCTGTTGACTTGTTTGTGCCTTAGCACGGAAACAGATCTTGCAGTTATGGATGAACTTTTTTATAAGACTGCGAGAATTCGTTATCCAATACCTTCGACGTAAGTAGGCTTGTGTTGACTGATTTCCTCCATGCAATGTCTTGAGGTGGGCATCTTGTATGATAAGTTGTGTGAGGTGGGATTGATGTGGTAGAATTGCTGGATGACGCTCTTCGTAAGGAAGTATTGAATACTCCAAGCGTCCACCAACCCGTAATATGCCTTCTTCGTCAATAAATGGGTTTAGCGGTAGTAATTTGCTTTTTGCTGATACTGCTTTCTTTTGTTGTAACCTTTGAATTTCTTCTGCGAAGCCTATACGTTGAATATAACCAATTATAATTTTGTGGGCCCTTTCAAGCTCCTGGCTTGAAGGATTCTTACCCGCCATGATATTGATATTTCTGCATCTGTCGATAAAGCGTTTGCAGTAGGCAGTTACTCTGATGCATTTCTTTAATGATGAGAATTTGCAAGGTGGGATGTTTGGCATATATCGGGAAGGAACATACTAAGTGGGATGAGAAGCTAAGTCACATAGCTAGCTCCCTCAGGAGCTCTTTCCACCAAGCAACTGGTTTCTCTCCCTACCGAACACTCTTCGTCCGTGCAAGCTCTTATTGCATCATAAGGAGCCTTGGGACTTTTAATGAGCCCCTGAGAGTAGATGCTGAAGATAAATTGAGATTGATCCGTGCGAGAGTGCAGGAGAACTTAAACTATGCGTTTGAACAGGGTTCAAAAGCTTACAATCAAAGAGCCAAGCCTGTTAATTTCAAAGTATTAACACGGAATTTTGCCCAAAGCAATTTCCAACAGCAGGCTAGTGCTAAACTAGGACGTATATTTGTAAACTGTCGGGTCAAGTCAAAGAAAGGAAACTCCTTATACGAGCTTGAAGATCTGCATGGAAGAACGTTAGGAGTCTATCACGCCAAAGACATCAGGCCGTGATACCCATATTCTTGGACACGTCATCTTGCTATTGTCACTTTCAATCCTGGTATCTCTAATAAGGCATCCAACCAGCTTCACTGGAAAACTACAGGATGCCTATGCGCCGCTTAGGACATTCCCAACCTAGCGGCTGGCATACCTTTTTGGACAATAGAGATTTTTTTCCCAATCCCTAGCCTGATAACGTTTCAGAATCCATCCTATATGGTATCTCTACGGCACACAGTTTGCCGTAGGTTCCCTCGGCTCATCTCGGTGAAGGAAGGCAGAGGGGTACTGGCCGACTGGATTTTTTAGGTTACTGGTTTGTCAGGGCACGTCTGGCTTTTGACACGGAGGACGATGTCGAGCTCTGATTAAGGATTGGCGGAACTTCGCGGATGTGCCTTCGATTCGTCATCTGTCGAGTACATCAGGCTGGCTTGGACAATCCGTAGCAGCCGCCTTGCCTGAGTAATGAGAAATGCTTTCATGGGTCAGGGTTCGAGCCACACATTGAACGCCCGCAGCAATGAGGCCTATGTTTTAAGACCGGCTAGCTCAGTCGACAATTTTTCAGGGTTGTCTGGACCACGAGGGGTCTAGACTACCCTGCCCTGTTATGGTCGTAGCATACTGCATGTAGCATTATGCTACACTGAGGCTAGCAGCATGAGATGGGCCCGGACGGTTCCCTATATGGATGGAGAGCTATACGTGCCGAATGCAGACGAAGAAGAAGAAGATTGTAAAGAGGGTCGTGGTGTGACTGGAAAAAAGTGAAAGAAGGAATTTTTGTGGTGTGACTGACAAGAACGAAAAAGTAAAAACAAGTTTTGAGTTGCAAAAAGCACAAGAACGTAAAGTGATAGGATCAAAAGTACGGAACGTGACAAACAAAAATTTTTGGGAAGAAATATTCACCGAGTGCAGGAATTATCACAAGGATGCCTCTGATAACGGAGGAATAAAAGTATCATCCGCTGGAACCTCAAATTGTTATAAGCTGCCAGGCAGATTATCCAGAAGTGGATAAATAAAAGCGACAAATTGGGAATCCGAAAAATTCAGAAGTATTCCGTCAATCAGCACCAGGTCACTGTGACCTGACACCTGTAATTACGATCCACAAAGCAGTATACAAGTAGATGAGGCAAAATCAACGTAATCAGATAACAGATTATTTCAAGACATAATTTTGTTTATGCATACAGTGAATTCCGCAGATAAAATTTTTGCTATATCGTGAAGGTCATAGTAGTCTAGAGTTTTTGCTATAATTTTAAGGTCGCATTATTCTAAAAATTTCGCTACATTTTTAAAGGCCGTATCATTCTAAAACTTTTGCTATATCGTAAAGGCCATAGTAGTCTCGAGTTTGTGCTACATTTTTAAGGTCACATTATTCTAAAAAATTTCGCTATATTTTAGAGGCCACCGTATTATAAAACCTTGAATATATCTTACAGGCCATAGTATACTAAAAGTTCTCTATATTTCAAGGGCGGTAGTATGCTAATATTTTCATATATATAAAATCCATTAGCCAGTTAATAGTTTCATATATTGAATACGAGTATATTTTAATAGAAATTTAATAACACAATGTTTTAATAGAATATGTACCAATACTACTTTACTAGAATCTAAGTACAATATTACTTTACTAGAATTTAAATACTACAAAAGTTCCCTATAATTTAAATGCCATAATATCTTCCTATTCCTTAAAGACGATAGTTAGATAACTTTTTCCTATACTCTAAATGAGATGCTTAACTGAAGAGTCATGATAGTGCAATAACAATATAGGTTACAGCGAAGATATTAAGCGTGAAGTGTATGTCATTCGGGCCAATTATAAATCTATCTTTATATCTGATAGGCTATCTATATCATTATTATTTATTATTCATAAAAATTGGTGTTAGAGATTAACCCCTGGAAGCCACAATATAATTATTACTTTTCTGGCTATTCTGGCCGTTTCAATTTCACCACACTAAGGATGAAGCTCCAGAAGGCCTTCTAGAGAAGATAACTTCACCAGGGCAGATGTAAGTACTCATTTATAGGTATCATGAGCGTGTGGTTATTCCTTCGGGTTACCTCCTAGGTCGGTTAGTGAAGCTAAGGCCAGAATCATTAGTCCTGTATTACATAAGTTTTTTTTTCACGCCCTAAGCGTAAAGTCTGGCTAGTGAATTTTTATCCGTAGCTATGTCTGATCATGTAGTACGGTTGAAATTAAATACGATTTTTATAACGTAATGATGCAGTAAGGCTTTTGTCTCTCCTTTCACTCTCCTGGAGCCCTCTTTGCGTGAAGGTCGTCTAGGTCCGCTACTTCTCTCTTTAGAGGTCATCATAGGGACGCTGAAAACTATCTGACCTAAGTGTCGATTGGGGGGTTGGGGCGAGCAGAGAAGGCCAAGCATCTGTGCCTTCACAATGGATGTAGGTAGGTAGTGTAAGGGTCCCTTCAGGACCGAGTGTGTGCAACGGCCACGAAAAAATTTTGTATATGGCAGGTGGCACAGCGCCAGGTTTTCGTGGAACCTTCCCACACTCTCCGCCAATAGTCGAGTCGAGCTAGCATGCCGCCCTGCACTCAACGCTGTTCACCGAGTGATCTGTCAGCTCATACTGGCAGTCTGGAATTCACCTCCAAGTACATCACTCTGACATAGTTCCATAACAAGTTAGCAGCGGCAGGTTTTCGTGGAACCTCCCCACACTCTCCGCCAATAACCGAGGCGAGCTAGCGTGCCGCCCTGCATGTCAACGCTGTCTACAGAGTGATCTGTCATATTATGCTGGCAGGCTGGACTTCACGTCCAAGCCAATCACTCAACATACATCCATAACAATTACTGCAAGCAAATTAGCTATGGCCATTTTGAATTTTCTGCGGTAGAAATATTTATTTGCGATTTGAGGTAGCTTACGCCTGACCGTGCGTTATATATGCGAAAAATAAAATTGCAAAATGCTTTTTCTTCTTTTTACTATATCTTTTCTCTGAATTTCCGCTGTCATATCTTAGCTTCTAAAGTCTGGTAGTCTAGTAGTAGTCTAGTAATAGTTCGAGTAATGGTAAAATTTAACGCGGTCTCCACAAAGTAGAATTTTAACGCTGGTAAAGAGTTGTGGTAAGTTTTATGTGAAGAAAAGTAGGTGTGAGGTATTAAAATCAGAATTAATCGGAAATATTTTTAAAAATGTTAAGTTAAATAATCATATCGGCGACGATTTTATTGCTGCGGCAGGTCTAAGTGTGATCGTCGTCAAGCAAATCCCCGGGCAAAACTAAATAGACTCGTTTTGTGAATAATCGAAGAAATGTCAAAGTTTCACCAGCACTAAGATTTAAGCCTAGTATAGAGTTCGAGTAAAATGTGACATTTCAATACAAATTTTACTGATGATTTTACTTGTGCAGTACGGAGTTCAGTAGTAAAAAGTGAATATTTCTCTATTTTAAGATAGATGGCGCTTTGTATATCTTCACTTATTTTACTGAACATTTTAGGCGTTTTCGGCAAGCACATTCTCAGTGAAACAAGTGAGATGTTCTCAGTTGGCTCACTGAGACTGCACTTTCGGTGAACTGCCTTAGTTCCATATTGAACTACAAAATTCGAACGCAACCACTGAGCAACTGAGAGAAGTGAAACTGAATTTTCTTGTCTCAGTTGACTCAGTTTCGTTATTTTTGATTTTAATTACTAATTAAAGTTTAATGAGCTATTTGAATAAACTAAAAACACTGTCATCAATTTATTACTATCCATTTTCTGTGGTCAAAATTGGCAAATCAGCTGATTGGTTTGAACAACAACTGAGACGGTTGCTCAAAGGTTTGTCTCAGTTGCCTCACTGAGACAGTGCTTGCCGAAAGCCCCTTTTATAGCGCGGAGCATTAAAATGTTGGTAAAATTATGAGATTTCCTGTTTCTATGACAATTTCAGATTGATTTTATGTATTTATTGAAGGATTTAATTTTAATTGAAAATTTTCAGATTGTTTTGCTGATTTATTGAAGAATTTAATTTCTCTTAACAATTGTCAGAATAATTAAGTCCACATTTAACTGTAAATTGTAGAAACGTTTATCTAAACTTTATATACAATTTTCAGTTTTTCAGCTTTCACTTTGTTTTCTCTAAATTAATCAACGTCAGAATTTTACCAGCGAGTTTAATGTGAAAACTTTGGAGACTGCGTAAAATTTTATTTTGCTCGAAATCGATACGTGGCTTTAAGGCTTAAAGCCTTGTATGGAATTCGCGTATTGGTAAAATTTAACGCGGTCTCTGAAAACTATCATTTTAACGCTGGTAAAAAGTTGAAGTAATTTTTATGTGGAGAAAACGAAGTGACAGCTGTGTTAAAATCACAATTAATCGGAAATATTTTTAAAAATGTTAAGTGATTATTATATTATTCTCAGATTTCAAAGTCAAAGTCAAACAAGCATTTATTTTTTGAACCCCTGCTTAAAGCAGCGTATAACGCTGGGTTCCACGACAGTATAAAGCTTATCAATTAGTTTACATGATTTATAGCAAAAGAAACAATACATCAATTTAAACAGGATTCAATTAGTTTAAATTAAATTAACAGCTTATATAGTCATAATCTTTTGATTTCACAGTTGAATTACATTTAGTCATTAATTATGATCTATCCGGAGTTGTACTGAGGCCAATGTTAGCCTAGGCACTGATTCTAACATCAGTAACAATAACAGCCATTACACGAACATTCATCACACATCACCAATCATCAGCCATCAATACATGAACACACCAGCCTATACAGTTAATCCCGCATGGCACTAAGATTCATATGGCTCGATCAGGGATTGGAAAACAGAACTTAAGAAAGTAGGTATAAAATAATATAATATCAGGGAGTATGATGAAGTGCATTCGGTAGTGCAAATATATCCAGCAAAATAAATTAAAATGGGAAAATAGAATAACGTATCACGTTAGTATTGTTAGCTCAATAAATTATGTCTAATGTGTTTGGTTGTCTATATGAACTTACGCGTGCCACAGAAAGTCAGCTTAGCAGCAGGACTTCACATCTCAGTCTGACAGCAGTCACACAATAGCTGAAGTAAGATATAGCAAGTATTTGCTATTGAGATACTAGGATATTGGGTTTTGAGATAATAACATAGGTGGGTACAAGGTTGAACTTCTTAAGAAGTGAGAGCGCCTAAGGCTTTTGTAATAAACTCACCAGGCCACTGATCTCCCGTATTTCGAATATTGCGAATATGCTCTTGCCACCATTAAAAAATGAGCTTAAATTTTAAAGCATGTTTAAGCGTAAAATTCGTTTCCTATACAAAATCTATGTATGTAAAAAAATGTGGACGAAAAGTGCCACGAAAATTTCAGTTTGAGTTTTCGTAAAGTACTATGCTGTTCGAAAGAAAACATCAATGTTTAGATCATGGAATGCAGATGGCGCTAATATGAAATGGAGCCATTTTCCGCAGCGATTTATATATCCAGACATTTATTTTGCACGGAAAAGTTGACAGATTGATATTGATACCGTTTGATGTTTGGTGCTTTGGCACACATATTTAATTTGTGATTTTATGTGTATTACTTTAGTTCAGTCAGTTTAATGTTATTTAATTTGTGATTTTACACTTTTTCAACAACTTTTTCAGTGTAGAATTATATACCCAGAATGCAAGCGAAATTTTCGCCTGAACAGCGTACTTAGTCTGGATATATAAATCACTGCGAAAAAAGGTCTCCACTTCATATTAGCGTCATGATCTAAACATTGATTTTTTCTTTCGAACCGCATACTACCTTACGAAATCCCAGAAATTTTCGCCCACTTCGCTTAAAGTGAAATTTCGTTTCCTCTACAAAATCCATGTAAAAGAAATGTGGGCGAAAAGTGCCACGAAAATTTCAGTTTGATATTTCGTAAAGTAGCATGCTGTTCGAGAGAAAAAATCAATGCTTAGATTATGGAATGCAGATGGCGCTAATATGAAGTGGAGACATTTTTTCGCAGCGATTTATATATCCAGACATAAGCCTAGTACGCTGTTCAAGAAATAATTTCGCATGCATTATGATCATACACGGAAAAAAGTTGTGGAGAAAATGTGAAATCACAAATTAAATAACATTAAACTGACTGAAGTAATATACGTAAAATCACAAATTACATATTTGTGCCAAAGCGCCAAACATAAAAGGGTATATCTGTCAACTTTTCCGTGCGAAATAAATTTTTTTTACATAGATTTTGTATAGGAAATGAAATTTTCGCTTGAACAGCGTAATAGGCTATATAAGGGGCTTCCGGCAAGCACTCAGACGTTTACATGAATACTTCAAGTAGAGATCAAGTAATCAAAATATCATGTAAAGCACATTGACTTTGAGTATACTTGAATCAAGTAAATCACAAAATTTTGTTCGATTTAATTGAAAAAATTCATGTAAACGCAACTTCAGTACTTGAAAATTTTTCATTTCTGCGAGATATGAAAACGGCAAAGAGGAACAAGAAGAAGAGTATTATTGATAATTCAGACTGTGATTTTTAGCACTTTTCTCACGGTATTGATCTAAAAATCCGCAATTTGTTATGGAACTATGCTGAGTGATTGACGACTTGACGTTAAGTCCCGACTGCCAGCATGAGCTGACAGATCACTCGGCGGACAGCGTTGACTGCAGGGCGGCACGCCATCTCGCCTCGGCTATTGGCGGAGAGTGTGGGGAGTGTGCCGCTGCCGCCTGCCATAATCAAAAAAAATGTCGTGCCTATTTACCAAAATGCCGGCACACATTTGGTCTTGAAGGGACCCTTACGTCACTTACCAACATCCACATTGAAGGCGCAGTTGGTCGGCTTTCCTGCATGCCCCAACCACCCAACTGACTCTGGGACTAGCGGACCTAAATGACCTTCATGCGAGAGGGCTCCAGGAAAGTGAAGGAGAAAACCAAAAACTTTAAGCTGCCATTACTTTATAAAAACTTTATTGAACAACTTTCCTTTCGATTGAGAACTACTTTCAAATCGTGACATCACAAATCCAAAAAATTGTGAAAAAAATGGCTTGACTACCAATAATGAGGAAAATCCTAGGTACAATTCCGATGTAGTAGTACGAAACATAAGAATTCCTAAACGTACACAAATAGAATATCAGGCTAAACTAGTGAGAGAAGTTAGTGTCGTAAGGACTTCCGTCATATGATCCGTATATCTATAGGTGTATGTAGCTCGACTCGTCGACTTAAGTTAAATATAAAAATAATCTATAGGTGCGTGTATAGGCCAAATTTTCCTTGCTTAGTTTAAATATCCACATGAAGAAAAAAATTCATTATGTAGTTTGTACATCTAATTATGCGTATAGGTGGAATTTTCTTTTGCTTAATTTAAATATCAAAATGAAGAAAATTCATGAAATAGTTTGTAAATTTAATTTTGCGCATGGATTGAATTTTCTTTTGCCTAATTTAAATATCAAAAATAATAAAAAACTTCATTAAATAGTTTGCAAATGTAATTATGCGTATGGGTTGAATTTTCTTTTCATAATTTAAATATCAAAATGAAGAAAATTCATGAAACAGTTTGTAAATCTAATTTTGGATTTAGTTAAATATGCAAAGAACCAAACGGCAACAACTTACATGTGTTTCGTGCTGTGGATCCATCGCCGAGGCGCCTCCGTGACGATCCGCATGCTACTGCGTATTTGCTAGATGAAACTGTATTAAAGTAGCCGACAACCAATGTATCGACTCATGTGATTTATATAGAAAACTTAAATCCAAAAGGCGCGTTTGTCCAGGAACTGATCCCTATCTACCTTATGTATCTACAACTAGTCCACTAGAGTAGAACTACGAAAGTTAAAAGAGTCGAAATAATCCACACTAATTGTCAGCTCAAATACGAACGAAAATTAACCGTAGCAGTAGTTCAATGCTGATATTCTGAGTTTAAAGCAAAAAATTAATTTTAAGTTAGAAACAAAAGGAACCCAAAGAAATAAGACTGTTGATTTAAATCGTGGCGTTACTATAATCTCTATACTGGATTTTGTGATTCCTGGACTGGAGCACCCAAGACCGGAAACTGTGTCTTGAATTTTTCTTCTAGGTAATCTTAATTGCTGAGCTGCATTCTCAGTAATGAACGTTGCTTGAGACCCTTGGTCAAGTAATGCCCTGAGTAGCACAGCATCTCCTGATTTATTGATTACTTGTATGAGAGCGGTTGCTAGTAATACGTCATAGCCCTTTGATTTCTTCGCAAAATGGGCTGCAACCGCTTTGTTTGGTGAGCTATCATCTCTAATTGTTTCCTTTCTTGGATAGTTATTACTTTGTTGATAAGATGGTGCCGGCTGGTTTTGGTAATGTAAAAGAGTGTGGTGTTTTTTCTGGCATAAATTGCAGGTGTACCGGCTTTTACATTGTAGTATATTGTGGCCTTTTACTAGGCAGTTCTGGCAAAGGTTTGCCTTTTTTACCGCTTTTAGTCGTTGTTGTACGCTTAGCTTACTAAATGTTTCGCAATGATATATTCTGTGATTTTCTCCACAGATAGCACAATGCTTTGAAATCATTCCCAGCTATACTTTTGTATTTCTCCCATTTCTTTCGGGTTGTTTTGGTTTCGATGGCTCTACTGCTTCAAGACCTCGAAATCGATTTTCTAGGAATTCAAGAAATTTGCTTAGTTCTTGAACTTCTCTTGGTGTGGCCACTGATTGTTCATAAATTCGGTGAGTTTCTTTATCCAATTTTGTTATGATTATGTGTATGATCAATGGATCCCAATTTTTCGTATCTATGCCTAGATTTTGGATGCCCTCTAGACATTCGATTGTCACATCATCTAACTTCTTCAAGCCCACCGATGATTCTTTGAACAGTGAAGGTTGTTTTAGAAGTATATTTAATTGAGCTGTCAAGAGAGTCCTCTTATTGTTATATCTTTTTTCAAGAATTTCCCAGGCCGTCTCAAAATTTTCGTTTGTTATTTGTAGATACTGTATGAGTTCACTTGGGTCACCTATGAGATTGCCTTTGAGGTAGAATAATTTTTGAGCTCCAGACATCTTGTCATCTTTATAGATGAGTTCCATGAACAAGTTTCTAAATGATTGCCACTTGATATAGTCACCGTTAAATGACGGAATATCGACTCTTGGCAACTTTATTTGTGTTCCGTTTGACTCGTTGGTGCTTATCGAATTTTTAGCTTGAAGATTTAATTTATTCAATACTTCTTGTAGTTGAATTGTGGTAGTTTGATAGGTGTCCTCAATGCTTGAGAATATATCATTCTCCATATATTCGTGTTTTGTTCTACCCATCGACATAATCTCTCCATGGTTTCGGACAAGGTGCTCCCAATAGTCATTCACCAACTTGATTTTTTGCATACAGTAAGCTGCAGATACCTCTTGCTTAATCTCTTCTTTAATTGAAACTGATGCCTTTTGTAGAGTTTCTATAATGGCATATTGCTTCTTTATTACCTTCAGTTGATCTTGCAATACTTCAGTAATTTTCGCTCTTGACATTAAATCCGCCAAGGAATTTTCTAACATATCCCGTGTTTCTTCATACAATTTTTCCACGGTGTCATAAAAATTCTCTTTAAAGTATGGCTGTTCTGAATTAGTTTCACGGTATAGCTCCAGATCATCATTTCTTTTGTCAAAACTTTCCCATAGCTTGCTTATTTTAATCAAACGGGTTTCGAAGTAATCCCTTGTTTTACGTACGTCAGAATCTTTGGTGTAGTTTCTGATAAATTTCTGAAGTTTTACAGCATCTGCCTTGTTTGCTTTAATTAACTGCTAATTAGTAGTATATATTCGTTGAATTTTCGAGTAGCTGATAAGCTGATGTTGCTAGATTGAACGGACTTCTTCGCTTCTCGCCAATATTGCTTTAGGTATTAGGACTGGAAAAAGATATTTATTATTAGTAAATAAATTGCCTGAGGACACTAAGTTCAACAGGAATTTCTGCGCTGAATAACACTTAACTGCAGACACTAAGTTCTACAGAAATTTTGTACTGCTTTGAAGACACTAAGTTCAACAAAGCAAGCTCGAAGGACCAATGCTGACATAGAACTTTGGTGAATTGTAAGAATTGCATAGCTAAGTGAAGGTAGAAATTGCATATTAGAATGAAATTACGGTCGTTGACTTATTGAGCTTGTTCTGTAGTAAGTTATGCGTGACTATGCATTTTGTATCTCTACAAAGACACTAATTAAGCTCACGAATATTTTTTTTTGCTTTCTTCTTTCCTTCTTATTTCTACTTAATTTTCACATCGATCAATGGAAGGCAGAACGTAGATTATTTATTTAATCGAATATATGCACAAACGATATTAAATGGTCTGTCCGTCAGAATTTTTTTTTGTAAGTTAATCCCTTCTTGTTTAGATTGTACAACAGTACGCCAATATATATCCTGTTCGCGAACTTGTGTTTCTAAATTTGTTAACATATTTTCAGTTCTTGGGACTATTGCAGCCAGTTCCTCTATGTGTGCCGAAATTAATTTAATTTAATTTTCTTTTTTTTTTTCTTTTTGAATTTGATTTATTTTCCGCATTTGCTAAAACTCTGTCGAGAAAACTTTAGAAAGAACATATTTGTGTAATATTAGTGTGCTGTTTGTACAACAAAACACTATTCTGTTCTTCAAAATTATGTTGACTATTTTCTTGGGAACAGCATTGCACGTACACCAGAAGAGGATATAAAATAAAAATCTTGTCTGAAACAGATGTGTTGAAAATGAAGGTTGCTGACCTAAGGAGGCAGTTAAAACATCGTGGCTTATTCACAGTAGGGAATAAAGCTGAATTACAGGTGCGGCTGCAAACAGCTCTTCTTGAAGATGAAACAATATCCGACGAAGAGGTCCTGACAGATGATGATGAATTAGTTGCTTTAGAATCATCACTAGAAGAAGATATATATTTGTTGGAGGAAAAAAAGAATGAAGAACGCACAACATCTAACAAAACTACTAAACAACATAAGAAAAAAGTTGTTTTAAAACGAAAAAATTTACTTAAGGCTAAAGCCAAGGATGCCCCCGGCCTTAGTGATTTTTGTTGTAGTGTATGCGCTGAGGTCGAGCCGATTAAGGTTGGCAATGAGAAGACTGTCGCCTGGATAACCTGTGATGCTTGTTCGAGCATGTTTCACTCGGTCTGTGTTAATATCTCTGTGGTAGATTATTTAACTGTTTATCAAAATAAGAGTGTCAACTGGATTTGCACGGTCTGCCTTAATACGGCTAAATCTCACCTAAATTGTGACTCTGTGGCCCCGGTTGTCCCAGGCAAGAATAGCAAGATTGGTGCTTTCTCACAAACATCACTTGTCGAGCTAAATGCAAAGATTGATTCGCTGTCCAGTGGTATCCTTTCACTCCACTCTGAAATCGTGAAGCTTAGCAAAGATCTTGATCACATCAAATCACACGCTCTCTTGAGGATTAGTAAAGACGTTGAAATACTCAGATCTTACTCTCGGATTAGTACTAAGAGGCGCACATCAATTCTCAGTAATATTCCTGAAGCTAGTTTTAGCACTTGTGAGCATCTGCTGCCAACTTTATGCGCCAGTGTGGGTCTTCACCAGAGCTTTCACAAAACCATTGAGAAGGCGGAGCCCTTCAGATGCCCCCCATCCTCCTTGCAACCCCAACTCAGGAAACCTAAAGGCTTTATTCGTTTCTTCAAGGAAGAAGACTGTGCCGCGTTCTTTCAGGCTTACATCAAGCAACTTCGTTCTCAGCCAATTACACTTAACTCCGTTATTCCCGGCAGCTCTGATGCAAGAGTCTTTGTTAACGGAGACTTGGACACGGATGAGCTTGAACTTCTCCACTTAGCCCTGAAACTTAAACGAGCCAACTTTATTCTACGTGTCTTAACCAGACACAGGAAAATACATATAAACAGGCAGTCTGCGGACGTCTCTTCCAATTTCCAATACGATCGATTCACGCTCGCTTTAGGGCAACAACTTTTGGCACTAGATTCTCAACAAAACTTGTGTGATTCATCACCTCCTTCCCACGCAGGTTGCTCTTCTCAATCTACTCCCCCTGGTAAATTCACTATTAAACCTCAACGCTCGTTCGTTAAAGGAGTGGTAACGAGGATGGAGAGAAGAGAAGAGGAAAAAAGGTAAAAAGGAGAAGAGATGGATGGGGTAAAAGAGGAGAAGTATAGAAGTGTATTGGGCTACCCTGCTCTGATTTATCGTTATTTTTATAGCTCTATAATCTATTATTTAATACCTTTGTATTTAACGTTTTATACATTATTTAGTATATACTTTATACTTTAATCTTACTTTATGTAATCTGATTTTGTTATCTCGTTATTACCTCTATTACTTGATAATTTCTACTGCAATGAGTTTGTTCGGTGCACTTTTGTTGTTTTTCTAAGCTTTTGTTCTCATTCGATATACTACTGTTATCTATTTCAAACCCGATGTACCTAACGTTTGTGACGCAACATAAGCTGAGGTTTTTTAATAAATGCTCTTCTATTCTACTCTATTCTATTAATTGAGCATTTTGTAATATTAAATTTTGTGCAGCATCGTCGCTACTATTGTTGCTATTATTACCATTACTGCTATTACTACTTTTATCACTATTATTAACTAAAAGGGTTACGTTTGGACTTTTAACCGGGTTAAACTTAATTTTGTTCAAGGAAGAACTTTTTGGGGATTCTCCGGTATATAGCAAAAGCTAAAAAATGTTCTAATTTGTTATTTCATCACACAACCCATTAATTTTTGGTGACAAGTTTCAAGTCTTGGTTTGACTCATCAACAAGTCCCAAATAGCGATATTGGGTGATTTGAAATACAAATGAAAAACATGGAAAAAGAAGAAAGAAATCAGAAGTTTGAGAAAAATAGAAAAAACAATTTTTTTATTTGTTAAAAAATTGTTAAAAAAAATTTTAAGAAACAGATTCATTCGAAGCGAATCGAACCTGTATACGCCACGCAGTGGGCTGAAAAATAAAGAAGAAAAGGAAGAAGAAGCGTTTCGTTTCAGCAGAAAACCTTACACTCATCGGTGCAGCTTGGTTTTCTGCCTGCAGTAGACGCTTGAAAATATATCAAACTGATCTCTTCTCATATAAACTCAGAATAAATTCTGCGTGTGAATTCTATGAGGAAAAAACACGGCTATACAAGCCCAGGAGGAAAAATAAATAAAAAGATTACCCTTTATGACTTTTTACCGGGTTAAAGTTAATTTTGTTCAAGAAAGATTTTTTTGGCATTCTCTGGTTTATAGCAAAAGCAAAAAATGTACTAATTTGTTATTTCATCATACAACCCATTAATTTTTGGTGCCAAGTTTCAAGTCTTGGTTTGACTCATCAACCAGTCCCAAATAGCGAAATTGGGTGATTTGAAATACAAATGAAAAACATGGAAAAAGAAGAAAGAAATCAAAAGTTTGAGAAAAATAGAAAAAACAATTTTTTTATTTATTAAAAAAAATTAAAAAAAAAATTTAAGAAACAGATTCATTCGAATCGAATCGAACCTGTATACGCCACGCAGTGGGCTGAAAAATAAAGAAGAAAAGGAAGAAGAAGAAGAAGCGTCTCGTGTCAGCAGAAAACCTTACACTCATCGGTGCAGCTTGGTTTTCTGGCTGCTGCAGACGCTTGAAAATAGATCAAACTGATCTTTTCTCATATAAACTCAGAATAAATTCTGGGTGTGAATTATATCAGGAAAAAATACTCCTATACAAGCCCAGGAGGAAAAATAAATAAAAAGATTACGTTTGGACTTTTTACCGGGTTAAACTTAATTTTGTTCAAGATTTTTTTTTTGTAAGGTTCGATTCGCTTCGAATGAATCTGTTTCTTTAAAAATTTTTTAAATTTTTTTAATAAATAAAAAAATTGTTTTTTCTCTATTTTTTTCAAACTTTTCATTTCTTTCGTCTCTTGTTTTCATTTTTTTTATTTGTTTTTCAAATCACCCAATTTCGCTGTTTGTGACCTGTTAATGAACCAAGACTTGAAACTTGTCACCAAAAATTAATGGGTTGTGTGATGAAATAACAAATTAGAACATTTTTTAGCTTTTGCTATATACCGGAGAATCCCCAAAAAATTCTTTCTTGAACAAAACTATTATTAAGGTGATTATGGTTTGTTAATTGTGTGCTGGATTGGTGATTGTGCCTGTTTTCCTCTTCGTAGTTTATTATTAATTTGTTCCTTTTGTGGAATACGTTGAACAAATTGTTTTATATGCGTGGCAACGAGGTTCCAATGAGAATCCCTTTAACTAGTCTTTCGGCAAGGTGGAATGCACTTGTTTGATTGGCTTCTTTAACCAATTCCCACAAATCTTCATTCTTAAATTACGCCTGGATACTATTCAAATTCTTCAAAAGAAGAAACTATTTCATCAGGAGTTTCAGTTTTGCTATACGTGAAATTGCGGGCAAATCTTGGTCAGAGAGGTTACACCTCCATTTCATAGTCACTCCTCGTCCAATTTTACGCCCAGAATTTGGGAGGAGGGTGAAAATATATTTTTTCTAATTGAAAGTAAATTAATATTAGGACTAAAAATTATTCTGAAATTACTTACAGGATTTTTTTACTAGCTAATGGCCACGGAAACTTTTTACTTAATCCCTCGATGTTGCTGATTGGACGATTTTCAATGACAGAGAAGATTGTCTTCTTCTTCTCAACCAGCATGTCAGAGCTCATTCGTCGGGTTTGGGGTGCGTTCAGCTGTTGGTTTAACCACAGGCCGGGATACATGCTGCAGTATTCCTCAGTGTAACATATTGCTATATGCAATACGCTACGACCATAACAGGGCAGAGTAGTCTAGACCACCCGTAGTTTAGACAACGCTGAAAAATGGTCGACTGAGCTAGCCGGTCTTAAACATAGGGCTCATCGCTGCGGCCGATCAATGTGTGTCTCGACCCACGACCTAATGAGCAATCCTCATTACTCGTATTCGATTACGACTGAAGTCCGTCAGTCTTCGATCAGACCTCGACATCCTTCTCCGTGTTGGAAATCAAAGTTACATCGACAAGCTGGTAATCTAAAAAATCCAGCCGGTCGTTGTCTCTCTGCCCTCCTTCACCGAGATGCTGAGAAAACCTCGCGATCAATAAACTAAACAACTGATCGCTAAGTTTTCCCGGCCCAGCATCTCACTCTGATCTCCGACCGGCGCGCGATTGTTCATGGGTGTCTCCCCAAGTCGTCGTCGAAGTGGTGACGTTGTCGATTTCATTTCATAACTTGCTAACAGCCGTATAGAGGATTGGATTCCAACAGGTATCTCACCCATAATTGACAGGACAATACGGGCTTCGCGATATCCTATAGTTTACCAGTGAAGCTGGTTGGATGCCTTCTTAGGGCTACCAAGATCTAGATTTAGTACCACTATTCGGACATTTGCCGATTAACGAAATGTTGTAGATGGGCAAACAAGGTCAAATCCTCCTAATGAGGCCAATCCGGAAGGGACTATAAAAAGTTTATCTACACATAAGAGGTAGAGGTGTGTTGATGAGATTGAATTCCAACACCTATATCACCCACCATTGACGGGGCAATAAGAGGGCTTTGCGATATCCTATAGTTTACCAGTGAAGCTGGCTGGATGCCGTCTTAGGGCTACCAGGAATAAACGTAATAGTAGATAGATGACACTTTAGAATGGTTATCACTGCCTGACATGTTTGGTGTGGTACACTCCTAGCGGTTACCCCAACAGATTCACAAGCTCGTATAAGGAGTTTCCTTTCTTGGCTTTAACCCGACACTTAACAAATTTTCGTCCCAGTTTAGCACTAGTCTGCTGTTGGAAATTGCTTTGGGCAATATTCCGTCTGAATACTTCTTGACCCACTATAAAATTAACAGGCTTCGCCTTGAGATTACAGGCTCTTGAACCCTGTTCGAACGCATTGTGGAAGTTCTCCTGCACTCTCGCACGGATCAGTCTCATTTTGTCTTCAGCATCTACTCTCAAAGGCTCATTAAGAGTCCCAAGACGCCCCAAGATGGAATAGGAACTGCCATGTTCAATCATTTGCTGACCGAAAAGTGTTCGATAAGGAGAGAAACCAGTTGCTTGATGGAAAGAGCTCCTGAGGGAATTAGCTATCTGGCTCAGTTTCTCATCCCATTTTGTGTCTTCCTTCCGAATATATGCTCTAATCCCTGACAATAGAGACCTGTTTACTCGCTCTGAGGCGTTTTCTTGCTGCGAGTAAACTGCCGCTCGCAAGTGCTTCACCCCATATTTGTCCAGAAATCTGGTAAACTGAGTCGAGCAAAACTGGACTCCATTGTCAGAGACTATGACTTCTCGGACTCCGAACACGTGGAACACTTCCGTCTCGATGAATTGGCACACATTGTGTGTAGATGCTTTTCTCATAGGTTTGAGAATTGGAAATTTTGAATAGTGGTCAAGAACTATTAAGATGCAGACATTTCCTTTCACTGACCGAGGATATGGATCCAGAAAATCAATATACAGATTTTGCCATGGTCGTTCTGTCACAGACTGGACTCCCATAGTTGGTATAAGAATGGTATTGGGGGCTTTGATCTCATTACACACGTCACAGGCGCCTACGTAGTTTTTGACATCAACTGTCATTCACGGCCAGTATAAGTGTCTTGTCAGACGTTCCAGTGTTTTCCCTATACCTCCGTGAGAAGCTAGTGGCGGATCATGAGCTCTTGAAATAACCTCGGAGACAAGCTCTCGTGGAATCCAAAACTTCCAAGCTTCTTCTTTCTGAATCGGATCGCCTGTTTGCGGAACAGTCGGAATGTACACGAAGCCATCCCTGACGCAAATATCTGGTAGTTTGCCAGAAGTCGTTTCAACTTTATGCCTCAGTTCTTTATATTCCAACGAGTTGAAATCGGGCGAACTAAGGTCAACTTCCGGGCCAGGATATTCGTTTGTGGATAGGCTGTCGTAATAAATGCGTGACAGTGCATCAGGGACGACATTCAGGATTCCTTTTCGGTGTTCAATAGTGAAGTCGAAACCCTGAAGCTTCAAACTCCACCGAGCAAGTCTACCGCTGAGGTCCTTTTGAGACATCAGCCATTTCAAGCTCGCATGATCGGTCACTATCTTAAACGGCATAAGTTCTATGAAGTGCCGGAACTTCTGTATACTTAAGATTGCAGCTAGGCATTCCTGCTTTGTGACGGTATAATGTTTTTGTGCTTAGTTCAACTTTTTCGAAACGTAGGCTATTGGCTTCTCGCGGCCATCGTCATCTAGTTGAATCAGCACCCCACCAATACCTTGTTGGCTCGCATCGCACTGTATAACGAACGGCTTGGTAAAATCTGGACTCACTAAACAACGGAGCAGGAGTAAGTTTTTGTTTTAGCATCTACAGAGACATCTGGGCTTCAGGTGTCCACTGGAACTGACTAGGGTTCTTCAAGGTGTCAGTTATGGAGACAGTTAAATCAGCATAGTTTGAGATGAACTGTCTATACCACCGCGCCATACCTAGTAGGCGTCGGGCTTGCCGAACAGCTTTAAGTGATGGATAGTCAACTATGGCTGAGATCTTATCTGGGTCAGTCCTGGTTCCTCCTTTCCCGACTATAAAACCCAAGCATTTAGTCTCCTTAATGCAAAAGTTACTCTTCTCAACGTTGATGGTGAGGCCAGCTTTCCTCAAACAATCCGCTACATGGAATAGCAACGTGAGGTGAGAGCCAAAGTCTGATGACAGAATCAGTAAATCGTCCAAGTAGAAGAGAACATTTTCACGAAGATCGAAAGGAATGACTTTATTCATGCGGCGCCACATTGTTTGTGGAACGTTGAATAGGCCGAATGGCATCACTGTGTACCGATAGAGAGGTTGAACAGGTACAGTAAAAGCGGTCTTCTCTCTGGAATCAGCGTCTAGTGGAATCTGTCAGAATGCGTCTTTCAGGTCCAGGCTTGTAGTGTAGTTTGTCGGAGGAAGTCGACTCAGAAGCGCATCTCTCTGCGGCAGCGGATAGGCATCCTTCTTAGTAACGGAGTTGACCTTCCTGGCGTCAAAACAAAGCCGAACTTTCCCAGGCATCCGCACTAGTACAACTGGAGTGCTCCAAGAACTTTAGAACTCTAGCTCTCCTCTATCACATCCAACGATAGACTTTTTCGCAATTCAGCATCCATCAAACTTTGTACTGCCGGTGAAATCGGATAAAACCTCTGTTTTATCGGAGTCGCGTCATTCGTTTCAATCTTGTGAGTGACCAACGATATTTTTCCCAGGCCTAAAAGGCGAAATAAGGAAAAAGCTGTATAGTAGCTTCTAGACGCTGTTGATCTAGACTGGAAGGAACATGGCAGTCGGTGTCAGGAGTAGCTAGTAAGCTTGGTGTCACTTCTGCAACTATACCCAGGACATCTGGAGCCAACCCAAATAGACGCCAGTAGTCTATTCCTAGATATAGTGCCTGTGTGAGCCCAGGAACCACGTAAAAACGCACGTTTTGGGTCTTACCACGGAAAGTGAAGTCCAAGTTAACATGACCATTCACAGTCGTCATGGCACCATTCGCTCTTTGAACTTGTGTCCCATACCTCTTCCATTCAACCTCTGCTTATGCAAGCTTCTCTAGAGCTCCCTGGCCTAGAATACTGACAGTGGCACCACTATCAAGTAATCCGAACTGCAGATATTTTCTTTCTTGGTCTAATATCCAGGTCAGGATACATAATGTCAGCTAACTCCGTAACTCCGCTACTGAGGCATTACGGCATTATATTTCTGCAGACGCGTATGATACTGCGTCAGCGGAAGTACACCAGACTCACGCCCATTCATCATAACAGAGCTTGGTGGCCGTTTTAATACAGAAATGGCAGGAGGCCAAACCTCCTGTTCAGTAACTCTGTCAGCTACTGGTGCTATCGGTGTTATCGGTACATCGAAAATTAAAGACTCTTCCAAAGAAGTGTCTAATAGTGTCATGGGCTCCCCAGAATTGGAAATATGAACTTGAATATCTGCGGAGAAGTCTATCAGGTTCTCCGTCTCTATCAACGAAATATTTGTACTATCAGGGGGTTTGCTAAGTATACCAGGGGTTGGTGGTACATGGCAAATGACTCCCCTGCTTTCTGTTTCCTCAGCATCAATTGGACTTTGACCTTGAGGTCGTCTTTAGGTACTCCCCATTCAGCTAGAAGAGCTTCTTTTACATATTCCCACGAAGGTGTGGAATTTTGTCTCAGGAGAGACCAGTACCAATCCATTGCTGGTCCATAAAACAGAGTGGTCATATGTCTTACAAAGAGTTCAAAGTCTCCGTCTAGTGCTGAGTAAGTCAGTGCTTCTACTCTGAACACGAATTCGTCGACAGTGAGTCGAGAGCTGTCGCCGCTATAGGAGATATTCCATCTGCGGATGGGACTGCTAGAACGTCGTTGTCATACGCTTGCCGGGATACGATGAGATGAAGCTGGTGGAGGCTGGTTAAAATTCGGTCTAGGCTGACCACTAGGCTGACCAAGAGGTGATGCCGATCTGTTAAACAACTGCCTATGTGTTTAGTTGAAATCGTGCAGAGGTATCGGTTCACCCATAGAAGGAGGTGGCCGTGAAAAATCAACTGGTGGAATTGCAACTGATATTTTCTGCCTGACTCTACTTGTAGTTTGTACATCTAATTATGCGTATAGGTGGAATTTTCTTTTGCTTAATTTAAATATCAAAATGAAGAAAATTCATGAAATAGTTTGTAAATTTAATTTTGCGCATGGATTGAATTTTCTTTTGCTTAATTTAAATATCAAAAATAATAAAAGAAATTCATTAAATAGTTTGCAAATCTAATTATGCGTATGGGATGAATTTTCTTTTGCTTAATTTAAATATCAAAATGAAGAAAATTCATGAAACAGTTTGTAAATCTAATTTTGGATTTAGTTTAATATGCAAAGAACCAAACGGCAACAACTTACATGTGTTTTGTGCTGTGGATCCATCGCCGAGGCGCCTCCGTGACGATCCGCATGCTACTTGCTAGATGAAACTGTATTAAAGCAGCCGACAACCAATGTATGGACTCATGTGATTTATATAGAAAACTTAAATCCAAAAGGCGCGTTTGTCCAGGAACTGACCCCTATCTACCTTATGTATCTACATATAGTCCACTAGAGTAGAACTACGAAAGTTAAAAGAGTCGGAATAATCCACACTAATTGTCAGCTCAAATACGAAGCAAAAAATTAATTTTAAGTTAGAAACAAAAGGAACCCAAAAAAATAAGACATTAATTAAGCTCACGAAAATTTGTTTTTTTTTTGCTTTCTTCTTTCCTTCTTATTTCTGTGGATATTTAATCGAATCTATGCACAAACTATATTAAATGGTCTGTCCGTCAGAATTTTTTTTGTAAGTTAATCTCTTCTTGTTTAGATTGTACAACACTACGCCAATATGTATCCTGTTCGCGAACTTGTGTTTCTAAATTTGTTAACATATTTTCAGTTCTTGGGACCATTGCAGTCAGTTCCTCTATGTGTGCCCATAATTGAGCATTTTGTAATATTAAATTTTGTGCAGCATCGTCGCTACTATTGTTGCTATCATTACCATTACTGCTATCACTACGTTTATCACTATTAAATTTTGTGCAGCATCGTCGCTACTATTGTTGCTATCATTACCATTACTGCTATCACTACGTTTATCACTATTAAATTTTGTGCAGCATCGTCGCTACTATTGTTGCTATCATTACCATTACTGCTATCACTACTTTTATCACTATTATTAAGGTCATTATGGTTTGTTTATTGTGTGCTGGATTGATGATTGTGCCTGTTTTCTTGTTGTTGGTTATTATTAATTTGTTCCTGTGGCGCCTGCTCGCTACTGAAGCATCCACCAGCGTGGATTGTGATGATGGTCTTCTGGTGTTTTCTGTTGTGGTGCGGACGGAAGAATTGCTAATTAAAAGCGCGCACTTTCTTCATATAAAGCTTTATTCACCAATTACTCATAGCTTACTTACTATACTACTTGACAATTTTATTACGATTTTTGAGCTTACTTAATCGCGTCCGCACTTGACGAGAGGAGAAAAATATCTAATCTGTGGGTCTGTTTCAATTCTCAATTTTCTTTTCATTTCCAGTCGTGTCATCGTGCAGGGTTGAAACGCATTCATGGTTTCATGTATTTAATGTTGCATAAAGATCAATACCCCCCCTTCCAGCCGAAGGCGCAACGGATATCGACGCTCTTATGTGCTAAATGGTACCATGATTTGCCATATTAAATATTAGAGAAACCGTACTCGTTTTAAGTTATAGCTCGCATTTTCTCTGAAGATAAAGGCTGGCTTTAGTCGATCGATTGTAATTGTTATGTTCTTTCCGTTATGGCCGATTAAAAAACTCTTTCTTAGTCTTCGAATGACCCGGAAGAGGCCTTCGTAGGGATTTCGCCAGCTTGGTTTTTGGCCCTCTACTCTAACGAAAACATGTGTGCAAGTTCCGAGGTCTGTAGGTACGAAAACGGGTACGTCCAGCGTTCTAGTGCTCGTTGGCTTTAGCTTCGTCATTCGGTCCCGAAGTGTGGTGACGAAGTTTATTGTATCATCTCTGGATATTATCGGGTCAGTTGTAAATAATTCCGCCGGGAGTTTTAGTCTCTGACCGTACACTAGTTCAGCTGGTGAACAGTTGAGATCGGGTTTTAGAGCAGCTCTTAGAACGAGCAGCACGATTGGTAGCTCTGCGCTCCAACTTCGATTTTCCCGACATCTAAGGGATACTTTCAAAGAACGGTGAAATCTTTCTACCATCCCGTTTGCCTGAGGATAGTAAGCATATGTTCTGATACGGTGCGTGCCTAAGAGCCTTGTTAGTTCCCTGGACAGTTTTGATTCGAACTGTGTACCTTGATCGGTAGTCAATATATACCGGACTCCAAATCTTGAGATGTATTCATGAAAGAAAGTCTTTGCAATGGTTTCTGCGAATATGTCGCGCAGGGGAAATGCTTCTGATCATCGCGTGTACCGATCAATGATCGTTAAAATATACGAAAATCCATTAGAAATTTCTAGTGGTCCTACGATATCCATATGGATATGCTCGAATCTACTCCCTACATCATCGAAGTGACCCGGAGCCGATTTTGTATGGCGGTGGATTTTGGATTTTTGGCATGCGTTACACGATTGTGTCCAAATCTTGACATCGGAATCCATTCCTGGCCAAAAGTATCGATCGCTAATTAATTTTCTCGATCCACGTATGCCTGGGTGTGACAACGAGTCTAAAGAGTCAAAGACTGCTTTTCTAAGACCTTTTGGTATATACGGTCGAACTTGTTTTGTACTAACCTCACACCAGATTTCCTCTGGGGTCATCGCGATTGGCCGTCTTTCTAATTTATACTTTGATTTCGTTGGTTTAATTGAGGACAACAATTCTTTGAGTTCGCTGTCTTCCTTCTGTGCAGATATTAGGATATTTAAAGAAAAGTTTTCTGAGCTAATGACTGATAATTCTTCATTGGTACGTGATAACGTATCGGCTACAATATTATCTCTTCCTCTGATATATTGGATATCGCTTGTGTACTGAGCGATAAGATCGAGATGGCGGGTTTGCCTAGGGCTTCGGTCGGTTTTTGTGTGTAAAGCCCTGGTCAGAGGCTTATGGTCTGTAAAAATTACAAAAGGGCGTCCTTCAAGGAAGTGACTGAAGTGTTTAACGGATAAGTATGCGGCTAAAAGTTCTGTGTCAAATGCCGAGTACTTCGTTTCCGCAGGACTAAGCTTCTTGGAATAAAGGCCAAGGGGTTTCCATGAGCTCTTATTAAGCTGCTCCCGCACAGCGCCTATTGCGATATTTGAAGCATCTACTGTCAGCCGGAGTTTTGCATCAGATATCGGGTGGACGAGTAGAACTGCATTCGAGAGAGCTTCTTTTATTTTTAAGAATGCATCGTTACATTCTGATGTCTAGTTGATGCTTTTCGTTTTAAATTTTTTTATGTTGTTATTGTTCTTTATGTGGTTATGCAAGGGTGTAAGGAGAGCAGCTAAGTTAGGAATGCATCGATGGTAATAATTCACCATTCCCACAAAGCGTTGGATTTGACGGACGGACGACGGGATCTGAAAATCGTTTATTGCTGTAATGCGTTCAGTCACTGGAAGAATACCGTCTTTGTTAACTTTGTGTCCTAAAAAGTTTAGCTCACTTGCCCCGAATACGCATTTGGTCGGATTTATTTGAAGGCCGTACTCCGAAAGTCCGTTAAATAAATCTTCGAGATGTTGTTTGTGTTGATCGTTGTCTTTACTGGGTACTAGTATATCGTCGATGTAGACAAAAACGAATTCAAGGCCTCTCGTGACTTGATTCATAAACTTTTGGAATGTTTGAGCTGCGTTGCGTAAGCCGAAAGGCATGCGCGTAAACTCAAACATTCTAAACGGTGTCGCGATGGCCGTCTTGAATACGTCTTCTATCGCTACAGGAATATGATAGTATGCCCTGATCAAATCTACTTACGAAAATATCGTACAATCCCGAAGCCGGTGCGAAAAGCTATATTCGTGTGGTATTGGATACCGATCTGGTTTTGTTATTGCGTTTAGTCGCCGATAATCCCCACAAGGACGCCAGTCATTTGGGTCTTTCTTGGGAACCATATGCAGAGGTGAAGAGATTGATGAATCGGACGGGCGACATATACCTAACTGTTGCATATGTTCAAATTCGGCATATGCTATTTTATGCTTAACAGGATCGAGACATCTAGGTTGTGAAAAAGGTAGATGTCCATCGGTTACTATATGGTGTACTACACTATGTTTTATTGGAACGGAATAGTTTGATGTTCCTGTTAATAGAGGGAAGCGTTTAATTAAGCTTCCGTATTCGTTATCACACATGAATATTTGCGGGGTAATAAGGCTTGTTGGCTTGACGGTTCCGATTGTTCGCAATCCTGTGAATGGATCAGTAAGTTGTCCTCGCCTTACATCCACCATTAGGCCGTGTTTTGCCAAAAAGTCAGCGCCCAGAATTGGTTTATCGATGTTTGCAATTACGAATGGAAACATGAAGGCTCGTCGAAGCCCTAAATCGATTTTTAAAAGTTTTGTTTTAATACAGCTCCCGTTAGCTGCTGTTAGGTTGGATTCTGAAAATCTCGAAGCATGATTAGTAAATTTTGATAGTGGAATTACCGATACTTCGGCACCCGTATCTATTAAGAAATGTAAATTTGTAATTCTGCATAATATAAATAAGCGGCAGGGATCTTGTGACCGAGCGTTGGCCGCGATTGCACTCGGCCGTGTTAGTTTGACGAACCTTTTTTCGCGTATATTTACCGAGTTAATGCTAGACGTATGTGACGTTTCCCATATTTTATCTGCTAGTTCCAATCTCTGAACGAAAGGTTGATTTATAGCAACTGTTAGAGGAATTGTAATTGTCTGCGGAAGCTTGCGTTCCCACAACGATTGTATTGTATTGTATTGGCCTACGATCGCCTAAATCTTCAGCTGCTAAAAGCTGTTCTAACCTGCGTTGCTCTGAAAGCGGGTGACGTTTAATTAATACTTCTTTTAAATTAATGTATTTATCTTGAGTAGGTGGTTTATTGAGCACATCGATAACCGTATTAATAACCTCGACTGGAAGGGCGGACAACACGTATGAGTATTTCACATTATCGCTCTTCACGCTTTTTACGTTAAATTGAGCCTCGACCGCAATAAACCATGCCGCGGGAGCCTTTTGCCAAAATGTAGGTAATCGCACAATATTAAAAATTTCGTGAGTCGCGTTCTGATTACCAAAAACTGTATTAATATCATCCTTTGCATCGTCCTTATTCTCATGCGAAGTTTTGGGAATGTCCCCATTTTTCTCCGTCATTTTCCCAGCACGATTACTTGAAAGGGAAAGGACATAAACACTTCAACTTTTCTAATAAAAACAAGGAATATTTCTCGTCACGTCAAGATGCTGACACTATAATTAATTAAGCATTCGAAAGCAATTAACCTAAAATAAATTTTATGAAAGCTGTAAGTGTATGCTAGCTGAAATATTTATATGCGGAGAACAAATTTATGTGGAACATTTAATATAATTTAATTTTATATTAGAAAATTTTAAATGAAATTAGGAAATATATGCATACAAACGATATTATCATAGAATAGAAACTACTCAAAACAAAAAAAGAAAGAATTCTAATTTGTAGCCTAAAATTTATAAATTACCACCTCAGTACCACAGGACGTGAGAACTTTCGTTTTGTTTTGACGTTTTCAATTTCATCGTATTCTGCTCAGCTGTTCAGCAATTCATCGATTCAGCAACGATAGAACTTAATTGTTTTGGCTGGAGATGGTTCCGAGAGTGAATACTGCGGTATATGTTCTGGCTTCAGGTTGGTTGTAGGCTTTGTTTTATTGTAAGCTCAACGCGCAGTGAAAATTGTAGCCACCAGGTTCAAGTACTTCTCTTCATGTATCGCTGTATGTGAGTGAGCTTTGGAAAGATGCGATGTCGTGCGATGATCGATCAGTGTATGTGTGATTTAAAATTTACAGCAAGCACGTAGTATAGGTGTGTTGTGAGCACCGTTATGTTTAATCCAGAAGATGAAAAATTGCAAATTTTGGAATTTTTGATATTTTCACCAAGAAATGCAAATTTTAAAATAATTCACACTTCCAGCAATTGTCGGAGTCACCAGTGTGGCGCCTGCTCGCTACTGAAGCATCCACCAGCGTGGATTGTGATGATGGTCTTCTGGTGTTTTCTGTTGTGGTGCGGACGGAAGAATTGCTAATTAAAAGCGCGCACTTTCTTCATATAAAGCTTAATTCACCAATTACTCCTAGCTTACTTACTATACTACTTGACAATTTTATTACGATTTTTGAGCTTACTTAATCGCGTCCGCACCTGACGAGAGGAGAAAAATACCTAATCTTTGGGTCTGTTTCAATTCTCAATTTTCCTTTCATTTCCAGTCGTGTCATCGTGTAGGGTTGAAACACATTCATGATTTCATGTATTTAATGTTGCATAAAAATCACTACAGTTCCTATTGTGGAATACGTTGAACAGATTGTTTTATATGCGTGGCAACGAGGTTCCAATGAGAATCCCTTTAATTAGTCTTTCGGCAAGGTGGAATGCACTTGTTTGATTGGCTTCTTTAACCAATTCCCCCAAATCTTCATTCTTACATTGCGCCTGAATACCATGCAAATTCTTCAAAAGATGAAACAATTTCACCAGAAGTTTCAGTTTTGCTATACGTGAAATTGCGGGCAAATCTTGGTCAGAGAGGTTACACTTCAATTTCATTGTCACTCCTCGTCCAATTTTACGCCAAGAATTTGGGAGGAGGGTGAACATATTTTTTCTAATTGAAAGTAAATTAATATTAGGACTAAAAACTATTCTGAAATTACTTACAGGATTTT
The DNA here is from genome assembly GCA_963924295.1 of Dioctria rufipes. Classification (NCBI taxonomy): domain Eukaryota; kingdom Metazoa; phylum Arthropoda; class Insecta; order Diptera; family Asilidae; genus Dioctria; species Dioctria rufipes. The sequence continues at coordinate 120,950,153 of OZ002744.1, forward strand.
TTTACTAGCTGATGACCACGGAAACTTTTTATTTAATCCCTCGATGACTGGACGATTTTCAATGACAGAGTAGATTGTGTTCTTCTTCTCAACCAGCATGTCAGAGCTCGTTCGTCGGATTTGGGGTGCGTTCAGCTGTTGGTTTAACCACATACATGCTACAGTTTAACATATTGCTATATGCAATACGCTACGACCATAACAAATTATGTATTGAACTTAATGCAGAGTTGCCAAAGGTAAAATGTCACTTCAAGTAAATTTCAAGAAAATTTCAAGTCAAGTAATTGGAATTAATTCAACCAAAAACCCTACTTAAGTTTCAAGTGGATTTCAAGTCAAGCACTGAAGTATTCATGTAAACGTAGGGGAGATCGGGTACAAAAGTAACAGCGGGTCGAAAGTAACAAACGCTCTATAGAATTGTCCAATGACCGAAACGACGCGCGCAACCGTTGAATGGCAGTTCACGATGCCCCCGAGCTTGTGATCAGTCGTAGTGCACGCGCCGCGCTATTAAGTTGTGTTAGAGGGCGATACGTGATTTTACGGACCACAAGTAAGTTTTCTGATGTTTATTCATTTAGTATTTACGTAGTGTTAAGCTGATGATATTAATGTGACTATTTGCCTCGTAATTTGAAATTAGATTGTCTTTAGAATGTTATAAATGATTTTTGTGCAGCACACTCCATTTTAAGGTAGTAACATATGCAACAAAAACGTCGTTGGGTACAAAAGTAACATAACATGTTACTTTTGTCCCCGTTGAATTATAATATGAGTATATGCATGTCTTCAATGTTTTTTTTTTTATTTATTTTTGTTGAAACAGAATGCCGCGTCAGCGAATTAGAAAAACAGATAGAGGCACCACTGACACAGCAGTCTATAAAAAGCGGCAGATGAGCATTTGAAGGACAATATTAAGATAAGAGCACTGGCAAAAAAATACAACGTTTGCCATGTCACATTATACAGATTCATACAAAAACTCAAAGCAGGGAATACTAATGCAAAAGTTGGGTACCGTTGCGTCAACCGGGTCTTTACTCCTGAAGAAGAAAATGTTTTACAGGACTATATAATTGAATGCTCTAAGGTATACTTTGGATTAATCCCGACTGAAGTGCGAAAGTTGGCATACAAATTAGCGATTAAATATAAAAATAAATTTCCGGAGAAGTGGAATGAAAATCACATGGCGGGCAAGGAATGGTTAACTGGATTTTTAAAATGACACACAATTCTATCTCTGAGAAGCCCACAGGCAACAAGTCTGTCCCGCGCCTCGAGCTTTAATGAGCATAACGTTAAAAAAATTTTTGATAACCTATCAGACGTTATGGATAGGTATAAATTTGAGCCAAGGGATATATGGAATATGGACGAGACAGGGGTGATGACAGTCCAAAGACCAAACAAAATAGTAGCTCAGAGAGGAGTTAAACAAGTAGGTGCAGTAACCTCTGCCGAACGCGGGAGGTTAGTAACTCTTGCTGTCGCTATTAATGCTCAATGAGGCCACATACCTCCTTTTTTCATATTTCCGTTGAAGCGATATCAAGACCACATGATACGTGAAGGTCCTATTGGGTCTGCTGGTGCTGGTAATGCTAGCGGCTGGATGCAAAAAACAGAGTTTTTGCTGTTTTTGGAACACTTCAAAAAACAAGCCAAGCCCACTATAAATCAAAAATGCCTGTTATTGCTCGACAATCATGTATCACATGTATCCATTCATACCCTCGATTATTGTAAAAGAAATGGAATCGTGTTGCTGTCATTTCCTCCCCACTGCACACACAAACTTCAGCCCCTGGATAGAGCGGTTTTTGGACCATTCAAGAAAATGATAAACACTGCCACAGATAACTGGATGCGAAATCATCCTGGTCAAACAATGACTATACATTACATTCCTGGGATTGTCAGAGAAGCATTTCCTCTTGACGTCATCGATAGAAATGCTATTGCTGGTTTTACCTGCACTGGTATAAGTCCATTTAATAGGAATATCTTTACCGCAGTTGACTTCGCACCGTCTTCTGTAACGGATCGCCCCTTGCAAGCCAATAACGCAATTCAACTATCAACCTTTGAAGTAGATCGGACGATTGAAACGGCTGATCTTCCCGAACCAAGTCCAAATAACCAACTTAATGATCATTTGATCAGATGTAACATTCCCGGACCGCCAAATCTCTGGGCTGCATCGAACATACAAACCGATGATGCTAATCAGCTATTAAACGCTGCTACCTCAGATCCATCACCTGGTTCATCACAACCAGGACCTAGTGGGCTACAAGCAACTTTTACACAGCCAATTTCCTTTTCACCCCAAGATATAAGACCTCTACCGCGGGCTGATCCAAGATCAGAAACAAAAAGAGGTCGTAAAAAACGTAAAACTGCGATACTCACTGCCAGGAAATCAATACTTCCACCCGCTACAGGAAAAGGCAAGAGAAAACTACAATCTGCAAAAGGAAAATGCCAGGGAAAGAAAACAAGCAACCTTCGTAGAAGTAAAGGAAAGGAGAACCAGTCAACAGCAAACAGCGATTATTCTGATGACGAAGATTGCTTTTGCCTCGTTTGTTTAGAGTTATTCAGCAATAGCTTACCAAACGAGAAGTGGGTTCAATGTAATGATTGTAAAAAATGGTCTCACACTGCGTGCACCAAAGATGTTTCGTACTACGTTTGCCATAATTGCGAGTCTGAATAGAAAAATAGAAATGTTAATCTCATTATGCCAAAGAGCAAACTATTATTTAAGAAGAAGAAAAAGTTATTTGATTTTTTTGTTATTCGTGAGAAAAATATTTTATGTTTCGCTTTTTTTGTCCCTTATTTTTCTAATAAATAATTTGACTTAATCTTGTGTTTCTTTTCATTGTACATATAATATTGCGCAGGACCTTAACGGTGTTACTTTCGACCCGCACTGTGTTACTTCCTTCCACACGCTGAGGACAAAAGTAGCAATCGACATTTTTTTTTTTCAGCTTCATAATTGTTAGAAGCAAAGATATATTAAATAAAATTATAATGTACATTTGTAGAGTATAGACGAAAGTTGTATATGGCTATATTCATTTTATCGAAAATATGGTTGATAGCCAAAAATCAAAGTAAAAGAACGAAGTGTTACTTTTGTACCCGGTCTCCCCTACTAACTGTTTCAGTGAGACAACTGAGACAAAACTTTGAGCAACCGTCTCAGTTGTCTCAGTTCGAACCTATCAGCTGATTTGCCAATTTTAGCATTTAATTAATTTTGACCACAGAAAATGGATAGTAATAAATTGAGAAACGTGTTATTAGTTTATTCAAATAGCTCACTAAACTTTAATTACTAATTAAAATCACATAATGACGAAACCCACATAACACACTGATGTCCTAATACTGTCGGATGGACGTCTTCTTGGGACTTTGCGGACATCGTTGGGATAACATGTAACGTTACAATGCTGTACGTGGGACTTACTAAGGGCGACCGAATGTCCGCAGTTAGTGCATTTGTATGATGTCCTACAAAAGTTTTATTTTAGTCGTAAAAGTTGTCCTTCGTACGGATATGCGCTCATCCAGGGATGTTCCAACAATATCCGTGGGACATAGAATTTATGTCGTAAATGACATCCACGAGACGTATTTCTGATCATTTATCGGAGATCCACCAATAATATTTAGACCTCTAATATAAGTCCTAAAGACGTCCAACATATGTGCTTCCGATCAACCGTAAAATATTCACAAATATTAATTGAACATCTGATTTAGGCTTTACAGAATGTGCAATGGATATGATGCAGTATTATTTAACCGAACTTCTGTTTATATGAAATTAAGGTAGTATAGCTTTTGTACGTGTTTTTTCTTTGTATTCATGACAATTCAGTTATTAAACTCTGAGCTGTTTCAGTCTACCAGACCATCACTGGGAAATATACAAGCATGGTAGTGAAGGTGGATCGAAATTACTGCCAGATTTTATAAAAACCTTATTTGTTGTGAATAAAAGTTCATTTAACAAAAGTCACCAGTTTTATTTAATAACATCGTGATGATTCACAAAGCAGTTACAGAAGATTCGATTCTACTCAAATAAGTCCTATTTATCGCCAGGTTAAATGAGTCCACCAAACAACTCAGGTCAATTCAGCGATGGTATGATTTGTACTTGGACAACTTCCTTCGAAGCAAAACCTTGCCATTAGATTTTTTTACAAGAATCAGATGAATCTGATTTCAGAAAAATTACCTATCCCACTTGTTTTCAAGGAAGGTAGATGGAAAGTGTTCTGTAATAGGACTCAACAATTATTTCAAAATGTTTCCACATGTTCACTTGATTAGAAGAAAAGTACGAACCATATCTGAGTTTCATTTTATATCGTATGCACCAAATGACATTAAATCAATTCCTGTACATATTATTAACAAAAATAAAATGTAGAAGAATGTTCTATATTTCAATTTATAAATTTATAATATTTAAATACGAAAAGAAAATTCAGCTTATATGTATATATATATATATATATGTATGTAGGATTTCCAAATAAAACGAATGAGATTAGTGATAAAATGATTTGTGTGGTTAGAATTCACGATGCCACTATTTTATTTTACACGAATTAAATTCATTACATTGGAAAACTACGTACTATGACTTTACTGATTAATATACGACAAATGAAAGTAAAAGATAAGTTAAAGCATAAAAGGTAAGTATAATTATCAATCTTGTTCTTCGTAAACTTCTTCACTCTTTAATCGGTTACTTCGTAATCGCGTCTTCACTGTTTAATAAGTTACATTGTAATCGCGTCTTCACTGTTTAATAGGTTACATCGTAATGGCGTGGCGTCTCCTCTGAGCTTTTATCATCTTGTCGAATGTCAGAAAAGACAGAGTAGTGTAAAGTTGTTAGCGCGTTCAGTGTTACCACATATATATATATATATTATTTTTGTTTTTTTGATTTTTTCTCTTCTTGGTAGCTCATCAAACGGTTTTCCTGAAAGGATTAAGAAAAAAACTGTTATAGTCATATTTGATTGAGTAATAATATTGAGAAGGTAGTAAAACGTATGAATATACAATGTATTTAATCTCTCACACTGGGGATGGTTTGAAATATCCTTAAAGAGGTTTAAGTAAAAAAGGAGTTATGGAGCGTGAAATATCGCAAACCAGTTCATCTCAACATCCGTAATCTCCGCAAGATTCAAGCCATGCACAAAGTCGAAAAAAGGGAGCAGCGGGCAGCGGGTCAGCAGGCTACATCCACAAGGTCCATTCGTTTGCATGCTTGGTGTAGTCCGGAACTACACTCAACTACAACAAACCATTCGTTTGTAAGGTGTACACTAGATTGAATTACACCAAGCCATTCGCTTGCTTGTCAAAATGCGGTGTAGTGTACACTGAGTGTAATTTTTCTGCACCATCGAAATTATGGGTGTAAGCAGTGTAGAAAAGATGATTTGACAATTGTAATTAGCTTTGACTATAAGGTCATTGTTAAGCAACCGTAATAACTGAAATTAATAAATTTATTTAAGTAAGAAACAAGTGGGCTCAGTAATCTATGTAGATAATTAAATTTATTTTAGTAAAACGAGTGCGTTCAGTAATTTAAATAATTAAATTGATTTGTGGTAAAACAACCAAATAAGTGTACTTAAACAATTAAATAGAATTTTTATAAATATAATCAGTTTTTAAACAATAAAAAAATTAATACAGTGTCATTAGCTGACCCGGTGGCCAGATTTCCGAACCAAAATATTTATATATACACTTCTTACCACCACTTCATTCGGTTGCGAGGAGAGCACTGAAAAACAGCTGATTTCTAGTGCAGGTGTGGAAATACACTTGACAGTTCTGAGTTACACTTGCACCGAAGCAAACGAATGGACCTACAGTCTTCTTCCCTTGTCCTACTGTAGGAGTTTTTCATATAAAAGTTGCTTGTATTTTGTTCAAACGCTATAATTTCCATAAATTTGCTCTACATGCTATATTTCTTTTAAACTATTAGAAAGAAAACATATTTGGCTGCGATTTGTTTTAACTTCATTTTGCTGTGCGAGCGAACGTTTTGGGCTTTAGGACTTCTTTAAGATGAAATTTTAGTTTTTCCTCCATGACGAGTATACAAAAAGCAGTGAGAGTGATTTCTTACTGCATGCTGTATCCAGCACGTTAAGGCCTTTTAATGTGTCGGTGCCTTCGGCGATTTCATGGCTTGTATTATATTCCGGGGGTTACGCAACATCCGAACGATTGGTTTGACCGGCAAATACCTCGACACAGACATTTATCTTTCTCTTTTGTTCTCTTTTTTCAACTTTAACTTTGCATTAGTTATCAAATGTTTCTTTTTGCTACGTTTTTCTACGCTAATTATATATATAATTATTTAGTTCGTATTTGAGCCTAGGCTTTATAATTTTATAGTTCCATAGTTAGTATCTGCGTTATGATTACACTTGGTAATATTTTATGTTTGTCGTTACATGCAACTTACCTCTTATTGTATCTTGCTACTCGCTCAGGTGCGTGTCTAAGCCAAATTTTAATTGGATCTTCAATATCCATATTTATGGCACTTGGCCCTTTTTTTGTTGCTACGAATAGAATCTGCAATATAGATATTATATTGATGTAATCTAATAGTATAAATATAAAGGCTTACCCAATATAATATTATAAATGTAAAGTTCACAGAACTTTTTTTCTTCTTCTTCCCTAAAAAGCTGTATTGCTGTGCAAGCTCATTTGCAAATAATTGTCCCATTATCTTATATGCTGTGCTCTTAATACTTCCGCAATGAAAACGTCCGATCTCCTTTATCTGAAAGTAAATAAAAAGATTACTCTTTTGGACTTTTTACCGGGTTAAACTTAATTTTGTTCAAGAAAGAATTTTTTGGGATTCTCCGGTATATAGCAAAAGCTAAAAAGTGTTCTAATTTGTTATTTCATCACACAACCCATTAATTTTTGGTGACAAGTTTCAAGTCTTGGTTTGACTCATCAACAGGTCACAAATAGCGAAATTGTGTGATTTGAAAAACAAATGAAAAAATGAAAAAAGAAAAAAGAAATGAAAAGTTTGAGAAAATAGAAAAAAACAATTTTTTTATTTATTAAAAAAAAAAATTTAAAAAATTTAAAGAAACAGATTCATTCGAAGCGAATCGAACCTGTATACGCCACACAGTGGGCTGAAAAATAAAAAAGAAAAGGAAGAAGAAGAAGCGTTTCGTGTCAGCAGAAAACCTAACACTCATCGGTGCAGCTTGGTTTCTGCCTGCTGCAGACGCTTGAAAATAGATCAAACTGATCTCTTCTCATATAAACTCAGAAATAAATTCTGGGTGTGAATTATATGAGGAAAAAACACTCCTATACAAACCCAGGAGGAAAAATAAAAAATTCTTTCTTGAACAAAATTAAGTTTAACCCGGTAAAAAGTCCAAAAGAGTAATCTTTTTATTTATTTTTCCTCCTGGGTTTGTATAGGAGTGTTTTTTCCTCATATAACTCACACCCAGAATTTATTTCTGAGTTTATATGAGAAGAGATCAGTTTGATCTATTTTCAAGCGTCTGCAGCAGGCAGAAAACCAAGCTGCACCGATGAGTGTTAGGTTTTCTGCTGACACGAAACGCTTCTTCTTCTTCCTTTTCTTTTTTATTTTTCAGCCCACTGTGTGGCGTATACAGGTTCGATTCGCTTCGAATGAATCTGTTTCTTTAAATTTTTTTAAAGTTTTTTTTAATAAATAAAAAAATTGTTTTTTTCTATTTTCTCAAACTTTTCATTTCTTTCTTCTTTTTTGATTTTTTCATTTGTTTTTCAAATCACACAATTTCGCTATTTGTGACCTGTTGATGAGTCAAACCAAGACTTGAAACTTGTCACCAAAAATTAATGGGTTGTGTGATGAAATAACAAATTAGAACATTTTTTAGCTTTTGCTATATACCGGAGAATCCCAAAAAATTCTTTCTTGAACAAAATTAAGTTTAACCCGGTAAAAAGTCCAAAAGAGTAATCTTTTTATTTATTTTTCCTCCTGGGTTTGTATAGGAGTGTTTTTTCCTCATATAATTCACACCCAGAATTTATTTCTGAGTTTGTATGAGAAGAGATCAGTTTGATCTATTTTCAAGCGTCTGCAGCAGGCAGAAAACCAAGCTGCACCGATGAGTGTTAGGTTTTCTGCTGACACGAAACGCTTCTTCTTCTTCCTTTTCTTTTTTATTTTTCAGCCCACTGTGTGGCGTATACAGGTTCGATTCGCTTCGAATGAATCTGTTTCTTTAAATTTTTTAAATTTTTTTTTTAATAAATAAAAAAATTGTTTTTTTCTATTTTCTCAAACTTTTCATTTCTTTTTTCTTTTTTCATTTTTTCATTTGTTTTTCAAATCACACAATTTCGCTATTTGTGACCTGTTGATGAGTCAAACCAAGACTTGAAACTTGTCACCAAAAATTAATGGGTTGTGTGATGAAATAACAAATTAGAACATTTTTTAGCTTTTGCTATATACCGGAGAATCCCAAAAAATTCTTTCTTGAACAAAATTTATCTGAAAGGTCGAAAATAAGCTTTTTCTTCCTAAGGACAATTATAATACTCGTAACGTTACCAATTTTTTTGGAATATTCCTCATCATTGTCTAGTTTATCTTCTATCAGTTCTAGTTTTACAAGTGTTGGTATTGGAAAATCATCCAACAGGTTTATGTCATCAGTAGTTTCAGTTGACTTAGACATAATAGTATACGTGACGAATTTGATCCATCTTTCAATGAAGACCTTTTAAATTTATTTCCTTGAGTACAATGAGGAGTACTATTTATACTTAGATCTAAAACAAAATAAAAATTTAACTGTTAAATTTTTTTACATTCTAAACGGTTTGTGTATGTAGGAATTCCTCAGTGGACGTAGTTTGGTTTATTGAAGGATGCCACTGCCAACAAGATTCTTATATTTTACTTTATCGAAAACAAAAATGTTGTAATGTCAATGGAACTTTCGTATGTGTGCAAAGTAACAAACAACAGTCCAACCCTTTATAGAAAGGAAATTATTGTACATATATACTCCGGACATTCTCATTGTTAAAAATGAAAAGTTTCCTGTCAAGCGTGACTCGAAGTGACTTATTCATAAAATCGGGTGCCAAAAGCAACAAGTGACGGAATGGAAGCAACATACAGAGATCGCACATTATAAAAATATTTAACGCAATGAACGGAAACATAAAATCTTTAAAAAGGAATTCATCTGGGAAATCGTGATAAGCCTATGCACTTTAGATTTTATTAGAACGTCTGAAATTCACGTAGATACTAACTTTTCTGTTGAGGAATATTAAACAAAATGTGATACTATCATCAAATATGATGATAAAGCTATCACCAACATTGCTTTATTAGAAACAAAATCTATATATTATATATCGTTCAATTTATCTTAATGTGTGTAAATAAGTAATATAAACACAAGTATAAAGTATAAATATTTACCTGACTCATTTAGTATAGTAGGTGTAGGTGACGAATTTGCCCTATATTTCAATGAAGATCTTTTAAATTTATTTCCTTGAGTACAATGAGGAGTAAAATTTATACTTAGATCTAAAACAAAGTAAAAATTTAAATGTTAAACGGATTGTGTATGAAGGAATTTCTGAATGGATTTAGTTTGGTTTCTTGAAGGATGACACTGACAACAAGATTTGACTTTCGGCGGCAGACTTTCCGATGATATAACTGTTTTTCCTTCGAGGCTATATTTTATTAAGTGTAACGCTGTATATTCAAATTTACCTTTGTAATAATAACGCTTAATAAATTATAGATTCAAATGAAGAGGACTAACAACCAGAGGCGAAATTTCTGGCCGCTTGAAAATCATTTTTTTTATATTATCGGTGACATCCTATAAAATCGAAAATTCCCACAGAAGATATTCTTTCAAGATACATATGCAATTATTACATACAATGATTGAATAATACAGGCAGCCAGACATAACCACCTTGCTTCATTAATAATAAACTAGGTATTGACACACACTTCCGCACATTAAACCTTTCAGTCTAAATTTTAGAACATACCTGGAGATCTATTCCTTGAGTGCCGTGAAGTTTCTTCGTCACTGTATATAATAGGAATTTCACGAGAAGTACAATTATCCTTATCGGAATAATAAGCAGCTTATTCCTGAAAAATGATATAACTTCATGTGGGTATTGCTTTTCCAATCTCTGATTTATATGAGACTTACGTCCTACCGTTCTTTTTCCAGATTTTGGAGGCAGAGGATATGGAGGTATTTTCCTTGTAGTAATATTTGATTGCTCATCTTCGCTACAATCAGTGCTCGTGATAGGCCTTTTCCTTTTCCTAACTTTTCTTGTGTCTTTAAAATCTTGATCTTCCGTGTTTAAATCGGAAACTTCCATAGCAAAATGTAGTTTTTCTTTTGCTCGTTCAAATGTATCTAAAATATATTATATATTTATAAAGAATTTTAAAAGTTATCATAGTATATTATCACTTACTTGCACTTCCCATTACTCTTATAACTAGACATATTTTCCAAGAAACTCTAACAGGTTCCATAATTCTAACAGCTTTTTCAAATTGTAAACTTGTATTATAATTTGTCCAATAGCTGCGTGATTTAGAAGGCGTAAGCCAGGTACTCGGAATGCATTCAACTCCATCGGCAAATTCAATAATTAAGTATTTCTTCTCATCCATTTTCTATTTAAAAACAATACTATATTAATATCATATCTACCCGCCTTTCTTATATATGTATATGACTAAGTAAATATTCACACCAGTCAAATATCTGAATGTAATAAACGGAAGGCAACAAAATATATTTGTACACATTTCCCGGATGCTTCAGCTAAAGGCCAACAACAAATTTTTGGTGAAAGTCGACTAATTGTGTAAACTTTAACTAACGAAGATTCACATGGCTTTTCAAAAAAGTTTTCCATTTTCAGATATTCTTTTCCAATGAGTATAACATTTGCATCAATATCAGATGTTGCAATGTTAATAACTTTTATAATTTTCCCGCTTCTTAATTGCAAGCAATTATTGGCATCATTGTTTACGATGATTGTAAATTTATGTGACGTAAGTTTTCGATATTGAAGAATTTTGCAACCAGTGACTAACGGACTATTGAAATGTACAGAAAATGGTATAACTTCCTCTAGTTGTTTAAATTTAATTGTTTTTCAAGAAACGTTTACAATTTCCGCGTGACGATTGGCTATTTGCTGCAAAGGTTTATCTGATTTCCGTACTAGTTGCTTCAAACTTGGTAAAAAAATTTCGAAATGAAAAGCACTGAAATTGTCAACAGGTCCGAAATTTCTTACATCTTCTACAATGTGAATAAGATTATGCACATTATGTGAAATATATTCTTCCCCATACAGAAGACCAAAGGTAGAGACGAAATGTTCCAAGATCATTTGAGTATAATTAAGTTGCTCATTGGAACAATTGTCAGGATCAGAAAGATGTCGAAAAGCCACATGAAGTGTAATAAAATTGTCGTATAACATTTTTGGTAATTTATTTTTCAAAACTATTGGCCCAGTGTGCAACAAAAACTGACGGAGCTCAGTTGCTTTCCATAGTTTAATGTACTTCAAAGATCTTGGTTTCCTTACAAATTCTACAGGTATATAACATTTTAACCTTTCTAGATGAACAGAAATCTCTTCAACTGTTCTGTGGCCAAGTCTTACATCAAAGCTGCCTCTTATCCATATATAAAGTAGTTTACGCATGACGCCTAAGCATGCAAGATGCATGTAATCTAATGGTGTTGGTGATATCAATCCAAGATCAGGAATATTTTTTAAAATTTTCTGCTTCATCTATGGTATTTCTAAAACTTTTACCAGTTCTTCTCCAGACCTGTATGTCCGGAAAACACATCCGCTTTTCTCTATACTGTCATTCAACTGTACATTTAGAACAGCTGGAATATCCTCCATGCCCTTTTGTACCAAAAAAAAGACCCTTGCTGGTGCATCACAAAGTATAGTATGAATTTAAAATTTATATTCATTCCCGTCAATAGATAAGTTGGTATGTGAAAGAAGAATTGCTTCTTCTACAAAATCTCGTAAATATTCGTTACAATCAGATGGTTTTTCATTACCGTCATAAGCTCCTATTAAAAATACATATTTTTCTGGTACAAGGCTCCCAAGTATAGGCCAAAGACAGCTATTAGAAGACTTTGACAAAGGCAATCCATCTATGTTTACCGATATATTTATAGTTGGTGAATTTTTTATTGGTACTTTCCGAAAAATGCTTTTAATTTCGTTTGATATACCGAAATGGTAATATGCACCTGGATTAACCAAACGTAGTTTGATACTTCGTGGTGTTCCAAGTAATGTTCGCGCATTAGCTGGTAAGTTGGCAAGACATGTATGTTCTTTTAGGAGCTTTAGTAAAGATGGTAGCGCTACATGTGAAATATTGTAATCGACGGCCCATTTAGCAATTCTTTCATGATAACTATTCACAAAGTGGGAATCATCTATATTTTCAACTTCATTTTCCAAAGTAATATTTGGACTTATTTCAAATGCATTGTTTAAACATTCTTCCGGGCTATTTTGAGATTCTAAGCTGTATTGCGTTTCAGATTCTAATTCACCATCGAATTCAGATTCTTCTCTGAAGGGTATAAATTTATCATTATCAGTTAGATTCGAAGGAGTCGAAGAATTTGCCTCAATAAGTCTGCGAACATGACGTGAACTAATTTCATTTAATGCTTTGCGCCTTTTCATCATTCGTCAAAACTGATACAAAAGAAAAAATAGTAAAAGCAGCAGACAGCTTACTAATATGTGGTTAAAATTATGAAGAACAAAAACAGGAAAATGAAAATACTAGAACCTAAAGAACTATGATTAAATAAATTATTCGATATATCTGACAATAAAATAAAATACGTTAAGTTGCTTCAATTAGAGCAATCACAAAAACAGAGTACTTGCGCATAATTACTAAGACCCTAAGAACCTTTTGCAGAGCGCAGTTCGCTCAGTGCAAGTGGATATCACAACTATACTTCTAAGGCTACTTGTTCTAAGTGGCAACAGGACAACCGTTTCGAAGAAGAAAACGAATTTTCGATAATATTTGGTATTTGGGAGAAAATCTCATTGGCTTAGCATTTTTTGAACTGAAGAACATCTTTAAGAAAACCGAAAAACAGGTTGTTCCAGTGTCTAAGAATAAACTTGGCGTTCATCTGCAGAACCAAAGATATAGTTGATCCCCTGGATAAAAGTGGTATATATTCCTTGAATTGTTCATGTAATTCTATATACATTAGCCAGTCATCGAGAGCGGTTAAAATGAGATGGCGTAAACACAACAGACACATAGTAAATAATAAAAGTAATAGATCAAGTGTCGCACATCATATTTTGAATAATTTGAACCATGAACTTCACTTAGATGTCTTCAAATTAATTAATGCTTAACCAAATAAGCAGAAACTAGACGCTTGGGAATCTCTTTTTATGCATTTGTATGAGGACCGCTTGATGAATTTAGGAGAAGCACCGATAGAGCATGGCATTTTTTATTTGCTAGATTAAATCGATTCATAGCAGATACTACTTCAGTCAACATTCATTTTTCTGAATAGATTTTTATCAGTAACTAGAACTTGATGTTTGAGTTATTTTTAATTTATTGTAGTGATCCTTAATTGTATTTTCTGTACGGTCTATTGAAATTGTTTCTCAGTTTATAAAGATTATGAAACAATAAGTAGCCTTTTTTTTACTCTATATCTTTAAGGAAGAATTTGTGCAAGAATGGATCGACATTATCTGATTTAGTCATTCCCAACAAAGTTCAAGTTCAAAGTTCTTGCCATTTGTTTTGGGTTTATTAATAATCATCCCAACTCTTGGAAAACAAATACGGAGTACTACTACTACTACTACTTAACATTTATAAAAAATAAATTGCTTTTAATTGATGAAATATATAACGTTTATAACGTAAAACTCACGTTTTCTTAACGTTTTCGGCAAGTTAGTTCACTGGGAGGATAACCCATAACTAATATATCACAATAGCCAACAATACTACGTTAGAAAGATTATAGTAAAATGCAATTAGAAACTGGAAATTAGATATGATGCGAATTAGATACTACTACACGTGAAAAATTATAGTAAAATGCAAAAAAAAAATAATGATACCAATATGTTCGAAGACACCACATAGGAATTCCGGTGTTAATAAGCTTATAGGCTCTTACCGGGATTCACCTGAAGGACTTCTAGTCAAGATAGTTCCCGCGCGTCAGAGGCTAACCAGTCTTCTCACCAACGATAAATAGTAATGCCTTGTAATTTATAAACTTATGTTTAGTTGAAAGTGCATAAAACACGTCAATTAGGCCATCCAGAAGCTGGTAGATGATAAATGGTATCACGAAATTCGTCTCCAATTAGCTAGCAATGATGAGTTCGGTTGTTTACGGCAATCTTCCTTCAATCTAAATCAAACCAATTTGCAAGTTTACTCACTCACTTTTATTTTAGAAAAAGTTTATTACAATACACAAAAGCACATAAACTTTATATGCATTTAATATAAAAATACACAGCAATTGGTTTGAACAAGTATTAAAATACACGATAAAAGACCGAAAAGAATTAAATTTTACAGCTTACAAAATAGCGTGGCAGGCCGGCTTGATTTCTTCTTCTTTTTTCAAGACTGGGGCACATAATTTAGTGGTTGAAACTTTATTAAGGATTAGTATTTAGCAAATTTTAGCTAATATTTATTATTATTACAATTATTAATTATAGTTAAATTTATGCACTGAACGAAATCTAAACTTACAAAACACACTTCACAATAATTATATTTGGCGTCCGCAAGTCCAACATCAACGAAATTCAAAACAAGACTGCGAAGCGAATTGCGATTGCGATTCCGGCCGGCTAATTTTCAGTTTGTGTCGTGTGGTCACACACTCTCACAAGCAAATGGTAAGCAGCCTAACAAGTATGCCAAAACCCTCGAGAATACTTCGCAAGCCATGAAGCAGACTCGCTCCCTACCACATGCGAGGCCTGACGTAGTCCTTACATTATAAAATATTTGCAGTGTTCTTATGTAAAACTGACAAAAGTTTGATTTGAATAGCTCCCCCGCTCTAAACTACTATTCATACAGAAAAATGGTGTTCTGATAATCTCGTGCTTGCTTTCTTATCTTCCGAACCGTAATAAAATTTTCAACCTTTCCTAACAAAATTATTTAAATAAATTTATCTTAACCAAATGACTAAGATTCCTCAAACAAAAATTCTCAGCTGAGTAATCATTGTAATGTCGCTGTGCCGTCATGGCATGCCGTGGGCTGATGATATCGAATGTAGCTGCCTACAGATTCGGACTACGGTTGCACATACTCCCATGCAATTATCACTCAGCTTAGAGGTATTGAGCGTAAAATGGTAAGGTTAATTTGTAATCAAAACTATTTTAATATTTTGTTAAGTAAGGTATGTAGTAAGTGTAGTCCTTGGGAAGGTAAGGAACCAAGCTGTAAATTACTAGAAGACTATTTTCCTGTATGGATAGTAGTTTAGGCTCTATGGCATATATAAAGCCAATGTTTAGCACTTTTCCATAAGTATCAATATAGAACATTATAGAAAACGGACTAAGCACCTACACATATAAATTTCTGTTTCATGGCTTGGGAAGTATTCTCGAGGGTTTTGAGTATGCCCAATATTTTTTTCATCTAAATTATGACGTCACTCTGGACAATCTTACTTGAACACTTTAGAAATTGTGCGCCAATTTCATAACAAATTTGTCCTGAATGACGTCAAAATGGAGGAAACTCTGTGGATTGATCATAACACATTGAGGCTCTAGTCCATTAGCCATACATACAGCCATAAAATGCGACCGCACCTGCAGCATTCATGTTACTTGTGGAGAATTATTTGATATGAACATGTATATACTTGGCTATTGTTAAGAAACCTTATAATATAGATACTGTTGTGACTCAGGTACCAATGCCCTAAATCACAACCATAAGGTGAATACATCAATATATTGCCCTATGCAATATATTGATGTATCGCAGAAATGACCCTGAAAATCAAAAGTAATTTTATTTAAAATCTCATTCCAAATGCATTTAGAAATACATTCCCATATTATAACAAAATGCAACTTAGCATAAATTGCATTTTGTTATCAGACACACATTCCACTCACACGATATGCACACTTACCTACATACAGTGTCTTCTTACTTTTTTTCCGTATGTACTATGCACATTCGTACATTACCTACTTAATCCAATCTAATTGTATGTACATACATACATACAATTATCAAAATTATTCGCGCCCTCTTAAAAATTAATATTTCAAGACGGGCGCACAAGTGCATATCGTATTACAGTTTTGCATAGATGCATATAGCTTGCATCAAAAACTTTTGCATTCTCTCACGTACGTTTTTTCAACGTCGTGAGAAAACAATAAAATAACAAAAAAGTTTTTTGCAAGATATCGTGGGTACCTGGGGGCAGCTAGCCCGAACCTCGAGGAGTTGTGTTTGAAAAAGCCGATCGAAATAGACCGAGAGTTCGGGAAATGAAAAAAAGTGGAACTAGATTGCTAAATCATATCTGAATTAAATTGCTAAATAATCTTTGGTAATTAGCAAACAAAAGAGTAAAAATCGCGGATATTAAAAAGAATTAATAGGAATTCAATCGCTAAATCATCTTTGTAATTAGCAAATGAAAGTGTAAAAATCGCTGATATTAAAAATAATTAATAGGAATTAAATTGCTCAATCATCTTTTTAATTAGCAAATAGAAGTGTAAAAATCGATTATATTAAAAATAATTAATAGGAATTAAATTGCTAAAACATCTTTGTAATTAGCAAATGAAAGTGTAAAAATCGCTGATATTAAAAATAATTAATAGGAATTAAATTGCTAAATCATCTTTGTAATTAGCAAATAGAAGTGTAAAAATCGATTATATTAAAAATAATTAATAGGAATTAAATTGCTAAAACATCTTTGTAAACACCAAATAAGAGCCAAATAAAAGTGTAGAAATTGTGGATATTAAATATATCGCATTAATAACCTATTTTATGCTTGGGAAAATTATCGGAGAAAGTGTTTGCTTGGCTGTTTAAAAAAAAATCTCGAATCCCTTGGAGTATAAACGTCGAGCGCTCTCCTCCGCGAGCACGGCACCCGACACCACAACATACTGGTGGCAGCGGTACCCCGAAATCAGTGCCTATTAAGTTAAATTAAATAAAAAAATCTGCAACACTATAACAACATACTAATAATAAAACAATTTTTCTGAAAAACAAAAAAAAAAATTAAAAACAGTGACAATAAAAATAAAAACAAAATAAACAAAACAACAAGTAATAAATTAAAAAAAAAAAAAGAAAAAAAAGAAGAAAATTTTTTAGCCCGGGTACCCAGGAGGTACTTAGAGGAAATAGTGCTACAATGAGGGAATTTAGCGAGGCTTCATCCTTGCCTCACCCAGACGATTCCCAGAAGGAAGACAACGAGAAATTGCCGCCCAGGACGCGCGACGTATTGTCAGAACTCTTCCTCAGCATTCCCAGCAATAAAAAACATCAGAAACACTTGGCATCATCCTATCAATCTCATCAACTAATGAATCAACATATCAACTTCGGAGCCCAACTTTTTTGGACTACAATACTTCGAACTTGTGGATATTAACCAAGGTATCCGTAAAAATCTTTCACATTTCTAAAATATATATATTAGACTTGATTAGTTATTATTATTGATATTTCTTTCCCAATACGAATTTTTTTTTTAAATAAAATAAAATAAAAAGCCAGGAGGATTACCCAAATGTAACCAAATACATATTTGCCACTAAAGTCAACCAAAACGAATTGATAAAATTAGTTAGCAAATTGGTTAAGCAGTTTAGCATCCTATATTTATACAATATACATTTTTTAAAGGCAAGATCTATTCCCCCTAGAAGCGACCTCTGCGGCAAGACTTCGTGAGCTTGCTGGACTTTAAATAGAATCAAGTATCGGTCTCCTCCGGTAAGACCTATCGGTCAGGTGAACGATACTGATTGGAAGAGCGATCTCGTTTTTATTTTATGTTCCGAACATTTTTTTATATTAATTATTTAAAATAAAAATACACACTAGGCATGCATATATATATGATGAAATTTTCATTTGCTATCTGATCAACTTGGTCATAGTCTTTCATTCATCTAACCAACCATCCTAATTTTAATACCCTCGAAACAAAACGTAAAAGCAGCTGACAGACGGAACCAAAAACCATAAGATTTTTTCTACTAAATAAAAATAAAACTAATTTTTTTCCCCCTGTTGATAAATACCATAATTCTTCTCATTCCTATCGTTGTATTTTTCTCACCTTTTACAAAATTTACTTAAACATAATTATACATATATATAATTATGTGTTGGGAAAACTGAAACATAAAAATTTACCATTTCTTCCATATTCTTCCAAATTTAAACAAATAATTCCCAAACAAAATATAACTCGACCAGAGATGACTGAAGAAAACAAATCTTTCGATGAGCTCTGCTTGTCACAAGTCCCAAAAATGTCAGAAATTAGACAAATTCTGGCCGACTATCATACAGCCAATAAAAGGAAAAGGACTTCCGACTTTACTTCTGAAAACTCCAAAATTTGGAAGACGTATGGGCTTCATTTGAAAAAACGGAAACCCTGATTCAAGATCATGAAGATTTTACTGAAACTCATGATTATTTTAAGCAGTCCTGCTATGACCAAACAGAGGACTGTTACAATCTTACAAAGGCAACTCTGTCTGATAGGTTGAAATCCATATGAGTCCACACAGAGCGCAAAAATAACCCGTTTTACGTCCCACTTCCTAAAAATTCTCAAAAAACGACTACAGCTGATAACCAAGACAGCACAGACAAGGATCAATCAAATACAGTACGGTTTCGATTGCAAGTAGATAGAAGAAAAACGTTATCCCATATTATTCAATCTATAAATAATAACTCACTTGCAACTGCAACCCAGGCATACCTAAACCAAAAATTAAACTCGTTGCACAAATATTGGGAAGATTTCGAAGAAACTTATAACGAAATAATCTTGAATGTTGGCCCAAACGAGAAAGATAGCGAATACTTCGTGAATGATGTTTACATAAACATGGAAACATCATTCTCAGACACTGTAATTGCGCTGTAAGAACAATTGGACTCTCGATTCCAAAATGTAATGAATACTACAAATAATTCCACAGAGCATCACCACAATGTCTCTTTCAGAAATCAATCAAATTTTTTCCTATCTGACGCGAGAACATTAATTCCCAATTTTAGTGGAAATTCTAAGGATTTCCACAAACTTATTTCCAGTTGTGATGATATTTACGCAACAGCATCGACGGTAAACGAAAAACACTCCCTCCTTAGCTTAATAAGAAGTAAATTATCTGCAGAGGCATATGACGTATACAGATACAATCAAATATCAGATTGGTCTCAATTAAAATCTCTGTTAACTCAAAGCTTCGAAATCAAAATCTCTAGATCCACCCTACAGTCTCAATTAAATAATTTAAGACAAGGTAGAGAGGAAAGTGTAAAAGACTTTCTTCAAAGACTAAATACAACACTGTCCAAGCTAAATGAAGCAACACATTCCTATACAACGGATAAGGTGCTCCTACGGTCTTTGTTAAGGGATAATGAGTGTCAGGCTGTGAAAGCAATTGAAGATGGGTTATCCAATCCACAATTACAGACCTTAGCCAAAGTGCATTCCGATAAATCCTTTTCTGCTTTAAAATCACACATCTTGGAGAATGCATTACGTTTAGAGCAGAAACAACTTGTTTCCCATGCACAAAACAAGATGAATTAAACTCCATTTGCGCAAACAATAAATTCAAATCTTCGTTGCTTCAAATGTAATAGGCTGGGGCATGCTGCATCAAGCTGCCCAGTTATACAATGCTCCACACAAAATTTCAACACTGCTCCGAAGCTATACTCGCAATTACAACGCCCGCCAGATTTCAATAAGGTCACATCTCCGTCGCAGGGCCCATCATGTCGATATTGTCATCGGATGGGACATACAATCGAGGAATGCAGGACAAGAGCTGCAAATAATTCCCGATTTAACGACAATCAAGGAAATCGGAATAATTTCCAAAAAGTAAACACAGCTCCGCAAACAAGCACGGCTGATAGACAGCCACAAAACAGGAACTGGCAGCAGCCAGTATTCCGAGAAGGTCGAACTTCACCGTCGAGATATAATAATGCCAATATCTCGGCTAGATCGCCATCTCCAAAGAGGAGAAATAGCAAAAATCCATCGGCATCCAGGCAGGGAAACTGGATGCAGCGGGGGGTCAATTTCGGCAACCCCTTGCAGATAGAAACAACGGCACAGATTCATCGAAAGCCCGAGGAAATATCGACAGGAAACTAGACAAAAATAAATCAATACGTATCCCCGTTCAAATAAATAAAAATTCACGAACGCTTTCTTTGCCTGTTGATATATGCTCTGCTCCAAAACTTACCTTTATGATTGATACTGGAGCAGAGATCAGCTTAATTAAACTCCTTCCATTAATGCCAGATAGTATCTGCTACAGAGATGCTGTCTGCAATATAAATACATTATTTACCGAGTCCACTTGTACAGAAGGACTCATATTTGCAAAATTGAACTTGAAATCTACCAAATTTAACTCCATCCTAGAGCACCCATTTCAAATTGTGGGAAATAACTCCATCCTCTCATACGATGGCCTACTTGGTCATGATTTTTTATCTCGATACAATGCGAGCATCGACTATAAAAATAAATTCATTTCTCTGGAAGTTAAAGAATCTGATTCATCTTATCCGTACGAGGAATATTATTCCAATTATCCATACGTTTATTTGAAGAGCGAAGACCCAGTCTCAAACAAAAAGCCTATTATATACGGAGATAACATTCTCCGATATTAATACTAATAAAAATCTATCTCCATCTACAGCCAGAAAGACGGCTGAATTACATAAAAGTATATCTCCACCAAATGCTTCACAAGAAGTGAATCCTAAAGTTTTTTTAAATGAACAACTGCCTGCATCAGTACTTCCAAGTAAAGTGGAACCAACATACAAAGGAAATCTATCTCCATCGAAAGCTTCACAAGAGATGAAGCACAAAGGCAAAAGTATATCTCCATCTACAGCCGCACAAAAGGCTAAATATAATAAAATTCTATCTCCTTCATCAGCAAATTCACAAAAAGTGAATTCCAGAAATAAATCAGAAGAGAAGTCAAAGAATTTAAATAAGGTATTATCTCCTTCAAATTCTATCGGGTCGGAATCATCGAATAACCCCTTCCAAATTCCACAAAAGCTGGAATCATATCTCCTTCCTTTTAGAAATCCGAAAGAATCGGATAAATTAAATAAAATTAAAATTCCGGCTCGATCAGAATTCGTCATTGAAATTCCTACTCCTTCTATTCAAAATCAGTCGGTCTATTTCAAGAAGGAAATAAGGCCAAGTTTATTTCTCGGAAACTCGATCGTCGAACCAGTCAACGGTATGGCAAAAGTCCTAATCCTCAACACAAATGAGGAGGACGCCGATCTGGCACCTTACGAGGTGAACCCAGTTTACCAAGCCATGGACGACTTTGTGGTCATCTCCACAGACTCTGACAGAGATCCAATTAAGGGCAGAATAATTAAACTGCAAAACCTTATAAAATTGGATCACTGTAATTCAGAGGAATCTGAGAGTATTCGAAACATCTGTAGGGAATTCAACGATCTCTTCTTCATAGAAGGGGACTTCCTTTCATATACAGATGCGATTACCCACAAAATCGAGACACTCCAAGACAAACCGCCCATCTATACCAAGGCTTATAGACTTCCTGAAGCAAGCCGAACTGAGATAAATAGGCAAATACAAGAAATGCTTGAGTCAGACATCATCAGACCTTCACATAGTCCCTGGAATTCTCCACTTCTCCTGGTTCCTAAAAAACCAGATGAGAATGGAAATAAAAAGTGGCGAGTAGTGGTAGACTTTCGTCGTATTAACGACATTACTATTGGCGATGCGTACCCACTGCCTAATATCACTGATATATTAGACCAGTTGGGGAAGTCGAAATATTTTACCACACTCGACTTAGCCAGTGGATTCCACCAGATAAAAATGGACTCGAAGGACAGGGAGAAAACTGCCTTTAGCACACCCTATGGCCACTACAAATACAATCGTATGCCATTTGGTTTAAAATGAGCCCCTGCTACTTTTCAACGAGCCATGAACAATGCTCTATCTGGACTTCAAGGCATATATTGCTTCGTGTACATGGACGATATCGTAGTCCATGGATACAACCTCTAAGATCACAATTCCAGACTCACAGCAGTATTCAGCCGTCTCCGAAATTTTAATTTGAAACTTCAACCCGACAAGTGCCATTTCCTAAGGAAAGAAATTATGTATTTAGGGCACATAATTACAGAAAATGGAGTCAAACCAGACCCAGCAAAAATCAAGTCAGCTACAAGTCAACTACTCACAAATCATTTCAAAATCTGCGACGAGGCATTTTGCGAATTACGAAATAAATTAATTTCAGCACCAGTTCTATCTTATTTTCGGAAAAGAATTTTTCGTCACCTCCGATGCCAGTGACTACGCCATCGGAGCAGTTCTTTCTCAAGTCGATGATCAAGGAGATCATCCAATCACCTATGTGAGCCGAGTTCTCAATGGTGCGGAGACTCGTTACTCAACAATAGAAAAGGAGCTCTTAGCTATCGTTTTCGCAGTTGAGCAATTCAGACCATACGTTTATGGCAGACAGTTTACAATTATAACTGACCATAGACCATTAGTATGGCTCATGAAAATGAAAGACCACTCCTCAAGACTAATGATATGGAGAACACGTCTTGAGGAATACAACTACAAGATAGTTCACAAATCAGGTAAGCTCAACACTAATGCAGACGCTCTCAGTAGAGCAATTCCAGATAGTAGCGAATGTTTCGCAGAACCCACCACCTGCGTAAATGTGGTAACAAGCAATCAAGCTAGAGCTCAAGCAAATCTGAACATCCCCGACACGAGTATTATTACTCCAAACTCAACTCCATCATCATCAAACAATTCCTCAGTCATAATAACTGAGACTAACTTTCCTCTTTTACTGACTAAAAATGCAAATCCTAAATTCTTCATCTTGCCCATGCAAGATACTGAGCTTGAAAGAGTGTTGGATTCGAAACTCAACTTTTCTGATAAATCTTCATCTTTAGAAAAGGAACTGAACTTCTTCAAGAAAAAAGACTCCACAATAATCATATCAAAAATTAATTTACCTTGTCGATCCCAAAGAGATAGATCAGACCTCGAAAAGATTTTAACTGAGATCTGCTCATACACAGAAGCAAATCAGTTAAACCAATTAAATATCTCCTTTCCAATTTTAGATCCACAGAATCTAATGATTATTAGAAACGCTTTTACCCAGATCTTCGCTAATAAACAAATAAACATCAAACTCCATCAAGATTTGATTAAATACTTATCCGACGTTAATGACATCGAACAAGTTTTAAAAGATTTTCATTCACTACCGACGGGAGGCCATCAAGGCGTTTCCCGTACAATTAAAAGAATCGAAAAACAATTCTACTGGCCTGGCATGTCAGACAACATCGTAAAGCATGTAAGGCAATGTAAACGTTGTCAGGTGAACAAAGTATCCAGAAACCCTAAAATTCCAATAAAAATCTCAAGCATTAGCTCCAAACCTTTCGAAAGAGTGTACCTAGATGTTGTAGGACCTCTCCCAATTTCTCATTCTGGAAACAAATATCTCCTTGCGTTCCAAGACGACCTCTCAAAATTTTCTGAGGCTATTCCTATAGTCGACATCGAGTCTAAGACATTAGCGAAAGCCTTCACGACAACGATAGTTTGTCGACATGGTATTCCAGAAAGTATCCTCACATATCAAGGCTCTAACCTCATAAGTGACATGTTCGTCGAGATATCTAAATTACTGAGAATTAAAAGGCTCAAAACTACTCAATATTATTTAAATATTACAACAAACACGGATCTAGAGAGCCTTCTGGAATTAATCCATTCCCAAAAAGAGCAGGAATTAATTCAGCTCAATCCAATAAGCAATCATCATATTCACCACTATACTATATTATTGTGATGTCGAGTGCCGTGCTCACGGAGGAGAGCGTTCGACCTTTATACTCCAAGGGATTCGAGATTTTTATTTAAATAGCCAAGCAAACACTTTCTCCGATAATTTTCCCAAGTAAAAAATAGGTTATTAACGCGATATATTTAATATCCACAATTTCTACACTTTTATTTGGCTTTTATTTGGTGTTTACAAAGATGTTTTAGCAATTTAATTCCTATTAATTATTTTTAATATCCGCGATTTTTACACTTTTATTTCCTATCTACCAAAGATTTTTAGCAATTTAATTCCTATTAATTATTTTTAATATCAGCGATTTTTACACTTTCATTTGCTAATTACAAAGATGATTTAGCGATTTAATTCCTATTAATTCTGTTTAATATCCGCGATTTTTACACTTTTGTTTGCTAATTACCAAAGATTATTTAGCAAATTAATTCAGATACGATTTAGCAATCTAGTTCCACTTTTTTTCATTTCCCGAACTCTCGGTCTATTTCGATCGGCGGTTTCAAACACAACTCCTCGAGGTTTGGGCTTGCCGGCCGCAGGTAGCCACGATATCTTGCAAAAAGCTTTTTTGTTATTTTATTACTTTCTCACGACGTTAAAAATCGTACGTTAGATGCATCTATATGCAAATCTGTAATACGATATGCACTTGTGCGCCCGTCTTGAAATATTAATTTTTAAGAGGGCGCGAATAATTCTGATAATTGTATGTACATACAATTAGATTGGATTAAGTAGGTAATGTACGAATGTGCATAGTACATACGGAAAAGAAGTAAGAAGACACTGTATGTAGGGAAGTGTGCATATCGTGTGAGTGAAATGTGTGCCTGATAACAAAATGCAATTTATGCTAAATTGCATTTTGTTATAATGTGGGAATGCATTTTTAAATGCATTTTGAATTTTTATATGAAATTTTGAATGAGATTTAAATTGGAATGTTTTTTCAGGGTCGATTAATGGTACATCTATATATCGTATTGGACGATATATTGATGCATCGGTATTATGGTTGTGATTCGGGGCATTGGGCACCTGAGTCACAACATCCCTCCCCCCTGGAAGAAAAGAAAGTTTTATTCTTTTTAGAAGAAAACTTTCTTTCTCAACAATGACGGAGTTTCTTAAATAAAATTATAAGGTCCTATTTGTATATGCAAATTAGATATGTACCTATGCTTATTTGCATATTATTATAAGAGTTAAGTTACATACATATTATATTTTTTTCTTTTATTTATTTATTCTCATCTACTGAAGTTATTTTAATATTTATATTTTCTTTATGCAAACACAAAAAAAAATGTAGATTATCTTATAATTTTTTATATACTATTTATATATATATATATATATATGTATATACTATTTATAAATAAAAAAAGGTATTATTATTCTATAAGCATAGTTATAATGGGAAGGAATATACATGACTAATAATACGGTTACATGAAAAAAAAAGAATCTATAGTTTTAGTATCCAGGATTCTAAAAACGGGTTTATATTGTGGATAGTAGCTAATAATAATTATATAGATATATACACATACATATATATATATATATATATATATATATATTTTTATAATTTTACAACTACTGCATTTGCATTAATTATTTATTTGTATAAATTCATTTGTTTTTTTTTTATACATAACTACATACATATTTAGTAATATAATGTCCGCTATTATTCACCTCTGAAATTGTTTAGTAATATTTTGTTTAGATGGAGATGGATATAGGAGGATAAGAATTGGGAAGCGAGAGGTTATCGTTTTTTGTTGTCGTTGTCTGTAAGTTAAACGTTTTCTGTGGTTTTTCTTTGTGGTACTGGAGTTAATTTGAATTTTTACTTTCTATGTGCGGGTTTAAGGCACATCTTGTAATTTAGGTTCCGGCGGAATATTTTTACCTTTGCGGGCCCTTGATTTGTAACTCATATATAGGTGTATGCATAGAATAGATACGATCAAAGACACTGTTTAATATGACAGTGCGTAATGATGAATATGATGACTATTTATGGGATTGAGAGGAATTAATTCTTGATGTTTTTGGAAACGAATGGATTCTATAAGTTTATCTAGATCCATATTGTTCGTAATATTTAAAGTATGTATTTTTATATGCGATCTTATTGGGGAGGACGTCATATTTGATATTATACTGGAAATGTTTATTGTTGGGATAAAATGAGAGTTAAATTTGGAAACTTTTACGTTGTGTCCGTGCAGGATGAATTCCTTACTTCGTACATATCAACCGGAATAGATATATATTGTACCGATATCGTGTAGGATTTTTGATTTAATGGAATCTTCACAGATAATATCTATATGGAGAGAACCCTTTAGGGAGAAGAGCCAAGCGTTCTGCTGCGATAATTGCGTCCAGTAGTAATTTTGCTCTAGTGTTAGGATTTTACATTTCGATGTAATGGGTTCCTTCTTTAGTAGATTCACTTCACATTGGTTTGTTCTTGTATTTGTGTTTAGGATAGGGGATGAAATTTTGCAGTAGAAGTGCATATGGTCCAACGTGGCGCAATTATGAATATCCTGAAGTGTTAATTCAACAAAATGTTCACGATTGTAGTCTATTAATATGTATTCCTTCGATGGTTCGATATATACGAACGACGTTAAGGAGTGTAGGTAATGGCATTACTTTGAATAATTGGTATGGTTCCTTGAATGGAAGTGGAATTCAGAGCTCGTAAATTATTTTATTATTGAAAATATTCGCTGCTATTGTACTCAATTTGTAAAATTGTGATAAAATATTGTCTTTAGAATTTATGGGAAGCATCATTGAATTTGGCAATTCCTGTCTGATGTTCAATAAGAGTTCTTCAATTTGCCTAGGGGAAATGAGTGTAGGATGAAATTTTCCATGCCTTGAATCTGTTAAGAGATCTATTAATTCCGACTGGGTATTTTTGTATCTGAATGCCATTAACGAGACCAGGGAAACAAGTGATTCAAGTTCTATGGATATTTTGTTATCCAATGCTCTGTTTTCCATTAATGATGTAGCTATCTGTAATGAAATTAACTTTCAATGCATAACCAAGAAGTCCTTCTCAATTGCGGCTTTAGTTTTGTTGAAAACATTTGCGGTTGCTTCGAATATCGCAGTTTGGCTTTTCATAAGTGATAGGAGGGAGTTTTGGTTAAGGGTGAGGTTACGAATCTGTTCGTCATACAATTTGGCATCATCCTCGTCCAATGTGCCGAAAAGTGCTTTGGAAATTGAGCTTACTGCATTGAATAGTGCTATTTGTTTCCTATTCTGGGTCACAAGTAACAGGTTCTTATATTCTATATTTGCTAATATAAAATTAATTTGTAACAACGTACCGTTACAAGTGTGGCCCAAGGCTGAGTGTTTGTCCAGTTTCTGGCAGGTCGCTGTAATTTGTTGGGCTATGAACTGGATGTTGTTGAATTCTGATTTAAAATTCGCCAGGTCTTAATAGGTGACAATTTTCCATTCGTTGGCGTACAAATTGGCTCTGCCAATTTCCTCGAAGTAAATGCCCGCACTGACATTTAGGTGGTTTACCTCTATTCCTGAGCCGTGGACGAAAGGGATGAAAATTAAAATGAATGCTATTTGCATCATTTTGAAAACCTTGAAGATGATATTGCGTTATTCACTTGGAATGAAGAGGATGAAGCTGTTGACATTAATAGTGCTCTTTGAAAAGTTTTAAATCATTATTATGGACTCTCTTATTTTTATTATTAATTTTAATAGTGGAATTTTCGGGGGAATTTATCTCCATTATCTCATATGGACCTGACAATAGTGGTGAGAATTTATTATCTCGAACTCTGCTCTTAAGTAGGACTTTATCGCCTACCATAAAAGATTTTTGGACGGAATTTTTGCCATATTGTAGTTTAGATTTTTCTTTATTGGCCATGGCTATGTCTTTAGCTATTTTGAAAGTATGCTGTAGACGCGCTTTTAGCTCGTTTGCATAATTGTCGTAATTATAGCAAACGGTTGGAGATGATTTTAAATTATTTGGGACTTCGGCTGGGAATCCGTAAAGGAGTTCGCGTGGAGTATAATTAGTACTCGAATGAGGGGTTGTATTGTATACAAGCATGGCATAAGGAATCCATGTATCCCAGTCTTGTGATCTTTTGCTACATAAGATCGGAGATACTCTGCTAAGGTTCTGTGGCTTCTCACCAATGCACCATTCGTTTGAGGGTGATCTGTAGTAGTTTTGAGCCTTTTAATTCTCAGTAATTTAGATATCTCGGCGAACATGTCACTTATGAGGTTAGAGCCTTGATATGTGAGGATACTTTCTGGAATACCATGTCGACAAACTATCGTTGTCGTGAAGGCTTTCGCTAATGTCTTAGACTCGATGTCGACTATGGGAATAGCCTCAGAAAATTTTGAGAGGTCGCCTTGGAACGTAAGTTGTTTCCAGAATGAGAAATTGGGAGAGGTCCTACAACATCTAGGTACACTCTCTCGAAAGGTTTGGAGCTAATGCTTGAGATTTTTATTGGAATTTTAGGGTTTCTGGATACTTTGTTCACCTGACAACGTTTACATTGCCTTACATGCTCACGATGTCGTCTGACATGCCAGGCCAGTAGAATTGCCTTTTGATTCTTTTAATTGTACGGGAAACGCCTTGATGGCCTCCCGTCGGTAGTGAATGAAAATCTTTTAAAACTTGTTCGATGTCATTAACGTCGGATAAATATTTTATCGAATCTTGATGGAGTTTGATGTTTATTTGTTTATTATCGAAGATTTTGGTAAAAGCGGTTTTAATAATTATTAGATTCTGTGGATCTAATATAAGGAAGGAGATATTAATTTGTTTTAACTGATTTGCCTCTGTGTATGAGCAGATCTCAGTTAAAATCTTTTCGAGGTCTGATCTATCTCTTTGGGATCGACAAGGTAAATTAATTTTTGATATGATTATTGTGGAGTCTTTTTTCTTGAAGAAGTTCAGTTCAGTTTCTGAAAGTGGGGATTTATCTGAAAATTTTAGTTTCGAATCCAACACTCTTTCAAGTTCGGTATCTTGCATTGGCAAGATGAAGAATTTAGGATTCGCATTTTTAGTCAGTAAAAGAGGAAAATTAGTCTCAGTTATTATGACTGAGGAATTGTTTGATGACGATGGAGCTGGGTTTGGAGTAATTATTCTCGTGTCGGGAATGTTCAGATTTGCCTGAGCTCTAGCTTGATTCCTTGTTACCACATTTACGATGGTGGTTGGTTCTGCAGTATGTTCGGAATTTTCCTGAATTGCTCTACTGAGAGCATCTGCATTTGTGTTGAGCTTACTTGATTTGTGAACTATCTTGTAGTCATTTTCCTCAAGACGTATTCTCCATCTCATCAGTCTTGAGGAGTGGTCTTTCAGATTCATGAGCCATACTAATGGTTTATGGTCAGTTATAATTGTAAACTGTCTGCCATAAACGTATGGTCTGAATTGCTCAACTGCGAACACAATAGCTAAGAGCTCTTTTTCTATTGTTGAGTAACGAGTCTCCGCACCATTGAGAACTCGGCTCACATAGGCGATTGGATAATGTCCTTGATCATCGACTTGAGAAAGAACTACTCCGATGGCGTAGTCACTGGCATCGGAGGTGACAAACATTTTTTTTCCGAAATCAGGATAAGATAGAATTGGTGCTGAGATTAATTTATTTCGTAATTCGCAAAATACCTCGTCGCAGATTTCGTCGAACTTGAAGGGCGTATCTTTTTTCAAAAGATTTGTGAGTGGTTTGGCTATCTTCGAAAAATTTGGAATGAAGCGGCGATAGTAGCCGATGAAACCAAGGAAGGCTTTAATATCTTTCACCTTCTTGGGTCTGGGATAGGAGTGAACTGACTTGATTTTTGCTGGGTCTGGTTTGACTCCATTTTCTGTAATTATGTGCCCTAAATACATAATTTCTTTCCTTAGGAAATGGCACTTGTTGAAGTTTCAAATTAAAATTTCGGAGACGGCTGAATACTGCTGTGAGTCTGGAATTGTGATCTTTGAGGTTGTATCCATGGACTACGATATCGTCCATGTATACGAAGCAATATATGCCTTGAAGTCCAGATAGAACATTGTTCATGGCTCGTTGAAAAGTAGCAGGGGCTCATTTTAAACCAAATGGCGTACGATTGTATTCATAGTGGCCATAGGGTGTGCTAAAGGCAGTTTTCTCCCTGTCCTTCGAGTCCATTTTTATCTGGTGGAATCCACTGGCTAAGTCGAGTATGGTAAAATATTTCGACTTCCCCAACTGGTCTAATATATCAGTGATATTAGGCAGTGGGTACGCATCGCCAATAGTAATGTCGTTAATACGACGAAAGTCTACCACTACTCGCCACTTTTTATTTCCATTCTCATCTGGTTGTTACGTACCTTTGTGGGGATGGCGGGTATTTTATCCAAAACACTTTTTGATTTGTCTCGGGTTCGTTTTATTACCCTTCTATTTCCTTTCTTTACAATCTCCTTCTTTTTATTTTTAAACTTATTATCTACTTTCACCAATTTATTCTCTCTCCTTTACAAACTTTTCGCAATCTTCTTTTCTTTTCTAAACTTATTATCTTCTTTCACCAAAGTATTCTTTCTCTTTTACAAACTTTTCACAATCTTCTTTTCTTTTATCAACTTGCAGTAACTTTTCAAAATTTTATTCTTTTAAATACTTTTGGTAAATTTTCAAAATTTTATTCTTTTATATACTTTTGGTAACTTTTCAAAATTTTATTCTTTTATATACTTTTGGTAACTTTTCAAAATTTTATTCTTTTATATACTTTTGGTAACTTTTCAAAATTTTATTTTTTATATACTTTTGGTAACTTTTCAAAACCGAAACCGCGCCGAACCAAGTGCGAAAACCAACTCTACTTTATTTTAAATTTTACTGCCGAACCGCCGCTAATCCAGTTTATAATTCAACTCGGCTCTTGATCACTTTTGTCGCGATCAAGAGCCTTCGTTCAGGGTAGAAAATGCATAGTTGCATTTTCACCCTGAGAAAATTTTCATTTATTCTGGACTTGATTAAACAAGTCCAGAATATTTTTCGTTGGACGGAGGCTTGAAATTTGACGCTTTTATAAACATCAGCCACCGTCACGACGATTAGAATTGCCGCGCGCGTATACATACAATGTATTTTCGCGGCGCGCTCTTCTTATCGCGAAAGCTTTTTTGTGATATGTATGTACACTCGTACATACATATTGTAATTTTCACGACAAATCGTACTGAAGGTACGATTTGTCTTTTGCTTTGTTTTTTAAAAGTAAATATTTCTACTGGCAAATTTTGCTGAAGGCAAAATTTGCCATGGGAATAATTTCGTTTGACTTTATGGAATGTGAAGAAAATTGCTGACGCAATTTTCTTCACTGATTGAGTTGGTAAGCTAACCATGTTTTAGGCATGGTTAGCTTATGTGAAAATTTATAATTTGTAATATTTTAATGAATTGGATTTGAAGATCTTATTCAATTTTTAATATCTGTGATAATCAATTTTTCATATCTGTGATAATCATGTTTTAGCATGGTTGTATGTATGTACGCCTTCTAAAATTATTCCCTTTTTATACTTTTCAAGGGTATAATTTACATACATAACATGGTTTTTTAGGAACCAGGAGAAGTGGAGAATTCCAGGGACTATGTGAAGGTCTGATGATGTCTGACTCAAGCATTTCTTGTATTTGCCTATTTATCTCAGTTCGGCTTGCTTCAGGAAGTCTATAAGCCTTGGTATAGATGGGCGGTTTGTCTTGGAGTGTCTCGATTTTGTGGGTAATTGCATCTGTATATGAAAGGAATTCCCCTTCTATGAAGAAGAGATCGTTGAATTCCCTACAGATGTTTCGAATTCCTCTGAATTACAGTGATCCAATTTTATAAGGTTTTGCAGTTTAATTATTCTGCCCTTAATTGGATCTCTGTCAGAGTCTGTGGAGATGACCACAAAGTCGTCCATGGCTTGGTAAACTGGGTTCACCTCGTAAGGTGCCAGATCGGCGTCCTCCTCATTTGTGTTGAGGATTAGGACTTTTGCCATACCGTTGACTGGTTCGACGGCCTTATTTCCTTCTTGAAACAGACCGACTGATTTTGAATAGAAGGAGTAGGAATTTCAATGACGAATTCTGATCGAGCCGGAATTTTAATTTTATTTAATTTATCCGATTATTTCGGATTTTTAAAAGGATGGAGATATGATTCCAGCTTTTGTGGAATTTGGAAGGGGTTATTCGATGATTCCGACCCGATAGAATTTGAAGGAGATAATACCTTATTTAAATTCTTTGACTTCTCTTCTGATTTATTTCTGGAATTCACTTTTTGTGAATTTGCTGATGAAGGAGATAGAATTTTATTGTATTTAGCCTTTTGTGCGGCTGTAGATGGAGATATATTTTTGCCTTTGTGCTTCATCTCTTGTGAAGCTTTCGATGGAGATAGATTTCCTTTGTATGTTGGTTCCACTTTACTTGGAAGTACTGATGCAGGCAGTTGTTCATTTAAAAAAACTTTAGGATTCACTTCTTGTGAAGCATTTAGTGGAGATATACTTTTATGTAATTCAGCCGTCTTTCTGGCTGTAGATGGAGATAGATTTTTATTAGTATTAATATCGGAGAATGTTATCTCCGTATATAATAGGCTTTTTGTTTGAGACTGGGTCTTCGTTCTTCAAATAAACGTATGGATAATTGGAATAATATTCTTCGTACGGATAAGATGAATCAGATCCATTAACTTCCAGAGAAATGAATTTATTTTTATAGTCGATGCTCGCATTGTATCGAGATAAAAAATCATGACCAAGTAGGCCATCGTATGAGAGGATGGAGTTATTTCCCACAATTTGAAATGGGTGCTCTAGGATGGAGTTAAATTTGGTAGATTTCAAGTTCAATTTTGCAAATATGAGTCCTTCTGTACAAGTGGACTCGGTAAATAATGTATTTATATTGCAGACAGCATCTCTGTAGCAGATACTATCTGGCATTAATGGAAGGAGTTTAATTAAGCTGATCTCTGCTCCAGTATCAATCATAAAGGTAAGTTTTGGAGCAGAGCATATATCAACAGGCAAAGAAAGCGTTCGTGAATTTTTATTTATTTGAACGGGGATACGTATTGATTTATTTTTGTCTAGTTTCCTGTCGATATTTCCTCGGGCTTTCGATGAATCTGTGCCGTTGTTTCTATCTGCAAGGGGTTGCCGAAATTGACCCCCGCTGCATCCAGTTTCCCTGCCTGGATGCCGATGGATTTTTGCTATTTCTCCTCTTTGGAGATGGCGATCTAGCCGAGATATTGGCATTATTAAATCTCGACGGTGAAGTTCGACTTTCTCGGAATACTGGCTGCTGCCAGTTCCTGTTTTGTGGCTGTCTATCAGCCGTGCTTGTTTGCGGAGCTGTGTTTACTTTTTGGAAAATATTCCGATTTCCTTGATTGTCGTTAAATCGGGAATTATTTGCAGCTCTTGTCCTGCATTCCTCGATTGTATGTCCCATCCGATGACAATATCGACATGATGGGCCCTGCGACGGAGATGTGACCTTATTGAAATCTGGCGGGCGTTGTAATTGCGAGTTTAGCTTCGGAACTACGTTGAAATTTTGTGTGAAGCATTGTATGACTGGGCAGCTTGATGCAGCATGCCCTAGCCTATTACATTTGAAGCAACGAAGATTTGAATTTATTGTTTGCGCAAATGGAGTTTGATTCATCTTGTTTTGTGCATGGGAAACAAGTTGTTTCTGCTCTAAACGTGATGCATGCTCCAAGATGTGTGATTTTAAAGCAGAAAAGGATTTATTGGAATGCACTTTGGCTAAGATATGTAATTGTGGATTGGATAACCCATCTTCAATTGCTCTCACAGCCTGACACTCATTATCCCTTAACAAAGACTGTAGGAGCACCTTGTCCGTTGTATACGAATGTGTTGCTTCATTTAGCTTGGACAGTGTTGTATTTAGTCTTTGAAGAAAGTCTTTTACACTTTCTTCTCTACCTTGTCTTGAATTATTTCATTGAGATTGTAGGGTGGATCTAGAGATTTTGATTTCGAAGCTTTGAGTTAACAGAGATTTTAATTGAGACCAATCTGATATTTGATTGTATCTGTATACGTCATATGCCTCTGCAGATAATTTACTTCTTATTAAGCTAAGGAGGGAGTGTTTTTCGTTTACCGTCGATGCTGTTGCGTACATGTCATCACAACTGGAAATAAATTTGTGGAAATCCTTAGAATTTCCACTGAAATTGGGAATTAATGTTCTCGCGTCAGATAGGAAAAAATTTGATTGATCTCTGAAAGAGACATTGTGGTGATGCTCTGTGGAATTATTTGTAGTATTCTTTACATTTTGGAATCGAGAGTCCAATTGTTCTTGCAGCGCAGTTACAGTGTCTGAGAATGATGTTTCCATGTTTATGTAAACATCATTCACGAAGTATTCGCTATCTTTCTCGTTTGGGCCAACATTCAAGATTATTTCGTTATGTGTTTCTTCGAAATCGTCCCAATATTTGTGCAACGCATTTTATTTTTGGTTTAGGTATGCCTGGGTTGCAGTTGCAAGGGAGCTATTATTTATAGATTGAATAATATGGGATAACGTTTTTCTTCTTTCTTCTTGCAATCGAAACCCTACTGTATTTGATTGATCCTTTTCTGTGCTGTCTTGGTTATCAGCTATAGTCGTTTTTTGAGATTTTTTTGGAAGTGGGACGTAAAACGGGTTATTTTTGCGCTCTGTGTGGACTCATATGGATTTCAACCTATCAGACAGAGTTGCCTTTGTAAGATTGTACCAGTCCTCTGTTTTGTCATAGCAGGACTGCTTAAAATAATCTTGAGTTTCAATAAAATCTTCATGATCTTGAATCAGGGTTTCCGTTTTTTCAAATGAAGCCCATACGTCTTCCAAATTTTTGAGTTTTCAGAAGTAAAGTCGGAAGTCCTTTTTCTTTTATTGGCTGTATGATAGTCGGCCAGAATTTGTCTAATTTCTGACATTTTTGGGACTTGTGACAAGCAGATCTCATCGAAATATTTGTTTTCTTCAGTCATTTCTGGTCGAGTTATATTTTGTTTGGGAATTATTTGTTTAAATTTGGAAGAATATGGAAGAAATGGTAAATTTTTATGTTTCAGTTTTCCCAACACATAATTATATATATGTATAATTATGTTTAAGTAAATTTTGTAAAAGGTGAGAAAAACACAACGATAGGAATGAGAAGAATTATGGATTTTATCAACTGGGGGAAAAAAAATTAGTTTTATTTTTATTTAGTAGAAAAAATCTTATGGTTTTTGGTTCCGTCTGTCAGCAGTTGTTATGTTTTGTTTCGAGGGTATTAAAATTAGGATGGTTGGTTAGATGAATGAAAGACTATGACCAAGTTGATCAGATAGCAAATGAAAATTTCATCATATATATATGCATGCCTAGTGTGTATTTTTATTTTAAATAATTAATATAAAAAAATGTTCGGAACATAAAATAAAAACCAGATCGCTCTTCCAATCAGTATCGTTCACCTGACCGTTAGGTCTTACCGGAGGAGACCGATACTTGATTCTATTTAAAGTTCTCTGGCCAGCAAGCTCACGAAGTCTTGCCGCAGAGGTCGCTTCTAGGAGGAACAGATCTTGCCTTTAAAAAATGTATATTGTATAAATATAGGCTGCTAAAGTGCTTAACCAACTTGCTAACTAATATAAAAAAATGAAAGTTTGAAATATTTTAAACAGAAATTTTATCAATTCATTTTGGTT
This sequence comes from Dioctria rufipes, assembly GCA_963924295.1. Classification (NCBI taxonomy): domain Eukaryota; kingdom Metazoa; phylum Arthropoda; class Insecta; order Diptera; family Asilidae; genus Dioctria; species Dioctria rufipes. Next base: position 120,986,460 of record OZ002744.1, read on the forward strand.
GACTGTAGTGGCGAATATGTATTTGGTTACATTTGGGTAATCCCTCTGGCTTTTTATTTTATTTTATTAAAAAAAAAAATTCGTATGGCGAAAGAATTATTAATAATAATAACTAATCAAGTCTAATATATATATTTTAGAAATGTAAAAGATTTTTACGGATACCTTGGTTAATATCCACAAGTTCGAAATATTGTAGTCCAAAAATGTTGGGCTCCAAAGTTGATATGTTGATTGATTAGTTGATGAGATTGATAGGATGATGCCGAGTGTTTCTGATGTTTGTTGTTGCTGGGAATGTTGAGGAAGAGTTCTGACAATACGTCACGCGTCCTGGGCGACAATTTCTCGTTGTCTTCCTTCTGGGAATCGTCTGGGTGAGGCAGGGATGAAGCCTCGCTAAATTCCCTCGTTGTAGCACTATGGCAATCTAAACTTAATTTCCTCTACGTACCTCCTCGGTAAACGGGCTAATTTTTTTCCTTTTTTTTTTACTAGTATTACTTGTTGTTTTGTTTATTTTGTTTTTATTTTTATTGTCACTGTTTTTATTATTATTTTTTTTGAAAAATTGTAATATTATTTCCGCCGGTTGTTATAGTGTTGCAGATTTTATTATTATTATTTTTTTTTTATTTAATTCAACTTAATAGGCAGTGATTTCGGGGTACCGCTGCCACCAGTATGTTGTGGTTCGAGTGCCGTGCTCCAGGAGGAGAGCGCTCGACGTTTATACGCCAAGGGATTCGAGATTTTTTTTTTTAAATAGCCAAGCAAACACTTTCTCCGATAATTTTTCCGAGTAGAAAATAGGTTATTAACGCGCTATATTTAATATCCACAATTTCTACACTTTTATGTGGTGTTTACAAAGATGTTTCAGCAATTTAATTCCTATTAATTATTTTTAATATAATCGATTTTTACACTTCTATTTGCTAATTACAAAGATGATTTAGCAATTTAATTCCTATTAATTATTTTTAATATGAGCGATTTTTACACTTTCATTTGCTAATTACAAAGATGATTTAGCAATTGAATTCTTAATAATTCTTTTTAATATCCGCGATTTTTACACTTTTATTTGCTAACTACCAAAGATTTTTAGCAATTTAATTCCTATTAATTATTTTTAATATCAGCGATTTTTACACTTTCATTTGCTAATTACAAAGATGATTTAGCGATTTAATTCCTATTAATTCTTTTTAATATCCGCGATTTTTACACTTTTGTTTGCTAATTACCAAAGATTATTTAGCAATTTAATTCAGATACGATTTAGCAATCAAGTTCCACTTTTTCTCATATCCCGAACTCTCGGTCTATTTCGATCGGCGGTTTCAAACACAACTCCTTGAGGTTTGGGCTTGCCGACCCCAGGTACCCACGATATCTTGCAAAAAGCTTTTTTGTTATTTTATTGCTTTCTCACGACGTTAAAAATCGTACATGAGAGAATGCAAAAGTTTTTGATGCAAGCTATATGCATCTATGCAAATCTGTAATACGATATGCACTTGTGCGCCCGTCTTGAAATATTAATTTTTAAGAGGGCGCGAATAATTCTGATAATTGTATGTATGTATGTACATACAATTAGATTGGATTAATTAGGTAATGTACGTATGTGCATAGTACATACGTAAAAGAAGTAAGAAGACACTGCATGTAGGTAAGTGTGCATATCGTGTGAGTGAAATGTGTGCCTGATAACAAAATGCAATTTATGCTAAATTGCATTTTGTTATAATGTGGGAATGCATTTCTAAATGCATTTTGAATTTTTGTATGAAATTTTGAATGAGATTTAATTTGGAATGTTTTTTCAGGGTCGATTAATGGTACATCAATATATCGTATTGGACGATATATTGCTGTATCGGTATTATGGTTGTGATTCGGGGCATTGGGCACCTGAGTCACAACAATATCATATGTGACTATTGCTTTAATCATCTCTGTTGCCTGCGTTTATTTGTATATTAAATTCAATCGAAAAACCCGTGAATCTATAAATACACTTCCAGAACAAAAACTGGAAGATATTCCTACGCCTGCATCAAGGGAAATAAGATTTAAAATAACGCCTGCTCCCAGCAGAAAAAGACAGAAAATTGATAACATGTTTCAAATATATATATTATAATTATATATGTCCATACATCCCACGGACTCATGCTTCCAATCTAAAAGACTAGACCATACAAACTACGACAAACATAAGACACGGACAACAGCACCCTCTACTCCCCCAATTTTTATCATTTCTTCAATAATCCCTATCCTCATCCCACAATCAAATTTACTATATAATGGAAGGAATATGAAACTACAAATTTACAAAAAGAGAGCTAAAAAAAAAAATTTATAACTAATGTTTAGGTAATAGCTATATGTTTTAAGAAAAAAAAGCACATTCCTAGAGACTAGAACAGAATGATTTTTATTAAAACATATTTTTATTTAAATATCCCTACTAATCAAAATAAATATGTAACTACATTAATAATATTTTTAGATAAAATATAAGTAGACAAATGGTATATCTCCTTCTATTAAGAGATAAATAAAATAATAACATAGAAATAAAATTAATTGATTGCACGTAGGACATATTCTAAGTGCTAGTAGGAAATTTCATTTTTATATCTACTACTATGCTTAATAAAAAAAAAAAAAAAATTGTCTTTACTCCTGTAATTTTATGTAATAATGTACACCTACATTCATACATGTATTATACATATATTTTTGTGGTCACGAAAGAAAGTTTCTTCTAGAAAGAATAAAATTTTCTTTTTCCAAGGGGGAGGGATGTTGTGACTCAGGTACCAATGCCCTAAATCACAACCATAAGCTGAATACATCAATATATTGCTCTATGCAATATATTGATGTATCGAGAAATGACTCTGAAAATCAAAATTAATTTCATTTAAAATCGCATTAAAAATTTAAAATGCATTTAGAAACGCATTCCCATATTATAACAAAATGCAACTTAGCATAAATTGCAATTTGTTATCAGACACACATTCCACTCACACGATATGCACACTTACCTATACATACAGTGTCTTCTTACTATTTTTCCGTATGTACTATTACCTACTTAATCCAATCTAATTGTATGTACATACATACATACAATTATCAAAATTATTCGCGCCCTCTTAAAAATTAATATTTCAAGACGGGCGCACAAGTGCATATCGTATTATAGATATGCATAGATGCATATAGCTTGCATCAAAAACTTTTGCATTCCCTCATGTACTATTTTTAACGTCGTGAGAAACCAATAAAATAACAAAAAAGCTTTTTGCAAGATATCGTGGGTACCTGGGGCCGGCAAGCCCAAACCTCGAGGAGTTGTGTTTGAAACCGCCAATCGAAATAGACCGAGAGTTCGGGAAATGAAAACAAGTGGAACTAGATTGCTAAATCGTATCTGAATTAAATTGCTATATAATCTTTGGTAATTAGCAAACAAAAGTGTAAAAATCGCGGATATGAAAAACAATTAATAGGAATTAAATCGCTAAATCATCTTTGTAATTAGCAAATGAAAGTGTAAAAGTCGCTGATAATAAAAATAATTAATAGGAATTAAATTGCTAAATAATCTTTGGTAATTAGCAAACAAAAGTGTAAAAATCGCGGATATTAAAAAGAAATAATAGGAATTAAATCGCTAAATCATCTTTGTAATTAGCAAATGAAAGTGTAAAAATCGCTGATATTAAAAAGAATTAATAGGAATTAAATTGCTAAAAATCTTTGGTAGTTAGCTAATAAAAGTGTAAAAATCGCGGATATTAAAAAGAATTAATAAGAATTCAATTGCTAAATCATCTTTGTAATTAGCAAATGAAAGTGTAAAAATCGCTGATATTAAAAATAATTTATAGGAATTAAATTGCTAAATCATCTTTGTAATTAGCAAATAGAAGTGTAAATATCGATTATGTTAAAAATAATTAATAGGAATTAAATAGCTAAAACATCTTTGTAAACACCAAATAAAAGCCAAATAAAAGTGTAGAAATTGTGGATATTAAATATATCGCATTAATAACCTATTTGTTACTTGGGAAAATTATCGGAGAAAGTGTTTGTTGGCTATTTAAAAAAAAAATCTCGAATCCCTTGGAGTATAAAGGTCGAGCGCTCTCCTCCGCGAGCACGGCACTCGACACCACAACAATACTAGATTCGACGATAATAATAGCAGGAAACATTATTTTTCCAATGCTTAAAAGTGATTCTTGGAACGAATTCGATATTTTGTTGGATGTCCTAAAGACGTGTGCAGGACGTTGTGATAAGAATAAAATTGCAAATAAGCATCAATTAATATCCCATATAAATCAATGATTGGGACATCTCGAAATTATGTTACGTGGATCTCTAAGGGACGTCGCATTTGTATATCCCGGGACAAAAACGGGATGTTTGGGACTGAAATGGGATATCCCAAGTCTATCTTGTGTTATGTGGGAACTGAGTCGATTGAGAAAAAAATTCAGTTTCACTTGTCTCAGTTGCTCAGTGATTGCGTTCGCTTTTTGTAGCTCAATAAGACAGTTAACCGAATATGCAGTCTTAGTGAGAGCTCCATCTAGTTGGCCGGTCAACTTTTACTTTTTTTTAATTTTTTATTGCACATATCGTTTGTTGGTCCTCTGTTGGTGTTTGTTGGCTTAATTTAAACGTTTGTTGGCTTAATTTAAACGTTTTTGTTTAATAGATTTTTCGAAAATCTAAAAAGATAATTCACCATCAAGTTAGCGGAAAATTCTTATTTTTAATTTTATTTTATTTATAACCAGCTCAATCAATGCGTAATCGTTTTTTGGACTCGTTTTTATTAATAAAATCGTTTGTTGGTCCCTCAATTCTTCGCTAATTGCAAAAATTATTTACCTAAGCTACAAATGAAGCTAGCTACATCTGAATCTAGCTACACATGAAGTTGTTGCTGATATTAGCCAAATTCAAATATTGTAGCTGGAGTAACACCAACATGATAATGAAGTAAAGTCATATATTTCATATTGACAATCAACTGTAGCTCCATCAAGTTGGCTGGTCAACTTATAATTTTTAATTTTTACCACGTCAACTCTTACTTTTTAAATTTTTTATTGCATATATGGATTGTTGGTCGTTTGTCGGTGATTGTTGGCTTAATTTAAACATTTGTTAGATAATAGTTTTATCGAAAATCTAAAAAGAAAGTTCACCATCAAGTTAGACGGAAAATTCTTATTTTTAATTTAATTTAATTTATAACCACCTCAATCAATACGTAATCGTTTATTGTACTAGTTTTTTTAATAAAGTCGTTTGTTGGTCCCTCAATTCTTCGCTAATTGAAAAAAAAAATTACCTAAGCTACACATGATGTTGTATCTGATATTAGACAAATTATAATTTTGCAGCTGTAGCTGCAGTAATACCAACATGATAACGAAGTAAAGCCACAAGGAATATAGAATACACGATATTCTCGGTACGAACCACTTTCCACCATTTTGTCTGGAATTAAAATTGTGGTGGCGTCACTCTGTGTCTGATATGTGTTCTATATATAGAAAAATAAGAGAATCTTTGATATCTTAATAAATGTGCCAATAAATTACTAAAATTGTGTATATAAGGTAAAAAGTTGTAGTTTCAAGTTCAAGTGAAAATGTAAACAGAAAGAAAAATTATTTTTTTATGTTATAAATGTATTAACATAATAACGACTTTGTAGCAGTAAAATATTTAATTAATACGTAATTAATCGTTTTGTGTCTTTTTTACTGCATTTAAATTATTTTTCATGCTATAAAGTAAAATTCTGTACGAATAGTCACAACGTACCTATCTGAGATGATTTCACTTACCAGGGTGCTAACTTGTGGCATAAGATTTCATAAACTAGTCATCGTGAGGTATTTGGATATGAATAGATATGTAAGGCGAATGTATTCAGTATAAACTGTGTATTTGAAGACAATTTGAATGTTAAATATTTGCATACCTGTGAATTTTATTTAAAAATGACGATGACTAGATTATGAAATTTTTTATGTCATAAGTTGGCATCCTGAAATCATCTCACGTAGGTACGTTGTGACTATTCGTCACTGACATGTATGACACATAGACCGCTGACAACTGAAATCGCTTACGCTTTCATGGGATCACTTTTCTATAGTTGTCTCTTTTCGGCTTAATGACTGGATTCTATTGAACTTGAAATAATAATTTCTATACTAAATCCACCATAGTTCAGTTTCAGTTCAGTCGATTTGCCAAATGAATATATAGAATAAAAGTAGATGACAATATACCATTTGTAATCCTTTCTCTGTCCGCCATAGCTACTTTTAGGAATAGCAGACAAAAATTGCTTAATTTTATTTTCTTAAAAATCGAGTTTAAGGAATATTTGATGTTATAGGAGATAAGGTTCCAATAAAAATAATAATTTGTAACATGACTGTTAAAGCAAAAATGAAATTTGAAATTAAGATAGTTCTCACACCCCTGCCAACAAACGTGGACCCATATCAAATAGAAGATAAAGCAGTCCATCAGTACGTTTACATGAATACTTGAGTACTTGACTTGAAATTCACTTGAAGGTAGGGAGGTTGATTGAATTAATTCCAATTACTTGGCTTGAGTTCTTCTTGAATTTAACTTTCCAATTATTTAAGTTGAAACTTACGCCCTGAATACGCGTTTTCATAAAATTTTAATGACGTCAAGCATTACTTCAAGTATACTTCAAGTATTCATGTAAACGTACTGCATGTTATACGTTGCCAGTGATATTCGAAATGAATTTTGCTTTATGGTGTTATGTACCCTGATACATTATCTCTCTATCTACCTTACCTATTCAAGGAAATTCTCACATAAAGTATATTCTCAATTACTCATCATATAAAACTCTGTACACTAATTATGCATAAGATCTAATTGATTTTCTGGTATGATATCAATATTCAAAAAAACTTTGATGTATCGATTCCGCGTTTAGTTAACGTAACGTTTGACGAGGATCGAATCTAAACACAAGGTTAATACTATTGTCTTACTAAATATAAAATTTTGGTAAAGTGAAATTATTGAAACTTCCTTACTAAATCTAAAATTTTGGTACAATTATATCACAACATTACTTTTCTCTTACTTTCCTATACGGAAAAGAAATGTTATGGTCATTAACAACTTGAATTACAAAGTTGTAGACAAAAACCTAATGAGGATATAACCTCATATATGCAGAGAGTTGAAACATGTTGAAAAGAAGAAGATCCCAGTCGTCAGAGCCTTAGAATATAGAGCAAACAGGAATGGTGATAAGCCAGATATTGCGCAATGAATTTCTGGTTATGTTGGTAGTCCATTTTTACATGCATTTACACTCCATCCCTATTCTAAGCAACTTGTCAATTTGCAAAAAGTAAACAAATGTTTTGAGCGGAGCATCTGTGGTAAAAAATGTTCTTTTTCTGCTGTATTTTGAAGCAATTCACATAATTAATTAGTGCAGTTGCCACAAACGGGATTCTATAGTTTATAATCCAATTTATATTTGTAAGCACTGATTTTAACAGGCACTAGTGGCACTATAAATCTTTGCACAAAATAAACTTCAAACATAAATAGTTTTGAAAGGAATTACTTCCGTACTTTTGTTGAATTTCGCAAAAGAATTTTAGATTGCATAAACCTGTTCACAAAACAAAATCACATTTGACAGTTATTCTACAGTGTTATGGAAGTATGTTGAGAGTGATTGGTCAGGACGTGAAATCCAAACTGTCAGCATGAGCTGACAGATCACTCGATGACAGCGATAGCACAGGGCGGCACGCTAGCACCTCGGCTAAGGGTGGCGGAGAGTGTGGGGGAGTTCCCGAAATAACCTGCCGCTTGTCATCACCCATAATCAAAAAACTTTCGTGCCTACTTACACCAAGCCTAGCACACACTCAGTCCTGAAGGGACCCTTACGTCACTTACCTGCATTCCATGGAAGGCGCAGAAGGCATGCCTTCCTGCCAAGCCCCATCCTCCCATTGACTCTGGGTGGAACAATCGTCCAAAGTCCCTTGGTTGACCTATAGAAAGAGAGAGAGACTAGGCAAGCCTAGACGACCTTGTTCTCACGCGATAGAGGGCTGCGGGATGTGAAGGAAAAAGTAAAAACTTAACTCATCATTACGTTATAATATTTTTGGGTAAATATATATAATATAAATAGGTAAATATAAAAGTTTAGTATTAATCTACAGCTAGATTTTTTTTTCTTGTTTATTATTATTAACTCATTTTCCTAAATAAATGCTTTGGTTCTTAAAGTGATCGTCAAAAAAACGTACTTTGTTATTCTTTTCTAAAGTCTCAAAATATCCCGACTTTATGTATATAATAGATTTTATATACATGTTGTATACCTAAAAAGGGTTAACAATGATAATTATAAGTAATAATTATCATTGAAAAAAAAAATCATTAAAAAATATCTAATTTTCATAAACGGAAATAAGCTAATCATGCTTAAAACATGGTTAGCTTATCTCCAAACAAGGCGAAGAAATTGCCATCAGCAATTTCTTGAAATTCCTTCGCATATAATAAAAATATTCCCACAAAACGACTTGGGAAAAATAAAAGTTTTAAGTTACATCCCAAGTCGTTTCAATAAAAAAAAGCCCCACGACAAATCTTACCTTCAGTAAGATTTGTCGTAAATACGATATGTATGTACATATATACATACATACATATCGGGCGCATGAAATTTTACGTCGGTGAAGACTGAAACGATCAAGTCTTCACCGAAAAAAGCTCTTATCAGCGAATTGTCGCGAGCTGCATACATTGTGATCGCAACAATGTATGCACGATAGCACGACGATGGTTGGATATTTATGAAAATATCAAATTTCAATTCCAACCATCGTTCGTCGCGATAATTCTGGGCATGTTTAAACATGCCCAGCGGTAAATAATTTTCTCAGGATAGGAATGCTAATTAAGCACTTTCCTATCCTGAACAACTAGACTTGCGATTAAAAAGATCCAAGTCGAGGACAGTCGGTTTTTAGATTTTGGGTTTGTTGAATGTCGCCGGAACGGTCACGAAAAAGATTAGAGTTTGCATTTACTAACGGTCTCAAAAGTAAAGAAAAGTTACTAGAAAATAGAAGGTTTTGGTACGGTTCGGTACTAAGTGGTTTATACCCCAGATTTTAGATCAAAGTGTGAACATTGATCCGAATATATTTTGTCAGTAGAAATAAGTAAAGAAAAGTTACTAGAAAATAGAAGGTTTTGATACGGTTCGGTACTAAGTGGTTTATACCCCAGATTTTAGATCATAGTGTGAACATTGATCCGAATATATTTTGTCAGTAGAAGTAAGTAAAGAAAAGTTACTAGAAAATAATTAGTGTGATTGTATATGAATAGTGTGAGGTGGTAAACCATACATAAGTGTGAAATTGTACACCAGATTTGGAATTAACAATAAAGAGAACGTAAGGAAAAACCATCGCAAGGTGAATGTTTGTCATTTATCCAGGTAATTAACCCAACGAGTGAAATGTATAACAAAATTGGCGCAGCCGGTAGGATAGTGGAAGCCTGCTTTTCGAAAAATCAAAAGTAGAAAAGTATAAGAGCAATAAAATCCGCTATCCTGAGAACCTAAGGGGTTCCCTTGACGAAGCCACTCAGGCCAAGTCACCCCCAACACTCGGGTAGATACCAGCTCTAGGCGCCTCTGCTCCAGGCGGGCAAGCGTTCACCCCAAATAGTGCACAGGCACCACCGAGGGATACTATCAAACACTCCAAAGAAGGAAGTGGAAAACCATCCAAAACCTCCCAGAAGGACGAGTACAGATCAGCCAGGACACAGCTCTAAGAACAGCCTGAAGCTCCAGCCAACTAGACGAACAAACGCTAGCAGTCAACGATCCGGAGTTGAAGAGGAAATCGAAGACGGCTCATAAGCCCACTTTTCAACTAGATCCAGGGGAAGTTAAGACGGCCCAGGGCCCCCCCAGCTGCAAAACAAAGCCGAAATCAACCGACAAAGGATTAAGAGGGAACTCGAAGGCGGTTAAAGAAACCCCCCTCTCAATTACAGCAAAGGGACCTAAGCAGGCAAGGAGCCCCCCTTTCACTGAACAGCGCATCATATGCCAGTCGACAATCCTGCTCTACCTCAGCAGGAACCAGAAACAGCAGCGAGGGAAAACTCTCCATCTTTAGCCGACGCGGGATCAACCCCAGGTGCCAATACACAGCACCCCGGTGAAGGTACATCATCCGCTGCAGGAGAAAAACCTCCATAGTTACCCCCAACAGGACCTAGACTTCGAAGCGGAACCGTTCTGCCAGGTCTGAATAGTCAAGTAAGTTTAGCTAAGTTTTTAAATAAATTATACGAGAGAGCGCGGGAATCGGATAAACTGACGATTACCCATTGTGACGCCTTAGATCACAAATTAAAAATAGAGCGTGAGACCAGACTCGTCAAGTTAAAGACCTTAAAAGAAAAAACAATACAGTTCCGAAAGGAAGTAGAACAGTTTTCCGAATCTCGGCGCTCACTCAGTTTAGATCTAGGAAAGAATAAGAGTGTTAGGTTAAGTGACAGTGATAGTGATAGCGACAGTGACGGTGAAGTAGCTGAACCAACTCCCGAAGACCTGCTGATCGATTGGCTCGAAGAATCCTTAACGGAAATCAGCCCAGAAACAAGCCCAGCTAGTCCACCCAAATTTAGATTTCCAGTCAATAGACTACACACAATGGTGGATTACGCTAAAGTAGCTAAGCTCACAGCTCAACTCGTTCCCTTATTTTCGGGTGAAAGTACCCCACAATTGGGACGAGAGTTACAAACCTTCATCGGCTGCTGTAAACAAACTATGCAGTGCCTAAATGATGAGGAAAAAGTGGCTTTCATTCAGGTCCTTCCCACAAGACTCAGAGGTGACGCATACCAATTATTTGCTTCGGACGTCCCTGCTTCATTTAGAGGAACGTTTAAACAGAACATACCTTCCCCGTGAGACATATCAGGAGCTGGTAAACAAACTAATTACCACCAGATAAAACCCGTTAGAATCTCTCACTGTGTTCATTACAAGATTGAAACAGTTGTTGACGATTTGCAACGAGGCAGCGACACAGAAGTATGGAGCTGAGGCAGTCCCTGCTGTGAAAACACAGCTGATGGATTTCGCCAAAAACGCTCTGAAAAGTGGAGTAACTAACCCACACCTGTGTCAATATTTGCTCACGCAGGGAGAAGGCGATTTAGAGTCACTAATTCAAAAAGCCTTGGACATGGAGAAATTACAGCAAAGTGCTACATTCGTCCAGACTCCTCTGGTACAAGCTCCTCCAATGGCTCCAGTAGACCCAGATTTACGAGTGAGAGCTTACTATAGAGCTCCTTACTATCAAATGCCATCAACACCTATGTTCGCATCACCTCGAGCTCCAAATCCAAATCAGTTTTCACGCAATGTGAATAACTCAGGTTCATCACAGTCACGACAAAGACCATTTACAAACACTGATGCCAGAAACTCGGATACAGATGCACTGGTCCGTAACATCACGTGTAATTTCTGCCAGCGAAAGGGTCATACATATACAGATTGCCTTAAGCGCAAGAACACCCCTTTCTGCTCAAACTGCAAAATCTATGGACATGACGTCCGTGATTGCAGAAAAAGTCAACAGACCCAACAAATTGTTCCTCCACGCCTCTCCAACAGATCTACACAAGAGCAACACAACACAAAAAGTCCTCAAGTCTTCAATATAAGACTCAAATGCACCTTTTGTGGTCGCCGAGGACATGCAGACGAAGACTGCCGCCAGAAGAAAAAATGGGAAGCCCGGAGTCAGGGAAACGACATGCAGTCGACCCAAAACTCCCCGGCTCGACTATAAACCCAACAAAAAAATTAAAAGGGTCACCTCAAGCGCCCGAATCCGGTGTCTCTACAGTGAAACTTCCACTGGACATAAGCCTTAACGGCCATACAAAACTAGTAGTGGACACTGGCGCTGAGGTTAGTATTATTAAGAAAAGAGCAATTAAAGACCTCAAAATAATTAATTCCAATGAGGCATGCACTTTACAGACCCCTTTTGGAACCGGAAAGACATTGGGAAATTGCAAGGGCAACTTCAATTTTAAAAATAAAATTCCCTGCAAGTTTCAGGTGGTACAAAACCTGCCAGGTCTTTCCGATGACGGCCTATTAGGAAACGACTTCCTATCAAACAATTGTAATGTTGAAGGCCCAAATAATGCACTCAAGTTTCCTTGTACGGAAACAAATCCTGAAGAGTTTACTGTGCCCTTGTCATGCAAAATGGACAAGCTGTATTCCAGTAAAGCAGTCGAAGTGAGGTCACTTGCTGAAAGGATGGAATCTAAACAGGTTAAGCTATCTACATGCAGTGTCTCCAAGGCATCCCAAGAGAGTGATGCTGGCTGCCAGGTTCGAGAAGAGCCGACGGAGTGCGAAAAGAGCTATCTGGGTGATCAAAAGACCAGCGAAATGAGGCAGCATCTGGTTACCTTACGAGAACCAATATGCATACCTGCTAGGTCACAAATTATCACCACAGTCCCGTTGCGAGTGAAGGAAGAAATGCTCTGTCTATCTAAAGAAATAGGCGACGGAGTCTTCCTGGCCAACAGTATACTCCCTACTGGAAAAGAAACAGTGCTAGTTGCCATACTCAACATTAACAATTCCCAAGTAGTCATCAACAGTTTATTATTACAACTGCTCCCTATACATGACTACGCCGTCATCCCAATAGGAGAAGCCACTGATACATAACATGTTCTCAAGGCGAATAAATCGCAAGCGAGTAACACAAACATCAGTGAGCTTCCCAAGGCAGAACAGAAGTCAAGCAAAACTTCTTTCTCCAGAATACCTAGATATAAGCTACTAACGCGGCCCAAGAGCCCCACACAAGACGCGTGCGAGCTCAGTAAGACCCGAAAAGAGGCAACAATGACTCCACCGTCCAATAGAATAAGTTACAAAAATTGTACATGGCCCCAGAGCCAAACCAGAGATGCGAGCGAGATCCAGAAGCCGATAAACAAGATGCCGAGGACTCCTCCGTCTAGTTTACCTAGATTTAAGATATATACGAGGCCAAAGAGCCCTATAACAGGTGCGTGTGAGCTCAGTAAGACCTATTTAAAGGCAAAGCCGACTCCACCACTTAATAAAATTAGAATTAAGAATACAAGGTGCCCCATAAGCCCTATAAAAGACGCGTGCGAGATCAGTAAGACCTCATTGAAGGCAAAGTTGGCTCCACCGTCAAATAGTATTAAGAAAACCAATTTTTCAAGACCCATGAGCCAAAATACGAATGCGTGCGAGTACTCGGACCAATCAAAAGTTATGGGTACTTATGGTACCCCACCGTTAAAACTGCAGGAAGCCCATTCCCTGCCATCTAGTAATGTAAGTAAAACAGATAGTAAGTACACAACTACACCAAATGAGGAAAGAGACGCAAGCTTTTCGGAAAACACAGCTATCTTACAACACGTAAAATACTTATTTCCGGATCATGGAGATCCCACACATACTCCGCGAGTCAACAGGTTAGACCAAGGGCTCAGCCTAGACCCAAATCTAAGTGCGGAAGAAAAAGCTTCGATATACGAACTCTGCTACGAGTACAACGATATCTTCTTTTTAAAGGGTGATAAGCTCACATACACAAATGCTATCACCCACAATATCCCTTTAATACAAGATCAAGCGCCCATAAACCAAAAGGCCTACAGACTACCAGAGACCCAGAGACAAGTAATCAACGAGCAATTAAGAGAAATGCTAGAAAACGGGATAGTCCAAACTGGCAAAAGCCCTTGGAATTCACCCTTATTAGTTGTCCCCAAAAAGGCGGGACCCGATGGTGAAAAAAGGTGGCGCGTCGTTGTCGATTTCCGCAAATTGAATGAAAAGACAATTGGCGACGCATTTCCGCTACCCCGAATCGAGGATATTCTTGACCAACTAGGTCATGCCAGGTACTTTACCACTCTCGATTTGGCCAACGGCTATCATCAAGTCTTAGTCGACAAAAACGATCGACATAAGACCGCTTTTAGCACTAATTACGGGCAGTACGAATTTAAGCGTATGCCATTCGGACTCAAAGGAGCTCCCGCTACATTCCAACGCCTCATGAACTTCGTTCTGACAGGCCTACAAGGCCTCGAATGTTTCGTTTATCTTGACGACATCGTCATTTACGGCAAAGACCTAAATGACCACAATGATAAACTTCGCAAGGTCTTCGACAAATTGAGAGAGAACAACCTCAAACTGCAGCCAGAGAAGTGCCAGTTTTGAGACGAGAAGTTGTCTACCTAGGGCACAAATGCTCTAGCGAAGGTGCATTACCAGACCCCAGCAAAACAGCCTGCGTCCAAACATTCCCTGTTCCTAGAACAGTAAGGCAAGTCCAGTCCTTTTTAGGACTTGCCAATTACTACAGGAAGTTCATTCCGGACTTCTCTAAAATAGTTCGTCCAATTACGAATTTACTCCGAAAGGATGTAAAATTCACTTGGACCGAGAAATGCCAAGAAGCATTTCAAAGCATTAAAAATGCCCTAATTTCCCCACCACTTTTAATCTATCCAGATTTTTCTAAACCATTCAACCTCACAACGGACGCCAGTAACGAAGCATTAGGCGCTGTGCTTTCCCAAGGATAAGTGGGAAAAGACCAACCTATCGCCTATGCAAGCCGAACGCTGAACAAAGCCGAGAGAAATTACTCCACAATTGAAAAGGAGTTATTGGCTATAGTCTGGGCCACTAGGAATTTCCGATGCTACCTTCAAGGCAGAAAATTCACGGTCTACACTGACCACAACCCTCTCAAAGGTGTCTTTAATGTAAAAGACCCGACTTCCCGTTTGGTGAGATTTCACCACAAATTATCAGAATTCGATTATACCATCGAATATAAGCCAGGGAAGTATAATACCAATGCGGATGCATTAAGCCGCATTCCACAAGTATTAATCGAAGACAATACAGGCAACACTTTAACGGTACAAGCCCAAGTCCACCACACTATGGACTCTGATGTGGAGGAAAACATTTCCCCACATAAAAAGAAAACAAAGAAACCCGCTCATTGCTTCGCCTTGACCAGAGCTCAAAAACAAAAAGCCCAAGAGGCCAATACTAGCTCCAGCGCTGAAACACAGCCCACGGCAGCGGAGGATAAAGAAACTAAACTCCCAGAGGCGGAAATACAGCCCCCAGCTACGCTTGAACAAGAAATAAGTCCAGTCAAAGCACCTGAGATAATCACGAGCCTCAAGGAAGTTCAAACAATCCTAAAGGATTACCACGACTCTCCTTTCGGCGGCCATCAGGGTGTCATTAAGACTTATAAAAGAATCAGACGCAAGTATTGGTGGAGACACATGCTCAGCGATATAAAAAAGTACATAAAAAAATGCCCTAAGTGCCAAACAATGAAGGCATCGCCACAATTCAAGATGCCAATGGTAATAACGGACATCGCAGAACAACCTTTCGACAAGGTTTACCTCGATATAGTAGGTCCACTAGAAGAGACCATATCAGGTAATAAATATATCTTAACTTTTCAAGATAATCTCACCAAGTTTGTCGATTGGTATGCTATACCAAATGGAGAAGCAGTAACGGTGGCGCAAATCTTTTTCAATGAGATTGTCACGCGTTATCGCATTCCAAAGAGAATAGTCACCGATCAGGGAACTAATTTCCTGAGTGAGCTATTCAAGAAGGTCTGCAAACTGCTAAAAGTAAAGAAGTTACAAACTTCCGCATACCATCCACAGTCTAATGGAGCACTGGAACGTGCCCATAGACCATTAATCGAATATCTGCGTACAATCGTAGACGAAAATCCCAAAACATGGGATCAATTCCTACGAACCGCTGCATTCGTGTACAATAACAGTGTACACGAGGGTACTAAACTAACCCCGATGGATTGCCTTTACGGCTTCACAGCGGATGTCCCATCTAATTTAAAACGGGACCCTGTGCCCGTATATAACCACGAAAGTTATTACCATATGCTCAAATACAGATTACAAAAATCATATGCTACGGCTCGTAAAAATCTCTTAGCCAGCAAACAACGCTCAAAGGCATATTACGACAAAACAGTCAGGCCTCTCACTTTCCACCTAGGAGACAAAGTCCTCCTCAAAAGTGAAAGCCGCAAACACAAATTGTCTCAAATCTGGGTTGGCCCATATCTGGTAATCAATGTACCTAGTCCAACAAACACTACCATAAAAATAGGCAAACGGCAGGTGGTAGTACACAACAACCGTTTAAAGCCCTATTACGAGTAGTACACTGGTACATACGTACACCTTTAGAAAATAAGTTCCACTGAAACAAAATCCCGCCAATTAAACTAGCTACTACCTAATTAAAAGTTCCGCACTCGGAATTATTTACTATGACTCACGAAGTCAACCCTTACCTAAATTTTATTTAAATCAATAAAAAATACGCTAAGTAAATAAAACTGAACATATAACAAATAAACCCTTACTCTCTGAGTAAATTAAATACTCTACCAATAAAATTTTTCTTGCTTGTCTTGACTTGCATCCTTCATACCTTGCCTTGAGAGTTTTGTATTCCTCTTCATGATTTACTTTTTACTCATTGTAATACATTAAACAACTTCCCAATTCAATTTTTGAATGAGTACAATGCTCATACGTTGACGAGATTTAGGAGGAACCGACTTAGAGTCCTCCTATCCTGTTCTATCTCGTCTTTCTTTTAGCAACTAAGCCCCCATTATACAAACTATCTACCATTCAATTAAGCAATACTATATTTAAATATTATATGCTATGTAGTAAGACCAATTGACTAATGAAACCTATCCTTCATTTTGTACAGAACATGAAGCACATGTTAGTGTTAATATGTTGTTTCCATCTGGGAATGGGACAGATACAAACGGAACCCTACACAATAAGTCCCCTGAACAATACAGGAATACTATATGAGGACTTAGGAAAATTACAAGTATACCACAGTACATGGAATATACTAACGGAGATCAACCTAAGGGAACTGGACAACCAAACGCTTATGGCAGAACAGGCGGAGCACTTAGTTCACCGACTATGTTCGAATCGCTCTCAAACCGATGAGCTATGCCTGGTACAGCAAAAACACGTTCATTCTCTCTTAGAAAATATCAAGAGAAGAACAAGTGTCATTCGAGAAGTGGTCCCCAAATCAAGATCAACAAGATCTATCTTCGATGGAATAGGCAATGCAATGCACTACCTATTCGGGACCATGGACAGCACTAATGAACAAGAGGTATACAGTCGACTCGAGGAGCTCGAAACAAATACAAAAGCACTAGCCGACCTGGAAAGACAGCAGATCAGTGTAGTCAAAACTACACTACAACAAATTCAAAAGCCACTGACATCTCTGCAGGAAAGACAACGTCAAATAAATCTCCAGGTAAATAGAATGCAAAATATCACTGATGATTTACTAATGAGACAATTAAGGCAGGAGATAATTTCAAGCCTGACCTTACAAATTGTCGAGATTGAGTACAGGCAACAAGCCTTACTCGACATAATAATCTCCAGTAAAAATCACCAGTTGCATCCGCTAGTGGTGTCCCCCAAAAGTTTATTAGAGATATACCACAAGTCCCACGCTACTTGCCCAGATGCACAAAATTGTCTCTCCCTGCTATATCAGACAGCGGAAACAAAGGCTCGTATAGTCCAAGAAAAATTAGTTATTAGAATACAACTTCCAATTTTCAATCGACCACAAATGAAATTGCACAGAGTGCATAGTTTTCCTATACACATTAACAAAAAACAATCATTGGTATCCGACATACAGTACTCGCACGTAGCGCACCAGGTACAGACACAGGACATATTGTTATTAAAAACACAAGATCTTAAAATCTTCAAAAAGATCACTCAATATTCCAAAGAGGACACTTACATCGCTAAGCTAACCATTCCAGTAACAAAGGCAACTCTGTCCAAAGAATGCGTAGTAAAGCTGCTCTTCAATCCATTAAAAGAAAAGCCACAGTGTCAATTTAGAGCGCAAATACCTCCCAGAGACCTACTTATTAAACTAAGTAAACCAAATTCTTGGATATTCTCGTTGATAGAACCAACAATTGTACACCTTCAGTGTACCCAACAATTCCTAACTTCAAAAATGGAAGGCCAAGGAATAATTACTATCAACCATCCCTGTCAATTACAAGTACGATCACAAATCCTAAATTATGAGGCAGAGAATATCCAGCAATTGAGTCTCAAACAACCCAATTACTTCCCAAATATCGCTCCATTAGAGCAAATGGTAGAAAAATACCTCAATGAAACCAAAGAAAAGGTACAGTCTGACAAAATACAAACAGAACTATACTCAGGAGATGACACTAATAGCATCATCCTAGAAGGTACCCAGTCATTAAAAGAACTGGACGAAAAACTAGAAAAAATAGTTCCTCATATCAATCACCACCCTACACATGTCCTAGCTGCAACATCAGTATCCTTAACTGGTGTTGTCATCACATGTATGGTACTGTATCTGGTCGCCAAATGGCTAGTCCCATTCATTAAAAATTATCGTCTACGTAAAACTGAAAAAAACCCTAGAGGCGGAGGAACAAATCAGACAAATCGAAATAATCGACCCTACCCCTCTCAAAAGGACCCGCACCTTGCCACCTACAAGGTCGGTGCAAGTGGTATAGTGTCACCACTTCAAACGGTCACAATAACGAAGCACTATCACTGGTACTAAAATACAGACAAAACAAATGTAAGTGGTTTCTACAAACCCCCCAAAAAAAAAGGGGGTAGTACTAATAAAAACAAAAGGGGAGAGGACATACATAAATAATTACTAAAGCCTAGATTTAAGAGAAAATAGTGTATTAAAAACATATATACATGTAGGTATATACACAAACCAAAAAGCCCAGTAAAAGATATCCTCCCCCGGTAGTATTAAATAATAATAATAAACAAAAAAATATATAACATAGAATTACAAATAACGGTAATAAATATAGAACAATAAGTCTAAACTAAAATAGAAACTAAATAACCAGTAGAAAGTACTGTTATACAAGTGTAACAAAAAAAATATACATACATAACATACAAAAGAAAAAAAACAGTAGAAATTAGGAAAAATAAGAACCAAGTAAAAAAGGAATATAGAATAGAATAGGATTAGATATTTAAAGACAATTTTAGAAAATAAGATAACAAAATTTTTTTTTATTAAAATATAAATAAGAAAAATGTGTAAAAACGAAAACCTGTGCCAAACCGACTAATATAGCCGAACCACAGAAAAAGCCCCAACAACAACTTCCCCTGAGAATTATTCCTCTTCAAAGAATAATCCTCTTTTTCGCAGGGGGAAGGATTGTTGTATACCTAAAAAGGGTTAACAATGATAATTATAAGTAATAATTATCATTGAAAAAAAAAAAATCATTAAAAAATATCTAATTTTCATAAATGGAAATAAGCTAATCATGCTTAAAACATGGTTAGCTTATCTCCAAACAAGGCGAAGAAATTGCCATCAGCAATTTCTTGAAATTCCTTCGCATATAATAAAAATATTCCCACAAAACGACTTGGGAAAAATAAAAGTTTTAAGTTACATCCCAAGTCGTTTCAATAAAAAAAAAGCCCCACGACAAATCTTACCTTCAGTAAGATTTGTCGTAAATACGATATGTATGTACATATATACATACATACATATCGGGCGCATGAAATTTTACGTCGGTGAAGACCGAAACGATCAAGTCTTCACCGAAAAAAGCTCTTATCAGCGAATTGTCGCGAGCTGCATACATTGTGATCGCAACAATGTATGCACGATAGCACGACGATGGTTGGATATTTATGAAAATATCAAATTTCAATTCCAACCATCGTTCGTCGCGATAATTCTGGGCATGTTTAAACATGCCCAGCGGTAAATAATTTTCTCAGGATAGGAATGCTAATTAAGCACTTTCCTATCCTGAACAACTAGACTTGCGATTAAAAAGATCCAAGTCGAGGACAGTCGGTTTTTAGATTTTGGGTTTGTTGAATGTCGCCGGAACGGTCACGACAAAGATTAGAGTTTGCATTTACTAACGGTCTCAAAAGTAAAGAAAAGTTACTAGAAAATAGAAGGTTTTGATACGGTTCGGTACTAAGTGGTTTATACCCCAGATTTTAGATCATAGTATGAACATTGATCCGAATATATTTTGTCAGTAGAAGTAAGTAAAGAAAAGTTACTAGAAAATAATTAGTGTGATTGTATATGAATAGTGTGAGGTGGTAAACCATACATAAGTGTGAAATTGTACACCAGATTTGGAATTAACAATAAAGAGAACGTAAGGAAAAACCATCGCAAGGTGAATGTTTGTCATTTATCCAGGTAATTAACCCAACGAGTGAAATATATAACATACATAACATTTTAGGCATTGTATTGCTTACTACGTTCAAAAATATCTATCCCTATACTTTAATATTATGGTAATATATAAATAATGTTTTTTTTTCTTCTGAGTTATGGTAATATTTATGCTCGCCTTATCAAAAACAAATGTTCTTAAAGGCTTTACGGCCGCCTTTTGTGGTTTTTTTCTCTTTCTTTGTTGTTTTGTTTTAAAACACCCAACAATGTCATATTTACATTGTTTTTTTACATGCAATAACGTACTAGTACCTTATTTCAGTTTTGTTTACTTTTCATTATTGTGAACTGATTCCGAAGTGAGCTCTATTATCTTTTATCATTATTCATTTTTTTGTTTATTTTTGTGTGTTTTGTTTTAAAATTTGTTTGATAAGTGAGCTGAACTATCGTATGCGTTAATAAAATATACGAATTAATATAGTAAATGAATTAATTAAATAAATGGATAAGATAAGCTATCTTAAAGAGAAGCATTATTAATATTATATTAAAGAATGCAGTATTAAATTTCAACGTTCCTGTGGCAGGTAGATAACAAATATTGCTTGATGGATAATAGAAACTATCGTAACTATGAAATATTTCGTAATAGTTATAACTTTAAAATATATTTAGAAATATAGTTCAAATAAATCTATAAAGTGCATTAATAGCTAATAACTATTGACATAGCAGACCATTTGAATATTAGATATCCCTCCAGAGATTACACCTTCTGTGATTATATGAGATGTAATTTGATGGTAGATCCTTCACGAACAGATACAATGCCGCCCGAGCTTGTTGAGCCGGGAGTATCAGAGCGTCCTGTATTTGGATGAATAAATAACCAACAGCCACCAGTCAGTAGATCCAATTTAAATGCACCCCTTATGAGCTTTATATACATATGATCTAATTTTGCCGATTGCAGTGCGGTTATATTGGTGCCGCAATGCTCACTAGACGAATGGAATGGTTCAAGAAATATAACACCTTCGCGCTGCACTTGATGTTCCAGTTGAAAACGAGTGTGGGGCTTTCACGGGACCTCTACGTAGAATTATTTTATGGAAATTGTGCGGCGTGAACCCCGGTGCAATATTGTACAGCCATCAGAACTTAAGTTTTTCCCATTTCAAAATTCGGACATCAGGTTTGGATTTGAGCATTTGTGAAAAAGCGCACTTTCGCAAAATGACGCGCGAAGTTAGCTTAGTACCCGCCTGCATGCGATCAGTCAAATTATTGCTATTAAAACTTTCTGGATGATATAAGATGCAAAACTTCATGTATTGTACATAGCAAAAGGCATCGAAGACAAAATGTACCACTTTAAAAACTGAGTGAACAGACTACGAAAAATATATAAGGAAATTAACACGAGAGAACAATTTCACCAGTCGTGACAGCTTGCTGTCTTCCACTTCTCTGTCACCTCGACATGGCGCCTAAACGTGAGGAAATTCAATTCTCTCGGCCGGGTGCGTTCGTTTTCCGCTGTGGACAGCAGCCGATATACACGCTACAGTACGTGTAGCATATTGCTATATGCAATACGCTACGACCATAACAACTGCTTTGACAATTAATCAATCCAGCATCTCACTTACTCCTATATATAGTCTCCTACTCTTGACAAATTACGCTCATGTACACGAATTTTACACGATTCAACCATTCTTGTTTGCTCTATATTCTAAGGTAAGAACAAGTCTCTGTTTTCGTGCTAGTGTTTTTTCCTGTTAATTTAGTGATTGTTTATTTATTTGTTTGGTGTTCGAGTTTAATTTTATAATTTGGGCTTTTCGGTGCCGTGGTGCTGTTTGTGATTTGCTTGTTTTGTTCCCGACTTGGCTTTTAACACAAATAAGTGCTCGCAGCTGTGTCGATGTTTTTGTTTGCCGGTTGAGGTACATTGCTTGTAAATGATATTTATTCATTGTTTATCTGCAATTGTGATCTTCTTCGTTATCGGTGGTACTTCTATTTAAAGATAATTTTTTATTATTTATATATATTTTTTTTAATCTTTTATTATTGTTTTGCAAATATATTTCTGCTCATTGTTGAAATACTTGTCTTAGCGGAGACAACTAAGCGATACTTGCCGCGTGCATTATTGTTATACTCACTTCACGAGCACAAACCTTTCACCGGCTTGGTACACTGCGGCTCAAAACTCTTATTTTTGTAAGTTTTCATTTTTACTTTGGTTTTTGTCCCCGAAAATTTTATTCAATCGCAGTAGTTACACTATAAGAGTTCTGGCCCACTTTTTCCATACAAAAAGTGTCCGGAAATTTCAAACTATTTTGCTGGCTCTGGACTGGGTTCTGGGCCACAGGGGGATTCCGTCTAGTGGTATACGTCACAGGGCCTGCCTGGGGAATTCCTTTCCTACCGTCTGGCTGAAGCTCTAAACATTTGTGAAGGGGTGCGTAGCTTTATTGGTGGAGGTTTCTAGTTAAGTTGATCTGGTCTTGGAGGCTACAATTTGACCTTGAGATGCCCCTCCTGTGTCTGGCTACTGCAGATTTGCTGAGAGCTTTAGTGGGAATATCTGATACTATGACTAGGACTGTCTGGGGCGTGTTGGATTGGGCTACGTTACCTGTACCAAGGCTTGGGTGGAATGTGTGTGTATGTGGCTTAAGTAATGATGTGAAATGCCTTAAGCGAGCTTATATCGGGGCTGTATACTTGTCAGCTTGAGTTTGTTGTTAGTTGTTTACTTTAGTATGAGTGCCTGTGGTGTGTTGGGCTGGCCTACTTGGTGGCTGAGCAAACGTTACCTAAGGCGTGGATGCATGTGTGCAACTGTGTATTTATGTGGATGAGAAATGTTATGAAATTCCCTAAGTGAATTAGTGTAATTACTATAAGTAATAATTCAAGTTAATCCTAGAATATTTTTGTTCTTACCAATAGATTGTAGAAGGTGTCAGTGGGGGTCCTAGTAATAGGGGTGGACAAATTTTTTATCAGAAATCCTCTACGGGCTATGGGTTTCGAGATACTAGTGATCTTACCTTTTGAGGTATAATTAGTAGTAGTAATAATTCAAGTTAACCCTAGGATATTTTTTGTCCATGCCAATAGTATTAGTACTATGGGGTAAAAATTTTCATCAGAAATCCTCTACGGGCTATGGTTCGAGATATTAGCTATCTTACCTTCTCAGGTGTAATTAATATTAGTAGCTCAAAAACAAACAAAAAACAACAACAACTATAACCTAAGTTGTGGATTAAAAATTTGATGATATTAATCTGTAGGTGCCTTTTATAAACATGATTGCACCATGTAACCATATATCTAAAAATAGATCAGGTGAAGCTGGTTGGGGTGAATGTAGGTAGATATGTTGACTTAGATATGTAATGGAAATTAGTAAATGCTTAATTTTGCTCTTCGTGTAATGCTTCTAATTTGATTCCTTGCATAAACAAATTCGTACAGTACAGTAAAGTAAACAAATTCGCAGTCGAATAATGTAAACAAATTCGCACAGCGGCCGAGTAAAGTAAACAAATTGAGCGATTTATGACAGATTCCTAATTTCTTTAGTTGAAAACAACAACAACTGATATTAATCTGTAGGATGTGATGTCGTAGATGAGTAGTGGAAGTTATAATTGAAAATGTCTTTTGCTGAAAAAACAACAACAACTATAACGTAAGTTGTGGATTAAAAATCTTTTATAAACAAGGGTGATCATGCTATGATATTCGATATCTAAAAATAGATCACGGCTGCTTGGGATGGTAAGACACATGAAATCATTAGAAGTAATGGAAATTAAAGCATTAGAAAAGGTTGCCAGGTGGCTCCTAATTTGATTCATTGCATAAACAATTCGAATAATGTAAACAAAATCGCAGTCGAATAATGTAAACAAAATTCTCACAGAGCCGAGTAAAGTAAACAAATTGAGCGATTAATGTTTTTTTTGTATCTAGGAGTTTGTATTGAAAAGTCTTTATGACGAATTGTTTTTTCTTGCCAATAAAATTTCTCAATCAGTCACACTGTTATGAAATTTGATTGATCCCCAATATCATAGTTCACATGAAGCTGATAAGAATATGATAATTTTATCTTCATACTATTGGGGTGATCACATTATTTTCTTACCATTAGGTTGAGAGTGGGTTTAATTAAATGTTTTGATGAAAGAAGGTAGTGTTATGATATCAATGTAGTATGATATCTTGTCTTAGATGAGTAATGGAAGTTGTTTGGGAGCTGTGAGTAAGGAATACAAACCTTATCAGCAAGGTCGCTTCATATTTATCTCCCTAAATTATCATCCAAATGGTGTTGTATGAAGGGGCAAAAACTTGATAATAGTGAAGATCGTGGTGGAGGTTGAGAGGGGGTGCTGTTAGTTGTGGATTAAATTGAAAGTTTTCATGGATCTCAAGGTTTAAACTTTTCAGCCTCCAGCAGGAATATCTTCTTTTAGTTGACTCGGTGGCTAGATAAGAACGTGTTAATTTCATGTTCATAATATGATCTTGTGGTAAGCATATGAAGGTAGCAGAGTTTTTTTTATAAATCAAGCAGTTACGCTGTTATGATATTTGATTGAATCCTATATCTAAAAAAATATTCCACATGAAGCTGATATAGTTACTATTAGGACAGGTACATTCTTTACTTACCATTAAGTTGAGAGTGGGTTAAATTAAAAGCTTTGATAGAACAACGCTGTGTTATGATATTAATGTAGTATGATATGTTATCTGAGGTGAGTAGTGGGAGTTGTATGGGATCTATGAATAAGCAGTAAAATCCTAATCAGCAATCTCGCTGGATATTTATCTCCTCAAAAGTATCGCCCGAATGGTGGAGTATGAAGGAAGAAATAGTTGATAATTCTACAAGCCCATAGTGAAGATCGTGGTGCGGGGTTTAGAGTGGGTACTGTAAGTTATGTATTAAGTTAAATGGATGGTGTTTGGTATTCATCTCCTCGTCTTGCTTCAATTATCACTATTAAGCGATGTGTGCCGCAGAAAATATAATAAGTCTAGCCTGGTCTAAAATATGTATTGTAAATAAAAATTGTATCATGGTTATAATGCCATTTATTGAAATAATTTGTTTTAATTGTATTATATTATATATTAAGTCTAAAGTCTTATTTCTTTAGTTCAGCAAGGCCAAGATTTCATAGATATAGATTGATCCTTATAATGAATATTCCTTATGCCTTTACACCAATGTAGCGTTAAAAGGTTCGTGGTGCACCACTTTCACAAATAACATCTCTCCATCTTTACTTTTTGCGATCTTTGTTGGAATATCCTGATTTTTCGACCTGTTGGTAGGGGACAGTCGACTCGTTTTTGGATGAAAAACTTTCTTCTTTATTTCTGGAAAGCATCGATTTCATAGATGCAGACTGAGCCTTATATGAATATTCTTTACTCCTTTCATCCGTAGGCTTTAGAAGGTTTGTAGTGTCCTTAGAGCTCATGTTGAAATTATTGCGTATTTAGCTTGCCAAGAAACAGTGATCTGTTTGGGTAAAGAGCAAAATATCAATTGAAAAACAAGTTATGAAACTACTATTTATATGTATTTGGCACATTGTCTTGACCTCTGACGTCACCTTAACCTTTGAAATCGAAAGTTTCTGCTCTTGGGTTCACTTGGATGATGAGTAGTGCAAGTTATATGGGAGATTATAATTAGCTGTGAGTAAACTGTAAAGAAGAAGATTTCTGGTAACAGTATGTTCCATACATAATCTTACAGGTGGAAGAAAATTTTATAAGAATCTGGTAACTGCATTTCCTTATAAACCTTATATAAATTCATATGTGACCAAACCGAGCTATAGATTTTTGTTCTAGATGAATGCACATTATATAATATCTGAAAATAGATAGCAGCAAAATGAAAGGCTATAAGAATTTGGTTGCAGTATATTCTATACAAAATCTAATAACCATAAGAAAATTTTATAAGAATCTGGTACCATGTTCAGTTCACAATTTAAAAAGTAGAAGAAAATTGTATAAGAATCTGGTAATAGTATATTCCATACAAAATCTAACAAGCGAAAGAAAATTTTATCAGAATTTGGTAAGAATCCGGTAACAGTATGTTCCATACAAAATCTAGCAGACAGAAGAAAATTTTATTAGAATCTTGCACAGTATGTTCCAAAGAAAAATCCAAGATTTTATGCATTTCCTGATGTGTAAGCCTTATATAAATCCATATGTTCTATATAAAAAATCGGTATATAAATATCTGTTAAAAAATTAGTTAGGGTATATAGTGATTTTAAAAAATTAATATCTCCAAAACGGTGTGAGAACCAAAATCCAAAATC
Organism: Dioctria rufipes; assembly: GCA_963924295.1. Taxonomy (NCBI): domain Eukaryota; kingdom Metazoa; phylum Arthropoda; class Insecta; order Diptera; family Asilidae; genus Dioctria; species Dioctria rufipes. The sequence continues at coordinate 121,013,424 of OZ002744.1, forward strand.
TACTAGGTAGCAGACAATTTTATAAGAATCTGGTATGTTCTATGCAAAATCTAAAAGGGGAAAAGAAAATTGCATGAGAGTTTGGTTAGTGGTTAGTGTATTCCCGAATGCTGAACTATTAAGATGGATATTGAGGAGTTTTTTTAGGAGAATATAATAACATTTTACTCGATGAGCATAAGAAACAAATTCAAGAATGCTATAACTTTTTAAAATTATATGAAAATATTGAAAAAGTCGAGTCAAAATTTGGTGAACACTATATAAGCTGCCCTTGGGCAAGAGATGATACAACGGATGGACCAGATACATGTGAATGTTGTGGTGTTGCTAGATGCCTAAAACAAGTTGTGAAGCTATATAAATTCTACCAAACATTGACAAAAAGTAATTACGAGGCATGCCTTAAAAAGTGCGATTTAACTTAGCACTAGAAATTCTCATTTTGTATACTTGGAGAGCTCATAAAGGATCATGTAAACTTACACTGTATGCAGATGTTGATTTCAACAACAGGTTCATCAAACACAGGAAATTTTGATTACATACAGCTCTGTACCATAATATTATAAGAATTAATACTTTTTAATTTGTAATAAATGAAATTTTATATATGGCCTTCTTTTTATTCAATTTCCCATACTAAGTCCGGAACTCCCGAATAATGTTTGACCACTACAACGGGTGGAGGTAGCGGTGGGTGGTGGTGGAGGTGGGTGGTGGTGGGTGGTGGTGGGAGGTGGTGGGTAGTGGTGGGTAGTGGTGGTATTGGTTGTGGTGGTGGGTGCCTGGTCTTGGATGGCGCTTGAAACGGATATTTGACGCGTGGCATCAATTTGACGCTGACCTCTGACGTCACCTGGACCTATGAGACCAACCGGAAATGAGGTCAGATAACAGCTTAACAGCTTTTCAAACAGCTCTGATAACAGCTTAACAGCTTTTTAATCAGCTCTGATAACAGCTTAACAGCTTTTCAAACCAGCTTAACAGCTTTTCAAACAGCTCTGATAACAGCTTAACAGTTTTTAAACAGCTCTGATAACAGCTTAACAGCTTTTCAAACAGCTCTGATAACAGCTTAACAGCTTTTCAAACAGCTTTAATAACAGCTTAACAGCTTTTAAAACAGGTCTTATAACAGCTTAACAGCTTTTAAACAGCTCTGATAACAGCTTAACAGCTTTTAAAACAGGTCTGATAACAGCTTAACAGCTTTTAAAACAGCTCTGATAACAGCTTAACAGCTTTTTAAACAGCTCTGATAACAGCTTAACAGCTTTTAAAACAGGTCTGATAACAGCTTAACAGCTTATAAAACAGGTCTGATAACAGCTTAACAGCTTTTAAAACAGGTCTGATAACAGCTTAACAGCTTTTAAAACAGGTCTGATAACAGCTTAACAGCTTTTCAAACAGCTCTGATAACAGCTTAACAGCTTTTAAACAGCTCTGATAACAGCTTAACAGCTTTTAAAACAGCTCTGATAACAGCTTGTGGGTAGTATATCTTGGTGTCATCGGTATAAGCCTCCGTTCAGCTTAATGACAAGATAGAGACCCACTTGCTGATGCCACGCGTCAAATATCCGTTTCAAGCGCCATCCAAGACCAGGCACCCACCACCGCAACCAATACCACCACCCCCATCACTACCACCACCACCACCTCCACCCACCACCCACCACCACCACCACCACTCACCACCACCCACCGCCACCACCACCCGTTGTAGTGGTCAAACATTATTCGGGAGTTCCGGACTTAGTATGGGAAATTGAATAAAAAGAAGGCCATATATAAAATATCATTTATTAAAAATTAACAAGTATTAATTCTTATAATCTTATGGTACAGAGCTGTATGTAATCAAAATTTCCTGTGTTTGATGAATCTGTTGTTGAAATCAACATCTGCATACAGTGTAAGTTTACATGATCCTTTATGAGCTCTCCAAGTATACAAAATGAGAATTTCTAGTGCTAAGTTAAATCGCACTTTTTTAAGGCATGCCTCGTAATTACTTTTTGTCAATGTTTGGTAGAATTTATATAGCTTCACAACTTGTTTTAGGCATCTAGCAACACCACAACATTCACATGTATCTGGTCCATCCGTTGTATCATCTCTTGCCCAAGGGCAGCTTATATAGTGTTCACCAAATTTTGACTCGACTTTTTCAATATTTTCATATAATTTTAAAAAGTTATAGCATTCTTGAATTTGTTTCTTATGCTCATCGAGTAAAATGTTATTATATTCTCCTAAAAAAACTCCTCAATATCCATCTTAATAGTTCAGCATTCGGGAATACACTAACCACTAACCAAACTCTCATGCAATTTTCTTTTCCCCTTTTAGATTTTGCATAGAACATACCAGATTCTTATAAAATTGTCTGCTACCTAGTAGATTTTGGATTTTGGTTCTCACACCGTTTTGGAGATATTAATTTTTTAAAATCACTATATACCCTAACTAATTTTTTAACAGATATTTATATACCGATTTTTTATATAGAACATATGGATTTATATAAGGCTTACACATCAGGAAATGCATAAAATCTTGGATTTTTCTTTGGAACATACTGTGCAAGATTCTAATAAAATTTTCTTCTGTCTGCTAGATTTTGTATGGAACATACTGTTACCGGATTCTTACCAAATTCTGAAAATTTTCTTTCGCTTGTTAGATTTTGTATGGAATATACTATTACCAGATTCTTATACAATTTTCTTCTACTTTTTAAATTGTGAACTGAACATGGTACCAGATTCTTATAAAATTTTCTTATGGTTATTAGATTTTGTATAGAATATACTGCAACCAAATTCTTATAGCCTTTCATTTTGCTGCTATCTATTTTCAGATATTATATAATGTGCATTCATCTAGAACAAAAATCTATAGCTCGGTTTGGTCACATATGAATTTATATAAGGTTTATAAGGAAATGCAGTTACCAGATTCTTATAAAATTTTCTTCCACCTGTAAGATTATGTATGGAACATACTGTTACCAGAAATCTTCTTCTTTACAGTTTACTCACAGCTAATTATAATCTCCCATATAACTTGCACTACTCATCATCCAAGTGAACCCAAGAGCAGAAACTTTCGATTTCAAAGGTTAAGGTGACGTCAGAGGTCAAGACAATGTGCCAAATACATATAAATAGTAGTTTCATAACTTGTTTTTCAATTGATATTTTGCTCTTTACCCAAACAGATCACTGTTTCTTGGCAAGCTGATTACGCAATAATTTCAACATGAGCTCTAAGGACACTACAAACCTTCTAAAGCCTACGGATGAAAGGAGTAAAGAATATTCATATAAGGCTCAGTCTGCATCTATGAAATCGATGCTTTCCAGAAATAAAGAAGAAAGTTTTTCATCCAAAAACGAGTCGACTGTCCCCTACCAACAGGTCGAAAAATCAGGATATTCCAACAAAGATCGCAAAAAGTAAAGATGGAGAGATGTTATTTGTGAAAGTGGTGCACCACGAACCTTTTAACGCTACATTGGTGTAAAGGCATAAGGAATATTCATTATAAGGATCAATCTATATCTATGAAATCTTGGCCTTGCTGAACTAAAGAAATAAGACTTTAGACTTAATATATAATATAATACAATTAAAACAAATTATTTCAATAAATGGCATTATAACCATGATACAATTTTTATTTACAATACATATTTTAGACCAGGCTAGACTTATTATATTTTCTGCGGCACACATCGCTTAATAGTGATAATTGAAGCAAGACGAGGAGATGAATACCAAACACCATCCATTTAACTTAATACATAACTTACAGTACCCACTCTAAACCCCGCACCACGATCTTCACTATGGGCTTGTAGAATTATCAACTATTTCTTCCTTCATACTCCACCATTCGGGCGATACTTTTGAGGAGATAAATATCCAGCGAGATTGCTGATTAGGATTTTACTGCTTATTCATAGATCCCATACAACTCCCACTACTCACCTCAGATAACATATCATACTACATTAATATCATAACACAGCGTTGTTCTATCAAAGCTTTTAATTTAACCCACTCTCAACTTAATGGTAAGTAAAGAATGTACCTGTCCTAATAGTAACTATATCAGCTTCATGTGGAATATTTTTTTAGATATAGGATTCAATCAAATATCATAACAGCGTAACTGCTTGATTTATAAAAAAAACTCTGCTACCTTCATATGCTTACCACAAGATCATATTATGAACATGAAATTAACACGTTCTTATCTAGCCACCGAGTCAACTAAAAGAAGATATTCCTGCTGGAGGCTGAAAAGTTTAAACCTTGAGATCCATGAAAACTTTCAATTTAATCCACAACTAACAGCACCCCCTCTCAACCTCCACCACGATCTTCACTATTATCAAGTTTTTGCCCCTTCATACAACACCATTTGGATGATAATTTAGGGAGATAAATATGAAGCGACCTTGCTGATAAGGTTTGTATTCCTTACTCACAGCTCCCAAACAACTTCCATTACTCATCTAAGACAAGATATCATACTACATTGATATCATAACACTACCTTCTTTCATCAAAACATTTAATTAAACCCACTCTCAACCTAATGGTAAGAAAATAATGTGATCACCCCAATAGTATGAAGATAAAATTATCATATTCTTATCAGCTTCATGTGAACTATGATATTGGGGATCAATCAAATTTCATAACAGTGTGACTGATTGAGAAATTTTATTGGCAAGAAAAAACAATTCGTCATAAAGACTTTTCAATACAAACTCCTAGATACAAAAAAAACATTAATCGCTCAATTTGTTTACTTTACTCGGCTCTGTGAGAATTTTGTTTACATTATTCGACTGCGATTTTGTTTACATTATTCGAATTGTTTATGCAATGAATCAAATTAGGAGCCACCTGGCAACCTTTTCTAATGCTTTAATTTCCATTACTTCTAATGATTTCATGTGTCTTACCATCCCAAGCAGCCGTGATCTATTTTTAGATATCGAATATCATAGCATGATCACCCTTGTTTATAAAAGATTTTTAATCCACAACTTACGTTATAGTTGTTGTTGTTTTTTCAGCAAAAGACATTTTCAATTATAACTTCCACTACTCATCTACGACATCACATCCTACAGATTAATATCAGTTGTTGTTGTTTTCAACTAAAGAAATTAGGAATCTGTCATAAATCGCTCAATTTGTTTACTTTACTCGGCCGCTGTGCGAATTTGTTTACATTATTCGACTGCGAATTTGTTTACTTTACTGTACTGTACGAATTTGTTTATGCAAGGAATCAAATTAGAAGCATTACACGAAGAGCAAAATTAAGCATTTACTAATTTCCATTACATATCTAAGTCAACATATCTACCTACATTCACCCCAACCAGCTTCACCTGATCTATTTTTAGATATATGGTTACATGGTGCAATCATGTTTATAAAAGGCACCTACAGATTAATATCATCAAATTTTTAATCCACAACTTAGGTTATAGTTGTTGTTGTTTTTTGTTTGTTTTTGAGCTACTAATATTAATTACACCTGAGAAGGTAAGATAGCTAATATCTCGAACCATAGCCCGTAGAGGATTTCTGATGAAAATTTTTACCCCATAGTACTAATACTATTGGCATGGACAAAAAATATCCTAGGGTTAACTTGAATTATTACTACTACTAATTATACCTCAAAAGGTAAGATCACTAGTATCTCGAAACCCATAGCCCGTAGAGGATTTCTGATAAAAAATTTGTCCACCCCTATTACTAGGACCCCCACTGACACCTTCTACAATCTATTGGTAAGAACAAAAATATTCTAGGATTAACTTGAATTATTACTTATAGTAATTACACTAATTCACTTAGGGAATTTCATAACATTTCTCATCCACATAAATACACAGTTGCACACATGCATCCACGCCTTAGGTAACGTTTGCTCAGCCACCAAGTAGGCCAGCCCAACACACCACAGGCACTCATACTAAAGTAAACAACTAACAACAAACTCAAGCTGACAAGTATACAGCCCCGATATAAGCTCGCTTAAGGCATTTCACATCATTACTTAAGCCACATACACACACATTCCACCCAAGCCTTGGTACAGGTAACGTAGCCCAATCCAACACGCCCCAGACAGTCCTAGTCATAGTATCAGATATTCCCACTAAAGCTCTCAGCAAATCTGCAGTAGCCAGACACAGGAGGGGCATCTCACGGTCAAATTGTAGCCTCCAAGACCAGATCAACTTAACTAGAAACCTCCACCAATAAAGCTACGCACCCCTTCACAAATGTTTAGAGCTTTAGCCAGACGGTAGGAAAGGAATTCCCCAGGCAGGCCCTGTGACGTATACCACTAGACGGAATCCCCCTGTGGCCCAGAACCCAGTCCAGAGCCAGCAAAATAGTTTGAAATTTCCGGACACTTTTTGTATGGAAAAAGTGGGCCAGAACTCTTATAGTGTAACTACTAATCGCGGTCACTTTAACATGGCAACGTGCAAAGTCTGCTCTTCTAAAAAACCCGAAGATATGATTCCATGTGATGGTATATGTGGTAAATCTTTTCACGCTTTTTGCTTGAAACGGTATTGAAGTATTTTCCGAAGACCTTAATACCTTATATGGTAAAATTGATATGCTACGTAATCTTGCTGATGTACTAAGCTTGAATTCAGATAAATTGCTCGAAGGGTCACACAACCTATCTGCAAAGGTTCAAAATTTGTCTGACTCTCTAGTTGATATTCCTGCAATGTTTTCCAAAGATAACTCTCCGTCTGTGTCTCAGAATTCAAACAATACGCTTCTCATTCCAGTTATCAATGACGTTCGGCGTAGCTTAAGGCGAGTTGAAGGCGATATCGAGTCTTGGTCAGCTACGGTTTCCGAGAACTCAAGGCTAATCAGCTCCATGGTAACTGATGTCAGGAAGTTGACTCCAGGGGATAAGGAATCATCTGACTCTGACTCTCAACCATTACCTATCGTGCAGCAGGCAGTAGACTCTAACTCTCCTGTATCTGTTGCTCACAGACACCACCATAATAAGGCGATTCGCTTAAATCAGCACCCTGTTCAATCTACAGGAAACTGCGACCCAGTTAACATCACATCTGCTTCCATAGTGACGAATGATACTGCATCTGTGTCCTCTTTAGGAAATGGTATTGGCGTTCTTTGAGAACGGTACCAAAACCTTCCTGAGTTTTCGTCACCCGTTTCTCTCCAGAAACATCGTGTGAAGACATCCTGAAGTATCTTAAGTCCAAAACTATCGCAACGGATGTTTTTTCCTGTCGAAAAATTAGTAAATGCTCTAAACCGGTCGCATCCTTTGTTTTAACTGTTTCAGAGGATGTGCAGGACAGGTTATTGGATCCCACATTTTGGCCATCTGGCGCTTTTACTAAACTATTCACACCTTCTGGGCGCCAACTTATTAATACAGATAAAATAAATAGTAATATCTCAAAAAACTCAAATCGCTCTCCCTATACTATCAGAAATCAAATCAAATCCTCTGTTGCAAATTGTTTTGATATAGTTGCTTTCACTGAAACTTGGCTGCATCATGGCTTTCGCGATGCTGAAATCCTTCACAACTCTTATGAAATTTTTAGGAGAGATAGACATACTGATTCTGAAGCTCGTGGCGGTGAGGTACTCCTCGCTTGTAAAAACCACATTAATTGCAGTCAAATTGAGCTTCCCAATTTCTCCAACATTCTCGACATCGAACTTATCGGTCTCAAGTTGTCTCTCTTAAAATATGACTTATACATACTTTGTTGCTATATTCCTCCAGACTCCATAAATATCGGCCACGACAAAGGTCAGAATATTTATGACCTACTCATTTTAACATCTAATTTTATCCATGGTAAAATGAAACCTCTTGACGAATTACTACTTATTGCTGATTTTAACTTACCCAATATTCATTGGATACTTAATTAAGATGACGATGACTATATTCCACTTAATTACTTGACATCAAGGGAATCACTTTTCCTTGACACTATTTCATCTCTCGGTCTCAGCCAAATCAGTAATGTTATGATCGACATGGGTAGGTTAGACCTGGTATTTTTTACTGACGTGGAGTAGACATTACTCTTGACAAATACCACCCCCTCTTCTAATTACATATTGCTACGAAACGGAAAGCTTAACAAACTGTGACGAAACACAATACTTCTTCAATTTTAGAAAAGCTGACTTCTCGGAACTTTCTAGTAGAGTTGCCTCTATTGATTTCAACACACTGCTGTTTTGTAATAGTGTTGATGAAGACGTTTCTAAGTTTTACATAATTCTTTTCGATTAATTTTCTTCTTGTGTTCCCCGCGAGCGTCAGCGGTTGACTAAAACATCACCGCCATGGTTCAATAAAGAACTGGAACGTCTTAGAAATAGAAAGAATAAACTGTGGAAAAGTTACAACAATTTCCTCACATCATATAATGAGTTCAAAGAGCTTTCCTCTATACTTTATGATGAGCATATTCAAAGCATGCGTGCTAAATTATTTAGTGATCCAAGGATATTTTTTAAGTTTATTAATATGAGGAAAAAACAGACAACTATCCCAGTACCATGAAGTACAAAGACTCCGCTAGCGATGATTCGTCTGAAATTTGCAATATGTTTGCCCCTTTTTTTGACAATGCCTTTGCCTCGTCAAATTTTCAACCTCAAAATAGCAACTTCAGTCATATGAACGACCCTCATAACGTTTCATTCAATATTCCTTCAATTACACAAGAGGATATACTCGTTCATATTAATGGGCTTCCAAATAACTTCACAACGGGTCCGGATGGGATCCCTCCAGCCTTTTTTAAGTCTTGCTGCCTTTCTCTGGTCGCTCCGTTGAGAATTATTTTCCAAAAATCGCTCGATAGTGGTTGTTTCCCCCAGCTATGGAAAAATTCATTTATCATACCTATGCACAAAAAAGGTAGTAAACATGATATTTCTAACTATAGGCCTATTGCAAAATTATCTTGCATGCCCAAATTATTCGAATCTATAATTTCTTCTCAATTATCAACCTCCTGTAATAATTTACTCTCTTCAAACCAACATGGGTTTATTTCAGGCAGGTCTACAACCACTAACTTGCTGGAATTTGTCTCAGATACCATTGCCGGATTTGCAAACGGCTGCCAGACAGACTGTATTTATACAGACTTTAGTAAAGCGTTCGACAAGTTATCTCACTCCGTGATACTCTTTAAAATGGAAAAGTATGAGTTACCTCTAACATTTCTTAAATGGACGGAGTTTTACTTAGATAACAGAACATATCAAATCTTGTTTGGACATTCCATCTCAAGAGTTTTGAAAGCTTCGTCTGGCGTACCTCAAGGGAGTCACTTGGGCCCCTTGTTCTTTATTCTGTCTATTGATGACATTGTCTCTGTTGTGAAGTACTGCAAGGTCTTGATTTATGCTGACGATATTAAACTTTTCGCCCAGATTAAATCTTTTAATAATTGTGAGCAGCTACGGAGTGACCTTCCAAGATTTTACGATTGGAGTAAAAGCAATAACTTGACACTCCATATAGACAAATGTGAGGTTATGACTTTCCACAGAAATCAGAAACCAATTTCTTACGATCATGTGTTCTCGAATTCCTCGATTCGCCGTGTGGGTGCTGTTTGTGACTTGGGTATCAAATGTGACCATAGATTGAATTTCATCTCCCACATAAACTACACAGTATCAAAGAATAGTTCCATGCTGGGCTTTATAAAACGTGGTCCCGAGAGTTCTCGAATCCTACCATAACTTTGCGTTTGTACACTTGCTTTGTAAGACCACTTCTTGAATACGCTAGCCAGGTCTGGTCTCCATTTTACGGTACACACATCAACCGTATCGAGTCTGTTCAACGGAACTTCCTACGATTTGCTCTCAGGCACCTAGCCTGGAATAATTCATTAATTCTTCCACCCTATAAGGATCGCTTGAAGCTTTTAAATATGCACTCGCTCAAGAAACGTCGCATAGTTGCCGATGTAACTTTTGTGCATCAGCTTTTCAACGCGAATATTGATTCCCCGTTATTGCTTAACAAAATATCTTTTCTTGATAGTAGGCACAATTTGAGAAGGCTACCTCTGTTGCATGTTAACTCCTCAAGCTCTAACTTTAGCATGTGTCGTGGCCCAATATTAAGCATTCTTCGGTTGTGACATCATAACTTTAGCCAGCAGCAGGTGTACGACTAATTAAGTAGTTTGCGGTATCTAAGAATTTTTATTTCGCACAGTTAAATGCTTGGCGATTGCGAATTGTTTATTAAAAAACTATTACATCCACTGCATTTGTAATTAAACATTAAGCCATGGTTAAGTAATTCACTTCGCATAGTGAAATGCTCGCTGGGCTTACTGTTTGTTTACTAACAGTATTGGGGTCTCCAGCTGACGGCAGTGACTGATGTAATGCTTTGCGATTAATTGCAAGGTATTGCACTGGTCACTAGGTCAGAGTCGCTTCCGCCTGTAAAGATTCTAACAGGTGACCCGACTTTGCGAGTGGATCAGGTTGCTCAGTTATGTTTTGGCGATTAGGAGTTAAGAGTTATAAGTATTAGTAAAGAAGCTCAAATTGTATTGTTATTCGAAGTAGATTAGTTAAATAAAGTGTATATGTGGATTACGCGAGTGTTTTACTGGGGACACGACAAATTGGCGCAGCCGAAAAAGAGGTAAAAGTGAGTGAAATTAATGTGAGTTTTTTTTATGTTTTTGTCGTTTTCGTTTTACTCGGGCGAGTAAAATCAGATAAATATGTTTTGTTTGTTTTTTCTCATCTTCTTTATTGACAAATTTAGCTTTATTGGATTTGTTTTGTGCGTTTAGGCTTAAAGTGAAGAGTAAAGATTGGAAGACATTAAACTGAGTATAATTAGCGAAACCAAGGTAATAAATGTGAGAATTTCTCACTATGGTTGGTTTTTATATTGTGTGATAGTAAAAGGGTAGAATTTTTTTATATACATAACGGGTACTTTTGTGTTTTTCCTTAAAAAAAAAAAAGAAAAAAATATTTTATAATAAATTTTTAAATTTTAGTACATTTCAGCGAATTAATTTAAAAATTTACTCTTACACACACCGGGAGCAAAGCAAATTTAGCTACTCCAAATACACACACTGGGAGCAAAGCTAATTTAGCTACTCCAAACACATATATTAGTAGCAAAGCTTTATAGCTACTCCAACACACACACACATACACCAGGAGCAAAACTGTTTAGCTACTCCAACAAGTATACACGTAAAAGAAACATTACAGGGAAAGAGTTGAAATTGAAATTGAAATTGAATAATAATATCTAAGCATTAAATGAAATACCGCAAAAATTTATACTATTGAATGTTTCTTATGAAAAATAAACCAAACTTAATTCGCTTAATCCATGGATGTAGGTAAACAAAGTGCACGCTGAGGATTGAATGGTATTTTAGTGTTTTGTCTCTTTGCTCAAACACTGCAATAGATTTTATTGTGGTATTATGTAATTATTTTTTCTCCTTCCTTTTATCAAAAAACACAATTCAATAAAGGAAAAATAAATATATATACTTATGTATATATATTACACCGGAAAACTCAGAATATACCTACCTACATATAGATTAGATAACAAAAGGTAGGGGAATATATGTATTTATTTGGCCAAAAAAGTGAGTTATGGTGATTTTCCGATTTTGAATTTTAAATTTTTGCTGAAAGTGAAAGTTAAGTGGTGTTGACAGGGATCCAACGGTGTGAAAATTTTAGGTGTGCATGTAGTTGTGATAAGTTATATGAAAATATACTTGGAATTTTAAAAATTCACTAGCTTTTGCTTTTGGTTCAGTGCGAATATATAATCTTTGCAATTGTTGTCAAATGGAATCTCTTATTTTTTTTATGGTAATAAATTTAGATAGAGGGCTTTTATCGTTTCCACTTCATATTGATAGGTTTGGTTCCTCTTTCTTGGTGTGCTAAGTAGAGTTGCAAGAGAATGCTGCTAGTCTTACCATATTTCAGCTAAAAAATTACAATTACACATGTTGCTACAATCCCCGGCATCTTGGACAGTTAAGAGTGCTAAGTGATAAGTGACAAGTATAGTGTTTATAGTGGAAATATGTGCGTCAGGTGTAACAGTCTCACAGTCCTAAATGTCAACAGGAAGAAGCAATATCTTAACTAAGGAGGAATTGTCACGCTTTCAGGCCCAGGAAAGGGAGTTAGAGATAAAAGCACAGGAGCTGAAGGAATGCCAAGCAATATTGCGGAATTACGAGCAGGACTGGGAATATATCGGGGAACATATAACGGTAGAGTTACAGAAACGGTGGACAAGAAAGGAAGAGAAGGAATTGTTAAAGACACTGAATGAGAGTGCTAAAAACAGTACAAAGGGCGAAGCTTTAGACCTATTGGTAACAGCAGCATTCGAACTTATCCAGAGCCGTGAAAGAGAAGCAAGCATTGGTAGAAATCCAAAAATAGGTATTGCATCTTAGTCACAAAATTGTCAGAACTGTTTTATTAGTTACGATCAAAATCAAAACCAATGCATTTGCATTAAAATCGATAATTGTATTGCTATTAAATTTATATATATATATATATATATATACACTAGAGCCTCGAGTTGCGTTGTTCCAACTTGCGTCCTTTCGAGTTGCCCCAAAAAAATTTTTGATACCCTAATTTTGAGTTGCGTTGCTAATTTTCGAAATGCGTCGAAAAAAAGTTTTAAAATAAAATTTAATCAAAAAATAGCATAACGTCTAGATTTCAAAAATTAAAATTTAAACCGAAACTAGAATGCCATGATTTATTTTAAATGCAGCTGCAAATGAAATAATTAACTAGAATGCCATGATTTATTTTAAATGCAGCTGCAAATGAAATAATTAACTAGAATGCCATGATTTATTTTAAATGCAGCTGCAAATGAAATAATTTTTTATTGAGTGTTTATTAGTATAAAAGTTTAGTTCTTAGTTGTTTGCATAATTTATTTGGATAAAAAACAAAAGGCTGTTCAAATAACTCTGAATAATTTTATAATAAAACAACCAAAAGAAAAGCAAACGCCAAATCCTGAACCAACGTATGAAATAGAATCTGAATAAATTCTATAAATTTATGTTGCTTCATTATTTTACATTATTTTAAAATTCGTTTAATGTTTGCATTAGTTTTTGGTTTAATAAAACTTATTTAATAATAGTTAATCTATTCATACCTGTTTTTTATTTAAATATGTAGCAATATAACTAATTTTTTTTAAAAACATGGATTTCAGATTTTATCGGAACCTATTATATAGAAACAGGTACAAATGTATACAAAATTAAAATTCGAATTGCGTTGTTTCGAGATGCGTCGCGATTTATTGTAACGCATTAACGACGCAACTCGAGGCTCTAGTGTATATGTATATACATGTGTACATACATATTTGCTTTAACATTTCACACAAAAATGTAACGTTACATTTGTCTAGAATTTCTTGTTTTTTATATACAGAATTTTTTGCTTGCATTGCCTCTCGATATAATTATTGAATTCTCTTATCTCATCTCGATGTTATCCAGTTATCTTTTTCAACTTGCAATGCTGCGTGCACAGAATTTTACAGTCACTAGTTAGTTAGTTGTCAATCAAGAAAGTTGTTAAAATTGGTGAAAATAAAGATTTAAGTAAAACTGAGGCACATGTGAATTTATTTTAATATCACATCAATTCACAAAAAAGCTTGTGAATTCTGCAAGGCCCTTCGAGCCGGATATCAATAATTTAGCTCGTTTCGATTTTCTGAAGAAAGAAAGTGTGCAAGGAATTTTGGGAATAGTTTCATCTCGTCTGGATAAGCAAGTGTTAAAGCAATCACACGTAATTTCGTTAGTCTCAATTTGTTTTGGAGCAACAATTGCCAGCAATTTCAAAGTGTAGTCACCAGTGGATGCTAAAATTGTTGGGTTTTGTGCACAGTTCTGCTTAAATAAATAAAGGTATTTCCGCGTGTCTTGCAATATATATAAGTGAGTACCGCTACTAGGTTATTGTGTAAAACTGCATGAAAATCTTTATTCATATATTTAGATATACATATATGCACACATATTTTATCAAAGTGAATAAAAACAAAATTGCATGAAAGTTAAAACCTGGTTATTAAAAGATTGGTAATTGAATAAGCAATTTTGACAAATTTATAGTCAAAATAACCTCACGTATATACTTGGAAAGTCAATACCACCACTAACGATCCCAGTGAAAAAGCATTCAAGGTTTTGTTCGGAAAAAAGGAATTTATTAAATGAAAAAATTACGGTAAATAATTGATTATTGAATAGTTTGTTACTTTCATTTACTAGTACATGATATGGACAGTTTTATAGTTACGTGCATTAGAGTGGTCAATAGCCCTACACACAGATGGTCTCAATGAGTGCGTCTTGTAATTCCGTATTCAATTTAAGATAAATACATAGAAAATTGCTGCGAAGGAGAAAAGTGATTTAACGACTTGAATTGGTTACAAAATTATAAGAAATTTTATAGTAACATTAAATTACACAAAAAATATAAATCCAAGAATAATTTTTGTCTCAATCTTGATAACATATTTCGCTAAAGGCCACAAAATTTTAAGAATTAATAATGTTTGAAGTCGTCTAAAATCGTTTGATCACAATGGGTCAGGGAGAAAATGCCGAAAGGTATGAAAAACTAAAACACAACGGGCTTCATTACAAGGTTCCGTTACTCGTATTAAAAGTTATATTGAAAAAATTCAGATATTTTGACGGCTTTTAATCTAGAGACGCGTCTAGGATTACTCGAATCCTATTTTCACAGAGTAATGGATATTCAGAGTGAAATTGAAGTTTTTGCGGAAAATTCAGAGCAAGAGTCTCAAAAGCGGAATGCATTACAAGAAAACTATTGCTCTGTTGAATCAAGAATTTTGTCAGGCATTTTTAAATTGAAAAATCAAAGTGGTAGTCCAACCATTGAAACTCAGACTTTTTTTTGTGTCCCTCAATCTCGTACTTCACGTTTACCTAAGTTAAAATTGCCGCAGTTTTCAGGCAAATATACGGAATGGCTTGATTTTTATGGATCGTTCGTTACTTTAGTTCATGAAGATACCGAGCTGACTGATATAGAAAAATTTCAGCACTTAAGATCCTGTTTAGGTGAAAGACTCCTTCGTACAATTCAAGCCTTAGAAACATCGGGTAAGAATTACCAAGAAGCTATAAAAATTTTGAAAGAACGTTACGATAATAAATGTATTATTTTTCAAGCACATGTGAAAGAGTTGTTTGATTTGCCCAGAGGAAGCCTTGGATCCACCAAACAGCTACGTGATTTGGTCGATTCGGTAAATGGTCAGTTGCGTGCCGTGAATTCGTTAGGCAAACTTGAAGAAGTATTCGATGCAATTCTGTCCCATCTTGTTAAAACTAAATTGGATCTCGAAACACAAATGAAGTGGGATGATGAGATGAAATTCAATTCTTTGCCATCATGGAAAACATTTTCATCTTTCTTATGTAATCGTTGTACCACTCTAGAAAACAGGGAAATTGGTATTCGTCCTGCCTCGAGCATTGGTTTAAATACAAAGCAATTTCGCGAAAGATTTCCTTTTAATAGAAGAAACACTTAATTGGTATCTACAATAAAAGGAAATCGATGTCCTTGCTGTCTTAAAAATGATCACCACATTACAAGGTGCTCCAAATTTACATCATTGTCCCCATTGCAAAGATTTTATGAAGTGAACAGACTGTCATTATGTTTGATGTGTATGCAAAAGGGTCATTCTACAAAAAGCTGTACGGAAAAAATGTGTAGCCACTGCCAGGGTGCTCACCACACTCTTCTTCATCTAGATATAATTAATCAAGCCCAATCAAAGCATTCCATGACTAAAGCTCCAAGCCCAGATATCACACCAGAAACAACTTCATAATTTTCTTCTTCATCACCGAAATTAAAAGGGGAATCAACTCCATTATTTAATCAGTCCTTAAAAAATTCTGCTTCGTTGAAAGTCTCGTTCAATTCATCTCAAGACGAAGAAGTAAAGAATCTTCATAGACGCAGTCAGATCGTTTTAGCAACAGCTTTAGTCGAATTGAAGGATAATGTTATGTACCATGTCGAGCCATTCTAGATTCTGCTTCACAATTTAATTTTATCACCGAACGTATGTCTCAACGACTTGGTTTGAAAAGAACGAAAGCAGAAAGTGAAGTAAACGGTATCGGGCAAATTACTGCAAAAATAAAAGGTAGAACTTCAACCACTGTTAAATCAAGGCTGAACAGTTTTTCCACTTACTTAGAGTTTTGCATTCTTCCTTCGATTACTGGGTCTCAGCCACATTATCTTATTAATACTCAAGACTGGAAAATCTCTGAAAATTTGAAGCTTGCTGACCCCTTGTTCTACGAACCACAAAAAATTGATTTGTTAATTGGTACTGCAATCTTCTTCGATCTTATGGCGGTAGGTCAAATCAAGCTTGGCCATGGCCTACCTCTATTGCAGAAAACATTACTAGGATGGATAGTAGCCGCAGAAGTCGATAAACCTCGCTTGAACACAACTCTATGTGCGCTGGCTCCTGAAGAACAAGAGGATTCATCATCGGAGTCGTTAAACAAATTGCTACAAATATTTTGGTCCATGGAAGAGATTGGACAAGCCAGCATAAAGACGACTCAGGAGCACATCGATTGTGAAGCTCATTTTAAGAAAAATTGTACGCGCCTATCATTAGGACGCTTTTGTGTAAAATTACCATTAAAAAATGATCCTTCGCTTTTGGGTGATTCTTTCCAAATAGCCAAAAACAATTCCTCAGCCTGGAACGCAGATTGACTAAGAACCCGGAAGTAAAAGTCGATTACACCGAGTTTATTCATGAATACTTGAGACTCGACCATATGCAATTAGCGGATATATCAGAACCCAACTTAGGACATTACTTTATGCCACATCATTGCGCTTTAAGACCTGATAAATCCACCACCAATTTAAGAGTTGTGTTCAATGCTTCCTATCGCACCAATTCAAACATATCTCGTAATGATATTATGATGGTTGGCCCCACAATTCAGCCTGATCATTTCGATGTGATTGTACGATTCAGATTCTATCGATATGCGATCACTGGGGATATTTCTAAGATGTACCGTCAAATTCCAGTTGATCCAGAAGATACAAATTTACAATGTATTCTATGGAGGGATAATCCTGATGACGCACTTGAGTGTTACAGGCTAAAACCTGTAACCTATGGAACCTCTGCCGCTCCATTCCTTGCGACTCGTTGCCTAAATCAGCTGGGGGAAGAAGAGAAAGGCTCATATCCAATTGGATCCAAAACACTGAAAACAGATTTTTACATTGATGATATGATCTCGGGAGCTGACTCTGTAGAAAATGCTATACAAATACAAAATCAAGTTCAAGGCAATTAAGCACAGCAAAATTTGAGATCCGCAAATGGTGCGCCAATTATTCTCAAATTCTACACAATTTTCCAGAAGAAGACTGTGAATCACTTTCGCTAATCAATGGTTCCAATGCAACAAAAGCATTCGGAGTTGTTTGGGAGCCGAAAAAAGATGAACTTCATTTTACTTACTCTGCGATCAGCTCATATCCAATTACAAAACGTGGAGTATTGTCTGGCCTAGCACGACTATTTGATCCACTTGGCTTAATAAATCCTATCGTAGTACTTGCTAAGATATTTCTGCAGGAACTGTGGATATTGAAACTGGACTGGGATGAGTCGCTTCCACAGAGATTATACTCACAATGGGAAAGGTTCCAGTCTCAGCTGCAATGTATCAGCAGCTTCAGGTTTCCAAGATTTGTACTTTCAAAAACAAATCTCTCTAGTCTAGAATTGCATGGATTCTCAGATGCTTCTATAAGAGCATACGGCTGTGTGGTATATATTAGATCGATAGACGATACTGGCAAAATAACAGTTAAGCTGCTGTGCGCTAAATCTAGAGTAGCAACTCTGAAGACAATATCACTTCCTAGACTAGAACTTTGCGGTGCACAACTAGTAGCAGAATTGATATGTAAACTGCGCTCAGTTATACAAGTTAAAATTAATAATATACACTGCTGGACCGACTCACAAATCGGTCTCGATTGTCTATCATCTCATCCCGCAAAGTGGACCACATTCGTCGCTAATAGAGTCACGCAGATTCAGGAAGTTGATTTAGGCATTATCTGGAAACATGTCGCATCTAAGGATAACCCAGCAGATGTAATTTCTCGAGGTATGATGCCAGAAGCACTGCTTACGTGTCAACTATGGTGTAATGGCCCATTTTTCTTACAACGACCCGCTGAAGACTGGCCGAAAAAGAAGCGAAACCCCACCATATTATCGGAAATGCCTGAAACAAGAAAAATGAAGTGTGTAATGATAGCGGAAATGCAAGACACTGTGGAAGATATCGTAAAGACAGTCAAATACATTAACGACTTGACTTCAAAAAACTTCGTCGAACATTGGCTTCCATTCTAAGATATATACATAATACGATTGCGACTAAAGCAAACAAAAATCGAACAACTGGACCATTAACAGCAGATGAACTAGATGCTGCTTTAATGAAGATACTATGGATTGTTCAAAATCTAGAATACTCAGAAGATATTCAGAGTTTAGAAAAAGCATCGAAGATAAGCCCTCAGAGTTGCCTCAAAAGTTTAAATCCGTTCCTTAATGGTAACTCTTCATGCAAGCTCATTAGAGTAGGAGGGCGTATGCAGAATGCATACATTCCCTATGCAACCAAACATCCTATCCTCCTCCCGAAAAGAGATCCCTTTGTTTATTCTCTGTTCATGTATTACCACAAGACGGATTTCCATGCGGGACCTCAGGCGCTCTTGGCACTCGTTCGGAAAAGATTCTGGCTTATCAATGGAAGAAGTATGGCGCGGAAGGTTGTTCACCGATGTATCCAGGGTTTTCGCTCGAAACCTTCCAGTGTGCATCAAGTAATGGGTAGCCTGCCGTCTCATCGCATTCAGCCAGCTCGTCCATTTTTCAACTGTGGTTTTGACTACTGTGGACCAATTTGGGTTCACTATAAGCCTGCGAGGGAAACGTCCCCATAAGGCATACGTCGCTGTGTTCGTTTGCTTTGCAACCAAAGCAGTGCATTTGGAATCTGTAACGGATTTAACCACTGAAGCCTTCATTGTGAAACATCGTGTGAAGACATCCTGAAGTATCTTAAGTCCAAAACTATCGCAACGGATGTTTTTTCCTGTCGAAAAATTAGTAAATGCTCTAAACCGGTCGCATCCTTTGTTTTAACTGTTTCAGACTATGTGCAGGACAGGTTATTGGATCCCACATTTTGGCCATCTGGCGCTTTTACTAAACTATTCACACCTTCTGGGCGCCAACTTACTAATACAGATAAAATAAATAGTAATATCTCAAAAAACTCAAATCGCTCTCCCTATACTATCAGAAATCAAATCAAATCCCCTGTTGCAAATTGTTTTGATATAGTTGCTTTCACTGAAACTTGGCTGCATCATGGCTTTCGCGATGCTGAAATCCTTCACAATTCTTATGAAATTTTTAGGAGAGATAGACATACTGATTCTGAAGCTCGTGGCGGTGAGGTACTCCTCGCTTGTAAAAACCACATTAATTGCAGTCAAATTGAGCTTCCCAATTTCTCCAACATTCTCGACATCGAACTTATCGGTCTCAAGTTGTCTCTCTTAAAATATGACTTATACATACTTTGTTGCTATATTCCTCCAGACTCCATAAATATCGGCCACGACAAAGGTCAGAATATTTATGACCTACTCATTTTAACATCTAATTTTATCCATGGTAAAATGAAACCTCTTGACGAATTACTACTTATTGCTGATTTTAACTTACCCAATATTCATTGGATACTTAATTAAGATGACGATGACTATATTCCACTTAATTACTTGACATCAAGGGAATCACTTTTCCTTGACACTATTTCATCTCTCGGTCTCAGCCAAATCAGTAATGTTATGATCGACATGGGTAGGTTAGACCTGGTATTTTTTACTGACATGGAGTAGACATTACTCTTGACAAATACCACCCCCTCTTCTAATTACATATTGCTACGAAACGGAAAGCTTAACAAACTGTGACGAAACACAATACTTCTTCAATTTTAGAAAAGCTGACTTCTCGGAACTTTCTAGTAGAGTTGCCTCTATTGATTTCAACACACTGCTGTTTTGTAATAGTGTTGATGAAGACGTTTCTAAGTTTTACATAATTCTTTTCGATTAATTTTCTTCTTGTGTTCCCCGCGAGCGTCAGCGGTTGACTAAAACATCACCGCCATGGTTCAATAAAGAACTGGAACGTCTTAGAAATAGAAAGAATAAACTGTGGAAAAGTTACAACAATTTCCTCACATCATATAATGAGTTCAAAGAGCTTTCCTCTATACTTTATGATGAGTATATTCAAAGCATGCGTGCTAAATTATTTAGTGATCCAAGGATATTTTTTAAGTTTATTAATATGAGGAAAAAACAGACAACTATCCCAGTACCATGAAGTACAAAGACTCCGCTAGCGATGATTCGTCTGAAATTTGCAATATGTTTGCCCCTTTTTTTGACAATGCCTTTGCCTCGTCAAATTTTCAACCTCAAAATAGCAACTTCAGTCATATGAACGACCCTCATAACGTTTCATTCAATATTCCTTCAATTACACAAGAGGATATACTCGTTCATATTAATGGGCTTCCAAATAACTTCACAACGGGTCCGGATGGGATCCCTCCAGCCTTTTTTAAGTCTTGCTGCCTTTCTCTGGTCGCTCCGTTGAGAATTATTTTCCAAAAATCGCTCGATAGTGGTTGTTTCCCCCAGCTATGGAAAAATTCATTTATCATACCTATCCACAAAAAAGGTAGTAAACATGATATTTCTAACTATAGGCCTATTGCAAAATTATCTTGCATGCCCAAATTATTCGAATCTATAATTTCTACTCAATTATCAACCTCCTGTAATAATTTACTCTCTTCAAACCAACATGGGTTTATTTCAGGCAGGTCTACAACCACTAACTTGCTGGAATTTGTCTCAGATACCATTGGCGGATTTGCAAACGGCTGCCAGACAGACTGTATTTATACAGACTTTAGTAAAGCGTTCGACAAGTTATCTCACTCCGTGATACTCTTTAAAATGGAAAAGTATGAGTTACCTCTGAATATTTCTGTGC
Organism: Dioctria rufipes; assembly: GCA_963924295.1. Lineage (NCBI taxonomy): Eukaryota > Metazoa > Arthropoda > Insecta > Diptera > Asilidae > Dioctria > Dioctria rufipes. Next base: position 121,034,806 of record OZ002744.1, read on the forward strand.
CAAACCAAATTTAATGCTGAAAACAATTAATAATGATAAAGGAAGAAAAACAAGATATCCAGGTTTTTGTAATAACAAGATATGCGTACTTTCGTATAGTCAATTTATTTGCATTTATCGTCTCTTCACCCTTTATATAAAAACAAATTCAGATAGTTCAGTTATGGTCTGATATCTTTACGCTAATTAATTTACTTTAGTTTTTTACTTAATTTACTTAATTCACTTAATTCGTTCTTAAAACATTAACAAAAATCTTAATCAATTATGATCACAAGTTAGTTTAAAATTCACTGTCTTTATCACTTAAACAAGTCACATTATTTTATTAATTTATAGCTAGCAGATTATGTTCGTTTAACGTTTTAACCGTTGAACGATTTCAATTCTGCACATTTAATTAAAATATATAATTTTAACCTTGGTCTTCTTGATGTTGCTGCTGCTGCTAGTATTAATTATATGATTCCAAACTTGAAAGAGAGCGAATTCTGGTATGTTCTGACTTTTATAGAGTTGCTCCTGCCCAAATCTTGGACCTTGCCAAATCTTCTCGACGCAGCAAATGGCCGCTTACATGTAATAAGAAATGCATATAAATAAATGTGAAAGAAAAATATTAAAAACAATAAGTTTCAAGGAAATATTATTGCTCTCATCCTTGTGCAAGCCTTTTAAGGATGTTTGCAGTAATTTTTTAATTTTAATCGACCAAAGGGATGTAAATTTACATAAATTCTAAAAAACCTCTTCCTGTTGAGGTGAATATGAAATTTTATTATCTACTGGAATTTACTTGTGGCCCTACTATTTAATTGGTGTACTAGATTCATTTTCGCGTCATTTCATCGTTAAGTTTAATTTCGTCTCCTTTTAACCTTATCTGTCTCTTTCCCGCTCATTGTATCAATTAAAAACTTTAAATCTTTAAATTTTATTTTATTTATACATTTTCATGCAAATTCGATGTTAGTTTCGAATTCTACATAAAAAATTTGTTGTGCGGAATGTACTTTGTTCGAACTGTCATTAAAGTTCAGGCTAATAATCGCAGTTGAAGTTTCGCGGCCGGGATAATTTGTTTTTATCAATAAACTGCGTTTGATTAGTGTGGAAAACTTGTTAAACTAACTTTGGTAAGACTTATTGTGTTTTAAGATATGCTATAGTAGTTATAACTTTATTGATTGAAAATTTTACCTAACTAATTTTATATATGTAATTTGAGGTTACTTGTTTACCCTTTGCCTTTGTAGTTATGAGTTCAATTCAAGACTAATATCTTAATTAATTGATTTCCCTTTTAGATTCTACGGTTCTTAAAGGACGATTGGATTGTTTCAGAGATATTCTTCACAGTGAAACATATGTGAATTGAAGTAGTAGAGACTCGAGGTCATAAATCAAATTGCTAAGCTTCAATAGATATATTTCAGGTAAGTTTACTTAATTACATTGGAAATTCATTTAATTCAATTTGTTGTCTCCTTGTTTTTATAGGAACTAATGCTAAAGGTTTCACAAGGAAGGATGTTCAACATTCTCCCCCCGTTGAACGGCTACGTTCAAGAACCTTTTTTTTAATTTCTTGATTCCTCGTCGATGATGGTGATGAAATAGCACTTTGCCTGCTCTGTTTACATTAACCTTTACTTGGAATTGATCGTGGAGATTCACAGTAAACTGCATGCGTTTACTATTTCGAATTCTCTCAAAATCAATTCGGCGTAGGATGTCTTTAGAAATGAACAGATCCTCCTTTTCTCTCGTAATAAAACGTTGTACATCATTGTCCATTCGCATCTGGATTTCTTTAACGGTAGTGGATGCTTTCAATTGACTCAGTGACGTAAGAGAGCTTCCATTAATATTAACTGGAGTTCGCAGAATTTTGGGAGTGTTGCTTTTATTTGTGGATGATCTGGAATGAGCGTTTTGGCCGGATGTAGTTGGTTGTGGTTGTCCTTCACTTGCAGATGAGTTGGAATGAACGTTTTGGCTGGATGTAGTTGGTCGGGGTTGTCCTGTGAGGATATCATAGCCTGGTTCAACGAAATTCATCAACATTGGACTGCTGGGTGGCGAGAATTGAATCTCCTCAAAGATGGTTAAATAATCTTCTAAATCAGTTTGCATGTTTAGCTGTAATAAAAAAAATAATAAGTATCCTATTGCGTTTGATTTACACTTACTGACATGCAACAAACAACACATGGACATGATTAATGCATCAGATCGATTTCATGTTATTTGTTGTATCTTCTGTTGCTTCAATTGGTAAGCGACATAATTTTACTATTGGTCTTTGAAGGGTATTGTGGTTTGTTCGGATTGTTGCTACTCTAACAATTTCATCCTTGCCAGGATGAACCTTCTCAACAATCCCTAGCGGCCAAAATGTGGGAGGAGAGTTTTCGTCCTTGATAAGAACAACGTCTCCTACCTTGAGATTAGGTTGCTGGTGCCACCATTTTGGCCGTTGTTGTAAACGATTTAAATATTCTTTGGACCATTTATTCCAAAAGTTTTGACTCATTTGTTGGATGTGTTTCCATCTTTGTGCTAATGTATGTGTTGATGTAAGATTTGGCTCAGGCACAGCAATCAAAGCTTGACCAATTAAGAAGTGTCCTGGCGTTAAGACTGCTAGATCATCTGTCTCGTTTCGAAGTGCGCAAAGCGGTCGAGAGTTTAAGCATGCTTCAATTTGTGTGAGCAATGTTGTGAGTTCTTCAAATGTGTAAATGGAATTGCCTATTACTCGTCGAAGGTGGTACTTTATGGACTTTATACCTGCCTCCCATAGTCCCCCATGATGGGGGGCAGCAGGTGGGTTGAAATGCCAATTGATGTTTAAATTTACTAGGTATTGTTTGAACTCTGGTGTAGCATCCTTGATTGCCTGTCTTATTTCATGATCTAAAATTGACTTTCCACCCTTAAAGTTCGTGCCGCAGTCCGAATATATGTCTGAACATAGCCCCCTTCTAGCTACAAATCTTTTGAGAGCAGCTAAAAAGGCTGTTGATGTCAAATCGGATACTGCTTCTATATGTATAGCCGTCGTAGCCATACACACAAATATACAAAAATATCCTTTGTACACTCTGGCGTTTCGATGTGTCGACAATTTTAAACTTATCGGACCAGCATAGTCAACGCCCACATGAGTAAAAGCCTTGGTAACGTTAACTCGCGGAGCTGGTAAGCTGCCCATTAATTGTTGTGACGTAATTGCTCGTTGTCGAGCACAAATTAAACATTTGTATATTTGCTGCGATATCACTCTTTTGGCATCTAAGATCCAGAATTGATCACGAAGAGTGTTTAAAACTAGTGTAGCTCCACCGTGAAGAGTTTCCTTATGTGTCTTATCAATAATTAACTTACTAATATGATGATCACGTGGCAGGATGACCGGGTGTTTTCTGTTATACGGAATATTGGCTTGTTGCAATCTACCGCCAACACGAATGAGTTCATTGTGATCTAAGAAGGGATTTAAGGTTAATAGCCGACTATTTTTTGAAAGTGGTTCACCTTTCTTTAGTTGTTCGTATTCTTTTGTTAATGAGCACCTTTGTACCATCCTTAAAATTACAATATTTGCTGTATTTAATTCCGATACAGAGTATGCTTCGATTTTTTTATAAACAGGCATTCGGCAATTATGAATGAAACGAAGGATAGTGGCCATGACTCGTATAAGTTTTGTATATGATGAATATTGTGTTAGAAACTCGACTGGCGTCTGAACCAATAAACTGATCGGCCGTGGTGGTTTCATTTCCAATTCCGTACGCTCTGATGGGATAAACCTTTGCGGCCATGCGCCTTGTTCCTTGCTGAGCCATTCTGGTCCATGCCACCATAAATTGCATTCTAATAATTGCGTAGAGGAAATTCCCCGAGAGGCTAAGTCAGCAGGGTTCGTCTTAGTCGGAACATGAGACCAATGATCAGCTGGTAAGATTTCTTGAATCTCTGCCACTCTGTTGGCCACATATGTTTTCCATCGCGTGGGATGTTCTCGTATCCATTGTAATACAATGGTTGCATCTGTCCAGGCAAAAATTGGAATATTCTGAAGTTCCATATTTTGGACTATTGTTTTTAATAATTTTGTTAAGAGTAATGCTCCATTTAGCTCCAAACGAGGTAATGTGATCGGCTTGACTGGAGCTACCTTTGTTTTGGAAGTTAGCAGCCTTACTGTTGTATTGCCTTTATTGTCCTTTGTACGCAAATATATTACAGCTGCATATGCCTTCATAGATGCATCGCAATATCCGTGAATTTGGTGGCTCTGATTACTGCTTGCAAATCCAATCCACCGCGGTATTTTTAATTCTTCTAATCTGTGAAGCTCTTCTTCTGATACTTTATTATCCCACGAGTAACCAGTTATCCATAGTGTTTGGATTAAGATTTTCGCTGTGACAATAACAGGTGCAATCCATCCCAATGGATCATATAACGAGGCTATTTCTGATAATATACTTCGTTTTGTATTAGTCACATGTTTTGGATCGTGATTTATACTAAACTTAAAATAATCCCCTCCAGGATACCATCTAATCCCCAATGCCTTAATTGACTCAGTTTCTTGGATGTTTAACGGACCCTTTAATTCTTTATCGTCATCTGATAAATGATTAAGCAGTTCGGGCCTATTACTTGCCCATTTTCGCAACTTAAACCCACCTTTCTTAAACATTTCAATCAATTGCCTTTGGAGTTCTTTACCTTCTTGAATTTTTCTGCTCCGGTTAGCAAATCATCTACGTAAAAGTTATTCAAGGTGGATTTAGCTGCTAGTGGCCAGTGTTCTGCTTCATCAGTCGCTAATTGTTGAAGGGTTCGTATAGCAAGGTAGGGTGCGGATGAAGTGCCAAATGTGACTGTATTTAGATGATAATCTTGAGTAATCCCTGTTGATGGATTCCTCCACAATACGCGTTGGAACGTGCGATGCTCTGGATGAATCCAGATCATCCTGTACATCTTTTCTACGTCGACTGTCATTGCGACCTTGTATTTCCTCCAATTTAAAACAATTGAAAATAGTGGTGGTTGTAGTGTTGGTCCAATAAGTAATTGTTCGTTTAAGGATTTGTTGTTTGTTGTCTTTGCAGACGCATCGAAAACAACGCGTAGCTTTGTCGTAGTACTTTGTTTAAATACTGCGTGATGTGGTATATAGTAGTTATTTTCATTTGTTGTTGGTGGATCGCATGCCTCCATATGACCAAGTTCTAGATACTCATCCATACAGGCTTCATAGTCTTGTTTTAGCTGTGAGTTTTTGTCCAGCCTACGTTGCAAATATTCTAAACGTGTTAAAGCTCGTTCTCTTGATTCTCCCAAAACTGGGCCTTGTTCATTCACGAATGGTAGCTTGACCTGATATTGGCCATTTTGAAGTCGAATGTAATTTGCCTTATAGATCTCTTGACATTTTTTTTCTTCTGGTTTTTGTATGTCATAGGATGGAACCTCTTCAGACTCCCAAAATTGACGTATTTGTAGACTAAGATCGTTCATTGGCTGGAGAGTGACAGTGAATGTTTTAACTGATTCGTTAGGTGACGATGGGGTGCTTCCCATCACTATCCACCCAAACATTGTGTCGATGGCTATTGGAGTGCCTTCTGGCCCTCGTCGTATACCTTCACGGATAACGTGACCACAGATGTCTGCACCTAATAATATATCTATAGTGTGCGGCTGCCAAAAGGTTGGATCTGCCAGATCAAGATCTTGAAGATGTTCCCATTCTGTGCTGCCTAATTCCTTGGCTGGTAACAAATCAGTTATTGTTTTAAGCACGAGCATGTGAGCTTCTAAAACTAGGTTATCGGCTTTTGTAGAACGTAGTCGTACTTTCACTTGTCTTCTTGACAACGCAGTGTGATTCTTGTTCAAACCTAGAACTTCAATTGAAGTCTGTGTGCCACGAATTTGTAGTCTTTTGCATGCGTTTTTGGTAATGAATGATGTTTGTGATCCGGAATCCAAAAGACAGCGTAATATGATTGATTGGCCATTGCGGCCCTCTGCAACTACCAAAGCTGTTGGAAGTAATGCACTGTGTTTCCTTGTCGTCAGAAAACTTTTGGGTTTTTCTATATCTACCGGATTTGCCCTTAAATGAGATATGGTTTCATTGCTACTGGTTTCAGGAATGTGTGAACCCTTTGATGAAGGTTCATTGTAATGCAACGTAGTATGGTGTAACTCCTGACACTTTTTACACCGATTCTTATTCTGGCATTTTCCTTGGATGTGCTTGCTTGAAAAACAATTCAAGCATCTGCCAGTTGATTTAATTATTCTTCTTCGAGCTAATACATCTAGTTTTAAAAATACTGCACAAGTTCCAACATAATGCTTTCCATTACATGCAGGACAATTAGATTGATTTGTTGTGTGGTACGTTTGAGTGACCTCTTTCTTGATTGACGTCCCAGTTGGCTTTGTGTTGATGGTATTGCTTATTGATTCTAGAACTCGAATTCGTGTTTGTAGAAATGTCAATAAAGTTTGGAATTTTGGCAAGCTTTGGTTATCTCCCAATTCTTCCTCCCAAAGTCGAAAGGTCATAAATGGGAGTTTTTGTACAATTAGGTAAATTAGCAGCGTGTCCCAGGAAGCAGTGTCTACCTTTAATGCCTTGAGCTGTTGTAGACACTCTTCTATGTTATCTACTAGTGACTTGAGACCCTTTCCATTTTCTGTTGATAGTTTAGGTTGATTTACTAGGGATTTAATTTGATGATTAACCAGAGCTCTCGTGTTATCATACCTGTCCTTGAGTTTTCTCCATGCCGGAAGGTAGTCCTGATTAGTAATTGGGGTATGTCTTAAGACTCGTTCTGCATCACCAGTTAAGCATCCCTTCAAATAATGCAGTTTTGGACAGGTTGGAGTTGTGTATTGTCATGCACTAGAGATGTAAAAAGATCATAAAATGACCTCCACGAGTTGTAGTCTCCATTGAATTTGGGGAGCGTTATTTTCGGAAGTTGTGCTGTCTGATATTCAGTTTGTAAGATTGAGTGGTTGCCGTCTGGAAATATTGCCTTTAACCCATCTTCTAGCTCTCCCATGTATTCAGAGTACTTAATTTCCAATGCATCAAACCTTTTATTTGTAAAATAATCGTGCTCACATACTTCTTGTGATATCATAATCGTTTCAGCAAGTTTGCGGTCTTGTGACATGAATTCTTGCCATAGAGTTCGCAAGTCGATTAATTTCTGTTTATAAAATCCTGCTGTTCTTTTTTCCAGTTTAGTTTTTCTTCCATTTTCAATGGCACCGGATACCTTGTCATGTAAAACTACTTGTTTCACTATCAGTGAATCAATGGATTTACTCATATTGAACTTGGCCAAGAAATCTACGTTGATTAAATTAAGAACAAAAATAATTTTTACCTCGTCACAACGATATTAGTTACTTATCCTTATTGTTTTGTACCGTTGTACCTTCAACGTTAGTGGAACCGTTACCAAATTTGCCAATACCGTAACCTTCATGCACATGGACAGAACGAATTAAGTATGAGAACAATAAACTAAGTAATAATTAAAAGAAAGGGAAATTTATGCAAATGCAAGCAAATAAATTATACACGAGTCTCGCGCATTCCTGGATGGAACCACCAATGAATATTTCTGTGCCAAACCAAATTTAATGCTGAAAACAATTAATAATGATAAAGGAAGAAAAACAAGATATCCAGGTTTTTGTAATAACAAGATATGCGTACTTTCGTATAGTCAATTTATTTGCATTTATCGTCTCTTCACCCTTTATATAAAAACAAATTCAGATAGTTCAGTTATGGTCTGATATCTTTACGCTAATTAATTTACTTTAGTTTTTTACTTAATTTACTTAATTCACTTAATTCGTTCTTAAAACATTAACAAAAATCTTAATCAATTATGATCACAAGTTAGTTTAAAATTCACTGTCTTTATCACTTAAACAAGTCACATTATTTTATTAATTTATAGCTAGCAGATTATGTTCGTTTAACGTTTTAACCGTTGAACGATTTCAATTCTGCACATTTAATTAAAATATATAATTTTAACCTTGGTCTTCTTGATGTTGCTGCTGCTGCTAGTATTAATTATATGATTCCAAACTTGAAAGAGAGCGAATTCTGGCATGTTCTGACTTTTATAGAGTTGCTCCTGCCCAAATCTTGGACCTTGCCAAATCTTCTCGACGCAGCAAATGGCCGCTTACATGTAATAAGAAATGCATATAAATAAATGTGAAAGAAAAATATTAAAAACAATAAGTTTCAAGGAAATATTATTGCTCTCATCCTTGTGCAAGCCTTTTAAGGATGTTTGCAGTAATTTTTTAATTTTAATCGACCAAAGGGATGTAAATTTACATAAATTCTAAAAAACCTCTTCCTGTTGAGGTGAATATGAAATTTTATTATCTACTGGAATTTACTTGTGGCCCTACTATTTAATTGGTGTACTAGATTCATTTTCGCGTCATTTCATCGTTAAGTTTAATTTCGTCTCCTTTTAACCTTATCTGTCTCTTTCCCGCTCATTGTATCAATTAAAAACTTTAAATCTTTAAATTTTATTTTATTTATACATTTTCATGCAAATTCGATGTTAGTTTCGAATTCTACATAAAAAATTTGTTGTGCGGAATGTACTTTGTTCGAACTGTCATTAAAGTTCAGGCTAATAATCGCAGTTGAAGTTTCGCGGCCGGGATAATTTGTTTTTATCAATAAACTGCGTTTGATTAGTGTGGAAAACTTGTTAAACTAACTTTGGTAAGACTTATTGTGTTTTAAGATATGCTATAGTAGTTATAACTTTATTGATTGAAAATTTTACCTAACTAATTTTATATATGTAATTTGAGGTTACTTGTTTACCCTTTGCCTTTGTAGTTATGAGTTCAATTCAAGACTAATATCTTAATTAATTGATTTCCCTTTTAGATTCTACGGTTCTTAAAGGACGATTGGATTGTTTCAGAGATATTCTTCACAGTGAAACATATGTGAATTGAAGTAGTAGAGACTCGAGGTCATAAATCAAATTGCTAAGCTTCAATAGATATATTTCAGGTAAGTTTACTTAATTACATTGGAAATTCATTTAATTCAATTTGTTGTCTCCTTGTTTTTATAGGAACTAATGCTAAAGGTTTCACAAGGAAGGATGTTCAACATTCTCCCCCCGTTGAACGGCTACGTTCAAGAACCTTTTTTTTAATTTCTTGATTCCTCGTCGATGATGGTGATGAAATAGCACTTTGCCTGCTCTGTTTACATTAACCTTTACTTGGAATTGATCGTGGAGATTCACAGTAAACTGCATGCGTTTACTATTTCGAATTCTCTCAAAATCAATTCGGCGTAGGATGTCTTTAGAAATGAACAGATCCTCCTTTTCTCTCGTAATAAAACGTTGTACATCATTGTCCATTCGCATCTGGATTTCTTTAACGGTAGTGGATGCTTTCAATTGACTCAGTGACGTAAGAGAGCTTCCATTAATATTAACTGGAGTTCGCAGAATTTTGGGAGTGTTGCTTTTATTTGTGGATGATCTGGAATGAGCGTTTTGGCCGGATGTAGTTGGTTGTGGTTGTCCTTCACTTGCAGATGAGTTGGAATGAACGTTTTGGCTGGATGTAGTTGGTCGGGGTTGTCCTGTGAGGATATCATAGCCTGGTTCAACGAAATTCATCAACATTGGACTGCTGGGTGGCGAGAATTGAATCTCCTCAAAGATGGTTAAATAATCTTCTAAATCAGTTTGCATGTTTAGCTGTAATAAAAAAAATAATAAGTATCCTATTGCGTTTGATTTACACTTACTGACATGCAACAAACAACACATGGACATGATTAATGCATCAGATCGATTTCATGTTATTTGTTGTATCTTCTGTTGCTTCAATTGGTAAGCGACATAATTTTACTATTGGTCTTTGAAGGGTATTGTGGTTTGTTCGGATTGTTGCTACTCTAACAATTTCATCCTTGCCAGGATGAACCTTCTCAACAATCCCTAGCGGCCAAGATGTGGGAGGAGAGTTTTCGTCCTTGATAAGAACAACGTCTCCTACCTTGAGATTAGGTTGCTGGTGCCACCATTTTGGCCGTTGTTGTAAACGATTTAAATATTCTTTGGACCATTTATTCCAAAAGTTTTGACTCATTTGTTGGATGTGTTTCCATCTTTGTGCTAATGTATGTGTTGATGTAAGATTTGGCTCAGGCACAGCAATCAAAGCTTGACCAATTAAGAAGTGTCCTGGCGTTAAGACTGCTAGATCATCTGTCTCGTTTCGAAGTGCGCAAAGCGGTCGAGAGTTTAAGCATGCTTCAATTTGTGTGAGCAATGTTGTGAGTTCTTCAAATGTGTAAATGGAATTGCCTATTACTCGTCGAAGGTGGTACTTTATGGACTTTATACCTGCCTCCCATAGTCCCCCATGATGGGGGGCAGCAGGTGGGTTGAAATGCCAATTGATGTTTAAATTTACTAGGTATTGTTTGAACTCTGGTGTAGCATCCTTGATTGCCTGTCTTATTTCATGATCTAAAATTGACTTTCCACCCTTAAAGTTCGTGCCGCAGTCCGAATATATGTCTGAACATAGCCCCCTTCTAGCTACAAATCTTTTGAGAGCAGCTAAAAAGGCTGTTGATGTCAAATCGGATACTGCTTCTATATGTATAGCCGTCGTAGCCATACACACAAATATACAAAAATATCCTTTGTACACTCTGGCGTTTCGATGTGTCGACAATTTTAAACTTATCGGACCAGCATAGTCAACGCCCACATGAGTAAAAGCCTTGGTAACGTTAACTCGCGGAGCTGGTAAGCTGCCCATTAATTGTTGTGACGTAATTGCTCGTTGTCGAGCACAAATTAAACATTTGTATATTTGCTGCGATATCACTCTTTTGGCATCTAAGATCCAGAATTGATCACGAAGAGTGTTTAAAACTAGTGTAGCTCCACCGTGAAGAGTTTCCTTATGTGTCTTATCAATAATTAACTTACTAATATGATGATCACGTGGCAGGATGACCGGGTGTTTTCTGTTATACGGAATATTGGCTTGTTGCAATCTACCGCCAACACGAATGAGTTCATTGTGATCTAAGAAGGGATTTAAGGTTAATAGCCGACTATTTTTTGAAAGTGGTTCACCTTTCTTTAGTTGTTCGTATTCTTTTGTTAATGAGCACCTTTGTACCATCCTTAAAATTACAATATTTGCTGTATTTAATTCCGATACAGAGTATGCTTCGATTTTTTTATAAACAGGCATTCGGCAATTATGAATGAAACGAAGGATAGTGGCCATGACTCGTATAAGTTTTGTATATGATGAATATTGTGTTAGAAACTCGACTGGCGTCTGAACCAATAAACTGATCGGCCGTGGTGGTTTCATTTCCAATTCCGTACGCTCTGATGGGATAAACCTTTGCGGCCATGCGCCTTGTTCCTTGCTGAGCCATTCTGGTCCATGCCACCATAAATTGCATTCTAATAATTGCGTAGAGGAAATTCCCCGAGAGGCTAAGTCAGCAGGGTTCGTCTTAGTCGGAACATGAGACCAATGATCAGCTGGTAAGATTTCTTGAATCTCTGCCACTCTGTTGGCCACATATGTTTTCCATCGCGTGGGATGTTCTCGTATCCATTGTAATACAATGGTTGCATCTGTCCAGGCAAAAATTGGAATATTCTGAAGTTCCATATTTTGGACTATTGTTTTTAATAATTTTGTTAAGAGTAATGCTCCATTTAGCTCCAAACGAGGTAATGTGATCGGCTTGACTGGAGCTACCTTTGTTTTGGAAGTTAGCAGCCTTACTGTTGTATTGCCTTTATTGTCCTTTGTACGCAAATATATTACAGCTGCATATGCCTTCATAGATGCATCGCAATATCCGTGAATTTGGTGGCTCTGATTACTGCTTGCAAATCCAATCCACCGCGGTATTTTTAATTCTTCTAATCTGTGAAGCTCTTCTTTATATTTCTGCCAGTCTTCAGCAACAGCGTCTGATACTTTATTATCCCACGAGTAACCAGTTATCCATAGTGTTTGGATTAAGATTTTCGCTGTGACAATAACAGGTGCAATCCATCCCAATGGATCATATAACGAGGCTATTTCTGATAATATACTTCGTTTTGTATTAGTCACATGTTTTGGATCGTGATTTATACTAAACTTAAAATAATCCCCTCCAGGATACCATCTAATCCCCAATGCCTTAATTGACTCAGTTTCTTGGATGTTTAACGGACCCTTTAATTCTTTATCGTCATCTGATAAATGATTAAGCAGTTCGGGCCTATTACTTGCCCATTTTCGCAACTTAAACCCACCTTTCTTAAACATTTCAATCAATTGCCTTTGGAGTTCTTTACCTTCTTGAATTTTTCTGCTCCGGTTAGCAAATCATCTACGTAAAAGTTATTCAAGGTGGATTTAGCTGCTAGTGGCCAGTGTTCTGCTTCATCAGTCGCTAATTGTTGAAGGGTTCGTATAGCAAGGTAGGGTGCGGATGAAGTGCCAAATGTGACTGTATTTAGATGATAATCTTGAGTAATCCCTGTTGATGGATTCCTCCACAATACGCGTTGGAACGTGCGATGCTCTGGATGAATCCAGATCATCCTGTACATCTTTTCTACGTCGACTGTCATTGCGACCTTGTATTTCCTCCAATTTAAAACAATTGAAAATAGTGGTGGTTGTAGTGTTGGTCCAATAAGTAATTGTTCGTTTAAGGATTTGTTGTTTGTTGTCTTTGCAGACGCATCGAAAACAACGCGTAGCTTTGTCGTAGTACTTTGTTTAAATACTGCGTGATGTGGTATATAGTAGTTATTTTCATTTGTTGTTGGTGGATCGCATGCCTCCATATGACCAAGTTCTAGATACTCATCCATACAGGCTTCATAGTCTTGTTTTAGCTGTGAGTTTTTGTCCAGCCTACGTTGCAAATATTCTAAACGTGTTAAAGCTCGTTCTCTTGATTCTCCCAAAACTGGGCCTTGTTCATTCACGAATGGTAGCTTGACCTGATATTGGCCATTTTGAAGTCGAATGTAATTTGCCTTATAGATCTCTTGACATTTTTTTTCTTCTGGTTTTTGTATGTCATAGGATGGAACCTCTTCAGACTCCCAAAATTGACGTATTTGTAGACTAAGATCGTTCATTGGCTGGAGAGTGACAGTGAATGTTTTAACTGATTCGTTAGGTGACGATGGGGTGCTTCCCATCACTATCCACCCAAACATTGTGTCGATGGCTATTGGAGTGCCTTCTGGCCCTCGTCGTATACCTTCACGGATAACGTGACCACAGATGTCTGCACCTAATAATATATCTATAGTGTGCGGCTGCCAAAAGGTTGGATCTGCCAGATCAAGATCTTGAAGATGTTCCCATTCTGTGCTGCCTAATTCCTTGGCTGGTAACAAATCAGTTATTGTTTTAAGCACGAGCATGTGAGCTTCTAAAACTAGGTTATCGGCTTTTGTAGAACGTAGTCGTACTTTCACTTGTCTTCTTGACAACGCAGTGTGATTCTTGTTCAAACCTAGAACTTCAATTGAAGTCTGTGTGCCACGAATTTGTAGTCTTTTGCATGCGTTTTTGGTAATGAATGATGTTTGTGATCCGGAATCCAAAAGACAGCGTAATATGATTGATTGGCCATTGCGGCCCTCTGCAACTACCAAAGCTGTTGGAAGTAATGCACTGTGTTTCCTTGTCGTCAGAAAACTTTTGGGTTTTTCTATATCTACCGGATTTGCCCTTAAATGAGATATGGTTTCATTGCTACTGGTTTCAGGAATGTGTGAACCCTTTGATGAAGGTTCATTGTAATGCAACGTAGTATGGTGTAACTCCTGACACTTTTTACACCGATTCTTATTCTGGCATTTTCCTTGGATGTGCTTGCTTGAAAAACAATTCAAGCATCTGCCAGTTGATTTAATTATTCTTCTTCGAGCTAATACATCTAGTTTTAAAAATACTGCACAAGTTCCAACATAATGCTTTCCATTACATGCAGGACAATTAGATTGATTTGTTGTGTGGTACGTTTGAGTGACCTCTTTCTTGATTGACGTCCCAGTTGGCTTTGTGTTGATGGTATTGCTTATTGATTCTAGAGCTCGAATTCGTGTTTGTAGAAATGTCAATAAAGTTTGGAATTTTGGCAAGCTTTGGTTATCTCCCAATTCTTCCTCCCAAAGTCGAAAGGTCATAAATGGGAGTTTTTGTACAATTAGGTAAATTAGCAGCGTGTCCCAGGAAGCAGTGTCTACCTTTAATGCCTTGAGCTGTTGTAGACACTCTTCTATGTTATCTACTAGTGACTTGAGACCCTTTCCATTTTCTGTTGATAGTTTAGGTTGATTTACTAGGGATTTAATTTGATGATTAACCAGAGCTCTCGTGTTATCATACCTGTCCTTGAGTTTTCTCCATGCCGGAAGGTAGTCCTGATTAGTAATTGGGGTATGTCTTAAGACTCGTTCTGCATCACCAGTTAAGCATCCCTTCAAATAATGCAGTTTTGGACAGGTTGGAGTTGTGTATTGTCATGCACTAGAGATGTAAAAAGATCATAAAATGACCTCCACGAGTTGTAGTCTCCATTGAATTTGGGGAGCGTTATTTTCGGAAGTTGTGCTGTCTGATATTCAGTTTGTAAGATTGAGTGGTTGCCGTCTGGAAATATTGCCTTTAACCCATCTTCTAGCTCTCCCATGTATTCAGAGTACTTAATTTCCAATGCATCAAACCTTTTATTTGTAAAATAATCGTGCTCACATACTTCTTGTGATATCATAATCGTTTCAGCAAGTTTGCGGTCTTGTGACATGAATTCTTGCCATAGAGTTCGCAAGTCGATTAATTTCTGTTTATAAAATCCTGCTGTTCTTTTTTCCAGTTTAGTTTTTCTTCCATTTTCAATGGCACCGGATACCTTGTCATGTAAAACTACTTGTTTCACTATCAGTGAATCAATGGATTTACTCATATTGAACTTGGCCAAGAAATCTACGTTGATTAAATTAAGAACAAAAATAATTTTTACCTCGTCACAACGATATTAGTTACTTATCCTTATTGTTTTGTACCGTTGTACCTTCAACGTTAGTGGAACCGTTACCAAATTTGCCAATACCGTAACCTTCATGCACATGGACAGAACGAATTAAGTATGAGAACAATAAACTAAGTAATAATTAAAAGAAAGGGAAATTTATGCAAATGCAAGCAAATAAATTATACACGAGTCTCGCGCATTCCTGGATGGAACCACCAATGAATATTTCTGTGCCAAACCAAATTTAATGCTGAAAACAATTAATAATGATAAAGGAAGAAAAACAAGATATCCAGGTTTTTGTAATAACAAGATATGCGTACTTTCGTATAGTCAATTTATTTGCATTTATCGTCTCTTCACCCTTTATATAAAAACAAATTCAGATAGTTCAGTTATGGTCTGATATCTTTACGCTAATTAATTTACTTTAGTTTTTTACTTAATTTACTTAATTCACTTAATTCGTTCTTAAAACATTAACAAAAATCTTAATCAATTATGATCACAAGTTAGTTTAAAATTCACTGTCTTTATCACTTAAACAAGTCACATTATTTTATTAATTTATAGCTAGCAGATTATGTTCGTTTAACGTTTTAACCGTTGAACGATTTCAATTCTGCACATTTAATTAAAATATATAATTTTAACCTTGGTCTTCTTGATGTTGCTGCTGCTGCTAGTATTAATTATATGATTCCAAACTTGAAAGAGAGCGAATTCTGGCATGTTCTGACTTTTATAGAGTTGCTCCTGCCCAAATCTTGGACCTTGCCAAATCTTCTCGACGCAGCAAATGGCCGCTTACATGTAATAAGAAATGCATATAAATAAATGTGAAAGAAAAATATAAAAAACAATAAGTTTCAAGGAAATATTATTGCTCTCATCCTTGTGCAAGCCTTTTAAGGAATTTTTTTTAATTTTAATCGACCAAAGGGATGTAAATTTACATAAATTCTAAAAAACCTCTTCCTGTTGAGGTGAATATGAAATTTTATTATCTACTGGAATTTACTTGTGGCCCTACTATTTAATTGGTGTACTAGATTCATTTTCGCGTCATTTCATCGTTAAGTTTAATTTCGTCTCCTTTTAACCTTATCTGTCTCTTTCCCGCTCATTGTATCAATTAAAAACTTTAAATCTTTAAATTTTATTTTATTTATACATTTTCATGCAAATTCGATGTTAGTTTCGAATTCTACATAAAAAATTTGTTGTGCGGAATGTACTTTGTTCGAACTGTCATTAAAGTTCAGGCTAATAATCGCAGTTGAAGTTTCGCGGCCGGGATAATTTGTTTTTATCAATAAACTGCGTTTGATTAGTGTGGAAAACTTGTTAAACTAACTTTGGTAAGACTTATTGTGTTTTAAGATATGCTATAGTAGTTATAACTTTATTGATTGAAAATTTTACCTAACTAATTTTATATATGTAATTTGAGGTTACTTGTTTACCCTTTGCCTTTGTAGTTATGAGTTCAATTCAAGACTAATATCTTAATTAATTGATTTCCCTTTTAGATTCTACGGTTCTTAAAGGACGATTGGATTGTTTCAGAGATATTCTTCACAGTGAAACATATGTGAATTGAAGTAGTAGAGACTCGAGGTCATAAATCAAATTGCTAAGCTTCAATAGATATATTTCAGGTAAGTTTACTTAATTACATTGGAAATTCATTTAATTCAATTTGTTGTCTCCTTGTTTTTATAGGAACTAATGCTAAAGGTTTCACAAGGAAGGATGTTCAACACCTCTAACATTTCTTAAATGGACGGAGTTTTACTTAGATAACAGAACATATCAAATCTTGTTTGGACATTCCATCTCAAGAGTTTTGAAAGCTTCGTCTGGCGTACCTCAAGGGAGTCACTTGGGCCCCTTGTTCTTTATTCTGTCTATTGATGACATTGTCTCTGTTGTGAAGTACTGCAAGGTCTTGATTTATGCTGACGATATTAAACTTTTCGCCCAGATTAAATCTTTTAATAATTGTGAGCAGCTACGGAGTGACCTTCCAAGATTTTACGATTGGAGTAAAAGCAATAACTTGACACTCCATATAGACAAATGTGAGGTTATGACTTTCCACAGAAATCAGAAACCAATTTCTTACGATCATGTGTTCTCGAATTCCTCGATTCGCCGTGTGGGTGCTGTTTGTGACTTGGGTATCAAATGTGACCATAGATTGAATTTCATCTCCCACATAAACTACACAGTATCAAAGAATAGTTCCATGCTGGGCTTTATAAAACGTGGTCCCGAGAGTTCTCGAATCCTACCATAACTTTGCGTTTGTACACTTGCTTTGTAAGACCACTTCTTGAATACGCTAGCCAGGTCTGGTCTCCATTTTACGGTACACACATCAACCGTATCGAGTCTGTTCAACGGAACTTCCTACGATTTGCTCTCAGGCACCTAGCCTGGAATAATTCATTAATTCTTCCACCCTATAAGGATCGCTTGAAGCTTTTAAATATGCACTCGCTCAAGAAACGTCGCATAGTTGCCGATGTAACTTTTGTGCATCAGCTTTTCAACGCGAATATTGATTCCCCGTTATTGCTTAACAAAATATCTTTTCTTGATAGTAGGCACAATTTGAGAAGGCTACCTCTGTTGCATGTTAACTCCTCAAGCTCTAACTTTAGCATGTGTCGTGGCCCAATATTAAGCATTCTTCGGTTGTGACATCATAACTTTAGCCAGCAGCAGGTGTACGACTAATTAAGTAGTTTGCGGTATCTAAGAATTTTTATTTCGCACAGTTAAATGCTTGGC
Source organism: Dioctria rufipes (assembly GCA_963924295.1). Taxonomy (NCBI): domain Eukaryota; kingdom Metazoa; phylum Arthropoda; class Insecta; order Diptera; family Asilidae; genus Dioctria; species Dioctria rufipes. The sequence goes on from OZ002744.1 coordinate 121,052,771, forward strand.
GATTGCGAATTGTTTATTAAAAAACTATTACATCCACTGCATTTGTAATTAAACATTAAGCCATGGTTAAGTAATTCACTTCGCATAGTGAAATGCTCGCTGGGCTTACTGTTTGTTTACTAACAGTATTGGGGTCTCCAGCTGACGGCAGTGACTGATGTAATGCTTTGCGATTAATTGCAAGGTATTGCACTGGTCACTAGGTCAGAGTCGCTTCCGCCTGTAAAGATTCTAACAGGTGACCCGACTTTGCGAGTGGATCAGGTTGCTCAGTTATGTTTTGGCGATTAGGAGTTAAGAGTTATAAGTATTAGTAAAGAAGCTCAAATTGTATTGTTATTCGAAGTAGATTAGTTAAATAAAGTGTATATGTGGATTACGCGAGTGTTTTACTGGGGACACGACAAATTGGCGCAGCCGAAAAAGAGGTAAAAGTGAGTGAAATTAATGTGAGTTTTTTTTATGTTTTTGTCGTTTTCGTTTTACTCGGGCGAGTAAAATCAGATAAATATGTTTTGTTTGTTTTTTCTCATCTTCTTTATTGACAAATTTAGCTTTATTGGATTTGTTTTGTGCGTTTAGGCTTAAAGTGAAGAGTAAAGATTGGAAGACATTAAACTGAGTATAATTAGCGAAACCAAGGTAATAAATGTGAGAATTTCTCACTATGGTTGGTTTTTATATTGTGTGATAGTAAAAGGGTAGAATTTTTTTATATACATAACGGGTACTTTTGTGTTTTTCCTTAAAAAAAAAAAGAAAAAAATATTTTATAATAAATTTTTAAATTTTAGTACATTTCAGCGAATTAATTTAAAAATTTACTCTTACACACACCGGGAGCAAAGCAAATTTAGCTACTCCAAATACACACACTGGGAGCAAAGCTAATTTAGCTACTCCAAACACATATATTAGTAGCAAAGCTTTATAGCTACTCCAACACACACACACACACACCAGGAGCAAAACTGTTTAGCTACTCCAACAAGTATACACGTAAAAGAAACATTACAGGGAAAGAGTTGAAATTGAAATTGAAATTGAATAATAATATCTAAGCATTAAATGAAATACCGCAAAAATTTATACTATTGAATGTTTCTTATGAAAAATAAACCAAACTTAATTCGCTTAATCCATGGATGTAGGTAAACAAAGTGCACGCTGAGGATTGAATGGTATTTTAGTGTTTTGTCTCTTTGCTCAAACACTGCAATAGATTTTATTGTGGTATTATGTAATTATTTTTTCTCCTTCCTTTTATCAAAAAACACAATTCAATAAAGGAAAAATAAATATATATACTTATGTATATATATTACACCGGAAAACTCAGAATATACCTACCTACATATAGATTAGATAACAAAAGGTAGGGGAATATATGTATTTATTTGGCCAAAAAAGTGAGTTATGGTGATTTTCCGATTTTGAATTTTAAATTTTTGCTGAAAGTGAAAGTTAAGTGGTGTTGACAGGGATCCAACGGTGTGAAAATTTTAGGTGTGCATGTAGTTGTGATAAGTTATATGAAAATATACTTGGAATTTTAAAAATTCACTAGCTTTTGCTTTTGGTTCAGTGCGAATATATAATCTTTGCAATTGTTGTCAAATGGAATCTCTTATTTTTTTTATGGTAATAAATTTAGATAGAGGGCTTTTATCGTTTCCACTTCATATTGATAGGTTTGGTTCCTCTTTCTTGGTGTGCTAAGTAGAGTTGCAAGAGAATGCTGCTAGTCTTACCATATTTCAGCTAAAAAATTACAATTACACATGTTGCTACAATCCCCGGCATCTTGGACAGTTAAGAGTGCTAAGTGATAAGTGACAAGTATAGTGTTTATAGTGGAAATATGTGCGTCAGGTGTAACAGTCTCACAGTCCTAAATGTCAACAGGAAGAAGCAATATCTTAACTAAGGAGGAATTGTCACGCTTTCAGGCCCAGGAAAGGGAGTTAGAGATAAAAGCACAGGAGCTGAAAGAATGCCAAGCAATATTGCGGAATTACGAGCAGGACTGGGAATATATCGGGGAACATATAACGGTAGAGTTACAGAAACGGTGGACAAGAAAGGAAGAGAAGGAATTGTTAAAGACACTGAATGAGAGTGCTAAAAACAGTACAAAGGGCGAAGCTTTAGACCTATTGGTAACAGCAGCATTCGAACTTATCCAGAGCCGTGAAAGAGAAGCAAGCATTGGTAGAAATCCAAAAATAGGTATTGCATCTTAGTCACAAAATTGTCAGAACTGTTTTATTAGTTACGATCAAAATCAAAACCAATGCATTTGCATTAAAATCGATAATTGTATTGCTATTAAATTTATATATATATATATATATATGTATATACATGTGTACATACATATTTGCTTTAACATTTCACACAAAAATGTAACGTTACATTTGTCTAGAATTTCTTGTTTTTTATATACAGAATTTTTTGCTTGCATTGCCTCTCGATATAATTATTGAATTCTCTTATCTCATCTCGATGTTATCCAGTTATCTTTTTCAACTTGCAATGCTGCATGCACAGAATTTTACAGTCACTAGTTAGTTAGTTGTCAATCAAGAAAGTTGTTAAAATTGGTGAAAATAAAGATTTAAGTAAAACTGAGGCACATGTGAATTTATTTTAATATCACATCAATTCACAAAAAAGCTTGTGAATTCTGCAAGGCCCTTCGAGCCGGATATCAATAATTTAGCTGGTTTCGATTTTCTGAAGAAAGAAAGTGTGCAAGGAATTTTGGGAATAGTTTCATCTCGTCTGGATAAGCAAGTGTTAAAGCAATCACACGTAATTTCGTTAGTCTCAATTTGTTTTGGAGCAACAATTGCCAGCAATTTCAAAGTGTAGTCACCAGTGGATGCTAAAATTGTTGGGTTTTGTGCACAGTTCTGCTTAAATAAATAAAGGTATTTCCGCGTGTCTTGCAATATATATAAGTGAGTACCGCTACTAGGTTATTGTGTAAAACTGCATGAAAATCTTTATTCATATATTTAGATATACATATATGCACACATATTTTATCAAAGTGAATAAAAACAAAATTGCATGAAAGTTAAAACCTGGTTATTAAAAGATTGGTAATTGAATAAGCAATTTTGACAAATTTATAGTCAAAATAACCTCACGTATATACTTGGAAAGTCAATACCACCACTAACGATCCCAGTGAAAAAGCATTCAAGGTTTTGTTCGGAAAAAAGTAATTTATTAAATGAAAAAATTACGGTAAATAATTGATTATTGAATAGTTTGTTACTTTCATTTACTAGTACATGATATGGACAGTTTTATAGTTACGTGCATTAGAGAGGTCAATAGCCCTACACACAGATGGTCTCAATGAGTGCGTCTTGTAATTCCGTATTCAATTTAAGATAAATACATAGAAAATTGCTGCGAAGGAGAAAAGTGATTTAACGACTTGAATTGGTTACAAAATTATAAGAAATTTTATAGTAACATTAAATTACACAAAAAATATAAATCCAAGAATAATTTTTGTCTCAATCTTGATAACATATTTCGCTAAAGGCCACAAAATTTTAAGAATTAATAATGTTTGAAGTCGTCTAAAATCGTTTGATCACAATGGGTCAGGGAGAAAATGCCGAAAGGTATGAAAAACTAAAACACAACGGGCTTCATTACAAGGTTCCGTTACTCGTATTAAAAGTTATATTGAAAAAATTCAGATATTTTGACGGCTTTTAATCTAGAGACGCGTCTAGGATTACTCGAATCCTATTTTCACAGAGTAATGGATATTCAGAGTGAAATTGAAGTTTTTGCGGAAAATTCAGAGCAAGAGTCTCAAAAGCGGAATGCATTAAAAGAAAACTATTGCTCTGTTGAATCAAGAATTTTGTCAGGCATTTTTAAATTGAAAAATCAAAGTGGTAGTCCAACCATTGAAACTCAGACTTTTTTTTGTGTCCCTCAATCTCGTACTTCACGTTTACCTAAGTTAAAATTGCCGCAGTTTTCAGGCAAATATACGGAATGGCTTGATTTTTATGGATCGTTCGTTACTTTAGTTCATGAAGATACCGAGCTGACTGATATAGAAAAATTTCAGCACTTAAGATCCTGTTTAGGTGAAAGACTCCTTCGTACAATTCAAGCCTTAGAAACATCGGGTAAGAATTACCAAGAAGCTATAAAAATTTTGAAAGAACGTTACGATAATAAATGTATTATTTTTCAAGCACATGTGAAAGAGTTGTTTGATTTGCCCAGAGGAAGCCTTGGATCCACCAAACAGCTACGTGATTTGGTCGATTCGGTAAATGGTCAGTTGCGTGCCGTGAATTCGTTAGGCAAACTTGAAGAAGTATTCGATGCAATTCTGTCCCATCTTGTTAAAACTAAATTGGATCTCGAAACACAAATGAAGTGGGATGATGAGATGAAATTCAATTCTTTGCCATCATGGAAAACATTTTCATCTTTCTTATGTAATCGTTGTACCACTCTAGAAAACAGGGAAATTGGTATTCGTCCTGCCTCGAGCATTGGTTTAAATACAAAGCAATTTCGCGAAAGATTTCCTTTTAATAGAAGAAACACTTAATTGGTATCTACAATAAAAGGAAATCGATGTCCTTGCTGTCTTAAAAATGATCACCACATTACAAGGTGCTCCAAATTTACATCATTGTCCCCATTGCAAAGATTTTATGAAGTGAACAGACTGTCATTATGTTTGATGTGTATGCAAAAGGGTCATTCTACAAAAAGCTGTACGGAAAAAATGTGTAGCCACTGCCAGGGTGCTCACCACACTCTTCTTCATCTAGATATAATTAATCAAGCCCAATCAAAGCATTCCATGACTAAAGCTCCAAGCCCAGATATCACACCAGAAACAACTTCATAATTTTCTTCTTCATCACCGAAATTAAAAGGGGAATCAACTCCATTATTTAATCAGTCCTTAAAAAATTCTGCTTCGTTGAAAGTCTCGTTCAATTCATCTCAAGACGAAGAAGTAAAGAATCTTCATAGACGCAGTCAGATCGTTTTAGCAACAGCTTTAGTCGAATTGAAGGATAATGTTATGTACCATGTCGAGCCATTCTAGATTCTGCTTCACAATTTAATTTTATCACCGAACGTATGTCTCAACGACTTGGTTTGAAAAGAACGAAAGCAGAAAGTGAAGTAAACGGTATCGGGCAAATTACTGCAAAAATAAAAGGTAGAACTTCAACCACTGTTAAATCAAGGCTGAACAGTTTTTCCACTTACTTAGAGTTTTGCATTCTTCCTTCGATTACTGGGTCTCAGCCACATTATCTTATTAATACTCAAGACTGGAAAATCTCTGAAAATTTGAAGCTTGCTGACCTCTTGTTCTACGAACCACAAAAAATTGATTTGTTAATTGGTACTGCAATCTTCTTCGATCTTATGGCGGTAGGTCAAATCAAGCTTGGCCATGGCCTACCTCTATTGCAGAAAACATTACTAGGATGGATAGTAGCCGCAGAAGTCGATAAACCTCGCTTGAACACAACTCTATGTGCGCTGGCTCCTGAAGAACAAGAGGATTCATCATCGGAGTCGTTAAACAAATTGCTACAAATATTTTGGTCCATGGAAGAGATTGGACAAGCCAGCATAAAGACGACTCAGGAGCACATCGATTGTGAAGCTCATTTTAAGAAAAATTGTACGCGCCTATCATTAGGACGCTTTTGTGTAAAATTACCATTAAAAAATGATCCTTCGCTTTTGGGTGATTCTTTCCAAATAGCCAAAAACAATTCCTCAGCCTGGAACGCAGATTGACTAAGAACCCGGAAGTAAAAGTCGATTACACCGAGTTTATTCATGAATACTTGAGACTCGACCATATGCAATTAGCGGATATATCAGAACCCAACTTAGGACATTACTTTATGCCACATCATTGCGCTTTAAGACCTGATAAATCCACCACCAATTTAAGAGTTGTGTTCAATGCTTCCTATCGCACCAATTCAAACATATCTCGTAATGATATTATGATGGTTGGCCCCACAATTCAGCCTGATCATTTCGATGTGATTGTACGATTCAGATTCTATCGATATGCGATCACTGGGGATATTTCTAAGATGTACCGTCAAATTCCAGTTGATCCAGAAGATACAAATTTACAATGTATTCTATGGAGGGATAATCCTGATGACGCACTTGAGTGTTACAGGCTAAAAACTGTAACCTATGGAACCTCTGCCGCTCCATTCCTTGCGACTCGTTGCCTAAATCAGCTGGGGGAAGAAGAGAAAGGCTCATATCCAATTGGATCCAAAACACTGAAAACAGATTTTTACATTGATGATATGATCTCGGGAGCTGACTCTGTAGAAAATGCTATACAAATACAAAATCAAGTTCAAGGCAATTAAGCACAGCAAAATTTGAGATCCGCAAATGGTGCGCCAATTATTCTCAAATTCTACACAATTTTCCAGAAGAAGACTGTGAATCACTTTCGCTAATCAATGGTTCCAATGCAACAAAAGCATTCGGAGTTGTTTGGGAGCCGAAAAAAGATGAACTTCATTTTACTTACTCTGCGATCAGCTCATATCCAATTACAAAACGTGGAGTATTGTCTGGCCTAGCACGACTATTTGATCCACTTGGCTTAATAAATCCTATCGTAGTACTTGCTAAGATATTTCTGCAGGAACTGTGGATATTGAAACTGGACTGGGATGAGTCGCTTCCACAGAGATTATACTCACAATGGGAAAGGTTCCAGTCTCAGCTGCAATGTATCAGCAGCTTCAGGTTTCCAAGATTTGTACTTTCAAAAACAAATCTCTCTAGTCTAGAATTGCATGGATTCTCAGATGCTTCTATAAGAGCATACGGCTGTGTGGTATATATTAGATCGATAGACGATACTGGCAAAATAACAGTTAAGCTGCTGTGCGCTAAATCTAGAGTAGCAACTCTGAAGACAATATCACTTCCTAGACTAGAACTTTGCGGTGCACAACTAGTAGCAGAATTGATATGTAAACTGCGCTCAATTATACAAGTTAAAATTAATAATATACACTGCTGGACCGACTCACAAATCGGTCTCGATTGTCTATCATCTCATCCCGCAAAGTGGACCACATTCGTCGCTAATAGAGTCACGCAGATTCAGGAAGTTGATTTAGGCATTATCTGGAAACATGTCGTATCTAAGGATAACCCAGCAGATGTAATTTCTCGAGGTATGATGCCAGAAGCACTGCTTACGTGTCAACTATGGTGTAATGGCCCATTTTTCTTACAACGACCCGCTGAAGACTGGCCGAAAAAGAAGCGAAACCCCACCATATTATCGGAAATGCCTGAAACAAGAAAAATGAAGTGTGTAATGATAGCGGAAATGCAAGACACTGTGGAAGATATCGTAAAGACAGTCAAATACATTAACGACTTGACTTCAAAAAACTTCGTCGAACATTGACTTCCATTCTAAGATATATACATAATACGATTGCGACTAAAGCAAACAAAAATCGAACAACTGGACCATTAACAGTA